>OY720677.1:111398907-112723907 GCA_963170755.1 Amphimallon solstitiale | reverse complement strand
TTATGGGATAATTTGAATTATATATATATTTATATAAATTAGTGGATTATTCTGTATTTATCTGTTGAAATATTAAATTATAATTTATGTCAAATATGTAAATTTATATTTATTTAAAATAAATGTGCTGGTATTTTATTTTTGTTGACTTTGTATTTGTTTGATTTCTTTATTTATCTATTTATTTATTTGTGCAGAAAATACCACAGCAATATGTAATATATCAGTGTCACTCAACTTTTTAGGTGTTTTGTCACTAATTGCAGCACATTTACTATGTCTCTCTTCCTCACATACGAAACACTTTACAGTTCTTTCTGTTCTTCGGAATTCCACGCGGCAAATATAAAACTTATTGTTAGACATATTTTTGTTGTTTAATATATGTTGACCCACTTGACAAATGATTAATCATCCATTTGTTTCATCGATGTATTTCATTTACATCATCACAATTTTATTTATGTCTCAATAATAAATAACAATATTTTTCTTTTCGACACTGCACTATATGCAGAGCCGATAAAAATACGTCCTCACTCTTTGAATATTAAACTACTACTGCACTACTACTATAATATAATACTTTTCCATAACGCTAAGTACTTAACATAACAGCAACTGCAACTCCCTTACAAATTAATTTTTCAAAAGGTTTCGCCACATTAGAATCACCTTCTTTCTTCTTTCTAGGTAATTGATTTTGCTATTGTTTACTTGACTTGAGACGGAAATCTTCCACATTTAAACAAACTCTTGATGATTTGGTCCAATTGGTTCTATGGACTTTCAGTACAGGCAGTGTTTCAAGAGAGTGACTGGTATTTTATCATTTCTTACTACAGTCGTGTTATTGAGTTTATATTTGTCATCTCTTACCTTTTCTATAAAGTTTTGTCGATACCTTAGATCTGCGATATGGGAGTAGTACAGTCAATCTGTAACTAACTGAAAAAAATACGATTTCATAAAGCCCCCCCCCCCCTTGAGGATTTTTGGTAATTCCAAAAACTTTTGAATCGATTTTCTGCGTAAATGATTGGTGGGCCAAAAAATTGTTTTACAAAAAATCGTAGAGAACAATATTCTCTACAAATTATCTGATGTACTCACGGGCGCCGAAGTTTGTTGTGGAGTTTTAACTTTTTTGGCTCTTCGAAATTGAGATAAATCAATGATCCCTCAGCAAAGCGTTGAAGCCCTGGAATCGGTCATCTTTATGGTATTGTACGATGGTGCTACTTGCAAGGACACACTGCTTGAACTTCGCTTCAAGCAATTCACGCAATTCGCGACCAAAAGCCAACTGAATCTCCCTTTTTTACCGCCTTCGCACGATGTAGCTATTCTCCATAGCCGAAGAGCATATTTTCAAGTGCAGGCTTAATTGGGCAATGACTTGGATTCCTTGGATTGGGCTTGGTAGAGGACGGCCCGAGAATTTGAACCAGAAAGGAGCACATGGGAACCAGCGTTAGCAAACGTCATGAACCTCATCACCTGAGCATGCAAGACCAACAAATTCACTTCAACTTGTGGATGCCAAAAATCCTGCCTCGTTTGGTCAGTAGCTTGCGAGAACTGTGGAGAAGAGAACTACAGCAACGTGTCTTCATTGAAATGGAAGAAGCTGGGATTGACGAACTTCCGTCACAAGTGCTTCGGTGGTCCTCTACATCAATCGTAGGCTTACAAGGCGAGCAGACGACAGAGACATCAAGGGACTTCCTCGAAATAGCGCACGACGATGAAGAGCCGCTGAAAGAAGAAACGAAAAACGAGAAGGAGATCCAAAAGATGGCAATGAACACATAGTCCAATGTTTTCAATAAATTGTTATCCTTCCAATTTCAATCTCGCCTGCGAATGTCTATTTCCAAAATTATTTTCACCAAACCAAAACACATTTACATTTTCAACCTCCACAACAATGCATCACACAAAAAAAGTTAGTAGGAATTTTGAGGGTTTTTTTTATTCTCTATAATTTTAAATTTTGCATCAAAACGCTAAAAAAAATTTTCGCTTCCAAAGATAGTAAAAACTAATTTTTGGAAATATTGGCGCCCTCTGCTTTTGCGCTTTGGGCCGTAGCGCAGCGTGTACATGAGATAATTTGTAGAGAATATTGTCCTCTACAATTTTTGATAAAAACAATTGTTTGTTCGACCAGCCATTTACACGGAAAATCGTTTCAAAGAACCTTTTGGGATTGCCAAATTATAAAAATTTCACACCGCCGCCGCGGGCAAGATTTGAACTTACGCTTGAGAGGTTTACTGAACCCTTCTTGGTTGTAGAGCAAAGCGGAGACATCAGTAAAAATCATTTTTAACGTCTCATTGTATTAAGAAATAGATGTCAGAAATCAAATTGTAGTTCTAACAGAATAAGTAACCACAACTCTGAGATGTTGACAGGTGGCATATGTGTGCCTCAGGGTTCAGTACTGAGACCAGAGGTATTTCTGCTTTTTATTAATGACCTTCCGCAAATTGTTACAGACTCTTTCATCACAATTTATACTGACGATATTGCACTAGTTACTGCTGCGTCTGATGATTCTTACAAAAAAATGCAACAATATATTGAACGTTGTTTGTGAGTGCATTTTAAAAAACAAACTCTTCCTTAACAATTCCAAAAGTACCTTTATAAGATTTCATCCTTATCAATTTCAGGCGGATAAGGAGTTTTATTTGAATCTGAATTTTAACAAAAATAAGCTAGTGAAACGTTTGGATGGATGAAATGTTAAGTTGGAGATATCATTGTGAGACGATATTAGCGAAACTATTCAGCAGCAGCAGATGAGCATGATATAAGCCTACATTGCAAGCAGAGTAAGGTACGGTATCGGATTTTGGGGTACTTCGGTATTAGCTGGTGATATTTTCATATGTCAAAAGATTATATGAGCAATAGCTAGTATAGGACCCTTATACTCTGCCAAACCTTTCTTTTATTGGCCTGGATATCATGACTTTGCCACGTATCTTAATAGATGACCTGGCAAACCATGTACATAACAATAAACACAATTTAACAGTAAACCGTGATTTGCATGGTATCAGTACGAGATCTGGGAATGATTTTGCAATACCTAAATTCAGATTAAAATTACACCAGTACTCTCCCCAGGTAGTCGCATTAAAAATATATAATAAATTACCTCCGAAATATTAAACATCTACAGGCCAAACTCTTATTAGTAGTATTAGTATCAGTTGCCTCATATTTTGGCTGTGAATGCCTTTTACTCCCTGTAGGAGTTTTTAGATTATAATTTTAGACTATAATTTGGCATATTATGTATATACGTGACTACTTTTAAGTTCTGAATCTATATTAACAGCATCAAAAGAAGATTAACCTTTACATTTCGTGCTCTTTATATTTGTATTTGTACTTTTTATTTTATTTATATTTTGTTACATGACTTGTCCAACATAATTATGAAGGGTAAAGTGGTATAATACGCCCCACATTTCGGAAATAAGTATTAAACTAAATGTTTGGAACGCTTATTAAAACCTCAGTGAACAGGAAATAACTAAGATGCGAATTCAATCGAAAACCAACAAAAAGTTTTTCTACAGCCCCTTCTCATTAAAAGAAAAATGGATATCTAGAAATATCAAGGCGGGGCGTATTACACACTACTTGATTGCAATACGCCCCGGGTAAAAAGTACTGAAAAGTTAATCCTAACAAGCTATTTTTCGTTTTCCATTCGTTTCTTTTGACGTCCACATCTGTTGCACAGGTTGAGGTACATCGTGCAGCTTTCATGCAACCACTTTCCACAAACGATACACTGAATCCAATCATCTTTGGATTTGGTAGAATAATAATGTTCTCCACACTCAGTGCAGTCAGTGTCATCAATGTCTAAAACCTCATCTGAAGATGCATAAATTACTGTTGAATCCTCTTCGGAAGACGAAGTAGATGGCTTCCTCCTCTTTTTACCTTTTTTCAAGCAAAGGGCTTTAGATTTTACTCCGGATGTGCTAGGAGCACTGGAACATTTGGGCAATGTTTTAGCTAACTTTTTATCAGACAGAATCTATCGTTTGGCTCTATTTTCTGGAGATGTTAGGATAATAGCTGACTGCTTCCTTTTTGAGGTATTAATTGGAATAGTTGGCACGGGAGCAATTTCCCTTAAAAGTTTGGATGGAGTTTCTTTTGAGTCTTGCTGAGGATCTGTTGCAGGATCATTGGGGATTTCAGCAGCGGCAACTTCTTCGGGAACAACTTCTTTAGATGGAGTTTCTTTCGGTTACGGCTGAGAATTTGCTGCAGAATGACAGGATATTTCTTGCTGAGGATCTGTTGCAGGATCATTGGGGATTTCGGCAGCGGCAACTTCTTCAGGAAGAACTTCTTGATTTGGTACCTGTACGTTGGCACATGCAGCATCAGAGATATCAAAAAAATGTTCGGGGATAACAAATGGGTCATATGGATGAATACCTGTTGCCTTGAATCCTGATACTGCATTACTAACGGAAGCTGATTTAACCCAAGCCTTTCCTATCAGTGCAGAAACGTTGTGCCTGTTCAACTTTCTGTCTTTGTGATTAATCATCCATGTTCGTGCCTCTTGCGCAAAATAGCTTTTGAGCGGTTTAAAAAAAGATTTGTCGAGAGGCTGCAATGCCTGCGTTGTATGGCTGGGCAGACATAAAAGTTCAATGTTGTTTTCAGAAGCCAAGTCCAAAAGTTCAACCGCATTGCAATGTGATGCATGACCATCCAATATCAGTAACGCGTTGCCGGTACCTTTTCTTGGAATGAAGTATTCGCGGAACCACTTTATAAATAAATCGCTGTTAATGTACGAGGTCTTTTGGTTCATATAAACATCGGAGCCAGGAGGAAGTCCATCTAAAAAATCTGGTTTTCTGTATTTACCTTTCATTATTAGGACTGGCGGAAAAAATGTCCCTTCAGCATTGTAGCATGCTATTAATGAGATATTTTCACCCTTTTCTGCACTTGTGAGAGAATAGACATCTTTACTCCCTTTCGTAGCAACAACACGCTCTGCCTTATTGTTCACTTGAATGCCTGTTTCGTCCATATTGAATATTTTGGACGGCTTATCTAATAAGTCATTGTCAGTTAATAGTTTATGCAAGAGATCAAAATAATCACCAACTTCTTTCCTATTCATCCCTTGGGCCCGAGCTAGTGAGAGGCCTTCAGATTTTCTGATAGATAAGCTGGGATTTCTTCTTAAGAATCCATTTAACCAAACTTTCCCTGCTGACTCATCATTTTCAGAGAAACAGTTTATGCTTAACTTTTTGGCGAAAGCAAAAGCCATTTTTTTCACATCATTTCTACTCGGTGCGAACCCCACTTCTCCCAGTGCCTGTATATGCCTGACCAACCTTTTTTCGTGTTCTCTACTTAGAGCTGGACTTCTACCTAAGTACTTTGTAGAGCTATTCGCAGCTAAATGTCTCCTCAAAGTTCTTGAAGGTATACCATACTCCCTACTGGCTGCATTTATCCCCATCTGACCACTTTTCACTTTTTCCATGGCTGTTGACATTGCAGCTCCGGTCCAAGATGCTCTTGTCGTTTTTCTCACATATACTCTGCCCATTATCTAAAAAAAGGGCAATAATGAGAAACAGTAAAATAACCTTCGACTGGGGAGTTTTACAACCAAGCATATGGGGCGTATTCGAAATCGTATAAGAAAGTAACACTACTTTCTTGTAGTATTTTTGATGCTAATTAACTGACTTTTTGTTTTAATAAAATCGGACAATAAATAACGGAGTTATTATTGTTGGCGTTTTTTACGGGACACCCGGTATACCACCGTATTCTTTTAGTTTAAAACATTTGTAATTATTTTTGAGCTATTCATGATCAATTATTACTCATATGGCTATTAATTTCAGGCCTCTGTTGTTTCCTTGGCCTTGAGGTATACTGAAAAATGTATTGAAAGTTTCATAATATTTTATATTATTTATTGTTCGGTAATTTTTTTTTTTGTAAATTTCGTTTTCTTCTATAATCTATTTTAGTGACGAAATCGGATATAGTGGCATTATAATCTTATATGATATATGCCTGAAAATGTACTTGATTTTCATATTCCAGCAATCTTCCTCATCTCCATTCTTCATCCTCCTCTATAGCTCTATAGGCAAACTTGTTAATCTCCCTGATCAGAACACGTATTTCATCCACTCTGCTCCATTATTTCGCCGTCTCTTTAACTTTGTCCAAGAAGCCTTCCTTGGCTTCAACTCTCCTAGCCTAAGCTCTACCCTTGACATATACGACCACCTTCTCTTAGTCTAAAACGTTTGTAATCACCTTTGAAGTACTCAGGCCCAATTATTAATCGCATGGATTTTAATGTGAGGACTCTATTTTTCCCCTTGGCCCTGGAATATACAGAACAATGTATTGAAGCTTTCATAACATTTTATATTATTTACTATTACTGTAAGTTTTCTTTTTCTTCTATTATCTATTTTAGTGACGGAATCGGAGATACTAGTATTATAATCTTATGTGATATATGCCTGAAAATGGCTATTATTGCTGAAGGCCAAATGGACGTCTTCTTTCATTTGTATAAATTACGCAAACAACGAATGAATATGGCCAATAGATTGGAACAATACAAGGTGGTACACTTTGTGCTGATCAGAGTACTGGAATGTCTAATGATACCAACTGAGGTTGACGTTATCTGTGATCAAAGTATGGAATCTGCAATCAAAAATATCCTAACAATAAAAATCGCACAACAAATGAAATACTTGGAGGAATCATATTGGCAAGATGCAGCTATACGTGATATAGATTTTCTCTACGATACCATACCATCTGAAAGAAGTCTGCCTAATTCGGGTTAGATAATTTGATAGAATAATAAAGCAGATATTCGAACGAAATCGTACTAAGTTTTGAAATTAACAGTTTTACAGAACAACCCCCACACAGTCAAGAGTACCGTTATACAACGGAAGCTGATGAGGAGCAATTCATCACAACAACAATAGTTGATAGTTTTGCAACACCAGCTAAATTTATTGTGACGTCCATCCCAATAAGTACAACATTAGGAATTATTTGGCAATTCGTATTCGACAGACAAATCAACGTTATTTTGTGTCTCAATGAACTCTCTTTAATAACAAACGTTAGTATGTAGGCAGGGTATTTGACATAAAACACTATGTTCTTATGCAAGTTTTGATGTCGTTTAACCTTAACAAGATAGTAATAATAAAAACAGTCTAAAACATTTTGGTCGGCAGTTTATAAATAATAATAATAATCTTTATTAGCAATTACTATTAAAATATACAAATATATAACTTAGAAACTAAAACTTTTTCTATAATATAATTACGGACTAATTGTTCAAATATTCTTTATTTAAAAAACTACAATTAAATCATTACTGAGCAAATTAATCCTATTTATAATCTAATTGTTACATATATTTAATTTTGGTTTTTTGCCTATCTACTATTCGTTTGTAATGTATTGTAACGTTTTCGGGTTCCAATAAACAACTCGTGCAATTATTTATTTAAAAACAGTCTGTATATTTATATACTTAAAATTATATAACAATATAAAAATATATAACTAAAGTATCACACTTAAACTACTATTAATAGATTAAAATTAACACTTGTATTTATTTACTACTACTAATATGTCCGTATTTATTTAAATCACACTGCCGTATTTATATCACTTCTATTTATATGAGACGGTAATAAAAACTACACTATATTTATTTTGGGTCGTACGAATACTTCTTACGGACTTTCTTATTCCGGAATTAATCATCCATCAACTTCAACTTCTTCAACTTCTTCTTGGGTCATTTCAAGTTAGGCTACGAGCCTTTTACTTTTAGTCTTGTTATGGAGTTATCGGAATATGGTGGATGTGTGCTATAATGTTAGCTCCTCATGTGAGGTTTCTTATTAGAGTGCGTGCCTTGGGCGCTTATGTTTAAAGAATATTTCTGGGTCTTACGTTAGGTGTTCTGTGATCATCTGGTTTGGGTGGTTCTCCATCTTATTGTAGAATTCTTTAGCCATTTCCTTGATGTGATCGTGAAATAAGGGGGAGTTTGTTTCTTGGTGGATTTGTGTGTTTCTGACATACCATGGTGCTTGTGTTGCCATTCTGAGAGTGACGTTTTGTATGGTTTGTAGTGCGTTTATGTGCGTGGGGTAGGTGGAGATCCAGATTGGTGCAGCATATGTTATGACTGGTTTGATGACCTGGTTGTATAGTCTTAGTTTGAGGATTGGTGAAAGTGTGCAGTGCCTCCCAATAAGTGGCCATAAACGGGCTCTGGCTGCTTTGGCTTTTCTGATAGTGGATTTGAGATGATGTGAATATTTTAGTTTCTGGTCTAGATAGACCCCGAGGTATTTGACGTTCGGTGTCCATGGTATGGGGAAGTGGTTTATATAAAGTTGACCTACTACTTTTTTGGTTGTTCGTTGGAAGGTGATGGCCTGTGATTTTTGTCCGTTTATGGCTATTCGCCAGTCATGACACCAGGTTGTTATTTTATCTATTGATGTTTGGAGATTTCTTATTACAATTCTGGGTTGAAGAGATTGTGTGAGAAGGGCTGTGTCATCGGCGTAGGTAGCGATTAGTGTATTGTCGTTTTTGGGTATGTCTGATGTGAAGATCGTGTAAAGATGGGGGGAGAGGGCTGAGCCTTGGGGTACTCCTGCAGTTAAGATTCTGGTAGTGGAAGATGTTTGTTTGATTTTTATGTTGAAGGTTCTTCGGTGAAGGTAGGCCTGCGTGATTCGGATGAGATGGAATCATCCATCGGTGACCCAGTCACTCTCCATCCGCAGAAAATTGGTGTTTGGCTAGCGGTTTCTAGAAGGTGTATATTTGGACCTGTGTTTTTTGAAGGATCGATAAATGCTGAGAGATATCGAAATAATTTACTTGAACCGTTTTTACAAAATCTTCATGATGACGAACTTTTACATGGGTATTTCCAACAGGACAATGCAACAGCTCACAAAACATGGGAAAGTATGGCTCGAATTCGGTTAGAACGTTAATGCTGTCTTTATATTAGTTTTTTTTGTTTCGTTCTTTTATGATGTATAAACATTGTTATTTTTTAAATGTATAGGAAGTGGTATTTGCTATGTGTACAATGTGTTTCAAAATTAGTTTTTATTAGGCATAAACTATGTTTTTGTGTAAAAACCTCTAAATTTCATATTAAAAGCCGCTCGTCAATCATATTTCTTCTAATGATAGTACAACCCACGAACTGTAAAAGATAGACTCATTTTATGAATTTATGTTAATTCAAATTGATATTAAGCAGGGGTATCTGTAGATGGAAAATTAATAATAATTTTTTGTCTTAAATATTGATATATAGTGGGCTTACCAAACATGATTTTTCAAATGTTTTAAGTGTATTGCATGGATTTTTATGTAATTTCAAAGGAAATGTAATACATTCGCTGCTGTACAAACATAAACTGTAAAAGAGAGATAGAAGCATTTTTAGAACAAGTATATATTTAATATTTTTGTAAATCTTTTGGTTAGAACGTTAATGCTGTCTTTATATTAGTTTTTTGTTTGGTTCTTTTATGATATATAAAAATTGTTATTTTTTAAAATGTACAGGAAGTGGTATTTGCTATGTGGACAATGTGTTTCAAAATTAGTTTTATTAGTGATAAACTATGTATTTTGCATAAAAACCTCTAAATTTCATATTAAAAGCTGTACCTCAAGCATATTTCTTCTAATGATAGTACTAAACATGAAGTGTAAAAAGATAGTACATATTTTATCTGTTGTGGGACTTAGTATGTTTTCTTTTTCAACCTTTTTTTAAATATTATAAGAAAGTTAACTAAATCAATTTAAGAATTTATGTTATTTAAAATTGAGATTAAACTGGGGTATCTCTAAAATGGAAATATTTAATGTTATGTCTATTTTCATATGTATAGTGTTTTGTCAAAAAAGTTTTGATTGCTGAAAAAAAGTGGGTAATAAAAATTTTTGATAGACCATGTATCTCACCTCTATCGTTTTACTGCATTGTTATATTGCACTATATGGGTCATCTCGAGAACATTCCTTGCCTTTGCATTTGATTGTTTTGTTTAAATTTTGATATTTGTGAAATTGAAAGTATGGTTGAGGTTTGTTTGATGTGTGTAGTTGTTTTATTTTTAATAAATTGTTTTCTTAAAATATGGGCTCATTATTTTACTTTTCTAAAAGTCTTACTTTTGAAATGTCCTGTATATTCATGTTTGGTTGCTATGTTATCCAGTACCATACTATATATTTATTTTATGGTTTTGACAAAGTATGCCGATCTTAGATGTAAATCCGCGGTGGTGGCGTTTGAAAGTATGTTGTGTTGGGGATTGACCTAGATGTATCTTTTTAAGTTGGTCTGGTGTTGTGGCGTTTGAAACTATGTTGGGTGGTTGTGGTGGTGGTTGTTGTTGTGATGCGTGATATGGAGTTGGGTATTTTCTAGAAGTTGAGTTTATATTTTGATCGATCATATTGATAGTCGGCCATTTCGCCTGACGTCACCTTAGTTTATTAGATTTTTGGCGGCCATCTTGGATTCGCTATCTTACTTTTCTAAAAATCCCTACCTTTGAAATGTTCTGTATATTAATATTTGGTTGCTATGTTATCCAGATGGATGGATGGATGGATGGATGGTTGGATGCATGGATGGATGGATGGTTGGATGGATGGATGGATGGATGGATGTATGGATGGATGGATGGATGGATTGATTGTTGGATGGATGGATGGATGGATGTATGGATGTATGGATGGATGGATGGATGGATGTATGGATGGATGGATGGATGGATTGATTGTTGGATGGATGGATGGATGGATGGATGGATGGATGGATGGATGGATGGATGGATTGATGGATGGTTGGATGGCTTTCTGAGAAAAGAGGGATTTGATAGTGGTTTGAATGTGTGGTTTTAATATAGGGGTTTCAGAACCGCTTCATGACGTGAGCTGATTCTAGCGATGGTTTTGAAATGATGTTTCATAGGAGTTTGAGTGCATGGTTTTGATAGATTGGATGCCTGACGACACCTTAGTTTATTAGATTTTTGGCGGCCATCTTGGATTCGCCATCTTGCTTTTCTAAAAATCCCTACCTTTGAAACGTCCTGTATATTCATACTTGGTTGCTATCTCGTCCAGATGGATGGATGGATTAATGGATGGTTGGATGGATGGATGGTTGGATGGATGGTTGGATGGATGTATGGATGGATGGATGGATTGATGGATGGATGGATGGATGGATGGATGGATGTATGGATGTATGGATGGATGGATGGATTGATGGATGGTTGGATGGCTTTTTGAGAAAAGAGGGATTTGATAGTGGTTTGAATGTGTGGTTTTAATATAGGGGTTTCAGAACCGCTTCATGACGTGAGCTGATTCTGGCGATGGTTTTGAGATGATGTTTCATAGGAGTTCGAGTGCATGGTTTTGATAGATTGGATGCTTGACGTGACATTAGTTTATTAGATTTTTGGCGGCCATCTTGGATTCGCCATCTTGCTTTTCTAAAAATCCCTACCTTTGAAACGTCCTGTATATTTATACTTGGTTGCTATCTCGTCCAGATGGATGGATGGATTAATGGACTTGAAAGTATTGTTTTGAGGATGGATGGTTGGATGGATGGATGGATGGATGTATGGATGGATGGATGGATGGATGGATTGATGGTTGGATGGATGGATTGATGGATGTATGGATGGATGGATGGATTGATGGATGGTTGGATGGCTTTTTGAGAAAAGAGGGATTTGATAGTGGTTTGAATGTGTGGTTTTAATATAGGGGTTTCAGAACTGCTTCATGATCCGGTTGTGAGCTGATTCTAGCGATGGTTTTGAGATGATGTTTCATAGGAGTTTGAGTGCATGGTTTTGATAGATTGGATGCCTGACGTCACCTTAGTTTATTAGATTTTTGGCGGCCATCTTGCTATTCTATCCTACCTTTGAAACGTCCTGTATATTCATACTTGGTTGCTATCTCGTCCAGTAGCATACTGTATATTTATTTTATAATTTTGAAATGGTATGCCGATCTTAGATATAAAGTTTATATTTTTATCGACCATCTTGAGGGTATGAAACTTGGTTATATTGTTAATTAATAATAATAAATACATTGTTTGTTTTATTTTATTTTATAAGTAAGATATGCATTTCAAGCGTGCGGCTATCACAGAAGCATACTGTATATTTATTTTATAATTTTGAAATGGTATGCCGATCTTAGATATAAAGTTTATATTTTTATCGACCATCTTGAGGGTATGAAACTTGGTCATATTGTTAATTAATAATAATAAATACATTGTTTGTTTTATTTTATTTTATAAGTAAGATATACATTTCAAGCATGCGGCTATCACAGAAGCATACAGCCGTTGCGGTTTCCGCTGGAAACATGTTTAGACCTGTTTGAAGTACATTGAGAAGCGCGATAGCAAGCCTGGTAATTTATTCAGGAATTCTCTAGAAACAAAGACCATCTTGATGGTCAGCCATTTTGTCTGACGTCACCTTAGTTTGGCTAGTGACCGTGAGAGGATGCTGCATTATGGCAATCATGAGAGATGCCATTTCTTGGTTAGTGGCTGTGAGAGGGCGTCACATTGGGTTGGTGATGATGAAATCTGCCATTTCTTAGTTTGGTTAGTGGCCGTCAGAGGGCGCCACATTGGGTTGGTAATGATGAAATCTGCAATTTTTAGTTGGGTTGGTGATGATGAAATCTGCAATTTTTAGTTGGGTTGGCGACCGCTAGGGGGTACCACATCAGTTGGGTTGGTAATGATGAAATCTGCAATTTTTAGTTGGGTTGGCGGCCGCTAGGGGGCACAACATCAGTTGGGTTGGTAATGATGAAATCTGCAATTTTTAGTTGGGTTGGCGGCCGCGCCATTTCTTAGTTTGGTTAGTGGCCGTCAGAGGGCGCCACATTGGGTTGGTAATGATGAAATCTGCAATTTTTAGTTGGGTTGGCGACCGCGAGGGGGCGCCACATCAGTTGGGTTGGCAGAGGGCGCCACTAGGGCGAGGGGGGTGAGGGGGAGCTGGGTGAGAGGGGGAGGAGGCGCCAGAATCGGCGTAAGTACCCTACTATAAAGGAATCTTCATGTGCGTGATACAAAATTATCGGATAGCAACAATTTTTAGAATATTATTGCAAATATTTAATAAATTCTTCTTTGAGTAAGCCTTGGGTTGACGTGCGAATCTCAAGTTAAGGCGATTCAACGGAGTATTAATAATTTTACCCGGATAGCAACAATTTTTAGAATATTATTTTAAATATTTAATAAATTCTTCTTTGAGTAAGCCTTGGGTTGACGTGCGAATCTCAAGTTAAGGCGATTCAACGGAGTATCAATAATTTTACCCGGATAACAACAATTTTTAGAATATTATTTAAATATTTAATAAATCCTTCTTTGAGTAAGCCTTGGGTTGACGTGCGAATCTCAAGTTAGGGCGACTCAACGAGGCGTTAACGCTCTCATTTGAATAACCATAATTTTGAAATATTATGGGAAACATCTAATAAGTTCTTCATTGTTTAAATCTCGATTTTGACGTGAGAATCTCAGGTCGAGATGATCCAATGGGGATACATCGGTAAAAAGTAAAGAAAGTGAATTTAGTAATTTCCTTGATCTGTAAGCATACATGAAGAATGAATTCAGTAATTTTTACAATTTTCTTAAGGAACAAAGGATTTGCAAGGTGCTTGTACTATTGATGAAAAGAAAACACATAAAAATAAAAATAAAATATTGTATTGTATGATAATAAAATATTATTCTCCATTTTTTTTGTAAATTTATATTGAAAATAAAAATAAGTTGTGCTGACATTCAATATTTACTTATTTATACCCATCCCAAAGGAGAACATAAGGAAAGTAAACATCACTATCACAGCTAGAACTCACAATAAGCAAAAGGCTGCGACACATTCCCCGTTATAGAAAAACAAAGAAATTCACCTTTAGACCCTGAGATTATTAAAGAATATCAATTTATTAATTTAACTATTGGTTACCAACCATAGTAGAGGAGGTCACAGCAATATGTATGCGATATTTGACTTAAAATAAAAGTGTGTCAAACAATGAAAGAAATGGACCAGAAACTTAATGATTGTCTCCAAACAATATCAGAACAAAATGAACTAATTCACAAAATTTTAGAGTTTATTTCGAACACCGAAAATAAGGTAGAAAAGAAGACATTGTATAGCGATCTATTGAAAAAGAAAAATGATGTGTTAATCGTTAAACCTAAAAAGGATGATCAAAAATCACACGAAACAAAAAAGGATATTAAAAATAAAGTGGATCCAAGTAAACTAGCACTTGGAATTGAAACAATAAAAACTGTTGGAAAAGGTGGTATCGCTATTAATTGTAGTGATAGCAATTCTAAAGAAAAATTAAGAGAAAAAGTGATAAATGAAATTGGAAATAAATATGTAGTTTCTGAACCGAAATTAAGAAACCCTAAAATAATAATTACTGGTGTTGAAGCAGATGTTATTGATGAAAACAATGAAAAAGTGTTAGATGCGATTATTAGGCAAAATGACTTAACATACGTAGACAAGGATGTCTCAGATAAAATTAAAATAGAAAAAAAATACTTAGGTAAGAAAAAGAAGAACTATGGAAATATTATATTGTTTGTTCAACCGGCGATATATGTCAGCATCATAGACAGGGAACAAATAAATATAGGATGGAAAAAATGTAAGGTGTATGAACACCTACAAATAGTTCGATGTTACAAATGTGCAGGGTACAATCATTTTGCTAAAGAATGTAAAAATGCGGAAACATATGGTAATTGTGCTGGTATTCATTTGACAAACAAATGTCATAGCGTAATTATATATGAGAAGTGTATACATTGTGTAAGAACTAACGATAAATTTGAAATGGACATTGACACTAATCACACAGCGTTTGATAGAGATTGTATACTGTAACGAACCGAGATTGGGCAACGATAAAAGCAAGGACCATAAATCATCTCGACGCGACTGGTAAACATCGTAAAGCGGTGAGTCATACACTTACGCACTGTGTCGGAAGCGGAGACAGATGTCTATGGAATATTCTTCAAAACATCGAGAGAAGTATGGAAATTACACGAATGCTTCGAGATGTTTCGCATGTGTATATAAGGCGACTGGGTCACCGATGGATGATTCCATCTCATCCGAATCACGCAGGCCTACCTTCACCGAAGAACCTTCAACATAAAAATCAAACAAACATCTTCCACTACCAGAATCTTAACTGCAGGAGTACCCCAAGGCTCAGCCCTCTCCCCCCATCTTTACACGATCTTCACATCAGACATACCCAAAAACGACAATACACTAATCGCTACCTACGCCGATGACACAGCCCTTCTCACACAATCTCTTCAACCCAGAATTGTAATAAGAAATCTCCAAACATCAATAGATAAAATAACAACCTGGTGTCATGACTGGCGAATAGCCATAAACGGACAAAAATCACAGGCCATCACCTTCCAACGAACAACCAAAAAAGTAGTAGGTCAACTTTATATAAACCACTTCCCCATACCATGGACACCGAACGTCAAATACCTCGGGGTCTATCTAGACCAGAAACTAAAATATTCACATCATCTCAAATCCACTATCAGAAAAGCCAAAGCAGCCAGAGCCCGTTTATGGCCACTTATTGGGAGGCACTGCACACTTTCACCAATCCTCAAACTAAGACTATACAACCAGGTCATCAAACCAGTCATAACATATGCTGCACCAATCTGGATCTCCACCTACCCCACGCACATAAACGCACTACAAACCATACAAAACGTCACTCTCAGAATGGCAACACAAGCACCATGGTATGTCAGAAACACACAAATCCACCAAGAAACAAACTCCCCCTTATTTCACGATCACATCAAGGAAATGGCTAAAGAATTCTACAATAAGATGGAGAACCACCCAAACCAGATGATCACAGAACACCTAACGTAAGACCCAGAAATATTCTTTAAACATAAGCGCCCAAGGCACGCACTCTAATAAGAAACCTCACATGAGGAGCTAACATTATAGCACACATCCACCATATTCCGATAACTCCATAACAAGACTAAAAGTAAAAGGCTCGTAGCCTAACTTGAAATGACCCAAGAAGAAGTTGAAGAAGTTGAAGTTGATGGATGATTAATTCCGGAATAAGAAAGTCCGTAAGAAGTATTCGTACGACCCAAAATAAATATAGTGTAGTTTTTATTACCGTCTCATATAAATAGAAGTGATATAAATACGGCAGTGTGATTTAAATAAATACGGACATATTAGTAGTAGTAAATAAATACAAGTGTTAATTTTAATCTATTAATAGTAGTTTAAGTGTGATACTTTAGTTATATATTTTTATATTGTTATATAATTTTAAGTATATAAATATACAGACTGTTTTTAAATAAATAATTGCACGAGTTGTTTATTGGAACCCGAAAACGTTACAATACATTACAAACGAATAGTAGATAGGCAAAAAACCAAAATTAAATATATGTAACAATTAGATTATAAATAGGATTAATTTGCTCAGTAATGATTTAATTGTAGTTTTTTAAATAAAGAATATTTGAACAATTAGTCCGTAATTATATTATAGAAAAAGTTTTAGTTTCTAAGTTATATATTTGTATATTTTAATAGTAATTGCTAATAAAGATTATTATTATTATTTATAAACTGCCGACCAAAATGTTTTAGACTGTTTTTATTATTACTATCTTGTTAAGGTTAAACGACATCAAAACTTGCATAAGAACATAGTGTTTTATGTCAAATACCCTGCCTACATACTAACGTTTGTTATTAAAGAGAGTTCATTGAGACACAAAATAACGTTGATTTGTCTGTCGAATACGAATTGCCAAATAATTCCTAATGTTGTACTTATTGGGATGGACGTCACAATAAATTTAGCTGGTGTTGCAAAACTATCAACTATTGTTGTTGTGATGAATTGCTCCTCATCAGCTTCCGTTGTATAACGGTACTCTTGACTGTGTGGGGGTTGTTCTGTAAAACTGTTAATTTCAAAACTTAGTACGATTTCGTTCGAATATCTGCTTTATTATTCTATCAAATTATCTAACCCGAATTAGGCAGACTTCTTTCAGATGGTATGGTATCGTAGAGAAAATCTATATCACGTATAGCTGCATCTTGCCAATATGATTCCTCCAAGTATTTCATTTGTTGTGCGATTTTTATTGTTAGGATATTTTTGATTGCAGATTCCATACTTTGATCACAGATAACGTCAACCTCAGTTGGTATCATTAGACATTCCAGTACTCTGATCAGCACAAAGTGTACCACCTTGTATTGTTCCAATCTATTGGCCATATTCATTCGTTGTTTGCGTAATTTATACAAATGAAAGAAGACGTCCATTTGGCCTTCAGCAATAATAGCCATTTTCAGGCATATATCACATAAGATTATAATACTAGTATCTCCGATTCCGTCACTAAAATAGATAATAGAAGAAAAAGAAAACTTACAGTAATAGTAAATAATATAAAATGTTATGAAAGCTTCAATACATTGTTCTGTATATTCCAGGGCCAAGGGGAAAAATAGAGTCCTCACATTAAAATCCATGCGATTAATAATTGGGCCTGAGTACTTCAAAGGTGATTACAAACGTTTTAGACTAAGAGAAGGTGGTCGTATATGTCAAGGGTAGAGCTTAGGCTAGGAGAGTTGAAGCCAAGGAAGGCTTCTTGGACAAAGTTAAAGAGACGGCGAAATAATGGAGCAGAGTGGATGAAATACGTGTTCTGATCAGGGAGATTAACAAGTTTGCCTATAGAGCTATAGAGGAGGATGAAGAATGGAGATGAGGAAGATTGCTGGAATATGAAAATCAAGTACATTTTCAGGCATATATCATATAAGATTATAATGCCACTATATCCGATTTCGTCACTAAAATAGATTATAGAAGAAAACGAAATTTACAAAAAAAAAAATTACCGAACAATAAATAATATAAAATATTATGAAACTTTCAATACATTTTTCAGTATACCTCAAGGCCAAGGAAACAACAGAGGCCTGAAATTAATAGCCATATGAGTAATAATTGATCATGAATAGCTCAAAAATAATTACAAATGTTTTAAACTAAAAGAATACGGTGGTATACCGGGTGTCCCGTAAAAAACGCCAACAATAATAACTCCGTTATTTATTGTCCGATTTTATTAAAACAAAAAGTCAGTTAATTAGCATCAAAAATACTACAAGAAAGTAGTGTTACTTTCTTATACGTAGTATAAGGAAGTATTGTGATGATGAAAATTTTCGACCTCGAGATTTTTGCAGATAACCACGTTTTGAGGTCCCCTGATACCAAAAAAGTGGTTTTTAAAAAATGTCTCTCTCTCTGTGTGTGTGTGTGTCTGTCTGTCTGTCTGTCTGTCTGTGACCACGATAGCGGTCAAACCGCTGGAGATATCAATTCCAAATTTTGTATTTACGTGTATAATCTCCCTCTTGAGATCTGATTAGTTTTTCAGTAAAATCGGTAGACCGGAAGTAGCAGTTTACTTCTGTATAAAAATCGAATTTTGCCAATATTTCGTCAAATACTAAGTTTATACAAATTTATAAAGAATTCATATGTACTTAAAATTAAAATTGAGAACAATTTTATTTAAAAAGTTTTTCGAAATTCCTACCGGAAGTAGGTCTTTTACTCTTATCGAAAATCGGTTTTTTGCGAATATCTCGCAAGTCATGCTTTCTAGGCAGGTACATTACGAGTATAAAAGTATTTACATGAAAATTTTAAATATCTTTTGTATAAAACAAATTTCGAAATTCGGACCGGAAGTACCACTTTTACTCTTACCGAATAGCGGTTTTTTGCAAATATGTCGTAAATTATGCATTCCATATATATTTATTAAGAGTACAAAAGTATTTAGAGTTGAATTTGCAATATTTTTTGTATACATGAAATTTTAAAATTCGGACCGGAAGTAGCACTTTTACTCTTAGCGAGTAGCACTTTTTTTCGAATATCTTGCAAAGGATGCATTCTATAGCGATTTATTAAGAGAATGAAAGTACTTAGAATAGGATTTTGAATAATTTTTGTATAAAAAAATTCTAAAAATTGTATAGTTTGAAATGCTCATACGTATAAGAAAGTCGTGTGGTGGCCACACCTCATTTTTTGTTGTTGTTTTCAGTTGTTTTCATTAATGTCAAACGATAGTCAACTTTTTTATTTTAAATGGAAACATATATTTTTGGCAATATTCGGATTGGATTTTCTTTTCTAAATTCATCGATGTATAACATGTCTATTTTTTTATAAACGATTATTGAAAGAAAACCATTTATTAAAATTGGCCATGTTTTTAATAAATTATGTATAACATTTCGAATGTGCTATGAAACATTGAAAACGTAAGTGTTATAAGTATTATTCTAAAAAACAAAACAAAACACTTCACAATAATTTTTCAAATTGCCCGCCACCTTGTTCAATACATAACGCACATCTCCTAATTACTCCACGAGTCGCATTTAAAAGACAAACGGCAGGTATTTCTTGACAAGTGTTAATAATTCTTTGTCTTAAAATGTCAACATTTTCTGGAGGTATCAAATAAACTCGATCTTGTAGATAAGCCCACAACCAAAAATCTAGGGGCGAAAGATCGGGTGAACGCGCAGGCCACTCGATAGGACCGGATGTTCCTATCCACCTATTTCCAAATTGGGGTGTTCAACCAATCAGTATTTACTCTGGCGTTGTGAGCAGGGGCCCCATCTTGTTGATAAAATATTCTATTTAAATTTGCCAAAGGTAATTCATCTAAAAAGTTTTGGAGATTTTCGTTTAATAAAGTGTGATACTTTTCTTGATTTAAGCAACCATCTATGAAAAACGACCCAATTAATTGATCGCCTAAAATACCACACCAAACATTTACGCTGATACGTCTTTGAAAATTATTTTCAATGACAAATCTCGGATTGTCTTGGCTCCATTGTCGATGTATGTTTCTATTAAAAATACCATTGTTGCTAAAAGTGCATTCATCAGACCAAATTTTTATTCTGTAAAAACTCCGGTCTTATTCTAATGCATTTAAAAAAATGAGGTGTGGCCACCACACGACTTTCTTATACGTATGAGCGTTTCAAACTATACAATTTTAAGAATTTTTTTATACAAAACTTATTCAAAATCCTATTCTAAGTACTTTCATTCTCTTAATAAATCGCTATAGAACGCATACTTTGCAAGATATTCGAAAAAAAGTGCTACTCGCTAAGAGTAAAAGTGCCACTTCCGGTCCGAATTTTGAAATTTCATGTACACAAAAAATATTGCAAATTCAACTCTAAATACTTTTGTACTCTTAATAAATATATATAGAACGCATAATTTACGACATATCTACAAAAAATCGATATTCGGTAAGAGTAAAAGTGGTACTTCCGGTCCGAATTTTGAAATTTTTTTTATACAAAAGATATTTATAATTATAATTTAAATACTTTTATACTCGTAATGTACCTGCCTAGAAAGCATGACTTGCGAGATATTCGCAAAAAACTGATTTTCGATAAGAGTAAAATACCTACTTCCGGTTGGAATTTCGAAAAACTTTTTTAAGATAATTTGTCTCAAATTTAATTTTGAGTACATTTTAATTCTTTATAAATTTGTTTAAACTTAGTAATTGACGAAATATTGGCAAAATTCGATTTTTTCACTGAAGTAAACTGCTACTTCCGGTCTACCGAATTTACTGAAAAACTAATCAGATCTCAAGAGGGAGATTGTACACGTAAATACAAAATTTGGAATTGATATCTACAGTGGTTTGACCGCTATCGTGGTCACACACAGACACACAGACACACAGACACACAGACAGACAGACAGACAGACACACACACAGACATTTTTTTAAAACCACTTTTTCGGTATCAGGGGATTTCAAAACGTGGACATCTGCAAAAATCTCGAGGTCGAAAATTTATACTACGTATAAGAAAGTAAAAAGTCGACAAAACTGTGTTCTTCGGCGTTGATCGTTTTGTTCTAATGCATTAACTTTTCGAGCTATGTACGGGTTAAATTTGTGTTTCTTAAAATACTATGGACTGTAGTTTTTGATACCCCAATATTATGTGCAATTTCGCGAGTCGAAGTTCGTGAATTTTCTTATAGTGCAAGAAGAACATCATATTCCGTATCTTCGGCGAATCTACGTCGCTGTGTTTTAGGTTTTTTAAATGATCCATAATTCCTCAAATTCGTTTCAATTCTCTGAAATATTTTCGAATCTGGAACTTCTCTATCCGGAAAACGAATGCTGTAACGCCGAACTGCTTGAAGACGATTTTTATTACATTCAAAAAACACTTGCAACATGTCTGTTAACTCATTGTTATTCATTTTTACGAATATACTTTTTTTTGTGGCAAAACGTTCAAGCAGAACAATAAATAAGACTTAATAGACACTCACACTGACGTTTATTGACGTTTATCGCATTTTTGTTTTTTCATGGCACATTCCAAAATTTATAAATAATGGAATACAAAGATGAAATTTATTAAGTGTTTTGTATTTTTTTTTCAATAATTGTTTATCAAAAATAGACATTTTATACATTGTTGAATTCAGAAAAAAAAATCCAATCCGAATATAGCCAAAAATATATCTGTTTCCATTTAAAATAAAAAAGTTGACTATCGTTTGACATTAGTAAAAACAACTGAAAACAAACAAAACTCTGCTTTTTTGTAGCATTTTTGATGCAAATTAACTTTCTTTTTGTTTGAATAAAATCGGACAATAAATAACAGAGTTATTATTGTTGGCGTTTTTTACGGGACACCCGGTATGTCAGGGGAAGAATTTAAACTGAGAGAGATGAAGCCAGAGAAACTTCTAGGACAAAGTTGGAGAGACGGCGAAATAACGAAGAAGAGTGGATGAAATATGTGTGCTGACCAGGGAGATCAACAAGTGCAGTAGTGCTATAGTGAAGAATGAAGAATGGAGATGATGAGGAATGCTGGAATATGGAAATCACCAACATTTTCAGGTATATATCCCATAAGATTATAATGCCAGTATATCCGATTCCGTCACTAAAATATATTATACAAGAAAACAAAAGCTGCAAAAGAAAATTTACAGTAACAGTAAATAATATTAAATATTATATAACCTTCAATACATTGTTCAGTATGTTTCAGGGCCAATGGCAAAAACAGAGGCCTCACATTAAAAGCCATACGATTAATAATTGGGCCTGAATACCTCAAAGGTGATTACAAACGTTTTAAACTAAGGGAAGGCGGTGGAATATATCAAGGGTAGAGTAGAGGCTGAAAGAGCTAAAGCCAGGGAAGACTTCTTGGATGATGTTGAAGAAACGGCGAAATAATTGAAAAGAGTGGATGAAGTATGTGCACTGACAAGAGGGATTAACAAGTTTGCCAGCAGAAATATGGTGGAGTATGAAGAATGGAGATGAGGAGGAATGCTGGAATATGGAAGTCACCAATATTTTCAGGCACATTTAACATAAGATTATAACGCCAGTATAACCGATTCTGTCACGAAAATATATTATAGAAGAAAACGAAAACTGCAAAAGAAAATTTACAGTAACAGTAAATAATATTAAATACTATAAAACCTTCAATACATTATTCAGTATACCGTAGTCGTCAAGTTTTAATTTCAGTTTACACTTCTATCGCATGCAGACCTTGTGACCTTATAATATGGAGCGATGCCTGCTGGCTAACAGTGGTGGGAGAGCAACGCAGCCTCGCTTATGTTTATCTTTAGTTTAATTCGTCGCGCTCTTTTCCTCCTTCTACTTTCGTATCAGAAATTAAAATATATCGACCCCGGTATATCAGAGCCAATGGAAAAAAAGCAGAGGCCCCACATTAAAAGCCATACGATTAAAAATTGGGCCTGAATACCTCAAGGTTTTTTTTTTAGATATTTCAGTACTGTCTAGTTTGGTCAACGAAGCAAAGATGTAAATAACGACTTGTTGGTGCAGATTGTTCGTGAATCTTTGAGTATTTTACGCAATGCCAGGTAATGTACACTTAGTTGGAAAAAAAGTTCCCATTAAAATTTCGAATATAAAGTACTAAAAACAAATATCGCAAAGAGAATGAATGGGGAATTGTTCACCGTCATTCCAGAAGCCACGAGATAAAGATGTGTATAAAAAGGGATTTTCAGACGCAGGAAGGAACAACTATTAGTTCATTTAGTAATGTGAACATCAAATATAAAGTAATAAATATTAATTCAGTCATAAATATAAATTGTTGCGTGCTTTTGGCACTTCCGACTAATTTAATTTCAAAATGTCAAATAATATCTGTTTACTTAATTTAGCATTTACTAAATTATTGAAGAATTCCAAATTAATTGTAATATCATTCTTTTGGCTCCTACTGTACACAATTATTAGTCTTGATACGCAAAATATATTCAAAATTTAAAAATACATATGTCATAAATACCACAGCCAAGCTTGTTAAATTTCTTGATGAGATCATTCGTTATATCTTATTTTCAAATAGGTAGTTATTTCTTGAAAATAACAGCATTCATAATCTAAGTTGAAATTCTTTTTAAAATAAATATCAGTCACGTACACTGATTTTCTCAAACACCTCTTTGTAAGACACGATGGAAAAGGAACGTTTGGATTGTTCGCATAATTTTTTTTTGCGTCTGAGAGGCGCCGTATTGCATCGAGACCATGGAACAAAAATCGAATTCTCTGGAAGGTTCTAGAACCCGGAAACAAGCGTTGACGCGTGTTTTCACCCCACTCCGATTGTACTAATAAAAAGGCAAGAACGCTTAAAAATATAATAATTATTAACCGCATAGTGACAGTCGACACATCTGAGTAATTTCAAGTGTGGACCGTTGGTCCGGTCGGTGATCATCAGATGCTTGATAAGTAGTTCGTACCGATGTGAATGTTAAGATTGTTACCCTAGTGTACGTAATATAGCTGTGCCAAAGCCCATCAAGTGACGATTTAACGTGCCTAGTGGTTTTAAAATTATCGAAAGATCATTATTCCAGTCTAAGGGAAGATTGGCCGATTCCGATAATTCCCCTTATGTGGAATTTGAAGCAATCTTGGTATTGAGCCATTGCCGTCGGACTACGTCCTTAGTCAAGCTACCGAAGACGCCCATCTTTTCTTCGTGGAAAGTCATTGATCCTTCGACCCCGGCATCCACAGTTATTATATTATCTGCACCATTCAAGGTAATTTAAATATTGTTTGTGTCTCAGAGCGCTTAAAAATTATTGTACCGTCGTTAAAGTAAAATCAAAGGCCATTCCTTCTGGCTTTGTAACGATAAATCTGTATTAGATAGTTCCGTCGGAGAACGTCAAACTAGCTTTGAGGGTTAATCCATATCTCTTTGTTCACATTGTTATTTGAATAATCACAATATTATTGAATAATGGTATTAATCTAAAATTTGGAGTTCATCATAATCTTTGTTACTATTGCTTATAATACCATAACCTTAAGTTAATATTTTAAAAGTGACTATAATAATTATTCATTTTGTCATAGTAATACATGCATAAGTTGTTGTATTTTGTTCTAAATTCAATGTCCGATTTTAATTTAATATTTGTATATTCAACTATGATATTGTAATGGCTTATATCTGTGAATGTTTATGTAATAATGATATCTCTGTCTGGCCAGATTATCGACTTAAGAATTGTGTAATCTGATATAATATGTCTAAAGAACCAAATCTGTTTATTATTATTGAATGTTCATTGTACCTTTTTTCTTTTTTTTAATTATTTCATGTAATAAATATTGTTAAGTTTACAACACCTGTGTTATAAATTAATTATCCTTCGTTCCTTGAGGTGACTTAATAAGCTCAGTGAATGTTTCTTACTTTCTTTCACTAATATACCTAGAGCCACGATGTGCTAATTCTAGTGATAATAAAAAAAAATAACGATTACATAAGTCAAAGTAAGTGGCGCTCAACAATAAATAATCACAAGATCATTCAAGTAAGCAGTTAGCTATCTAAGAGGAACAACACCTGTTACCTGGGGAACCATTGATAGGAATCGTAAAGCATAAGACTAAGGTATGTGAGTTTTGTCATTAAATTAGATATTCGCATTCATTCTTTGTTAGTTCAATTGTCAATCATATAAGTTCTATTGCGATAATAAGTATTAAACGACCCTGAGATACTGGATGCAGACTGTGCTACTGGGCTAATCACTCTGTTTTCGCATCCAGTACCGTTGCTGATTGGAAAATAATTAATTAACAAATCATTTAGCCAATTATTACATTAAACAATTTATATAGCAACTAATTAGCAACAAAATAGGTTTTTGTTTTTAGTACGTTTAAGTGTATTTTAGTCAATCAGTGTTAGTGTCTGCATCGTTTTGTTATTTAATATCGCCTGGTTGTATTTATATATCCCAACTAACGAAGGTAAACGCGTTAAAATAATGTTGACTACTCCGGAAAAAGTGCGCACGATAAGTTTGTTCGACAGTGGGTTGTCCGCGAGCGCTGTTGCTCGAGAATTAAACGTTAGCCGTACATCTATAAATAAATTACTGCGTAAATGGACCGCTGAGAATACAATTCAAAAGCAACTAGGATTAGGTAGATAAAGAGCTACCGCAGATGAAAAGCACAGAACTTTATTACAATATGTCCGGGAGCATCTACTTACCAGCTTCCGTTTTGCGGCCAACGAAAGTGTTTTTCCTGCTAGTCAGAGTACTTCCACGAAGAAGATTGAACTCTACCGGCTTAAAAAGTTATACTGTGGTGGTGAAACCTTCACTAACAGAAAGACATTGGCATGATAGGTTAATACTTGCGCAAACCTACCTGCACCGCATGGACAAACATCTTTGATGATCAGTAATTTTCTCCTTGCTGTCTCCTTCCTTTTGGTCTCTCATGTTTGCATATATATGCAAGTCTGTTGGTTTGCATTCTCTCGAAATGATCATTCCATTCCTTCCTTCTTCGCTAACTCCACTTCACCACATCTTGCACTCCGCATCCTTCTCTTATGGATCTACTCGTCTGTCTATCTCGTAACGTGACATTCGCTATTTTTCTGAGAATCTTCATTTCTACCGTTCGAATTTTTTGTTTAGTTTTCTTGGTATCTACTTTTGTCTCCGTGGAGTATGTTAGTACTGGGCGAACCATAGCTTTCTATACTGGTACTTTACTTTCCTTAGTCAGGTATTTGTTTTGCCATACCATTGTGTTTAGATACCCACTTACTTGTGTCGCCTTTATTGTCTGTTGTTGAACCTTCGCCGGCAGGTCTCTTTGACTCGTTACCTCGACACCAAGATACCTGAAGTTCATTACCTGCTGAACGACGGATCCGTCCATTTCTAGTTTACAACGAACTGGCTGCTTACATATTACCGTGCACTTAGTTTTGTCTTTGGAGATGTTCATATTATATTTTTTGCCGGTAATGTTGAATTGATGTAAAAGTCTTTGCAAGTTATCTTCGCTGTTTGCTAAGACCACTACATCATCGGCGTAGCATACTATGTTCACGTTGTGTCTTCCCATAAGGTAATCTTTTTCCCTTTATTGATTCTATCATACGATCTATTATTAAATTGAATAAGAAGGGGCTCAACGAATCCCCTTGCCGTATGCCAATGTTTATTTTGATTAGTTCCGTAATTTCATCAGATGTTTTGATTCTAGTCGACGTGTTAGTGTTAATATTATTGACCAATTCCACAAGGGTTACGCCCGCCGCACATGCTCGCACTCGCACTTGTTCACGATGCTGCGCTGATGTGGCACTGACACAGGTTGACACGTGTGCATCCGCATTTGCTCACACTAGTCGTACATCAGTGCGAACCAAGCCAGATGGACGCTATAGATTTAAGTTCGGAATCCGACAACGATAACGAATTTTTATATAGATTATCATTAATAAAGAAAGTATGTGGTAAGAAAAACTGGAAGAGCTCTTATATGTCCAAACGAAAAACACATGGAGAGTTCGCTTTAACTTCTGAGTTTTCAAACGGAAAATTCAAAAATTACTTTAGGCTATCTAGGGACGAGTTTGAAGAAGTACATGCGTTAATTGCTTCACATTTAGAAGATCCAGGGTGTGGTGGCCATGAAAGAATAAGTTCTAAAGAAAAACTCGCTGTTTTCTTAAGGTAAGTTTATTTAAAGATAATAAGTAATTTTTGAAACATTAATTGAAAGGTTCTGTAGAGTACCCAAATATACTATCAGAACCTTCTTTGAAATTCAATTCTTGATTTTTTGAGTAATTATTGTTTGTGATGTCTGTGTGTTTGCTGGAAAAGAGTCCCTTGACTGTTGTTGTTCTTGTACAGGCGAAGGAGTATATGACGAATAATATGATCCTGCATCACTAATCTGGGTATTGCTAGAATGTGGACGGGGTGAATGCTGCATTAAGTTATTAGATTCTTCTTGTGACACCGATGAAAATAGGTTTGTTTTAATAGTGTGTTGAGATAGTGGCGGCAAACGTTTTGTAGTTTCGTACATACTCATAAAAAAATGAAAAAGTGGATCATTTTTAACATTATTTACGGTAAAATCGTTTGTTGTGTTAGTCATTAAACGGTCTCTTGCTCGCTCTCTATTAGCTACTCTTTGTTGATGTTCCTCAATCGATCTATTTAGTAAGTCATTTAAAGTGTTGCCTTTGTGTCGCCTTCTTTTGTGTGATTGATGAGTTGAGATATCAGTGGTTGATGGTTCAGATAATTGAGTGCTTTCTTCATTACCGGTTCGGGATTCTTCATTATCCATTCGATTTTCTAAAATGTCGTTTTCTGTTGTAACTGAATGAGCTTGAGATTCGTCGTCATGTTGTATTTCTTCACATATATTAGTGGTGGTTGATCTGTTTGCCATGTGCGGGATTAAGAACGCCATATTTTCTTGAAAACGCCATGTTTTTATGTTAACAGCCCCTGATCCACTTTTTGGTTTTAAATTTTTTTGACGACGAAGTGCATCTCTGTGGTTGTTTCTTAGTTTTTCCCAAGCTTTTTTGGCTTCATTTCCTGCAATTAAATCAGTCGTCATCAATAATCACGACTACTTACAATGTAAACAAAATTTCTGTTTCAGATTTATTGCGAGCGGGAACTCATATCGGAGCATTGCTTATAGCTACAGAATGGGAGAAAGAACTGTTTCAAATATTATTGCAAAGGTGGCTTCAGTTATTTGGACAAATATGCAACCTATTTACTTGCCACAACCTACACTGAAAACGTGGGAAAAAAATGCTGTTGATTTCCAAAATATTTGGCAAATGCCTAATACTGTAGGGGCTATCGACGGAAAACATGTGACAATTAAAAAGCCTATAAATAGTGGATCCTCTTTTTTTAACTGTAAGCAACATCACTCTGTTGTGTTGATGGCGGTAGTAGACGCAAATTATAAATTTGTGATTACTGATTCCAGATGGAAGTATATTTGATAACAGCATTTTAAAGAGAAAAATTATAAATAAACAGCTGCATCTTCCTGAACCCAATGGTCTTCCTGGAAGAGCAGACATAGTTGCGCCTTATGTTTTTGTTGGTGACGCGGCATTTCCTTTAATGGAGAATCTCATGAGACCTTATCCTCAGAAACAAGTAATAAATAACTACAGGAACAAAGTTTTTAACTACAGACTCTCAAGAGCACGACAAACGGTAGAATGTGCATTCGGCATATTGAGTTCCCGTTTTAGAATATTCTTGCGACCCTTTGAAATGAAAGTAGAAACGGCAGATAAAATTTTTATGGCAAGTACTGTTTTACACAATTATCTACGCACAAAAACTTTAGCTCAAAGTGTAGAAGGGGATCTGGAGTTTTTACCTAATATTCAACAACTAGTGCCTTTGCGTCGATCACGAGGACGCACTTAGAAAAGAGCATTTGAAATAAGAGACCAATTCACGGATTATTTTAACTCAATAGAAGGACGGGTAACCTGGCAAAAACACAGCGTTCAACAAGGCGCGTATTGAGAATGCCGAATTTTGTACATTGCCGGTAACATGTATGTATGTATGTATCCTACATTAAATAAATTTAAGAATCATGCTTTTACAGCATTTTTATTTTTTACACCTACCTACATTATTAACCTATATCTAACACAACAAATACCTAGAAAATACTACTTACCATCCTTGAGATTTAGTGCCTCAGCGATTCGTTTCCAAATAGAATCTTTTAATTTAATTTTCATATAATCTGCATGTTTTACGTCGTATAAACATTTTTCGCGTCGTACAGCTTCAATTAATTCTTCCTCCATGTTTACAAACACTCGGACCACTGCCACTCGAAAAACGTGTCTCAGCTACCTTGGGCCACTCGCACGACGCTCTCGCCCACGCTCATGTACGTGTTTGCGACGACACGTGACAGAAAATGC
Organism: Amphimallon solstitiale; assembly: GCA_963170755.1. Taxonomy (NCBI): domain Eukaryota; kingdom Metazoa; phylum Arthropoda; class Insecta; order Coleoptera; family Scarabaeidae; genus Amphimallon; species Amphimallon solstitiale. The sequence goes on along the minus strand of OY720677.1, from coordinate 112,694,178 downwards.
GGAGTTCGCTACTACATCATAGGTTTTAAACGCTACCACTCGCACGCGCCTCGTGATGACCAGTGCGAGTGCGAGCATGTGCGGCGGGCGTTAGTGGTACGTCATATCCATGTAAAATTTTGAAGATGTCATTTCTTCTCACACGGTCGAAAGCCTTGCTGAAATCCACTAAGCACATGAATAGCGAGTTTTTATATTCGATTGATTTTTCTACCAATTGGCGTATGATGAAAATGGCATTTCTGAACCCCTGTTGCTCCTCTGATATGTGTATTGTTTCTTGTAATAGCTGTCTAATTATAGATGTAAACAATTTAAGGATTTTATTCAACAGAGTATTTCCGCGGTAATTGTCCTGTGTCTTCTTCTCCCCTATTTTGTGTAACGGAATCGTGTAACTGTTTTTCCAGTCTTCCGGTATCTTTTTAGTAGCCAGCACGTGCCACAAGGAAAGAGACAACAAGGACAACCACCCAGGAGATGGAGATAAAGTTTGCTTTCCTCATCCGCTGAATAGAAACAGGCCAGGCAAACAGGGGATGGCCCTAGCTAAAAGAAGAAGAAGAAGAAGAAGAAGTAATTTTTTCCGATGAATCAACTTTTTTATCGTCTTCCTACAGAAAGAAAACGGTTAATCATGAAAGAAAGCGAAGATATAATCCAAAATATATTAATGAACGTTCGATTAGTGGTCGGGGTAGCTTCCGGAGACAGGGAGTTAAAGGGGTTGAGTCCATTTTTACATAAAGAGGTGCCACAATAATACTTCTTACGTGCTTCTGGGAATTTTTCGCAGATTTCCAGATTTTCAGATTTCTAGAAATTTAGGGTAGGAAGTTTTAAAATGAACAGCCTGTATGCATTTAGTCTATTATGCATGTTTCTTTCCACAGCTATAAACATATTTCTTGCTGATTTTATAGAAATTCTACATACACATAAGAACTTCTACCGAAATTCGAGAGATATGTCTTTATTGAATTTACGCAACTTTAAATAACGTCTTTGAGATAACATAACGTTATGCGTCTTTATTCTAGTATTCTATTTTATTAGTGTCAATACTGCAAACCTATTTATATACGTAAGAGCATCGAACACGTCAGACTATAATAATCCAAACTATGTTAAAGCTATTTATCATTCAAATCACTATTTAAATATTTATGAAAATTATAGAAAGTCCTCGAAACACATAATTCGTTAAATTTTTTAGTAGGTAACTTTTTAGTAAATTCGGACCACAATATAAATTAGAGAACCTTACAGAGAAGTTACACAAATTCAACTTAACTTATGGTATTATGTAATCATTAAATCTAGTAAAATATCAGTGATAATGACTAATTGAATTCTAATCTTGAGTATTTTCTTTAATGATGAATATACACTTTAAAATGGAAATACATGGAATAGTTCAAGCAATTAAGTATTTACGCTATCAGCACTATAATTATTTATTTCTATACAACTTGTTTGTACTTTAGAAGGTTTTTATATATGAGTCAAATGACCTCAAACAAGTTTTGCATAGTATTATAAATAGAGAATATATCAAAATGTAATCTATTATTTATTTTCGTAGTATTTCTATTTTTAGTGAAAAATTTAAGAAAGGATATAAGTTAATTTAAGAAATTCTTTTAGATTTGGACATATATTAAACTTAAAAAAGGAAAACAAAATTTTATGTAACACTATACTCTATACAATTTGCATTGCATTTCTAGTACAACCCAAGTAAATAAAATATAACCATGAAGATAATAAAATGAAAATAATCAAGTATATGCAGATTTAAAAAGGTTAATTACTAAATAGAATTGTCATTCTTATCATTGGTTTAAACAGTATGTTATCTTATAAAAATACTATTTCCTACAGAGGCAGTAACTCATGATCGTAGCAGCGAATATTTTGGAAAGTAAAGGTTTTCTACATCTAGGTACCTCTCTAGATCTATTAGTATATTGTGAATGCCTTAAAATGATGTTCCTGATATACAAAATATAAATATCTAGCCAAATTTTAAGAAAACATAAAAATGTGTAAAAATGAGAGTATTGTTTAAAATATCATTCGAATTGTATGTGTAATTGTGCTTGAGTTATTTGGAAAACAATTTATGAAGTATAATGGAGCAACCTAACATATAAACTGGTGTCTATCCGTGGGTGTAGACTATAAAACAAGTATAAAATATAATGTTTGTTTTTGAATGTTTCTTGAACATTAACATTTAATTCAATGTAAACAAAAGAGGTGGCATTTATTTAAACAAATAACAGAAAATTTGGTGGGTGTTATTAAAGATCAAAAAGATGTAGATAAACGTTTAGAGTTGTTGTACATCATAGGTAATGATAACGATGAGAATTAGGATATATTTGTATTTGTATAGCATAATTCCAATTCAATATTTATATGTAATGAATTAATATAATTAACACGAGTGTTCAGTTGTCTATACATACCAGCAAAATCTATTAAAATATCATCATTTAGACTTTTACTTTCAAGGTTGTGCATAAAATTTCCGTAAATAATCGACTGCAGGGATTACCCATAATTAAACCTCCACTACATTTGCAAAACTTATCACTAAATTGGAAATATTTTTGTGTTGTACAAATATCTAACAGGCTTAAAATTTCTTCTTCGACTACAGAATTAGTGTTATTATGTTCTAAAATTACACCTATTACTAGTATATTATTAGAACCTCTAGACATGAATTAAAATAGAACCTCAAATAATTTAGTTAAGGATCAATTAGAAACAAATGGCTTCTCATTCCTAATCGTATTTTTATAATGTGGTTCGTAAAATCGAAGTTATTTATTACTATCTCCCCATATATATCTGTAATGTTTTATGCATTTTTTAAGAAGCCACTGTGTTGGCGAAACAATTGTCATATTTATGTTTTAAATATTGAATAGTAAAAATTCAACAGCTCTTGTTATTTAGTAATTAATACTATGGATCTTCAACAAATATAAACTGAATCAATCCAATACTTTAAGAGGTAACAGTCGGCACTGAGATTGAATCGTTATCTACGAGATGGTTATTTCGACGTAATTTGTCAAAATATAATAAAATATATCAGTTAATTGATATGTGAGTGCAAAATATATCTACATATATTAAAGTAAAATAAAAACATAATTGATATATATTTAAAGAATAAGATACGATATCAAAGAGTATCAAAGAAAAAGTAGAAGGACATTTAGCCAAAGATTCATTTAAACACATATTGCATAATAAATAATGAATTATAATTTTAAATTTCCCAGTATTACATTTTTAAAAGTTTGTGAAATTAAATATATCATAATTTTATATAACTTTTTTTTTGAAAAATTTTTAAATTTATAATTATCTAAAAACACTATCGTAGGCACAATCTATCCAGTGTCACATTTCCAAGTTAACTTATTGTCCAATTTAATACCCAGTTAAAACTATTTATATCATTAGCATTAAGAGAATCCTATTTTAGGTCGTAAACCTACGGGAATCATTTACAATGTACCATATTGTATGATCAGTACTTTTATTTTCGGTAATATACCTATAGTAAGCAGCGATCATAACCTTCCTTAAATCACATCTTATGTGATACATTTTATCAAACTAATGCATAAAATTCTCAAGATATCACAACACCTAAACCACTATTCAACCATGTATAAATTCTTAATTTGAGATGTTGTTGTGGTTTTTCGGAATTTTTTAAATTAATTTAACCCTAGAATACCATCGTCTTTTTAACTTCCGTGAATACCAAACCGTCGTAAAATTTACGACAACTTAAAATCAATAATTTTGTTGTTAATAAAAATAAAATTTATTATTCTAAGAATTTAATCTAAGCAAACAAACATAAAACTTAGTAATTGTGTATAAAAAGTTAATCTGTTGCACACTGCACACAATACATAGCCCTATGTTCAGCACACATAGCTTTTTTGCACTGACTGCAGTAATTTGCCGTCATCCTTCTTTTCTTGCTTGGACAGTAAGAACAAATGGTTCGCTTCGATTCACCTTGAGCTGGTGGATCGTTTGGAATATCCTGTTTTAAGATCTTGTAAATATCCTCACGAAGTTGACGTGCGAAACTTGGCAGATTTTTTCTCGTTTCTAACCAGGGTGTTATTAACGCATTACATATTTCAAACATATAAGCACTGCGGGGAACAGGCTTTTCTTGTTTTTTTATAAGTGTTAAAGCAATAAATTACATATGAATTTATTGCAGCTATGTTCAGCATGTTATAAAAGACTGCCATTGGTCAGCGTCTGGTCTTTCTGTTGCAGTTCATGTTAGAACATAGCTGATCAAATGTATCTACACCACCTTTGGTGGCATTATATGAATGTATTATATCAGGTTTATTTGTAGTAGCATTTACCGTCGAACCTTCATGCATAGTCGACAGTAGCAACACCAATTTATTTTTCTTTGGCATAAACGAGACAAGTGTTTTCTCTTTGTCAAAACAAAACATGGACGTTCCGGGTTTGCGATTTTTGACATTTAACATTTCTGGAGGTATTTGCCTTTTATTTTTTCTGATGGTTCCCACCAGCGTTAAATTGTAAGGATCGTTCAATAGTTCTTCCGCTAACTCCCCAGAGGTAAACCAATTGTCCATGGTTACATTTCTGTTAGTACCATGGACAGTCTCAGTTAATTGCTTCGAATAGTAATTTGCCAAAGGCAGACCCCAGTCTCAGTTTTTTTACCTAAGTAGGGCTGGGCATTTATTAAATATTTTGTTGACGAATCACAAGTCATTACAATTTTTATTCCATATTTTGTGGGCTTATTCGGTATGTACATACGAAATCCACATCACCCTCGGAAACCTAGAAGTTGCTCATCAATTGTAATGTAAGATGTTGGTGTGTACGAACTTTTACAGGTATTTATAAGAATGTCCCATATTTCTCTAACAGGTGCAAAAGAATCGTTTTGTGCACGTTCTTGACGACTAACTTTGTCGTCAAACCGTAAACAATCAAGAAGAAAACAAAAACGACTACAGCTCATCTTTGCCGTATACATATTTCCCGATAGGCTTCGATCAAATAATTGCTTACTGTTCATGTGGTTGTCCTTCATTGCAGCTGCCAATATCAATAGTCCAATAAGAGCCAGTACTTCTTCTTTAGAGGTTTCTGAAACCGTTAGATTTTTTGTTTTGTATTTCGCTGCTTTTCGCAAAATTTCTAGATTAGTAAAATTCACGATCTTTTCTACAATGTTGTCACTTATAAAATGAAGAAAGCAGTCTTTCGGATGAAGAAGCTCTCTAGCTGAAGTTCTAGCTCCTGGCACAAAATGAATTATATTTCTTTTAGATATTCTTTTTGAATGTGATGAAGCTATTGCAGACCATTGATGTCCGTTTTTTCCTTTTAGCTTGGTTTTATTGGGCTTTATGACCATATGCTTGGTCATAAACCTTGCTAGTGGAATATCGTCATCACCTTCGTCTTCGTTGAATTCCGCAACCCCACGGTTTGATTGAACAGTTGGAATAGCTTCATCTACGTCTGAATCTTCTTCAGAGTTTTCAGCTAAGTCCAATGGTCCATTTTCATCTATATCCATTGCAAAATTTTCAATATTATCTTCAAATTCGCTTTCGCTTTCCTCTGAAGAATTTATTTCGTCACTATCATCCCCAGTCATTATTTTTTGAATTTCTTCTGCAATTTCTGCATCAGTGAGAGGCCGATGACGATTAATTTTACTTGTAGATGCCATTGTTTACTCAACACTTGAAAAATAAATCATTGTACAAATTAAGCGCAAAAGAAAAAATAAGGACTTACCGTCATTCAATAACCGCCTTTAAAAATAATTGTTGCATAAATACCAAACCGTCGTAAATTTTACGATCAACAGCCTATAACTCGGAAACAACAAAACCAACAATAAGTTTGGTTAACACAGTTCATACTTCATCGAATATTAAGAGGCTACTGAGACGGTCAGACTGCCGTGATAAAAAAGTGGGGGTTGACAGGTCGAAACGTGTCGGTGCTCGTAAAAATTACGACGCGTTGGTATTCTAGGGTTAATTGCATTAGTAAATGATTTCTAAGAACATCTCAGTTTTAAAATGAATCTAAAATGATGTTTTCCAAAATATTATACAATTGAAGCAGGGGAAATACCAAACAATAGCATAGGTACATTTAAATAATTTAAAATACTAGTTTTGAAAGTAATTACTTAAATATTTAAATACTTTAATCATCTTTGTCGACGATCACTAATTGCCGAAACACATGGATGGTTTATTATAACATTCAATTTAATGCGTTCTTAGTAAGTTTTGTGCAATTTAAAATATTGGATTAAAATTAAATTACATAATAATTCTTAATATGATATGAGAGGAATCAATTACGTACTTCTTGAGAGCAATAATAGTGATAATTGGACTGTTAATTTTTTTACGTAAATATACGTATTATAATTATTATTTTAATTTAATTTTCACCATGAATTTCGTCTTTTCAATGTCATGTGAAAATAAATTCCACAAAGTTGAATAAAATAAGATACCATGAAATGTAAACACTTACCGCATTTTGGTTAATTTATGAAGCAAAACAAAACATACATTTCACGCAAACAAGTGAGTGAAGAGACGATCGTGAATTATATCATTAAATCAACAATTTTCACTTGTATGGAACCTAAATAACAACACATTAATAATAGATTACGTCTTTACAATATCGCGAACAACATGTAACTGGGTATTTATTTAATACATGCAGACTTCTCTATTAAGAAAAAAGTGGATATACGTATATAAGTTGACGTACAAAATTTTATTGAATTTATTTATAATTTATATCATAACAATTTTATAATTAACAGCGAAACCATACCCAAACTACAATAATTGATTGAAATACGACAGACAATGCGTAAAAAATATATATTATCCATTTAAAATATTCAAATCTCTCGGAAAGTTTTTATTATATATTCTAAAAACATTCACTAATTTTATATTATAATTAATTCGTACGTAAGTAGATGAAATTCGTGTGATGCCCACGCCATTTTTTTATAGAGCTATGAGGTATATTAAACTAGATGTAAGTAAAATAAAACACTCAATTAAACTTTGAATATCTTCATTTTATTTTTAATCACTATGTAACTCCAGTTTCCACATTTTACATGTCATTATTAAACTAAAGGTACACGAATTGATGGCAATATATATATATATCTTATTTGGTAACACCTGAGACACATTACAAATTAAATACCTATTACTCCAATCTATTTTTAATTGTTGATGTTTGATTATAAAATTTCCCAAAACTCTTATTTTTTAATATACAGTTATAACAGGATTTACACAACTTTAAATAGAGGAGTATACAAAAGATCCGTTTGGTCATTAAGTAATATTTCGTTTGATTTATTATTCCCCTTAAAAATTTCTAACGCTTCTAAAAGGTTTAATTTTAATCCTTTATCACTGTAATGTAAAATCTTGCTATTATTTTCTGAGAATGTGTGGTATTATTCTATTAAATGATTTGCAAAATTTGAATATGTTTATTGTAATCTATAACACCCTATGTGTTTTTTGATCCTTGTGTTAAAACTTCTGCCAGTCTGACCTATGCATACTCCTTTACAATCATCACAAAATAGTTTATAGACCCCTCACTTGGCTAACTTATTTTGTGCATCTTTACCATTAAACAACACCCGTTGTAATTTCTTATGTGGTTTAAATGCTACTACTAAATCTTTGTTATTTTTTTCAATAATTTTTCTTATATTTTCACTAATATTTTCAAAATAGGTTAGAGAGCTATATTTACGGTTATTGGTTATTTTACCTGAGGACAGATCTGATAAATTGTTTTGTTTTTTAATTTATCTGTTAAAACCCTATCCACTGTATAGGAATTATATCCGTTGTTACAAACTATGTGTTTCAAAGTTGAAATTTCTGTATTAAGATGTTCTTTAGTTAGAGGGAGACTCAATGCTCTATGTATCATTGAATTAAAAAATTAGGTGTGGCCACCACACGACTTTCTTATACGTATGAAATTGTTACTCCGGTCCGAATTTTGAAATTTCATTTATACAAAAAATATTCCAAATCTAACTCGAAATACTTTTGTACTCTTCATAAATATATATAGAATGCATAATTTACGACATATTTGCAAAAAATCGTTATTCGGTAAGAGTAAAAGTGATACTTCCGGTCCGAATTTTGAATTTTTCTTATACAAAATATATTGAAAATTAGGTTCTAAATACTTTTATACCCGTAACGTACTTGTCTAAAAAGCATGACTTGCGACATATTCGCAAAAAACTGATTTTCGATAAGAGTAAAAGACCTACCTCCGGTAGGAATTTCGAAAAACTTTTTAAAGAAAATTATTCTCAATTTTAATTTTAAGTATATATGAATTCTTTATAAATTTGTTTAAACTTAGTAGTTGACGAAATATTGGCAAAACTCGATTTTTTCGCTGAAGTAAACTGCTACTTCCAGTCTACCGATTTTACTGAAAAACTAATCAGATCTCAAGAGGGAGATTATACACGTAAATACAAAATTTGGAATTGATATCTACAGCGGTTTGACCGCAATCGTGGTCACACACACACACACACACACACACACACGCACACACGCACACACACACAGAGAGAGAGACATACACACAGAGAGACATACACACACAGAGACACACGGACACACAGAAATTTTTTAAAAACCACTTTTTCGGTATCAGGGGACTTCAAAACGTCGACATCTGCAAAAATCTCGAGGTCGAAAATTTTCATCATCACAATACTTCCTTGTACTAGGTACGTATAAGAAAGTAAAAAGATAGGTGTGGCCACCACACGACTTTCTTATACGTATGAGCGTTTCAAACTGAACGATCTTAAGAATTTTTTATACAAAACTTATTCAAAATCCTATTCTAAGTACTTTCATTCTCTTAATAAATCGCTATAGAATGCATACTTTGCAAGATATTCGAAAAAAAGTGCTACTCGCTAATAGTAAATGTGCTACTTCCGGTCCGAATTTTGAAATTTCATGTATACAAAAAATATTGCAAATATAACTCTAAATACTTTTGTACTCTTAATAAATATATATAGAATGCATAATTTACGACATATTTGCAAAAAATCGCTATTCGGTAAGAGTAAAAGTGTTACTTCCGGTCCGAATTTTGAAATCTTTTTTATACAAAAGATATTGAAAACTATGTTTTAAATACTTTTACACACGTAACGTACCTGTCTAAAAAGCTTGACTTGCGAAATATTCGCAAAAAACCGATTTTCGATAAGGGTAAAAGACCCACTTCCGGTAGGAATTTCGAAAAACTTTTTAAATAAAATTGTTCTCAATTTTAATTTTAAGTACATATGAATTCTTTATAAATTTGTATAAACTTAGTATTTGACGAAATATTGGCAAAATTCAATTTTTTCACTGAAGTAAACTGCTACTTCCGGTTTACCGATTTTACTGAAAAACTAATCAGATCTCAAGAGGGAGATTATACACGTAAATACAAAATTTGGAATTGATAACTACAGCGGTTTGACCGCTATCGTGGTCACACACAGACAGACAGACAGACAGACAGACAGACAGACAGACAGACAGACAGACAGACAGACAGACAGACAGACATTTTTTAAAAACCACTTTTTTGGTATCAGGGGACCTCAAAACGTGGACATTGCAAAAATATCGAGGTCGAAAATTTTCATCATCACAAAACTTCCTTATACTACGTATAAGAAAGTAAAAGGCTAATTTATGTCTCCAAGGGTAAAATGAATCTGATGGGATAATCGCATCTGTGTAAGTGGGTTTTCTACAAAATTGAATGTTAATCTAGTATTTTCTTTGAGAATTATTTATTGAAACTTCATTTTAATAATTAATAAGTAAAAAACACAAATTTTAAGTTCAAAGATATTTAATGTAGACACTACATATGTTTCACCACACTGTAGCTTCATCAGGTGATGAAAGTATACAAATTCAATTTCTGTTGCAATGGCACTTATAAATACAGATAATAGATGACACAATTATTGTTGTTCAGTAGGGGTACTCAAGTACCGTCTTAAATTTAGTAGGGGGAGCTCTTTAGGTCCAAATGATCGTTTAATATTATACCTATTTTATTAAATTTATTTATTTCTACACTTTCCAGTAAGTTAAGTTTTTTACTTTTTTCTTGAATATGTAAAATTTCAAATTGTTTGTTAAATTTATGATTCAATTCCAGGCAGTAGTTAGCAAAGGTGGAATCTGTTTTCTTATCATTATAGCTTCTTTCATGTTCTTTCATTCTGGCTTCAAAATCCTCCCCGTCTGTCCGGTGTAAACTTTATCACAATCTTCACATGTTCATTTTAAAAACTCCTGAGTTCAATTTTTTGTTCGTTTTGTCTTTCTTATTGTTAAGAGTTCTTAGTATTGAGTTATTCGTTTTGAAAGAGATTGATTCATTATTCGCCTTTTTTAATAATAGTCCCTACTTTATTAACATTATATTATACAGTACGTTCATGATGAAAGGAACATAAGAAAATTATACACAGGCTGTCTAAAGAAGAACATATGCAGCAATCATGTTTTTTTTTTTTTAAATGGAACACCCTGCATATTATGCCATTTTTGAATTGTAGGGTAAATTCTAAACATATTAAACACATTTTTGTGTAACATACCATATCCCCAAAATCAGCGGTTTTCGGAATAATGAGTTTTGTTATAAATTAAAATACACATAGGTAATGAAATAAAATAATAATAAATTAAATTGAACAAGGGCACATTGAAAATTTTTTTAAAAGCCAACAGAAACAACCTGGTATTGCAAATTTTATCTTCAACAAAAAAACTCTACTTCAAATTAATCGATTTTCTTGTATTTTTTTTTAATTTATCACATTTCAAACGTCATTATTCCGAAAACCGCTGATTTTGCGGATATGGTATGTTACACAAAAAGTGTTGAGAATTTACTATACAATTCAAATATGGCATAATATATAGTATTTTCCATTTAAAAAAAAACAATGGTTGCTGCATGTTCTTCTTTAGACACCCTGTATATAATTTTCTTATGTCAAAAAATTCACAACTAAAAATACTAATCGACCTGTTCGAGCGTTTTTCTGTAAAATAATTACTTGAATTTTAAACGAATTTGTTCCTTTCATCATGAACGTATAACAAAATTACCAATTGGAATGGTAACGGCCTTTCCAATTGATTACATGCACAACATTTGCTTAGGCATTATGCGCAAGTTATTGAATTCATGGATCAGTGGTAGTATCTAATCGTTTAATGTTTTTGAAAAAAATTATACCTTATAAATTTAACAGGAAGCCATGAGGACTTGAATTACGTACTTTCTTATTTTATGTTGGCCCTGTTGTTTTAACTCACGTGGTAGATATTGCAGTATATGAAAATTTTTTGCTCTTGCATTATGCCGTTTCTGTTTTACTTTCTAATGAACATATTTCAAATTTTGGTTGTGATTGTGCAGGTAAAATTTTAAATATATTTATTACTCATTGTGAAACACTTTATGGGATTGAATTCATGGTGTACAACGTACACATTTTATCTCACTTAAGTGATGACGTCAAAATTTATGGAAAATTAGATAATTTTTCGACATTTTCTTATGGAAACTTCCTATGTCATCTCAAAAGACTGGTAAAATCTCCCACTAATCCATTGCAACAAGTGTATAATCGTTTACAAGAAATAAATAATAACTCATTTACATCAGAACATAAACAATCACAAGTTGTTGATGTGGTACATCATTTAGGGCTTGTGTTAGAATTTACTGATCAGAACTGTCAGCAGTTTGCAAAATATTTTGCTTGTGATTTTACTCTTATTCAAAAAGTGATTGTTATTTTATGACAAATAAATATGTTGTTGAAGTTCACAATATTGTTGCGTGTTCGGGGTCGAAATGAACAACTCGTGCAAATGTTTTGAAACAGTCTGTATATTTACACACTTAAAACTAATCACAATATAAAAATATAAAATAAATGTATCTCAGTTCAAACTACTACAAATAAATTAACACACGTATTTATTTCTATCACTACTATTTATGTCAGTAATATTTATTTACTTCTTGAACTATAATAAAACTGCACTACTCACATTATTTATGTTATTCGAACTGTTCAGTAAATACCGCGCGCGACTACTATTGAATGAATGAATTCCTTATCCCACCGGCGGCATTTATATATATGTGCAGACAAAAGGTCTAGCAAATTCTGGCTTTCTTCTACCATATTCCAGACTTTCTGTCGCTGACGCAGTACATGAGTGCAGTTGATTTATGACTTATTTACGGTGCGTCGCGCCGATGTTTACTTTTCTTTTGTCGTCGCCCGGAGGTCTGCTTCTTTTGTGGGTTTTTTTCGTTACAATATAATACAGAATGAAGAGTCTATCTATATTATTGGTAAATATTTCCAATACAACATTCCTCTTTATGAGGAACCTGTTAATTCAAAAACTTTACAAATCTTTTGTGTCGAACTTATCAGAATAATATAACCTATGATCTGTGGCAGCAATTAAAACGAAGTGTTTACTATTACCAATGTTTAAGTCAGGTACTATTGAAATTTCAAGTTGGGTTGCACTTCCATTATTACACTGCATTTAAGTAAAAGTTACTTATTCAATTTGGTAGATTCTCTGCATTTCTCAAGGTTATTCTACTTTTAAAGAAGTACAGCTTCCTTTAGTCTTTTATAAATGCTTAATATAAGTGACTCATATGTAATATAGTTTGTATTTCTTAATTATTGTTTAGTTTTGTTCCATTATTTAAAGTTGAGTTATGTTTCATGGTACAGAAATGTTCCTTGCTTGTTTGTCTTAAAAATAAAAATATTGACCTATAAGAGTCTGTCATTTTAGAACCTTACCACCCAGTGACTTCAAATGCAGTATAAAATATGTCGTCTATTAAACGTTAAAGGACACCACAAAGTGACGTCAAATGTACTTTAAAATATGTCGTCAATGGTACGTTTGCCTTTCACGTAAATGTAACGTCAGAAGCTGACGTCATTGGGCTGTGACATAATGTCGTCATTTATGTCGTATTTTGTACGTCATGATCGTACGTCTTTCAAGTCAAAAGGACACCTAAAATTGACGTGATTATCACGTCACTCTGTTTGCTGGGATAACTGTAAGAACTGCAGAGGAATATCGCTACTATGTATAACATAAAATATTCACAAGTATACTGCGACAAAGAATGACAGAGTATGGAGAGGAAATCATAGGGGAGCATCAGGCAGGTTTCAAAGAGGGTCGATCAACCATTGACCAAATCTTCACCATTCGGCAAATACTGGAGAAAGCATGGGAATGTAATGTACCAACCTATGAGTTATTCATTGACTTCAAGGAGGCCTACGATAGTATAGACAGGAATAGGCTATATGATATAATGGAAGCTTTTGGCATACCAAGCAAATTGGTAAGATTAACCAGAACGTCAATGACAGACTCGAAGGCCGTAGTGAGAATACAAGCCCAAATAACGGAAAAGTTTGCAATCACCAAAGGTGTGAGGCAGGGAGATGGACTTGCACCGATCCTGATCAACATTGTACTGGAGAATGCAATAAAAAGTGCCAGTGAGAACCTTGACTGCATAATAATGCGCAAGTCACATCAGATAATCTCCTATGCAGATGATATTAATCTAGTGGCCAGAACAGAACCAGAAATCAATGAAGTGTTTAACAAACTAGAAACACAAGCCAGTAAGATCGGGGTGAAGGTCAATGAAACAAAGACCAAACTACTACCAGTGAAACTAAGAAGAAGGATTAGCCAGAATTATACAATAGGAAATAATAACCTCGAAGTGGTGCAGCGATTTAAATATCTAGGATCCCAAATTAACAGTGAAAACGACATCAAACAGGAAATACAACAACGCATACTAGCTGGTAACAGAGCCTACTTCTCACTCGCACATATATTCAAGTCCAAATCAGCCACAAGAAAAACAAAAATTACAATCTACAAGGCCATGATAAGACCCGTGGTGACATACGGAAGCGAGACGTGGACAATCACTAAGCATTCAGAGGAGCTACTAGCAATATGGGAACGGCGAATCCCAAGGAAAATATATGGGCCGGTGATGGAGGATGGGTAATGGAAAATCCGATACAACTTTGAATTAAAGCGGAAGTACAAACAACCAGATATTGTCGAATTTATTAAATTACATAGATTGAAATGGGCGGGGCACCTGGAAAGAATGGGTGAGGACCGAATCCCAAAGAAGGTATATAACGCTCAGATGGAGGGCGCCAGGGGAAGAGGAGGACCAAGACAGAGATAAGTGGACAACATTAAGGAGGACGCTAAACAATTACTGAAAGTGCGCAATTGGAAGGCAACAGCAAGCCAGCGAGATGTCTGGAGGCAGAAAATATGAGAGGCCCAGGTCCAAATGGGACTGTAGTGCCACGAAGAAGAAGAAGAAGAATAATGAAACTGAGTGCACTGTTGAGTTGGTCAACAGTCCACTTAGATTTATCGGTTCTTCTCTTGTAATGATGGGGCACTTTTCCTGTGTAATCGGTAAATCATTTTAGATTTATTCACGTCAATGGGGTAATAACCCGCCCGCATGGGATTACCCCATTTCAATTGCACGTGATTGCCCAATATGCATTGTTACATTTTTTTGGGGGTATTTTATATCTTATTTTAGCAATTTATAAATTTTGGTGTATTTCCAGCGAGCTGCTGTACACGTCTTTTGAATGCGTCCAGGGCGTGGTCGATATTCTAGTAACTACTTTTCAGTCACGGTTGGGATGTTAATTCTTTATTTCCGGGAATATTGTATTTTCCTTGACTTATTTGCAGTTTTCATAGGAAGTAATTACGTTTTATTTGTTGGTTTCTAATTGCTAAAGGTAACATCGACATACCAGCGTCACCTGGTTGGTTTGGAAGTAACGTTGTGTGCGCGCTTCGTGGATTTTGTATAAATGTCTTTTATTTCATTTTTCTTTCGACTATCGTACATATCCTAATTGTTATATATTGTTGGTTGTGTATTTCTTCTTGTATTATGTAAGTAGCCTACTGTTCGTTAGACTCCCGTCTAACGAACAGTATCAACGTCTGCAGCGATTTGTTTAATGTCGGCTGGGGGCTCTTGACAGCATAAATTATAGTGTATTGTCGTATTAAAATTTTATTTGAGCGCATTTGAATCGCGGATGGTGTAAGAGCTCTTCGAGTTTCCCGTTTTTTTCCCCGATTATCGTATACCTGCGGATTTAGTTGGCCGCCATTGAATAGACGTTAATCGCTGATGAGTATTTTAGCATCCTAACGTTATTTTACGTCGAAGTAATTTACCTGTTCGTTCATCTCAATTTTAGCAACTGGGAGGGCCTAGATTTGTGAGGATTTAAGAGTACTGACATACCGATGCCATTTTGATGCTACGAGTCACATGTTGTGGTCGTATTCCTGAAACGAATTTCCAGCCGGAATTTCTATTGCAATCATACAGGAGGACAGCCTGTGCCACTGTTTGTTTTCTAATCGTCACCAGAGATTTATCCTACCGGTCATTTCCCGTCGTATGGAATATTCTTGTGCCACTTTGTGAAGGTAGCAAATTTATTTAAATTACATCTATCTGCGGACACTAGAATAGTAAGTTTTCTATATTCTATTTGAGGATCAATGTGTCAGATTTGAATTAGTAATTTATTTCATATCGTTTGGCCTTTGTGGGTCATGTTGAACTCCGATGTTGGAGGAGATCGGAGAGTAGAAGACAAGTCTGTCATTTCGTGCCTTTTGTTTCATTTCTGTGTAGCTTAACGGTGCATTAATTCAATGTTATAGCAATTTATTTTTGCTTTCTTAACGTCTTTCAAAATTAATGTTTGAAACTTGAATTTTGCTTTAATAACATTGTTCAAGTTAACGAATCAGCAGTTTTTTTTTTGTAAATTAAGATTCTAACGTTGTTCAATTTAATGGCTGATAATTTATTTTTGTTAGCATAATATTGTCCAAATTTAAAGACTTACTAATTAGTTTTGTTATTAAGAAACATTGTTCCCACTTAATGATTTCTTTTAATTATTGTTTGATTTTAACCAGCACTTGACGTGTGCCCCTATTGAATAATCTCTTGCAGAGGCAAGGGTGGTTTGTTTAATTTAGATGCATTGCGAGGGTTGTCCTCACAGCTAATTCTTGATCCAAGTAATTTGTAGTTATTTGTGTATTAAAATTTTGTATTTATATCTACCGGGGTTACCCGTAGATATCTTTCCCTTTTGTAAGATTTTGTAAAGGACAAGTACTTGTTTTACCTTAAACAATGTTAATTGCAGATCAATCGATTGTGTTTTACCTTAAACAGTGTTAATTGCAAATCAATAGATAGTGTTTTCCCTTAAATAGGGTTAATTGTAACTCAATGAATTTTGTTATCTTTTAGATTGTATATAATTACACCTCAACTGATATTGGTTTCTTGAATTGTGAATATTGGTACATTTGATAATATTGATTCATTAACTTATGAGAAACCATACACTGTTAATATTGATTCATAAACTTATGAGAAACTATAAACTGTTAAAATTGGTTCATTAACTTAAGAGGAACCATACACTGTTAAAATTGGTTCATTAACTTAGGAGGAACCATATACTGTTATTTTTGATTTATTTAACTGGTGTGAAGCATAAACCGATAATATCGTTCTCTCAAATTTGCGTAACTCATTCACTATTGCCATTGTTTTTTTTTTTGATAAATAGTAGAACAACGTAATGTCATTTGTTTTTTTTTTGTATATTGTTGACTTGGTTAGAGGTTATCCTCTTGTTTAACTTTATTAAATTTGTTATGTTGACTTCTGGATGTTTGATTTCGTAACTTTGCAACCTGAGTGCTTGTAATTGACCTTGCTCTTGGGGACAGTTCACCTTGGGATAAGGATTGATTATTACAAGAGCTGGCGCTGGGTCTCTCATCCACCTCCGTACCGACGGAAGACACGCCCACACGACTGAGTTAAGGCACAATCTTTATCTCTGTTATTCTTTGCGCCTGGGAAGCAAAGGTAAGGTGTCTTGTAGGTGGTACATCACTCTTCGAAACGTAGTTTAAATTTTGTAATTGATAAGTGAAGCTAAAGTCGTTTCAGTGCTGTTGGATATATCGAGTCTACCGACGGATGAGTGTTGGTTCGCGTTTGCGCCATACTTGACTGCGCTACCGGCCTGTAATTTCTAGGGCTAGTTCTCCCGTTTACAGGGCGGGCGTGGCAGCATGGCCAAACCTAATATTATATACTAATAGACATGAAGTAAATCTAATCTATATAGAGTAACAATTCTTGCGATAGAAGTAGTTAAAATTTATTCTTAAATTTAATTACCACTTGTTGCAACATTAATCAAAATTACTTTATTTTGTGGAAAAATACGTTTTACGCCATATGCAACGAAATCTGCAATGACGACGGAGAAATATACAATTGCGTTGTTCAGGGAACGAACATTGAACAATTGCAATTTTGGTCAAGTCACCAATTACCACGGAAAATGTATACAAACGTCTTGACGGGTGCTGAAAATAAATTTGGCATTCATATATGGATATTTGCTATGCATTCGCTTCTAGCACCCATAAAAGTTGAAATTATTACTTACTTATTACTTCGAAACAGACAATTGCATTGTGCAGGGAACGTACATATTGGTATTCTACGGATTGATAACTACTATTTCATGTACAGTTAATAGACTTTTGCACAACTTGATATTTTTGTCGTTGTTTTTTATTCAAAGGCGTTAAAACATTGCAATTCTGGTCAAGTCAAGTAATCCACTTTTACATGAAGAAGGTTTAATAATTACGCATAGATATATTTCTTTCTTCAGTACTGCAAGAGTTGCAGTTGTATCTTGTATCAATGAACAAAAAAATAATTCTCGGCGTAATACTAAATCTGTTGATTATAAATCATGCACAAGTCCCTCCTAATGGCTATTTGAATTTACCGCTAAATTAAATAGCTTGCTTTTTCAAATACCAGCGGTGCTCAAGTTCTCAGTTTAAGGCCAATGCTTAGAGTATCTAAAAAAGTAGTGATATGTAACGTCTTCTCTACGAATGTATATCTACTACTAACTATACATGAGACGCAATTGAAAATTTAAATATCTATTTTTCTCACAATGAAACACTTTCAGTCAAGTCTCACCTTCATTCAAATCATATCATTAGAGCACTTATTTGCAACTAATACAACGTGTTTCAAAAATAACTTGATCTTAGTAGGTACTGAGTAACTAGTACTTGCAAATTATAATAAGCCACTTGCATTTCATTTATAAGTAATTATTTTTCCGTCATTTTGACATTTGTCATTTTGTGACTAGTAATAGATTTTTTCTACTAGCGGACGGAAAATTGAATTTTCCACACACATTTTAGTGTGGAAAATTAATTTTCTCGCACCGTGTGGAAATAATTTTCCACCTCAATATATCAAATTAATAATAAGCCGGTATATTATGGTGGTTGCGAAATGCTTTAGTTACCAAAAACGATTGTCACAAAAAAAAGGACACAAATAAAAGAACATACTATTTTAACACTAACAGAATTTCTTAAAGCATAGGAATTAACACTAACTTCGACATATTTTCAGTTTAAAAATAAATTTTATAAGCAAACATATGGTTGTGCTATGGACTCACCGATATCTGCAGCCATAGCCCAACTTATATTGGAAAATCTAGAAGAAACAGTAATACCAAAACTTAACATAAAACTTCCTTTCTTTAAGAGATATGTGGATGACTGTATAACAGCAATGCCAGAACAAGAAATTCCCCAAATTTTATAACAATTCAACAGTTTCCACAAAAAAAAATTCAGTTTACCACAGAAATAGAAACAAGTAATTCAATAGATTTTTTAGACACAACATTAATAAGACAACACACCACAAATAAAATACTTACAAAATGGCATACCAAAAAAACTTGGTCTGGCAGATATATAAACTTTAATTCAGCTATAACTTTTACACATAAAAAAAGTGTTATCATAAATTTAGTAGATCGTGCAATAAAATTAACATCTCCTATATACAGAACTGAAATATTAAATAAAGTTAGAGGAACACTAACTAACAATAATTATCCCATAGATTTAATTAACAAAATTATTAAAAAAAGGACATACATTTCATATAAGCAACATAAACAACACAATAATAATAACAACAATGACAACAAAAATTACATTGCCATTCCATATGTGCAAAATTTATCGGAAAATATACAAAATATTCTTAAACCATACAATATTATAATCGCAAATAAAAACAATAAAAACTTACAAAATCCTTGGTCTAACTTAAAAGCTAAAATACCGAAAGATCAACAAACACACCTAATATATCAAATACCATGTAAGGGATGTCAAAGTGTTATATCGGTCAAACAAAACAACACCTTAAAAGTAGAATGAATGGCCATAAATACTGTAAAAACAACACTGCATTGAAAAAACATACTATTAATACTGAACATGAATTTGATTTCAATCGGGTAAGAATTCTGGATAAAGAAAATAACCAAAAAGCAAGAGATATTTTAGAAATGATTTATATTAAAAAACAAAAATACTCAGTCAATGACAGATCTGACATTGCAAATCTATCAAATTTATATTATTCAATATTAGAAAATTAGCAATGAATATATGAGAAAGTAGCCTATAAAATATTAATGATTGATAAAACGAATTTTAAGGTAGGTTGCCAGTTGCCATACATAAAAAGAATGTTAATTATTATTAGTATCATGTTGTATTGTAAACTGCTATTTTGTAATTTTTTACAGTAATCTATTTTATACACTTTGAAAAAGATGTTAAATACATCGAAACGTGGCGTGGTTAGAAAAATGTATTAGTTTTAATTAAAACGAACCACAAACCCAAGAAATAAAACAAGTTATACTAACCAGTTATTTGCTTTCATTTTTGTTTGTTTATTGTCAGAAAACTGTCAGTGCATTTCTAAAATATTTTGCTCGTGAATAAGTGAATCCTCATTAAAATGAAAATTTGTCTCGAGGGAATCGATGGGAATACATGCGAGGGAGTTCCCGATGAAATTTTTCTGGCAGCAGAAAATGTGAAAACGGACTTGTTACCAGAAAAATCAAAGAGAAGATATGAAAAAGAATACGAGATCGTTTGCAAATGGAGCTTAAGGAAAAGCATTACAAGTTTTGATAAAGAAGATATTTATTTAGTGTATTTTTCTGAATTATCTGCATCCTGTCAACCGTCCACATTGTGGTCAAAATATTCAATGCTGAAAACCATGCTCAAGCTCAAGAGAAATATCGACATAAGCAGATATTTCAAGGTAATTGCCTTTCTCAAGAAAAAGATAGTTGGTTTTAGACCAAAAAAATCAAAAATTTTAAGTCCAGATGACGTAGAGAAGTTTTTATCCAATGCTCCAGATAACATCTATCTTCTCCATAAAGTGACGACAATTTTCGGAATAGCTGGGACGTGCAGGCGGGAAGAATTAACAAATTTATTAATTGAAAACCTGAAAGAGGAAAGCTCCATGATTTTAGTTAAAATACTCGATAATAAAACATACACAAGTAGAAGTTTTGTAATTACTGGGGAGAGTAACTTAAAGTGTGTCAGAAAATAAACATTGCTTAGACCAGGGGTCTCCAAACTACGGCCCGAGGGCCACATCCGGCCCGCTGACAGATTTTGTCCGGCCCGCGGAGAGCTAGCATACTTGAAAACTCCTTTTA
This sequence comes from Amphimallon solstitiale, assembly GCA_963170755.1. NCBI lineage: Eukaryota > Metazoa > Arthropoda > Insecta > Coleoptera > Scarabaeidae > Amphimallon > Amphimallon solstitiale. The sequence goes on along the minus strand of OY720677.1, from coordinate 112,673,183 downwards.
GAGAACATATTTTTTATAGCAAATTAAATTTAGTTTACTGAAGTATTCTAATTTTATGTTGAATAATTATTAATATGACATCTACATTGATATGGTCATGGGCTAACTACTCATAACATTGTTGTAGGCTTATTGTTATTGTTTTTGTGATAAGTTGGATAAAGAAACACAGAATTGTAATGAGTAAAGACATGTATAATATGCAGAAAATTTTACTTCAGTATATAATAACTAACAAATTATTGAAATGAATCCAACTAATATTTTATACATTTTAAATAAAAAACATAACTTATAACAAGCATAATGACATATGAAATTCTAATGAGATTTGTGTAATTGAGATTTTCCACTGACAATAGTTTGTAGTTGTCGACTAATTTTACTTGTACCAATTATTAAAAGAGATTTAAGATGCTCATCAGTTAATTTAGATCTGTAAACATTTTTTGTGTACTTCATTTTGGAGAAGGTCTTCTCACACAAATAAGTAGCACCAAAAACAGAAAACAGCCCACGAGCAAATTTATGCAAATTATCAAATTGTGTCAGTGGAAGACTCTTATAAAATTCCAACAAAGATGAGTTTTGATATTTGTTCTTAATTATATCACTGCACTGTAGATCAATTATTTGCATTTGAAGTTCCGGGGCTAGGGTTTCAATGTCAGTATCAAAAGGATTCTGAAAAATCTTAATTTGATTCGCAATGGCATCAAAGTCCGAGAAACGAGTATCAAAATTTATTTTCAAAGCACTCAAAGTTTCGATTGCAAAATCGATAGGAAACTCAGTCTCAGTAGTGTGGCTGAATATTTCACATGTTTTAAAATGTGAAGAACATTTACTTCGTAGTTGTGATTGAAACAGTATCAATTTCTTCCGGAATGATTTGATATTAGTGTATAAATCAGGAAGATGCTGGTTTTCCCCTTGCAATCTCAAATTCAGTTCGTTCACATGTTTTGTCAAATCAACATAGAATGCTAGCTTCCACAGCCATGCGTTGTTTTGTAATTCAGTAAGAGGGCGATGCTTTTCATTCAAAAAAATTTCGATCACTGCTCGAAGTTCAAAAAAGCGCTGAAGGACTTTCCCACAACTAAGCCAACGTACGGCAGTATGATAAGGTAAGTCATTTTCTCCAATTTCTTCAATAAATTGTCGGAATTGTCGGTAATTCAGCCCAAAAGATCTGATAAAATTAACAGTTGATATGACTGGTTTCAGAACTTCAGACATATCCAAACATTTTCCGCACAAAGACTGTTGATGAATGATACAATGTAAGACTAATGGTTTTAAACCACTGTCATTTTCTACAGCCTTTGACACAAGAGCGACCACTCCTTTATCTTTCCCACTCATGTTTTTGCCTCCATCAGTTGTAATACATTTCAAGTTTTTCCATCGAAGGTTCTTTTGATTAATGGCCATTTCAACTCCTTTAAAAATATCTGTACCAGTAGTTGTGCCATGAATACTATTCATATCAAGAAGTTCTTCATGCACTTCATAGCTTTTATCTACTCCTCGAATATAAATCAACACCTGAGCAGTATCTGACACATCCGCTGACTCATCCAAGGCCAAAGAAAACCACTCAACATGTCCATTTTTTTTCCATTTGTTTTCTACCCTTCGAGCCACAGTGTTTGCTGACATACTGACACTTTTTAATAAATTTACCTTTTCAGGGCATATTTCTTCGGCTACTGCAATTATGCATTCTTTGATCATTTCTCCATCGGTGAATGGTTTTCCACGTTTTGCAATTTCAAGAGCCACACGAAAGCTGGCACGCCTTGCAGCCTCTTGTTCAGTTTTGAGTTTTGTAAATGAAGATTGCTGCGATTTCAATCCGCGCTTCATAGCTTCGAATTTTTCTGTCCGCAAACTTCCTGTATATTTTGAGTAATTTTGAAAATGTTTTGTTTCATAATGACGTTTAATGTTATATTCTTTGAGAACGGCTATGCTTTCATTGCAAATCAAACATAGCGCCTTCTTACTGGACTCAATTACGAAATACTGAATGTTTCACTGATCTTTGAATTTTCTGCATTCACTATCAATTTTTGCTTCTTTTCCATACTACTAAATCACACACAAAAGCAACAATTCAAATCAAAATACTGTTACAAAGATGTCTTAAACTTAAACACGCACAAACACGTTTTAAGGAGGTACGCACTATTTTATTTCACAACAGTGTCATAGGAACTGACTTGTGGTTGCGCCACTAGCCTTCTTATATATTCCAATTACTGCCATCTAGAAGTGAGTGGAAGACACCAGAACTTTCTCGAACCAACGAGATTATTCTGTACGTGCTATTAGCGCCATCTGTTAGCGATAGAAGGTACTACCTATTTCCGCTTGTGTCCACCAGATGTCGTGTCACGTTACTCCTCATGGCTCGTACTCTACGACTAATCTAGAAATTACAGATAATGACAGGAAAATTAATAATATGCAGTGTTGCCGTTTTGCAGCCTTTTTTAAACGTTGCGTACTTTTTCGGACTTTTTTTCATCAGTGGACTATTTCACTTTTTACCACCGGCAACAATGATAATATGGTTTTGGCCCTCGGAACTTACTGGAGTTTGGAGGCCCCTGGCTTAGACCGAAACCTACTCCTCACACGAGATTTTTGTTCAGCATCACAACGGAGAATGCAGTATCCAGTGTGTTGGTATAAACAAATTTGGGAAAATACCGTCGGATGTAGCCGCATATTTAAGACTTCCGGATCCAGAAGCCTACACTGGACACTGCTATAGACGTTCTTCTGCCACGGCCCTTGCAGATGCTGGAGTAGGGATAACGAATCTTAAACGTCATGGCGGGTGGCAGTCAACAAAAGTCGCCGAAGGATATCTGGATGAATCTCTGGAAAATAAAGAGTGTATTGCAATATTCAGACCGCAACCAGCCACTACAAACAGCTCTATCGTCTCCACTGACATACAGCCAGGCCGAAGTACTCAGCACAACTTTGAACAGGAATTCGAAAATGAACTACACTCGACTAACATTATTATCCCAGAATAGCAAAGAGCAACAGATCAAAAAATTGCAGCCTTTCATCAAGCAACTAACACCTGCTATAAATTTAAGTAATGCAAATAATTGTACTTTTACAATAAATTGTAATATAAATAATTAGGTATTAGATTTTGACATGTAACTATTATTGTTAATAATATTTTACCTTATGTTTACTTTATCAATAATCTAATAAAATATGTTTCTAAATAAAATATAAGCACGTATATACAGTTAAAATTATCTCAACTTTTGATTAGTTCTGTTGACTTTTTTCACGCTCGTAGAAAAACTATTGTACCTAACACTTGCGGAAGATGTTTTTTCCGCACTCGGCTGCTTTACTGAACTCCGCTACGCGTCGTTCGGTGAACGACAGACTCGTGCGGAAAAATTCATTTTCCGCACTTGTTAGGTAAACAGCTATTTTCTGATAAATAAACTTAATAAACAATACTACTAAATAATGTACACATTGCAAGACAATATTTTTATTGTTGAAGCATATTTCCGAAATGAACAATTTTTTAGTGGAGAATGGCAATATTCCTACGCGGAATGTTAGCGACAGTTTCTTAATAGGGTTGTGGGTAATATCGTTTAACATCATCACATTCGCCTAGTCGTGAAGAAGTTTCGGGCTACAGGATCTGTGATAAAAAGTAAAAGTTCTGTAGACTACGTACACTGCAAAATATTGTTGATCAACTACAAAACCTTCTACTTCAAACAAACGTATCCTCTAGTACAGTTCATAGAATTTTGAGGCGTCGCTTGGATATGAATGTATACAAAGTATCGGTTGTTCATCAGATCTTACCTAGATTTCAAGTTAATAGGCTTAATTATAGTTTTTTTTTACTAATGCAGCATGGTTTCAATTCAGCTGGTTTGTAAATAAACAAAATTACAGGACACGGTCTATAGAATAATTCAAACAATTGCATCGAAGTTTCTTTATATCGGCTAAGGGTGCTTGCACGTATAAGCTTTAAGGCTGACTTGTAGCCTGGAAGGTAGCCTAGCATAGTAGAATGTAATCACACATTTAAATGTTGCCTTTTATGTATGAGATGAACAGCTCGCTTACATGCTAGCAGTTTAGATCGCTGCTAGATGCAGGTATAGTCGCACCTATTCTTCCAGCGACCAGCGTTTTGAGTGTTTACAAAATGGATGTTGTGAAGTTAATTCAGACTGTGCAAAGTAAACCACAGTTATGGAATCAGGCGCATCCTGATCACCAAAACAGGTTTGTTGTGGGTAAATTATGGGATGAAGTGGCAAAGAAATTACAATTGGATCGTAAGTACACCGTATAATAAATGGTATAGATTATATCAACACATAACCTGAAATGTAGGCAATACTGTCCAAAAGAAATGGAAATATCTCAGAGACTACATGAGACACGAACAATCGAAGTTACCAAAAAAACGTTCTGGAGATGGTGCAACGAGTATTAGGTCATCCTGGCAATACTATGACATGATGCTTTTTCTTAAAGACCAGTTGAAGAATAGAAAGGTAACCTAAAAAGATGTGAAGGCGAAATGGAAGAAACAGATACCGAATCGCATCAGAGTAACGTATCCTCAAATGAAACACAGATCTTTGAAATAGAAAATGCTGAAATAGAAGACTTTACTGAAATGCAGAATGCGGAAAGGCAGGATACTCCAGACAGTATGTCAATTCCATTACTGTCAACACCGACATCGGCTTCTCGCGTACAGAATGAAGAATCAATGGACGATGAACCAAGGGTGGTATTAGCAAAGCCAAAACGAAAAACACCAAGTGAAATTTATGGTCGAGCCCTGTTGAACATAGAACAACAAAAATTAGAATATTTAAAAAACAAATCAAGCACGAAAGGAGCGCAAAAGGAAGAACAAAATGACGGCAAAATGTTTTTTGACAGTTTGTTGCCATACGTGGCAAAAATACCACAAAACAAAAAACTATGTTTCCGCTCGAAGGTGCAAGAACTTGTACAAAAATTTGCATTTGACGAACAACAACAAGAATGGAGTGTACGAGTAGCAGATTCAAATCTACCGCCTCAAGATTTTCTTGTCCAAGGAACATTCACCTATTTTTATAACAGTACTTCATAAGAGTGCTTCTGTTGTATGTAATATAAACATAATTCGCATTTCTAGAAATACACATTTATATTCTATGTATGCTGTACAGTGTTTATTGGTCTATTTATTTGTTAATTACGAACAACATTATTACGACAGACAAAATTTTTAAACGTGTCTCTAATAAATTTTGCAGTACCAGCAGAACGACCAGCACATGGATGGTAGCCTCTGTTCAGCAAATGTGGAACTGATGCCACATCATTTAAGTGACGCTCAAATCCTTCACGGTCAATTATCAAATTTTGTAAAAGGCACACACATTTAACAATTTTATCAGCAACTTTCTCGTCAGTTTCTATGGCTTTAGAAAGAAGTCGTCATTTAGAATATACTATTCCAAAAGCACATTCAATAGTTTTGCATGCTCTTGATAACCGTTTATTAAAATACTCGTTTTCGATAGCAAGGTTAGTCCCACCATAAGGTTTAAGCAAATGGTTTAATAGCGGATAAGCTGCATCACCGATAAAAACGTATGGCATGTCAATATCTGTATCTGGAAAACAGTCACTAGGTGGAATATGTAAATGACCTTTCATTAGAAGTTCGAACATTGCTGATGATCTAAATGTGCCACCATCACCCTGTTTTCCATAACCACCTACGTCGATTATAGTAAATTTGTAATTTGTATGTACAACCCCTTGCAGTACTATGGAATAAAAATGTTTGTAATTAAAATACATTGTTCCTGAATGCTTTGGACAAATAATACGTATATGTTTTCCATCAATAGCCCCGAGACAATGTGGAAAATTCCAAATTTCATAAAAGTCTTTAGCAATTTTTTTAAAATGCTCTGTTGTCGGTGTCGGCATATGCAGAGCTTGAAGTACTGCCCAAATTACTTCCACTGTCTCTTTTACAATTTTTGCAACAGTTGATATACCCATGCGAAATGCAAAAGATAAATGCGTAAACGATGCACCAGTTGCTAAATATCTATAACAAAATAACACGTATATCACAAATCTTTTCTTTAAATATTTATTGGAATATCTACTACCGTAAAGTTACTACAAGACGTTCCTCTTGCAGAATTGGCTGCTCATGACAATTACGCCATGTTTTTTGTAACTTGGGACCAATCATGTTTAAAATATAATCAAAAGTTTCACAGCCCATTCGCAGGTATGTGAAAAATCGATCGGGATAATTACGTAATTCTTGAAAAAGGTGATGGTATTCTCCAGATTTCCCCCGTTCTTTATTTATTGGATGCACATGATATTTACGACTTGGATTTTGTAGTAATAACCACTTACTAATACCGTTTTGTAATAAAATTTCTTCCTCATCACTACTAGAAGCCATGATTGCAACTAACCTCAAACTTGAAAATAACATCGTGTATACAGCTTCAACGTAAATCATCCTCGCTGCATCTAGTCTAACCTCTAGTCTACCAGCGAGCATCTAAGTGTCCTTCTAGGCTCGTATTTGCAAGTACCCTAAAGCGGAGTATGTATTAATAGCCAACGACACCGAGAACAGTTATTAACACCATTTGTAATTCATGCGCAACAGGACAAATTCAATAGAGGTTACTTCACATTTATGACAACTTGAAACGTCATACTGCATATCCATTCAACAGAATTGTGACCATTTTGAACACTTTTTATAAATTATAGTTAATTAAAATTTCTAGAAATAAGTTATTTACCATAGTTGCTGTATTAATATCCCATCTTTAAAGTTATCTCACTAAAGTATTTGTAATTAATTTCATCACCATACCGCTCGATGATAAATTTTGACAAAGGCAGGTGGGTGAGCTTTATATTATTTAATCATAAGAAGACCATAATTTATAGGAGAAATTTATGAACAACTACATGAAATTCTTTTGAAACACACGGTATATAGTAGAATAAATTGCAGTGGATATTTTCATATCATTGTAAAATGCAGGTGCATGTTTATTAGTAAACAAAGTCGGTTATTTATATATTTTATTCATAAAAAATGTCTTATAATGTATTTCAGCAACCTTTTGGTGCAGTCACATGAGCAATAATAGAAAGATACATATAAATACATATAATGCATATCACAGATAAATTCTATTATTGGGTAGTATAGTTATTATAAACAACTATTTCGACCCATAACAATGAATTGGGACAATGCACATTATGTAGTCTTACCAACAGCACACATCAAAAAATAAACGTCAATATTTGATGAACAAAAATGATTCGAATTGATTCTCTTAGTTAGAGAAACTCTCGCTCCTTTTTTGATACTGCACACCTATCGAATAATTCATATTTATGTAATATAGGTAATGAATTATATCGTAGTTAAATTGTCGATAAAACATAATCATTCTTCGTTCATTGATGAATCAAAATTGGAATACATTTTGAATTTACGCACGTATTCTAAAGCGCACAAATACAAAAATATAAATTCCTCCACTCGTCTTATATACTCTTTTCTACTCTGTCGGACACTCTTCACTGACAAACAAACATCACAGACGTGCTCTGTTTTAATTTTTTCGATTAGGAAACACATGGCAACGAATAAACCGCTAGCCTGGATGCCATTCCTACAATAATGATTATAAATCAATTGATTAAAATATGCATTGACATAAATTTGCTTTCTCTTACTCGCACGCTATGACAATGGGCCTTCCAGTTTTTCCCAGTCGATTCATTTCTTCATATGTCATTATAAGACTGTTTGGATGATCCGGATGAATTCTATCTGATGGCCAATCCAAAATGTGAACAATACTGACTTCTATTTCATCTTTCTGTAAGTCGTAATGTTATGTTTGTAATATAGTCGACAATGTTATTAAACTGCTTTAACGTTATTCAAAACTTACTTTATTATTAGTTTCATTCGCATGCAGCGTATATACTTCGAAATATTCGCTAATTTTGCGGTTGATACACCTAACTTCCAGCTTTGGCGAGGGCTTAAATGGTTTCTCAAACTGAAAAATAATACTTATATTAATACATATACAGGGTTCGTCAGTGAAACGGGAAAATTTAAAACTATTATATCTACAGAAGTATTTATTTTAACTTTAATGGTTTTACAGTTTTACAATAGTTGACAGGTGGGCACCATTATGACCTACGAATTTTTGTAGTCTTATTCGAAAATTTTCCATTGCTCGCCGTAATATTTCCGGTGTAATACGCGCAAGTTCTTCTTGAATTTTTAGTTTTAGTTCCTCTAACGTTTGCGGTCGCTCAACGTACACCTTGGTCTTGATACAACACCAAAGAAAAAAGTCGCATGTGGACAAATCCATCCATATCTCCATTTTTGGATATGATATGGTTCGGAAAGAGTTCCCCTAAAGCAAAAATAGACAAACGAGCAGTATAACTGGTAGCACCATCTTGCTGGAACCACGTAATCTCTGGAAATCGAACCAGTTCTTACCCCAAAAATGTTGCCACCATGTTTGTGTAACGAACTGCTGTAGCAGTTGTAACATGTCCTCGATTATCTTCAAAAAAGAATGATCCAATAATGCCAGTTGATGAAAGTGCACACTATACTGTCACCTTAGGACTATGCAAGGATTTCTCATGTAATTGAAGCGGATTTTCAGCTCTCCAATATCGACTATTCTGTTTAGTTACATAGCCGTTGAGATGAAAATGGGCGGCCTCTGACATAAACTTATGGTGAATTAAGTTTTCTTCCCTATCCAAACGCTGCAACATTTCTTGACCAAAATTCATGGGATTAACCAAATCAGCTTCTTTTAATTCTTGGAAAACTTATTAGGGGTAAAAAATTAAGGTCTTATGCAAGATTCACGACGATGCACTGATATTTAATGCTAATCGCAGAAAGTTTTGAAGTATGTGTTATAGCAGTTCGATCTCTATCAACATTTTCTGGAGTTCAAACACTTTTGCTTCTTCAAACTCTTTTACCCACAAATTAATTACGAGAATAGATACAGTTGTCGCGTTGTCACCATTTTTATAAAACGATTGAGCACAGGAAGCATGATGAGCACTTGACCATTGTTCCATGTGCACTAAATGACATTGAATGAATGACAATGTATTATTAATTTCAGCGCCCTTACCCAAACGTCAAATGAATTACAGAATTTTTAAATTTTTCCTCTTCACTGATGAACCCTGTATTAAGTTTATTGTACGTATTGCTATGGTTTTTTCATATGCTATGAAAAATTTAAGATATATATATTGTTTGTTGTCAAGTTCATATTTCTGTGTAATGAATATTTTGGATCAACCGGTATCTCATTTTCTATTATATTATTTTGAAAGCATAATAATCTTTTGGAAGATTGTGTATATCATTATTTATTTTATTGTTTGTTAATTTAAAGGATAAGATACCGAAAGATTATTTATCTTTGTTTATTAAAAATTTAAATTTCTTTAGGTGTAAGAATTTTTACATCGATCGGGTTATTGGGAAAGGGATTTGTGACCTTCGATATAGATAGGCATTACATCTTGGTCTCCGGTATTATAATGATGTAAAAGAAATATATTTTTGATAATTGAATTTTAATGTTAAATTTGTAAGAATTCATTTGATATCGGAGCTGAGGTTTAATCAAGTTTTAGTGATTTTGTTTTAATGCCATAAATACAAGTTAAGTATATAGTTGTAAGAGAAAGAATGCATTCTGATAAAAAAAGAGAAAAAATTTGAATATGTAAAAATTTTACTCGTTTTCTTCATTTTGTTCTGCACATGCTTTAAAAGAAATTTTTATATTTATATAGAATCTATTGATTTAAATTGTTATCATTGCATTATTTGATTATTTCAGTTTGATGAATTGTTGCTTAAATTATTTTGTTGTATAAGGTTATTAGTCGTGTTGATCACTGCAAGATTTTTTATCCTATTCTGTCAGTAAGAGGGTAGGGTTTTTCTTGTGAATTTGAAATTATATATATATACATATATATATATATAATAAATAATTCTAAATTTTTCTTGACCTTAATTCACATATTCATGTGCATATATATAATTAAATTTCTTGGACGATTTAGAGGTCATACTAATTTAAAATTAGTTTAATTGTTAATTAGGTAATTTTTAATATTTTTAAAAATTACCCAGCGGTCCAGGAATCGAACCCGAAATCTCCCGATTACTAGTCAGGTGCGTTATCCACTACGCTACCGCGGGCTTCGGTCTCGACTCCTTTAAATTGTACTGATATACATATACATATACATATAGCAAGTAACAGATGGAAAGTATTGCTGGTATACCAGCGTATATAAGCACCGAGATGTCCATGTGCTGTATGGAGATTTCGGGTTCGATTCCTGGACCGCTGGGTAATTTTTAAAGATATTAAAAGTTACCTAATTAACAATTAAACTAATTTTAAATTAATTTGAAATTAGTATGACCTCTAAATCGTCCAAGAAATTTAATTATATATATGCACATGAATATATATATATATATATATATATATATATATATATATATATATATATATATATATACAGGATGTCTCTAAAAGGTGCGGAAAAAACGCTACCACACATTTCTGAGGGCGATATAACCCAACTTTCCTCAGTCCAAAAGTGGATGCACCATTGCATTGAATTGCCACAAGAATAACACCCAAATTACAGAAGCATATGTGTCCATATACGGAATGAATTTTTTATATCCAGATTACTCATAAACGGCTGCTCCAATCAACTCCTACCAGGTATACCTTTTCTAGGTAAAAAACATTAGAGAATAAGAATTTTTATTTAAAAGTTAAATACAGTATGTCTCAAAAAAGTTATTACGTTTTAAATGGATACAATATGCCGCAGGTGGCGCCCTCTACATTTTGCAATGAAAATGAGAGCAGATTTAAATTTTATACCCCACGAAACCCCCCCTACCCAAATATTGTGACAATATACCAATTATTACAGAAATTATTTATAAAAAACTAAAACCAAATTGAACTTTTGACACTCTGTATCTCCGAAAGCATCCACTTTTGGACTGAGGTAAGTTGGGTTAGATCGTCATATTTTGCTCTTAGAAATGTGTGGTAGCGTTTTTTCCGCACCTTTTAGAGACACCCCAGTATATATATATGCTGCATGACATGGAAAGTGCAACACCAAGAATGGGTGCGAATTTTTTGACCAAACTTGGTAGAAACGTATAACTAGTCAAAAGCAATAATTGATTAAAATTTTGTTGCGATAGATCAAGTGGTCATGACACATCTGACACTTCATTCAGTTTTCGCTGACATTAATGTGTGGTGTATTAATTGTTTGTTTGAAATTAATTTCAACGGTTTTGTCTTATTATACCTTTGTTTAACGTGTTTAAAGAGTTTTATTATGCCTAGAGTGCGGCAACGTGGAAATTATCGCCAATTAAGCGAATTCGACAGAGGTCGAATTGTAGGTTTGCGAGAAGGTGGTTTTTCATACAGGGAAATTGCAAATCGCCTTAACCGGAACCAATCCACCATTATGCGCTGTTATCAATCATGGACTAGGGAAGGTCAGGAAAGATGCCAATGAGGAACCGGAGGCCGAAGAAGAACTAATGAGATACAGGACCACCGCCTTCGCTTAATGATACTAAGAGACAGGTTTTCCAGTACCAGATCAATTGCTGACGTGTGGTTAGGTAATATTGGTCGTCCTGTAACCCTTCGAACCGTTTATCGTCGAATTAGGGGTTTCGGCTTACAATCTTATCGTCCACATCTTGTGTAACCACTTACGGCTCAACACCGACAGCAACGTTTGGAGTGGTGTAGATTGCGACTGCACTGGAACGTGGAGTGGCACAGGGTGGTATTCAGTGATGAATCTCGATTTTGTCTAGGGATGCATGATGGCCGCTCCCCACGTAGCGAGAATTTCTATAAATCGCTTGGAAGAGGCTCATGTCAATATCTTGCCATGGCCACCCAAATCCCCCGACCTCTCGCCAATAGAACATGTGTGGGACATTATGGGACGAAAACTTATGAATTTAGCCAATCCCCCGCAGACACTAATAGCTCTCCGGCATAAATTACAGGTTGCTTGGGACACCATACCCCAAGAGGATATCGACCACCTATACTCCATTCAGTCTAAGAATAAAGTAGATGGCGCTACAATATGAGCACAGTTTACACACGATGAACTTTGTATTTTGAAAACAAGTAAAACATATGTTTACTGTCAGATGGATAGCAGGGGTATACATATCTGATATCATTATATTTTGACATTTACGTAAATTTTTGTACAAGTTGGTAACTCATTCCTCAAGAAAAAGGAATGCACATGTCGTCTAATTGTACTTTTTTGTGCTTCATCCAATTTATTGTAAGTATGACGATAATTTCTTTTTCTTGGAGGAGAAATTGGAACTCCATATAATTCCATTTCTTTAATAATGCAGTACATTGTATTCCTATTAATACCCACTTCCTCTGCTGTTTGATTGACTGCAGCTGTTTTAGACATATTATCTTTATGCTTAATGTACACATTATAAGCCATTTGCATTTGTCCAGATCTTATGTGTTTCCCTTTACGATTTTTTGAAGGACCTGGTAAAACTGCTTCCGCCATACTATAGAATATTAGCGATTACGAAAAGAAAGTTAACGAAATTGATAAAATACCTTAACAGATGAATATTTCACTTGCGAGTTCTAAGAAGAACTATTTTTTAAGAATATTAACAACAAATAACTATGTAAAATACGGAAATCGACAAAATCTTTGAACAAAACTGTCAGTAAACAAATTTTTGACAGAACGAGCTAAATGCGATTATTTTGCCGGTGTAAATGCACACTCGATTTCAACCAATCACAAACGTTTATTTTAAGCCCTATCTTTCCCAATGCTTTATTCTTAGACTGAATGGAGTATAGTCGAATCAATGCCACGAAGAGTGAGGGAGTGTGACACTAATAGGGGCGGTTCAACACATTATTAATAAAAATTATGTTAAATTGTGTTAGTCTTTTGTTTTTTTTTCTTTGAAATTTTAATCAATTATTGCCTTTGACTAGTTATACGTTTCTACCAAGTTTGGTCAAAAAATCCGCACCCCTTCTTGGTGTTGCAGTTTCCATGTCATGCAGTATATATATATTTTTGAGATTATTTAATTATTTAAATATACATACTTTTGATTGTTAAAAATTTGATAAAGATTAATTTGAATAAAAGAAAATTTTATTTTCTTTATTGGGTAATTTGTTCTTTTTTTATTTTATTATTTTATTTTTATTTCCTAAGATCACGATTCCTGACGGGAAGATAGTTTAGTATTTTTTTCCTGAGGGAACCTGAGATAAAGAATCCAGTTCTCCGAGCTTGTTTTGGCACCATAATAAAAAAATTAAATATACTATATCATAGTAGTATGTATATGAAGCAAATAGAATATTTTCATTTCAATTAACGAAACAGACAAGTAGCGTCATAGTAAAGTTTTTTTTAATTATCTTAATATGGAAAAAATAGAATTTGGTTGTGTTTGCCAAAAAAGTCTTTAATTGAATTAGGACAGCGCAATTTCTATTCTAGCGATTTTTACGTTTTACAATTTCCACCCTTGCTAGAATTCAAATTGATTGTCAAATTTTGTCATTTCATTGTAAAATCATATAGTTCTTATAGAAAATTTTAAAACATACGATTAATGTCTTATTTTAGGAACACTAAAACCATATTGAAGAAATTCGAAATTGCTCTGATTAGAAATTATTCAGCTTTATTAGTTTGTGAAGGAAGAAACATGGTTTGGCGCTGGAATAATGACACCCAAGATTGGCACGCAACAAACTGATACTTCACTAACAGAGCATTGAATACAAATTGGTGAAAATGCTCTTTCTACACACGACTTTCTTAAATACGTCATATTTACGATCCAAATTTGAAAAGAAAATTATTTAAAGGTCGTTGCCAATAATCATTAGAAAACATATTATCCTCTATAAATGTATATAATTTAAGAGATTTTCTATTTTCCATTTAGAGCAAATTGTTACTTCCATTTCGAATTTTAATTTTTCTTTCACAGAAGTTATTCCAAACTGACTTTTGAGCACTTTCGTATTTTTAATAAATCCTAATAAGTCTGACAGTTTAACAAAATTGCAAAAATATGATTTTGGCTCCGAAGCAAAGTGCTTTTTGGATAAACCACATCAGTTTTCTAATACAGATACCAAACAACAACGATCATACGATCATGCGACAGCATAGTCGAATCCTTTGACGTTTCGTGTCCCACTTTTGCCTTGTAGTATTTGAGTGACACACAACCACCAAATATGCTCCTAAAACGTATTTATATTTACACTGAAAGAATCGCCGGTATTGTTGCTCCTATAGAGCGAGGGCAAATGTTAAAAAACAAAACAAATTCTTGTAATAATTTTAAAATTTAGATAATTAGAATTATAAAATATATTTTATTTCCACACGTAAATATATCTTTTATGTGCTTCTTAATATTTACGAATGATAGAGAAAGCATTGTGTTCGTTTTTGAACTCTAGAAAGGAGTTAACAAAAATTAAAATAGGTGCTTTTGTTTGTGAAACATATTAGCCAATATCTTTCAAATCATGTGGTGTTCTTCTGTAGATTACGTGAAACTCTTAATAGTGTTATTTAGTACCAACAATATCATCTATTACATAATATGCGATACCAGCAAAAAGGAATGACCGAGTTTTTTGCTACAGCTGTAAAATTTACAGATTAATAATTAATATGTTTTATAATCGATTCATTCATTACGAACAACACCTCATCTAGACAGACTACTGTGCAGACAACTATGCTGGCCTTGCACACTGAAGAAACAGGGGCACGCTTCTTACATCTTTGTCTTTTCTCGTTGGTCATTGTTTTCTGATAATACTACAAACTTAATTTTAGAATACAGGATCGTTAATAATTTGTTTCGTCCGAATGCAAAATTCCAAAATTTAGATCGGCGAGAAAAAATTGATTTTGAGTAAATGTATATCAAACATGGAATGGAAATCTGAAAATTCGCTATACCAAAGGCATATTCTTCAACAACTTTTTTTCCAACAAAATCTTTAATTTATTTCTTATTTTTTTCCAAAAGTTTTCAGAGCCATGATAGCAAAATTAGTACAATAAGGTACTGTTGTTGTTGTTGCTTTAATCTTTTTTCTCAATACTATTTACTTACATCGGGTATTAAAGATAATTTGTTGAGACACAAGATAACATTGATTCGTTTTTCGAATATAAATTGCCAAAAGATGCCTAAAGTAGCACTGACTGGTTTGGGAGTCACAATAAATTTCGACGGTGTCGAGAAACTGTCGACTATTGTCGTGGTAATAAATAGTTTTTCATCTCCTATCGTCGAATATCGGTAGACTTGGCTATGTGGAGGTTCTTCTGCAAAAAGATTAATGCCAAAGTAAAGAGAGACAGTAAATAAGAAATTAATAGCATATGATATTTGTTTGTCGAACAAAAAAAAAAACTAACCCGTATCGGAATTCCTAGCAAACTTAATAGAATCGTAGAAGAAATCTACATCACACATTGCTGCGTTTTGCCAGGCCGATTCTTCTACGTATTTCATTTGCTGTGCAATCTTTGTCATTAAAATGTCTTGTATTACACTTTCCATAGTTTTATCACAGATAATTCCAGCTTCAGTTGGTATCTTCAGAGATTCAAGTATTCGAAGCAACACAAAATGTATTATCTTATATTGTTCCATGTTGTTGAGCATATTTATTCGTTGCCTACGTAATTTATATAGTTGAAGAATGATGTCCACTTGACCTTCAGAAATGGCCATCTTGAGACATATGTCGCATAAAATTATCATTCCAGTATAACTGATCCCATTACTGCAATAATGTTTTGATGATAATCAAATACAGAAAATTATTTGAAATAATTACTTGTAAAAAAGAATTTAGAAACTATGACGCACATGAGATCATAGTTTCGACATTATTTTATCACCAATTAATGAAATGATTGAAACATTTAGAGCTATAATATGAGATTATATTGTAAAGTCATGAATTCCGCTCAGCTTTATATTATGAGAGTCATGACTTCATTAATATGAATATTCGTTTTAATCACTTTTCATCAAAATCATTAGCTCTTTAATCTTAGGCTGATACGTAAGGAAGATATATTTTGCAACTCTTCATATACGCATATTGTTATGGTTTGGAGAGAATAAAGAAAATAGTAATAAGTAAATATTATAATACATATAGTTATATTGAATGATTGCAATCCAATAATTTAATCACTCAGTATACGTATGAGAATAATTAAATTATTATCTTATATTTTAGGATTAGAAAAATTCTGAATATTTGTTCCATGGGCAGTAGTAGTACATGCGGTCCTGTCTATTTATTTAAGCTTAGATACTTACGCATCTGGTTGAAGTTAGTTGTAAATAAACATGATTATCTGCGTTTTTGTTAGTGATTACTATAGACCGGACGTGTCAGGCCGAAATTACGACGGAGCAAAGAAATAATGTAAACATCACGCAGTTACTGAATAGCACCATTCATATGGTGAACTGCAACATCTGTTGTTGTCGCAAAAACGACAGCAAAAAAAGTCCATTTTACTGGTAAATTCCCTTCTTCATCGGCGTAGGTAGAAGCATGAGGGGTTTTTAAAATCTCAAACACATGCATATATACACATACTGCTGTGACATATAAATATTTATTTTAACTAACAATATTGCCATATAATTTATATGCTGTAACAACATACTTTTGTGTGTATTACCACACGTAGGGTATAGTCTTTTGTACACCTTATACTCTTTAAATTATTCTTTACACACCAAGAACTTATAATTGGTTTTGTGTTTTATCTTACATTGTTTTGTCATGTACCTTATAACTATTGTGGGTCCTGGCAATGTTTGTGGTTCCTTCTTATTTGCTGATGATTTTTCTCTTGTTCATTATAGGGAAAAAGGTAATAGTTTTGTTCAAAGAAAAAAAAACTGTATGTCTATTCAACATAATCATGTATTTTTTTTTTATTTTGTAATTTATGGATTCAAAAATATAGTTTCCTTTATATGCACACCTTTATGCTCTACACAAGATACATAATTGAAAAATGCTCATATCATTTATACCTAATGCCGGTTGTAATGTATGTAAATCTTTTGTTTATTTATTTATTCTATCAAACAAAATAAATATTTATCCTGCAAATGAACAAATGTAAATTTTTATTGTACATTTATGAATATACTCATCGACGTTATAATATTTATGGATAGGCTTCAATTAATTGCTTTAGACAACCATTTGCACGTGTTGTATCGAGCTCTTAATCTATGCCTTGTGAAATTCTAATTTATTATTCGCTTAATTTGAAAGAAATTAATGATGTCTAGACAATACGATGAAGAAAATGCTCATTTTCACGTAACATCTCTCCAACTGACCAACACCATTAATCCTGTTTAGTTGTAATTCCAACTATATAAATTTTAAAATAAATCTTACAGGATAAATTATTTACTTGTCTATTTTTTGTCCAACAATACATTGATTAATCATTCGCACGTAAAAATCAATGTCTGTCCAACAACTCGTATAACTTCATTTTCAAAAGAAATAATAAACTTACTTGTTATCAATAAATCTATTTTGAATGTCCATTATGAACGCTTCAAATGAATTCAAATGTATTAAATAAAATAAATTCCTGTGACTATATGTGTTAAAGAAATAATGAAAAACTACAGTATAACAATAAAAAAAAACTATTCTTTAAGAGATCTTCCTTTTGTAAGTGTTTTGAGAAGTTCACCTCTCGGAGGTGTTATCAGAAAGTCCCTTCCTCTCGGAAGTGTTATCAGAAAGTCCGTCTTGTCGAATCTTGTCTTCCTTTTTATAGCGGCAAAAATAAACTATGTTGACCATTGCGCCCTCTAGTCCATGTTTAGGTTGGTACTGGAATACACTTTTCCCGTGAAATCGCTGCCCATATGTTGCCGCCTTGATTCACGCACACATACACATTTTGTTCTGACAGTTCACAATTCACTTAAACGTCAACATAACCTTCCAATTCAAAGGTCCCCTCTGCTTTGCACATGATTCCCAATGGTAGGTTTATTCTTGTTACTAATACCATCCTTCCTTGTACTCGTCAATGAACCTATTACCTTGTTCATTGTTTGACACATACTTTTTCTTTCCATTTATTAATGTTAGTTTTACTTTTCTTTTAGCCGAATTGTGCCTTGGCAAAATGGGAAATACGCCGAAGATAACCATTATTTTTCTTCCCTCATTGCCTGTTCCTGTAGAACACGTCTGTTTCTCCACCCTGAAGTATTGTGTTACGAACAAACCATGAACACAGATACCTTTTTATTTGTGATATCAGCTTTTAAATACAAAAAATATGTCACTGCTGATTGCTTCTATGTTTAACATATTTTTATATCCTTTTTTATTAATCTAGTATTAAGCTAAGGTAAATTTTATTCTTTAATACTATCTATTTCATAAACTCTCATAACATTTTATTGCCTTATGCATATAAATTTCATTTCTTTTCATGATTTATAACCCATGCTTTTTGTGTATCTTTTCTACAAAAGAAATATATTACTTATATTTATTTTGTCTTTATTTTATATATTTCTTTATTTAATAAATTTTTATTCTACATCTTTTGTTTATATATTTATTTAATAAATTTTTCTTGCATATTTCATCATTTACTGTTATAATAAAAATTTGACTATAAGTATGCAACTTTGTATACCTTCATGTAAGTTTTGTTGCATCGTTTTACTCAATAATATTTAAATAGGACTTTTTGTTGTTTTTATTTTTATTTCTAAGCTTAAACTAATTCTTAAATCAATCTCTAAAACTATTCTTATTTTACAAATTATGCGAGTTCACGGCATATCCCTTGGTTATTATATTTTGTCGTGAATCGTCAACAAAGATTATTATAGCATGAACGACACATATAATAACCATTGTGAAAACTCGCACAAATGATTATTAATTTTCTACGTCTATATAATCATAGAGCATAGATATGTGATTAACGATACTTAATGCTAAATTTCTTATAGCTATTGCATTATTTGATGCGTCGCATCTTAAAACAAATTCTTCATTAATATCGGGTAAATTTTCTATTAATGCTTTGCAAAAATTTTCTTTCACTTCTTCAAATGCTTTGAGAGTTTCAGGAGTCCATTTAAATTTCACTCCCTTCTTTATTATTGCAATTAATGTAAGCATGAAGGCAAAATATTTCCTTTCATCCTTTTGTACTTTGCTTCTTTCATGAGTCTTTTTAAACTTGACTCCTTTCTTTCTAATTACAAATAACATTACTAAGAATGAACAATCATTTATTGAATCATTACGTATTGTTGCCAGCCAAAAAGTACGCCTCCGATCGGTCCTTTTGAACTGTTCGATATTTACACACATTGTTAATAAAAATGTAACGCTCTGTTGAGCTTCAAAATAAGGTGAGTTTCTAGAATTTAAATATTTTGGTAGTATAGTGTCCCTTTGATCACTTATACCCCTTTTGTTTATTTCGACTACAGGATTGCTAAATGTTGATTCTGTTTTTTCTATATTTTTATCTTTTAACATTTCTTTAATTTCTAATTTGACTTGTTCTTTGTATTTATTGGGGACAGGATAATTTTTAACTTTAAAAGGTTGTGTTTCATCTATTTTTAGCCTGTGTTCATAGCCTTTTGCTAAACCAGGTTTATTATCAAATAACTCTTTATACTTGCTGACAAGATTGCTCACATGGCTTATGTATTGTTTATCGCAATTTAAATTCGTACCATCCCTATATTGCGTGAAGTCCTCACTTTGACGATGCTTCACAGGATGTGCACACTTATTGTCTAATAAACTACTATCCATTTTATTTGTGAGATTTTGTTCAGCATTATTTATATATAAATTATTAATTAATATCTCATCTTCCTGTGTTTCCTTACACCAGGAGATTATTGAATTTTTAATATGAAATGTTTTGTTTTCCATATTTATTTTTGTACCATATTGACTTAAAAAGTCTATCCCCAAAATACAATTGCTGTTCAAATTAGGCACTATTATGAATTCTGTTAATAAATTTAAACTACCTATTCTAACATTTATACAAAAAACTTTATCTACAGTAATGATGCGTTTCTTATTTGCATTTATTAAATTTACTTTTCTTATAGGCATACAATATCCTAATTTTTCTATATCTTTACTTATAATACTACTATCTAATAAAGATAATTGCGCTCCTGTGTCTAATAATGCTTCTATCTCTTCGTTCCCTATTTTTACTGTTATGTGTGGTAATTCCGTCGTGATTTTCTTTAGATCGTCAAAGTTATATACGTTTTGTACCTTCTTTTTCTTTTTGACTGGCCTTTCTAAAAATCCAACGAAGTCGCATTTGAGTATGTAGAATTTACCCATTCTTTATTTGTCGATAATTGTCTTGAATCCTTGGGTATTGCACCTTTTGATTCTGTTTTTTCCTTAGTACTGATTTCTTTTTTCTCTTCACTTATTTGAACATTGTTCACTCTTCTTTCCCTCTCAGGGTTTCTTTCTTTCTTCTCATAATTCTGTTCTTTCTCCCTCTCATTTTCATAGTTTCTCGTTTTATTGTATGTATATGGATTGTTCCTATAGCTTGGCTTATTATATGTATAAGGGTTGTTTCCATAATTCTGTTTACCCTGATTTTGATTGTACCCATTATTATTGTACTGTTTATCTTGATTGTAACGAGGTGTCTTGTTTATATGTGGATTATTTCCATTGTTGTATTTATTATTATCATTTCTGGGTGGATCGTTTGTATATTTGATATTTCCATAACTCTTGCTGTTTCCCTTCTCATCCACATCGTCTAATCTCTTGACCAGTTCCAGGAGTGCTTCAATGTTATCTATTCCTTGAAGTGCCACCGCCTGTGTAACGTTGTGGTCAAAGTGTGCTGCTAGCTGTGAAACAATATCACTTTCTTCAATGGTTGGTTGGATGTATTTAAGAAAAGAATATTTTCTTATGATGTAGTTTTCTCTAGAAGATCCAGCTCTGTATTTGCCAAACACTAAATCGTGTCTAATCTTCCTCTGCTGAGTCTGTCCCCAGTACTGTCTCACAAAACGAATCTCAAATTCTTTGAAATCCACTACTTCATCTATTATCATATCGTACCACTGAAGTGCATAATCCTTTAAACAACCTCTTATGAAATGTAGCCTTGACATCTCATCAGATATTCCCCTCATATATGTTTTTATCGTTCTCATAAACGCCATTGGATTATCTTTGTAAAATCCTGAGAATTTTGGTATATTCTCTGCGCTACCAGGTATTTGTGTCAAAGATACACTAGGTGTACTAACCCCATGTACTTTGTTCTCTAACCCTTTTATAGTGTTTTCAAAGTTTAAAGTTTTGTTTTGTAGGGTCAACATTGTGTCCGTACAAACACCATATTTTATTTTACAATCTTCCACTTGGTGTGAAAGTTCTTGTATTTGCTCTTGATGTTGCACATTATTCCCTTTCACTTTATTTTCAAGAGAATTTATTTTCTCATCTACCTTATCAAAATTAGCTTGTGTTTTGGCAGATCTTTCGTTGATTTCTTTTATTAAGAATGTGCCTTTACTTTCACATTTCTTTTCGTTAAAGTTTATTTGTTTATTTAGAGTTGAAACTGACTGTTCTAACTTTAATTCTACTTTTGCATTTAATTCTAAAGTTTCTCTTCTTAACTCTGCGAAACCTTCGTCTATTTTTGAGTTTATTTCTATTTTATTTTGTTCTAATTTTTGATTTATACTCAAATTATTTTGTTCTAGTTTTTGATTTATACTTAAATTATTTTCTACTAATTTTCGATTATTCTCTTCAAATTTCTTGTTCATATTTCTATCGTTTTCTTCTATTCTGCTGAATAGTTTATTAAAAAGATTCTCAAGTTTTTGTTCACCAGCTACGCCACTGATGCTTTCTGCTTGTGTGCTACCATCAAGTGTTCGATCCTCTGATTCAGGTTTTTCTGACTCTGAATCAGAAGATACTGGACGATTGTCCCTGTATTGTGTGAATTGTGAACCTTCACCATTATTCTTATCTTTATCTGCCATTTTTATCTTATTCCTAACTTATAAATTAATAACTAAACTTATCTAATCAAATACTATTCCTCCTTTTTTTTTTTATCCCTTTCTAAACAAGAGAAATTGATAATTCATCAGTAAATGAAAATTGAGGTAATCTGTCTCTAACTTGGACACTGAATAATTATTCTATTTACTAATAAATAAAAAAAAATGAAACAAACTTTGTACCCATTATTTGTACAAAATAAATTATTATTTTTTTGTTTATACATTTAAAAAAAACAAAAATTGCATTGCTTCACAACGTTAAATGTTATGTAGATAATTATTGACAAACGAGAAAATGAATACAATGCTCCACTATGTTAAGCAACATTAATTATATATATATATTTTTTTTCTTTTAAACAATTATGAAAAATAATGCATTGCCTCTCTATTTTGGGCGTTAAATAAATACATGATTAATAAACAACAAGAAAAGGAATACATTGCCCCACTACGTTGAGCGCCATTTAATTTATGCTGTGGTGCATAAATAAATGTTTATTTATGCTGTAGCATATAAGTATATTCATCCATATTTATTATAAATAATGTTATTGCCACACGTTGGGCATCGCCATTTTAATTTATGCTGTGACATATAAATATTTATTTTAACTAACAATATTGCCATATAATTTATATGCTGTAACAACATACTTTTGTGTGTATTACCACACGTAGGGTATAGTCTTTTGTACACCTTATACTCTTTAAATTATTCTTTACACACCAAGAACTTATAATTGGTTTTGTGTTTTATCTTACATTGTTTTGTCATGTACCTTATAACTATTGTGGGTCCTGGCAATGTTTGTGGTTCCTTCTTATTTGCTGATGATTTTTCTCTTGTTCATTATAGGGAAAAAGGTAATAGTTTTGTTCAAAGAAAAAAAAACTGTATGTCTATTCAACATAATCATGTATTTTTTTTTGTTTTGTAATTTATGGATTCAAAAATATAGTTTCCTTTATATGCACACCTTTATGCTCTACACAAGATACATAATTGAAAAATGCTCATATCATTTATACCTAATGCCGGTTGTAATGTATGTAAATCTTTTGTTTATTTATTTATTCTATCAAACAAAATAAATATTTATCCTGCAAATGAACAAATGTAAATTTTTATTGTACATTTATGAATATATTCATCGACGTTATAATATTTATGGATAGGCTTCAATTAATTGCTTTAGACAACCATTCGCACGTGTTGTATCGAGCTCTTAATCTATGCCTTGTGAAATTCTAATTTATTATTCGCTTAATTTGAAAGAAATTAATGATGTCTAGACAATACGATGAAGAAAATGCTCATTTTCACGTAACATCTCTCCAACTGACCAACACCATTAATCCTGTTTAGTTGTAATTCCAACTATATAAATTTTAAAATAAATCTTACAGGATAAAT
The DNA here is from genome assembly GCA_963170755.1 of Amphimallon solstitiale. NCBI lineage: Eukaryota > Metazoa > Arthropoda > Insecta > Coleoptera > Scarabaeidae > Amphimallon > Amphimallon solstitiale. The sequence goes on along the minus strand of OY720677.1, from coordinate 112,649,340 downwards.
TATTTACTTGTCTATTTTTTGTCCAACAATACATTGATTAATCATTCGCACGTAAAAATCAATGTCTGTCCAACAACTCGTATAACTTCATTTTCAAAAGAAATAATAAACTTACTTGTTATCAATAAATCTATTTTGAATGTCCATTATGAACGCTTCAAATGAATTCAAATGTATTAAATAAAATAAATTCCTGTGACTATATGTGTTAAAGAAATAATGAAAAACTACAGTATAACAATAAAAAAAAACTATTCTTTAAGAGATCTTCCTTTTGTAAGTGTTTTGAGAAGTTCACCTCTCGGAGGTGTTATCAGAAAGTCCCTTCCTCTCGGAAGTGTTATCAGAAAGTCCGTCTTGTCGAATCTTGTCTTCCTTTTTATAGCGGCAAAAATAAACTATGTTGACCATTGCGCCCTCTAGTCCATGTTTAGGTTGGTACTGGAATACACTTTTCCCGTGAAATCGCTGCCCATATGTTGCCGCCTTGATTCACGCACACATACACATTTTGTTCTGACAGTTCACAATTCACTTAAACGTCAACATAACCTTCCAATTCAAAGGTCCCCTCTGCTTTGCACATGATTCCCAATGGTAGGTTTATTCTTGTTACTAATACCATCCTTCCTTGTACTCGTCAATGAACCTATTACCTTGTTCATTGTTTGACACATACTTTTTCTTTCCATTTATTAATGTTAGTTTTACTTTTCTTTTAGCCGAATTGTGCCTTGGCAAAATGGGAAATACGCCGAAGATAACCATTATTTTTCTTCCCTCATTGCCTGTTCCTGTAGAACACGTCTGTTTCTCCACCCTGAAGTATTGTGTTACGAACAAACCATGAACACAGATACCTTTTTATTTGTGATATCAGCTTTTAAATACAAAAAATATGTCACTGCTGATTGCTTCTATGTTTAACATATTTTTATATCCTTTTTTATTAATCTAGTATTAAGCTAAGATAAATTTTATTCTTTAATACTATCTATTTCATAAACTCTCATAACATTTTATTGCCTTATGCATATAAATTTCATTTCTTTTCATGATTTATAACCCATGCTTTTTGTGTATCTTTTCTACAAAAGAAATATATTACTTATATTTATTTTGTCTTTATTTTATATATTTCTTTATTTAATAAATTTTTATTCTACATCTTTTGTTTATATATTTATTTAATAAATTTTTCTTGCATATTTCATCATTTACTGTTATAATAAAAATTTGACTATAAGTATGCAACTTTGTATACCTTCATGTAAGTTTTGTTGCATCGTTTTACTCAATAATATTTAAATAGGACTTTTTGTTGTTTTTATTTTTATTTCTAAGCTTAAACTAATTCTTAAATCAATCTCTAAAACTATTCTTATTTTACAAATTATGCGAGTTCACGGCAATACGTTTTACGTATAAAGGTATATATGTAAGTCACAGTAATTATTTACTTCTTGATGTTAGTTTTAACATCCATGTGTTCACACTTTTCATTTTCGTTTTTAAAATGTATTATACTTACCTTATATTTCGTAAGATAAATAAAGTACGGAAGTTAGTTTCGTTTTTTATTGTTTTGACTGTTAATTATATACTTCGTAATTTTTGTAACAGTTCCTGTTTAAAACCGTTTCATTGAATCCACTTCTTCCAATTATCTTGACGTAAGTGTGCACTGGATATAGTTAGGATGCAATTACATACGCATACATTTTTAGTTATCATTTATTTAGATCTACAAAATTGTTTTTCTACTCCCATACTTTCATTGCATTATTAGATATGCTGAACCTGTACTTAAATGATGTTCATTAAGATACAGATTTTCATTAAGATACAAGTTAATATCCAATAGGAATACAACATTCCAATATCACTTCACTAATAAATATGGCCAATTCATATCTGACAGATATAAAAATTAATTAAATGTGACAGTTCTCTGCAATTTACTAGTAAGTAGTTAAAATTTGTGCTTTTTTTGAAAATATAAACGGTAAAAATGAGGGATAATGACAGTGAAATGTTAAATTTGACGCTAGCAGAAATTATGGATCAAGCCTTAGTAGCCACGAACAATTTATTACCAGCTAAATTCGCAAAAACGTACGGAAAATTTTACGCTCAATTTATGAAATGGAATGTTCAAAAAATAATGTTTTATTATGGGGTCGTAGAAAAAATAGTGTATGCAACTCGCATTTAATAGCAATTGTCTAACTCGTGTCTTCATGGCCATCATTAAATGCTCTCTTGCAGGCAAAAACTTCCATCTTTGTCACTGCCTCCCACGCCAGTAATAACTAGATGGGAAACATGGTAGGAAGTTACTATTTTTTATGCAAAGAATTTCGATAGTTTACAAAATTTCGTTACATGTTTAAATGACGATGCTCGAAGTATTTCTGAGTGGAAGGAAATAACACAAATCCCAAATTAAAAAAATCAGTAGTTATTCCTTCAGAAACACTTTGGAAATTTGCCTAAAGTAATCACATATTTTGAAAATCGAAATCTCAAATTAAAAGATGGATTAACCACATTAGATGTGGCTATTAATAATTTCAAAAGTATTCCAAGTAACTTCGGATGTGGCCTTCGACAAAAGCTAGACGCAATTTTTAATAGAAATCTAGATTTAATAACATTGCGGCAATCGTGTATGGGGACATTTACAGAAAATCTAACTGCTAAATACGCGGATTTAAAAGAATACTTCGAGTATGCACCTATAACCAGTTGCGATGTAGAAAAGACGTTTTCTATCTACAAGGATGTCCTTTATTCAAAGAGAACAAGTCTTACAGAAGAGAACCTCGAGAAAGTATGGCTAGTAAATATTAATACTTCTTTACTCGACTTGAACTACAAAACTGACAATTAATAAGGTATTTTGTATTTTATAGATCATCTAATCATATAAATAAAAATAAAACTCTTTAAAAATAGAAAATTTCAATAGTGTGCCCATGGGCGATGAGTCATTAACCTCTAGCGTCCCGTCTACAGTGATTACTATTAGAATAGGTAACTCCAATATTAAGTTTTATTCTTAATTCAAAGTGATTATGCTGATTGGTTGATTACCTGGCCCGCTCAAACTAATAGGTAATTTTGTTCCATTAATTAGATATCTGGGCAATTATATTAAATCCATTAACGTTTTCTTTTCAACAAACCGCCAGATATTTAGCTGATGTAACAGAATTACCTATTAATTTGAGCTAGCTAGGTAATCAACAAATTACCTATACTTTAATATAAAAATAACTCTTTATATTGAAGTTACTTATTCTAATAGTTATTTTTTACTAACAAGAACGTCGGTATTCATATTGATATACAACTAACTTCAGGCAGATGCGTGACAAGTAAAGTTTAAATAAACAGGCAGGGCCGCATTTAGTACTGCTAACCAAAGGAATAAAAATTCAGATTTTTTCTATCATAAAATATTAGTTAATATTATATAACTATACTCATACATATACAGAGTGATTAATTTTAGGTTGCATACATACATCATAACTATATGTAATGATATAATATTTATTATCACCCATTCCTAGGGCATTATGAGAACTATATACTTATAGACAGTCTCAGGTCCATATCAATATATACATTTTCTGAAATAATATTAAGAAAAAGAAGAAATGCTGCTCTCTTTTTTGAAATTCGGAAATAAGAAAATAGTCGCATGGTGCAAAGTTTTGATAAGGCATACTTTCATATTCTTTGAAGCTGTGTTCAGCAATAGCAGCTTTTGCAAGCCCTGATTTGTATAAAGCAGCAAAAGGTTTTGAATACTACTTTCTGGTAGTGTGCACTCTTTCTTCCCATAATCAATGACCAAGACTTCAGAACCGTCATCAAACTGATTCATTTTGTTTAATTATATATATTATTACTTCATTATTTATTATTTCTTTACTATTCTTCCGTTATTTATGTAGTTATAATATACAAACCTCAACTCGTCTTATATAATTTAAATGCAAGAGAGATGGATAAAATATATACAAACTAAAAGCATTTGTCTATTTAATGTATGAAATAAGAATCGAATTGCAAATAATATGCTCTATAATAGTTAAAAAAATATAGAAGGTATTTGAACAATCGTAAATTTTTTTTACTGAACTACCAACGTATAAAAAATACTTTAATTTACATTATATATTAATATATTAGTATATTGCCATCAAGATTTTATTGAGGTTATGTCAAATTATTAATTCTGATAATTTACAAGGAAATTTAAATTGAGAATGGTAAAAAAAGGTAGGATTTGGAAATACCTGCAGTGAACCACGATTGGTGATTTATCTTCCGGTATACTTAAGATCTTTTTAATAAATGACGCTAAACTGTGTATATACAGAGACACCCTGGAATAATCTGGCACACAGAAGAAGTGCAACTGCTCCACTACTCGTTCTTGTTCTCCACAAGAGAGAATAAAATGTCTTATTTCGTAATTAGCCATAACTTCTGTATTTTTATACACAACTCTAATACCACCAAAATCACTGCGACCGTTTATATCGGGCCAATAGATCCCAGTACCATTTTTCTAGAAACAATAAAGAAACTTTATAATACTGCAGATTATAGTCAATAGTACTTATAATATTTTATCAGCACTGCTCCTTCGCAATGAAGACACATACGTCGCACCTAAAGTATTCACGTGGGAAAATTTACCCAGTGCCGCAAGTAGTTAAAGCGACTTTACTGCTGCGCCGACCATGTGCCAGCAAGACGATATGATGAATTAAAAATCTCTGCGGCTATGCGCGATTACTCCCACATCTCCACCTTTTGATGATAGAATCGTCAGAAAGTAAATTTCGTCTTTGCCAGAATTACGTATGCGTTCTTCATTATGAAAGAGCTCTATATTCATATTTAGTCAAATATATACAAACTTTTTCGTCTTCATTTAAATCCGCTGCAATGATGATGTATTTTACATTTTCTTGCCAGATCATGCGCCAAAAGTCACTGTAAGTGTTATCTGTCGGTGTTTGAGCTGCGATATACATTTTTTCTGTATTATAGCCCTGTGAACGATATTACGTTATAAATTTAATGTATGGGATACATAACAAAATAACATTATTTATAAGTACTATTGAACGGTTAAAGAATTTTAAATTATATTAGTCTAGTGACAAGTAATTTTGACTCTCCTTGTATATGCACACAATGGGCTGGAATTGTTGTCTTGAAGTTGAAGAAATATGTGAATTAAAAACACATACAATATATGACAGTGATTTAAAGTAAAGTGGCCAAATAAGAGTCAAAACATTATATTTGACAAATTTAAATCTAACTACATCTTGGTTATCACTGTTCAACAATGAAAATGTTTTGGGCTCAAAAACAGGTTATTCTTAGGCATGTATTTCCACCTGCTGAATTCAAAAATCACCACAAAAATGACGGATTGGCGCTTACTTTGGAGATACAATTAGTCCAGTTATTATATACATTTGGAAAGGAAAGTGAACCAAGAAGTACATTTTTCTTTATATGTTGTAGAGGGTGTTTATTAGGATGGAGTACAAAAAATAACTTTTCATTCCTGTGATGTAATAGTTACAAAAAGTTGCCTTTAGGTTCACATATTTTAGAAGACAAAATTTATATATATTTTCGTGTATAAGTGTATATATTGTACAAGTTATTAATATCAAAAATTATACTAAGAGTACTACTATCAATATTGGTGCAAAAGGTGGAATAATTCGTATAAAGAGCTTTACTGGACTAACTGGCGGTTGGTTTCAGAAATTTAAAACCTTTCCGCTAACGAACTACATAGCAATTTGAAACTGAATTAGATTTACCTCCTTTGGATTTTAAAGATATATGTACTGACCAAAGATATCTGTTAGGAATGTGTCATGCAGTTGTCAACGGCATATGCCCAGATGATTTAGTCAACAGATCTTCCTCAAAGCTAAATCATGCTCGCTGGTTAACATTTGCAAACCGTATATTAAGATTATATGTGGGAACTGAAAATCCTTCACAGACTTTAGTAATCCGGACGTAATATGTTGTGAACGTTTTTACGCACCAGTTTGGTTCACTATAAAGAAAAACAATTTATGTTTGATGGTGCACAAAATATATTTGAAAACTCATTAAATATTCCAGATTTTTGCTTAAAGAATATTTAAAGATTATAGAACAGGTGATTGAACGCAATGCCTATTTTGCGCATGAAAAGAACATTATTTCGTCTATGGTAACAGATCCAAAAGGACACATTAGGAAAATGGGATTGCAAAGAATACTAAAAACAAGAAAAATTACATCACAAGAAAGTTATCTAAATGTTAGAACTTTCGAAATACCAAAAATTAAATGAATATGCGGAAATGATTTATTGGCAAGACGTAAATTTAATTGAACTACAAGCTTTTCGTAGTATTACCGCGATTTGGACCAAAAAAATTTCCGTGCCACACAGAAGCTGTGGAACGGAGCATGAAGCTTGTAACTAGGGTTTCTTCGTTGGTAAGTGGATCCGATAAACGAGATGGCTTTATAAAAGCAAGACTAAAGTCACAAATCTTAATGCGGTCTTTTGAAACAAAAAAGGAATATAAATTTCAAAAGTACAAATAAATATCATCACCACGTGGTGAGATCTGAGTTAATTTGGTTGCACAAAGTAAACAAGGAACTGCTTCGTAGGGTTAAAGCATATAAATAATAATTTTTTTATGAATATTATTAATTCTAGCGGACCCTGTAGATTTGAATATTTCTTTAAAAATGCAATTTTACTAGATAGGGAAATGTATAATCTAAAGGTTTTTTGCTATTGGAAAATGAACAATAGTGAAACATATTTTAATATACCTAAAAAGAAATGCTCTTTTTCCCAGACAAATTCACATTCCAACGAATAGGCTGCTAGAGCGTAAGTAAGTCATGCTTGTGGCTGCTAAAACTCGTAATTATCACCATCTCACCTGAGAGAAAGAAAGACACCAAATTTGTTATATCAGTACGCTGTACAAGTCTGGTGATTATATTTTTTTCGATAAATATCATTGGAAAGAAAGAAAAAACGAAAAACCAGTTTTAATCGTTAATAAGTATGTTTTATATTTTGTTCGATATCTCAACAACTAACAATAATAGGTGAAATGTTCATAGGATCTATAATTCAGCGCCGAAAGTGGAACAAAAAACACCATACAATTCTATATTTTGATGGGGAACTGAGTTATAATAAAAACCAAAATTCACAACTTTTTTCAAGATGGCGGAAAATGCACATAGGAAATCTTGGTCGAAAACTTCAAGTTAAGCTTTTAAAAGCAACCTTTATAACATATAAAAAAATTAGGCTTCTCAGTTTCTTATTTTTGGACAGAATAATAGAACTTTAGTGTAATGTTTTTTCGCGTTCTACATTTTTATTTGGGGATAATTTTGTTTTTTGAGTTGTCAAATCTAAGGTATGAAAAAGCAAAACCTTTGCTAGCTGTTTGTTGCTGATATTTATTTAATTATCAATGAGAATGATGTACTATGATAGTATAAATATTCACGTACACTGAAAAAAATTGGGGTAGAATTTGCATGTAGAATTACACCAATGTTACAAATTTACTGAGAATTTAGAGTGGTTTTGTATCATGATGGATTTTTTTTTGTGAAATTTTACATTGAGGGATCAATTTCTCTGAAACTATAGAATTTTATAATATTATAGTAAAATTACACCTGAAAAACAAATAATTGGTTAAATATATCATAGTGATGGAACATTACTCAGTTAAATTATGTTGTTATTGGGGAAATACAGCACCAATAATGTGAAACTCCCGCCAAGATGTGCCCCGGTAGTTAGCATAGGTATAGAGAAGATGACGCCAGACGCATACAGTTTTGTTCGTTAGGAGTTCGTTCATGTGGTTTACAGAATAAACGCATTCGATCAATTTGATGCAGTGTCAGTTGATTTTTATTATAAAATATAAATCGGCTATATACAAGTGATTTGTAATTCAAGGTAAATATGTTGCCATTTATTTTTTGTTTGTCGTTATCCGGTGAAGTATTGAAGTTATGTTAATTTAGTTTTCGATGCAGAGCGTTTTTAACAAATAATTCTGACTTTACGCATTCAGTGTAGACACAGTATAAACTTACTTCTTATAGTATTACTATAATTTAGAGCAATTAAAATTTTAACGCTCTTCGTAATTCTTTTAAATTCTTTTCCGCGATCATTTTACGAAAATAACTGATTTCATATAAATAAATACCCACAAAAGTTGGCAAATCCAATAACTGTTCATCATTTTGCAACAAACGTGTTTGTTGCAAAATCTAAAATCTAAACCTTTAGTTTCTATTTTCACTGGGCTGGTGTTATATTTTTGACACACGTATATCGCGTATAATTTTTCACAATAGGCTGGGTGCACGCCAATTATACAAATATAATTAATAAATTGTCAACATTTTTAGAGAACGGAACAGGAAAATATTTCATATTTGTAGAAAAGCAAAAAATCAATGAGGATTATACTTCGTTTGTAGAAGCGCTTTTTTACGTGTTTAATATGGAGTATCCAAATAAATTCTCTTGTACAATGGAATTTCTAAAGCGCTACCTCATGAAATGCCATCCAGATGTTGGCACAAAAAGTCAGTTATTTGGCATAACAAAAAATAAAGTGATTTCATTGTTAAAATCTCTTGCAGATTTTGAACTGGTAAGTTAGTATAAGTTAGTGTAACTAAGTTTTGAACATGGTGTCTTTAACTTGGAATACTTTTAGGAGATATAATGCCTACCAACAAGATGTCTGTGTGCCCTGTTGCAGAACACCTCTGTTTTGGTTTAGTTTCCTATTTTATTATGTTTGAACTTTTGTAACGAGTCTATCACAATAATAATAATAATAATAATAATAATAATAATAATAATAATATTCTTTATTTGTCCAACAGCACATGCCAATTACAGGACAACAATCAATTCTTGATAGCATTTCCTAAACTAAAACTAAAAAAAAAACAAAAACACAAGTAACATTACAATAGATGACAAGTTATGGAACACTTCAAGCTTATATAAATGAAAACACACGCATAACCTGAATTGAAAAACTAATATTAAAATCTGATACAGTGGTTCATATTGTATTAATAACAATAATAACAATAACAACAATGAGTAGAAACCTTAGCACATTAGACTAAGGAGCAAATATTTAATAATTAGTACATCATAGCAATGCGTTCAGATTAAATTAAAATAAATAGTGTTACAGACATATGCATTGAGTCAAATCGAAAGACATATTCATTTATCGATAGAGTGAGGCTTTTGAATAAAAGGAAAGTGAAAAGGATCAGGGCATAGTTCGTTAGCGTTCCTTGCCATATGCGTAAGAGGTGCCTTAGCACAAGCTTATTTGTTATGTTTATTTGTTTGTAAGTTTATTCGTTTGTGAGAAATACACGTTAATTTAATAATTAATAATCCTATTTCTACGTGTTCATTTAATTATAGATAAAGACATAAGCAGTGTTATTATTACATTCAGAAAACGGTTCCAAATTTTATTCTTATTAATAAGAATGCAGATTCTTAGATTATTTTTATATTTACGTTAATACATTTTCAACAGTTTTGTGGGAATCAATGTTATTTAAGTTTTCACTTTTCTGAAGTGCTAAGATAACATTAACGACAACTCGGAGTGAAGTAAATAAGTATCAACTATGATTTATTTGAAAGCCAAGGTACTTTACATTCAAATGTATGCCTTATGATAAAGGATTATATACCAAGTGCTTGCGGGCAAGCTGCGGATTCATTTTACTGTGTGATAAAACACCGAGAGTTTGTATGAGTTAGTACGAGAAAGCAATATACAAACTGTTCTATTGGTCGAGTGTAGTGAAGCTGATTGACTCGCGTTTAGGATATAGCAGCTGTACTTGCGCATTTCATTTGAATTTTGTTAACGGTCGGGTCGATGTCTAGCGTCTAGTAAACACATTTTTAAATCGCGTTTCGTCCATCTAATTTAGAACAATTACGCGCCAAAATTATTGAATTTTCGAATCATGTTACCCCGGAAATGTTAGTAGAATATATATATAAATACAAGTTTATACAATTTGTATATAGTATCTGGGATACGGCAAAGTATTAGTACCTAAATTTCACAGCCTACTTCAATTACTTATGACCCCCTGTATTTTGTACTTAGATATTTCCAGAGTAATTTTAAAATACCTTTTTAAAAATACACAAACATATAAAAAAGTCAGTAAAATTACATATAAGAAGTAAAAATACTTGCCAATTTTACCTACTAAAATTTCTTTTCAATATATTTACGTCGTAAATTTCGGGTGTAATTTTTTAATGATCGGGAGAAATTACTATCTAACGTAAAATTTCGGTGCGGATTGAGAGTAAACGGATTTCACCCAATGCGTACTGTGATTATTTTTGTCTGTGTACTTACATCTATATAGCTAGCATTAATATAGTCGGAAAAAGGATCTCCGTCAATAACTTCCAACTTTACCCTATTCACATCATCTAAAAACACAAAGCAATTAAAAATGTGTATACGTTTGCAATTTCTGTGTTTTACATGGAACTAACTCAGGGTCTCTATTCTTAGCTCTATTGGGCAATTGACATCCATAGATATAAGATTGAACAGGCCTTTGTGGAAGTAGCTGAAATTGATTGCAATTAGTCTAATATTTCAGATTTCCCACGCGACATTAAAATAGCCTATTCTGAAACTTATAAGTTTTTTAAAACGCGTGGCAAGCCTTCAATTTTAAAAGAAAGAATTCCTATACACCTACTAGGTATTGCCTTCGCAATTCGTCATTTTCAATGCTGTTTCTGATGTATTCTCCTAACTCTCGATTGTCAATTACTTTTGTAAAGAGTCGATCATCCAGTTCCATTTCGTCCTGTAATGTCAAATTAGAAACTAAGTATAATTATATAATTATAAATTTAGCTATTATATAATAACTCTGCCGTGTTGTTGTGGCTATTGAATTGCTCAATGACGCTGTTGCCAGTATCAAGTGGGAGTAAAGCAAAAGTATTAATGGATAAAGCTAAATGCTAACCTTACAGAATCGTAGTTATGCCTTAGCAAAAGTTGAGCAATGGAAACATACTTTCTACTTTATACAGCAAGCGACTTACGACGCCGACGTATGAAATTATGACTTCATTTTAGAGTTGGTGTTAAATCGCATTTACTACATTATAATAATACTACTATATTGCATGTAGACATTGAAGTGTTGCTAACTGCTACAAGTTATTCTATTTTGGGTGTGTTTGTTTATCACATAGATGCATTATTATAGACATTTAATATTTTATATTTGAACAATCTACTAGATAATTATAATTGTGCTTTGTAACTCATCAAAAATTTCTAAATTTTTAGAGCCAAAATGTAGTTAAAGTCGGTCTATAACTTAGTTTATTCTTTACGCATTTACGTAAATACCACTAGTAATTCGAGTTTAAGTTTCTTCCAAAAAAACGATAAAATGCAAATAATTACATCCTTAGTTAGAAATGAATGACAGTTGAAAAGATTTTCTATGGCGATGTTCTTTTTTTGGGAATAGCAAGCCTTTGTGTGGAAAAGGTCGACAATCTCGGTGCATTTACCCTGTTTCTTTTTCGGTAAATAGAAGAGTATCATTTTGAAACTTAAATTCCTCTATATAAAAATTATTATGTTTCTATATTAACTGCGACAGGGTCGGACTCGAGGAAAGAAAACTCAATTTCTCGTCACTGCGTGCACATTGGACAGCAATTTTTTTTGTGCGGGCACTACTCATATTTTTCTGTCACCCCCTATTTTTTTTAATAACGCTATTTAAAACTAACCCTGTATATTTGTCACAAGTTATATGAATTATGGTTGTGTTGTAGTATATTAAATAAGTAAAATCCATATTTGCGTTTGCATTCCTATGTGGATATTCTTCTAAGAAATTATGAGTAGAAAGAAGAACATATCTGTATAGTTTATGTCCAATAACATGTGACATAATAATAACACCAAAGTTAATGAAATCAACATGCAATAATATAATTCACTCTTCAGTGGAATATGCAGGTAGATATGTATTAACATCTTCAGTAAATGATCAGTGAATTTCTAAGTGTTAACCCTCTTTCAGATATACGTATGTGACACATCCATAAGACAATATATAGTTTACACATATATCGTTTATACTGCGTGAGTCATCACCGTGGGCAGGCAGATTGTGACTTTATGAGTAAAGATATTTTGAAACACTTATCTTTTTATGATGACCGCTTATTATTATTATCCCCTTTTAAATTTATTTTGATTATACCGAGTGTTCCGTGTTGGTGGCTGACTATAGATATAGATCTTTTAATTGAACGGCCTGTATATTATTATATTTTTGTATTACCCGTAAAATTCTTAGTCCAAAGTTGTAAGTAAGTATAGGTTTAAAATTCAAAGTTTTCGACTAAATTTTTCTGAAAAATTCAAAAATTTCTCGAAAACAGCGTATTAGATAGCCACAATTCTTGGTAATATACCTCATAAGAAGAGATCCTAATACTAGCATGTTTAATTTTTTTTAAATTATTAATTACATGATTTTGGTTCGAAATTTAGTACGCAATTCTGGAAAAAAAATGATATATTTCCTTTTATCTATTTATATCTAGAGAATAAATTTTAAAAAAACACCATTACGTACATATATGTCAATTATATTATAGATTTCTGGTTCGATTGATGATGTGTGCTTCTTTTTTAGACTCTTGTTTTTGTTACGACGCCATCTGAAATCAAAAAAATTAAAATTATCGCACAAATCATGGCCGATTCCATTCAATAACTACACATTTGAGGCCGTCTTAATTCGCATTTTAAAAAGTTTCCGTATGCTGCCATCTTTACAATGTTTTAGTACGAAATAAATACCAATATATATGTTAGGAGCAAACACCGATTTCGGCCAATGGACGGAAAATATGGTCAAAACGCGTTCTGGCTGCTACGAATTTGCCAATGTCCGAATTATCGCTTTCCGGTCGTTTAATGGAGAACAGAACGCGTTCGGGGCTGTTTGCATTTACCAGAACGCATTCTGACCTTCTCAAGTCAGCCAAGAAGCATTTTGGCATACGCCATTGCCAGGACGAGTCGAACACACAAAAAATGTCCAATGGTCAATGCGAAAAATTATTTTTATTGTTTATGTAAATACGACGTAAAAACTTCAAAATTAACATTATTTTTAAAAGAAACGGAAAACATTAAAACGCGAGTTTGCGTTGCACAAAAGAAGAACAATTTTCCTACTTATTTTTACACGAACTATTGTTGTGACATTTGCTGTTACATACTATTTTCTTCGGCCTACACGCGCACTTCTTGTCGACGCAATAGCGCTTGCAATTACACTGTACAAAGCCCTGTTTTGATCCAGATGCTAAACCAGAAGCTGTACGGAGAGAAGCAGACGTTGACGGAACCGAAGAAATGTCGATAAAGTTTGAGTCGGCCAAAGTAAATTCATTACGACAGTATAGCGACTGCAAAGTGCCTTCTTTCGTTCCTGAAAATGAGTTAAAAATTATGTTGAATAGCTGACAATTTATTACATACCAAGCTGATAAAGTCCAGAGTCGTTAATACCGAGTACAACAGCTAACACATTTCTCGGGGCAAGTCTACCTCTGTCAACATCAGGTACTCGTACAATTACAGTTCTTCCTACATCTATGGGTGGTAACTTTGAATTCGAAAGGACAATCATTTTCTCGGCTTGCTTCTCCAGTCCTTCTTTAGCCTCGTCCCGTACAATAGTTATTTTCTCAGTACGCAAACATCGGTTACATGTAATTTTCTGCTCACCCTCTCCATTTGTTTCGTTAGTTTTTCCGCAAATGATATGAATAGGTAGGTAACAAGCTGAACATTTATAAGTATCTGAAATTTCTTTTTCGCATATTGTACACAAATTTTTCTCTTGTTGATCTTCATCATGTTTATCTTCACTTTCGTTTGAATTGTTGTCATCGCACAACTTTTGTAACTCTTCTTCTGTTTCGATGTTAGACAAAAGTTCTTCAGGAAGTGACGAATCCTTGAGACCGATCTTCTGAGGCACGCCGAACATAGCTTCATAAGGACTTTTAGTTATTCCTGTATGCAGAGAACGATTTTTATTGCTTTGCACAAATCCAACCATGTAACCAGCATGTCCCTTACATCTTGATTTGATCTCTCTACGGACCCTTGACTCTGCGAATGGCGAGGTTTTCCATGGACCAGCTTCAATCCGGGCCACATTTCAGCAAGATTTTTAATTATACGGTTTGCAAATTCTCTACCATTGTCGCTTTGTAGAATCATAGGTGCGCCTAACAAACAGAAAATATCTAATAAATGATAGGCAACTTCTTCAGCTGTCTTTGTTTTCAGTGCTCGCAGTACGGTAAATTTTGTTAAATGATCCTGATAGTTGAGGATGAAACGAAAATCTTGGTCTGGTTCACTTTGCATGTCAATTAAATCTACTTGACAGCGTGAATTCATTTCATTTGTCAAAATTGGTTTCACCACTAGACCTTTTCGTTGAACTTTCTTATTTAATTGGCATTGCTTGCAAAGTAATAAATAAATCTCAATTATTTGCCGTGTTATGTTACAATATTACCTTTTCAGTTCAGAATCCATAACTAAAATAAATAAAAGCACTTGTAGATCTCGGGCCCCTTAAAAAAATGAAAAAAAACAAACCTCGTAATCTCTTATGTCCAGCACCCACATGAGCGGAATGAATAATGTCAAATAATTCGTGGGTCATGCAAAAATAACGCAGTTCGGCAGTTTCGTCTGTTCTCCTTTCAATTAGCTTTTCGGTTTCGCCAATTTTTAAAATATCATACCTTTTTAATCGTCGTCTTTGCTTCTAAGATATTGTGTCACCGTCGCTTTTACAAGCTTTTGCCGCCTTCACCTCTGCAAGTATTTGGTCGTATCTTTCTCTTGTAAAAATATTGCTACGATCATTGCTATCACTTATGACTTTTTGCAGTTCATCATTAAAACGTAACTTAAGTTCTTCCATGGCACTCTCTAGCGACTACCCGCACAAAGATCAAACACTAAATGAAATAAATATTCTAGCTCCGGAGCGGAGGTATCGTTTACAAGCTGAGACACGCACGAAACGCGTTATGGCAATCGCAGAATAGATCAGAACGGGTTCTGGCAATCGCAGTTGGCCCAAAACGCGGTCTGTTCTCCATTAAACGACCGGAAAGCGATAATTCGGACATTGGCAAAATCGTAGCAGCCAGAACGCGTTTTGACCATATTTTCCGTCCATTGGCCGAAATCGGTGTTTGCTCCTAACATATATAAAAATTCTGGATTCATATTGAAAATATTATAGGTTGTCTAGCATCTGCATATTTATTACCAAAATTAGGATGTTATATTAAATTAAAGCAGCGGAATAATTAACGCGAATTGAGACGACATTATATGCCTAGCAAATGTATGGAAGTAGCGACGCTCAATTCAAATAGAATTATAATTCTTACTTTATTATAATAACACAAACACCCAGTAGAAGAGGTATCAAAAGTAAACTCCAGAGGTAGGCGAACTCAGTATCAGATGTGTCACCTTGGGAATCTGTATTCATATTCTGAGCACCTAATGTTCTAACATATTGCTTGTTTTCTGCATACATTTCATATAAACTGAGGGCAATATGTCTGTTAACTGCTAAAAAAGTAACATTATAAGAATGGTTCTCATCTAATATTCTATTGTAAAATATCCAATTTTTATCGATTTTCGCAACGCTTGTCGAATTATCGCCAACAGTAAATTTAGTAGTGTCCATCAAATTGATTTCCCCGGCAAACCAAGAATATTCTTTCACCAGACCGAGGGTGTCGAACCAGTCGATGTCATTATAAGTTAAGTTCTCACGTTTTATGGAACCTTCAGCATCGGTTATGATAATGTACATCCTATAATAATAATATTCTTTATTATAAATCAGCCAGATTAACAATGTTAAGTACTTCAAAATTGATAAATATTAATAATCATTTAGAAAATATCTCTATGGAATTTATTATAGTTAACTGATATGAGAAAAACAAGAAACTTAACTAGCATGTTGGTTCTCACATTTGGAACAGTAAAAGAAAAGGGCGAGTATTGTGAGCAACTTCCGAAGAAATTTACCACAGAAACTGACCGTTTAGTTAAGCTCGGGAATGGTAGGAAGATGCCGAAACATATTGCTGTGATACCTATTTATCTAATTGATACAAATAATGTAACATATTCATTATCGATTTGTTCGTATCAGCATAAATTTTATAATTTTATTCCGGAGTTCATACAGTGATTTACTTCTTGATCTCTGGTTTTTCTCTTATTTAGTATTGTTTGGGATAAGGTGAGGAAATTAAACATAATATCTAAGCTTTACATTAATGGTGTATATATATTTTGATTTATATTTGCTAACAATATCAACATTTTATAAACTTTTGTTTTAAATTGAAAATATCTATAGTCTCTTTTGAGTTATAATATGTGTGAGATATATACAGGGTGAGTCATTAGTAGCCGCTTCTTTGATTGCTCTTTTGTGTTTTAAATAAAAGAAAAAACAATTCTTGGAGGATCCATGGTTGCTTGTGGCGCATATTGTAAAAATACTTTAAGCTCTAACGCACTTCCGGTTTCACTGGAAATGTACGGAACTTATTTTTTTTTAATGACTCACACTATATATTTTTGGATTTTCTTGTACTACTTTAAATTGTCTGTTCAACTGTTTTTTTTTTTTCAAAATTGAGCCAATAGTATTTGAGTTATTAATTTTTTTTGAAAAAAATTGACCAGAACACGTGTTCAGAAGAAAATCATTTTCACATTGTTTTTAAAAGTAAAAACATTAACTTTGGTGGTGCTTGTAGCCAAGAAAATTCTGCATCATTTCTCAAAAAAACTTTGATTTTTCAAAGCCTACTTTCTAAAATTTTCAAATACCAAAACCTTCTTTTTTTTAAATGGAACACTATTTTAGTGAGGCATTTTGTTCCTTTTTTTTATTTCCTTTCATTTTTGTTAAGAAAGTCCTATACCTATCTTTTGTAATTTCTGAGATAATCACTATAGGAGCAATAGCGGTGAATTAAAGAACTACGAGCGCTGTTGTTCTATGCACCAAAATATTCGTTCAACCAATGGAAGGCAGGAATGGCGCCCGACTTCCCTAGTCAACTGTCAAACAAAGTAAATGTTAAATCCAACTATCCCAAAAGTAATAATTTTACAGAATGAAGAGCATCGTATTTCAATCTGCAATGTCCAGGTTCGGTATTTCATTTTTGACACTGTTGGTTAACATCGAAGTAAAGTAAAGATTATGTTTACTGGCATATTTGAAGATGTTTTCAAAAAGTTTTGAAAATCCGTCCGTAGATAGTAAAGATACTCTCATCCATTAATATTTTCATCAAAGAAATAAGGTCCAATTATGTAACTACCCACTATTCCTCCCCACAATTTTAATGACCAACGATTTTGAAAGTTTACAGGTGTGATAAAGTGGGGGGTTTTATGTGTTATAATAACGGAAATTATGACGATGAACGTATTTACTTTAATAGAAGGTGGCTTCGTTGGTAAACAACAAAAAATTGAGAAAGCCAGGATAATTTATCTGCTGCCAAACGTCTTATCCTCACCAGTTATTGCTTTTTCCGCTCTTTCCTTCATATTCAATACTTTCTGTTCATTCAAACCGGCTCTTTATACTTTCGAAGGTTTCTGGCTTCGGTTGACTTCTACCAGGGATCACTGTGCATAAAGTCTGGATGCTAGCAAAGAGTTTCTTTCAGATTCACCCAAAACGTCAATCATATCTATTAACTCTTCATAAGAATAATTCATTTGGATGATAACTAATAGCGATGCTTTTATAAGCTTGACATAAATGTATACCGACTTTCTTTAACAGTTGACTCAGGCAGTCAGCCGCATTCTAGCCTTTATTGGACGAATATTTGGGTGCATAGAACAGCGCCCTTAGTTCTTTAATTGACCGCTAATTGCTCCTATAATGATTATCTCAAAAATTACAAAAGATAGGTATAGGACATTGCTAACAAAAATGAAAGAGAATAAAAGAAGGAACGAAATGCCTCATTAAAATACTGGGTGTTCCATTAAAAAAAATAAGTATTTGGTATGTGAAAATTTCAGGAAGTAGGCTTTGAAAAAACAAAGTTTTTTGAGGTATTGTCGAGTGCAACTTTACCAAATGATGCAGAATTTTCTTGGCTACAAGCACCAGCAAAGTTAATGTTGTTACTTTTAAGAACAATGTGAAAATGATTTTTTCTGAACACGTGTTTTGGTCAAATATTTTCAAAAAAAAATTAATAACTCAAAAACTATTGGCTCAATTTGGAAAAAGAAAAAACAGTTGAACACCGAATTTAAAGCAGTACAAGAAAATCCAAAATATATAGGATGAGCCATTTAAAAGAAATAAGTTCCGTGCATTTCCGGTGAAACCGGAAGTGCGTTAGAGCTTAAAGTATTTTTACAATATGCACCACAAGCAACCATGGGTCTTCCACGAATTGTTTCTTTCTTTTATTTAAAACACAAAAAAACAAACGAAGAAGCGGCTACAAATGACTCATCCTGTATATTCGAAAATCAGTTATATTTAATTTAAATTATTTAAATGAATATGCCGTTTTTGTTTATATTCATATAAAATGTAATAAAAATAATCCAGCATATTTACCAGGTATCTCCTGCTACATCTACAAGGGGCATAATTTCAACATCGAACGTTGAATCTGTTACATTTTCTATTTTAGGATTGCTCACAAAATTGGGACTCTTAAGAAAGTTTACAGCTCTGTATGAAGCACCATGTTCATTTGTTGTATACATTTCAACAACCAAATCCTTCTTCAAATTATAATCACTTACATCAACCTGAAAAGAAAGGCGCGTAAAATAAACTTTAATAAAACTCTGCTTTCATGTTATAGAGTAAATTTGGTAGAAAAATATTGAGTTGGTAAAAAAAACTAAAAGTGTATTCATTGGTTGATCTGTTTAACGTTGCACCATCATTTAATTGTAACAGAGTTACCTACCAGTTTTGGGACATTTACTTTATTATATATAAATCGCCTCACGTTGGGCACCAATATGATATAGTATAATTTGAATGCTTATCGAACGAATATAAATCGCCCCACCTAAGGCGCCAATATATTATAATATAATTTCAACGACTATATGGATGCTAATACGGCTTGCTAAATAAATGTTTACTATTAATGCGATTAAGTTGGCATTAATACGAAGGTTTTCTATGAGTAGGTGAGCGAATTAATAAGTGTCTTTTGTTATACTAAGCATCAAAGAAGTAAATTTACTTTCTCAAATTGTTGAATCATCCTATATAATAATAATAATAATAATAATTATCTTTATTGCCCAACAGATTTTTTAC
The DNA here is from genome assembly GCA_963170755.1 of Amphimallon solstitiale. Taxonomy (NCBI): domain Eukaryota; kingdom Metazoa; phylum Arthropoda; class Insecta; order Coleoptera; family Scarabaeidae; genus Amphimallon; species Amphimallon solstitiale. The sequence goes on along the minus strand of OY720677.1, from coordinate 112,629,708 downwards.
ATCTAATTACAGGACAAGAAAAAAAAATTGCAATGAATCGATAACTACACAATATAAAATCAAATAAAACAATTAAAAAAAAATTTACACATCTGCACCCATACACACATATACATATATATATAATTATATTTGCATCATGGGAGGTATCGGCTTTTATTTAATTATAGGTACTTAGTTTAGTGTGTATAAAATAAAAAAATTCTTCTTACGTTTCGATATTATATATAATATCTTTCTCAAAAAATTTTATAATAAGCTGTAACAATTATGCGTTATTAATCTATGTTATATGAAAAATAATTCTAAAAATAACTTACGTCATGTGTTATTAAAATTGATACTACATTTGTTTACAATTTAAAAATATATATTAAAATCTCCAAAAGATTTTCCACTCGCACAACGCCTGAAAGTCTGTTTTCTTTTTCTTTCTTCTTTTGAATAGTATCAGGTATGTATACATTCTTTTGCTTTTTTTTTTTTGGTGTTATCCAAAATGTTAATTACTTTTCAAATGATTGTATAGAATATTTAAAGGTGTACGTGTTCGTATTGAAAAGCAGTGATGTTTTGAAAGTCTACATATAAATGTATATTTTAAAATGTGTTTGTACTGTAAAAAATTTGTTAATATGCATTGATAGTTTTTATTTTATACACACTAAACTAAAATAAAGGCCGATACCTCCCATGATGCAAATATAATTATATTTAACAACGGCCAAGAAAAAAGAAATTTGAAGAAATATATACAGTCCAGGGTGAAAAAAATGGACCAACAAGAAATACTAACGTTCAAACAAATTAAGGACCAATACGGAACTAATATTTTTCGTCTTTTCCAAACACTACTTAAAGAAGAAAGAAGAATAGCCATTTTAAAAAATAGAAGAATTTTCATATTAAAATGTAAGAAATTAGCACTAATTCCTAAATTTTGTAACTTCAGGGTTTCCCATTTGCATATAGACAATCAGAAAATCTACACAAAATTTACAAACAAAGTACAAAACTTCAAATACACAATTTTAAATTACATCATTACAGATTGTACACTTACCTTAAAACATGCATTCCAAAAAAAAAACTTCCTACACAATAGACTTAAAGAAAACACAGACACAGTTACATTGCGGGCATTGTTTACAATTTAAAAATATATATTAAAATCTCCAAAAGATTTTCCACTCGCACAACGCCTGAAAGTCTGTTTTCTTTTTCTTTCTTCTTTTGAATAGTATCAGGTATGTATATGTTACGGTAAATGTACACTCTTGGGAAATGTACACTTTTACCGTAAAATGTGTACTTTTCCCAAAAAGTTAGGTATATGTGAACTGAATATAATGTATATGTACATTTCCCGGCAAATGTGTACTCTTGCCTTCATGTTTTGGTAAATGTATACTCTTACCTTCATGTTTTAAGAAAAGTTGGAATACAAATAAATTAAAAATGTTGTTGCAGTAAAAAAATATTTATTTAAATAAACATAATTTCAGGACCAATACGATGGGAATCAAACAAATAATAATAATAACATACTTTTCTTTATTATAACAGTTAAATTTTATAAAACTATAAAGGAACATATAGAAATTTCATAATGAAAAAAGTTTTATTTATTTGGGCAAGAATTGCTATTGTGGCACTTGGAATTACATAATATTCCAGCATTTTTACAACTGCATTTTTTTGAGGAACATGTTCCTTTACAGATGCATCTTTTAAAACCTTGTCCACCAGTAAGGGACTGCATTCCTATAATTTCTCTTACCGATTTCTCAACATCTTGAGGAACATCTTCGTATGATATAAACTTTTGTTCGCAAATGGCGAATTCATGCCTAGAATAAGATTGTTTTAAAACTCCCTGTTTAGTTCCTAATTTATATAAATTTTTATCGTTATCTCTAGACAAAACTACGCAAATCAAATTTTTTGGATCCGTTTTACCACGATCAACGTCTGGAATGGAAACTCTAACATTGTCACCAATCACAGCAGCAGGAAATTTTTCTTTCGAAAGACTACACATTTTGATAGCTTGATTTTCTAAATTTTCCCTTGCTTTCTTTCGAGCATTATCAATTAAAATTTTCTTCTCGTTTAAAACAGAATTTAACTCAAAACTTCCATCTTTATCTTCAATTTGGTTGCATAATAAACCATCATCCAAAATTATGTCTAACGTTTCAATGGAAAATTCATCGTCTTCTGCGACTTTGCTATGTGGTGAATTGGCTGTGTGTACTCCTTCTAGTAATTGCTCTAACTCTTCTACTGTTTCCAGCTGTTCAACAGATTCCATAGGTAAATTTGATGTTTTCAAACCCAATTTCATTCTAGTTCCGAATAAAGCTTCATAGGGAGTTTGCTTGTTTGCTTTATACCCTCATGAAAAGCTCTATTTTTCATCAGTTGAACATATTTTAAACCTTCTGACCACTTGGTTGTTTGGTTAGTGATAAGCCAGGTTGTAAGCATATTTTGAACATCTTGCTCGCTCTATCGAGCCCTGGCTTTGGGAATGGCGAGGCTTCCCGTGTATTATTTTCACACCATCCCACATATTTACTAATTCTTGGATAATTTTATTTGCAAACTCCCTACCATTATCACATTGGAGAATGGATGGGGCTCCCAAAAGAGTGAAAATGTCCATAAGTTGTTTTGCTACTTCTGACGCAGTTTTTGTTTTTAGTGGGCGCAGCACAACAAATTTGGTTAAATGATCTTGATAATTTAAAATAAATTTAAATTCATTATCTGGTTGTGTCTGTAAATCTATAAGATCCACTTGACACCTAGAATTCATTTCACTCGTCAAAATTGGTTTTATCACAATTCCTTTTTTCTTGCCCTTTGCCTTTTTTTGACATGCTTCACATAAAGATAAATACAACATAACTGCTTCAGTAGTAATGTTGTTGTATTTGTTATTAATTTCTTTCACTAATCTGTTTCGGCCACCATGGCCAGTTGCCAAATGAGCATCGTGTATAATTCCATAAGTTTCTTCAATTCTTGCAAAATATTTTATGCTACCCCCTTCTTTTAATGGACTTATTAATTTTTCTTCCTTCCCTACCACTATTATATCGTATCTTTTCAGCCGGCGGTAATCTACATCACTTTTATTCTTTTCTTTTAATTTTGCTGCCCTTACTTCCAATAATATTTTTTCATACTGATGTTGGTTTAAATAAATATTATTTCTGTTTTTTTGTGATACAATCTGTTCTAGTTGGTTTTTAAATTTTTCTTTTTGTTCCATTGTTTTTCAAAAATTCTAACTAAAAAAATATTTTTTTTGTAGAAAAATTAAAATTTTAAATCTATAATTATGATAATTTTAACTTACCTGAGTCTTATTTCTCTAAATATCTTAAATTATATCCAGAAATCTTCAGTACTATGGCATTAATTTGTAATGTAGTTATTGTAGGGTACATAAACATAATAACATTAACATTATAGGTAGAGCACTTGCACGAAATGTGTAACGTGAAATAGCAGCGCCTAGTGCGCCTACTGAACTAGCCGAAACGGTAGTTCGCGTACCACTACAAGTGCGCATGCGCACCACATTACTAGCACTTGCGATTTCGTATTTTGTATGCTCACATTTACCAAAACGACATGGTCATTGTGAATTCAATGTACATTTCCCTTCTTTGAAATTGTAAATGTTAGTTGAATGCACATTACCCAAACGAGGAGGCAAATGTGCACATTTACCGGAAAATGTGTACATTTGCCGCAATATCTACTTTTACCGTAACATATACATTCTTTTGCTTTTTACTTTCTTATACGTAGTATAAGGAAGTATTGTGATGATGAAAATTTTCGACCTCGAGATTTTTGCAGATGTCCACGTTTTGAAGTCCCCTGATACCGAAAAAGTGGTTTTTAAAAAATGTCTGTGTGTCTGTGTGTCTGTGTGTCTGTGTGTCTGTGTGTCTGTGTGTCTGTGTGTCTGTGTGTCTGTGTGTCTGTGTGTCTGTGTGTCTGTGTGTCTGTGTGTCTGTCTCTGTGTGTGTGTGTGACCACGATAGCGGCCAAACCGCTGTAGATATCAATTCCAAATTTTGTATTTACGTGTATAATCTCCCTCTTGAGATCTGATTAGTTTTTCAGTAAAATCGGTAGACCGGAAGTAGCAGTTTACTTCAGCGAAAAAATCGAATTTTGCGAATATTTCGTCAACTACTAAGTTTAAACAAGTTTATAAAGAATTCATATATACTTAAAATTAAAATTGAGAATAATTTTATTTAAAAAGTTTTTCGAAATTCCTACCGGAAGTAGGTCTTTTACTCTTATCGAAAATCAGTTTTTTGCGAATATTTCGCAAGTCATGCTTTTTAGACAAGTACGTTACGGATATAAAAGTATTTAAAACATAATTTTCAATATCTTTTGTATAAAAAAAATTTCAAAATTCAGACCGGAAGAACCACTTTTACTCTTACCGAATTGCGATTTTTTGCAAATATGTCGTAAGTTATGCATTCTATATATATTTATCAAGAGTACAAAATTATTTAGAACTGGATTTGCAATATTTTTTGTATATATGAAATTTCAAAATTCGGACCGGAAGTAGCACTTTTACTCTTAGCGAGGAGCACTTTTTTGATAATATCTTGCAAAGTATGCATTCTATAGCGATTTATTAATCGAATGAAAGTACCTTGAATAAAATTTTGAATAAGTTTTGTATAAAAAAATTCTTAAAATTGTATAGTTTGAAACGCTCATACGTATAAGAAAGTCGTGTGGTGGCCACACCTAATTTTTTTTTTTGGTGTTATCCAAAATGATAATTACTTTTCAAATGATTGTATAGAATATTTAAAGGTGTACGTGTTCGTATTGAAAAGCAGTGATGTTTTGAAAGTCTACATATAAATGTATATTTTAAAATGTGTTTGTACTGTAAAAATTTTTTTAATATGCATTGATAGTTTTTAGTGTATTTTTATTTGTGTTGTATTTGAAGGTATGCTTAAAGGAAACACAGCATCGTACTTGTATTTATTATAAAATAGAAAAATAAATATTTGATAGGTTATTTATATCTGTCCTGTCGTTTATTGTATTTTAGTTTTTTTGGATGTGGATGCTTTCTAAGATATTCCTGGCTTTGTGGTTTTTTTTCTGTAGTTATAATTGAAGTATTTGGATAATTGAAGGAATGATTTGTTGTATTGGTATGATTTTTTAGTGCAGTGGTGTTATTTGAAAATTTGTGACCATTTATTCTGTCTTTTAAATGTTGAGAAGTCTGTCCTATGTATATGCCATTGCAATCATTACATTGTAATTTTGTACACTATGTTCGTTTTTTTTAAAGTAGGAATTTTATCTTTGAGAGGGGTGTATAGGAAGTCGAGGTTATTGCAGTTAGTGTGTGCTATTTTCACTTTATACGGTATTAGTATCTTGTTTAATTTTTCAGAAATATTTTTTATATATGGTAATGGAACATATTTATACGAAGTTGGTTCCTCTATTTTTTTAGGTATGTTCTGATTATAATGTTTGTGTAGTTGTTGTTTTAGAACACTATTAATTTTTGAAAGTGGATAATTATTTTTTTGTAATGATGTTTTTATTTTGCTATAATTTCAGGTCTATATTTTGGAGTAGTGAGTGTTATTGCTCTGTGAATTAAGTTTGTTATGACATTGTTCTTAAAAGATGTGGGTTGGCAAGAGTTATAATTGAGATATCGGTCTGATGCAGTTGGTTTATGGAATAATTTTGTGTATATGTAGATATCGGATCGTATTAATGTTAGGTCTAAAAAGTTTAATTCGTTATTTTGTTCTTTTTCTATTGTAAATTGTAACTTTGGATGAAAGGAATTAAATTTATTTAAGGTGTATTCTGCTTTGTTTGTTGGTATGCAGGCAATGCAGTCATCAACATATCTCTTGAAAAATGCTGGTGTGAAGTCGAGACCCGATATTACTTCTTCTTCAAGTTGTTCCAGTACAAGTTGTGTAATAACGCTTGATATGGGTGATCCCATTGCACATCCGTGTATTTGTTTGAAAAAGTGGTTGTTGTCCTGGAAGTAGGTTGCATTGAGTGTAAGTTCAATGCCTTTTATAAATTCTTGTAACGGTAGAGTTGTGAAGTTTTTAAGTTTATCCCATTGTTTTTTAATTGCTTGTATTGCCAGTTCAATAGGTATATTAGTGTACATTGAAACCACGTCTAAACTTATTAAACTATGGTTTTTTGGAGTTTTTATGTTGTTTAGAAAAGATTTAAGTTCAAAAGAATTTTTCAAAAAATACGGATTTTGGCCTGTAATATTTGAGATTGTATTAGCTAGAAATTTTGATAATTTATAGAGGGGACTTTGGACGGAAGAAATTATTGGTCTTAGCGGAATATTCGGTTTATGGAGTTTTGGGAGGCCATATATTCTTGGAGATTGTGAATTGTTGATTTTAAGTGTTTGTGATGTTTCTTTGGAAATTAGATTGCAGTTAAACCAATGTTTTACGAGGTCATTATTTAGTTTTTGATATTTTGCTGTTGGGTCGTTTTTGATTTTATTGTAAGTACTGGTGTCACTTAGTATGTTATTCATTTTGTCGTCATAATCTTTTTTATTCATAACTAAGGTTTTATTACTTTTGTCCGGTCTGGTAATTAGTAGTTGTGGGTTATCTTTAACGAATTTTTTGGTTTTTGCAATTTTTTTATTAAGATTTTTATGGTAGTTAGTTACTTTCGTTTGAGGTTTTTGCTTATAATTAGTTATGACGTTACAGATTTTTGACCTTATTGTGTTTTTATCATTGTTATTTAGATTATCTATTGTAGCCTCAATGTTCGCTATAATCTTGTCGGTTGGGATGTTATTTGGTGATTGATGTTGTGTTGCAAAATTTTTACCTAAACTTAATATTTCGGATACATCATTTGGGATTATTGTATCCGATATATTGCAAAGCCAGTCATTATTTACATGTGTGTTGTTAGTTTGGTGGTTTGTGGATGGAGATTTATTAAGTAATAGATTAATTTTTTTTGTGTGCTTTTTTTTTAATTTAATGAAAAACTGTTCAGTGGTGTGTGAAATTTTTTTAATTAGGGCCCGCAATGTAACTGTGTCTGTGTTTTCTTTAAGTCTATTGTGTAGGAAGTTTTTTTTTTGGAATGCATGTTTTAAGGTAAGTGTACAATCTGTAATGATGTAATTTAAAATTGTGTATTTGAAGTTTTGTACTTTGTTTGTAAATTTTGTGTAGATTTTCTGATTGTCTATATGCAAGTGGGAAACCCTGAAGTTACAAAATTTAGGAATTAGTGCTAATTTCTTACATTTTAATATGAAAATTCTTCTATTTTTTAAAATGGCTATTCTTCTTTCTTCTTTAAGTAGTGTTTGGAAAAAACGAAAAATATTAGTTCCGTATTGGTCCTTAATTTGTTTGAACGTTAGTATTTCTTGTTGGTCCATTTTTTTCACCCTGGACTGTATATATTTCTTCAAATTTCTTTTTTCTTGGCCGTTGTTAAATATAATTATATTTGCATCATGGGAGGTATCGGCCTTTATTTAATTATAGGTAGTTTAGTGTGTATAAAATAAAAACTATCAATGCATATTAACAAATTTTTTACAGTACAAACACATTTTAAAATATACATTTATATGTAGACTTTCAAAACATCACTGCTTTTCAATACGAACACGTACACCTTTAAATATTCTATACAATCATTTGAAAAGTAATTAACATTTTGGATAACACCAAAAAAAAAAAAAGCAAAAGAATGTATACATACCTGATACTATTCAAAAGAAGAAAGAAAAAGAAAACAGACTTTCAGGCGTTGTGCGAGTGGAAAATCTTTTGGAGATTTTAATATATATTTTTAAATTGTAAACAAATGTAGTATCAATTTTAATAACACATGACGTAAGTTATTTTTAGAATTATTTTTCATATAACATAGATTAATAACGCATAATTGTTACAGCTTATTATAAAGTTTTTTGAGAAAGATATTATATATAATATCGAAACGTAAGAAGAATTTTTATATTTTATACACACTAAACTATAATAAATAACCTATAATTAAATAAAAGCCGATACCTCCCATGATGCAAATATAATTATATTTAACAACGGCCAAGAAAAAAGAAATTTGAACATATATATATATATATACATATAGTGTTGTCGCCCAATTAGTATTGGAATTTATAGAAGAATCAGTCATGAAAGAACTAGATTTCCAGCCATGTTTTTTTAAAAGGTACGTTGACGACTGTGTAGCCTTGTTACCTGAACATAAAATAACATATTTACAAAATAAATTTAACCAATTTAACCATAAATTAAAATTTACTTTGGAAATGGAGAAAAATGAATGTTTAAACTTCTTAGATATGACATTAATAAAATATAACAATAGAATCCTTACAAAATGGTACACAAAACCGACATTTTCAGGAAGGTATCTAAATTTCAACTCTAGTCAACCAATTACACAGAAAAAAAGTGTTGTTATAGCACTTGCTGACAGAGTCATAAAACTTACAAGTGCGAAATTTCGACCAGCTATTATTAAGAAAGTCAAAGAAATACTAAATAATAACAACTACCAAAAAATTTTAAAAAACCAACAAAAGAACCCCATATATATTCCTATGCCATATATTGCAAATTTATCAGAAAAAATCAATAATATTGTGAGACCATATAATTTTAAGTTGGCATATCAAAACACCAACAATCTCAAGTACCTACACAACAGATTAAAAGACACTATACCATTAATGAAACAATCACATATTGTATACAGTGTGCCGTGTGAAGGTTGTAATGGAGTATATATTGGCCAAACCAAACAACTTCTCGAGGAAAGACTAAAAGGACATAAGTATTGTAAAAATTCAACAGCTCTTAAAAAACACCAAACAAAATATAATCACAAATTTGACTTTAAAAATACAAAAGTTCTAGCTAAACAAAATAATACCAAAGCGCGAGAAATATTAGAAATAATAAACATAGTAAAAACTAAGAACACAATAAATGACAGAAATGAAATTGACGGATTATCAAAAATTTATCATCCAATAATTCAATAATTAGCATTTAATAAATATAATTAAAGAAAAAGACGAAAATGAAACAACAACAGCAAGTTAAAATTACATTAAAAATAAAATAATAAAAAAGGGGAAAAAAAAAACTAAAAAAAAGGAATGTATAAAAATAAAGACACACATTCAATATAGACAAAATGTGCTCACATACGAGTATATATTTATACCACACAATACAATTTTAAGAAACGTATTTTAATATAATTATACTATAGAGATGTATAATAAATTTAGTATACGTGATAAGTTTTTATAAGAAGACTGAATATACATAATGTACAAAGACAAAAAGTATACATATGTTAAATGTGTTTGGTGAGTTTCAAGAATGTTTTTCAAGTATTTTAAATCTAAGTTTTAAAATATGTGTTTTTCTCTTACAGTCCTGTTTGTATGATTTGATGTAATAAAAATTTTGATAAAGACATGTGATATGTCGAAACGTTAAGTATTGTTTTAATTATTCGTTCTTAAAAAAGAAAGAACCCACTAAGAAAATAGGCCGCTACCCCAAGAAAACAAATATTTAAATTTATATACATATATATACATATACATATATATACATATACATATATACACATACATAACTCAATAATATGCACAAGAATTAAGAAAAAAAACAAGCCATTGCAACGTATAAGTAACCCTATTAATTGATTAATTAATTAATTAATTGCCATAATGGTGAAAAATTAATATCGAGATCATCCCCACAAGTGGCATTGCAACGACTACAACCTCTATAGAGCGGCGACGCAAGTAAAATATTTGTTGCTATATTTATTGTTACGGAAAATGTGTGTTATAGTAGGGGTGTTAATGAATATTATTATTAATAAGTATAAATTTAAATCCACTATCGTAAACATTTGTGCACGATATTTATACCAATCCACACTATGAATGAAACTTTTAACTTTAGTTTATATATTTTAGAGTTCCTAATTTTGAATTCTTAATCTCTATGTTCGTGCTTGTGTTCATATTTGTTAATAATAGCTTCTTCGTATTTTCTTTATTGTAATGAATTGCAATTAGATTACAAAATTATCTCACAGGTTTCCAAATGTAGATACGTGTAAAAAAAATCTAATTTCGTATATGAATTCAATAAATTTGTAGTAAGTGGTCTTCTCAAAATTTCAAGATCCAAGATTCGCCATTATCATTGACATAGTACACGTTCTACCACTTATGATTTCGATTAAATATAATAAAGTTGATGATTAAAATATGATACTCTTATTGTGAATGTTTGAAAGGTGTTACTAAAGCTTAATTTAAAAAATGAGGTGTGGCCACCACACGACTTTCTTATACGTATGAGCGTTTCAAATCATACAATTTTAAAAATTATTTTATACAAAAATTATTCCTATTCTAAGTACTTCCAGTCTCTTAATAAATCTCTACAGGATACATACTTTGTGAGATATTTGCAAAAAAATGCTACTCGCTAAGAGTAAAAGTATTACTTCCGGTCGGAATTTTGAATTTTCATATATACAAAAAATATTCCAAATCCAACTCTAAATACTTTTGTAACCTTGACAAATATATATAGAATGCATAATTTTTCGAAATATTTGCAAAAATCGCTAATTGATAAGAGTAAAAGTGTTACTTCCGGTCTGTATTTTGAAATTTCATTTATACAAAAAATATTTTAAATCCAACTCTAAATACCTTTCTACTCTTGACAAATATATATAGAATGAATATTTTACGAAATATTTGCAAAAATCGCTATTCCATAAGAGTAAAAGCGTTACTTGCTGTTCAAATTTTAAAATTTTATTTATACAAAAAATATTTCAAATCCAACTCTAAAGAATAATAATAATAATTTGCCTTTATTCGAGAAAGTAAACCATCACATTGATGAAAACTGGCGAAGTCTAGCTAAAGCTACTCATGCTCAACCAGAGTCCATCAACTAATACAAAATAAACATAAAATAATAATCAAAGTAATAGAAGGCACAAACACAAAAAACAAAAAAAAATGAGGTGTGGCCACCACACGACTTTCTTATACGTACGAGCGTTTCAAAATATATAATTTAAAGAATTTTTTATACAAAACTTATTCAAAAGCCTATTCTAAGTACTTTCATTCTCTTAATAAATCGCTATAGAATGCATACTTTGAAAGATATTCGCAGAAAAGTGCTACTCGCTAAGAATAAAAGTGCTACTTCCGGTCCGAATTTTGAAATTTCATGTAACAAAAAATATTGCAAATCCAATTCTAAATACTTTTGTACTCTTAATAAATATATATAGAATGCATAATTTACGACATATTTGCAAAAAATCGTTATTTGGTAAGTGTAAAAGTGATACTTCCGGTTCGAATTTTACCGATTTTACTGAAAAACTAATCAGATCTCAAGAGGGAGATTATACACGTAAATGCAAAATTTGGAATTGATATCTACAGCGGTTTGGCCGCTATCGTGGTCACACACACACACACACACACACACACACACACACAGACAGGCAGACAGACAGACACAGAGAGAGAGACACAGACATTTTTTTAAAACCACTTTTTCGGTATCAGGGGACTTCAAAACGTGAACATCTGCAAAAATCTCGAGGTCGAAAATTTTCATCATCACAATACTTCCTTATACTACGTATAAGAAAGTAAAAAGTGATGTAAAACCTTGTTTGATAGGATAATAAGACTTACTATTAAGAACAGTTAAAATTACTTACTTCATAATTATAGTACTGGCTTTCCTTAATCACATTGTAAGGAATGGTTATATTTCCGTTAAGAACAATAGAAAACTCACGTAGTTGTCCATTTGGCACTTTAGGATGTTCCCACTCAATATTCAAAGTTTCTTCATCAATCCAGTTATATTTAACGTTTAGCGGTTGCGATGGATCTGCAATACAAAAAAAATAGATCCTTTCCTATTAATAACTATCAAAACATGTGTAGCTTATAGTATACACAGAGATAAAATTTTCTTACGCCACTGTTTATACGTAGCCCTTAGTCCAAATGGCTGGTATTCTCCAAATTTATTTACGCCACGATTCTTTGCACGAATCTATAAAAACAGACATCTTATTTATACGCATGTTAAAGTTATATAAGTAAATTCAATTATATCATAGGGCATTTTCACGGATAACGCACGGACATTCGTAAGCGAATTCTTCTAATAAATAATCAGCTAGAGGTAAAGTAGTATTTTGTTGCTTATCGAAAAATATGTTTTCTCCAAAATACATTACACAGATTAAATAAAAAATGGATAACGCACGGATAAATATTGGAACAATACAATGGAAAATTATCATTTCTTATCTCTTCTAGTGTACTGCTTTAATTGGGATTTCAAATGAAGAACTTTTCTGCTGTCCGACGTTGGTTTCCCACACACTTCATACATATTGTTTCCCATACAATCAATACGATAAAATCTATCAACGTCTTCCCAAAATTCTTAGAGCATAGCTTTATTGATTTCAATTTCTTCTTTTTTCGTATAAATTATGTTAATATTTGGACAACCTTTTTCTGCTATTGAAGCTACATCTTTAGCGGTTTGAACTATCCTATCGGTCATTGTTTTTCTCTAAACAACACCTTTTAAACTGCCAGTTATACCATCTACAACCCCCTTTTCATGGATTGTTGCGAAAGAATTCCAGACGAATTTAATTCTATACTTCTCTTCAAATAACTATAAAGTGGACATTGCATGCCGCTGCTTGAATTGAGATGCTGCCCCATCTGAGAATATCTCAATTTTTTCGATGTTAGGAAATGATGTTATAAGTTGTTGAAAAATAGAATCAAAAAATGCATACACACTCACTTTATCGTGTTCTAACGAGTTAGATATTATTTCAAAACTTATTGATTCTTCCTGGTTAATCCAGGCATAAGCCGTACAAACTGTACACTGGTCATGACTCCAGTGGGCACTCTGTACTTCATTTTGTAATTTAATAGAAAAGTTTTCTACAAGATTCATCTTCAGCAGAATATTTATTCCATTAACTTGATGTTTTAGTTGTTCAAAATATTTAGATTATTTACGTTTAATGTATATATGAATCAAATAAGGTCGTAATTGTGTTTGAAGTTCTTGTAAGCATGCAACTAAAGTCCAACTTTTCACTGTTTTTGATATCCGTGGATTTGCTTCCCATTAATACGAAGTCATATTTATAGAACTTGCATTTATCACCCCATTAAGAAGAGCATCTAATGCGCTCACTTTATTTTTGCAGTGGCTGGAGTTTCCAGTTACACACATTTTCAATTATAATTTTCAAAATTATTATGTGTTTCTTCCTGGGCGACTGCGAAGAAATATCATAGTATGGCGTAAATAGTACTTCATAATTTCTGTCTCAACATCTTTGGTAACAACAAACTTTCTTTGTCTTGCTTGTTTTTCTACAAAAAGCAGACCTTATTGACGCACTAATTCCATAATGACTGCTCCATGACTTGTTGTTGGAAAATTTGTATGGACCAGCTTCGGCTATGTTATTTATAAATTATAACATTGCTTTTGATTCTATTCCTGCACTCTTGTGCATTCTCTTCCGATTCTTTTCTTTGTCTATATCTGCAGATCTCGTTAGTTTGTGTTTTTCTCAATATCGTTTTTGGTTTTCTTTAGAATCTCGCCCCATTCCAAAAAAAAAAAACAACAAGAAAATGGGTGTGCTTAAAACCACACGGCAGAAGTGAAAACTTCATCAAGGCGAGGTTAATAATATGAAATCCAACTTTTTTTTTCGTTCTATATTACATTAGGGTCATCCTGCGTCGACGAATTCAGTTGCTGAGATTTAGTGTGCTCCTTTTAACGATATTTCTTCATGCGCGCATTAGACAATTCTATTTTTCGTTTTAATTTGTCATCGATTTGATTTTCTTCATCCATCCTGTGTAACAGAAAAGAATTAAATGCTTATAAATTCGTATATAATGAGCAATTAAAGCAATGCTCTATTCTCAACGTTTCTGTTTTGCATTAGTATACAAATTATAGTAAATGTGTGTCGACGTTCTTTAACACCCGGAATATACTGATCAGTTTCCGAGTCATCTATATCATTTTAATAAAAATGCTAAAACGTATCTGAGCGCGAAATATTCTATTATATTATTATAGAAATAATGTATCATACACACACGACAAATTTTTTGGTTAACCGTCCGCGAAGTTACCAATTAGCGAACACAACACAGTCCGCGAAATATAATCGCGTGGGTATACGAACAACTTTAAAGAGTTCTTCGACGAAGAGATTTTCCGATACTCTTCTAGGTTGGTTCGGACGCATGTATATATATATATATACCTATATATGTTATGTTGTGGAGCCCAATATATACATGAGTCGTTCATCCACCAGGCACAAACATTGGGATTGAAAAAGTATACTTTTGTGGAAATTACATTATTAATCAAAATCATATGGGGGAGACCATGAGGGGAAAAGAAATTTATTGATTAAACCATTTATAGACCTATAATACCTTACGAATCCAAAGTACCTAATGTAAATATGACGTTAATAATCCCTTAGATATACAAACACATATTTCTCGTTTGTTAAGGAGCCAGACGTAGTTGCCGTATTGCTTCTATAAATAATCTTTCACCGCTTCTGAGCTATCTCGAGACGGTCTAGAAAAATACTTGTCAACGGTCTTTGCAATACGATAAGACAAGGAAGCATGTTTATACATACACAATGAACGCAGCGCGTACAAAAAAATTTACACTTTAAAAAAAATACTTTTTTCACTGTCCTCAACTTCCCCAACAACTTATAACAAGATTTTTTTACACTATAATCCGCTAAATAAGTTATCTAGTTGCTACAGTGATGTGACACTGTTCATTACAATTGTTATTTTACAAAATCCAATGCTTACTGAACAGTATATTCTTTGTTCTCTGAAAATATCCGTGCGTTATTCATAAAAAAATATAGGCAATGATAATCAGAAAATGGTCTGGCGTATACTACATAAAAGTAACGCCATTTTAACGTTATTAACCAGAAATCACAGCATTATGATCAAAGCTTTTGACTGTGACAATAAAAACTAAAAATTTTTTTGTTTTTCTTTGAACTTCATTTACAAATAATTGATCTTAAAAAAAAACCAATTCTGTAGTTATAAATGTAAAACGGTTTAATACTCATCTGGTGGTGAAACAACAAAAACAGTATTTAAATGAAATGTCACCTGTTCAGTTACTTTCAGAACATAAATGATACAACCAAATATTGTAATAATTTGAAAGATATGATTGTGTTATAAGAAACTAGAAACTCCAAGCTACTATTTAATATCATATTTCTTTATAAAAATGTGGTCCGGTAGTGTTTTACGTGAAAATGCCCCAAACAGGTATTATTAAAGACAGACTTTTTAAGTATGTAGGTGTAATTGGCCGGTTCTGCGCGACCTCTTGTCTCGCGGCAAATGTCAGACCTCTGTTGAAGGTAAAACTGTTCTAAAGTTATTCGTTCCAAAAGCTTGAAGAGCTCTGCAAGAGCTGTTTTGAACCGCCTTTTTTTTCAAGACCTCTGAATTTTGCCTCGAGGAGTGCACTAAGAACGGGCGAATTACATTTATATTAGTTCGTTGTAGGAAATTGCTTAATTATCATTTTACCTACATAAAAATATAATGTTTCATTATTTGAAAATTCGTTGTCATCTATTGTAGTGCATACGTATGCGGTCCATATTTTGCATGTCGAGGATCCATCTACTTTCACAACGCTAGGAGTGCCGTCGTTGTGGTAATACAGGATTTCGTAGAGTTCTATTTTGCCAGTTGGCGGATAAGGTGGCGTCCACCTCAAACTTAAGGAGGTATCGTTTATCGCATACGCTACTATATTTTGCACACTATGTGGTACTGAAAATGCAAAAGAGTTTTAGAAAACGTGTGTTGGTGTCAAATAACACCAATAATGAAGAGGAATCTAAACAAAAAGTTGCCAAATAAAATGTGTTTACATTATGCAAATACAAAATTAATTAATGAAGCGAATTTATTGAAAAATAGATTTACCAGAGATTATAAAATACAGGAATGAAGTATAATATGTAATTGCGGATAGGTGGGAAATAAAATATCATCCGTGGACCAAAACAGGCTAAGGTATCAGCAAGACTAGAAGCCTATAGAGAATGACATTCTAAATTAGTCATATAAAACGAGTGAAGCTTAGAACACAAGGAAGCAAAACATCGTGAGAAAGAGAATAATGATAAGAAATATATTAAGAAAAGATCAAGAAATAGTAGAAGATTTAGAATCTCTTCAAATCGATATTGTGCCATTAGCGAAATCAAAAATAGAACACAACAAAAGATCTCATGGAGGTGCTCGCCTGCTAATACACAAAAACTATGAAAATGATATCTAAAACACAAAATACACTAAATAACATATTCGCTTATTCACAAGAAAAGCGATACAAGTCAAAAATTGCAATTTTTTGCTTTTATAGTGCAGTAGTCATTGAAAAGTACCAGGATATCAACAATTAAATTGGTCAATGGTGGTCATGGATTTTAAAATTATTGTCGTAGCGTGCATCGTACATTTAGGTATGTCATAATTTTTTGAATGTCAAAATCTGTCAAGTTATTGTGTTGAAGTTTTCTAATCCTGCGCGGTTTTTGAATCATGGTTCTCACCACAGAGCACAAAATTTACATGATTGCAGCCTATTTTCGAACGGGTGTGCTAGTTAATGGAACTTGGGAATACAGTCAACGTTTGTGTTTGGACAATTTTCGAGAGCACTTCCCAGCCGTAGCAGTATTAGCGGATAATTTTTATGCATGCCTTACAAATTGTGTTGAAGTGTTCTGCTTCTGTGACGCATAAAAAAGGTGCTGGTACACCAAGAGTTCGTACAGAAGAAGTTATTAATGACGTTCGTCAACGTATGGAAGAAGAGCCTACAAAACCTTTAAAACGTCTCTCTCAAGAAATTCGGCTTTCTTCTGGAACATGCCAAACGATTGTAAAGAAGGACCTGAACATGCATCCATATAAGATGCAATAATATCAAGCTCTTCTACCTGCAGACCACCCCAGACGCCTTGCGTACTGACATTGGTTCGTTAATAATTTAATGAATGACGATCTGCTGCTTAACTTTTTTTTTCTGACGAAGCTTGGTTCCACCTTAGGGGATACATCAATTCTCAGAATATGCGAATGTATGAATGATAACCCGCATATTTTTATTGAAACGCCACTACATGCTCAGGAAATTGGTGTTTAGATGGCAGTTTCTCGCAGAAGAATAATTGGGCCATTTTTTTTCAATTTCACCCTCAATGCAGAAAGGTACAGAAATATTCTTTTGACTGAATTTGTGCAACAGTTAGACTATGATGAACTTCAATACGGTTATTTCCAGCAATACGGTGCAACAGCACATACTACACGAGAAAATCTTGCTTTTCTCCGCGAGTTTTTTGATGACCGGCTGATAAGTTTGCATACGGAAGTTGAGTTTCCTCCGAGATCACCTTGTTTGACAATTATGGACTATTTTATCTTTCCTTATTTAAAAAATAAGATTTTCGCAAATCCGATACATAATTTGCAAGAACTGCAACAAAGAATTGTTCAGAAATGTGCAACCATAACGCCAGAAATGCTGCAAAACGCTTTTCACAGCATGAGGAGGCGCGTAAACTTGTGCATTGAACAAAACGGGGACATTTCCAACAATTATTGTAATTTAGTTTTTCTGGTTAATAAAAACGTTATTTACTTCATAACTTATAGTTCATTATTATTTTACAGCTGAACTAAGTAGGTAACACATTTGTAGGTTATTGATAATGTCTGTGCAGCTTGACAATGATTGGATTATTTCAAAAGGATGATTTAAACTAAGACAAGCGTTTTACATTCCATGACCAACATTGACCAATTTAATTGTTGATACCATAGTATATATTTCAATCTGGAAAAATGACACAAGTCTACACCAATAGATTCCAGTTGTGTAACTTTTCCATTGTGGAACTTCAGTTATTTTGTTTAAGAAACGTGCCACTTTTCAAGTAGTTAGTAACAAACATTATAGTAGGATTATTATTTAAATTTGTGTCCGTTGTTCTACATTGGGAACATATTACTCCAATTGCTGGTGTCAAAAAAGTGCGAGAGTTTTGGAAAGGCTAATACTTTCGGTTTGGACTGTATTTTAGTCATAAGAAGCCACTGTAGAGTCATCACGCCAGGTATCGAAACACCTATCGCTAGCGTGCTAGGAAAGGTGTAATTTTAATTAGTATCCTCAAACTGATTTGGAAAAGCTGAAAATTTATCAATAGATATGCAATGAGACGGATAATCTTAATCGGACAGTCAGACAGGTAAATAATCGAACGCGTGGCGTCAGCACAGGTGCAGATGTGTTGCAAAAATTACGTTAATGCAATTGTTTTGGAAAAGCTGCAATTTTGGAATATGTTAGTTCACCTAATTAAATCCACGAAATCAATAGTCAGACACCATTTTAATAGAACCCATTCAGTCAGCAGACAATAGATATCCGGAATACACGCTCGCGCTGCTTGTGGTTATTAAGGGTTTCCGTGTAATTAATACACTTTTCTATCCGTTTATTTTACAGCTTAATAACCTTTCAGATTTTCCATCTGTGTTTGTCTATAAATACAAATGCATTCGTTCTATAATCAACGGGAAATAAAGCTAGAGCAGGTTTCTCCTCCTGCCTTGTCTCCCCTTTTACTTTGGGATCAACCAACGACCATGAACGGCAGATGCTTCGTGGTTGCCGAGAAATGCGTCGCGTGTAGCAGTTCGAAAGAATCGTTCGTGAATAGGAGTTCGTACTATGTACATCTGTGTAATTTGTATGAAAAAGGAGACGATATATTGAAGTTTACCGAAATTGTGTTCACAAAATGCCAAGCAATTTTAAAAAGTCGTCAAAGTAAATAGTTTATCCTTCAATGACGAAGAACAGAGTCGGCCTGCAGATTTTGCGATGGGACTCCGACACATCAAGTTCAAAGAAGCTCCAGTAAACTTTCTAATATCTCATTGGGAAAGAGATTATATGTGGCCATTCTTTGAAAATAAAACAATTTACATCAACTTCGATTATTGCTACAAATTTGAAGCTACTATACTCTGTCCACGGAACGTATAGAGTAGCAAAAAACGCGTGATCAACGCATGATTTTTAATACTGCCTTTCTATTGGCTCTGAGAGCTACATACAAATCCTAAAACAGACGATATAAATCATCTGCTTTCTGTGATTTTGTCACATGATTGTGACTATATATAACATGTCTGTTATTTTGAAATATATGTTATATATGTATACTTTTCGCGTTTGCTATATAGTGTTTTGTATTAATTTTATTGTTTCTTGTGTTTGCGCTGTTTGTATTTGTTTAAGTTGTTATTATTATTATTCTCAGTCTTTTTAAAGACTCTATTAATGATTAAAGATTTATTGAAAGTTATAAGATCTCTAAATCGTAAACAAAGCAAATGGTTTATAGGTTAATTATGTTTCAGGTTTCCAGAAGTGTTGAATTTAAGTTACTGTTTTTACCTGTTTATACAGTACTGTGCAAAATGCAGCCAGAACTGAAGAAACGAGTAAAGATACATTTTACAGTGCTAGAAAAAGAGACTGTACTAAATATATTTACCAAATGTCAACAAGCTGACTCTAAGACACGAATTGTTGACTTTACAGCCGAAACTGCAGGTATCTGCTCTGGGAGTGTTTTTAATATTTTGCGAGAACACAATGCACAAGATGTGAAACCTCCAAAGACGTATACAAGAGCACGATCTGCCCTGGATAATATTGACGATGATATGCGCAATAATATTAGACGTATAGTACACTCATTTTTCTATAAAAATGAAGTGCTAACAGTGGATAAGATTTTATTTAAAGTAAATGAAGATGAGAACTTGCCAAACCTCAAACGTACAACAGTGTGGAAAGAAATGAATTTCTCTTTCAAAAAAAGAGCTCGTAATAGTTTTTTAAAGGAAAAATGTGAAATTGTTACATGGAGACGGCGCTACCTTCGTCAAATAAAAGAATTTAGGGAAGAAAATACAAAAATTTACTACCTATATGAAACATGGGGCAAAAAATATGGGTAGATGAAACAGTAACAAGTCCAAGGCAAAAATCCAACTGGAAAGGGAAGACGATTGATTGTTCTTCATATTGGTTCAGAAGATGGATTTGTAGAAAACGGCTTATTGTTGTTCGAGTCAAAAAGGACCAATGATTATCGCGAAGAAATGCATGCAAATATCTTTGAGGAGTGGTTTGAAAAGGTATTGCCAACGTTGGAAGAAAAATGTGTTGTGGTATTAGATAATGCTTCCTATCACAGTAGAAAAATTGAAAAAGTGCCAACTACAGCCACACAGAAAGGTGGTATCCAGTCTTGGTTGCAAGAAAAAAATATATCCTTTCAAAAAGATATGGTTAAAGATGAACTATTACATTTAGTTAATGTGCACAAAGAACATTTCAATAAATATGCGATTGATGAACTTGCAAAAACTTACAATAGAACAGTACTAAGACTACCACCATATCATTGCGAATTGAACCCGATAGAATTAATATGGGCCCCAGTTAAAGGGGAAATTGCAAGGAAAAACACTACATTTAAATTAAAGGAAGTCAAAGAGCTGTTACACATATCATTGAACAATGTTACAAAAGATAACTGGTTGAATGCCATCAAACATGTTAAAGAAGTAGAGAAGAATATGTGAGAGTTAGACGTAATTGTTGAAAATTTACAAGAGAGTTTCATAATAACTTTGGAAAGTTCTGAAAGTAGTGAATGTGACACTGACATTCAGGAATAATTTTAATTGTCAACACAGAAAAATTTAAAATAGTTTCTTTCGCCCTTTCTTCTATATATTTTTTAAAAATAAAGTATATTGTGTATGCATTTTATTTATATATGTTTAGTATGTATGTCCTCTATTTATACACATATAAAATACCTTATAAATTCACAATAAAGTAACTACCTATGCCCTATTTAAACTTGTAATTTATATTATATACACATGTGAATAAAGCCTTTAATATATTTGCTTCATTTTTAAATACCTATATTGATTTTGTATTATTTGTTAAAATGCCTGATATTGAATTTGACAAATGCATATTAAATTTATCCTAAATTGTTTACAAAATGCGCATTTGTGTATTTTTTTCTTGAGTCAATATTTATCCACTTATTAAGTGATGGATTTTGAGCAATTTACAAATATTTTGTTGATATAGGTTATGTTTGAGAGTTACGTATTTTAGTTATCTAAAAAGACAGCATTTTCTGTAAATTTAAATCGGTTCAGTATTTTATGTAAACTAATAAATCGTTGTTTTAAACATGTAATCAAAAGATTTTATAAAACTTTATTGTTAATATAGAGTACTTTATTGTAAATTGAGCTGTGCAAGTGATACAGTCGTGAATAGCACGTGATTACTCTATACGTTCAGTGAATAGAGTATAATCGCCGTAACATATTCCATGATTACTGGGGTCTAGCCAACTTGGAAAAACAACGAAATTTTCTTTTAGCTAATATGGAACGTATTAAGCTACGCGCACACTGCACCGACCGGTACGGGTGACCGGGATTTTTCTAAAAGTCAAATGCATGTTTCACTATTAAGGCGTCCGTTCGTACCGGTCGATGTGTAAAGTGTGCGCGCCTCCATAGAGAAACATGCATTTGACTTTTAGAAAAATCCCGGTCGCCCGTGTCGGTCCTACCGGTCGGTGCAGTGTGCGCGTAGCTTTACTCCACAATACAGATTATAAAAGGGGGGGGGCAGCAATCGTTCTACTAATAATGCGTTTTACTTGTTTTACTTATCAATAGATACGTGATGCAAAATTAAGAGTATGCAAGTATTTCTTTAAATCCACATTAGAAATTACAGATAGAACAGTTTTAGAAAAGCAGGCGCCTGTTTACTGGAGGAATGATAACAAACGATATGAGGGGAAAGCAGGGCCATCATTGTCACGTTTATGAAAATGAGATAGGAGGCATACCTCGTCTTATTCAACCTGTTCCTAAAATAGAAAGTCACTACTGTCGTTGTGATACATCCCGTGAGGTAAAAGCGTGACAGATCTATCCCGTGATATGCTAAACTCTGTGAAGAAAAGAATGAGGCCTTTATCAACTATTTTTAATGTACAGCCGAATTTTTAACACAGAATATAATTTGTCATTTGTCACCCTTAGGAAAGATTATGCGCAGATTGTTTAATGTTTGCAAATACTGAGGGAAATAACAAAGAAAATGTCATTTTGCTAACATATGGTAACTATGAAGAGCTACTATTAACATTATCGATACTTTTACAGATGTAAATTCAGGCAAGTACCCGAAAACGTGAAATATAGTTTGGTAATACAGCGAGATCATTTTAAACTGTCCTGAGTTGGCAACCAAAAAGTCTCAGTATTATCAAAAACTAGGAAATATTTACATCCGTGAATTGTCCATACTAAATTTACATGTCAAATGTAAAAACCGTAATGTATTGAAGTGTCTTTTACTTTTTAGTATTTCACTGTTTTGTTGTCGCTTTTCTGTCTATTTCAAGACAGCATACCTGGTATACTATGCCTTTTACGATACAACAGGATACGTTTATTGTAATGTCGCACTTTCGCAGTGGAACATGGTAAGAGGAGGGATCATGGAAATATTTATTGGAATCGTGTTTTCAGCAATTTGTAACAGAACATGGATATAAACTTGGGCACATTCACTCGTCATCGCAATAGGGTGATTGAAAGGTTTAAGGAGATGGGTAGTGTTTGTAAACGTAAACCTGAAAAAGCACCAATAGTTTTAATCGAAGATGTCACAGATATTAGACAGTAAATGGAATCTAGTCCACAAAATCTGTACAAAGGCTGTCTGCTCAAACTGGTAAAAAGTTGTAATTAACTTAAACGTAATTTTTTATGCAGCATTATGTATTTAAATTGTAGGTATTTCCCATGCCAGTGCTCATAAGGTACTGAAAACAAACTTACATATTGCCGTGATCCCTATATTGGTCAGGCATTATAAGATAAATAAATAATTAAGTAATAGAATAAGTAAATAATTTTTAGTAGTATGTGTAATTATGGAAATATGTATCATGAGTTGCATAACCGCAACGGCGTAACCTTATAATGTGAGGTATATGATAATTGAAATTGAAATAAAATTTATATAAAGGTACAAAAATAAACACCAAAAATAAAATTCATGTATTCTATATTTGTAGAAACGAGGAGCACAAGATACAATTTCAGTATACAAAGGCCGAACCAAATTTTATGCTTTGTGTAAGAATAGCATTAAATATATTGAGCAGTAAACCACTATTCAAACTCAATAACCTGTTAAAAATAAATAACAGAGAGAGAGAGAGTTATGATGAAAGATGGTATAGTCAAAAGAGTTAGTCATTTGAATGCCGTAAAGTTATATGAAAAGGGTGAAATTAGACATTCACGACATGAAAACATCTTTCATCATGGGTAGACGAAATAAATAAGATAAGTTTATAAAAGATTGTTATTTGTTTGACATTCTATGATCACACTTAACAATATGATAAATACCTGAGACTTATATCTAAGCATAATTTTAAAAGGAATATGTAAAAAGGTATATTTTTTATTCGACACGATATAATAAAGCAAAAACTTCAGTAATAGCAGGTTAAATCCAGTTTTATCCAGGAAAATTCCAGAAATAACAGGTTAAAATAGGTTTAATCTGAGTAAATCTACAAAGAAGAAACAATGTTTAATATTGTTAACAGCTGCATACAAATCAACCTACATGAAGACGAAAAAAGATTGTTCGAAGATATAGATGAAGCTGTCAAGGTCCAAGTTACTGACAAAGTAATTAAAAAAGGAAGTATCCCAGTCGTATGCAATGTTTTTCCTATTATTTTCAAAGGAAATGTCTGCAAAGGAAAATACGAATAGTGTTAAACAATGGAAAAAGAATGTATTTAAATAATGATGAAAGAGGCAACGAATTCATCTATAAACACAATAAGGGATGGCGTTAATGAAAAGGAATGTACCTACCCAAGATAAGAAAATCGCAAATGTGCATAGACATTAACAAAAATAAACAATTTGAGTGCGTGCATTTTGTGTAATTTCTGGATGTCAAAACAATATGGGTACAGGTCAGCCTAGGGAAAACGTTAAGAAAATAAATCTGAGCAGGACAATGCCAACTTAAACGTTAGTGCGAGAATTGTGGCGCTGCGGACGAAGAATGGTTTTTTCCGATGACCTAGAAGAAATAAAAAGGCCAGGAACGCCAAGATACGAGAGAAGTCGTCGATCCATGGATTGAAGTAGCCGAACTTGTAAAAGAAGCGGTCGATCTTTGATTTTGTTCGATGATTGCAGGCGTATAATACACTGCATGGAAATTATCTTTAGTAAATGTATTAAGTTATTTTATTTTCTATAAGTATTTTTCATTTCATAATTAATTTTTGCCATTTAGTTTAATTTAATTTATTTTTTATTATCAATATGATACATCAATATCAGGAGGAATTTGATGAAATGTATGACCATTATAAGTAAGTTTTCCTTAAAATAAATTATGCTAAAGATGCTATGTGAAGATATTCATCTTTAGCAAAGCGTTTAAAACTCATTAATATTTGAATAAGAATATTATCTTCTTTGTTATAAGTAGATTAATGGAACGAATCATGGGCGTATTGTTAGTAATGTAGAAGGGCATCAATGACACAACGTGTGAATGTTTGTTAGCGAAGTTATCTATGCATTATTAACAAGTTTTTTAGATACAAAATTTTATAGGGATTTCAAATATGTTTAGATACGTAAAGATAGGAGCATTTTTGATGGACAATAGCCAATTTGTGGTATGTACACCGTGTAAATATTTGCATATGATGATTGGTGACAGTTTTATCAAGGTGTTTTCTGTTCCGCGTAATTTTGTATCTTCAGAGGCATTTCGTAAGAATGAATGTCATTGTTGAAGCGAAATTTAGCATAGTATAAGAAAATTATTATTTCTTTGAAACTACACAATGTTAAAATTTTAATATAGCAAAGAGTGATATTTATTCTGAATCTATATGTTATATTTGTAATGTAGTGTGTTTTCGTATTTATAAAATACACGTTTTGTTTTTACTTGTAATTGGAAAGTAAAAAGAACAATTTCTTTTTACGGCCACATGTGGCAAGAGAATTATTTCACCGATACTGTTATAAGATGTTAAATCGAATATAAATATTTTATGAGATTTAGTTTTTTAAATAAGAAGTGTTGTTGGAAAAATAAAAGGAATATCACTGCTAGATCCTACAAGAAATATACGAATGTTAATAGAGATTGAATTCATAAATTTAATAAAGAATTTTTTTACATGACAACGTTATCTCACATTCGTTCTATAATATGCTGCTTTGTATTATCGTAGTTTGATTAAGTTATGCCGGTACAAGATTATTATTTGAATTTGAAAACAAAGCTATAGCAATATGCACCCATATAAAGTTTCTGTACTAAAACATTTACGGCCCAAACACTTTGAACAGAGATTGAATTATTGCAACTGGTTTAATGAGATCGATGGTATTTTGCCAAAAGGGCGAACGTGCCAATTTTACGATTTAGAGCTTTATGTATCAAAAAATAAGTACCTACTGTAAGATGATGTTGGCAAAAGGATGAATGTATTTGATGGAATATAAGGTGTTGGTAATCAAAAATACATATTTCCTTTGGGCGAATGTGTTCAGAACAATCCGTCCGAAAGACGAATGTAACAAAGCTAAAACGTCTAAAGAGCGAACGCGCATTGCTTTACAATAGGCAGCATAACCTAAAAATAGTTTTGTTCGTTGATTGTATGGTGTGTACGCGATACGGTACGAAAAAATTATTAATTATGTATAATCGGACAGAGCGAATACTAAAATTGGCTCGTAATATTAATAAGCCAACAAGTAGTGTTTCAACTGGTGTACCATTGTCGGCTAAATGTTATATGACATTAGAGAATTCGAACGTTATTTACGGGTCACATTCCGGCATTAGGATTGAGAAATCCGATGTAACTGACATAAGTACAAGTCGTTCTTTTCTCTTGAATAACAATGAAATAAACTATCAGATTATAGAACCAGTCGCTGTATGTGTTTTTTTAATATTATATCTTTCAATTACAAGACTCTTTTTTTTGTAATTATACAGGATTCCTAATGGTACAAAGAATAATATAATAATCTCTATTTTATGTCATTTAGACCACACGTGGAAGATAGGCTTTTGGAGACCGATGAAGAGGATGAAGACTGCACCTGATTATTAATTTTTTGAGTATTATTGTAGTTTTTTGTTACTTTAAAATCATTTGTATTTTCATATTTGTTTTACAAACATTTTTTTTTCTTA
Organism: Amphimallon solstitiale; assembly: GCA_963170755.1. NCBI lineage: Eukaryota > Metazoa > Arthropoda > Insecta > Coleoptera > Scarabaeidae > Amphimallon > Amphimallon solstitiale. Next base: position 112,602,982 of record OY720677.1, on the reverse strand, counting down.
TTTGACTTTTACTGAAATATTTTAGAATTATTTATTATCATTTTATTGTAATTAATCATTAAAAGTTCTCACCAGCTCTTAATTAGAGGTTTGGGCGAATGAATATAACACTTGACCAAAGGGCGAACTTGGGGTCAATGTACCACATCCCGGGATGGGACAACTTGGCGCGGCCGACTTGGCGCGGCCAACTTGGCGCGAGACAACTTGGCGACGAGACAACTTGGCGCGGCCAACTTGGCGCCACTGCGAAATGTGTAGACAATTTAATACAGACCGCTTTAAACACATAATAAATCGAGTATTCACATTCAAAATGTATTTACAAAGATTTACAAATCCCAGATGCTTATAAAACTTATGAATCTACTCCTGGTAGTATAGAAAACTTTTTACTTGGCGATACTGGTCCTGGACCAGATCGTATTTTAATTTTCGGAAGAGAACGAAATTTGCAAATAATATTAAATTGTGATGACTTCTTTGTGGATGGTACATTTAAAATAGCACCACATTTGTTTTACCAAGTATACGTCGTGCTTGCAAAGAAACACGGAGGAGTGTATCCTGTTTTTTATTGCCTTTTACCAAATAAATCTAGAGCGACATATGATCGTTCATTTGATATAATTAAAACATTAACGCCTACATTTGATCCAAAATCTTTCACGTGCGATTTTGAAATGGCTGCTTTTGAAAGTTTACGGCAAGCTTTTCCACGGGCAGAAATTCGAGGATGCTTTTTCCACCTGGCACAAAATATGAAAAAACACTTACGCCAAGCAGATCTACTGAACCGCTACAATAACGAACCAGTATTTAGTTTGCAAACCCAAATTATTATAGCACTGGCTGTTGTTCCGATGCAAAATATGGAAAATGCATTGAATGGACTCTCTGATAATTTGGCGGAAGAATTACAAGCGATACTAGATTGGTTTGAAGACAATTATATTGGTCGGCTAAACAGACGAGGAAATGGACGACGCCAACCTTTATTTCCACATGATATGTGGAATATGTATGACGGTCCTAAATTTACAAGATCGTAGAAATAATCATGCCGAAGCCGCGCATCGACGTTTACAAATAGAACTTAGTGCAGATGGTCCAACAATATGGATATTTATTGATTGTTTAAGAAAAATCCAGGCTAATCGCGACCGCTACTATGAGCAGCTGGTTGCAGGACATCCTCCACCACAAAAATTAAAAAAATATAGAGATGCTGACGAGCGCATTTTAAGAATCGTGAGGGATTACGACAATAGAGACTCAGTGGAATATTTACGAGGTATTACACACAATTACCAGATAGATCCATGACTTTGTAGTATTAAGTGTTAGTGTTAAGTGCAAATGATCTAGATCTAGTACATTAACGACGAGGTATCGCTGACAATTACCAAATAATAAAATAAATACGACAAGGCTCGTATTGCTAATACAGCCGCTTTCTAAGCTCATTTTGAATTGACTTGAAGATGAATAGTCGATTTATGATGTGTTTAAAGCGGTCTATATTAAATCGTCTACATATTTCACGGCGGCGCCGAGTTGTCCCGTCGCCAAGTCGGCCGCGCCAAGTCGGCCGCGCCAAGTCGGCCGCGCCAAGTTGTCCTAAACCCACCACATCCAACAGCACTAATCTGGAAAATATCGCGAATATCCACAAAAATTTAAATTTTAATCAGTGCATTTAATTTTGCATTTTTTGATTACTTATTTATTTGATTATTAATGTGAAAGGTTTAAATTGATTTTTTTTGCAATTTGGTTGCCCATATATTTCCAGGACATTTTTCTCCAATTTTCTCAAAACAACGAAATGGTGCAATCGCCCTTTTGGCAAAATAGCATCGAGATATTACATGAAGAAGACTTGAATCGCACTTTCTGTTCGGATGAAGCTTGGATCCATTTGTCGGGGTATATCAACTCTCAAAATTACCGTACGTGGTCAACAGAGAATCCACATGTTTTTGTTGAGAATAATCTACATCCTATCAAAGTTAGTGTTTGGGTTGCAATGTCGAAAGGACGAATATTGGAACCCTTCATTAACAGCCTTCACAAAGATGAATTGACCCTGGGGTACTTCCAACAAGATGGGGCAACTGCACATGCTACACAACAAACTATTAATTATTGGCAAGGATACTATGGTGACCGATTGATTATTCGAAATCGATGGCCAACCAATTCTTCTGATTTATCCCCACTGAACTTTTTTCTGTTTGGCCATCTAAAAAATAAAGTGTTTCAGAACAGATTGAATAATCTCGATGGACTTGAAGAGGCAATTAGAATAGAATTGCAAAATATCACACCGGAAACACTCGACAATGTGTTCAATAATATGAGAAGACGTGTCAATCTATGCATTGAGAATAACGGTGGACATTTCGAACATCTTTTATAGCATGTATTCATTTTGTGACATAATTATTGGATTATGTTTTACAGGAATAAAGTTGTAACGTATTTATTATTTTTTATGAGAAAAATTAAAGTGCAATTACTATATTTCTACAAAAATTCTTTCATATAATTCAACTCAAAAGTAACCCTATTTCATTGACATTTATCACAAGAAAAATGTAAATAGTAAGCCTAACCACCAAAATAAATAAATATGTTCGCCAATTACACTGTGTTTTCTATATTAAAATCAGTTTGGCCATCTCAGGACAGTTCAAAATGATCACGTTGTATATGCATATGTAAAATAATAATCAAAAGACTACCTGGATAATCTGTACTTTGAGAATTGTCAGTATTATTTTTCCCTACTAATGTTCGCACGTTTAGAGAGTAGTAAGCATACATAGAGAAAGTATGGTTAGTCGCAATATTTGAATCAAGTAGCAAAACGGTGATATTGTATGAATGATCTGCATCCAAAATTCTGTTAGAAAATATCCAATTATTGTCAAGTGCAGCAACGCTGGTCAAATTATTTCCAACTGTCAATTTAGTAGTATTTATCAAATTGAATTCCCCAATCATCCAGGAGTTTTCTGGTTTCTCTCCGATTTCCTCGAAGAACTTGCGTTCGGTTAGATGTAACTCGCTACGCTTGACGGGAGCTTCGGTATCAGTTACGATAACGTACAACTTACTGAAATTAAATTAAATTAAATTATTTCCACGTTATTTTCAAATTTAAATTTAATTTTTGAGAAAAATTAAACACAATTAATTACCTAGAGCCATCGTCTGGATTCGAAACGGGCGGAAATTTAACGTCAAATTTTGCATCGGTTACATTTTCTATCGTTGGTAAGACCAAAAAGTGCGGCTTGTTAAGTAAATATTCACCTTGGCTTGAGTTACCTATTTCATTTACAGCCATTATTTCAATGACTCGTGGGACACACAAAGCCAAGTTGTAAGTAGTTACATCAATCTGAAATATAAATTATAACATTTTAATGTCATTAAAGATTTTGATAGGAATTTAGTAAATTGTGTTTCATTTAACACGTACAATACATATTTGATTCTTTGATTGTAAATATTAACTGTTCTTCAATTCATTAAAGCTGAGTCTTTCAAACTTATGAGCGATTGCCTTTTGAAAAGAATTTTGAAAAAGAAGGCTTTTCTTTTTTACAATGACCACTTTTATTTCTAGAAAATAAAGCAAGAACTCCAAGCAATTGAATCCATAGTAGAAAATTTGTTTATTACTTGCACCATCTGTGATCAAATAACGCACGTTTTTTTTCTTCTTTATTTTCTGAAACTTTACCCATGGTCAAGAACTGTTTTTTTTTGAATCGAACCAAAATTTTTCTGGTTATTAATTCTTTTATTTGGAAATTTGTGACCAAAACACGTGTTCTGAAAAAAAAATATTTGAATTGTTTTTAAAAGTAAAAACATTAATTTTGGTATTGCTTATAGCAAAGAAAATTCTGTATCATTTGGTATAAGTTGTACTCGACATTACCACAACAAACTTTGTTTTTTCAAAGCGTACTTCTCGAAATTTTCACATACTATAATTTTACACCGGGTATTGTATTGCAATTTTTTCCTTTTTTTATTCTCTTTCATTTTTGTTAACAATGTTCTAGGTATAGGACATTGTTAACAAACATTTCATATTTAATAAGCCAGTCTCCTCAAATCGTTCCTTTGTACTTTCAAAGACCTCTGGCTCCTGATGCCATTTGTCAGCGTATCTCCTTGCATAACATCTGGATGCTAGCATAGAGATCTTTTCAAATTCACCCAAAATATAAAATCACATCTATTAACTCTTTCTTCATGAGTATAATTCGCCTAATAACGACGCTTTTATAAATTTGACAAAAATGTTGGTCGATTTTGTTTGACTGTTGACTCAAGCAGTAAGGACGCGTTATGGCCTTCAAATTGGTTGAGCGGATATTTGGGTGTATAAAATAATAGGGATTGTAATTCTTTATTTGACTGCAGATTGCTCCTCTAGTGAATATCTCAGGAATTACAAAAGATAAGTACCGTAAACGTCCCAGTTGCTGACAGTGGCCCGGTAGCTGACAGTGTAACGGTAGGCCCTGTATATCATTATAAAATATAAATATAATAACATCAAAGCTACTTATGTTAAGGTAAAATTACCAAAGGTAATGATATCATGAAATTAATGTATAAAATTAACCCACACAGATCGGGAAATATATATTATTTATTTATTTGTATTAAAATATTATATTCTTTCTTAAAATGTCTCCATGTAAATTCTGTATATATTTGTGGTGTCAAGAAAAAGAGTGCGTAGATGTATCTATGTAAAAGAAACACATGTGTCGTCAACCTTGAATGCTAAATAAACAAACATTTTTTTCTCACGAACAAGTTGGAAAAGGAGTAAAGTCCCGAAGAGTGGCCCGGGGAATCCCAGTAATGAATACCGGGAGACGCGCCTTAAGCGGCAAGGAGGCAGTTAGACGTTCCCCGACTAGTGAAGAAGCAGGTTCACAGGTCCCTCTTGTCGAATAACTAAATCGGCTGGACCCCACCCAGTTAATTATAAACGCATCAGAAGAAATTTCCTGGCGTTTATAAGTTCACAGGGAACGATCTCGCAGGTTAATAGTGCTAATAAAAATATAGTAATTCAAAGCACTCCTTAAGTAAAAAGAAAAAAGGCCTAGTGAGAAAATAGATATATTTACAATAAATCAAATAGTGTGCTACGCGAGGTAAAAGTAAAATTAAAACGAGTGTGTGCCCCAGTTCAGGCCACGAAGACGGCATCAATCTATCCTGGGAAGCTACCAGTATCAAAGAATGGGAACGCCGCTACATCTTCATAGCATCCTCGTAAAGGTACCCAACGTGCAATCTAATTAGAGGCCTATATCATGCATGCATTTTACATAACCAATGCGTATTTTATATTGATGTATACAATTTGAATTTTGTTTCGCTTTGTAATATTTGTTTTGTAACCTGATCTTTGTTGTTTGTTTTTTAATCAATATATTCATAATATTTAAATATCATTTTGCATCTTGTTTGTTTACCATAACATAAAAATCTGAATTATAAAAATAGTACGTCTATAAAAATAATCTTAGTGTCTTAATACCCGAACCGACTTGAAATTAAGATTCTCATTCGAACCGACCTATTATCTGAGCTAGTAACGAGGAGTGTTCAATAAGTTAATTAATTTCACTATTAAATTCGAGTCTGTTTAAAAACCTAAAATTTCTCTCACAAAAGAACAACCTAATTACTTTATTAATTACAGTCAAGTTTAAAGACGTACTATTACATATGTCACCCAACTTTGGGGCAATTTTATTCAGTTTTATTGTAGAATAAAGCGTACTATTACATATGGTGCCCAACTTTAGGGCTTTAGGGCAGTACTTTTAATTAAATTAATAAAATAAGGTCTGCTATTGCGTGAGATTAGATTTTTTAATTTTAGGTATATTTTTAGACTTTGTTAGTGCTGTTGGCACCACAGTTTTCACTCTCAGTCGACAGTTGTAATGGCGACATGCCGTAAAGAGTGACTAGTTTCCATTGATTTGTGCTTTGTTCTGAGTCTTACCAGGTAAGTTAAGAAAGTGTATGATTTTATTAACCACTATACGCAAACATTTTAACCCTATTAACATATTGTCGTTTTATATATATTTAGACTAACTTAAAGTTTGACTATAAACAATATTTAACCTCCAAGGTTTCTCTTTTTAGTAGGTAATTAAATCACATGTCAGGCTTGGGTACATTAAAAACACCATGTGTCCTGAAGCTGATAGCTATATGTCAGGTACTGGGACCTAGTATTAAAAATACACTAACATTTAATCCAAAGCTTTGTGAGAATGTTTGATGATTTTTATAAAATTAAAATAATTTTTCTCATAGAATTCAAGGGACCAGTGTCTGATATGCGCATCAAGCTTATACAGTTGTGCTTATGCATTTTTAATGCTCGATCAGCTATTGGGACATCAGCTTTAGGTGCAAATAATATATAGTGTATTTAAATAACATATTATTTCTAAGGAAGCCTTATTGGCAGTACATGTTGACACTTAATATTTTCTTTGCAAGGATGGAAAACAAAAAGATTTTGAAATATTCTGAAGCAACAAATTGGAGTGTAGGAAAAAGTGAAAATGGCTGGATGGTCAGTGCCAACTTTTATGAATATATGGTAAACATTTTCTATCCATGGATAGTCAGCCAAAATATCGAATTTCCTATTGATAGACATAAATCCCATCTAACTATGCCACTGACTGACTTCTGTAATGAACATGGGATCATTTTGATAGCTCTTTTTCCAAATGCAACACATATTCTCCAACCAATGGATGTACCTGTGTTTAGACCTCTGAAGTCTTCTTGGAAAAAGTCTGTACTAGAATTTAAAGTTGAAAATATCGGTAAGAAATTGAAGAGAGAAAATTTTGATCCTCTTCTCCAAAAAACCTTAAACAAAATTTTAACAACTAACATGTTTGTTAATGGTTTCAGAAAATGTGGTATATATCCCTTTGATGTAGACGCTGTTGATTACTCACGACTCTTGTTGAACCATAAAAAGAGATTCAAAATACAGAGACAATAAAATATATAAATTTCATAGATAAGAAACTTGGGCATAAATTGCAGTTGTTTCAAAACTGTCAAGGTAGAATGTGGACTGGAAACATCGAGGATAAAGCTTTATATGAGTTTTGGAAAAGCCTACGTGATGATATCAACCTTGGGAATTCTAGTGCTGAAAATGAAACAAATCAAAATAACAATGACAACACTGAAAATCAAGACTGGATGAACTTGGAGAATTTGTTAAATGACAACAATGTTATAGATTGTCAAATAGATGGAGAAGGTCATTTGATTGTGCACAATAATTTGTCTGACATTGAGACTAAAAATAAAAACTTTGATGAAAATGCAAATTACAAAGTATCTCGAGCAATATCTTACAAAACTAGTAGCGATACAAAGGCGGACGTTCCAGCGAATGACCTAATATTATTAACATATCAAGAACCATGTTCTACAAATCACTATACAAATCTCATAGTAAAATATGAAAACAAATATTACGCTGGTATTGTTGAACAAATCCATGATGAAAATAAAATATTTGTAATTGCAATGTGTTCAAGTAAAAAGTTCTGGAAATGGCCAAATCCTCCCGACAAGTTATGGTATAAAATGGAGGAGAATGTTATGGCAATTATACATACTCCTAAGACTATGGGTACTCGGGGACTACATACGGTACCTGAAATAAATAAGTACCTTGGTGTTACAAAAAATATAATTTAATACATTTATATAAAAAAATGAAGTTACCAGTATTTTTGTACTTTGTATAAGTAAACTGCATATTAATATTTTTTACTTACCCAACTAAATTATTTCAAACTCTTCATCAGCTAATGGGACAACAAATGTCCACTACAATACATGTCAGCTACAGGTACAATAGCACTTTTATTATTTAAAATTGAGTAAAAAAATTACGATAGCTTATAGCGGGATGGTAATAGGCTTAGCATAATTTACAAAATATCTAGCTTCAATATAAAAAAAAAATCGACGTTAAGGCTGAACGCCCGCTTCAAGCTGAGTTCGATTTGAAATAGGCGTACCACTGCTTTTCGTGCAAATGTAATAAAAGACAAATGTTTAAGGGTCCGCGTGCTCTGTCTTATGCTGAGGAAAAAGATAGAGAAAAGAACTTGTCACCTAATCTAATCTGCCTGTAATTTATGGCTGCGTTATTGTCTCAGATAATCGCCGGTTGGCCCACATGTTTGGCAGTCGGGAAGCAATCCCCCCCTAAATTAGACAAAAAAAGTGAAGCTGAATATGTAAAATCACCTGCCGGATTCAAATTTTGAGTTGGAAAATAAAATCGAAATCGCAAAGAGGTAGAAAAATCGTTTTTTTTGTGTAAATTTTAAAATTTTCGTTTTCTTCAATTTTTAATACTTATCTCGTGATATCTCAGCAATGCAGAGAGCTAGGGATCTGTTTTTTTTAAGGTTATACCCTAAAGTATTTGGATGATACTAGTGTTTTCGATTTTGCTTTATGGTGTGTAAATTTTATAAAAAAAAAAAAGTTTTAGTAGACGACCAATTTGTGTAAGGTATTTTTCGGCTATCGAGTAACTAATCTTATTTTTCAGAATTTACCCATATATATGTGAAACAAAATAAAGCCAACATTCCAAAATTATTTTTTGTGCAAGAAATAAATTTCTAGATCGTTTCAGAAGCAAATTATTGCGAGTCAAATATAATAATTATACTCCCTGCCCGCAAGCCGTGTGAGTCCTAGCATGCGCTTCTAGCAGGTATAGCGTTAGGGACGGGAAGAGATATTGCTTTTACTTTCTGATACGTAGTATAAGGAAGTATTGTGACGCTGACACTGTATATGTACACTATATTGTAAAGAAAATATCAACGGTTTCGATGAAATAATGTCCGAGTAACGATTACTTTCTTAACATACGCCGATCTCAGAAGTATTTTACAAACTGCGTAGAAACTGCCCGAAATGGTAGGCGGAGCTACCTCTCGACACCATGTGCGAGCGTACCACATACTCTATTTGATTTCAGTGAATTTCGCCCAAATTTCAAAATTTTGTTTTCCGTTTCGTGACCTTATTTTTAAAAATTAAGAATAAATAAAATTTATGTATTGCTGTTGAGTGTTACATAATTTTAAATAATGGCTTGTTTTTTGAAATTTCTTACATTTTTATTTTTATTTAGGGCCCTTTGGACAATTTCGAAGAAATTACGATTTATCCATTGAACGGCATTTTTTTCTTAAATTAGCGTGTAAATTCGGTAAGGTTTTCATGAAAAATACGATTAGGAAATGGGAAAAACGATTTCGAGGCCGGGCGTATAGTCTTAATAGCTTCTGAATTTGAAAATTATATCATAAAGCATCAGAAAGTTGAGCTAAAGACCTCAGCTACTGGGACGTTTACGGTATAGAGCGTTTTAACAAAAAATGAAAGAGATTAAAAAAGGAACCAAATGCCATAATAAAATACCGGATGTTCCATTAAAAAAAATAAGTTTTTAGCATGAAATTTCGAGAAGTATGCTTAAAAATCGCAAACTTAGCGTTTTCAAAGCCTACTTCCTTCTTTTTGATATTGCAGGGTGCAACTTATAGCATCTGATGCGGAATTATTTGGGTTACTCGCACCAAAACTAATGTTTTTACTTTTTAAAACAAAGCAAGTATATATATTTTTTTTTTGAAATACGTGCTTTGGTCAAAAATTTCCAAAAAAAAAACAAAATAAAACTCGAAAGCTTTTGGCTCAATTTCGGAAAGGAAAAAGCAGTTAAAAATCTAAAAATATATAGGGTGAGTCATTTAAAAAAAATGAAGTTTTATGCATATCCGGTAAAACCGGAAGTGCGTCAGAGCTTTAGGTATTTTTAGAATATGCGTATCAAGCAACAAATTGTTTTACTCTTATTTATCACGCAAAACGCCAATAGAAAAAGCGGTTGCTGACACTTCACATTGTTGTTAAGTTATGCCTTTATTAAAATCGTAAGAAATCACCCCAAGAAAACATTCATGTGAAATTTCTATTTTTTACAGTAGTGCTTTTTTCTTTTAAATGGTGTAGTGATACAAACTACTCAGCTATTTCCTAATGTGTCACTTTTTTCTCCATAACAAATGTCAAATTTTACGAAATTTTAATGACACCTCTTAATAGCATCACCTATTGTACGTTTGTAACAAACCCTTGCATTAGGGTTATTAGTTTTATTTATTCAAGTTAACTTACTTCATAATTATAATCTAGACGTTCTCTTGTCACGTTATAAGTAAAGAATTTCTCTCGGCTAATAGAAATATAGAATTGAAGAATTGGACCATTTGGCATGTCAGGATGTTCCCACTCAATAATTAACTTCTGCTTTTTATTCCAAATATATCTAACATTTTGGGGAACGGATGGCACTAAAATATGAAAAATAAAAAAATTACAATAAAGAACAAACAGTAGCCCGGTAGGGTGGAAACAAGAACTTAGTATCATAAAAATAAAATTGGGATCTCCACATTTTGAAATCTCATGGCACAGATTTGGATATTATAGTAAACATAAAATGAATATTTTTTTTCTAAAATAGGAAACAAAACATTACTTAAGTTTAAATCCCATATTATATACTCTATATCATGTTCTAAATGTAAAAGAGAATATATAAGTCAAACTTCTAGTTGTATTAAGATTATATTTACATAAATGTGATATTAGAAATGGCAAAACAGCATGTGCTTTTTAGCTAAACATATTGCAGTGATCTTGAGTCTGCTAGTAAATTGCGAATAAGTTTTCTTCAGATCACTTTTATATTTAATATAATTAAATTTAGTTTTATTTAATTTATAAAAGTTCTAAACAAAATCTAACTATCTCCTTTGTATATAGATATTTATTTATTAAGTTAAGATTTCAGAAAATCTCAATTAAATTAATTAATTATGTAAGAACGTCATTATAATTTCTATTCATGAAATTAATAATTAAAACCAGACGTATATATCAAATAAATATTCATGACAATGTGTTTTCCGTAACTTTATCGGGTGAAAGATATGATGTCGGAGACCGCTCGATAGATAGGCCCGAAGATAACAATATTTTTCGTTAGATGCTATCAACAATTGTAAACATGTAACACGTCAATGTAAATACTTAGATTTTATATTGTAAATAACGTAATAATTATTTGTAACATTTACACATTGATGGCTATAAACATTTTTGTACATTATAATTGACGTAAACACCTTAACATTTAAATCAATATTTGTTTACATGTCAAGCGAGAGATGTATCGTTTAGTCGCAAGAGGCAGTTAAGTAGATATGCATTTGAAGAGGTGGAATCGGAACCGTACCGAGTATGACCGTAGTTTTTTGTGAGAGATAAGGTTAATATAAATCGGGACATGATGAGAAAACGGGGAGATTGCAGGTGGAAACCGCTCTCAAAATAATAAAGACCTTTCGAAGCAGATGTGAACCGCTTTTAAAAATATAAATACGCCTATACTTATAAAGAATTAAATAAAAATTAGAACTTATATAGATAAATCGGGACTTATAATATTTTCTGAAATGTTTAATAATAACTTAGAATAATTTCGTTTTAAATAAAACTTATAAATATTTTAGCGAGATAAATACTTTAGGGAACTAGGGTGTTTTATTTTAACACGCGATGGTATAACACTATGCGTTACGGTGAAATATTTTAGTAATTGTAACAATTTAGTTTTAAATTTAATGAGAGAATTATTTTTTATTTGGATATAAGTATAGACACTTTACGTTTGCAAATCTGTAGAAGGTCAAAAGTATTAAGTTTATTTAAAGTTTTTTTTTGTTTGTAGAATATTTTTTTTCACTGGGTAAGGATTTATTTATTTTAAAATGAATATGGATGAATTTAATCAATTATATGAAGAATCAAGTAGTTTAATTGTATTTATTTTTTGTTTGTTTCTGTATATTGTGTTGAACAAAATTTTATGTGGTGCTTTATGCTGGAGTTTTAACGAGGTAGGTAGGTAAAGTAATTGTTTTTGTGCTTGTCTATTAAAATTTAACGTGTTGGGTAATCGGTTAGGGATGTGTACAATGAATTAAGTAGGTGATTAATTCATAGTATGGAGTCTTGATTAATCCCAAAAACACGAATTGGTTTTGGTGGTACTGTTTGGGAACGAGAAAAGGCGCTAGGTAGTACTAATCAGAACAAATTCGATGTTTTAAAACACAATTTAAGCACGTAGTAATAATTTAATCGATATATTACATTAAAGCTGGACACGTAGTTGTGTACGCTAGGGATGTGTGCAACGAGTCGAAAGATGTACTCGTAGAACGGAGCCCTGGCTTACCAATTTTGCGTGCGTTTGTTTTAGAGATACTGTTTGGGAGCGCGAAAAGGCGCTAGGCAGTAGGTATTAACGTCAAAACAGAGTCCATATGTTAATGTGTATATTACTTGGACCGTGAAAATTCATGATATTTTATTTATTTATTATCCAGTATAAATCACGACATTTAGCAAAATTTTGATTTGTTGATTGTTTTAACTTAAACCTTCATCAATTAGTGTATAACAAATGTGTTTAGTGGAATATTCTCTGATTTAATTGATATTATTGTTTTGATCAGAATTACTGTATTTTTTTGTATTATCATAACATGAAAGAATTTAATTTAATTTATTTTTATTTATTTTATCTGACCTGGAGACAACTTAAGAGCATTCACTTTGGAGAACGAACATTGTTATTAATTTTCTGTCCCTGAGAGAAAGTTTCATAAGTGCAACCATATACTGAGCTAGTGAAGTGTGAAATTGCTTAACCTACTTTTCTGCAAAAATTAAAAGATCCTAGCATAAGGCCTAGGATATATGCTTGACTCTGCCCTGATTTAATATTTGAATAATTTAAATAAATTTACATAACTGTTAATTTGCAAGGGTCACAGCAATATGTAGAACAGTATCATTCTGCAAATCTTGGGCGTATTAGAATACTAAAAACTGATAGTAGTAGAGAGCTTTTGGAAATAGTTTATGTTGGTGAGAGGAAAAATAATATTAACTTCAAATCTGATATACAGGATTTAAATATATTTTATTGACTTCTGTAAAATTATCTTTAGAGTAGGTTTCTCAACAGTAGCAATGTCTTAATGTTTACAATCACGTTTCAATAACAGTGTTTTTTCCAGTCCATATGTTGGAAATAAATGAAATTTTTTCAATTAACATCACGCTGGGATATTTGTGTTTTTTTTGTTTGAATAGCAAGCATGAAAGAACATGTTCGTTTTTACTTTCTTATATGTAGTATAAGGAAGTATTGTGATGATGAAAATTTTCGACCTCGAGATTTTTGCAGATTTCCACGTTTTGAAGTCCCCTGACACCGAAAAAGTCGTTTTTAAAAAATGTCTCTCTCTCTCTCTCTCTCTCTCTCTCTCTCTCTCTCTCTCTCTCTCTCTCTCTCTCTCTCTCTCTCTCTCTCTCTCTCTCTCTCTCTCTCTCTCTCTCTCTCTCTCTCTCTCTCTCTCTCTCTCTCTCTCTCTCTCTCTCTCTCTCTCTCTCTCTCTCTCTCTCTCTCTGTGTGTGTGTGTGACCACGATAGCGGTCAAACCTCTGTAGATATCAATTCCAAATTTTGTATTTGCGTGTGTAATCTCCCTCTTGAGATCTGATTAGTTTTTCAGTAAAATCGGTAAACCGGAAGTAGCAGTTTACTTCAGCAAAAAATCGAATTTTGCAAATATTTCGTCAACTACTAAGTTTAAACAAATTTATAAAGAATTCATATATACTTAAAATTAAAATTGAGAGTAATTTTATTTAAAAAGTTTTCCGAAATTCCTACCGGAAGTAGGCCTTTTACTCTTATCGAAAATCAGTCTTTTGCGAATATTTCGCAAGTCATGATTTTTAGACAAGTACGTTACGGGTATAAAAGTATTTAAAACATAATTTCCAATATCTTTTGTATAAAAGAAATTTTAAAATTCAGACCGTAAGTACCACTTTTACTCTTATCGAATAGCGATTTTTTGGAAATATGTCGTAAGTTATGCATTCTATATAAATTTATGAAGAGTACAAAAGTATTTAGAACTGGAGTTGCAATGTTTTTTGTATATATGAAATTTCAAAATTCGGACCGGAAGTAGCACTTTTACTCTTAGCGAGGAGCACTTTTTTGATATCTTGCAAAGTATGCATTCTATAGAGATTTATTAAGAGAATAGAAGTACTTAGAATAGGATTTTAAATAATTTTTGTAAAAAAAATTCTTAAAATTCTATAATTTGAAACGCTCATACGTATAAGAAAGTCGTGTGGTGGCCACACCTGTTTTTTCTATGTAATTTTAATGTTCCGTTTTTAAAAAATGTGCAGTTTGTGTTTTACAATCAATGTGACTTGAATGATTGTTTGATTGCTGCGGTATATAGCTTCTTGTAATATATAGTTTATTGTTTTCTTTATGCAATATTTGTTAGTAACAACATAAATTGTATTTCGCTTTTGTATTAATTATGAATCTCTTTGCTTTTCTATTTGTTATATATGGTATTTGTTATAATACTCGGAATAATAAATTAGTGTGTGTTCGATCTTTTATTAATAAATTAATTACTTAAAACTCGATATTTCGTCATTTATTTATCACTTCATCAGGAGCAATTAAAAGAATTAAAATTAAATCAAAATATTTACGTCAAAGAGATTAAAATTGTTAGCAAGTAATTAGTGGCCGATATTTAGGTTGATTTTTTTGCTGATAACTAATTGGCCATTATCTGAAATTCCTTTGAGATTAATCACTCAATATTTAAGTTATACAGTATATTGCAAGATATTATTATTTTAATATTGATATTTGCAAAATGCCATATAAATAAATTAATTATTCTTACCTCTTTCTCTAGTAGAATTTAAACATAAAGACTTGTACTGAAAAGACTTATCAGCCTCACGATCTTTCACCCATATCTACAAAAGAAGTATATTATTTATTTACTTCAGAACGTTTTTCTAATCTGATGCCATAATAACGCTCTTAACGCATCGAAAATGATGCATAAACGCACACTGTGCGTTTATGCATATATATAGATTATCTAGTTCATTTTAGTTTTTGGCAGGTAGCAACTTGCAATTCGTAATTTTAATATTAAAAAATCAAAATGGAATCTATATTTTCAATGTATACCACGTGTAAAATATGTGCAAAAATGAAACGAAGTAAAATATTTTACGACTATAATACTTTGTGGTGACGGTGTTCACCGAAAGTTTTTCAAGTATTAGAAATATATATCACTGTGGGCAAAATAAATATAATGAAGTTGCCACGATCCTTGAATTATACAGTTGCTGTATACATTGATAGATAGATGAGATGAATCTTGGGCATTTCTAGTATCACCAGGCAAACTACTCCTACTTGTTGCTAGAATATTTTGACGAAAACTGTTATTTTCATCAGTTGTAGTGGTTTCGTTTGAAAATCTCGGAATGTTTGTATTAGTTTGAGATGTGAGCATATGAGATATTTTAATCTTTTTGTTTAAGGAGGATTCAATATAACTTCCAGCTACAGCTGAGGACCCAACCCAACCTCCATGATTTTTTAAGGTCAACAAATCAGCCACCATGATTTGCCAAATGTGTTGCACTAGATCTTCTAATGCGGTTCCCTGTAAACAACTCGGGATTTGGCAGTCCAAAAAACTCGCAATCTCCTTCGGAATTTTGCCTATAATATTAATACCCATTGGACTATTAATACATGAACATTGTGATAAATAAAGAAAAATAGCGATAAGTAAAGAAAAATTTCACCACGCTTTCACACGATCATAAATAATTAAAGTCATGATCTGCTTTTATAAAATGTATCGACTGAAATCCTGAACCACTTATTTTATGCATTTCCGGCTGATATTGATAAATGATCATTCTTTCAGTATTTAAGAGTCATTTCATGAAATTAATAGTAACAGAGCAAATTAATATTTTTCAGGACATTTGCATACGTCTTGTGCTTAAAACAAGATCTTTCTAATATACAGCACGTGTCAATTTTCATTAGCCATAGGCGATTAATTCATGCAATACGTGACAACATGGCACCCCACCTTTCCTCTTCAATACGAGCGCGACCGATACAAGCTCAAGTTAGCAGTAGCTGTTGGACTATTGACTAGGGTGTTTGTATTGCGCTCAGAAATAATATTTACGCATTGCAAGGATTTTTATTTTTCCATTCAGTAAATGCAGAGAATTATTAAGCTGCGTTCACGCTGCATGTCACAAACAAAAGCGTAATTCTAATAAAATTAAAAATAAGGTAAATAAAAAAGGATTCTGAAAATAATAATAAACTACTAGATCGCGGCGGCCATTTGATGATGACGGCTTTTATTGCAGACTAGATCGCAACGTGTTCGCAGCTAAACATTTAATGTAGAAGTGGGAAGATCGGAGAAAGTCGTCGTGATGTCGATTGTTGTCGGGATTGGTGACGGATAGTAGGGGTGACACACGTTGCCACATATTATTTGTATACGTATAAATCGCATGTAAACATTGACTCCATATACCTAATGAAAATTGACACCTGCGGTACATATTGATATACAATTGCATGAGCAACATAATATTGAAGTAAATATTTATTTATGTATATCTTATGCAGATTTTAGCTTAAACCAATATTAGTATTTCTAAGATATTTTAGTTATAATGGTGCATACACTATGAATAGTCTAAAGTTTTGAAATCAAACAATTACAGATCACTTCTTTAAATCTCAATTAATGCGATATATTTGCGATGGTCTGGTTTAAATCGAAGGACACCACAAGTTAATTTCGTTTACTTGAGCTTTACTAAATTATAAGTTGTATTATATCAACTTCCCCCACTTTTCATTTGTGTAAGAACACAACACATCATAACGGACAACTGAAAGTGTTACCTTTTGATCCCAGCGCGTTTATAATAATCTATCATAAACGCATTGTATTGTATGAGAGTAACCCTAAAAATTTCCGGAAATTACCACTAGATGGCACTTGTCATATATTTCAATCAAGGCCAACTGTAACATAACTTCCATTTACATTAATGAATTTGATTCTAGTAACCTCAAAATATTGATCCTTATGCAACCCCATCTAGTAGTACTCAAACAAATGATTTCTAAATTTTTATTGAAATAAACTTTAAAATAACACTTTAAACATTATCTTGGAATGTTTGTATTAGTTTGAGATGTCAGCATATGAGATGTTTTAATCTTTTTGTTTAAGGAGGATTCAATATAACCTTCAGCCACAGCTGAGGAACCAACCTAACCCCCAAATGTGTTGCACTAGATCTTCTAATAGGGCTCCTTGTAAACAATTCGGGATTTGTCAATTTCAAAAAACTCGCAATCTCCTTGGGAATTTTGCCTATAATATTAATACCCATTGGACTATTAATAAATTGCGATAAGCAAAGAGAAATAGCTTACGACTGGAATTAATAGACCGTAAGTTATAATATTTCTTAATTAAATCGATCCATATTGTATCTGTAATAACGAAGAATCTCGGATTATTATATTTTGTTTTAAGTACAGAAATAGTGATGGTGTAAAACTTGTAGTCCATGTCGTCTACAGACATATTGGTCAGATCTTCTTGTCTACAAACTCTGTTGTAATCTATTATCAAGACTACCTACAAACTAATATCATTATATGCATAGCTGCAACAGATGTGAAAAATGTACCTTATACTCTCATTGCCAAATATATATTATTATCTGCTTCTTGTATAAATTTACTAATATCTATTTATTCTAAGATATTAGATTTTTTTGGTAGGTAACCTTGAGATAAACGATTCAGGATAGCCTGTAATATCTTATACTGTGATATATCTACATCCGTATATACAGGGTGTCCCAGAAATAAAAAGACGGAGTAGCAGAAATCGGAAGCTAGATTGTGTGAAAACGTAAAAATATCAAGTCTTTAATCGTGCGCAGACAGCAGAAAAAAAATAATAAAGAATTCAATTGGTCTTACGCCGACCCTGGACTAAATATCCACCTGCTTCACTTTCACAATTGATCCATTCCAGGACCACCACATTACTTGTATTAAAAAAAAAGGAGGAGGAATAGATACTTCATAATAAATATCAAACCATTAATTACTTTAATTTTACATCTGCTAGAAAAAAATAATTACATTCTTGATATTTACTGTAATCTAGAAAAAGTACGATTTATTGAATATTCTAAAATAATAATAATCAGCTGTTTCCGACTACAAACACATTAAAGAGCAACAGCCTTCCTAGTTTAAAAATAAAAACAATCTTTTATTGTCTGCAATAAAGTGGGTCGCCCATATGGCAAAAAATATGTTTTATACGAATGAGTACGATTTAACGTTTTTTTCCAGTTTTATACAAATAAAAGCGTATTTTTCTATGAATGCGTGTTCGTTTCTATTTACAAATGAGCATTCTTACGTGTATTTATAAACATACATTCTGTGCCAGGTCCGTAATGTAAATTTTGTATCTAAAAAACACAAATAAAATTTTTAATTTCTTCGTTGTTGCGGTATATTTAGGCCTGCTTCTGTTCGGACTTTACATACCTGCTACTCCGTCTTTTTATTTCTGGGACATTCTGTATAGTTGAACAAGACATCAGCATAGAATAAATTGTCCATAAAGTAGGTGGTTTATATTTAGTATGCTGTAATTGAAATTAGACATTTAAAGCATTTTCTGATATAACATTATAAGTTCTTTTTCTTTACACCATTCTTTAAATTTCATTCACTGCTTCTCATAATTGCTAAGAGATTTAGTGGGAGGTCAATTATTCACGGTATTTTCGGCAATTTCTCTAATTTCAAGTGGTGGACATGAAATATTTGCACCCAGTTTATATTAAATTTAGGAAGTATCGAATATTGAACATAAAAGTCGCTATAAATTCAAATTTTGAATACGTCGAATGTCATACTGCCAACCACCACAAAAATTACAATATTTTGAAATTCCTATTATTTTTATATAAGAATTACAAAAACAGGCAGATTAGAAAAAAATAACATAAACTTTAATATACTATAATTGTATAACATTTTTGGGAAAAATAAACAAGTTGATTAACTTTAATTACTTGCTGCGTGAAATTTACCTGAATAGCATATGTTTCATTTAAGAATATACTGTCATTTATAGTCGTGCATATATATGCCATCCATATTTCGCAATTATTTGGTGAATCTACTATAATTGTCTTCACATCCGCAACATCGTGGTAGTACCTGATTTCGTAAAATTCTATATCACGAGCAAGTGGATTTGGTGGTAGCCATTTTAAACTTAGAGATGTATCATTTACGCTATATGCTACTGCATTTTCCTCTGTGTGTATGTCTGAAAATAGAGAAGGACACTCGTTATTAGGAAATCGGGTTTACATAATTATAATATTATTAATTACGTAACTATAGAGATTAGAAACAATCATCAGAATAAAAATTTATTCAACTTCTAAACTGTCATTTATTTTGGAATTCATGTAAAAAAATATATTAATTATACAGGCTGTTTAATAAAAAACGCCCCATCCCGCAACTTCTTTATTTATTATCCGATTTCAATAAATAAAAAATGGATAAAAATGGTTTGACAATAGACAACTTTTACTTTTTTTTTTTTAATATACACCTGTAGTGTTTTTCCTTTAGTCTGGTAGATAATCTTCTTCTGAATCTAGGAATGTTCATTTAGTTATTATTTGCAACTTTTATCCGCTTACCATGAAATTTACAAGTGTGCCCTAGTAGCCAAGTTCGTTGGCCTCAAAGCGGGCCAATGTCACTCCAATATTCTAAGAACGGTAGAACATCAGTGACCCCCACCCAATGTCGTACGAATAGTAAATTCCTATATCAAGTAAATGTCAATTTATGTCGTTGGGTTGATATCAGACCAACGTTGTCTACATTGGTAATATATTGGTTAAATATCTGATACTGATATTTTGTTGACAACAAAAATCTACATACTATTAACATTAAAGAAAAATGTCTACATAATATCAAGTTCACAAAGTGACTGTGATGTTGGTTGTAGGTCAGTGTTCGATACAAATTTAGATTAAAGGGGATGACGTCACAATTTGTTATTCTGCGATTAAACGCCAACATCGTATTAACTTTGCAAGACAATATTGATATAGTCTATATTAATTTATCACAGAATATATTACACATTGTACCATGAATAATTCTTGGTGTGTGAAATGAAATATATAGATCCTCAAAGTTAATTAAGCATTTGCAATAATGATTCTCACCAAATTAACATTAAAAGTACTACGCGCACTTTTATAAATAATTTTAGGGACCGAACACGAGAGGCCCATTACTCATTGCCCACGGGCGCATTATTGAAATTTTGTATATTTAAAGAATTTTTTATTTTATTAACGTAATTGGCTAACAAGTGGGTTGTGAGCTATCAAATACAAAACATATTTTTGTTTGCTCATTTTGTAGTTCAAATCAAGTAAATTCTCTGTACTTTATTTGTCTTATGAAATATAGGGTATATGCTCAAATCGGAAAAATGTTTGTGCAAAATATTGGGCCAATATCATGCAGTGATATTTATCCAACGTTGTAAAATGTTAACACTTGTACATCGGATTGATATTAGACGTCGATGTCAGGCCAATAAATAAACGACCAACAGCCAACGTTGGCCCGATATTGTGTACTACTAGGGTGCCGTGAAAAAAAACACAACACAAATGCGACAAATATGTCATTCAAACGTCTCTCATTTGAAAATTACTGTACCTGGTATTTATTTTGACGGCACGCTTGACAATTTCATAGTAAGCGGATAAAGGTTGGAGAAAAATCATTTTCTTTTAAATTAAATATCAACCAAATGATCACTAAATGAACATTACTAGATTCAGAAAAAAAAATAAAAAAATATTCATGACAGCGTTGAAAAAATTGGAATTATGGTCAGTCTATAGAATTTGTCAAACCATTTTTATACTTTTTTATTTATTGAAATTGTATAATAAATAAAGAAGTTACGGAATGGAGCGTTTTTTATCAAACAGCCTGTATAACCTTACGCAATCAGGTATATTTAAAAAATAATTAATTGTTATAAAATTTTATTCGATTCATTCTTTATCGAAACAAGAAATGTATTTGTGTGTTACTTTATAAATATGTTTTAAGAACATGCATAGTATAATTGAATCCAGTTACGCAACAATATTGTGATAATAGAGATCTTAGCTCATCAAATGTTTGCAAGTATCCACACTTTAGGATCCTCTTAAAAAAGTGAGAGTAGTTTTCAGAATTACGTTTGTTTGTCTGTTACTCAATCTTAATGATAGGGCAATTTAAGCAAATTCATAAAATGTAATAAAGTAGTTAAAATTCCTTGAAGATGCAACAGCGGATTCTATGAACCGCTGGTACATGTAAAGAAAATCTCGGCATGGACGTCCAACTTGCGCTTCCAACACGAAAATCAAAATTTATTTTGTGAACCTAGGCGTGAACTATACACCGTGTTTCATGTAACTAGCACATTAGAAGTTTTTGTGCTTACAACGCGAATTTCTTCCAGAAGTTTTGCCTTCTCACATAATTGGCCGCAATCTTTCAAGTTAAAATATTTTTAAACTCGTGCAACTTCCGGTTGCACCGGAAGTAGGCGCCATCTTTGTTATTTTAAATGTGACACCCTGTATTTTATTCGAGATTTGAATTGCTTATTTAAATAGAAGAACAGAGATACCGGGTTGGATTATGTCAAAGTCAACCGTTATTCAACTGTTTTCCATTTTTAGGGCACTTGAACGTAAATTTTAAAAGTTCTTTATCTGAGACATGAAAAAAGATAAATAATTGAAATATGTTCCTGAGATAGTCAAAGTATTGTCCTATTCGAATATCACCAGGTTTTGCAATAATATTACACAGGATGTTCTCTAATTAATTTACAATTATACACATTTCAAATGCAAGAAACTCAATTTTTTCAAATGAAACACCCTGTATATTTTCACCTTTTCTGAAGCAGAAAAAAATTGTCTTTCGATCCACTATTACATTCCCTATACCTATCTCTAGAGGTTTTTGAGTTATTGGGGAGATCAGCCTGAAGGCCCGATATTTTGCCATTTATCACACACAATTTCAAGAATGCCTTGGAAGTAACAAAATGTTTAGTTGTCAAAATTTCGTTGTCAGTGTTATTAATTTGATGCTTGGATATTTTTTGTACTTTACTGAATGATTTGATTAGTGCATAATGGAAAGCTATAATAATAATTATCCAAATGAAAGTATCCTTAATTTATTTTACATACACGGAGAATGTAATCGCATAATAAGTAGAACTTGCCGTGTGTTCAATCAGAGATACCCTAATTTGCCTCCGATGAATCGATTCAAATTTGCAAAAATTGAAACACATTTTTTGCAACATTGGAATATGAACACAAAAAGAAATTGTACTAAGCCAGTAACAGGTGAAGAAAACAACGAAATTAATATTCTGGGATATTTCACAGCTCATCCCCATGCTTCGATACGTAAAGCAAAGGTGGATTTAGATATTAGTATGACGTCAATTCAACGCGTGCTAGCAAAGAACAAATGGCACCCATATGCACAAAGGAAAGTCCTCGAACTGAGAAATGGAGACGCTCAGAGAAGAATTGATTTTTGTGAGTGGCTAACTATTCGTAAACAGGAAGATCCGGACATGTTACGAAAGATTTTATGGTCGGATGAATCCAAGTTTACCAGGCAAGGCGTTGTAAATAATAAAAATTGTCATTTTTGGGCAGATGAAAATCCCCACTTTTCACGAGTAAGCCATTTTCAATATCAATTTAGTTTTAATGTATTCGCCATAATAGGGTGGGGAAAGGTATTTTATCATATTTATGATGAAAGGCTAACGTCCGAAAGATATTTGCGAATCATTAGGGAAGTGGTGGCAAACATAGTCAATGACATGCCACACCAAAACTATTATTGGTTTCAACTGGATGGAGCTCCAGCTCACTCTACTCATGCTGTATATCAAGAGTTGACCCAGCTATTTGAGGATAGGTGGATTGGTCCAAATGGACCATGTCTTTGGTCTGCTAGATCTCCGGATTTAACTCCAGTTGATTTTTTTTTATGGAGTTACATAAAAAAAGAGGTCTATGCAACACCAGTTAACTCCAGGCAAGAACTAGAGGATAGGGTGCGAAGAGCATTTGACCAAATTGAAGTTCAAATGATTGAACGTGCAACGACTGACCAGCTCCAAACAAGGTTAAATAAATGCATTGAAGTAGGCGGTGGACATATTGAGCACTTGCTGTGATTTGGTTTTAGATTTGTTTTTGTTTTCTTTGTTTGACTTATACCGTGAGATCAAAAATGTTTTCGCAATTAATAAATTTTTGGTTTTGAACTAGAAGACTTTTTTTCCATGCCCATAACATGCTTACAAATGACTATTAATCCACTCCTCCTATACTTAATCTATTATTTTTTCAGTTTTATTTGGCAAAATATCGGGCCTTCAGGCTGATCTCCCCAATAACTCAAAAACCTCTAGAGATAGGTATAGGGAATGTAATAGTGGATCGAAAGGCAATTTTTTTCTGCTTCAGAAAAGGCGAAAATATACAGGGTGTTTCATTTGAAAAAATTGAGTTTCTTGCATTTGAAATGTGTATAATTGTAAATTAATTAGAGAACACCCTGTGTAATATTATTGCAAAACTTTGTGTATTCGAATAGGACAATACTTTGACTATCTCAGGAACAAATTTCAATTGTTTATCTTTTTTCATGTCTCAGATAAAGAACTTTTAAAATTTACGTTCAAGTGCCCTAAAAATGAAAGCAGTTGAATAACTCCGAAACGGTTGACTTTGACATAATCCAACCCGGTATCTCTGTTCTTCTATTTAAATAAGCAATTCAAATCTCGAATAAAATACAGGGTGCCACATTTAAAATAACAAAGACGGCGCCTACTTCCGGTGTAACCGGAAGTTGCACGAGTTTAAAAATATTTTAACTTGAAAGATTGCGGTCAATTATGTGAGAAGGCAAAACTTCTGGAAAAAATTCGCGTTGTAAGCACAAAAACTGAGTTTTATGAATTAGTCCAAATAAGAAAAATGTGTGGAAAAAATAAACGCGTTGTTGCCAGATTGGGCGCTATTTCAGAGAAACATATTTTCGTAAATGGCAACACTGCATTTTTTTAACAATTTATAATACATCATCAGATTCTAGACAAAACAAAAAGGGTACAAGTTTTTGATTGGAGTGGCGGTTTACGAGCTAATAGTGCCTAAACTTAATTTATTTTCCAATATTAAAAGTACATCAATAGTAACAAAAATGAATTACCTAACGTTTATTTTTTATAAAAACTTTCGAACTGATTTCGTAACAATGTCAAGTAACTTGCACCCGTTAAATTTCCTTCTATGAAAACATGACCTATCACTCTGTTGTTAAATATGCCACACCAAACATTAACTTTAGGATTGATCTGTTCCCGCCTATCTTCAGCCCAACAAGGATTATTATCAGACCAATCCCTGTAATTTTGCCGGTTTACCAAACCGGTTAAATAAAAGGGAGCCTCATCGCTAAATAAGATATAATTTTGAAAATGTGGTTGTAGGCGCTCTTTCTCCAAAAACTAATCGCAAAATTCCAGTCGCCGATCACAATCATCCACATGAAGTTGCTATACACTCATAATTTTATAGGGATCCATTTTAATTCAAGATTACACAAAACTTATAGCCATGTTATGACAGCAGGGACAAACATAGCCTCCTTGTTATTCCTTTAATGTTGGAAAATGTATTAAAGTTTAGGCACTATTAGCTCGTAAACCGCCACTCTAATCAAAAACTTGCATCCTCCTTGTTTTGTCGAGAATCTCATGATTTAAGAAAATATGTTTCTCTAAAATACCGCCCAATCTGGCAACAACGTGTTTATTTTTTCCACACATTTTTCTTGTTTTGACTAATTCCTAAAACTTTGCTTCAGGAACCATAGGTCTATCTTTGCAAATAAAAAAGTTAGCCTATGTCAAGATTTAAAAAAATAATCCTGTATATTTGAGGAATGACAAAATTGTAAGTTGTAATAAATAAGTCTGAATATAGATAAATATTTGCAAAGCCTTACCTTCAATATCAGAACATGTAAGCTGGGTTGAAACACATATTTTCACCATAAATGGAAGAGCGTATAAAAAGAGCCTAGAAAGAAAATTGACGAGTATAAATTTATATATATATATATATAAAATTAATTCTTGTTCGTTTATAAAAAAATATATAACTTTCTAACTGAATAAATAAAATATACAAAATTATTTCAACATAATATATAGTGTCACAAAAGTATGGGATATGAGTCGGGGTATTTTATAAACTATAGCATTGTAACTTGTTGAATTAGAACTAAATAGAATCTACACGATAGCTAACAATAACGGCTATACAGTAAATTTAGTAGACAATATTCTTGCACGAAAACGAAAAAAGCAGGCTTTATCGTTAATTTATCCAAAAATACAAGAAAAGTTAGATAACAAAGATAATGCTTTCACCTATATAGGGCATACATCAATAAAAATAGGTAAACTAATTAAAAACGTTAAAAATGAGTCAATAGCATTTAAAACTAATAATTCAGTTCAAAAATATATTAGAAATGATAAAGATAAAGCGGATAAAAGGTTGAAATCGGGGGTCTATATGTTGACTTGTGAGTGTGATAAGGTATATGTGGGTCAGACAGGCCGCATTTTTGAACAAAGGACCGCGGAACATGAAAAAAGTTAGAGCTCTTGTTAACGGCGACGGACAACGGTCCGTTTTCTATAACGGACAGTTGTCCGTTGCACAGTGTTGTGTAGATTAGTGTATATGTCTGTTCACGCACCGGACATCCATCCTGTACCTGAAAAGTACCGGACCTCCTTCCGTTGCCCCCTCGGTGTACGGAACGTTGGCACGTTGCAGTGAACCAGGCTAGTCTATACGAGTGTGTTAACGACGCCGGATCTACGACAATTTGCCAAGAAAATTAAATAAATTTATTAATTAATTTAAATTAAACGGGGTTTCCTAAAATGAATAAGGATATAGATATTGAAATGTTGATTTCGTTGGTTGAAAACAAACCTGTGCTTTGGGATAAAACTTCCGAAAATTACAAAAATAAGCAACTCAATTTTGCAGCATGGAAGGAAATCTGCAAAATTTTACAGGAAGATTTCGATACATTATCGGATAAAGAAAAAAATTAATTTGGTAAGTTTACATTATTTATTTCCTTATTATTAGGTAGGTACTACATGCATTATTATAGGCAATTTGAATTATTTATATACTTCTCTCTTCTTAAGTATATTGATTCTGCCATGGTAATCTCCCTTCTGGTGACATAAAATATTCCGCAAATGTATTTCTAATCATATTTGATGTTAAACTACCTCTTACCGAATTTGAACGAGGTATTTGACGTAGATCACAGTTGGAATCAGTGATTGAATCACTAGGTAGGTTATTAATGATTCCCTCTTCTTTGTGAATAAAATTTTGCAACAAACAACAAGTCTTTACTATATCAACTGCTAAGTCCGTTGATACATTTAATGGTCGATGTAAAATTCGCCATTTATTCGCCATTATACCAAACGCACATTCAACATACCGTCTTGCTCTCGTCAGACGGTAGTTGAATGTCCTTTTTATTTCATCGAGTTGATGGCCACCAAACGGGCGAAGTACATGTTCATGCAACGCGAATGCTTCATCGCCGACAAATACGTAGGGTAGGTCATACTCAGTTCCTAATTTATTCGTGGATGGTGGTATGTTTAATCTATTGTTTAATAAGTTTTTCCAAAATTGTGTTTCTTTGAATACCGCCGAATCACATTCTTTCCCGTAGGCACCAACATCAATAAAAATATAATTATAGTTTGAGTCTACCACGGCCATCAACACGATGGAAAAGTAGTGTTTGTAGTTTAAAAACATTGATCCACTTTGTTCTGGCTTTACAACTCGTATATGCTTGCCGTCTACGGCTCCTAAGCAGAGAGGAAAATTCGCAGCACTCTCAAAATTATTAGCTATCATTAACCACTCGTCTTTAGATGGAATTTTCATGTATATATCACATAAGTCGGACCATATCGTTTTACATACTTCTCGAACAATATAGCTTATTGTTTTTATTCCGATCCTAAATGTGTATTGAAGATCCGTGAATGTATTTCCTGATGCCAAGTATCTGGAAAAATAATTATATTATAAATTTTGATCTATTTGTTTTTAATTTCAGGTAAAAATGTTGTGAAAAAATGGAATAATGCAAGAGATAATTGGATGAGATGTGAAAAAAAACTTAAAGAATCCAAGTCAGGTTCAGGAGCAAAATCTGTTCAAAAATATAGATTTTATGAACAAATGCAATTTTTAAAGAAAATTGTGGGTCATCGACCGACAGCAACAAATATGCCAGCTGCCGAAGACGTCGAAGAAAATCAAATTGCGTATGAAAGTCCAGTCCCGAAAAAGAGGGTGAAGAAAGACGTAGCAGAAAAGGATGAATTGGGAAGAAAAATTATGAGATTAGTCGATTCTGTTGAAAAGGAAGATCAAAGTAGAATTATGTCTTTTTTTAGAGGTATCGCACCCACCATTGAAAAATTTAATGATGCTGATATAGTGGAATTTCAGTATGAGGTCATAAAAGTCATGAGAAATATAACTCAAAGAACTCTGACGCAGTCATCTGATGTATCACGAAATTATTATCAAAATCCAAATCCGGCGCAGTTTTATTTATCACAGCCATCTCACGTTGCTCCGAACATGAATCAAAGTCCACATGGGGTATATCGTAATTATAATGAACATGAATCAAACCAAGTCCTTCAATATGTAACATCAAATGCTAAAAGAAGTTTTTCTGCGACTTCTGAACGTTCGCCGGAATCAATCGACAGTGCAGATACAGCTGAAAGTCAAACAGTCCTTTCCGATAACGACTTTGATTTTGCGAAATCACCAGTGTTTTACGAATCATTAATTAATTAATTTCTATAATAACTCCTCTTCTAATTATTTTTACTTGTGGTTTTTATAATGTTTATTAATAAAAATAAAATTAAAATACAACACAATTTGAGTTTCTCAAAAACATTTTTTGCCAATAGCGCTATGGGAACGTATATTATATTATTTAATTATATTATATTTATAATTATATTATTCATACATACCTTAAGGTTACAGCCAATCTTTCAGCAGGTGTAATTGATACTCGCATATTAGTATCAACATGCCTTAATTTATCGTGTACTATATCTAATAATTTGCCAAATGTTTCTTGATTCATTCGAAAGAAATTAAAAAACTTTGTTTCGTCTTTCTTTAAATCTTCATTGAGAGTATGGAAAACGCCATAACTTTCTCTTTCTAATAAAATAGGATGTATCCACATCCTCTTCTTTCTTTTTTCTTTTTGTTGAATTTTTTGGGACAAATAGTATGCTATTATCATAAGCTTTTTCTTTCTAGTCGACATTCGTCCACTGTCACTCGCACCTTGTTTGGAAATGATTAAATTTAATTACAGAAAATTGATAAAATTATATTACAGACGAAAACCTCTCCGTTATTTTAACGTGTTGTCTACAAGGCCATTCGTTTTACACCGGACCGGTATCCGGTAAAAAAACGGCCGTTAACAAGAGCCCTTTATTGGTAAAAAAACGGGCTCTACCTTCGCAACGCATTGTATAGATGAAGAACACGAATTCAATAGAGATTTCAAAGTTTTACATATACAAGACAAAGGACAGAAACTTAATTTAATAGAAACCTTAGAAATTAATAGATATAGTAAATTAGGTCGTGCTTTAAACGATCAGACTCAGTTCAATTATTCCCCGTTGTTACAATGCTATAGTTTATAAAATACCCCCACTCATATCCCATACTTTTGTGACACTATATATTATGTTGTAATAATTTTGTATATTCAGTTACTCATCACCTGATGAAGCCAAAGTTTGGCGATACGATATTGTAGTGATGTTATTAAATAATTTTTGAAACTAAGTTTACGTATTTTATTTATTCAGTTAAATATGGAGTTTCAACATGTATCAGCCTCATCAATTAACTATTTTATATAACTTTATCTCGGTGTTAGCGACCTTAAATAACTCAATAATACACAGTTTTAAACGTTTCGACAATTTTTTATTGCCTTCACCAGTAAAACTGTAAAGAAAAATACAAATTTTAATTAAATATAGAAACATATCACATCTAAGCCTTTGAAACTTACCTTTAAATTTATTGTTTTATGTTATTGTGTATTCATAATACCTTACAGTACAGAGTATTATAGCATTTATAAATAAAATTAAACCAATCTTTTTTGAAATAGTGTCAAAAAACAAATTTTGAAATAAATGTCATTTTGAAAATTTGTACAAACGCACACTATAAATATATTACATATATTAATATGTTTACGTTATAAAATATAAAAATAGATTTTTGATAAACCATCAATTTCATTCCTATCATTAACTGTATAGTTGTTTCGTTTTATTTCAATCATCTCTAGAAAATTTCTTACTTTGGCATTGTTCTCGGTTTTAATAATTTTAACATTTTCAAAATTGAAATTGTGTTCATCTTATCTTTATGTTTCTTGATAGGATTTTTAGCATACTTATGTTCTTTTATTCTTTCCTCTAGGTATTGTTGGGTTTGACAAATATATATTTTATTACAATCATTACATGGAATGCTATATACAACATGCGATCGTTTTAATTTTCGAATAGGATCTTTTAAACGTGTGCATAGCTGATTTAAACTATTATCATTACGATATGCCAATTTTAAATTATATTATTTAATGATATTATTTAATTTTTCGGATAGACAGCAATATACAGAACACAAAAAGATATATATGTAATATCTTTTTGTGTTTGTTTATTTTGATTTTCCCATTGTACTTTATTATATATTTTGTGTAATCTTTGTTTGATAATTCTTTTAATAAAAAATGATCTTGGATAATTATTTTGTTCTAATATGGCATAAACTTTTGTTAATATTTCTGGTTTATATTGTGGGCTTGTTAAGCATATGGCACGATCAACTAAAGCTGTTACAACATTTCTCTTGTAACAGAATGGCACACTAGCTTTATAATTGATATATCGCCCAGATGATGTAGGTTTACTGTACCACTTAGTTTTAATTTTGTTTACTGTTTGAAGAGCTGTTGTTCATTGTAAACTTTTTATAAGTGCCTAATACAAATAATTCAAATATAGTTCAGTCGCTCTCGCAACCGACATGCGCCACTAAATTAAAATGGCGTCAAATTTGAGATGTTGCAAAATTTTAGCTGTCAAGTAGTATAACCTGCAAAAGCCATTTCAGGACTATCATAAATAATAATGTTCATACACCTTTTGACATTTGTCATAATTATCTTTTGACGTTTGTTATAATTGTCATCGAAACATTTTAAATTTGTCAACAATGCTTACCTCCTAAACAGTATAGACAAATGTTATATAAAATATAGGTGTAGAAATAATAATATCTAATAGCTTTATTTATAATATTTAATTTGTAACTGGCTTTCATGTAATAGTATTTTACTATGGGAAGGTATATATCCTGAACTATAAATTAATTACTTTAATTTTATTGTTTTGAAATTGTTCCATCCGATCGAAATTTGTAGTGGTATTGTATCGTCGTCTTTAGTTCGTACTTTGGCCGTGTCTGTTGCCAAAACGATTCCACTATATGTATTATTGTCGCAAATCAACACTCTGTATAGTACTAGAAGTATTGACGTGGTAACCTGAAGTAGTATTTCATTGAGACAACTCAACCTCCTCGCCCCCTTGAGAGTCCAAGTCCGGCGGAGAAGAAAAGGTAAGTGATTGTGCTTTTTATTATACAGGCTGTCCAGAAACTCTCCTTACAAACGAAGACCGGAGATTCCCCAGATAATTTTAAGACAATTCAGCCCAATTCACCCTAGTCCGAAAATGCTTCCTAAGGGAGCTAGAGCTCTTTGAAGATGGCGCCTTGTAATTAGTTTTTTTTTAATATCTCCCGAACGCCTCTATTTATAAAAACAAAAACTGGTATGCTTATTTATCCTCTAGAGATGAATCGATTCCATCAATTGCGAATTTCTAGTACCGGTCATAGGCGTCCGTTTTGGGTAGGTAAACAGTTATTTTAACGCATAACTTTCTTGTCTTTAACTTTTAAGCATTTGTGACACTAGATTATTAAATTTTCAGGTATTCTAGTACTAAAAGGTACTCTTACTTTAAGTCGGTAGGATACACCGTTTTCTAGAAAAATCGATTTGAAAATTTTTCGTTTTTTCGTCATTAAAATTCAATTTAATATTTTTTGCACTAGTTCGCTCTGAACTGCCAACAGAAATAAAGCCTACGTTTCTAATTGTCAAATTGTTGTCAGTTCGCGAAGTTTATCTTTTAATTTTTTACTTTGTAGCATTCAAACACAACGATTTCAATTTACAAAAAAATGGTATTTACTAATGAAGAATACGCCGATATGCATTTAGTTTATGGCGAAATGAGGTGTAACGCTCGAGCAGCGCAACGTAGATACGCTGAAAAATTTCCCAATCGTCAGCATCCCACTCACTTAACATTTACAGCTCTTCATCAACGATTAAGAGCAACAGGTTCAGTGGTCCCAAAAAAAAATGAAACAGGGAGACATAATGATGAAGATGTTATTTTAATGGAAGTTGAGGAAAATCCAGAAATTAGCGTTAGAAGACTATCTGCCATGTACTCCACAATTTCAAAATCTTCCGTAGGAAACATCTTACACAAAGAAAATTTATATCCTTTTCATTTTACAAAGGTGCAAGCACTGCTAGAAGGAGATTTTCCTGCTCGTGTAGAATTTGCTAGATGGTTACAAAATAAGATAAATCAAGATGAAGATTTTTTCAGGTACATTTTGTTTGGTGACGAAGCCTCATTCTCAAAAATGGAATTTTTAATGTACATAATGCACACTATTATTCGTACGTTGGTGACAATCCCCGCGTTGTTCAAGAATTTAAGCATCAGCATAGGTTTAGCATAAACGTCTGGATTGGAGTAGTTGACGATTATCTACTTGGACATGTGGAATTACCTGCTCGTTTAAATGGTGTTGATTACTTACATTTCCTGCAAAATATTTTACCTGATTTGTTAGATGAGGTGCGTTTAAATATTCGGCGAAACTTATAGTTTCTACAGGACGGCTGTCCGGCCCACTTTAGCATGAATGTACGAGACTTTCTAGATAATAACTACGAAGACCATTGGATTGGAAGAGGCGGTCCAGTTGCTTGGCCAGCAAGGTCGCCGGATTTGAATCCATGCGATTATTGTGTTTGGGGATACATAAAAGCATTTGTTTATTCCGTTCCGATACAAAATCGTGCACAACTCTGGCTAAGGATACAAGATGCTTGCAACGAATTTAGAAATAACTTTGGAATTTTTGCAAGAATTCAGCGTTCTCTAAGCAAAAGGGTAAATTTATGCATAGAGACTAATCGTCATCACATCGAGCATCTTTTGTAACTATCTACCTTTGATACTTGTTCTTTTTTTGTCAGTTTCGTTCCATTGTAATAAATACTTTGTTTTTAAAAACCTTCAGCTAAAATTTTGTTTCAAATTGATTTTTGCTTCTTTTCCCAAACTTTTTTTACGAATTGTGTGATGCATTTATTGAAACAAAAGATGACTTATTAAATTAATTTTCATCCATGCCTTGATAATCCTAGCCAACTTCGTCGCCAAAAATAAGTAGGTAGGTACATAATAAATTGAATTTTAATGACGAAAAAACGAAAAATTTTTAAATCGATTTTTCTAGAAAACGGTGTATCCTACCGACTTAAAGTAAGAGTACCTTTTAGTACTACAATACCTGAAAATTTAATAATCTCGTGTCACAAATGCTTAAAAGTTAAAGACAAAAAAGTTATGCGTTAAAATAACCGTTTGCTTACCCAAAACGGACGCCTATGACCGGTACTAGAAATTCGCAATTGATGGAATCGATTCATCTCCGAAGGATAAATAAGCATACCAGTTTTTGTTTTTCTAAATAGAAGCGTTCGGGAGATATTAAAAAAAAACTAATTACAAGGCGTCATCTTCAAAGAGCTCTAGCTCCCTTAGGAAGCATTTTCGTACTAGGGTGAATGGGTTAAATTGTCTTAAAATTATCTGAGGAATCTCCGGTCTTCGTTTGTCAGGAGAGTTTCTGGACACCCTGTATAATTATAAAGCGAGTGCTCCCCCAGAGCAAAACCCCCGTCACGAGTTTAGACCTGCGACATTAACGTTAAAGCCCACCGTGACATTGTGGTGGACGCACATAAACAACCAATTAGAAAATGTATTAGAACAAATTGAGGATATGCAAAATGATGAACGTTTTAAGTTAAAAGCAGAAATACACAGTTACGTTTTGTATGGAATAGTTACACTAACTATAATAATAGTTACAGTTTTTATTGTAAAAAGAAAATGTAAAGTTAATTTAAGAGCCGCTCAAACACAAGAAAGTGAATCTGTTTAAATATTAACTAATTCCAGAAACTTAAAAATTTGTGTAATATAGACATTTCATTATTGTTATTAAGATGTGTTGTAGCATAAGATTACAAGAATGAGTATAGATATGCTTCCTGTAGTACGATGCAAGTCAATGTAATGTAAAGTGCTGAAAGTAGTTATCTATCACGTATTACGGGGCATTGTCATATATACAAAATAGTACCTTTATGCCTGACCTAGCTCACTTATATCATGAAATGTAGTAGGTAAGCAAGGTCGCAGCCTCTTCAAGGCAACAGAAGAAAATGCAAATTGTTAGATATGTAGTAAGCGTTTGGTAGTTTTAATTAGATTATAGTTTCACGAACATATATGTATATACGTAATCGTATTTTTTCAACTCTATTTTTAACAAATATCAGCTTGTAAGATATAGGAAACTTTATGTTAAAATAACATGTTTTTTATTATTCTATGTAATTTAGTCAAATTATATTGCGAGATATCTTATTGTTACATGTACTACCATCGCTTGGGAGGAGATTCATTCATCAGTACCAAGGGCAAATCGTTCCTGGACGACTAGTGAAGGAAATTAAACTACTATAAATGGTAACAAGGAAATAAAAACGACTTCGACAGCTGTAAGAAGACTAAAAAATCGGCAGCAAATGGGGTGAGAACGGTTGGCAGTTAAATGTGCACTAATATAAGTAAGAAGTGTATGAAGAGATCCCAAAAATGCAATGGGACACGCAATAAAAGCGTGAAAGGGAGCTAAAAGTACACTAGTATAAGTAAGAAAATTATAAATAATCCTAAAAATGCAATGGCACACGTAATCAAAGCGTGAAAGGGTCCCAAAAGTGTACTGGTATAAGTAATATGAGTGATGTGATCCTATGACTGAAAATATGGGACGATGAAAAACTCCATGTTGCAACTTAAGTAAAAGTGGAAGCCAAAATTTAATGTCCGATGGTCCTGAGAGTGTACAAAACCGGTGGAGGAAAGGTCATTTCTTTCGAAAAGTCTCAACTCCTGAAACCATATTCTCTTGCTGCGCCGAAAGATAAGAAATCTCACAAGAAGAAAGAAACCAGAAACAAAACAATTCAGTACAGTTTCAAGAAGGTCGAAGTTGAAGATATGCTTAACAGCAAACAGCTAAATGAAACTAGTCCTGCTAGGAACAACCAAGATGTTCTGATGAAGAAACCAGTGTAGATCAAGAAGTGAATCCAGTGACAAAAAGGTAACCTGAATCCTGACTTACCTAGCATCCTGTCTGTCCATTCGATGAGTTCAACGAAAGTTGATCGAACGGAAGGAATGTGCGATTCAGCGAGATAAGGACGGACTCGGCGTTACCAAGGTAATAAAAGAACGATATTCCGAAGAGAATACTAATTCATAAGTGATCTACCGATAGGAAAGGTAGGTGCCTTTTGCTATTTATTATATAATTATAAAGCGAGTGCTCCCCCAGAGCAAAACCCCCGTCACGAGTTTAGACTGCGACATTAACGTTAAAGCCCACCGTGACATTGTGATGGACGCACGTTAATATCTTCACCGTGACATTATACCTATAAACATCAGTATTTTCACGAAATGTGTAAATACATCAGTGAATAATGACGAACTATATAATTGATACTGAGACCGCGGATACGCGACTGTATAATAACAAGAAACAGAAGAATATTGGGTATATTCAGCCGTAGAGCAACCGTAGACACTTGTTTCTGACTCATTGGTCATCAGCAATACGGTCTAGCTAAGAAATAAGGTGGATTAACCTTGTAGGGGCATACACGGAGGACATAAGATCACCAAAATCGTACCTGTCCGTAAATCGTACTTTAAATTTATGTATGTTTTTCTAATGATATACAGGCAGATTCATTTTGAGCCCTCACCATGATGATCTCGCCTATTATTGGATATATAGAGTATAGGTTTAAATATGGCGAAGTTGTTAAATTTTGTGTTTGTTATGAATCCGTATAGAAAATGGACCTGTGACCAATAATGTTTGTTTAAAAAAAAATAAAAATAAAAACAAACTTTTATGGCCACCTTTAAACCTCCATCCAATGGTGTACTCGAAATTTTTATATGCCGTTTCGTTTCTTTCTGGCCATTATCAACTATCTAATTCCTTACAGGTGCCATACTGGATTTAGATACCTTCGAAAGAGTTTTTTTTTCTAATTTCATCCATGTACTGCATCAAAAGTTTTTGATATTTTGCTTTAATTGAAAGAATAGATTTTAAGATTAAATTAGGCAGCCATGAAATTTCAATCCGTCAAACATTTCATTTATCGTTCATTAGTAATACAAAAATGTCATACACCAACGAAAAGAAACGAGATATGTTAAGAATTTTTTATTCTTGGAACAGTAGCGGATTTTATGAATGTATGCAATGTGATAATCCTTCAGTCTCTTTGGATGAAGAAAGTTACTAATCTGTAATCTAGGTGTAAAATCTGTAGCTACTTAAATGCTTTGATAAAATAAACGCTGTTCCATGAGATGCAATGTGATAATCCTTCAGTCTCTTTGGATGAAGAAAGTGACTAATCTGTAATCTAAGTGTAAAATCTGTAGCTACTTAAATGCTTTGATAAAATAAACGCTGTTCAATGAGATGTAATACTTTTTCCTACATAAAATTCAGCTACAAAATGTTTTGAGTAAGGGACATGCTGGCTCAATTAAGTAACATATGAAGAGTTGGCGGGAATAACGATGAATATCCTAGAGTGGTTGATTTGAAAAAAACGCATTTGAAAGTCTAAAAGTCTGGAACTTTTTTGTTGGTAACTCTGTAACCAATATCGATGTACTGATGCTGATCTTTTTTAACAGAGTATATTGTTACGCAGTAAAATTTACCTTGTTTTTAGTTCTCGAAAGATTGTGTGCCTTTGTCTAAATACGTGGATTTGTATAAGGTCGTGACTTTTTGGGCGTACCCTGTACATTGTTTGTTTCACCGGTTGCTAAGACTGCCTGCCGTATACCTGCGTGTGTACTAAACCTACTTTTGAGCCTTCAGAGCCCTAAATCACTTATCGCGAATTTGACAGATACATATTGTGTATTATCGAACAATTACACCCTATTTTTGTGAAAACCTCTGTATCTAAGTAACTAATTCTAATTATCTTGGCTCTAGCTTATTCTACCCTACCTGTAGTTGCGTACTTTCTGCATTTGCAGTTACTTTTACGCCTTGTCTAAGTTTTTTTAATATCTACTTATTTATTACGTCCGATCTCTACATAATGCATTTTATTTGTGGCTTAAAATGCTCCGAGACGACAGTCAGGTCGTTGTGTTATCTGGTTCACGTGTTTTTGCGTATTTCCAAACACAGTATCTCGAGCAGGCCCGATTATTATTGGTTTTTTTCTTTTCCTTCGCAGTTGTCTCACTAAAAATGTAAGAAGTATTAATTAGGGAAATGCTTGGTATAGTGGGCATACTATTAATTGTTTGCCGATCACTTGTTGGCCTTTCCTCGTTAGTCTAAGTATTAGGAAACTTCTGTGATTCTTCCTGGGACTCCCAGTAGGGGTTATGGACGTTAATATTCTGAAACATATAGTCAGATCGGTTTCCCTAACCGTCTTCCGTAGCGTTTTGTTATTAGAGCTTGGATATTCCGTTAGTTACCTGCAGAAATTCTATTCTTTCGCATAATAAACTGGAAACTCCGTGTGGAGGTTTGTTTTGTTTTCTTCTGTCAAAATATGGTTACTACGTTGCCGTGAAATGAGTGTTTCACACGTTGCCAACCGATGAGTGTTTATGTCCCTTTTTAATTGCCGACTTTATAAATTCCACATTCTTCGAAGTGTTGTTTCTGTTATTTTATCTTCATATAAGTTTCGTTCGTGTTTGCGTTTATCTATGAGTCACAGTGTTAACCCCCTTTATGGTCAAACTCAGACTTGTGTCTGTTATTTGATTTGAATGCTCCCGCCGTCCATTTTGAGGAATTTTCGCGTCTTTATGTTTTGAAGGGATGCGTACGGCGAACGCGCAGTTGTGGATAAGGAGATTTTTCCCGGTTTAGGACTTCACTTGATAGTCACATCTTGTGTAAGAACAGTGTGTGCAAATTGCTTTTCTTCCTTTAGTACTTAGGTACATTATCTATGAGGATATTTTCGCGTATGCGGCTTTAAATTGGAGAAAGCAGTAATTACCGTTACCTTAATTTTGGTTTAATAACGTGAATTTCTATCGTTGTACCGTTATCTAAAGATTCACGTATGGCCACGTGTGGGTCTTTCGTATTTAAATTTTGCACCCTGAAGTGACTTGTAGTCGTTTATCGTGGGATCTCCATTTTTCACAATTGGGGTAAGTGTTTGATACTCTGTGTTAAATTTTCGGGATCTTATCTTTGGTTCTTTTCTTCTCTAAATTTTATAGGATTCTTTTGATGGGCACAAAAGCCCTCAGAAGCCGTTAGGATTCTTTTGACGGGCATAAAAGCCCTCCGAAGCCATATTTCTGGTGTTATCGCCCCGCATTTCCTTCGAGGGGCGCGGTGGTTCTTATCGATGCTTCAGAAGTTGCACCTTAACATCCAGGCCGCCTGTTGAGGAGGAATTTGTCCATCAAGGGGGTCGCCGCCATTTTGGATTCCCGCAGCGTTCTTCCGGCGACCATTTTGCCAGTTAAGTGCAACTAATGTTGTAATTTTACCTCATATTTTACGTCTGATTTTCGACGTCTTTACGCCAGAGTGCTGGACATTTTCTCGCCTAAAATTTGACCTAAGAATTTTTGAGTGGCTTTATTAACTATCGCACCACTTAGTTCACTGCGAGGTCACAATTTAATCCTAATTAAATTACCGTTATAACTTCTTGTTTTTTGTAACATTCAGTTTAACTAGAATTTTGGTTATGTCACTACCGTAATTTTGTAGCCCTTTGTCGAGGCGAATATTTAATTAAAACTAATTTTAGTACATTTATTATCATATCACTAAATCTTTTGGAGAGATTTTATTTAAATTAGTAATATACTT
The DNA here is from genome assembly GCA_963170755.1 of Amphimallon solstitiale. Classification (NCBI taxonomy): domain Eukaryota; kingdom Metazoa; phylum Arthropoda; class Insecta; order Coleoptera; family Scarabaeidae; genus Amphimallon; species Amphimallon solstitiale. The sequence continues at coordinate 112,564,057 of OY720677.1, read as the reverse complement.
AGTGATTATCATTACTGTTAAAATTATTGTGTGTCTCATAATGTGTTGAATTTTTAATCTAATTTCTGATAATATTTCTTTTGCAAATTTGACTTTCACGATGATCATTTAATTTTCCTGAGCGAAATATAAACACTTCTGTAAGAACAAATTTTGGTTCGGGAAGCTCAGTTTTTTTTTGTATTTTATAAAATTTCTTTTCTAAACTTTGACTTTAAATATTTGACTTTGCTATTAAATATCCTTCATTTAAATTAAATTTAGTTCATGTATTCAAACCTGACGTTGTTATTTAGCGAATTTTCGCATTATTAAACTAAGTCTTTTTACTGGGATGTTAATTTTCTTGCGTTTTATATGAATATATTTACACTTTTGTACTAACTTTGCCGTTGTGGCAGGTCCATGACATCATTTGTACTAATAACATGTGAGGTGAAGAAACGTTTCCGCAACCAACCTTCTGCTGCTGAGGCGCAGAGATTTTGTTAAATTATTAAGACTTTTATTTTCTTTCAAAATTTTATAAATGTTACCTAACGCTTTGTTCAAAATTTATCAGACTGTCTAGCATCATTTCATTTTACTTAAATTAATTTCCACTCAACGTTTGCTATCTTTCTTTGTAGTACTTAACTTTATCTTTTAATTTTAAAAAAAAACCATTCAACACGTAAAGATTTAATTAAATTTTGTTACATTACGTAATACCTTTTCTTTTATTTCTTTTACCTCTGCATATCTCAAATTTTATTGTGACAAGCACGTTCATAAGATTAGGTGCTACGAGTATACAGGGAGTTCAATAGGTAACCCGCTGGAGGGACACAGCCAGTGGTAGCTCGTAGGAGGCGCAGGTAGGTTATCTGTAAGATAGCATAGTGTCCTGGTGCCCGGACAACGTCGCTAGCGTCGTTGCCGACCGACGCTCTACTTTTAGGTGTTCTTATTTTCCTGAACCGTCACGCCGTCTGCGACTGAGTTAGCTCGGCCCTGCGTTATCCAGTTAAATCAACCCCTATTGTGATTCTCCGTTTCTTTACTTTAATTTAGTCTTTTATCTTAGTGCGACGTAGATCCGGTAGCAATATGTTACTATATTATTTGTTTTGTATTTAGTTTGATCTTTTTGTTTATGGCCTTTTATTTAAATCAATATGCAATACTTTGCCTGAAGAACGATGAGGGAGCTGTAATTATTGTCACAAAAGTAGGTAATATACATTTTATTGGTAAGCAATATGGTTATAAAAGTAATACAAAAAATAGTTAAGGTAGCAAAAAAATAAACAATTAGTCGTCGTTATCTGCTGCATTTCTTGAATGCGGTAAGTTATCATAGAACTCCTGGGCATCTTCCCCTATCAAGAATTTTTTGAGGTCCTGAAAAACGAAGTCACCTACATTACCTAGGAAACATTTTTATCTGTGTTACCTGGAGGTTTTCCCACTTCTTGGTAGCAACAGGGATTAGTGATGAATAGGCTAGCTGATCTGGAAGCAAAAATTCGCCATTCGGTAGGCTGTTGCTGTGTGTAGCTCGTTGCACTGTCTTCTTTTGACGGTTAACATTTTGCAGAAGCACCGTGCTTTCCCAAGCACCATTGTAGTTTAGTCTATAAAGCATAAGTTTAGGTTTTTCAATCGAAAAGTATGCTTCTCGTATAGGTCTAGAAGGAACCGCCAGTTTTGGCTTATAAATTTTCAAAGAATTAAAAAATTAAATCCAGTCTTTGAACATCTCTTGGGTACATTTGACAACTTGAAAGGGATTTGGTTTGATTCGGCAGTTCTCAACTGCCTGGTACCAATCTGCAGGTACCTCGGCTGGTATTTTTTTGGGGATTAAAGCCATATTTTTGTCGCACTCCATATAGGAGTGTCCACGTATTGGAAATGTCACTTGCACATTTTCAAAACGCTTACAAACGTGAACCACATAATATAAATACCGAAACATAGTAAAGTTCTTGTTTTGTCCTGCACAAGAGTCACAGAACAAACTGAGCCGTTTTACTGTGGAAGGCAGTACGTTAAATATAAAATTATGAAGCATGGAAACTACGTCATTACATCCTCGTTTAGCAATGGTCTGATCATAACAATAGAACACAGAATCTCCCGTTGACAGTATATGCACGTTAAAAAAGTATACACTTAGTTGGCGTTTGTAGTAGACGTCATTTGTCGTAATGTTGGGAACCGGAAGAATCTTCTGAAAGTCGAAGGCAACTGCTTCATACTCAACGTCTGTGGATGCTTTGATACGACTGTTTCTTTTCCTTGAGTAAAAGGCTTCAGCTTTCTTCTTGTGCAACATAGTCTCAACCTGGATTTGATGTAACTCGGCCGTGACTTTAGATTTTTCTTCATTATTTACAGTTTCCAATTTCTTGTTTAAGATAGCTGCTTTTGAAGTCCACTCATCGCATTTGCTGCATGTATCCGACCGTGGATAACCAATTGAAATGTTGTAATCATTAATGAAAATCTTTCGGTAACAGTCGTAGGAAACTGGAAAGTTATTGTATTTGTCCATATACATCTTATGGAGTTTTTTTACGTCCAAGTCTTCCGGTAAATAAAGTTTTTCAGTTTTTCCCAGAGAATAATGAGACTTTCTGCCTTTTAGCGACTGTATGTGCTCATGAACTTTATTTTTAGTTTCTTCTGATAAAGCTCGAGGGCGATTTTTATGCTTACCTCGACCATCTGGAAGAACCTTGCCATGTTCTGTTAGTTGGTTTTGAATGTGCTGAAGTCTTCTAGGTGTGATCCCATACAAGCTCAAAAATGCCTTATAACACACTGGGATGGTACATAAGCTATCGTTTTTTAGTACACGGGCTTTATACTTGTAGGAATAGGAATGGAAGTTAGCTTCCTCAGCGGGTTTTCGATTTTTCCTCTGTTTTACTAGGTTACATTCCACAAAACCACTCAGATATAAATTTTGTGCGTCGTTAGAGGGTAGTTCATTAAAATTCTTAATAATGGCTAATCGAACCATTTCGTCTATCTTATCAAAACACTGTAACTTGGTGCAGTTACATGGTGGGCCAGTTTCATGAGTTTGAGTTCTCAGTTTTTTTGCTGCATCTGACAAACGCCCGGTAATTTTTCTTTTCTTTGATGTAACTTTAGAAACGGGGGCGATGGCTTGATCCATGATAAGACTAATCTAGTGCACTCTTATTGTTAATTTATTATAGTTTTTAATTAACACTAACTTGCAAACATTATACAAACAAAACAGTCACTAACAAAATTATGCACACATTATAAGCCAGGATGCACGTTGGCCAATTCTAGCACCTTCATCGATATTCAGTCAAACGCTTGTCGCCCTCATCGTTTTTAACCCTTGACGATATATTTCAATGTTGCGATATAACGGACTCTTACTGTTTATCTCACAAATGACAGTCCACGTGTACAAAACATGGACTGAAAAAGTGTTTGCGCCCTCTAGTGCAGTTTGCACAAATTTGACACCCTCATCGTTTTTCCCGCCAACTCTTCATATACGTAGTATACGTATACGAAAAAAAATTTTCGTATATGAATAAATGTATGAATGCACATCTACCCTGAGCCGGCATTGCGAACAAACAACGTACAGACAGCTGTTTCGACCTTACATTGGTCTCGTCAGTGCACGAACGTGTTTATTCACAATGCTTCAAAAGCTTGGAAAACCTGATATTGTCAACTTACATACCAAACGCCATGAGAGATTCTCAGCGGCATCTGTTACCCAAGTGCGACAACGCAAGGTAATGTTGAAACAGCTGTCTGCACGTTGTTTGTTCGCAATGCCGGCTTAGGGTAGATGTGCATCCATACATTTATTCATATTATACGAAAATTTTTTTTCGTATATGTATAACTGCGTGATTTAATAGTGTGAGAGCGCTTACTCTTCAAGAATTACTGTTACATTGTATGTATTAACATATACGTGTTAAAAACATGTAATATTTACTATTACTACTATGAACATTTAATAATGCAATTTTTGATTGTGCTTGGTTTTTCTATAAAAAACTAAACTAACCATGAAACTATGATTCAACTATGTTGTTGTCATTACTTGTTATAGAAATATCATTTTTAATTCATTTCCCGTTACTTCCAAAACGCATTTTTTTCTATATCTTAGGAAGAAATTGCATTTTTTGCAGTGTCCGAGGAAAATCCCAGTTTCTGTATACGCTTTTTTGTTATTTTGGCGTTATTTGAAAGCGAATATTTTTTAGTCAAATGTATAATAAACATCACCGTGTCAATACTTCATGCTGTCGTAATAACGAACATTTAACAGGAATCCTTCATTTATTCAGAAATCAATTTAAGTCATAGGTTCCCAAAGTGGGCGATAACGCCCCCTTGTGGGCGCTGCAGGTCTAAAGGGGGGCGGTAAGAGACCCAGAAAAAAAATGGGGGCGTTGTGTAAAGGCTTAGGGGGCGATTTGTAATTTCATCTAGAATCTAGGAGGACTCTTAGACACCGACTGAGCTCTCGACTCTCGACTAGTCTCGACTACAGCTTGTGAACATCAACTAATATTAATTAAGAGATTGCTCAAACCAACTCGGTTCGATATTTCTCTCCGAGTAGTTCATATATCTGTCCTGTTTTATTGAATAAATAAAATAAAAAACATATCAATCGGTCGCTCCGTTTCGAAACGAAAAGAGACACAAACAAACAAATAAAAAGGCAACTGTATCAATCGGCTGGTTCATAGAATACTTGTTCTTACTTGTTGAGTACGATTGAGCGTCGAATGAGATAAACGAGTTTATGCATGTTTGTCTTATTCCTGTCGGTGCGTGCTGCTTATGCAATCCTATATAAACAACGTAATATTTATTTTATTTTCATTTGCGGTTTCGCGCGTAATAGATAAGCAGTACTTAAGTTCAACACTTATACTTACGTATTTCTCAAAACAAAACAATGTCGGAAGTAAAAAAGAAGAGACGGCAATACTGTGCGGAATATATTAAATTCGGATTCATTGAAAATCCTACAAACCCATCGTCGCCTTTGTGCCTTCTATGCCTAAAAACATTTTCGAATGAAGCAATGAAGCCTTCAAAACTTCAAGATCATTTGAATAAAATGTATCCAGATAAGAAAGACAAGAATGTAGCATATTTTCAAGACCTAGAGAAGAAGCATAATACTCGGCCAAGTGTAGCAAAACTCTTTTCGGCGGCTGCTAAGCAAGATGACGACGGACTTCGAGCTTCGTACAACATCTCTTTGTTAATTGCTCAAAAAGGCAAACCACACAACATCGGAGAAGTGTTAATTTTGCCAGCAATAAAGGAAGTAATAACTACTGTGCTTCATAAACCGGCCGCAGATATTATCGGAAAAATTCCTTTGAGTAATAATTCTGTGCAAAGACGAATTGATGAAATGGCCGGAAACATAGAAGAATCATTGTGCAATCATCTGAGGACTAGTCAATTCTCAATTCAGCTCGATGAGTCCACTTTACCAACTAATGAAGCATTGTTGCTGTCTTACGTGAGGTTTATTAAAGATGAGAAAATATGTGAAGAACTATTGTTTGCTAGAAATTTAGAGACCGATACAAAAGGCGAAACCATATTCAATACATTGGAAAAGTTTTGTGATGAGAAAGAGATTCCCTTGAAAAATATTATATCAGTTGCTACGGATGGCACTCCGGCTATGACAGGGTGCCATAAAGGCTTCATAGCGTACGTAAAAAATAAAATTCCAGATGTCCTTGCTGTACATTGCGTTATTCATAGACAACATTTGGTTGCTAGAAATTTAAGTGAACGACTATTTCAATCACTGCAATATGTCATCAAAGCAGTCAATAAAATCCGTAACTGCTCTTTGAATGATAGATTATTTCATCAGCTTTGTGTTACTAATGACGAAGATTTCAACCGTTTGTTGTTTCATACCGAAGTTCGTTGGCTATCAAGAGGCAATTGTCTGACTCGATTTTACAACCTGTTTGACTCTGTGATAGAGTTTTTGGAAACTAAAGATACAGAATTGCGCAACAAGCTCATTACATCAAAAAATGATATAGCTTACATGACAGACCTGTATAAATTGTTCAACAACATGAATCTCCAACTGCAAGGCGATGAACTAAATTTAATTAAAACAAAAAATGTCGTTGATGCTTTCGCAGCCAAACTGCTTCTACACAAAAAGAATATGGGCAGACGTGAGTTTCATAATTTTCCGAATTTATCAGTATCCTGCAGTAACGACGACTTGTTTGCCTACTGCCAACATTTGGAAAAGCTCCACATTGACTTCACCGAACGATACCAGGATATTTTGGACTTGGAAATACCAGACTGGGTGTTGGATCCGTTTTCAAATGTCAACACAGCAATATCACCACATCTGGAAGAAGAACTTATAGAATTGACAACGAACGAGGAAATAAAAATCAAGTTCAAAAATGGCTACCAAGAATTTTAGCTACAAAAACCGATCCCGCAATTGTACCCTGGATTGTGGTCAATCATTCAACGATTCTTGATAGCATTCCCATCGTCATATTTGTGTGAACGTGGATTTAGTGCTGTAGCAACGCTGCTTACTAAAAAGAGAAATCGTTTGCATGTTACCGAACGTGGTGACTTGCGGCTGTTCTTGAGTAAATTGGAACCTGATATCAACAAACTTATTAAACAGCATCAGATTCATCCTTCACATTAGTTTTTATATTAGAATCGATTATGTTTGTTTTATTTTGAATTTTGAATAAAAGATACTTTGTCTGAATACTATAAAGTTGCGTTTCAATAATCATTCTCATTGGCAGGTGTAGCCCGTAAAAGTTAACTTGAGACCTGAGCGCCGTTGTGTACTACCTACTACGCTCAGGTCTCAAGTTAACTCATTCATTCTAAACGAGACTTTTACTATAACCGTCTATAACCCATAGTAAAAGTCTCGTTTAGAATGAATGTTTAATCTCCGCTAATATAGCTCACAATAATTAATTTAATTTGAAGTTATAGTGGTTTTTGAGTAGGTGAAAAAATGGGGGCGCTAAAAAATAATTTATTCTCAAAGTGGGCAGTAGGCAAAATAAGTTTGGGAACCACTGATTTAAGTGAAAGACTACGTTTTGCAAAGTGACTCCTCATTTATGATTGAAAACATATATAGCTTTTTCTAATAAAAAAAAGTTATTAAGTCTGTGGATATCAACAACCATTGCAGCCATCTTGTATTTTCCAATTAATTCAAATAGAAATTACTTCGGCAAACGTAAAATGTAAATTATTTTCATATATGCAAATTTAAATGTCAATGTTGAATATATTACTATCAGATAATAATATCTAAAAGAAAAAAAAATTAAATATATTTCCTAGTAACTGTATCTTGGAATTTCCTAATGGTCGTCTATATATACATACATATATAGGTACTATAAAAACAGGTTTATTAATTTGTGCGTATGTTTAGCATTTGTATGAACACGACAAAATGTAAATTGTGGTTTTATTATATCTTCTTAATATACCATTAGAGTATTTTTTAAATAATTACATTTAAAAGTACGTAAGCAACTCATTTTTATGTTTTCCTACCTTCCGATCATTATATCTTGCCTTTAGGCGTAATCTTTCTGAAGGTATTCGAACTTAAATTATTATGATTTTACTTGAATTTTTTGTGATTTACAGTGTTATTTTAAAAAACTCTCTGAATATGGAAAAATCAAAGTTATTTTCTAATAAATATTGCTTGCATACAAAGATTCTACATTTACCTAAAGTTATATTTTGCTTTAATTTAAATACATTTGATCAATTATATGAATGTATTATTTAATTTACTAATATGGAAACTGGAACTACATGAACAAAGTGAATTGAAAGCTATATTAACCATTTTTAACTTGTTATATAACCAAATTTATAAAACCACTCTATTAATTTCCCATTAAGAAAAGAAACCATACTTTATTGGAAAGCATATAGGGATTTATTTTATTTTATCAAACAATGAAATGAGTAAGTAATTTTATTTATTATTTCTGCTTTGTACATGTTTTTTACAGTCGAATAGATTAATAAATATTATACATAGTATAACATTCTTCATCAGTCACTGATAAATCGAAATTGGAGTACATTCTAAATTGACGAACATATTCTAAGGCACAATGGTACAAAAACGTAAATTGTTCCACGTCAATAACGTAATCTTTTCTACTTTGTCTGGCATTTTTCACAGCTAGACAAACATCGCAGACGTGCTCCGTACTTATTTTTTCGAGAAGAAAACACATGGAAACGAACAAGCCACTAGCCCGGATACCATTGCTAAGAACAAGTTGGTTTATAACGCAAAAGATAAATGCACAAAAATTCAATTTCACTTACTGACAAATTATCAGAATTGGTCTTCCGGCTGTTCCCAATCTGTTCATTTCTTCGAAGGCCATTATAAGCCTGTTAGCGTCTTCCGGGTGATCCATATCGGACGACCATCCCAATATGTGAATAATATTAACCTCAAATTTTTGTTCCTATAAATTAGACGGCTATGTTACGTATTATTGTTTATATACGTTAACTTTATACAGAACTTACTTTATTATGAGATTCGTTAATGTATAACGTATATACCTCGAAATATTCGTTAATTTTGAAATTAACACAGGTAACCTCTAACATAGCCAAAGGATGGAAGACTTCATACTAAAAATTGTACACTAATTTAATGGATTATAAGGCTTTAATAGCGCTTTAGTAGCGCACTTATAGATTTAACTATGTAAGCTGAATGTTCTATTAAACCAATCGGCATAGTATTCGCGACTGATGAGTTTAGTTACCTCTAAAATATGCTGATATATTTTTTGTACAGTATATCGTCGTTAAGATGTCAAAACCTTGTATCTCAAAATATGGCGATTTTGAGATACGATGTTTCAGCAATATAAATTCATACCGCATAGGTTCACAAAGCTCCTTTATTAATGCTCCCTTGTGCTGAATTTAAATTCCTCGTGTCTTAGTGTTAACAGTCCCAAAAATTCAAAATATCGTATCTTGCACTGTTTTCATACACGCTGAAACGTACATTTTTAAATTAAGAAAAAAAAATTTTCAAAAAAATTATATTCATACGAAATATAAATTGATTCAAACGATTATATTATTCTTATGTTAAGTATATCTTGGCTCAAGTGAATGCAATTTTTCTCCAACTAAAACTAAATTTACTTCCCTATACAGGGTGGTTCACCGTGAACTGAATCGATCGATTGTGGAAAAACTATAGCTAGGAATTATCTGAAATTTTGACACTATACTAAAGTCCATGGGGGCCATTCGACTAATATATTTTCAAGATGGCGGCACTTCGGGCTATGCCGGAAGTAGGCACCAACTTCTTAACTTTAAATAGAATATCCTGTATATTGTCAGGTTTTTAGATTCTACGTGAAATGCTAAATATATTTCATGTATAATGTCATATATCTAAGTGTAACCCTTTTTGACTTATTGAAATTCTTATGTTAAATTTGACGTTTGCAGGCAGAAAATCAATCGTACTTTTTCCATATAAAGATGAATTTATTATTTAATTTGAAGCAAATTCTCTCAAATAGATGGTCTAATTGAATACTATTTGTATAAAATTGTTACAATTATTAATACATGCGAATTATACGCCTGAAAACGAATTTGGAAAAATAACCAAAAGACATTTTTTTTAAATGGGAAACGGCAACTTTTATAATTTTATCTTATGCTGCATTAAAAATAAGGATCACTTTGTATAAATATGTCTATTATAAGAATTGGTCGTTTTCGAAATATTGGTAAGTTAGTGTTTTTATCTTCTACAATACATACTGTTTGCATTAGTTCTTTTTTCAATAGTTAGCCATGTTTACAAAATTATAAATTGTCATTCGTTGAAGAAAAGTTATGCCGGGGCGCTTAAATTATACAGACGATGATTATTTAAATTTATTTATTATTTATGGGGAATATAATAAAGTTATGTCAAAAGAATGTGATACATTTGCAACTTGATATCCGCAAAAACGGAAACCATCTACCAATACCGTTAAACGTATTATAGAACACTTCAGAAACTTTGGATCCGTGAGGGCAAAGATTCAGGGAAATAAACTAGTTATTAATAACAATAATAATGTAATGCAAATGTATCACATGTTCTTGACATAACTTTATTACATTCCCCATAAATAATAAATAAATTTAAATAATCACCGTTTGTATAATTTAAGCGCCCCGGCATGACTTTATGAAATTATGATAAGGTAAATGACTTTTCTTCAACGAATGACAATTTATAATTTTGCAAACACTGTCATGGCTAACTAATGAAAAAATGAGGTGTGGCCACCACACGACTTTCTTATACGTATGAAAGTGTTACTTCCGGTCCGAGTTTTGAAATTTCATTTATACAAAAATTATTCCATATCTAACTCTAAATACTTTTTTACTCTTGATAAATATATATAGAATGCATAACTTACTACATATTTGCAAAAAATCGCTATTCGATAAGAGTAAAAGTGGTAATTTTTTTTATGCAAAAGATATTGAAAATGATGTTTTAAATACTTTTATACTCGTAACGTATTTGTCTTAAAAGCATGACTTGCGAGATATTCGCAAAAAACTGATTTTCGATAAAAGTAAAAGACCTACTTCCGGTTGGAATTTCGAAAAACTTTTTTAAGACAATTTGTTTCAAACTTAATTCTAAGTACATATGAATTCTTTATAAATTTGTTTAAACTTAGTAATTGACGAAATATTTGCAAATTTCGATTTTTTCACTGAAGTAAACTACTACTTCCGGTCGGCCGATTTTGCTCAAAATCTAATCAGTTCTCAAGAGGCAGATTATACACGTAAATACAAAATTTGGAATTGATATCTACAGCGGTTTGACCGCTATCGTGGTCACACACACAGAGACAGACACACAGACACACAGACACACACACACACACACACACACAGACACACAGACATTTTTTAAAAACCACTTTTTTGGTATCAGGGGACCTCAAAACGTAGACATCTGCAAAAATCTCGAGGTCGAAAATTTTCATCATCACAATACTTCCTTATACTACGTATAAGAAAGTAAAAAGAACTAATGCAAACTAATGCAATGTATTGTAGAAGATAAAAACACTAACTTGCCAATATTTCCAAAACTACCAATTTTTATAATAGACATATTTATACAAAGTGATCCTTATTTTTAATGCAGAATAAGATAAAATTATAAGAGTTGCCGCTTCCCATTTAAAAAAATTGTCTTTTGGTAATTCTTCCAAATTCGTTTTCAGGCGTATAATTCGCACACTCTGTATTAATAATTGTAACAATTTTATACAAATAGTATTTAATTAGACTGTCTATTTGAGAAAATTTACTTCAAATTAAATAATAAATTCATCTTTATATGGAAAAAGTGCTATTGATTTTCTGCCTGCAAACGTCAAATTTAACATAAGAATTTCAATAAGTCAAAAAGGGTTACACTTAGATATATAACATTATACATGAAATATATTTAGAATTTCACGTAGAATCTAAAAACCTGACAATATACAGGGTATTCTGTTTAAAATTAGGAAGTTCTTACTTCCGGTATAGCCCGGAGTGCCGCCATCTTGAAGATATTTTAAGCGAATGGTCCCTATCGACTTAAGTATAGTGTCAAAATTTCAGAGCATTCCTAGCTAGTTTTTCCGCAATCGATTGATTCAGTTCCCGGTGAACCAGCGTGTATACAAAACAGAGAAGTCTTGATTTGAAACAGATTTACTCAACTCAAAATAATACTTTTTAGCGTGTATGAACAAGTTGTGTCATTATTTTTATAAAGTACCCATGTTCGGTGTTTCGCTGTTTCAGTGACAAAACTAACCTTTCAAGTAAGGTGAGTAACTAATTTGTGTAATTAGGCTATTCAAAACATTTATTAGGAAGTTTTGTTACTATTTATTTGAATCATTCATAAGTTAGGTTGTTTATGAATTGATTTCTGTTTAATTCCAATTTTGTTTATTCGGTTACTAAAAAACAGTAACTATGTAAGCGTTCTAATATAGGTTTAAACAAAACTAACAACTCTTACTCGCTGTTGAGTTGCAGAATATGATAGTGAGTTGAGATACAAGGTTTCTTTTCTTATTTGGCCATCAGTTATTTGGAGTAACGGATTTTTATTTTGTATAAATAAGATTAAGTATTATTCAAATAATATAGTACAACTGTTATTAGAAACAAAAAACTTTAGTTTATGTATTTTTTTACATAACAGATAATATCTTCAAGGCGTGGGCAGAAACAAGAGAGTTAAATATCGACATCTACCAACCACGCAAAGATCAATGTGATCTGTGTTTTTCGCATAGTTTAGGTTGTGTCGATGACCTTATCTACAAGAAATACATAGATGATAAAAGCAAGAGAGGAAAAATGTAAGGACAAAGAGGATGCTATTAACGGAAGCATTTCTGCATTTACAGTTGATGTGCAGGTTGTTCAACTTGTTCCACAATTGCATGCTGGCATACTTTATTGCAAGCAAAAACTGGCTTACCATGCTGCCACAATTTGACAATTTACAATTTGGCAACAAACGCAGTCGTGTGTTACGTCTGGCATGCGGGAAAAGGGTGTATGGAAAGTAACTGTTTTATCTCCTGTATTGTAAGAAAAACGAAGGCCCATAATATTTTATAGCGATATGTGCGCCGCGCAAAAAAGAAACTCTTTGCTGTACAATGTTCTGCTAGATTATTGTAACTCGCATGACTCTGAAATTATTCAGAAATACTTATTTAAAGGTCATTTACAAATGGAATGTGACAGCGTCCATTCCATCACCAAAAGCCGAAAAAAAAAATCGACAAAGGCAGATCATCAAAGATTCAAGACATTTTAAAGCTGGACCATACAAGGTCACGTACATAGACCATTAATTTTTTCATGACTTTCCAATAAGAAATATTTAAACCCTATACGACCTGGGAAAAAGGCAGGTGATGTGTTACAGAGATCAGAGCTCTTATGTACACAAAACTTGATAGTATACAGTTCAAATTAAATTTTGATGCAGGCTTGGCTCCACTACCATCAAGAAAATTAATTGTTGTAGGGCGTATCACAAAATTATATAACTGCACCAATTAAGTCCGATAAATACAACCATCTCCAATATTTAAAATCCGTTATTGATAAGGGTTATCATCTATTTTATAACCTTAGGAATAATGTCTTCATTTAATATCTGTGTTCATTTATTTAGTTTCGTAAAATGTAAAAGATTTTGTCTAACCCGAAGCCGTCGTTTGACAAAATAAAACAGTTTTATCAAAATTTAATGCTTTCAATTGGTTTGGTAATGGCTTATAAACAATTAAATACGGGGTTCCATTCTCATCCATACCATGAGGAATTTATTACATAGATTTTTTTGCGTTTTTTGTTTTTATGAAATTACCTAAGCTAGCCTTACCTAAGAGTTAAAACACTAATCAGAAAACATTTCCCTCTCTTATTTACACAAGCAAGCATTCAATTAAGGCTGCCTTTAATATTTTCATACATTTATTTCTTAATACAATTTGACGTTAAAAATGATTTTTACTTATGTCCCAGCTCTGCTGACAACCGAGAAGCAATTGGTTAGTTCGAAGGGTTCAGCAAACATCTGAAGTGTAAGTTCAAATCATGCCGGCGGCGGTGGTATGAAATTTTTATAATTTGGCAATCCCAAAAGGTGCTTTGAATCGATTTTCCGCGTAAATATTCTCTACAAATTACCTCATATACTCGCCAAAAGTGCAAAAGTAGAGGGCGTCAATGTCTATAAAAATTGGTTTTTATTATTTTCGGACGCGCGAAATTTTTTTTTCGTTTTAATGCAAATATTAAAGTTGTAGAGAATGAAAAAACGCTCAAAATTCATACTAACCTTTTTTTTGTGCGATGTATTGTTATGGAGGTTGGAAATGTAAAAAGTTTTGGTTTGGGGAAAATACTTTTGATAGACATTTGCAGGAAAGATTGTAACTGCAAGGATAACAATTTATTGAAAACATTGCAATCTTTTGAGTCTCCTTCACGTTTTTTGTTTCCTCTTTCAGCGGCTCTTCAACGTCGTGCGCTTCTTCGATGAAGCTCCTTGATGTCTCTGTTGTCGGCTCGCTCTGTAAGTATACGATTGATGTATAGGACCACTGAAGCACTTGTGATGGTAGCTCGTCAATCTCAGCTTTTTCCATTCCAATGAAGACACGTTGCTGCAGTTTCGCCCCTGCACAGTACTTGCAAGCTACTGACCAAGCGAGGCACGATTTTTGGTAGCCACAACTGCACCCCATTTATTGGTCTTGTATGCGCATGTGATGAGGTTCATGATTTGCTAGCGCTGCCTCCCTTGTGCTCCTTTCTTCTTCAAATCCTTGTACCGTCCTCTTCCAACCCCAATTCAAGGGATCTAAGTCATTGACCAACCAAGCCTGCACTTGAAAATATGCTCTTCGGCTATGGAGATTAACTGCAACGGGCGAAGGTGATAAAGAAGGGAGATTCACTTTGCTTTTAGTCGCGGATTCTGTGAATTTCTAGAAGCGAAGTTCAGGCAGTGTGACCTTGCAAATGACACCATCGTACAATGCCATAAAGATGACCGATTCCACGGCTTTGCTAAGGGATCATGAATTTATCTCATTTTCGAAGACATGAAAACGTTAAAACTCCACAACAGTGCATCCCACAAGAAAAAAGTTGTTTTTGGAAACTTTGGCGCCCATGAGTACATGAGATAATTTGTAGAGAATATTGTTTTCTACAATGTTTTGTAAAACAATTTTTTGGCCCACCAATCATTTACGCAGAAAATCGATTCAAAAGTTTTTGCAATTACCAAAAACCCTCAAGGGGGATTTATCAAATAAAATAGCCTATCGGATTTTTTTCAGTTAGTTACAGATTGACTGTACTACTCTCATATCGCAGATCTAAGAACGCTACAAAACTTTATATAAAAGATAAGAAATGCTAAATATTAACTCGACGGTAGTAAGAAATGATGAAATACCAGTCACTCTCTTGAAACACTGTACTGAAAGTCCATCGAACCAGTTGGACCAAATCATCAAGAGTTCGTTTAAATGTGGAAGATTTCCATCTCAACTCAAGTAAACAATAGCAAAATCAATTTACTAGAAAGAAAAAGAAAGGTGATTCTAATGTGGCAAAACCTTTTGAAAAATTAATTTGTAAGGGAGTTGCAGTTGCTGTTATGTTAAGCACTTAGCGTTATGGAAAAGTATTCTATTATAAACTGCCGACCAAAATGTACTAGACTGTTTTTATTATTACTGTCTTGTTAAAGTTAAAAGACATCAAAACTTGTATAAGAACATACTGTTTTATGTCAAATAAACTGCCTACATACTCACGTTTGTTATTAAAGAGAGTTCATTGAGACACAAAATAACGTTGATTTGTTTGTCGAATACGAATTGCCAAAGAATTCCTAATGTTGTACTTATTGGATTGGACGTCACAATAAATTTAGATGGTGTTGAAAAACTATCAACTATTGTTGTTGTGATGAATTGCTCCTCATCAGCTTCCGTCGTATAACGGTATTCTTGACTATGTGGAAGTTGTTCTGTAAAAATATTAATTTCAAAACTTAGTACGATTTCTTTCGAATATCTGCTTTATTATTCTATCAAATTATCTAACCCGAATAAGGAAGACTTCTTTCAGCTGGAATGGTATCGTAGAGAAAATCTATATCGCGGATAGCTTCATCTTGCCAATATGATTCCTCCAAGTATTTCATTTGTTGTGCGATTTTTATTGTTAGGATATTTTTGATTGCAGATTCCATACTTTGATCACACATTACGCCAGCCTCAGTTGGTATCATTAGACATTCCAGTACTCTGAGCAGCACAAAATGTACCACCTTGTATTGTTCCAATCTATCGACCATGTTCATTCGTTGCTTGCGTAATTTATACAAATGAAAGAAGACGTCCATTTGGCCTTCAGCAATAGCCATTTTCAGGCATATATCACATAAGATTATAATACCAGTATATCCGATTCCGTCACTAAAATAGATAATAGAAGAAAAAGAAAACTTACAGTAATAGTAAATAATATGAAATGTTATGAAAGCTTCAATACGTTGCTCTGTATATTCCAGGGCCAAGGGGAAAAATAGAGTCCTCACATTAAAAGCCATATGATTAATAATTGGGCCTGAGAGAGTTGAAGCCAAGGAGGCTTCTTGCACAAAATTGAAGAAACGGCGAAATAATGGAGAAAAGTGGGTGAAATATGAAATTAACTAGTTTGCCTGTAGATCTATAGAGGAGGATGAAGAATGGAGATGAGGAAGAATGCTGGAATATGGAAATCACACATATTTTGAGGTATATATCACATAAGATTATAATGCCACTATATCGGATTCCGTCACTAGAATAGATTATAGAAAAAAGGGAAAACTGCAAAAAAAATTACAGTAACAGTGAATAATATAAAATATTATGAAACCTTCAATATATTGCTCAGTATATCTCAGGGCCGAGGAAACAACAGAGGCCTCAAATTAATAGCCATATGATTAATAATTGAGCATGAATAGCTCAAAAATAATTACAAATGTTTTAAACTAAGAGAATGCGATGGTATATATCAAGGATAGAATTTAGGCTGAGAGAGATGAAACCAGAAAGACTTCTTGGACAAAGTTGGAGAGACGGCGAAATAATAAAGAACAGTGGATGAAGTATGTGTGCTGACCAGGGAGATTAACAAATTTGCAGTAGAGCTCTAGTGAAAAATGGAGATGATAAGGAACGCTGGAAAATGGAAATCACCAACATTTTTAGGCATATATCACATAAGATTATAATGCCAGAATATCCGATTCCGTCACTAAAATATATTATAGAAGAAAACGAAAACTGCAAAATAAAATTTCAAAAAAATCGACTAAGACCGCACTCTCGCAGTAAAATGTCCCAGGCACAAAAAATATAACATAAATTCCAGTTTGGCTTTTCAAACCTTTAAGTTCAAGACCTTAACATAAAAATGAGTGCAAATTCTTCAAAGTTACATTTATTTTTCTTTGAAAAAAATAAAGTCATGTTTTAGGATGCTAAAACTTCAAAACAGACGCGGAAAACTTAAAAGAATAGACTAGGTATTATATATATTTAGTGTTACCGCCCCTAGTCCTAATTACCGCTTCTAAACGGTTCGTCATGGAATGAATAAGTTTCATCGCGCTGTCTTGCGGGATAGCGTCCTACTCTTCGGTAAGTGCTGCTTGAAGTTCAGCTCTCGTAACTGGTGCAGGATTTCTAGCCCGAATTTTTCTTTTGAGTTCATCCCACAGGTGTTCAATAGGATTCAAGTTCGGGCTGCGCGCCGGCCAGTCCATAACTCGCATTTCAAGTTCTTGTAAGTAATGCCTTACGGAAACTGCACTGTGTGGACGGCCATTATCCTGCATGAGAATGAAGGTTTGCCCGATAAAACCAACGTAAGGAACCACATGGTTCTCTAGAATTTTTTGGATGTATCGGTTCACAGTAAAACCTCCTGCTCGGCCGCCGGTTTCAATAAAAACCAGCTCGGTTTTTGTGTCCATAGAAATGCCAGCCCACACCATACAGGAACCTCCTCCAAGAGCCACCTTTTCTGTTATGCAGCATTGTGCGAATCTTTCTCCCGGCCTTCTGTATACTTTTCCTCTTCTGTCACTGCCGTGCAAACACACTCTGCTTTCATCCGAGAACAGTACAAAGCGCCATTGCTCGTTTGTCCAATCAACAAGCTCTCTTGCGAAACGGAGACGAGCTGCTCGATGGGCTGGGGTCAATTTTGGACCCGTAGCTGGCCTTTTTGGACTAAGGTCGTCTTCTGACTGTCCACCGACTAACAGCCACTCCCCGCGCTTCTCTGAGCTCCCATTAAATTTGTACGCCGGTGAGAGCCCGATTTCTTAAAGAGCTCTGGACAATGAAACGGTCATCTCTCATTACTGTGCTCCACTTTCTATCGGAACCTCTTCTTCGATGCAAGCTACCATTCTCCTGGTATCTTCGATAAGCTCTGGACAATGAAACGGTCATCTCTCATTACTGTGCAGCACTTTCTGCCGGAACCTCCTCTTCAATGAAAGCTACCATTCTCCTGGTATCTTCGATAAACTCTTGACACGACTGACTCATGTGCAGCACACGAGCGACTTCCCGTTGATTATGGCCTTGTTGCAATAATGCAACCGCTTGAGCCGCTACTTCGGTTGTAGTATCCATTAGCAGCTAATATTCCTAAATGTGGCTGACGGAAATGTATACCGGTTGACGTTTGACAGCCAAATAATACGGGTTGATAAGGTAGAAAGCCTTTTAAACGACCTACTGGCCTGCAAAGAACAATGATGTCAACTTATACAAAATCTTGTGATTATCGATCACAACAAATTGCAGGGTAGTCTAAGTGTATAAGAAGCCTAAGTTGAAGGATCCTGAATTTAAGTTTTAGTTTTTGTGCCAGAGGTAATTTAATGCGAGTGTGCAGTCTGAGTCGATTATTTTGCTCCCGAGTGTATTATAAAACCTTCAATACATTGATCAGTATGTTTCAGGGCCAATGGTAAAAGCAGAGGCCTCACATTAAAAGCCATTCGATTAATAATTGGGCCTGAATACCTCGAAGGTGATTAGAAACGTTTTAAACTAAGAGAAGGCGGTGGAATATGTCAAGGGTAGAGTAGAGGCTGAAAGATCTAAAGCCAGGGAAGACTTCTTGGATGACGTTGAAAAGACGGCGAAATAATGGAAAAGAGTGGATGAAGTATGTGCACTGACAAGAGAGATTAACAAGTTTGTCAGTAGAGATATGGTGAAGGATGAAGAATGGAGATGAAGAGGAATGCTGGAATATGGAAGTCACCAATATTTTCAGGCATATATCACATAAGATTATAACACCAGTATATCCGATTCCGTCACTAAAATAGATTATAGAAGAAAACAAAAACTGCAAAAGAAACTTTACAGAAACCCTAAATAATATAAAATATTATAAAACCTTCAATACATTGCTCAGTATATTTCAGGGCTAATTAGAAGAACAGAGGCCATACAATTATGAATTGGGTCTGAATATCTCAAACGTTTTAAACTAAGAGAAGGCGGTGGTATATGTCAAGGGTTGAGTAGAGGCTGAAAGAGCTAAAGCCCGGGAAGAGTTTTTGGACAAGGTTTGACAGACGGCGAAATAATAAAGAAGAGTGGATGAAGTATGTGTGCTGACCAGGAAGATTAGCAAGTTTGCCGGTAGAATTATAGTGAAGGTTAAAGAATGGAGATGAGAGGAATGCTGGAATATGGAAATGATTAGAGCGACACCATCAATGAATGGCAGAAGCCTTGCCGCAGAAAGAAGGATGGACAGTGCGGTGTGTCATTGCCGTATATATTCGGACGGATGGACGAGAGGCTGTTTCCCTCTGAAGAACAGCAAATCATTATTAGTAAATTGCTCTACAGTCATCTAATATTAGTAAGATCAACAGCGCTTTCCTTTGGCTTTTAATACAGATAAAGAATATTTTGCATTTTTCATACACACATTAAAGGGCCTGGTGCAACAAAAGAAGAGTAAATAAGTAATAAGAAATTTTGAAAAAAATAATTACTCGAATCCTACTAACTGATTTAAAAGTATAGACGGCAAGTACCTGCAGTGAACCACAATTGGTGATTTATCTTCTGATATGCTCAAAATCTTTTTCATAAAAGACGCTAAACTCTGGATATATAATGGAACCCTAATATAGTCCGGTGTACTGAAGAAATGCAATTGTTCCACTTCTCGCTCTTTATGATCGCAAAATAGTCTGAAGTGTCTTATTTCATAGTTAGCCATCACATCGACGTTTTGATACAAAACTTTTACATCATCAAAATCCAGTTCTTCGTTTATATCAGGCCAATAAATTCCAGAATCCTTTTCCTGGAAATAATTAAAGGAACGAATTTGTAGAATTACAGTTTATCATCAATAGCATTTTTATATTTAAATACATATTCTACCCACCTTTTCTTCTTCAGTTAAGTCAGATGCTATTATGATGTATTTGATATTTTCCTGCCAGATCATGCGCCAAAAATCACTGTAAGTGTTATCTGTTGGAGTTTGAGTTGCAATATAAGCCTTACGTTTATTATAACCCTGCAAAATGTACTTTCCTAAGGTGTATAAACTTATGGCGTATCAAAGATTTATGAAAAATATATTTTATGCGAAACGCAAGTTCACAAAAAAATAAGTAAACTAGAACTTTTTTGTAAGTATCCGTCACGTTGTTATACAATTTTCCAATATAATAATTGTCTTAACAATTTTTACTTACATCTATATAACTTGCATTGATGTAGCTAGAAAATGGATCTTCGTCAATTATTTTCAGCTTTACTCTATTTACGTCATCTGAAAACATATGATAATTAACCTTTTGGGGTACGTAGGTAATGAGATTTTAATGTTTACATGCAACCAGTTTCGAATATCTATTTTTTGCTCTATTCGGCAATTGACAGCCATCATTATGAGCTTTAATAGGCCCTTCTGGAAACATCTGAAATTTATTCAAATTAATGTACTGTGAAATTCACAATCGACATTAAATCTATTATAGATATATTAAGTCTTTATACGTGTTCTCTTACCATTTGGCACTGAGAAGGATTAGTAATTTAAGAAGGAAGAATTATGCTGCCGCCAACTACGATTAAACCAATAACCTTGACTAACGAATAGTTATAAATTGGTAAGATACTGTGCAAAGAAGAGAAAATTTATTAAGATATATTTTGTACTTGCTATCACAGGAAGGAAGGAAAAAAGGTTTTAATTCTTAACCAACTGAAACCTAACATTGTACATTAAAAAACATTATATACTTACATGATACTGTATTACTAGATCATCATTTTCAATGCTATTTTTAATATACTCAGCTAGTGCTTGAATTTTGACCAATTTTGTAAAATTTTTATCATCGAGTACAATTTCGTCCTGCAAAGTAAAATTAAATATAAAATCTTTCTTTGCCTTTTTTTCGACGGCCATTTAACATATAGGTCTGTATTGTCTACTATGTGGTAAAGTTGGTTGTTGTAAATCGAGAATCCTCTAACAGAGCTACCTTTGAACTTCATATTTTTTTATTAGGGTACTATATTTGTCAATAAGCCACTAGGTGAAGAAGTCCTTTTAGATTCATTTTGTACGTTGTTTTAATATATTGGCTACGAATAATTTAATGTACATATTATTCACCCTCTCTCTCTCTCTCTCTCTTTCTCATGATCTACGTTTGACAATGGGCAACTCGAATTTCGTTTGGTACTTATTCTTCCGGAAGCCCAGCTGTCAGTAGATTTTGTACATCCAGTTGTGTTTCACATTTCTTGGCCAATCGATTCATTGAAGGTGTGACACCCGCGTTTGTTTGCTTTTGCGCAGTAGATGTTGAGTGATTGTATTGAACACGTCGTTCCGTAAGAGCTGTTTTCCGAATATATAGAAAATGTTTTTCGTTATATCTTCTGTTCAAACTATCAGGGTTTATCCAATTTCTAATACGCCAAACAGTAGTAGTTCGACTCTTACTAATGTCTTTGTACAGTAAATGGAAACGCACCTCTTGCATCCGTCATAGGTAGAAAGCAAATGCAAGTAGAGCAACGTGTCTTCAAAATCTTACCTCATTAAAGTAAGCTGTTTTATAAGTAATTAAGTAATCAATGTTCAAACTTCAAATTTTGACAGTTGGCATACTTAAATTCAAATTATAGCCGCTTACATGACATAAGCAAACTATCAATATTATGCGTTTGTCTGATTACGTGTACGGTCACCAACTATTTAAAAAAAGGATGGCCGTCACAAACGAAGAAAATATTTGAAGGCACGGTATTCGAAGTTTCAGTTCGAGTTACTAAATTCTAATAAAAGCAAAAGTTGGCCACTTTTGCGTTAGCACCATAGTCAAGATAGATATGAGGAAATCAGCTGAAATGCAGCCGCAGACTTGTGTTCCTGACTCACTGGTTTTCGTTAGTGTAGTGCAGCAAAGGAAAAGGCACTAGAACCTTGGAGGCGAATAGAATAGACAACAATCGGAGACAATCATACGATAGACTACCAATTGTGGCTTTGGTAGGAGTCTGTTTGATACCACAATGATTCATCACATCATGTCTTACCTTGTCCACGGTACAATAATAATAATAATAATAATAATAATAATAATAATAATAATAATAATAATAATAATAATGATAATAATAATAATAATTATTATTATTATTATTTCAAGAAACGAGTACAAAACAAAAAAGTAGGTACAAGTTTGAAACATGTCATGTGAAAAATATTACCTAATATCTAAAAAATCATCTACATCATAGCAGGAAATGGCCAGCAAGTATTGCTGTACTTCACTTTTAAAACGGAAAAAACTTGTAATATTTTTTATATAGTCAGGCAGCTTATTATTAAATTTACAACCAATGAAATACAAAACCGTTTTTCTGTGGCGAGTAGGCAGCAAGTAATCATTACTGCGAGTATCATAGGAATGAGTACTATTACCTATGGAAAACTCAGGCTTGTACTTATATACAAAACAAAGTACCTCAAGAATGTACAGATTATAAAAAGTTAAAAGAGAGTGATTCTTAAAAACGACTCTACAGGAGTTTCCATAACTAATGTTGTATATAATTCGAATTGCTCGCTTCTGCATCAAAAAGATTCTACGAGCTTCGGACGATGCGCCCCAATGAACAACACCATACCGCATGCAAGACAGAAAATTTGAGCTATAGAATGTTTTTAGGGTATCCCCACTACAGCTCCGCTTCAGTTGCCTTAGAGCATAACACGTTTTTGACAGAGTTTGGAACAATTCGTTAATGTGCAAACTCCAACCAAGGCTGCTTTCTATAGTGAGACCCAGAACCTTAACAGAAGACACCGATTCAAAACCATCGCCCACGCCAGAAGACGGGTGTAAGTTCGCCATTTTATTACCGAAATAAACAAATTTGCACTTGTCTATGTTGATAACTAATTTATTGAATGACATCCAATTTTTGATTTGATCAAGGAATAATTTACAGCATATAAGACTATATGAATTGTTTTGTCAAAAACTGTAAGGAAATCATTAATATAAATTTAAAATAAACTAGGTCCTAAAACTGAACCTTGAGGCACACCAATATCAACCGGTTCATAGGAGGATTGGTAGTTATCAATCTCAACACACTGTTTACGGCCAGAAAGATACGAACTGAACCACTTAAGGGAAACACCATTAACGCCATACTGCTCTAATTTGTGCAGCAAAATTTCGTGATTAACGAGATCAAAAGCCTTAGACAAATCTATACAAATACCCAAACAGCAGTGATTTTGATCCAAGTTGATGTAAATTTGCTTTAAAAAGTTAAATAACGCCGTATTCGTAGATTTATTTGCGCAGAAGCCGTGTTGATTAGAATGCAGTAAGTTAAAACTGTTAAAAAGGTTATTTAACTTTTTGTTCATGAGTTTTCCGTATATTTTAGAAAAAACAGATAGTAAACTAATGGGACGGTAGTTCGATATTACATCAACATCACTTTTCTTAAATAGTGGCTTCACAATTGCCAGTTTCAATGCAGAAGGGAAAATGCCTTTGTTGAAAGAAAAATTATTGAGGTAGGCTAATACAAAACTAATACATGATAATGAGTGTTTAACAACAAAACTAGATATATTGTCATGATCACTCGAAAAAGACGACCTCACGTCAGCCATGGCACTCTCAATATCACTCTCAGTAATTGGCGACATAAAAAAGACGGTGAAGTCGATGGTGTCCTTATGGAGTCGCTAATATTAGTAAAATCCATACTAGAGAGCTTATCATTTGTTTTATCATTTAATAATTTGTAGGGAAGTGAAAGAAAATGTTCATTAAACTAACTACACAATTCAGATTTATTGGAGGGCTGTGCGGCAAAGTTGAACGTCCGTCAGATTTGGTTGTTGTTGTTTTTTTAATTATTGACCAAACCGCTTTAGATTTATTATCAGCTGAATTTATTAGTAAATCGTTGATCTGCAATCGCTTATTGTTCAAAAAATCCTTGTAGATCCTGTCAAAGCTTTTATATTCAGATTTAAACTGCGGATATTGTGCACTAATGTCTTTTAAAAATAATAAGGTGTTCTTCATTGCGACCACATCCGAAGATATCCACACATTACCACAACCCCCATCCCTGCTCGGTTTATACCGCTGCATGGGAAAACAAACGTCATAATAATAACTGAACCCTTAAGAAACGCTGAAAAAGCTGTATCCGGGCAATTACACTCATAAACCTTATATATATATATATATATATATAATTTATATTCTAAATCTGTATAACTTGGTTGATGGGTGTTCTATTAATTAAGATATTTCACTGTGACATTTGAGTATATCAGAAAGCAAAACAAGAGAGATGGTAAATATCTTATATCATCACCTATATGTGAGGAATTATAAATTCTGGAGCCTTTTATAAAATTATTATTTAAGTATGTGTGATGTTTGGTATTTTTTCTATACGCTAAATTGGTACTTGCTAAAAAGTCAAAAAATATGATTTCTTAACTCCTATATAGCCTCTGTACATCTGGAGTATCTCAGCCTAGTACAATGAACTGGCAGGAAATCCACCAAATATTAAGTATCAAGGTATGACTAAATCCTATTCTTTTCTTTGTATGTGCTAGTTTATATTTGAAATTATCTTCTTATGATAATAATAAAACTTCTATTCTGTTAACATATACAAGTATGCGTAGAATTTGTCAATTACATGGTTAAAAGGAATGGAGAAAAAAATATCAAAAAGAAAGTTTTAACAGATATAGTTGTTGCACTAGTATATGTATGTTATGCTTTTGTATGCCGCTAACATTTAGGAAGTCACTTACTTTGTACATACATAGAATTTGTTTTATTTTGCTCGTAAACGTCTTTATGTTACAATTTGTTATACAGGGTGATTCTTAATATATGCGACAAACTTTAGGAGCTGATTCCTGGGGTTATTTTGATCATAAAAGTCCAAAACCGCTTAGTTCAGAAGTTATACAATGTTTAATAGAAAGTTAAAATAATAAATGGTTTTATTATAAATTAACAAAATAATTAGTAAAACAAAATTAACTTATAGTAACTGTTGAAATTGACCGCCCCCAACTGTACTACAAGCTGCTAGCCTCCGTGGTATTGACTGGCGAGTCCGTTCGAAAATACCAGGAGTATTTCGAATTGTTTCAAAAGCTGCTATAATATGATTTCTTAGTTCATCGACATTTTCCATGGGAATCGTGTAAACTAATGATTTAAGGTAGCCCCAGAGAAAAAAGTCCAATGAATTTAAGTCTGGAGACCGAGGAGGCCACGGTTGTGGACCTCCCCGTCCTATCCACCGATTTGGATACGTACTGTCCAGAAACTCGCGAGCAAGTAAATTAAAATGCGCTGGAGCACCGTCATGCATAAAATACATTTGTAATCTTAACTGCAACGGAACTTCTTCCAGCAGTAGTGGTAACTCCTCTTCAAGAAAATTGCGGTATACCTCGCCATTTAACCGCATCGGTAAAAAAATGTGGCCCTAACAAGTGATCTGCAACAATTCCGGCCCACACATTGACAGAGAATTGATGCTGATGGCGGGCATTCATTATTTCTCGCGGATTTTCTTCGGCCCATATGTGATTATTATGAAAATTAATAATCGCGTTTCTAGAGAAAGTAGCCTCGTCGGTGAAGAATATTTGAGCCAAATGGTTAGGATTTTTTACGACTTCGTGTTGCGTCCATTGACAAACAGCTAATCTTTGTGGAAAATCTGCTGGCAATAGAGCCTGCACCCGTTGAATGTGATATGGATACAACAGTTGATCTTTCAATATTCTCCAAACTGTGGCCTGACTAATGTTTAAATCAAACGCAATTTTTCTGGTGCTTGTTGTAGGATGTTCCTCAATTTCATTTAATACCGTTTCTTCAACTTGTGGAGTTCTCACTGTAGATGGGGCCCTCTATCAGTCGTCCGTTTTTTAAAACTTCCCGTTTTACTAAGACGTTGATGTAGACGGGCAAACATGGAATGATGTGGTATGATACGGTTCGGGTATCGTTCTGCATAAAGACGTCTAGCAACACGCGCATTTCTATTGGCAAGACGGTAAACGAAATGCATATCACACATCTCAGCATTCGTATAATTCATTTTAGAAAACAGAAACTGGCAATAAACTGAATTAATACTCTGACACTATTGACAAATATTGAAATGACAAATAAACAATTTGATTAGCATCGACAACGCGACCACTACGCATATTAGAGAAACAGGCACAGACTTGTGTTTACGAGCTTGTATTACAGTTGGGAGCGGTCATTTTCAACAGTTACTATAAGTTAATTTTGTTTTACTAATTATTTTGTTAATTTATAATAAAACCATTTATTATTTTAACTTTCTATTAAAAATTGTATAACTTCTGAACTAAGCGGTTTTGGACATATATTCTTATGCACTTTTATGATCAAAATAACCCCAGGAATCAGCTCCTACAGTTTGTCGCATATATTAAGAATCACCCTGTATATATCTCTCCCAATCAACAGAGGATGAGGTTAGTTTCATAAGAAAGTGAGACAAATGCAAATCGTTATTATTCCTTGTATAGGTCCAATAGGAATGCTTACAACTTGCGGTTCTGCACGTGTTTACATTTACATGGATATAACAGAGACTCTCTAAAATAATAACGAAGGTAGTGTTAAAATTCTGTGCCCAGAACAAACAAATTTTTATGTTCCCAGCTGCCAGCTTAAATAAACATGGGACTCTTTGTTATTTAATTATATGCTAATTGGATGACTTTTCGTGTTTGTCAGGAACGATTCAGGTAAAAAGATGCCTGATCTGTTTATTTGGTCTCCAATATTAAGTGATCAATTTAGACTCTGACACTCTCAAAACAAAGAAAAATAGTGTTATATCATATTCAACATTTATATTAGAAATAAACAACTTTACACACTTGTACAAAATATACTGACACACAACAGAAGTACAAACATTAGCGAATTTGATTAAAATAAATGCTTAATACTAATAAAATCTAATAAATTAATATTGACAAATCCGTAATCTAATTTAGAGCGCTGCTGTCGCCAACAAAAAGCACAATAATAATTTTAGTTTACTTATCATACAATCTGAGCACTTGCCCAGTCTAGGAATTACTTTAGGCCTTTTTTATTTAACATACAAATGATAATAGTTTCTTCTATTGGTATAAAGAAGCCCTCGCTGTTGCCGGTCTTCTTCTTCTTGGAAATTTCCCGTCGGCGGCTGCAATATGGCCCCTTCTTGATCGAGGAATTTGCACTTATTGATTAGGTGAATCAATTAGTGCAAATTCTTCACCTCTGTAGTTTCTCGAGGGAGTTTACCGCGGTGTTCTTGTTGATTATTTAATTAGACTAAGAAATGCGAAATGTGTTAATTTATATTTAACAAAAGATGTCTGCCCTATTAAAGAATATTAATTTGCTCTTTAATATTCAAATTAATTAAATAAACTAGAAAAATAATAAAGTATTCCGTGGCTTGCCCCAAAGAAAAGATCAGAGTTTTTATCAAAGACAATATTTATGCACTTACATTGATAGCACAGGTATAAATAATATACAATAGTTACGACATACACAAATATTCAGATGATACAAATAAAAATAACAAGATGTTGTTCCTTAACACTGTCAGAATAAAAATAAGTCTTTAAATAATAAGTCATCGATCACTGCTACAATAAATATAACAAATATTATATTTATGATTAAAATTTGACCGCAGAGTTATACGATAAATTGACAATCTGACTTTGAATGATTACAAAATCACACAAATGAAATTATACATACATAATCGACTGTCTAACAAAATGTTTGTTACGAACATTATAAAAAATGAAATTATTGATTAAAATAAACACATTGACACAATTCGCCGGTTAATGATTACAAAGAAACGTTTAGCAATAAAATAAAACAAAGGTACAAAAATTGATGTGAGGTAGTTCATGAGGTGATGAATGATAGACGGTAAAAAGAAGCTGCATTTTGTAACTTTGTAAAGCGGCTACTTGCAAAAATTGGCAACAGTGTATTACGACACGCGAATGTGCCGCTAAAACAATTAATTAATGAGCGCAGTAATGATGACCATCATCCGAACGGTCAATGCAGATGCCGGTGTGCGTATATGCTCACGCGACGGACCATATTTCCCATCATAGCCGTACGTGAACCCCGCCACTCTTATACTCTCCGTTCACTTAACCTGCTTTTGACACCTCGTGTCATATTGCTGTAGCTGCAGCATTGTTACAAAATGGTAAATTTCTTATTTAAGATGAAAAATGTAACATTGTCCCACGTTGGGTGCAGCCATTAAATTAATGCTGTGGCTACATTAATTTTAATAAAATGCTGATTTATGATAAAATTATTATAGTCTATTCATAAGCTTATTCCTTAACAGCATCATATTCTAAAAGTTCTTATGAGTTATTGCAGTAATTTGCTTCTTATGTTATATTTGTTTTACAAAGAAAGAGAAAAAGGAAAGCATTTGTACTCACTTTATATGCTTGTGAAATACCTATACATTAATAATGATAACGGAAAAAATAATTATCTTGTTCCTTTAAGTAAAGAAAAACTATTGATTCTTGATAATTTGTTTATTAATACGAAGCCGATTCCATTTCACCAAAAACATACATTTTCACATAGTGCCTTGGTAATCTAGAACCTTGCAACGTGAATGCTCTGAAACTGGCCTATACTAATCGCTAGCTGTAAACATTCTCACACCTCAAGCAGCTTAGCACCTGCCCATTAAAAACATCCCCGCTTATTCGTATTTATTTTATTGAATTACTAAATTAATGACTATATAATAATTAATGATGCCCAACGACATACTAAAGGCAAATATTTTCACATAGTACCTTCAGCATGTCTAACACCATTACCTATCCTTTTATTATTTTAAAATAACGAATGATTAATATTAAAAAAGATAATTTTCATCTAATTAATGATGCCCAACGATTTACTAAAGGCAAATATTTTCACATAGTACATTCAACACGTCTAACACCATTCACTATATCTAAATTGAATTATTTATCTTTTAACTTACTTCATATCATCGTACATTTTACCAAATACATTCTTATTGATGTCATCCATCTTAAAGATTAAAATAATAAAAATGAGAATAAATTGAATGAAATTGTTTAAAAAAAAACTAAATGAAAATAAAATTCTACTTCTTAATACAGATTCTTAAATCGTGAGATCATAAATAGTGCATATTAGCCCCTACTCTCACTTACGCTATCAAAAAATTTATTCTTTTACAAAAATTAACGTCTTTCTAGCTCGAAATACAAACTTAATCATCAACAAGTCTATTCTTGTTTGCGCCTTATATACGAAAACAATTGACTATCGGCAATTTGTAGCGCCTCTCTTATCTAACTAAATTTTAGGTTGGCATTGATCTTATAAAACGTTCGTGATAAAACATTTCTTGTTTGTTTTCTTCAAGTTGTCATACTCACACCAAAACGCGCGCATCGTCTTTGACAGCTTACACACTAATGGCGACACTTTAAACTCTTTGTTATTATTGTCTTTCACAAACTTGTAATGTTTCGTCTTTGGTAGGTATATCTTTCTTTTCTTTCTACTCAGTATAGTCTCTCATTGTACTTGTATATGAACGCATTGCCTTTTTCATTGTTTATTATATATTTCCTTTTTCCATTTATTAATGTTATCCTGACTTTTCTTTTTAGAAGTTCCTCGATTAGGTAGTACTGGGAACACGTTACAGACAACTGGGATTTTTCTCTCGGAGCCCACCCCACAAAGATCGGTCGTCCCCATCACATTGTCTCCAATTTTTATCCATGCCCTTTTTTCTGGTAATACGTTGATTTGTAGAATGCTGTAAACAATATTGACACTGCATTTTTCTTTTGCAGGTTTTTAAACCACACATGACCATTTCCATAGTCTTTGAAGCCCTTGTGTTATACATACAAGAACTAATAAGTGTATTTTTAATTCATACTGTTACTGTTTACACAATATATTCTTATTTACGATCTGGCACTTCGCACCAGAAATGTTTTGATTTATATCCTTTCTTCTGTTCATAGATATAAGTAACAGGTACTTACTATATCTTAAGTATTATTATTATAAAATATTTCTTATGAATTGGAACCATTTCTATATTTAAATTCACATTTATTTGTATAATGTGTATCAACAATTCATGTTTATTTTGGTACATTAGATCCTCCTTAAAAGTAGGCAACTTATTCTACTTACTATTAATGTTCTTTTTCAACAACTAAACTAATTATTAATATTATTATATCAATGATGTGAAAATCACAGCAATATGTAAATCAACCTAGATGAGGATTAGTTGATTTTTATTAATTTCCTAAATAAAAGTTATGACTACTCTGCTGCTCTATACGGATATCTCAAGCCGAAGATGGTGCTTCGATTTGGTAAGTCATTATATGGGTATTTTGTAGATGTTCGTCGATAACTTACTATAATGAGGGGTTTTTACAGTGATACTTACATACTTCACCTCTAACCCAGATATCTCTCTCACCCAGTGTTGGTGCCTGTATTTAGTACAGTCATTTATAAAGACTACCAAATTTTGAGACGATAGAAAGATAATTTCTTACAATAATTTCCCTAAATTTAGCACTCTCATGGTCTTATAAGCCTTGTGGCGAAGGGGGGGGGGGGCATTATGTGGGTACTTCGTAGATGTTCATCGGTGACGTACCATAATCAGGGATTTTTACTTAATTACATACAACCCCTCTAATCCAGACATCACCTGACCTAGCATTAGTGCCTTTATTTAAGTAGCGTTATTCATAAATACTAGTAAATTTTATGATGGTATAAATAGAAGTCAAATGGCCGAAATTAATATAGAAACAGAGAATTAAATGTTTCATTCAAATTTATTTTTGCTTTTGTGAAAGTTGTTATGAACTCTCTCTCTCTCTCTATTACATTCTTTATTTTAAATTAAATTACAAATTCATAGTAATTTATCACCTATCTTGTTTTGCCTTTAAAATTTAGATAAAATTTTATGGTACCCTAACATTTATTAAGCTCTTTACATTTTATATTTTATATACAGGCTGGCGCATTAATGTGGGGAGGCCAGATTTATTTGAGATTATAAAAGTTATGAAAAAATGTTATTAAGGAAAAGTGTAGGTATTCTTAAGCTTCATATTTTAAAATTAGGTACACATATACAGGGTGTTTTATAACTCAGATGTAGACTTAACTTATATTTTTTTTAAAATGGAATGCTATATTCTTTTTGCGTATTTAAAACCTGCTTACTTTTGCGTGCTTTCTCATATAGGGTTTGCCTGTTCTATTCCGTGTGTTTAAAAAGTTATGACCATTTTTACGTCTAAATTAAAGAGTTCAAGAAAGTTAGTTCTGGTAAGGGAAAACTTATACGACATTTTTAGCACCGTTACATGCTTTGGGTATGTCTTCTATTTTCGCTGTTTTGTGAATTTAACAAAAAAAACATATATCTTATATACAGGGCGAGTCAAAACTCGGATCCTTAATTTTCTCATTAAATTTAAATGGAGCAACCTTTATTTTTTACGATATTTTGATAGATATTTATCGGCTCTTTCATTTTTGTTAATCCCTATTGCCAACTGTTACGGTTTAGTAGATATTTCGAAGTAAAATTAAAAAATTGCGTTATTACGCACAAACCGGGGTTAAATTATTAAAACGAAAATAAAAAGTGTGAAAAATCAGTATGTTTTAATGGAACATCCGATTTAATTTTTTCTTTTTTAAAATATATTGCACTTAAAAAGCTCTACACAGTGATGTGCATTTTTTTGATTGAGGCCCTTTGCATGGCCTGCTGTGGTATTAAATGTAACCCCAAAAATGGCAAAATCGTATTAGGCATTTTTTTAACAAAAAAACTATTTATGCAATCGATTTAGCCATGCTTCGAAACCCTTAGTACCAAGTTTCAAAGTCGCATCTTATACAGAGTGTTTATAATTTAGGTGCAAACTTCGAAAAATACCAATGTTTGGGACCACCCTGTATTAACAGAAAAAAATATTTTCGAGATTTTCTTCTTTCGATGGAGGTGTAAGTACTATGGCTTTGAAATTATACTCTTTTTATTGGCCTAGTTAATACAGGGTATTCGTAATAAAAAATCAAATTTAAGGAAAAATCGATTTTTTTCGTTTTTATTTTTAGTAAAAGAAATTTAACTGAACATAACAAAAAAACTATAAAATAAGTAAAAATAAATAAGATAAAATATTTTAGTGCTAGTCATGCATTCTTCTGTTATTCTCTGCTTAAGTTGAGGACATTAATTATTTAATTATGTTGGAAGAAAAAATGACAAGTGATTTGGTTATCATAAATTCCGCACCTAACATTAATTTTCTCATAATATTGTTTTTTAAAATGAATAATCCAGTTAGGGTTTACATCCGAACAGAATTTTTTGTTGAGACATCGACAAACTTTGGTGGAAGGTATTTCGCGAAATTTGTCTAACGCTAGTGAAGCAGGCCTTGAAAACAAAAATGTATCAAACTTCAAACAATTCGACACTTGCTGTTATATTGCTTAAAACGTTATTGTGTGTACCATTAAAGTTGTGTAAAAATGGTTAGAAATAAACTAACTTTACAGCAAAAAGTTGAAATAATAAGACTAGTTGGTGACAATGCAAAAACTTATAAACAAGCTGCAGAAGAATTTAACAGAAGACATCAAGAACTAGAACCAGTGAGTTTTCAAACTGTAGCAAATATTAATTCTCTTTTCGATAGAACTGGTAATGTTATTTCCACAAATAAAAGGGGAAACAATTTAATTGAGAACAGAGAAAACATTGTTTTAAATCAAATTCGGCACAACCCTAAAACTAGCGTTAGACAAATTTCGCGAAACACTAATATACCTTCCAGCAAAGTTTGGCGATGTCTTAAGAAAAATAAAAAGGTTGCTTACAAACCAAAATTCCTACACACTTTAGTGGTGATGAAAATTCTCGAATGGAATACGCTCTGTGGTGTCAAGGACATTATCTAAATGACCACAATTTCCTAAATAAAATTTTATTTTCGGATGAGGCAACCTTCACCACAAACGGGGTTGTATCTTCACAAAATTGTAGATTCTGGTCGGAAGTAAACCCTCACTGGGTTATTCACTGTAAAAGGCAATATTCTGAGAAAATTAATGTATGGTGCGGAATTTTTGATAAACAAATAATTGGTCCCTTCTTTTTCAACATAACTTGAAGGCCCAAAATTTTTTGAATTTTCTAAATACGAATTTCTGGGATGCCTTAGAAGAACTGCCAATTGCTAGACATGCCGACATGATATTTCAAATGGACGGTGCACCCGTCCATACTGTAGCAATAATTAACAACTGGCTTGATCAAAAATTTCCCAGAAAGTGGATTGGGCGCTATAGTCAAGAAATTAAGTGGCCTCCGAGATCGCCAGATTTGACGCCACTCGATTTTTATCTTTGGGGGAAACTTAAAGAAAATGTTTACCGTACAAGACCCAATAATGTGGAAGAACTTAAGCGGAGGATAACAGAAGAGTGCGAGTTAATTTCTCATCAGGAACTCGCGAAAGTAATGAATCATTGCCAAAGAAGGTTAGAAAAATGTATTCAAGTTGAAGGAGGGGTAATAGAAAACTCGAAAGTTTAAAGATATTTGGTTATTTTGTAGTTTGTTATGTTCAGTAAATAAAAACGAAAAAAATCGATTTTTCCTTAAATTTGATTTTTTATTACGAATACCCTGTATTAACTAGGCCAATAAAAAGAGTATAATTTCAAAGCCATAGTACTTACACCTCCATCGAAAGAAGAAAATCTCGAAAATATTTTATTCTGTTAATACAGGGTGCTCCCAAACATTGGTATTTTTCGAAGTTTGCACCTAAATTATAAACACTCTGTATAAGATGCGACTTTGAAACTTGGTACTAAGGGTTTCGAAGCATGGCTAAATCGATTGCATAAATAGCTTTTTTGTTAAAAAAAATGCCTAATACGATTTTGCCATTTTTGGGGTTACATTTAATACCACATCAGGCCATGCAAAGGGCCTAAATCAAAAAAATGCACATCACTGTGTAGAGCTTTTTAAGTGCAATATATTTTAAAAAAGAAAAAATTAAATCGGATGTTCCATTAAAAAATACTGATTTTTCAAGTATCAAAGTGAAACACACTGTATACCTTTATACGTAAAACGTATATGTATATATGCATGTGTTTGAGATACACACATACATTAAGTGCCATTGCCGATAATCGCACGCACAGACACCGGTGTTTCGACCTATGAGGTCTCATCAGTGTACGTGGAGATTCTCGACAATGGCTTCAAGACTTAAATCGCTGCCTATGTCATTTTTGCATGTTAAATGCAGTGAGAGTATCACAGCGACATCTAACACCCAAAAGATGACACGGAAAAAAGCGATGGCTTCTGACAGCATGTTCTGCTATACAGAGGCCTGTATGTTAGTAGTGTATCTCGTGTAATAGAGCCTTAGGTGGCGTCACCAATCAAAACGAAAATGAAAAGTGTGAACACATGGATGTTAAAACTAACATCAAGCAGTAAATAATTACTGTGACTGTCAGAAGCCATCGCTATTTTCCGTGTCATCTTTTGGGTGTTAGATGTCGCTGTGATACTCTCACTCTATTTAACATGCAAAAATGACATAGGCAGCGATTTAAGTCTTGAAGCCATTGTCGAGAATCTCCACGTACACTGATGAGACCTCATAGGTCGAAACACCGGTGTCTGTGCGTTCGATTATCGGCAATGGCACTTAATGTATGTGTGTATCTCAAAGACATGCATATATACATATACGTTTTACGTATAAAGGTATATATGTAAGTCACAGTAATTAAATTATTACATTGCTATATTTAAAGTTAATTTTTTTTAGAAAACAGTAGCATGTAAAAGCCGACTAATAACTGGTGAGAGAGTTCTGCACGATTAAGTACGAAAAACGTGAAAGGGAAAAAACTGTCGCTACCGAAGAAAATGAATTTAATGTTGATAGCAGACTTAATAGAAAATCCACATAGTAGTCAACGTGAAATTTCGCTGCATCAAAATATTAGTCGAAGGCGCGTTTAACGAATACTGAAAAAGCACAAATACCATCCATACCACATTGAATGTAATGTCGAGAATTACAGACCTGATTTTTTGCAAAATCAAGTCTCGAAAGTTTTTGAACATTGTTTTCATAGAAGGCTGTACAGCTTTCTCGAAAAATATGAGGTATTGTCATCGTGTCAGCATGGTTTTCGAAAGGCTAAATCTACTATTGCAGCTACGGAACAGATAATTAATGCAGTCTATGAGGGTCTAAATAACAGACGCAACATTCTAGGACAATTTTATGACTTCTGTAGGACATTCGATTCTGTTGATCATCAGCTACTGGCACAAAAATTGCATAGTATGGGAGTGAGGACTGTTGCATATCAGTGGGTTCTCTCATATTTGGGGGGCCGGGATCATTTTGTGGTGGTAAATGGTTTGCGCTCAGGGAAGAGATTCATGGAGAAAGGGGTACCACAGGGCACAGTATTGAGTCCGCTGCTGTTTTCAATCATGATTTATGACTTACCATCAGTGTGTGCATCAGCAGCTTCCGTCAGTATTTAGGCGGATGATACCAGTGCTGTCATTACGGATTCTAGCACACATGGTCTAGTAGTGTCAGCTCATAATAACTTAACAGAAATTCAAATGTGGTGTAAGAACAACAGTATCCTACTGAATACAGATAAAACGCAGATGATGCAGTTCTATTCTATAAATCATCATGTTGATAGAAGTTTGTTGGTTCACGCGGATCGGGGCTAGTTGCAACATGTCCACAGTGCAAGAGTGTTGGGATTAACCCTGGACAACAAACTAACATGGAACGAACATATAAGTCAACTTTCCAGTAAATTGAGTGGCGTTGTGTATCTTTTCAGGACAATAAGATCCAAGGTATCTGGTTTGGTACTCAAGCACATGTACTACGGTTTGGTAGAGTCTGTCATCTCATATGGGTTGGTTTTTTGGGGTAATATCTTGCAGGTAGATACGATTTTCAAAGTACAGAAAGAAATTGTGCGGGTAATGAATGGTCTACACCCACTGACACATTGTGAGCTCCTGTTCAAAAAGTTGAAGATAATGACTATTTACTCGTTATACATGTATAAACTGTAAATGCACATAAGAAACAGTGATATTAAGAAAAATATAGACTATCACTCCTACAACACTAGGGGCAGTGAGTTTCTAAGACCGGCTTTTCAGCGACTGTGCGTATCACAACGTAGAGCAGACTATATGGGATCTTTGTGTTTTAATAAACTGCCTACGGACATAAAA
The DNA here is from genome assembly GCA_963170755.1 of Amphimallon solstitiale. Classification (NCBI taxonomy): domain Eukaryota; kingdom Metazoa; phylum Arthropoda; class Insecta; order Coleoptera; family Scarabaeidae; genus Amphimallon; species Amphimallon solstitiale. The sequence goes on along the minus strand of OY720677.1, from coordinate 112,527,245 downwards.
AATGAAACTAATGTACTAATGTTAAGGTCTTTTAAAGCAAATTTTCACAGTTTTTCGTGAATAATCCTTTTTATTCGGTCTCACAATTCATAGATAATTAATGTTTTGTTATACAGGGTGAGTTTTTTTTCATTATTTGTATGGGGATCTCGAAAACCATAAGAGATACGCATTAGGTTAAATGGAGAAAGATTTGCATCTTTATAAGCTCGATCCAGATACGTTTTTGTCAATTTAAGAAAATGAATGGTTTACTAGATATTTGCAAAAAATAGAAATTCTCCAAAACCTTTTAAGTGCTATAACTTTCCTATTCTTAAAGCTATAAAAAAAATTTTTGAATACTTTTTTTAAGAATTCAATTTCACACAACGACAACTTCTTAAATTTTTGATTTTGCTTAGCATTTTTGAGTTAGCAAGCAAAGTCGAATTTTTTTAAATGGAAACCATAGTTGGCTATGACATATTCTAATAGTGCATTTTTTTCTGCTTGCAATGATGTAAGGGTTGTAGAACTTATTTTAATAAATAACAGCACAATAAACTATTATTATGTTTAACAAAAATCATGTCTTGCTATGGAAAATGCGATATTAATAATTGCAGCATTATGTTTACTTCATCATTGACAGTTCGTTCATTAGGATGACTATAGTTGGTTTTGTTAGTGATTTAGTTGCTTTACAAAGTTAGTTATGGTGTACACACATCTTGAGAAACTTGATATGATTGAATGTTACATTATTTGTAATAAAAATTGTAAAGAAGCCACCGAACGCTATTTTTTATTGTATGTTGATCGCCCTCAACCATCGTTAGACAAAAGAGTATGGAAGTTTTGTTAAACCTAAAAATAAGGGTAATATTGGTGAAAAGACGCAGATAAATGTTTTAGCTGCTGTTAATCCGAATCCATCAACATCAACGCCGCAAATTGCACAAGGCGCTGCTACCTCACAACGCACAGCAATGAAAATTTTATCAAAACAGAAATACCATCCTTATAAAAAATTAGTTGGTCAAACTCTACACCCTGGAGACGATGAAAGACGATTACATTTTTGTGCTTGGTTCGTAAATATGTGCCATGAAAATAATAACTTTCCGATGCAGATCTTATGGACCGACGAAACACGTTTTACAAACTGCGGCATATTTAATCGACATAATGAACACCTGTGGGCGCAAATAAATCCTCACCGTTTAGAAGAAAGGCGACCCCATATTAGGTTAATTTATGGTGTGGTGTTATTGGTTCGCAACTTGTTGGGCCATTTATTTTTAATGAAACTTTAACCGGAAATCGATATTTGCAATCTTAGGGAAGATTTCGACAATATCCTAGATGAATAAAATTTACAGACGCGTACAAATTTACGGTGATTTCAACACGACGGTGCTCCGCCTCACTATCAGGCACAGGTCAAATATATTTAGATGAATTATTTCCAAACTCGTGGATCGGCAGAAATGGTCCTGTTTTATGGCCTGCACGTTCCCCAGATCTTTCACCATTAGATTTCTTCGTCTTTGGAGCAATAAAAGATCTCGTATATGTGCGATCATTTGCAACCCAAGAGGAGCTATTGGAAGCTGTTATTAATGTATTTGATAGCTTCTTAGATGGGTGCAAAATTAGGAGAGCTATTAGCTCAGTGTTGAAAAGGTGCCGTATGTGCGTCGATAATAATGGTGGACATTTCGAACACTTAATGTAAATTTAGCGTGTTACGTGTTGTTAATAATTAATTCTGTTAAGAACTTAACATCTTTTATTTTATTTCATATTATTGTTTCTTGTTTTACTCGTATATATGAATGTCTTTCTCTATTTTCTATGTGTTATCATATTTTTGTAATGTATGTTTTATTTTTCAACTTTTAAAATATATTGTCACTTGATGTATTTTTTACATATAAATATTACGCATACTGATGCGGAGCCCGCTTCGGGCACATACAGTCTCACCAGCCGAATTTATTGTCTGCCGGCAGAGTTATACGACTGTACACCGAAGGCGATGCAAGACCTCCTATGTGTACGTACGGACGGCAGTGTCTGACATGTGCGTACATATAGGGGACCATTAGCTTCTCGAGCGATGCACATGTATATACATATGTTGTAATCTTATATTCGATGCAAGAGCGGCCCCGAAATTCTCGGCGCACACCGAACTAAATAAATGTGTATTTGAACTGAATTTGAGTTTTATTTACGGTACTTTCAAACTAGAAAGTTTCCTTAACATATTGGTCCTTCACGAGTCGGATCGTATACATTGATATACGAAGAAATATTGTTCGTTTAAGCAGAGAATACATACGCATATCGCTTGGTATTTAATACTGCGGCCGGTCTTATCGAACGTACTAGTCCGAAAAAACAGCTTTTACTGTGGCGGATCTAGAAAATTAGAAATATTAATAGTCCGCAAAGGCAGGAAATACATAGGCGAGTATCGTATTCAGTTCTGCAACGAACTAAAAAGAGACGAAGCGTCCAGTGCTCTGGTCCGCTTAAAATAATACGCAAGACGTATACAAATTTAGCGTTCGCTTACGCAAAGGATACATACGCTGATTATCACATCATATCCTGATACTGCGGCGAATCCAATTGAAATATTTAAGTTAGAAATATTTACAAACAATTGTTCGCAAAGGCAGAGGATATATGTGCGGCTATCGTACTTCCTACTATTGCAGCGGCACAGAAAGATTAAAATTTAAGAAAAGTGGCCTTGCAAACCACTAAAAATACACTCTCGTACAGTAACAAACGTACTTACGCAGAGCAAAACAAAGATTATTAAAATCTAAGAAAGGTTGGCCTGGCAAACCACGAAAAATACACTCTCGTACAGTAACAAACACACTTACGCAGAGAAAAGATAGATTACTAACATCTGTGAAAAGTGGCCTGGCAAACCACGAAATATAAACTCTCGTACAGTAACAAACACACGTACGCAGAGCAAAAAATAGATTACAAAATCTAAGTAAAGTGGTCCGTCCCTACCACGAGATAAATGCCCGCATGCAAATAGAAAAATCTGAAAGTGAAGACAGATTTTTCTTTATTTTTTTTTTGCTCAAATACTAATACGGAGCTTAAATACTGATACGGAGCAAATAATACTGATGCGGAGGTGAAATACTGCTGCGGAGCTAAAGACGTGCATAAAATAAGCAGTTTGTGGATGCTGCAATAAATAGAAAAATCTAATACTGAAGACAAGATTTTTCTTTATTTTTTTTTTGCTGAAATACATAGGCGAGTATCGTATTCAGTTCTGCAACGAACTAAAAAGACACGAAGCGTCCAGTGCTCTGGTCCGCTTAAAATAATACGCAAGACGTAAACAAATTTAGTGTTCGCTTACGCAAAGCATACATACGCTGATTATCACATCATATCCTGATACTGCGGCGAATCCAATTGAAATATTTAAGTTAGAAATATTTACAAACAATTGTTCGCAAAGGCAGAGGATATATGTGCGGCTATCGTACTTCCTACTATTGCAGCGGCACAGAAAGATTAAAATTTAAGAAAAGTGGCCTTGCAAACCACTAAAAATACACTCTCGTACAGTAACAAACGTACTTACGCAGAGCAAAACAAAGATTATTAAAATCTAAGAAAGGTTGGCCTGGCAAACCACGAAAAATACACTCTCGTACAGTAACAAACACACTTACGCAGAGAAAAGATAGATTACTAACATCTGTGAAAAGTGGCCTGGCAAACCACGAAATATAAACTCTCGTACAGTAACAAACACACGTACGCAGAGCAAAAAATAGATTACAAAATCTAAGTAAAGTGGTCCGTCCCTACCACGAGATAAATGCCCGCATGCAAATAGAAAAATCTGAAAGTGAAGACAGATTTTTCTTTATTTTTTTTTGCTCAAATACTAATACGGAGCTTAAATACTGATACGGAGCAAATAATACTGATGCGGAGGTGAAATACTGCTGCGGAGCTAAAGACGTGCATAAAATAAGCAGTTTGTGGATGCTGCAATAAATAGAAAAATCTAATACTGAAGACAATATTTTTCTTTATTTTTTTTTTTGCCGAAATACATATACGGAGCTCGATTTACTGATGCGGAGGTCTGATACTGATGCGGAGGTGAAATACATATACGGAGCTCGAAATACTGATGCGGAGGTGAGATACTGATGCGGAGGTCAGATACTGATGCGGAGGTCTGATACTGATGCGGAGGTCTGATACTGATGCGGAGGTGAAATACTGATACGGAGCAAGGTATACTGCTGCGGAGCTACGAATATATCTGTATATATTTAAAAATATCAGAAAAAGAAAGATATTGGGTATAATCCGCTGTAGAGCAACCGTAAACACGTGTTTACGGTTGCTCTACAGCGGATTATACCCAATATTTTTCTTTTTCTGATATTTTATGTATCCGCGATAATTTCTTATCTTTCATTTATATTTAAAAATAATAAATATGGAAGATTTAAAATTTCAGCGCCGAATAATTAAAGCATCGTTGACAAGAGCGGTCACTTATTTAGATAAAAGTGGTCCCAACGACATCGTTGACGACGATCGCTATGAAAGATATATTTTATTACTGGAACAATTTGATAAAGTGCAGACTCAAATTGAGAAGCTAGATGAAACAGAAATCGAGAATACTGAGCGTGAAGAATTTGAAAATAAATATTACGACAATAAACTACGATATACATCTATGTTAGCTCCTGTGCGAGACAACGATGAATCCTCAGAAAATAATAGTAACAACACAGTAAATAGCTTCATCAAACTGCCTACAATTGAGTTACCGGTATTTGCTGGTGACTATGATGACTGGCTCTCATTCTACGATACTTTTAATTCTCTTATACATAATAATAGTGCCATACCAAATGTACAAAAGTTTCATTATTTGAAATCGTCGTTGAAAGGAGACGCAGCCAACGTTCTACATTCCTTAGAAATATCATCCGAGAATTACACAAATGCATGGCAAATGTTACAAGATAGATACAATAATACGAGAATAATTGTACAGAAACACATAAATGGTATTTTCAACTTGCCAACAGCACACAAAGAAAACGTAAATATTCTTAGGCAGATATTAGACGGTTTTATGAAGCATTTTAGAGCCCTCACAGCACTGAAACGTCCTACAGAACATTGGGATGATCTATTAATATGCATTGTCTCCAAAAAGCTAGACGTTCAGTCATTAAAAGAATGGGAAGCCAAAATACAGTCTACAGAGTTACCTACATTAAAAGAGTTCACGAATTTTCTCACACAAAAATGTCAAACTTTAGAAGCGATCTCAAAAGCCAGCAACACTCATTACAAAACGTCAGCGAACGTGTCAACTAACAAGAATTCAGTATCATGCACATTTTGTAAAGGTTCCCATATTATTTATCAGTGCAGAAAGTTTATAAATCTTCCCGTTAATAAACGAATTGAGGAAGCTAAAGCCAAGAAACTTTGCATCAACTGCCTAAAAACAAATCATGTAGCTTTTAAATGTCCAGGGAGACCTTGCAGACACTGTCATAAGAAGCACAACGATTTGCTTCATCTTCAAACAATATCTAGATCTGAGACATCGCCATTGGAGACCAGTTCAAGTTCCACCGGTTCTAGTTCCAGTGTGTCACATCACAGCTGCAATTCAGACGCGAACAGTCACATTTTATTATCCACAGCGTTGGTTAACATTTTAGACCGGAAAGGGAAAACTCATCCCTGTCGAGTTCTTTTAGACTCGGGATCGCAATCACATTTATTAACGTACAGAATGGCGAAAATCCTTGATCTACCGCTAACTAATACACAGATATCTCTATCTGGAATAACACAGTACACTACGAGAATAACGAACACCACCAAGGTTTCAATTAAATCTCGAAATAATAATTTCAAGGCAAAACTAGATTGTTTAGTACTGGACAAAATATCGGAATGTCTTCCTCTAGTTTCTATATCAAGAGATGTTATTGATGTTCCCAAAAATATCAGATTGGCCGATCCTGATTTTAATATATCCAGAGATGTAGATATGCTAATTGGTGCTGAACTGTTTTATAAACTACAATGTGTTGGACAAATCAATATAGGTAAAAGAGGTCCATATTTACAGAAAACTTTATTAGGCTGGGTAATATCTGGAAAACTAATTGCACCACAAACTTCAGTAAACATAACAACGTGCAATTCAGTTACATTAAAACAACTTAACGACAATCAAAATAAATTCTGGGAATTAGAAAACGTCAAAAAGGATAAAGTGTATTCACATGAAAAAAGGCTATGCGAACAACACTTTATTAAAAATACGAAGAGAAACATTGATGGCCCTGCATTTCTAGAACAGAATGCAAACAAATGGCCTGGTTTTGAACCGCCAACTATTGAAACTTCGCCAGAAGTAAAAAATATTGTTGGGGTTAATGTCAATACAGACAACTGTGATCTGTTTACTAAATACTCTTCTTTAAACAAATTAACAAGAGTAGTGGCATACTGCATCAGATTTAAGAATAATGCACAGGCAAAATGTAGTAATTCTACTACGGAAATAAATACCGGCCATTTAAAATGTTTAGAACTGGAAAGAGCAACAACGGTATTAGTCCAAATTGAAGTCACACTCAATTCTCGTCCTATAACAGCCATTTCAAATGATCCCAATGATTTAACCTTTCTCACACCTTCCCACTTTCTTACTGGTTCCATATCTGCTACCATTCCGGAACCTAGCTTGATAAACATAAAATTAAATTCCTTATCAAGATGGCAATATGTTCAACAAATACGTGAACATTTCTGGAAGCGATGGCACAGAGAATACCTGAGTCAACTGCAAAGAAGAAACAAGTGGAATGTCAACACCGAGCAGCAACTACGTCCTGGGCGCTTGGTAATCATCCGAGAAGACAACACTCCTCCTTGCCAGTGGATCCTAGGCCGAGTTTTGGAGACCCATCCAGGACGAGATGGTATTACGCGTGCGGCAACAGTACAGACTTCAAATGGTACGGTGCAAAGACCAAGTGTGAAATTGTGCGTGTTACCAGTGAACGAGGACTAAGTCCCGCGAGTGCTACGTTCTGTTGAAGGCGATGCCTTCAAGGGGGGCGGTTATGTTAAGAACTTAACATCTTTTATTTTATTTCATATTATTGTTTCTTGTTTTACGCGTATATATGAATGTCTTTCTCTATTTTCTATGTGTTATCATATTTTTGTAATGTATGTTTTATTTTTCAACTTTTAAAATATATTGTCACTTGATGTATTTTTTACATATAAATATTACGCATACTGATGCGGAGCCCGCTTCGGGCACATACAGTCTCACCAGCCGAATTTATTGTCTGCCGGCAGAGTTATACGACTGTACACCGAAGGCGATGCAAGACCTCCTATGTGTACGTACGGACGGCAGTGTCTGACATGTGCGTACATATAGGGGACCATTAGCTTCTCGAGCGATGCACATGTATATACATATGTTGTAATCTTATATTCGATGCAAGAGCGGCCCCGAAATTCTCGGCGCACACCGAACTAAATAAATGTGTATTTGAACTGAATTTGAGTTTTATTTACGGTACTTTCAAACTAGGAAGTTTCCTTAACAAATTCGTTTAGCGTTTTTATTGTTTCTTGTATTACATTGTATATTATAAGTTTCTTTTCTTTTCCATGGCAAAATTAAAAATTTAAGAAGTTGTCGTTGTTTGAAATTGAATTTGTTAAAAACAATATTCAAAAAGTTTTTTTCTAACTCTAAGAATAGAAGTGCTATATCACTGAAAAGGTTTTGGAGAATTTCTATTTTTTGCAAATATCTAGTAAACCATGCATTTTCTTAAATGGACAAAAACGTATCTGCATGAGGCTTATAAAGATGCAAATCTTTCTCAATTTAACCTAATGCGTATCTCTTATGGTTTTCGAGATCCCCATACAAATAATGAAAAAAAACTCACCCTGTATATGACATGCCTAATAATGTATGTACACTACTATTGTATCTATACTCGAAAGGTAAAATAAATATTGTTATTATTATTATTCAGTTACACCAAGCGGTGCTGGACGAAGATTTTGCCCGTAGAGTTGTGTTTTGCGAATGGGCTCTACAACAAATCTATGATCAGATAGATTTTGCTGAATGTCTCCTTTTTGGAGAAGAAGCAACATTTCATAAAAATGGAAGCGTCAATAAATACAACTTTCATTATTATTCAACCGGCAGTCCCCATATTAGTCATAGCCAAACTAGGTGGTCCTTGAATGTTTGGGGTGGCATAGTTGGAAATTTCGTTAATGGACCACATTTCTTTGGTAGACGAGTAAATGGCTCCTGTATATAACACTGAATTAATCCATAACCACCTCAATACAACGTTTTCTTACAGGTGGCTTGGAAGAGAAGGACCTGTAATATGGCCAGCTCGATCCCTTGACTTGACAAAAATTGATTTTTTCTTGTGTGGTGGTGGGGGGGGGGGGGTACGTAAAAAATCGTGTGTATCAATTTTCAAGTTTAAATAGAAATATCTACTAAACCCAAACAGTTAGGAATAGCGAATGTTTAACAAAAATGAAAGAGCCGATAAATATCAAAACGTAAAAAATAAAGGCTGTTCTATTTAAGTTTAATGAGAAAATTTAGGATCCGAGTTTTGACTCACCCTGTAAACAAGATATTTGTTTTTTTTATTAAATTCACGAAATAGCGAAATAGAAGACGTGCCCAAAGCAAGTAACGGTGCGAAAAAGGTGTATAATTTTTTCCTTACCATAACTAACTCTCTTAAAACTCTTTAATTTAGACGTAAGAATAGTCATAACCTTTTAAGCTCACGGAATAGAACAGTAGCCATATATGAGGAAACTCACTTTTGCGCAGTTTTTAAATACGCAAAAAAAGTTAGCATTCCATTTAAAAAGATATAAGTTAAGTATACAACTGAGTTATAAAACACCCTGTATATGTGTACCTAATTTTGAAATATGAAGTTTAAGAATACCTACACCTTTCCTTAATAAATTTTGTTCATAACTTTTATAGTGTCAAATAAATCGGGCGCCCCCTCACTAATGCGCCAGCCTGTTTCTTATTTCAGCATATAATATGACTAACATTCAATATCTTTTGCGCTTTCTCTCCCTTATTAGATATAGTCTACATTTCAAATTCTATAGTATAAATTATCATTAAAAAGTGTTTTAAAGTGTTATATAATATTAATAAATTCAATTAACCGTATTTACTTAATAAACTATAATAATTTATATTTAATGTTTTGAAAATGTATTAACTTATACGTACATATATGTCAACTTCTTTACTGAACTGAGACTCAATTGGGTTTGTATATATGTTCGATAAATATTGCCTCTCTAAAGATTTTATGTGGTTAAGTCGTCGTCTGAAAGCAAAAATTAAGAGTATTGTTTAAATACGAGGGTGGGTCAATATGTTTGTGGCTTTTTTAATTTCCCGCCTTTTAACTCAAAGGGCAACACTGCTCTTGTCAACAGACATCTGTCAGTTGACTCCTGTCAAAATTTGAACAATCTGCGTCATTTAGTTTGTGTTTGACATCCATTGATAGCATACTACCGCGTAATTTGAGAAGAAAATGGAAATATGTGAATTTCGTGTTCTCATTAAGCAATATTTTTTGCGGAAAAAACAATCACTCAAACCAAGGCTAAGCTTGATAAATACTATGGGAACTCCGCACCATCAATTTCAATGGTAAAAAAAGTGGTTTACTGAATTTCGTTGTAGCCGTACAAGCACGGAAGATGTCGAACGTGCTGGACGCCTAGTTGAGGTCTCTATAAACGAAACAATTAAAAAAAATCACGATATAGTGTTGGCCGATCGGAGATTGAAAGTGCGAGAGATTGCGGAAGCGATAGGCATATCACATGGTTCAGTGATTTCAATTTTGAATGATTACTTGGGTATGAGTAAGATTTCCGCAAGTTGGGTGCCACGTTTGCTGACAATCGACCACAAACGCAATCGTGTGACAATTTCGCAGGAGTGTTTGGTGTTGTTTAACCGCAATACGGACGAGTTTTTGCGCCGTTTCGTAACCGTGGACGAATCGTGGATCCACCACAACACCAGAGGCAAAACATCAGTCAAACCAGTGGGTTTCTCAGGGTTGGGTTGGGTTGGGTTTCTCAGGGTGAATCGGCGACAAAGAAGGCCAAGGTGGGTTTGTCAGCCAATAAAGTCATGGCGACTGTTTTTTGGGATGCACGCGGTATAATCCACATTGACTACCTTCAAAAGGGTAAAACAATCAATGGCGAATATATTATGCCAACTTATTGAGTCGATTTAATAAGGATTTGAAAAAAAAGCGACCGCATTTGGCCAAGAAAAAGTTCTTTTCTACCCGGCCAATGCAAGGGTTCACATAGGTGCAGTTTCCATGGCAAAAATCCATGAATTAGGCTACCAATTGCTCCCTCCTCCGCCCTATTCTCAGGATTTAGCCCCGAGTGATTATTTCTTGTTTCCAAATCTGAAGAAATGGCTCGGCGGAAAGAGATTTTACTCCAACAATTAAATCATCTCACAAACAAATACCTATTTTGATGACCTCGACAAATCTTATTGTTTGGAAAGGATCAAAAAATTGGAGAAATGTTGGACACAGTGTACAGAGCTCAAAGGAGACTATGTTGAAAAATAAAATGTCACAGACATATTGACCCGCCCTCTTACATATCAACTATTAATATAATCCATTTTAACTGCAATACTTACTTTATTATAATAGCAGAGACGATACCTATAAGCACAGGTATCAAAAGCAAACTCCATAGATAGTTGAAGCTATCATCAGTATAATCACTTAGGGCGTATGTATTTATCACACTCACCCCTGGCAATGTTCTAACCACCTGATAGTAAAAGGAGTATAACATGCGTGGACTTTTAATACCAAAATAAGTAGCAAATAATAGAAGAGTCATATTGTATGCGTGATCGCTTTCCAGCATTCTATTGAAGAATGTCATATTGTTAAGACGAGTCGACACGCTAGTCGTATTATCGCCAATTGTTACTGTAGTAACATTTCTCAAGTCGAATTCTCCGGCAATCCAAGTACGATCTTTCTTAACGCGCACAAAGTCAAACCAAAAGCTTTCGTTTGGATGTAATTCCTCACGTTTGATTGGGCCTTGCATATCCTGTATAAGAACATACAAGTCACTGAAAACAAAATATAGGGTTACAGATAATTCGAATAATTCCTTTTGTTAAATGATAGGACAGCAGTGGTTTTTTAGATATTTCAGTACTGTGGTAGTTTGGTCAACGAAGCATAGGTGTAAATAACGACTGTATATGCAGATTGTTTCGTTCGTGAATCTTTGAGTATTTTACGCAATGCCAGGTATGTACACTTACTTGGACAAAAAGTGTCCATTAAGATTTCGAATATCACCGCTCCAATCTCTAACGCTCAGGCTTATTGCGAAAGCCAAGGAGTATGGGCTATATAATAGACAGAGAATAAAGATAATATATTTGAATGGTTTCCTTGACTCACTATGCACATAATAAGAGAAATTTACTGTTTCTAATATTCATTCGGTTAAATTTATACAGGGTGTATTTGAAATAAGGGGACAGTGTATGATTAATGGAAAGATTTAATTTTATTAGACTCAAATCCAAAATATTTTGCGCAAATTCAAATTTTGAAAATTACAAAGACATTTTTAAAATATTCGTCGCGCCACTGCACTTTAATACGACTGTACGGTGTGCAAGAGTGGGGTACTAAGTAGAAGTGTGAAGGCGTGCGAGGTGCGAGGTCGGTCTCGTTCGATTGTTACGTGTGGATGTTTCGACTATGGCTTTCACAACGCACGAACTGAAATAAATTATGTTTTTTTAATTCATTTGCGTCCAATTAAAATAAAAGTTTCTCATAAGTAGAGTTGGGCAAATTTTATAACACAAATTTGTTTTTGTGAGAAATAAGTAGTAAAACGTCGTCGAATTTAATCATAATAACAGTAATAGTACTTACTATACATTTATTGCGGAAGAAAATGTAATATCTAAATAATCTCGGCATCTCAATAAAAAAAATTATCGTTGTTGAAAACTAAGATATTTTAAAAGAGAACAAAAGAAATCGAATAAAGTACACGCATCAATTTTATCCCAAATCAGCTGATATTTCATATTAAGGTTGTTGAGCTCTTAGCATGAACACCTGTTTAGAAATAGTAAACAATGCTGTCATTAGGATTTTTATAACGTTTACAACAGTTATAGAGGAGTGTGTATCTATGTATGTATATGTTTATTTAGTTCCATAAAAATATTATTTATTACGACTCATGACGTCGGCTGTCTGGCGCGATACCTGCTAAATCCATAGGCGGCACATTAAACACTTTTCGGGGGTTTTTAATTTTAGCGTTCGTGTCGTAATTGACTCACAATTTTTGGGATTTATATTCTACATAATTGCGTCTTTCCTTTTGTCATACTATGTCCCCTTATTTCAAATATACCCTGTATAGTTTGAACGTTAAAATTAAAATTTCCTTACATTCTTTTTCCTTACCTTTCATTATCTTTTGTTTTGTTATATTATTTTCTAAGCTTTATGTAAATATATTATGTCATTTCCTAATAATAGCCAAAAATATAAAATGCTCTACTGATGCAAAAATATCTACAAAACAGTAAATAAAGAAAAGGAAATATTAATTATCTTATACATGTAGAAATTCATATGAAACTAAACAGATAAATCGCAATACCCACATTAATGCTGCGTTCCAGAATTACCTTTATTTGATCTGAAAACGAGATCAGAGCGAGCAGATTTTAGATCACGTGACGTACTAGTAATGTGAGCTGTCAGCAAATAAAGAAACGAATTCGAGCAGTGGGAGCAACTATCGTATGTCTCAAAAGTTTTCGGAAAAAAGTAAAAGTCATTTTTTTATTTTTTTTTATTATTTGATATTTTAACAACAATATTATTCTTATATAGGCTTAATTCAACTAAACGTAACATTTACATGACGAATAAAGTCCCATGCTTTTCTATAATTTCATAATTTATTACTTTATTATTCTTATATGGCCCATCAGTCTTTGGACAGTAGGAACGTCGACTTTCCAAATTCTCTGAAAAATTATGCGTCTTAACTGATCCTCATTTTGGGCATCCCAGCCCCCAAAATATACCTTTCTGCTCAAATGAGACTAAAATTCCTCAATGGGCCTCGCTTGAGGAATATTTAGAGATTGAGATGGGGATTATCTGTCTGCGGAACAAAATTTATGCTGTTTGTGACTAACTAGTCTCTTGTTCTTCTGGCGTAATGGCACGAGGCTCAGTTAGGCCAGAACATTATTTGGTCGTTGGAATGATGTGTAAAATTTCGAAGTTTTCTGAGGCATTTTCGTATGTAAATGTCTGTATTGATAGCTTCACATCGAATACATCCTTGAAACATTCCAAATATGTTTTCTGAGAATATTCAGATGTATCTCTTTATACAAACAAATAAAGAGAGATGAAGTGGAATTGGTAGAATGCCTCTTGAGCATACAGCGATCGTGCTGGAACACCCTGTATATCAAAGTATGACATTAAGCAATGATCTCTGGGGATATAAAAAAAACAAAGGTGCACCATCCAAGTTACACTGCATAAGAAAGAGACAAACAAAACAAAACCAAAAAAAAGTTTTTAATTATGCTAAAAGTTGAACTGCTGCAGTCTTTTAAAAAAGTAAAATGTTATGCGATAAGCAGAAACAATTAAATTGACAAATTCGATAATCAGAGAACGCCTATAGTTAAAGTTAACAGAATCAGAGAAACATCTCTGCCGGTTACGAAAAATTTGCAAATTTATCCGCTTACAAAAAAAAAGAAAAAAAATAATGTAGGTCAAACGACCACTTAAATAATTAAAAAAAAAATTAATCAATTACCTAAAGTCCTAATTATCAAGACGATTCCTGCTTGTTACTTTTATAAAATTATATAAAATAAGCGACGACTACTTAAATTCACTCTGTATACTAAGAAATGGTATTAAATATATTCAATGAAGGAAGTCAAAAATTACAGAATTTAATTTAAAGGCGAACACCCGGTCGGGAGACACATATGCAACAAAATTTAATTATTATTAACACCACAAGAAAAAAATATTTAAATTAGTTATCCACTTATCTGGGACTAAGGAAGTCTTCATTAGCTGATAGCAGCAAAAGGCAGATTCGAACCGAAGTCCAAAAGGAATGGTTCAATTTCAATTAACATCAACATCCAACATCCAGCAAAACAAAGAAAAGGGGGGAAAGGCCATAAGTCACCAAACTTAACGCCTACAGTTTCATGAGTCACAACAATTTCCCTAATTAGAAAGAATAATTAGCTCTAATGAAGAACGTAAAAAGAGAAAATCAAACAATAAGATTAAGAAAATGAATCATTAACGGTTCCAAATTAGATAAAAGATGATTATATACATGACTGATTGATTGTTCTTATATTCTCCAAAGTGCAATATCAAGTCTTCGATAATGAGGAACCCACACGTGGTTAATCAGGCATATCCGGCAATGGCCGTCATAAACATATATGTGCACCTTCCCACTCAGCATTTAATTTATAATCATCCGTCGTTAAGACGATGGCAACAGAGAAAATGCACGCTAATTAACACTAGGCTCCAAGTTGTTATCAAGACCGTCAGAACGAGAATGAACGACCGGGCTTGCGCCGACAACGATCCACAAGCCCCGCTGTTAAGAGGAGACGAAAAATGAAGAATCAAGCCGAATAAAATGTTAATCAAACTGAATTAATAAAATTTAACCCATATTTAAATTTGTTACTACATCATTAAGGAAAAAACACAAGAAATTTCAAATAATATTTGCACATTTGATTTAAAAATAATCAATAAATTTACAGATAACTACAACAGAGATCGGTACAACAGCTTACTGAGTTAAAACCAACATACTTAAGTTACATGACTTAAGGCAGATGGCGCAACTTATACTTTAAATACACAAATAATATTAAAATAGCTATAATGAATATTTTAAAATATTATGCCTATGATTTTTATAACGTTACAAAATCTTCATTCCAACGACAACTGGATTGGATCATGTTTACTATAAATTAATTAAATTGGAAATTTTTCCAAAAACTTTTGAGACATACGTTACGTAACTTCAAAAATAGAAAGTGACAGGCCATGTTATGCGATGGAAGAAGAAACATTTCTCATTATTACAGCCAATGTTGTAAATATGATTGTAAATGAAGTAATATCTTCTGACGAGGAAGAAGAAACAAATATTATAGAGAAAATCGAAATTTTTTCGGAAATTACTGTCCCTAATTTTAGTAATGGGCAGTTTAAGGTTTTAGGATGTTACCAAGTACTTTTGAAAAACTGCTGGGGCAAATTCATGATGCTGTTGATGAATTACATGCAGTACATAGAGGCCAGCAAGAAAGCCCTCTTGAAAAACAAACTTTAATATGTATTTGGTGTTTGGCGAATACTGAATATTTTCGGAAAATATTTGTTTTTTAACCATAATTATTATTAGCTTAATATACAAACCTTCCAGGTCGGTAGCGGATAGATTTGGAATCAGTAAAAGTTATTGTTGGAGAATTCAATATAGAATTTGTAAAAGATTATTGGGAGTCAATCAACGTTTTAAAATTATTGCTTTTCCATCTAGAGAGAGAGAGAGAACTCTAGAAATAGCAGAACATTTTGAAAGAGTGAAGGGCTTTCCAGGTAAATAATAAAGTTAAAACACCTTAACTAGACTGATAACAAAAAATTATTATTCTAGGAATTATGAGTGTTATTGATGGTTGTCATATTCGAATTGAAAAACCGTATGAACATCCAAATTCATACATCAATAGGAAAAGTTGTTCATCAGTTCTACTCCAAGGCATCTGTGACAATAACAATTTCTTTTTGGATGTTTACGCTGGGGAACCAGGAAGCACTTATGATTCTCGCCTCTACTCAAAATCAGACATATCAAGAAGAATTATGAATAATGAAATTATTCAGTCATATAAACTGTCCACAAAACTATTAGTAGGATTTAAAGATAATGGTCATCTCACTGAACCACAAAAGCTTTTTAATAGAAGATTATACCAAAATAGAGTTATAATGGAGAATGAATTTGGACTCTTGAAGAGTCGCTTTCGTAGACTTAAAATGTTGGAAACAAAAAGATTAGATATTGTTTCCTTATTAATTGTTGCAGCCTCTGTTTTGCATAATATTTGTTTATTAAATGCAGATTTTTTTAATGGTTTAATTGATGATAGTGACGCTGATGATGATGAGAAATTTAACGATGAAGTAGAAGGTGCTGCTGCTATTGTTAAAAGAAACAATATTGTAAATTACATGTATAACCTTCAAAATGATGCTTTAGTATAAAAATGTCAATATGAGGAATAAATTTAATTTGAACATATTAAACTGTTTTATAAAGAAATTAACAGCTAAAATCGAACAGTTATTATAAGTCTTCTATTCATTTTTATTCAGCACATTCCTTTGTTCCAACAAGGTAATTATTCTGTCCAACCTTCCTTGTAATTTATCTAAACGACACATCTTTTCGGAATGCCTTCTGTCAACAGAATTATTTTTTGATTTTCTTTTTTTTAGAAAAGGATGACTCAAAAGTTGAATTTACATCACTAGAAAACTCTGATATGTCATTTGTAGTAGAACAACCTGCTTTAGCCTTTGGGTTGTCAGCTTTATCCGAAGCAGCTTGACGGTCATTTATTTTCAAACCACCATAACAACTGCATGTGACCACAGCGTTTATTTCTGGTTTCTTGTAATATATATCGTGAATAAGGTCAAAATACTTCCAAAATTTTTTGATTTTCCCTGTAGAATTATTGTGCACTGGAATGTCCTTGAACACTCTTAGCAACCATTTCCATTTGGTGTCGACTTGAACAAAGGTATACACCTGGTTTTTATTTGTTTTTAGAGATATATCTTTAGCAATTTTTTGCCATATGTTTTTTTTACTGACGACTCAAAGTGATTTTGATAATCTTTCACTAAACTTATTAATAATAGTGTTGTTTTCTCTGTCCATAGTTTTAAACAGCTCCCATATTTGTCGGCTGGTTCCTCTACAGATGTTTGAACTTCTTGCAAACACTCTGTAGTTATTATTTATTGCATTCAATTTTAAAAATGTAAGAGGCATGAAGGCAAATAGTAAAAACTAAATTAACTTGACAGGAACAATAAAATATTTTCTCATACCGTTAGTTTCCACCAAGATGTATTCTCCATCCTTAATATAATCTTGGTTGGGGGTTGTCACTACTTTAAAGTTCAAATAAGTCATTTTTTAATATATTTTAAACAATTTATGATTAGTTTAATGACAGTTGTTCAATACGGCTTAAACATAACCATAAGCCAGACACGCCTGCTATAACCTCATATCAGTTAAATATTCCGCAGATAATTCGAAACCTAGCTCACAAAATTCGGAGCGAAGCGAGCAAGCTCTACAAGATCAGAGATTTTTCAAAGAAGGCATACAGATGTAGCTCAGTTTGCTCTCATTACAATAAAAGAACTACTTCGAGTACTCTGAGTAAAAAAATGTAATTCTGGAACGCAGCATCAATATATGTGTGAAGGTATTTCTCAAAATTAGAGATGAGTATGAATTTAATACGACTGACTTTTTGTGGAAACCTTGTTTTGCAACTGAGTGTACATTTGCCTTTTTTAACATATTTTTTTATGTTTCAGTGTAACCAATGTAACATCTATACGTAAACATAGAGCTATTAAAGTTATTACAATATATCTGTTATAATTATGCATTTATTTACTGACAATCTCTATATGATGTTTGTGATTCACACACAAGGTTGTCAAAGATAACCAATATCGACTTGTATATAATAGATCTAGTATCAGATGAGTTTTGTCGAAAATATATGTTAAAATTAATTTAATACATAATTTTAAGTTTTTATTCTAACTTAAATATACAAAAGATTTATCATCAAAACTTGGTTTGCCTAAGTTCATTAGCACTTGTTATATGTATACTTGGTATATATAGAAACGTATAAAATTAATCTAAAATATCATTTTGACTTAGTGGCTTTATTGAAAATAATAGCAAACTAAGAGACTGCTTTTTGTAGATTTTTGTCAAATTTGAGGACGATAATAATCTTTACTGCGAATCAGATAATGGGCCGTATGCATAAAAAAGTTAGAAGTGAAAGCGATTGCTTTGAAGATAAAGGTAGAAGTAAAAGCTATAGCTTGTTTTCGTATGCTAAAACTTTGTACTCTCTATTCCAATTGAACACTTCACCTAAAAGAAGCGAACGCTTGTGGCAGACAAATCTCAATCCGTATACAACAGATACTCTTAAATACATCTCTTAAAGATGATATTGCCACGGCCAATCAAACCTATATTGACAGCATTCAGCATTCTCTCGTTGGTGATCCTAAATCGTTTTGGAAATTTGTACGATCCAGACGTGGGAGGTCCAAAATTCCTGGTAAAATCTTTAATGGCGACATCGAATTCCACGACCCTCGGCGAATTGTTGATGCTTTTGCGTCTGTTTTCTCTGGTGTATTTTCGCTAGATGCTGGAAGTTGTGACATTCGAGATATGCATTCAAATATGCCGTCATTGAATATTGGGAGAATTGCATATGAAGATGTACTAAAACAGCTGAAGAAGTCAAAGAATAGCTTTACCTCCGGACATGATAATATTCCCTGCTTCCTACTTCGTGATTGTGCGTCTATTTTTGATCAGCTTCTTTGCAGAATACTTAATTTATCTTTGCAGACATCTGTCTTTCCTCAGTCCTGGAAGGTAGCTTGTATATGTCCTATACACAAAAAGGGAGATAATACCAATATTAATAATTATAGACCAATATCAATCCTACCAAACTTTGTCAAGGTGTATGAGGCTATACTATATGAACATATATACAGCAGTATCAAATCATTTTTGTCGTCGTGCCAAAATGGTTTTATGTCCAAGAGGTCTACCACCTCGAATCTCGCCACACTATCTCAGGCTTTATGTGCAGCACTGGACAATGGGGGGCAGATGGATGTTATTTCACTGACTTCGCTCGAGCTTTCGACACCATTGAGCATGCCGCTCTCTTGACTAAAATGAGTTTGTTCGGTTTCAGCAACTCACTGTAAAACACCTCTTGGTTCTTACCTTGCTGAAAGAAGTAACTTTATTTACTATAATAGCTACAAGTCAGGAATGTATGTTTCTACCTCTGGAGTACCCCAGCGGTCCAATCTTGGACCCTTATTATTGAACATCTTTGTCAATGATTTGATAACTTCAATCGATTGTAATGTTTTGGCTTATGCGGATGAATTAAATTTCATCGTATTGATAGGACTCAGGATGCTGCCTTTCTTCGAGAGAACTTGGACCGAGTCACACATTGGTGCTCTTTAAATAAATTGAAGTTGAACATCGACAAATAGTGTTTTGTTTCGTTTACCAGAAAACCCAGTAGATTTTGCAAGAATTATTCTATTGACAGCAATTAACCGCAAAACGTGTGTCAAAGATCTCGGAGTTACATTTGATGAAAGGCTTACCTTCGCCGATCATGTTTATCTAGTCACTGCGTCAGCATTCCGAGCACTGGGTTTAATTATCCGCACCTGCAGAGATTTTGACAACATAGCTACACTCAAGTCACTTTATTATGCACTGGTTGTTAGCAAGTTGGAATATGCCGTTGTCGTGTGGTATCCTATATATAATTGATATATTAATATAATTAAATCAGTAGAGCGCAGGTTCCTAAAGTATTTATGTTATAAAGCAGATGGATCTTTCCCTCCTCGTGGGTTTGACTATGAGTTGCTCCTGAATCAACATGAGGTTGGGTCGCTTGAAGCAAGGCGACACCAAATTAGTGCTAATTTTGTAAAAAAATATCATTCTGTTTAAGATAGACTCTCCGGATTTGTTAGCAGAAATTGGCTTTCGAGTGTCTCGTCAATGCTCAAGGGTGAATGAAAGGCTTCTGCTTCCCACTGCCAGAACAAATTTTCTGCTGAGGGCTCGTATGATGCATTCTGCCAGGAACTTCAATAGCCTTGCTGATGATATTTTTCATTAGTTGTATATATTTTAATGTTTATTGTTGTCAATTTTCACATATGTATTATCTTCATGATTTGTTTATATTATCTGTATTGGGGTGACCTGTTGGGCAATTTAATTAATATTATTATTATTATTATTTATTATTATTATACTCAACAAGGAACACAACAGCGAGCATTTAAGTTATACGCGCGTTATGAGTGAGTACTGACTGTAGCAAGTTATTAATTTCGGCAAAAAAGTGCCGTTTGTTCTTCTTAATTTTCACAATAAAAGTGGGTTGTAAAAAATAAAATATGTCAGAGACAGAATTTGAAGATACTGTTCATGAGTCAGGGAATACCAGAGATTTATTGTTCATTGCTGAGAAGACTAAGAATAATCCTGAAATTATCAGCCAGTCCCATAGGGCAAGAAGAAGACGATAGCTACGCTAGAAAGAGTCGTGGCACAATAGATAAGCCAGTTTGGAAGCCGATGACAGCGAAAGGATTTCAAAAGAATGTTGGAAAGCCAAAGAAAGCAGCACATGCTACGAATGCGGTTGGAGTAGTGTAGCTGGAAGAAATCCCTCACTTGACAACTCCTCTCATGCTACCGGTGATATTGTAGACGCAGGCAGATACACTACTGAGAGAAATCAAACGTACAGATAAAGAATTCTGTATTTTCAAGTTCTGACAGTTATTTTGATTTACGCATTATAAAAAATTTCTTATGTTTTAGCCAATTGTAAAACCAGATTAGTTTTTATTTATATACTTTATAATAAAATGTCATACTAAATACTATCTTTGGGTGATTTTCAGTTTCCTGTAACCCAGTTACAAAATTCGTAATTTTAGTTAGAACTTTTTAGCGCGAATGGTATCAGTAGTCTCATATTCTACAGGAGACAGCCCATTGTTCCGTTGTAAAACTGTCTCTTTCTCCTCTTTTGGAAAGTCTCCGTCTCCGAGATGTTTCGCAATGTTGTGTAGAACTGCACACGCGATCACCACTTTCGGAATTTTTGTTAGCTACATTGTACAAATATACTGCAGGGCAGAAAAACGGCGTTTTAGCTGTCCAAAGGAACACTCAGTGATAACTCTTTCCCTTGTCAGTAAGGTATTGAAATCTTTCTGCGCATTATTTACTGGATTTGCAAACGGTATCATTAGCCATGGCTGTATGTCATAACCACTGTCAAGAACAACTGTGTGTGTGTGCAACAATTGCCGAACTGATGAATTTCTTCAAGTACGAGAATCATGTACAGAACCGGGCCACCTGGCTTTAATATTTGTAAAAATGATTCTGGTTGCACTTTGCTTAAATATTCAAGGTTGGTATCCCTTTTCGATTAATATATTCGTCACCATGACCACCTGTCTTCTCAATTCGGATATGGGTGCTGTCGAGAGCACCTATAGATTTGGCTTTGGCTTGCATTATACTCTCTTGAGTACCAGGGAACCTGATCCATGAGTTCACTGTCGCCAAAGCACGGGCAAGAAAACGAAGGAAGACCTTCATTTTTTTGAACTGGTGATATCGCCTCACCACATATCTCAACCTCTTCTCCAAGGTAGTGCCAATACAACCATCTCTGCTACACTCAAGACACACCACTTTTTCTTGCACCATCATAAAATACTTCACTTCTACGAGGTGCTTTTGACAAGACGCATGTTTTCGGGAGCAAAATCTTCGTTCTGTCAGTCAACTCTTCTTTATATGCATACAGAAAAGGTGAAAGCGTGCTCAGCAAAGCGATCGCTTTCACTTATAAGCGCAAGCTCTCGCTCCACTTTTATGCATAGAAACTGAAGCTTTCGCTTCAATTTGAAGGAATAACGACTAACATTTCATTTTATGCATACGGCCCATTGTCAACGTGCACGTTAGTTGACCCATAAGTGACAAGTCATATGGGAATTATAACGTAAATATATGTTAATTAAAAGTGAATTATTGGGTCTTTCTGATGTAGTGCAATCGCAGTTTGAAACACGTGTCTGGGGTTGCACTATATCAGAATTTCTAACTTCTAACAGAAGCTACAAATGGGAGCCTGTCTTTCTATTTTTGTTATCACTTTGCTACTTTGCTTTTTATACATGCATATTTATATGTTATTGCAGCATTCATTTCTTATTAATATAAATAGAAGTACCCTATGTCGCCGTAAGAATTAGCTGGCTGGAGTAGAACATCGAATGATGATTCAGTTACATTTTCTACTTTTGCACTTCCGGAAAAATATGGAATTCTAAACATGAAGGTCCCTCTGTATGAATTACCTACTCTATTTACTGCGGTAACTCCAACGAATAGTTTTCTGGATTTCAAATTATAATTACTCATGTCGACCTGAAAAGCAATAAGCATTATACGAAGATTGCAGATTATTTCGCACTACAAGAGTCAATGTGCATAGGATTTATTGTACATACAGGCTATCCGAAGTCTTTGCCAAATAAATCTTTGCGCATTATTTAACAGACATAATTTTAAACCTTCTCAACATCCGTAGTAAGTGATGATCCAATATACTTAGATGTTCATTAACCGATTTTATTGTCTCTATATTAATAGTTTAACAAATAGGTATCTACTTTACAACTAAGTCTTGAAAACAGTAAGTCAAAGTACACCCACCGAAGATAGTCTTTGAAGAATGACTGAAAACTTTGACTATTCAAGATGCTTACAGCACTTGTTGCAGGTTCAATGCACATTTTCTTGTGAGTACAGTATACCTTATACCAAAAAGAGAGAGACGAAATTCTGAACAGACCCTAGTGAGAGTTATTTCTAACTGGTTGACACCAAGGCGAAACAACACCATACTACAATCGCTTTTTGCTATCAATTGTCGAATATGTTGACATCTTTGACACTGTTTGTTTTCTGGATAAATTTGTTTACTCTAATGTGTTGTGATTACTACATTTACCATTCTGTTGCCTTAACTGCGAATTTATTTCTGAAGAATCTATATACAATTTAATTTGATACAGATTTGTTATTTCAGAAAGATATTTAAATTTAATTTTGCGCCCAAAATTTGATTTCACCAGTTACAGGTTGTAATTTTGTCGATAAAGTAGTGTATACTAACTCGGCTCGAGGGAATAATAGTCATTATTGCGAGTTAGTATACACTACTTTATCGACGACTAACTGAAAATTACTAAAAAAAACCAAAATAATTAAACGAAAGTGTCAAATTACTATATCAATATTAATAACTTATGTTCAGAATTTCGTCGCTTTCTCTTTGGAATAAGGTATAAATTTGATCAAATCAAAACGTCAAAAAGCGCTTATATTTCTGTTGATATAAGTATTTGAGTATTAGAATTTATACCTGTGATTTTTATTTCTATTCTAGAAAGTTTTTTTACGTTGAATTTTGAAGGAATTATTTTACATTTAACTCAGAAATATAGTATTAACGTATCTGAATATAAAAGTCAATTTCTATGTCATTTCTGACGTAAAATCCATGCCAAAAGAAATTTATTAACCCATTTATGCCTAGTGTTCTATATGTAGTACGGCTAAATCGTGTTTCAACTTGCAAAATCTGTTTTGTCTATTGACGACACAGTTTGTGTTTGAGTTTAGTACTGCGCTAGCTTTTGTATGAAGTAGATGGCAAAGTGAACACAATCCTTTCAAATGTTTTATAAACAAATAAGTTTGTGTATTTTCACAAGATGGAAGATTGCGGCGTACGATTTGTAGGGTATGTAATTATTTCATCTATAAATGAATATTTGCTTTTACTTTTCTTTATAATAAGTTAGATAAATGATGTATGTTATAGAGTCATTTATTTCTTTTACTTACGTTTACTGTAAATACCTTTATTTTTCCGTCAAACGTAGGCGTCCTAGATATAGTACTCTAGGCATGTAAGATCTAAGTCTCTTTTTATTTTAGAGGACTTACTCTTCAGGAAGCACTGACTATGATTGAAGATGATGAAGACTTTTGTAGAAATACGGAAGAAATAATTTTATATCCTCCAGTAAATGCATGTGAAGATCAAACAGATGAGGATTCCGGAGACGAATTTGATTTTTCTCTCAATAATTTGCCGGGATCTCAACTTGGTGCCGCATCTGTTGTAAAATTTCATTCTGACGATGAATGGTCTTCTGATGATGATGTACCCTTATCTACTTTTATAAAATCTTCCAAACATGTTAGAAATAATAATGCTAAGGATAAGAAAAAATATGACTGGGAACATATTGACTTGACTCCTGAGACATCCACTTTTGAAAATGAAACTATAGTAGCCAATAGAATGACACCAATCGATTTATTTTCTTTATTTTTTGATCATACTTTACTTCAACTAATATTGGACAAAACTCAGTATTATGCTCAAACAAAAAACCGTACACAACTCATAGAAATGTCCGAGCTAAAAGCTTTTCTTGGCGTGTTAATCCTCAGTGGATACGTACAACTTCCGAGACGTAGAATGTTTTGGGAACGAGAAAAAGACGCTCACAATAGCTTAGTGAGCGATGCAATTACGCGAGACAAGTTCGAATATATTTTATCAAACTTTCATATTGTTGATAACGCTGCCTTGAACCAACAAGATAAGTTTGCCAAACTGAGACCTCTTTTTGAACATCTGAATAAAAAATTTTTAGAGCTAGCTCCTTTTGAACAAGATCATTCTGTCGATGAAGCCATGGTGCCGTATTACGGCCGTCATGGGTGTAAGCAATACATCCACGGAAAGCCGATAAGATACGGTTACAAGCTTTGGGCAGGAACGACCAGATTAGGGTATGTCGTATGGTTTGACCC
Organism: Amphimallon solstitiale; assembly: GCA_963170755.1. Classification (NCBI taxonomy): domain Eukaryota; kingdom Metazoa; phylum Arthropoda; class Insecta; order Coleoptera; family Scarabaeidae; genus Amphimallon; species Amphimallon solstitiale. The sequence goes on along the minus strand of OY720677.1, from coordinate 112,502,147 downwards.
ATATCAAGGAGCTTCTATAGAGAAAACTTCAGACTTTGGCGTTGGAGCAACAGTAGTTCTCAACTACGCCAATGTCTTACAAGAACGGTGGCCTAATACCGCTTTTCACTTGTATTTTGATAACTATTTTACCTCTGTACCTTTATTAGAAGAATTGTCGAAGCGTAAATTATTTGGTACAGGTACTGTTAGAGAGAATCGTCTCCCAGGGAAGCCTCTACTTGATAATAAAGTAATGAAAAAGCAAAACCGGGGTTACTTCGACTACCAAAAAATTAAAGGCTCCAACATCATTGCCTTGAAGTGGAATGACAATAATATAGTATGTTGTTTGTCAAACGAAGCAGGCGTAAATCCTATTCATTCTACTAAACGATATTCCAGGAAAGATAAAAAAATTGTTCAAATCTCTCAACCGCATGTGATTTCTCTATATAATAGAAATATGGGCGGTGTTGACAGGTCCGATGAAAATATTGCCAAATATAGAATTTCAATTAGAGGCAAGAAGTGGTATTTTAATCTTGTTTCTCACTGCATCGACTTAGCCATAAATAATGCTTGGCTACTTCATAGAGTTTGGGGCGGTGAACATGATCTTTTGAAGTTCCGACGCAGCATTGCCATTACAATGTTATCTCAACATAAAAAACGGAAGAACTACAATAGAAGCCACGCTTCCGCTACGGGTAACTAAAGTATATTTATCATTTGATTCTTGACTAATTCTAGACATTGCAGCTATTCAGAACGACGCACTAAGGTACGATGCTATTGAGCATTATGTTATTCCACAAGAAAAACAAACGAGATGCGCTGAATGCCATACGAAAACAACTACATGTTGTTGGAAATGTGACATTGGGTTACATGTCAAATGCTTTGTTATTTTTCACACTAATCGTTAAGCTTTATATTTTTATATTCTTCTAATTAAAACTAGATCAAACAATGTTCATACCTTTTATGCCTTAGTACACCATTTTCCACCTAGTTTTCCCTTAGCTAGAAAATACATTTCCGGTTTACATGCTAACATGTAAGCCTATATTGCGATATTGTTTAGTAAAAACTATAATTTCGTGACCGATGAGTTTTAGGCATAAATGGGAAACCTAGATAACATATTATGTAACTATAGTTAATTTTGCATTGTTATTGTAGACAAAAATAGAAAAAAGGAATTTTTCTATATAAATGGATGTAATTGCATATTTGAACGTAATTTTTAGTTATAATCAACTTTCAACATTATTCGATATTGTCAAATATAAAGGTACTTTACTGAGTAAAATTAAAATTTTTGAAATACAAAAAAATGTAATATAGGATTATTGTATTTTAGATTTTAGAACATGCAGAATTTTTTATGAAAAATAACTTTTTTTCCTAAAATTAATAATAAAAAAGTTTTCCGTATGGTTCCAATTTAGTGAGACATATTGTATATCCACTAAATAAGAAAATTATATAGACACAACTTTACTTTCCATGTAAAAGGTAAATATTTATATCTGATCAATTAATTATTTGAAATATAGTTTTTGTTCTGTTCAAGATCTTTGATATGTATTCAGTGTAATATTTTGTGAAACAAAAAAACTGTTACAGATTTATAAAAATGTTGGAATAGCTGTTAAAATATTATATTTCTTGTAGATACGCTACTGCTAAGATATACATAATATGATAGTTGAAATAGTATGTACATTACTTTCACTATTAATACTGTAGGTTTATTGAACTTTTATATCTTCTGCTTACACAATTGTTCGTATTAATAGAAACAATTGACACGTTAGTTATAGGGGTTATTACAAGTACTATTTAAAAATACTCGTTCGATATAGGCGCTTTACTGACGTGGTGCATACAAAATTTTATAGTCAACCGCAAAAATTTGTGATTTAAAAAATAAAGATATAATGACTTATGACATTTCATGACAGTGACAAACGAGTTTTGTTTAATGTCATACATTGAGGAAAAACACTACGTAGATGCTGTAAAGCATTTTTGCTGTACTCTCAAAACGGGAGCACTGAGCGGAGCTAAGTGTGGGACAAATATGGCTGCCTCACCTAGTCCGGAATACTCAAAATTATAATCTGTCATTCCACACCTATCAGGCCTACACTAACCTATGAAATGTTATTTCGTACAAATTCTTCTTATCAAAGCCGTCTCTGCTGTTGCAGCTACATAGAGCACAAGAAACCATAATGTCTTTTAATATTTAACTTATTATATAATTCTAATACACGATGCACTTAACAAACACTCTACTTTTTACCAACACTACCTGTTTGACTTAAGTGTAGTATCAATATGGCGGACCTGTACCCGGTTTGACTAAGTGACGTCGTCTCCCTATCTATTATACAATCATGTCTGTGTTGACAGTATGATAAAGTGTTTGTTTACCTCCGTAAAACGCTATGGTAACGCATCGCTTTTACAAAGTATTATATGTGAGATTGCAGATCCGGTGGTTGATATGGTAAACACTTGTCTGTCGCAGGGGGTCTTTCCGAATGCTTTTAAAGTGATCAAAGTCATTCCAATATACAAGAAACGAGATGTAAATAATCCATCAAATTACAGGCCGATATCGATTATACCATCTGTTTCAAAAATACTGGAACAAGTAATTGCAGAAACTCTTATACTATTCACCCAAACATCAAATTTACGATTGAAATAGAAGAAAACAAAACTATTAACTTTTTAGATCTCACTATAACACATATAACTAATAAACATGAATTTTCAATTTACCACAAACCTACACATACAGACATAACTATACACGCACGTTCGTTTCATCCCATTACACAAAAATTATCTGCTTATCAATCAATGCTTCATAGACTAATTAATGTCCCTTTGAGTAAAGAAAACTTTGATTTAGAATTAAACAGAATATACATTATAGCGTTAAATAACGGCTTCTCTATAGATTTAATTAATAATATTTTAGAAAAACTACAGAAATCCAAAACGCTATCTTTAATTTACCCCACAGTAAAAAACAATAGAACGCACAATTATAATTCCATCACATACATTGGTACAATTTCAAACACAGTAGGGAACTTAATTAAAACAAGTAGAGAAGAGACAATTTCATTCAAAACCAACAATTCCTTACAAAACGCAATAAAAAACAATACAGATAAAACGGACAATAGATTAAACTCAGGGGTGTACAAGTTGACATGCGAAGACTGTAAAAAAGTGTATGTAGGACAGACAGGAAGGACATTCGATACTAGAATGAAAGAACACGAAAGATGTTATAGGGATAAGAAGACAGACTCAACTTTTGCTAATCATTGCTTAGAACATAATCATAAATTCAATACTAATTTTACAACGTTACATGTTTTAGAAAAAAGTAAAAAACTTAATATGTTAGAAAGTTTAGAAATTAATAAATGTAATAAATTAGGTATAATATTGAATGATCAACTAGATTTAAATAACTCCCCCCTACTAAATCTAAAATTTAAACATGTCCACCCCCTCTTAGATGAGATAATTTTTGTAATTTGTATTGATATATATAGGAGCTAATTTGTATTTTGAAATTGTATTTTCATCCACCTGATGAAGCCACAGTGTGGCGAAACATATGTAGTGTGTTAAACATTATAATAATTTTGAAACTATACACTTGTGTTTTATTATATATATCTTATAAAGTACATGGACAACTTTGATTATATAAGTTCTTCCAATCATGGATATCGTGTGGGCAAATCCACAAGTACGGCTATAGAGGACATCTCAGAATCAGTGATGGAGGCATTGGATGCTGGTGAGAGTGTGCAGCTTTCGTGTTATGATCTTAGCCGTGCCTTTGATTCTGTAGATCATGAAATGTTGTTGGACAAGCTTCACTTTTATGGCGTTCGTGGCATGGCTGGTCAGCTAATTAGGTCTTACCTGAGAGATAGGGTACAATATGTTGAGTTTGGGGAAACAGTGTCAGATGCTGTGATAGTGAACCGGGGAGACCCACAGGGATCTATTTTGGGGCCACTCCTGTTTCTCATATATATGAACGACTTACCATCTTACCTAAATGAAAATAAGATTTGTCTATATGCAGATGACACATCCATATTAAATAGGGCCATGTCGCAGGAAAAATTAAACGGAAACGTACTCTTAGCCATGGAACGTGCAGAGGATTGGTTTGAGTCCAATGGTCTACTATTAAACCAAAATAAAACCCAACATCTACTGTTCACAACTTCAAGAAAGGATGAAACTAAAAATCTGAAGTTACTGGGGCTTACCATAGACAATAAACTTAATTGGTCTTCACATATAACGACGTTAGCCGATAGATTATCATCAGCTGTCTATAGTATTCGATATATCAAGAACATATCAACTCACGAGGCTGCCAGGATGTGTTATTTCGCGAACTTTCACTCTCTGATGATGTATGGACTGCAGTTTTGGGGGAATAGTCCACCAGCGGATAGGATATTCTTGCTCCAAAAAAGAGCGATTAGAGCATTGTGTGGGCTGAAACAGAGTGATTCGTGTAGGCCGTATTTTAGGAATGAGAGAATACTCACTATGGCGTCGGAATACATACTTACCATAATTAAACATGTGCATGCAAATAAGTCAAGTTATAATAAAAACTGTAATATTCACGATTATAATACTCGACGGCATAGTGACTTGAGGGTTGCTTATCATAGACTGAAAACCACGCAAAATAGTTATTGGGGTGTTAAGCTATATAACCTTCTTCCTAGTGAACTGAAGTGCCAATCTCTTAGGAATCTGACATGTAGGCTTAAAAGTATATTACTCGATGGTGTCTTTTACATTATTGGAGAATTTACAAATCATTTTTGATATTGGATGTTTCTTTTTGCTTACATTCATATATTAATGTTCATTGTGTAGTAATTTTTAATCAATTGTGTAGAATGTGGATTTGAATTTTTACCTATATTTGTGTATATTATTACTATTGTTATTATTTTATGGATGACATTTAACATTATGACTTGTCCTATGTTCATTTTATGTGATGTTAGGATGAAATAAAGCTATCTATCTATCTATCTATCTATCTATCTATCTATCTATCTATCTATCTATCTATCTATCTATCTATCTATCTATCTATCTATTGACGGTTGGCGATAAACAATATTAATCTGTTAACAATACTTGCCTACTAAACAGTATAGCCAAGTATTTGTAGAAAACTAATAGTTAATGCCTTTATTTATAATATTTAATTTGTAACTGGCTTTCATTTAATAGTAACTTATTAGCTAAATGTCACCTGCAGTAATATTTTTCTACTCCCACGTTTAAAATGCCATTTATCGCTTATTTTTTCATGACGATACGTAAACTTTTAAACATAGCTTAACAAGCTGTAGCTTCGTGCACTTTAGCCACGGGCCCAACATAGCAACGGGCGCTTTAGTGAAAAAGTCAATGGAAACTCAAACATGATGGTTGACGCTGTATTACTTTGATTACTTTTTGCGTAGAAAAAGGTTAGTATAAATAAAGCTCGTTTTATAAACTCATTCGTTTTGCTAAACAGTCGCTTCACTAGTTAATAATACTCATAATGAGGTTTATAAAACTTGGTATACAATATACTGTTAAAAGTTAATTGTTCTATGTGTACTGTACATTGTAATACAAGACATTTCATGTTGAAATAACAACTCCCGATGATAGGTATTCATCGTTTCGATAACCGTTATTCTGGTGTTTCTAGTTTCTCGAATAGGTTTTTTGTGGAATTGCACTCGATCTGGTGAAAAGCTTCCAGTCTTTTCTCAGTAAGTAAAAACTGGGTAATATTTTTTTGGTCTTTGACATTGACATTTCAGAGAGCCTGTATATAATAAAATCTCTTTGTATTGTAAACTAAAAATTGGTACATTTAATTTTCTTATTAATTTATTTCGAGACACAATACACTTGACATTGGCTTGAATAATTTATTTTATTGCATGTTAGTATCCTTGCGTAAAGATTAGATAAATATCATCTTCCCCTATAAGCGACCGCCAAAATGACTCTCGCGTTGGGCATACTTATTAACACTACTTAATTGTATACCGCATGTGTCAAATATCATTAGGTATAGGAATTCAATGTTTACGTGCGATCTATACGTATGAATATAATACGTGGCAATGTGGTACCCCTACTGTACGTCACCAATGCCGACAAAAACCGACATCACACCGATATTCTCCGATCCCGACCCAGATTTTGCATTCAATATTTATGTGGCAACACATTGTAGTCCCTGACAGTGTTATTACTGGAACGGGTAACATCAAATGGCCTCCGCGATCTACTGATCTCTCTCCAAATGATTTTCTTTTGTGGGGATATTTAAAAAATATTGCTTATACCCATGAAGCTGGTAGAACAGAAAACATAGTTGCCTTGAGAGAAAAAATAATTGAGGCTGCTAATTCAGTAACTGTTCACATGTTAGAAACGTACGAGTAAATTTCTACGACCGCCTAGGGTAATGTATTGCTGTGCAGGAAGGAATCCTTTTTTATTCATTTTATTAGGGTTATTTTTTAATTTATTAGAATTACGCTTTTGTTTGTGTCATGCAGCGTGAACGTTGCTTAATAATTATCTGCATTTACTGAAAGGAAAAAGAAAAACAAGTCCTTGCAACTCCTAAATATTATTTCTGAACGCATTAGAAACACACGAGTCAGTGGTCCAATGGTTACAGCTTAGTGTTAACTTGTATTTGCGAACATGTGTCGGTTGTCGCGTCGATGGCATTGGAAAGGAAAGTAGGGGTACCACGTTGCCATATATTCCATGGATTGATCGCCTATGGCTAATGAAAATTGACACATACGGTATAATAATTTACAAAACGGAGTTATATTTATATATAAGTTTTAATACAACGAGAGATTTTGCTATAGAATCCTATTTAGAACTTACCTCATAACTATAATATCGCAGTTCTCTTGTCACGTTATAAGTAAATATTACATCTTGGAAGATATCAATATAAAATTTAAGAATTTTTCCATTTGGAGCATCAGGATGTTCCCACTTAATGTTCAAAATCCAATCATCCCTCCAATTATAATTAACATTTAGTGGTTCCGAAGGATCTAAAATAAGAAAAATTGATTACCTTTATGTAAAATTAAGAGGCCACCGGACGGCTTGAATTACGGATTTCCTCTTTTCTAGTTTATTTCTCCATCAAATCGAAAACGGTTTTCACAAACATGTTTAAAAAGTAATACTGAATGTGTGTATCTAATTTTTTTGTCTAAAATGAACAAAAAACATTTTTTATTTCTCTATTGGTGACTAAAAAAAAAAAATTAAATGGATAGACAAATTGAATGAATTATTGTAGAATATTTAAACCGCATATCAGCTATATTAAATGTTTTATAAATTGCTCAAACGTAATTTACGATTAGCAAATTTTGGACCGGCGAGGTGCTGCTCTCTGGCGAAGGCAAGGTGCATATCAATTTTCGTAACTTCATTGGCAACGTTGCTAACATAAATCTCGTGAGACGATTCTAAAATGCGCTGGTCTGAACTTATCCGCAAGCGCGCGAAATTACGCCCAAACGCGGTAAAATACGATTTTAAATGATGTGCATGAGTTAGTATTACTTAGTATACATTGACGTATGACGGCTGGCTTATAATAGACATGTCAGACATAGAGTACACGGAGACACGAGGTGAACGTTGTTGAGTAGTATGTGTTTGAAATACATATAATAAATAATAATAATAATATATGTATAATACTAATTTTGTATACATACATTTTGGAATTGTTTATAATAGTACACTTATGCCCGGTTTCTGAAACCGGATAGATATCTATATTTTTGCAATGGTATGGCATAAAAATCATTTATAAATATCCATAAGTATATGTAATTTCAATAATCTTATACTTTTTATAAAAAAATCATTTCATTTCATTTGCCAGAAATTTAAATAACAGGACCTTTTTAACTTAAATTTGATTTTGATATTTTACTATTTGAAAAACAGTACTAGTGTTACATTTGCTAACTAACCATTTATTTAAAAAATCTTTGAAAGACGAGGTGTTGGGACCAAGTAAAAGGAAACAATTTCTTCATCGATAAATTAATATATTTGATTTGGAATGTGCTATTTCTGCTCACAAGGAGAACCAAGAACAGACTTATGACAGATTACTGTTTCGATTTTTCACAAATACTGATAAAATTATTTAATAAACATTACAACAAATACGGAAGGTGGAATAAACTAGCAAAGTAATACAAAAAAATATCAAAGCGCCCCTATTGATAATCTGTCTGCACATGCGCTGTTAAAGATATGTTCAGAGGCAATATATAATTATTAAATTTACATGGTTTAAGTTTTTATTAAATTTATATAATGCTTTAATGCCATTAAAAATCACAGCAAAGGAGCAAAATATGGAAAGTTTGTTAAAATCCTCCGTCCAAAATAGCAATATTTGGTAACAAATATATACTAAGCAGAAACCTCAACAGATTTTAAATATTATGAATTCTTTCCCTAAAATTATAAAACCAAATGATTTAGATAAGAAACAAAAGGTGGATGATCAGTGGAGGCTGTATTCTAAGTTAATCAATAATTTTCATGATGACATAAAGTCTTACAGACAAATTCTTATGTTATTTACTGACCTGTCAGGTCATAATTTATTTAGGGATTTGGGCGAATTCGAAAGGGTTTTTTTTGAAAGTAAACTAAAGTTCGAAATCGGATTTGTACAAATTCGAATAATGGATTGCTCTTAGCATCAATTTCGAAGTGTCTAATTTTTTGCTACAAGCAACGGAAGCCAAAAATTAGTACAAATCCGATGACGAAGAAGGTGTAGAGGTTTATTTTGAGAGATAGCTAGGTTAATTATTTAAATATAAATATATTTTATTTAGTGCTGTGTGGCTAAACGTAAAATCTGTCGTTTATTTTTTATATATAATTTTGCTTAAAGTTTTCAAATTCAAATACATATATCATTATAATACAGTCCTCGCCAGAGAAAACGGGACGCGAAAAAAATTAAATTTGTAACAATAGAAAATCGTCAATTCAGATTAAAAAGAAGCCATGATTATTACTATCAAGTGCAAGGTCAATTAGCAATAACCAAAAGAAAAATGTGCTATTTTGTTGTGTGGAGTAAGCATGGCATGCTGGTGGAAGAAGTAAGTATAAGTTTGTATCGGTACAAAAGCAACAAACTTGAAGAATTCTTTTACATGTGCTTACTACCAGAATTGGTGGATCCCCGCTATACAAGAGGCCTTCCAATTAGAAATCCCCCTAGAAAACAATCGTAGATTTTTATAAGAAACCATGTTTTTTTGATTATTTTAAATTTTGAATACTGATACTTTATAAAAGCGTCTTATTCTATTTACATAAAAAATGGTGGAGATCTCAGAAGAATGTTCCAGAAATTAATCAAGGACTGGAGATCATTGTTCCGATTTTGTGTGCAAACGCTTCTTCTGCAGATGTCGAAAGAACTGTTTCATCAAATGGGCTTGTCCATTCAAAATTAAGAAACGCAACATTGTTAAAAATAGTATTTTTTTATACTTCCTTTAAAAAAGTTTATCTCTGAAGGGTTTTTTTAATTTTAGTTTTGCAAAACAGCCTGTATTTTTTTATTAGTATGAAACACACAGTTTTTTTTATGTTTATTTATTTTCTCTTTGTATTTGAAAGTTTTTATGTATTGTTACTGAACAAATGTTAAACCAATTTCTTTATTTTTCTGCTTAAAATAATTATATAAATATAATAAAAACTATAAGAGACTATTACAAGAAGAAAAATCATGTTTTTTTTATATTAAACGAATAAAACACTTGGTTATATTGTTTCACTTAAAGACAGATTTATTGTACTCTGACACGTGTTTCGACCTCTCGGTCATTAACGAAGAGTTTACAGACTTAAACTAAACTAAGAAAGTTACCAATACCTATTTATATGTGTGGGCTAGTGTCTTAAGTACAGTGTCAATAATGGGGGTGTTTATGAAGTCCAGTTGTGTGTTTGTGACATGTTTATTTGCTGTTGTAGCTTTTTTAATTTCTAGAATTTCTAATAAATCTAATTTCCTTCCTTTATAACTATTATGTAATAATGTATAATTATTGGTATCAAATACATGTACAAGGTCTATGCAATGTTCAGCAAAGCCTGTATTTTTATTATTGTTTTAAATTGACTTTTTGTGTTCATTATATAACCAAGTGTTTTATTCGTTTAATATTCATAATGTTTCACCAAGAACCAACCGTAGATTCTATTAATGTTTTTTTTAAATAAAAATCATATTGATTTAAATAAATCATAATTTAAACTCTGATTTTATTCAAAGGATTTAAATCATCTCAACTCTGAATATGAATATAGGAGGATTACGTATCTATCGATAGGGAGCAAATGAACGTATTATTTAACAGTCATGAATAATTACTTTTTTTCTTATAATTTTTTTATTTTATTTTGATATCGTAATAACTAAAACATTCTATCGGGCCATAATCTAATAAATTATACCCTTCTTATATAAATAACTATTATTACACTGATTCTCGGATCACACATATTTACGCGGTATTTCGAAAAATGAAAAAGTCAAAACTATCAAAACAATAATGTGCAATGTGTTGAATGTAATATATTTTTGTAGAATAACCTTTAATTTGTTTCTTACTTGGTTCAGATCGAAATTTTCTGCACCTAATTTTAATTTTATGTGTGTATCATCTATATTTTTCTGATTCACACGACCCAATTCGTGCGCGCCCTAAGTTTATTCGTTATGCCTTTTTGTATAAATATCAACTCGTATCTATATCTCTAACCGCACGGAAGAGACGAATCGTCTCATTCTCCTAATATTTGGTTGTCGTTACTATAAATCAACGATGAATTATGTACCGATTCCCACTCTTTACAAACCAATCCTCGCTGTTGCCAAATTGCCACATCTGTGGCTTCTTACAGCAGTCTGAAGGGGAGAGGGGTTAACGAGCGTCGAAATATTTTTACCGTCCGGAGCGCTCTTAAGAATCTCGCTTGTAAACGATATCCGCAGTTGTCACTAATATACTCTTCTTTGTTTCTGGGAATGAAACGAATTGTCATTGGTTTTAATGGTGAGAATTTGCCACAGCTTCAGGAATATTCTTTTCTCTCACGTTTCCGTTTATTGGATTTCATGCAGATATTACTGAATGTCCTTTTTGTATTATAGTTCAGTCATTCTGTCCAAAAATAAAGCAAGGAAAGAAGCGAGAAGTACCAATTTTTTTTATATATATATGTTGTTGGGGTTGCTTAGAAAAGCTTAACTTCAAAATTTTGACCAAAATTTCCAATGAGCATTTTCCGCCATCTTGAAAAGAGGGATGAATTTTGGTTTTTATTATAACTTGATTCCCCGTCAAAATACAAAATTATTGTCGTATCATTTATTATTTCTTTTTCGATGCTCTACAATTTAGACCTTACGAAGTTTTCACCTAGGTATTATTGTTCGTTGTTGAGATGTCTATATAAAGCAAACAGAAAAAAAATTAGAGATCAAAACTTTTCTCTCCTTTACCGTGAAACTTATCGAAAAATGACTATTTGATTTTAAATGACATAGTTATCATTTAAAATTAGTACTAGAATATACTAAATCCTGTTCATTTTAACATTTCTACTTTTTACAAACCCATCATATTCCTATACAGTTTAAGATAAAAAAAATTACAGGCTTTATATTTTTACATTTAAATTTTCTTCATTTATTCCTCATCCATTTTTAACTTTCTAGAACTAAACTCAATTATCACACCCCCAAACTATTTCATTTATCCTAACTACAAATGTAATATAACAATAAATTATAATTTAACTATAGATTTCAAAATGGCATCTAACGGGTGCCCCAACAGGAACTTGGGGATTTAAATATCACAGTATTTTCAAATAATGTAACATATTAATCTAATATTTGACATACTGCTGTGGCAACATAACTATTTGGAATACAATAATTGTAGTATTGCCATACATTAGGCTTTGCAAAATAAATTATGTTGTGTGCTGTTCCAGCAACATAACTAATAAAGATGATGATAATTTTTTTATTATCCTTAATATATATTTTATTTATCTTAACAGCACGTACTTTATAAGTATACGTGAATTCTATCAGTGTATCTAAATGTCTCTTCTCTCGTCAAATCTCTTGTTTTTCCTTTAATTGGGATAAGGTTATAGCTTATTTAAAATAAAAACCAGAAACCATATAAAACATAATTGTATAATTTATTTAAAATTTTTTTTACAATAGATAGCATCGCTATACTCTATTCACCATTTAATTAAAAAGAAACATAATTAAGAGAAAACATTTGTACCTTGTTCTAGGTTGTAATGTTTTATAGAACGAATATATTTTTCTTATGCTTAATCAAAAAAAAGAAATCTAAAAATATTGTCCTGTTTCAAAAAAAAATAAAATTCAATTAACGTTAGTATACTATTGATATTTTTATGCTAATTCTATTCCATCAGAGACATTATATTCGCACGTAATGCTCTGACAAACTTAGAACTTCGCAATGGTCAATGTTCGGAGAAAAAGCTTGAATCTGATTACTGTCTACAACCATTCACACGTATTGTATCCAGCATCTCAAAGTCCGCTACCCAGAAACACTTTCCTTCTTAAAAATCTATTTTAAATCATTAATTTATAATCAAAAATTCATTGTAAGAATTAATGATGCCTAATAAAGTGCCTGAAAATATACATTTGCACGTTATATCCTCTTAACACCCAACACCATTAATAATTCTATTTTTGTGTTGTTGAAACTAATGAATGCATATTATTACAGGAAAATATTTATTATCCCTGTTGCACGACGTTATATTGAATATACATTTGCACGTTATATTTCAATACACGCATAGCAACATTGATAAATCTTTGTATCGAAAACTTACTTTGAATTATTGAAAAACTTTTTAAATTCTGCCATTTGCATCTCCATTATTTTAAAATACAAAAATTATTAATCAAAGAAACATGATTGAAACTTAAATACAAATAAAATTAATACGCTAATACAAGAAATAAATATGAATGAAAATAATTGTGGTGTATCTGACCCTCCGATTTTAAGCCGCTTTTAATCTCTTTCCAGATAACTAGCTAATCCAACTTGTTCATTCTTGTCTTCCAATTTATATCCCCGGGAAGACACGTGACCGCTCTCAACGCCATCCTCGGTACTACCATTTAAGTTGTCACCCTGCGTCTTCAGTGAGATCTCTGCTTTCCAAGTTACCATCGTGATATGAACACACACACACACGCACTTATTGTCTTTTGACAGTTCCTTCACTTTAATATGTCAACACCTTGAGAATTGTGTGCTTATTTTAAAAGTCTTTCACTCAAATTGTCCAGCATTTTTCCAATGTATGTATATTTGTATTAATATAATTCTTCCTTATATTTGTTTATGAATTTGTTACCTTCTTTATTATTTGCCACATACTTCCTCTTTCCATTTGCTAACACAATTCTTATTTTTGTTTTATTTCCAGCTCTCGGTAAAATTGGGAATATATTGTAAATAACAGGTATTCTTTTTATAAGATTACTCGTACTACCACGATCCATCTGGTTTGCCTTTTCGTTGCTTCGCTCGATCCAGGACTTTTCCAACGGTGATATATTTATCTGTAATAAACTACAAACCAAGTTTACGTTATATTTTCTTTTTGTAGGTCATCAAACCGTACAAACCTCTCTACAGTCTATGAAATATATTACTACATACATGAATTCATGAAGGTACCTTATTATTTGCTAGCTGTCGTTTATAAAAAACACTACTGCTGATTGTATGGTCTCAGAATATTTTTACTTATATCCTTTTTTATTTATTTACTTATATAGGCATAAGTTAAGGTAAATTTTATTCTTTTAGCATGATTTATTTTATAAAGTTTTATTACCTTATGCACGTTCTCAAGTTTACATAATTTATTCAATTACATGTTTCTCCCGTGCATATCGGATTTTGTCTTCTTCATACAATTTTATTGCATTTAGATGACTAATTCTTTTCACACTTCCATTCTTAAGCATAACCCTTTCTCGGTTATTTGCTTTCATTTCTCTTTTATTTTTAAACAACGGTTCATTATCCAAAATGTTCAGTGCAATTTTCACGCATTTTATAAAGTCAGGTTGTTTTTCATTATACACAAACCATACATCTTGTTTCTCTTTTCTATAAAAGAAATATATATAGCTTAAATTTATCTCGTCTTTTATTTTGTACCTGTTTAATATCTAAATTGTAAATATAAGTTCATTTTTATGTCTATGTTTTCTATACTTAAATGTATGCAACTTAGTATACTCTTAAGTTAAAATCTTTGAATACAATAAAACTTATTCTTATTGTCTCTTTTATATTTTATATACTTAAATTAAATCTTAATGCTATTACTATTATTTTTAATATGCAAGAGACCACGGTAATACGTCATCTAGAAACTTGTAAGTGTTATCATGCAACGTTTCACGACTGAAGAACTTATCCAAATTGTTCAAATTTATTATGAAAATGCTCGTTCTGTTATGTACACAATTCGTCGATTATGCGTTGTTTTTCAGCAATTAGGAATTTAATTGCAAAATTTGAAATAACTGGTTCTGTTCTCTATGTAAAAACACCACTAGGACATCGTAATGTTCGGTCAGTTGAAAATATCGTTAGGGTGAATCAAAGTGTAACAGAAAGTCCAAAAACTTCAATTCGTCGCCGGTCACAGCAACCGGCCATCTCAAGATCATCTCTGCAACGAATTTTAACCAAAGACCTACGGTTACAAGCATATAAGATGCAGTTAACACAAGAATTGAAGCCCAGAGACCATCAACACCGCCGTATCTTTACAAATTGGATTTTGGTGGGCCTCACTTTTTTGAAAATGAGAATGGAGAAGCAGTAACTGTCAACGGGAAGCGGTATCGACAGATGATGAATAACATTCTATGACCTCGTTTGGAAGATATGGACCTCAGCAATCTTTTTTTTCAACAAGATGGGGCCACTTGCCACACTGCCAGGGAAACTCTAAATTTACTGCAGGAGAAATTCCCTGGTCGTGTGATTTCTCGTAATGGTGACGTGGATTGGCCTGCAAGATCCTGCGACTTAACACCGCTGGACGTTTCCCTTTGGGGTTTCCTTAAGGATCAAGTATACACAAATAATCCACAGACAATTGATGAATTAAAAAATAACATTCGTGCGGCTATTGCCGAAATTAACTTACATACTGTGTGTCCAAAAAGTCTGGAAACACCCAAATAAAATCGAAACGCATGATTTTTAAGAAAAATGCAAAAACAGGTCAATTAGTATTTTCAAAAAACTACTGGCTGATGGTATTTGTTTGGAATTTTTGATGACCTTGAAAAAGTTATGTCATCAAAAAGAAATTAAATGGCAACGTCGCATTTTTAATTTTATTTTTGATAGATCTTTTAATTGTCTAAATGACTGTAAAAAAAATTTCATGTTACTTAAGAAAATGACCGAGAAAAATTTAATTACTTCTTCGAAAATGGAAAAGTTTGTCTTTAAAAAAAAAACATAGTTGGCTTAAGTGTCGATTATTTTTCAAACACATTTTGTTTTATTTGTGACATTCTGTCAAATACGAATTGTGCAAAGTTAAAAAAATCTGTTTAAAAATGGTTTTAAGTGAGAGGGAACGTATTCAAATATTGATGATGATTGGTTTTGGGGATAGGGCTCGTTCAGTTAGAGAAGTTTGCGACTTATTTAATACAGAACATCCGGAGCGTGCCCCAATTAGTATTTCTGCAGTGAGTAAGATTCACAAAAAATTTCAAGAAGAAGGCCGTGTTCGAGATCGCCCTAGAAGTGGTCGTCCAAAGATCGCAGAAGATACGCAACTCGGCGTATTATTGTCAGTAGAGGAAACTCCAAATTCTAGTTGAAGTACGAAGGATCACTCCTGAAATGATAGAAAACGTTCAAAATGAATTTTATTATCGTTTAGGGTATTGCCAAATGCTCAAGGACAACATTTTGAACATTCTTTGTAAGAGTTTTTGCTGATTTCTACGATTAAAATTTTCTTTGTTTTCTATAATGATTTTTTTTTTCAAAATTTTTCTTAAGTAGAATGAAAATTTTTTTGACTGTCGTTTAAACAATTAAAAGATCTATCAAAAATAAAATTGAAAATGCGACGTTGCCATTTAAATTTTTTTTGATGACATCATAACTTTTTGAAGGTCATCAAAAATTCCAAACAGATACCATCAGCCAGTAGTTTTTTGAAAATACTAATTGACATGTTTTTGCATTTTTCTCAAAAATCATCCGTTTCGATTTTATTTGGGTGTTTCCAGACTTTTTGGACACACAGTATGTGTGATAGTCATCGAAAATTTTAAGAAAAGAATCACTATGTGCAGACGGAGTCGCAGTGGACATTTATCCGATATCTTGTTCCACATATAATTTTAAGGTTTCCACTTTATGTTTATGTTAATAAATCGTTGAATTTTTAAACACTACGCATGTTATTTGTACTTGAAATCCCTAAGTTCCCTTTGGGACACCTTATAGTTGGGCGCCATAATTGTTTTATTTTTAATAGACAATATAGATACAATTCAGAAGAATTATATAAATTATTTATATTATTTTACAATTATTATTACAAAATGTAGTGTACCCCAAAGTTTACAATTTAAGAGATAAATAACATTAATCTGTGATGTAACGTGCAATTTGTGTGCTTTTTTCCTTTCTAACACATCTTGAATCCTTTCCTTTTTCGCTTAATCAATCTGGATTACGATTTTGTACTAATCCTTGCCCTGTCATTTTGTCTACTTTTTATATTATACAATAATTTTGATTACAATCAATCATTCAAAACGTTTCATATAATTTTTAAATTTTTGTCATTCATACTTTAAATTTATTTATTGATTATTTAATATGTATCTATCATATTGTAACTATGACGGATATCATGGCTATCTATTATTCAAATTCTCTGCACAATTTCATTTCCTCTATAATAAAATAGATTACATATTTATGCATTAATGTGTGTATGTAATTTTTACGATTTAAATAACATTTTATAATTATCAATATGTTATTAGTACTAATTAACTAAAGCAAACTATTTACAACATTTTTAATAACAAGTAAAACATATGATTGCTAAACAAAAACACTAAAACACCTTAAAGGTCAAAATATTAAACACGTATTTCCACAACTATGTTGTCATCTTCAGTAGCACTGTATAGACAACATAGTTGTTGAAATACGTATTTATTTTTTGTGTTTTAGTGTAGTAAAGGTGGTTTCGTGTTTTTGTTTAGCATCAAGCCATAGACTTCAAGTTTAGTTGCTTACTACAATTGCTAGTTGAGCATAAACAATAATACTGAATTAATATACTGTGAGTTGTATAATCTAAGTAGTGAATTTCCAACCATTCATTAAATTTTATTTATATGTGATTTATAAATATATTAAATTCTCTTACCTCCTTCTCCATTCAATGTTGTTTGAATAGCCTTGAGTTTGCCAAATTGATCTATGCCGCGATTTTTTGCGCGAACCTAGAAAAATAGGGACTTAACCTAAGACGAATTGAAAGTTATTTGGTATAACAGTTTTACGCACATCATGGATTAAAAAAGACTCGTTAATTTATATTATTTACTGTTAATATGAAATTTACCTCAAAAGTGTATGTTTCATTGAAAAATTTGTCATTTATAGTAGTGCATATATATTCTATCCACAGTATGCAATTTGACGACGCATCTGCTGTAATCTTCTTCTTCTCATTAACGTCATGATAATAGGTGATTTCGTACATATCGAGGTAGCCAGTAGATATTTCTGGTGGCATCCATTTTAAACTTACGGATGTGTCATTTACGTTATACGCAACGACGTTTCGTACTTTATTTGGTTCTGAAAATGCGTAACATTATCTTATATTAACGGAAAATACACTCATCGACATAAAATTGAATTCATGTATAATTGATTTAATTCATTATTATTCAACACATTTTGCAGGTATGATCTAATTTCACATGTCTTAATGACTTGCATGATATACATATTAACTTTTACATATGATACTTAACACTGCCCAACAATGAACATGTTTCGGGATGAAGAATACGTTATTCCTATTCAAGTTGACAGTCAGAAGTTGATTAATGAGAAGATAATGAGTATAGAATTGCGAGTGAAAAATAGAACGATGAGTTACATAATATACGAGGGTGGTCCGATAAATACTTAGCCTACAAAAGAATAACAAAATTTTGAAAAAGTGGCGATTTATTTTTCAACATAATCTCCTCTGAGTTCGATACACTTGGTCCAGCGATGCTCCAACTTCTTTAACCCGTCTGAAAAATACGTTTTCTGGAGGTCTACAAAGTAGGCCTCCGTGGCGGCGATAACTGCCCCATTCGACTCAAATTTCTGCCCGGCGAATGCCTTTTTCAAATTTGGAAATAAAAGAAAATCGCACGGGGCCAAATCCGGAGAATACAATGGATGGGGCAGCAGTTCGTAGCCTAATGCTACCAATTTGGCCGTGGCGACGGCAGAGGTGTGAGCCGGTGCATTGTCATGGTGAAAGAGCACACTTTTCTTCGCCAAATGGGGCCGTCTTTTCTGCAATTCGGCGTCGAATCGGCCCAATAATTCGGCATAGTAGAGTTCTGTGATCGTTTTGACCATCACCTTTCCGGCCGATCGACAGTCTTCACCTTCTTCGGAGCACATTCCCCGGGTAAAGTCCACTGTTTCGACTGTTCCTTTGTCTCTGGTGTGTACCAGTGTACCCATATTTCGTCGACGGTCACGAAACGACGCAGAAAGTCGTTCGTATTGCGCCTAAACTTCGTCAAACACTGCTCTGAAGTGGTCTCACTGTTGCGCTTGTTGTCCGGAGTGAGCAAACGAGGCACCCATCGCGCCGACAGCTTTCTGAAGCCCAATAATTCATGCAGGATATGACCCACGTGGTCTTTTGAGATACCTACCGTCTCAGCTATCTCGCGCACCTTCAATCGGCGGTCTGCCAATACGAGATCGTGGATTTTCGTTACGTTATCCTCTGTGCTAGCCGCTTTCGGGGCACCTGGGCGTGGCTCATCAAAAACCGACGTGCGACCACGTTTAAACTCGTTACACCAATTTTTGACGGTCACCATCGATGGAGAAGAGTCACCGTACACAGCATCCAAGCATTCTTTGATTTCGATGCGCGACTTCCCTTCCAAAAACAAGAATCGAATCACCGACCGATATTGTTCTTTTTCCATTTTTCTCAAATCTGCGGACACGCTGGCTTCCGCACGCGGTCAAAGCAAAAATACGCGTCTGATTCGGCTGAGATTTTAACAGTAACTGTCTACGAGAATGTTCTAAGCGATAAAATATTGCTTTTGCGATAGTGGTGCTTTCGGGCGGTGAGGCTAGGTAGTTGTCGGACCGCCCTCGTACAGACCAATTGGAAATGATAGGAGGATAGATGATAAGGAGCTTTTCTGAATGGAACTACAAGAACAGGTGGACAATGAAGAAAAATTTATGGTAATTGGCGACTTCAATGGACGAGTGAGGTGTGACTGAAGTGGAAGGCGGTGTAATAGGGAAACACGGGGAACAAAAGAAAAACATGAATGGCTCTTTGATATTAGATTTTTGTATAACAAATGATATGGTTATCACAAACACATTTTTCCAAAGCAAGGATGCCCACAAACATACCAGGGAAGTCAAAAGTAGGCATGAAAATTATAACTTATTGATGATTAAACTAGCAGAGTGGATATCGGTATTGGATGTAAGGGTGAAAAAAGGATGCGAAATAGGCTCAGACCATTATCTAGTCGAAGCAAAGCTAAATGAGTCTACTAGTATGATAAAGAAGGAAGGGGCTTCAAAAGTACTTGAAAATAAAAGAAGTTACAGCTTTCAAGAGAACGGTATAAAGTATGAATACTGACAGGACATAGACAAATAATGGAAAGAATAAAGACGTATGGAGATGGAAAGTATGGAATGGCTGTGGACAACTCTCATTTGTGAACGCAGCAAAGAAGGTATGCGGAAGTATAAGATACGGAAAAAACGAAAACCATGACTCCTGGTGGAGTGCAGTAAGAGAAAAGAAAAATACTGAAAAAATATCTGGACACCGATAACAATACTGACCATGAAGAATACAGAAAGAAAAGATCACAAGTTAAAGTAATGATTAAAGTAGCAAAACAAAAATTCTGGATAGACTTTGGAACGAAAATGGAAGAACAAGGAAAAGGAAATTTGAAACTGCTATATAGAACCTTGAAAACCTTTCGTAGGTCAGCTGGAACACACCTCCAATATGTAAGAAATAAAGAAGGCCAAGTTCTATTCTCAAAAGTGGATATAAGGGATAGATGGTATGAATATTTTTGCAATTTGTTTGAAGCCGAAAGAGATGGAGAAGTCGACACAGAGGAACTTTCGCCAGAAGAAACTGAAAAGGCAATTTAACGTAAAGCATGTTAAATGTCAGTAAATGTCTAACCACTGACGCTGAATGATACTCAGTAACACTCACGTTTGGTATTGTTTTGTTACATCAACGCATGCTGCAAATTTATTAATTCTCGATTTCATGGTGATTATTCTCGTTTTGAAAGTGCTTAAAAGAAAATCAAAAGTTTACCTTTTAAGTGAGTATCGATAGCGTATTCTTCATATCGATTGTCATCACCCCGGTAATAAGTAAGCTTTAAAATGTATCCTGCGTTCACATCTATTTTGAAATGGACATCAATTATCGAAGCAGTTTCATTTTTAGTGTACTCGATAGTTTTCCCATCACATGGTGGAGTAACGCAGGCGATGTCGATGTCATGTGAAATTGGGCCCCTCAGAAATTGACAGTCCCATCTAATTGAGAAAAACGCTTCTGTTGCGTTAAACTTTTGAGTTACGATGGGTGTTTCTTCAGAGGTGAGTTTGGCTGAAATATTTCATTTTGACAAATTATAATGATTTTTGAATATGCTTCTTTTTTTTTAATTTTTGGAATTATAAAAGAACGTAAGTCTCTGTAACGATTATTTTGCCAAATTACGTTATTTTATCTTATTTGGTTAAATTTTATCGCCCCGACTGTATGTCCACATTCTTAAATTCTTATATGCATTAATTGCGTATGTCTTGAATCTGCTTGGATTGAGTTGTGCGAACATTTCAAGTAGTGAGAATATCAGGAGGTGAAGCTAGTGTTCAGCTGCTGAACAAGATGGTTTGGCCGATTAAAATTTAAGAACATCAGTGGCATAGTGCAGATCTAATATATTTATCGGTATCTCAAGGATACATGAGTTAGTTGTAAAATTTCTTGTTTCCGAATTAACGTACACACATCGTTAATGTGAATTTTTGATTCCTAAAATGCTATGCACGTGGTCATATAAATCTGTTTCAATATGTCCTGCCTTCTTTTGTTTCTTGGTTTTTTTAAAAATAATATCTGCCTTGTGAAATTAATACTTGCAAAAGCCTGCAAAATTAAGTGTTTGCATAACTATGTATGAATTTCTGTTTTAATTTTTTGAACATTCCTCTCTAGAATCTAACTTGCAAGCGACCTGAGTTTGAAAAAACTTCCCCTTGCACCCAATTGTTTTAGAAAAATGTTTTATTAGCTGGAAATTAAATAGAACCAGATCCAACACAAGGAAATATTGTAATGATGGTACAGCCCATTACCCATTATTAATTTTATGATTTTTATAATTTTTTTGAGGATTTAATTAAGTATATTTTTATATTAATATTTTGAAGGGAAATAATATTTAAAATCAATGAATAAGTTATTGTATTATTAAGTAGATATTAGTCATAGGTTTTGTATATGTTTATGTGTAAAAAAAGGTGACGCCGAAAAGCAATATACAATCCCACGAGTAAATGAACGTGTATCTGTGTGTAAATGTGAGTGGGAAACCCTGAACTTTGTGGAAAGCGGGGAACCCCAGACATTAGGATACAAAGGGGAAATACGCGTTAGAAACGAGAGAGTCGGCCGTTAGACTTCGAATCAAAAGATAAACTAAAAAGAATATATTGTAGCAGCCGAATGAACTTGCCTGGCAAACCTGCACGCAACAGAAGGTGAATATATGGAGTGCGGCAAGCGGGGGGAGAACGGAGTCAAACTTTCCGTGGCAGCGTGCACGAGGCGAGAGAATATAAGGGGAATACCGGCATTAAGGCGTGGTGGTATTATTGGTGTGGCGTGGTGCAAAAACTTGTTACTGTTTTAATAAATTGGCTATATTATAAAACTCATTTTCATTATTAAGTGGATATTTTATTATTTAACAAATCAGAAGTGGGATATTCCACGTGCATTGGCGGTACCTGGAAATTGGCGTCAGGCGGCATCCCAGACGGCGTTGGCGACAGATTGGCGAGGCGGAAACAAACAGGTTGTACAATTTTGTTTATTAAAATTAATTACAACAAAAAGGGCGCATAAATAATTAGGAGTTAATTGTAAATTATTTTTATACGGGCGTAGAATAAATTTTAAATTATTTTTATACGGGGGGTGTACGTATAATAAAGTAACTTCATACTATATACAAGGCGCAGTCATATAGTTATGAGTTGTTCGTCATCCGAACTAGATTATGAAATGGATGAGACGGAGAACCGGAGAGCTGGTCAGGTGGGCGGTGGCCACACCGAGGGTCACCAAGACCTAATAAACGTGTTTCAAACCATGATGAAAAGGCAGATGCAAGTGATTGTGTCCGCATTGGCGGATCAACGTCCTGCAGTGTTAGGCGAGGCGACTACGGCGGCACCAAGCGTGGAGGTGGCAGGTGCGAAGGCGGTGGCGGGGGCGGCAGGTACGAAGGCGGTGACGGGGGCGGTTACAGGGGCGGTTGTTGAGGCGGTTTCGGCGATGCGGACGGACATTGTGGCGGGGGTGGCGGAGGCGGCTGGGGGTCGGCGAAAGATTCCATCGTCGCCAACAACCAGTTTGGCGAGTGCAGGTGGTAGCGGCGTGACCCGGCGTATGGGTGTCGAAATGCGTGTGGGTGGCGAGCTGTTGGAGCCATTCGACCCCGACAGCCCTGATGCCAATATTGATCGCTGGATCGCAAAAATCGATTAGTTGGGCGAGATCCACGCGTGGACCAGGTACGAGAGGACTCATTTCGCCCAAATGAAGTTACGGGGGGCGGCGAAGAGATGGTTCCACCATCTCCATGACTATCAATTGACGTGGGCGGAGTGGAAAGAGGAATTGAAGAAGGCGCTCCCACGGCGTGACGATTTTGGCGACACTTTGGTGCAGCTGACAATGCGGCGTAAAGAGGCGGGCGAAACATGGCGAAATACTACCATAAGAAGATGGCGAAGGCCGAAACTGGTGACGATTTAAAAGTCTACATAGACAATGGTAGTGAGCGAAACCTACTTACTAAAGAGTGTGCAGATCGGTTAGCACTGAAAATACGCGAAAACAATAGTGTTACGAGGTTTTGGGGGAGCTACTACACAAGCAATGGGTGAAACCACGCTAAGCATTACAATAGACGACGTCCAACTGCAGGTGACTGCTCTGGTGACCAACTGTGAATTGTCAGGGGCGGATCTCTTCCTAGGCCAACCGACTTTGATGACTGAGGGTGTAACACTTTTGGTCAGGAATGGCAAGGCGAGGATCTCATGGGACGAAGATCTGGGCGAAACGTTTAGGCATATGATAGTGGTCGAAATGCCCAAGAAATGTTTAGTACGATTAAAAAAAAATGTTAATATTCCAGGCGATTACATATACGGTTGCACCCGTTATAAAAGATGGCGCTGTACCTGGAGAGACAATAGAAATTCCAGGGCAATCCATCGAAGAGCAAGGTGGTGTCTTTGCGATAATGGGAGGTCACGTTGTAGCTGGTGATGTGGCTGAAGTGGTTTTGGCAAATCCGAGCAAGGTGGTGATAAAGCTCTTGGCGAATATAGTTTTGGTAAGAAAATGTGGACCTCTCCAAAGTGGACTCGGTGAGTATTAGTAGTATTAGAAACAAATTGCATGAAAGTTTCCCTACCTTAGATATAGGTGATATTACTCCATAAGAAAGGCTGATGGAGTTGGTGGCAACCAACTGGCAGACTTAGCTACTGGCGTAAGAAAGGCTAATGGAGTTGGTGGCGACCAACTGGCAGACTTAGCTACTGGCGTAAGAAAAGCTAATGGAGTTGGTGGCGACCAACTGGCAGACTTAGCTACTGGCGTAAGAAAGGCTAATGGAGTTGGTGGCGACCAACTTGCAGACTTAGCTACTGGCGTAAGAAAGGCTAATGGAGTTGGTGGCGACCAACTGGCAGACTTAGCGACTGGCGTAAGAAAACCTAATGGAGTTGGTGGTGGCCAACTGGCAAACTTGGCAAATGGCGTAAGAGATGCTGATAGGGAGGAGGTGGAATCTTATGAGGCAATAAGAGAGGCACTGTCAAAACGCAGGCGAAAGGGGGGAGGAGAACCTGACCACGGCGAGTAGAGCGATGAAAGAACGCTATGATAAAAAGCGTAAAGTCGCAATCACTTACAAACTAGGCGATTTAGTGTTATGGCGTCAGGCTAGTACGGTTGCAGGAAAAAAAGGGTGTGAATAGGAAACTTACCAAGAAGTATAACGGTCCATAGAAAGTGATGAAAAGCCAACGACCGATACAAGATTACCACTGTAAAAGGTGTAAGGGGGTACTGAAACTTCACGCCAATGACACCGGCAGATTTTCTTAGGCGTTATAACAGCACGTCTGCAGGTAGCGTAGGCGATGCTGACGGCAGTGATTGCGATGACCCTGATGAAGTAACGGATCGTCAGGACCTCATCGATTTGTTTGAAGGTTAGAGTTAGGGTGAGCATATTAATGAGGACATTAATGTTTCAGGATGGCCGAATGTAGCAGCCGAATGAACTTGCCGGGCAAACCTGCACGCAACAGAAGGTGAATATATGGAGTGCGGCAAGCGGGGGGGTGGGGGGAGAACGGAGTCAACCTTTCCGTGGCAGCGTGCACGAGGCGAGAGAATATAAGGGGAATACCGGCATTAAGGCGTGGTGGTATTATTGGTGTGGCGTGGTGCAAAAACTTGTTACTGTTTTAATAAATTGGCTATATTATAAAACTCATTTTCATTATTAAGTGGATATTTTATTATTTAACAATATAAATAAGGAGGTATTATTTAAATGATCATTGTTTAATGACTATTATGTTTTTTCAAACAGACAGTAATTAAATAAATATTGTCTGACAAGTATATGTGTAAAGTCACTTGATATGTTCACACGTATCGATATAAACACATATAATATAGAATGTGTATTGTATGTAATACATTCTGACGTTTATAGCTTACGAGTGAATAGAACAAAGGACCTACAGAAATGTTTGTGTTAGTTTAATGTTTGTAGACAACATTCAAATGTGATAGAATTGCTTTTTAAATATATGTTACTTCTTGTGTTATTTGTAAAATTATAGATGCAGGATTCATTGATTTTAATATACGAATTATTAAAATTTTTAAATGGTATTTTTTTTATTAATATACAGGAACCCCTTTTACTTAATCATTTCAATTAAACTCGATTCGCCCTGAGATAATTTGAGTTGATCCGGCATAACAAATAATTTTACATTTTATTTCTAAAGTTTACCTTTAAATTAAATTTATTAATTTAAACATACGGGTACCATTACAATATGAGGAATCACGTGCCACACAAGACAGATTTATTAGTAAGATTTTTATCTAAAAAGTTGCATATACGTCCAAAATGCATTCTGAACAAGTTTACTACATTTTTTTTTGTAAATTTTTACAAGGCAAAGTTCACCAAATGAGGCAGGTATTTGGGTTTCACGTCCGCAGCAAGTAGGTACAAATTTATTTTCCAAATAAGCACGAACTACTGTCAAAACAACAATTTTAATATTGTCAATAATAAATATTTTGGCTTTTATGGTATTAAAAAAATAGAAAACTGTAACAAATTCTAGTACTGCGGTCAGTAAATAGAGCAGGTAACAGGGAACCAAAACAAGCTTTACCTGGAAAAAATACAGGAGTTTTGATAATTATCAATTTTACTCAGTTTAGTGACCCAAACAATTTACTGAATTTGCTAGCATAGCGGGCTGCCGCTGGCTCCGCCATATTGGAAGATGGCCCCCAAAATGTTTTTTTTTGATAACGTTCAAGCCCAAAAAGTACCTATTACAAAAATTGTATAGTTTTTGTCAGCAGAATTTCCTTCAGAAATAAATGGTATGTGAAATAATCTCATTCAAATTGCAGTATACTTTTTTAAACAACGTAAATTTTACATTGTCGCCAGAAATTATACTCGCTATTGATTTAGTTTCTACACCACCAAGAGAGAGAGAGGGAGTGTGTGGACGGCGCGTTTTATTGTGGTGTCCACAGGAGGCCTAATCCGCATACATATTTGCTGCAACTTGATTGCTCTTTATACCTTCTGTCTTTGTATTACTCTTGATGGACCAAGCAGTGGCAGACAATATAATAGTTTTTACACGCTTTTAGAGGCTATCAAATTACGTCTGCAACATTCGGCTAAGGTAAGAAGAAATTTCTGAAGATGCTTAAAAATACCAAGGAATTAAATCAGACTCTGCGAATGTTCAAACAAGAAAATTTATTTTCTAACACCATTGCTGCTGCAGCAGAGCAATTCTTAATTGCACTCTACGGAGCTTCTAAAAAACCTATATTTGGATTCTTTCCGGTAACAACATTTTACCAGATTGGCGACAAAAAGTAAGTTGAATCTTGCTTCACTCCCACCCACAGCCGCAGCAGCTTGCCAGCATTAACTCCGAACCTATCAACCAGTTCAGACTAAGTACAATAATTTTATAAATCTGGATGAATGAGGATGGAAGAGAAATAAAATTTGACTCGCTTCAATCAGAGTAACTAAAACTCCTGCTCCTGAAGTACTCCTCAAATTCCTGTACTGTAAATACGAAAAAGGATGCAGCTCAGCATGTGGCTGCAGAAAAGCAGGTTTTATGTCCTCCATTATTTGTATTTATTGTACCGGAGGTTCCTGCAAACACGCTGACATTTTGAACAACTCCGAAGGAGAAGAAAAATTTGAAGGAATCGAATCGGTCAGCAATATACTGTCAGCATATGAAGACAATAAAGAAAATGATTCTGATGTAGAGATTGTAGAGGAGGAGGACAACATTCAGCCAAAACTTCAGTCTCAAAAGTGAGCACATCTGATCCATTCAGAGTGTCGAAACGAAAGAAGGTATAAACATTAATCAACTTACAGTAGACTTTCTGGAGACACCACAATAAAAAAAAATAGTGAATACAATTTAGGATGACAAGATAGCATTTACGCCTTTAAAAAAAATTACTTCTTTAAATGAGATTATTTCAAAAACTATATATTTCACAAACAAAAATTTCAGATAAAAATTATAGAGAATATACAGGGTTTACCACTTAAAATTCCCAGTTTAAATATCTTGGAGAATACGGGTCACTTGCGCTCGGCGCACTTGCGCTCCTTCCTGAAATCAACCTATTTGCGCTCTGACCCTAATGACAACAAATTAATGATATCTTCGCCGGCCGACTTGCGCTCCCGTTCTCTCGGGATATATACATGTATAAATACATAAAACTTAGGATATGTATTGTACATAGTACCTTTCATATTAGATGACCTACCTTATTGAGGCGAGTATATGAAAATTACGTATTGTAGGTTTTTATAAAATATATATACTCGCTTCAATAGGGTAGGTCATTTAATATGAATGTATATATACATAGAACTATACAAGAATTATTTTTTATGTATCTCTAACATGACCAAAACTGTTTGCTACTTCAATTCGAATTTTTATTATATAATTACGTGACTATGTATAGAATAACTCAAACCATTTTTTTCTTGAGTATTTTGCCAAATTAATAATACTAATAATAAAACAAGCAATTAAACAAGAGAATTATAATAGTCAGATAAAAGTTCATAAAACAACACTTTCCTTCACATTTCATCCAGACTTAGGACTGGCACTATGTACAATATATATCCTAAGTTTTATATATTTATACATGTATATATCCCGAGAGAACGGGAGCGCAAGTCGGCCGGCGAAGATATCATTAATTTCTTGTCATTAGGGTCAGAGCGCAAATAGGTCGATTTCAGGTGGGAGCGCAAGTGCGCCGAGCGCAAGTGAGCCGATACCATCTTGGAAATGGATAAAGATATTTGAGTTTTGTAAAAAGTAGTTACTAAAGAATGTGATCGACTGTAGTTTACTCTCACAATTGTGTTTTATTTTGTGAAGATATAGATGGCGCTGCGATGACAAGAATTTTTTTGATCGCCACAATCTTCATTTGTTTTTTATTTGAAAGAGTATTAAAATTAATGTAAATTTTATTATTTGTGTTAGTTTCCAAAATTTAACGATTTCATAGATATTCGTGTTTAAAGAAAGTAAAAGTAATTTTAAAGTTTTGTCTTTATTTAGTTTAAGTATTTAATTTGTATGGAAAAATAGCACTGAACATATTCACAATTCTTGCTATTATAGTTACTTCACAATTTAAATTTTACAGTTAGTTTCTTTTTATAAATTCCACTTCATAGGCACCCATAGGTATGTAGGCAGAAAAACATTCATGTCTCTGTTATATGTATGTATGCTTGCTTTGATTATTTAGGAAATATTTTGACATTAGCACACATTAGTGACATTTACATGATTATTAATTGTCTCTATAATTAGTAGCGCCATCTATATCTTCACATAATAAAACACAATTGTGAGAGCAGACTAGAGTCTATAATATTCTCTGGTAACTGCTTTTTACAAAATTCAAATATCTTTCTCCGTTTCCGAGATATTTGACCTGGGAGTTTTAAGTGGTACACGCTGTATTCTTATTACATATTACTAGGGCGCGGACATGACCGGTTTAAACTACGACGAAATTACAACGGAGCAAAGAAATAATGTAAACAACACAGGCTTACTGAATAGTATTAATTCATATGGTGAACTGCAAGATCTGTTTACGCCCGAGAAGTGCCCGAGAATGAGAACAAAAAATGCCCATAAAATAAGGAATTTATGAGTAAAATCCTTTTTTCATCGGTGTAGATAGGAGCGTGAGGGGTTTTTAAAATTTATTAAATTTACCTAATATTTCGCAAGAGAAATAAAATTTTCATTCATACTTACATTAGTTTCGTTTTTTTATTGTTTTGACTATTAATTACGTACTTCGAAATTTTTTTAATAGTCTGTTTAATACCGGTTTATTGAATCGACTTCTCCCAATTATCTAGACGTAAGTGTGCATTGGATTTCGTTTAGTTTCAATAACATACATATACATTTTTAGTTATCATTTATTTATATCTAGAATGTTGTTTATGTTACTTTTTAATTGTTTTTTTTTTAATTGTCAGTGATTCCAAAATTTATTACAAAGTCTGTAAAATATCGTTACAGAATGCCAAAACATCGCACGTTCCTCACCTAGCTTTGCTAAATATACACAGAAATAGTTTTTATGCAGAGAATTTCAAGAGTTTACAAAATTTCGTTACATATTTAAATGACGATGCTCGAAGTATTTCTGAGTGCAAGGAACTACCACAAATCCCAAATTTAAAAATTCAGGAAAACTATGGAAATTTGCCTAAACTAATCACATATTTTAAAAATTGAAATCTCAAATTAAAAGATGGATTAACCACAATATATGTGGGCAATTAATAATTTCAAAAGTATTCCAAATGACTTCGGATGTGGTCTTCGGCAAAAGTTAGACGCGGTTTTTAATAGAAATCCAGATTTAATAACATTGCGGCAATTGTGTATGCTAAATACGCTGAAATAAAAGAATATTTCCAGTACGCACCTATAACCAGTTGAGATGTAGAAAGGACGTTTTCTATCTACAAGGATGTACTTAATTCAAAGAAAACAAGTCTTACAGAAGAGAAAATAACAAATAATAAGGTGTTGTGTTGTTATCCAATTATATAAATAAAATTAAAACCTCTATAAAAATACAACATTTCAATCGTGCGTCCATGGGCTATGAGTCATCAACCGTTCGTCTCCGCACCCTACATATTACTCACCTATAGTAGGTATTTTTTTGTTTAGCACGTTCTGAAAGAACGATATTGTCAAAAAACTGTAATTTGCGTGCCATTTTCCAATATGGCGGCGCCAGCAGCAACCCACCAAAGTCGCAATTTTAATATATTATTTAAGTCACCAAACTAAGTAAAATTGACAATTTTCCAAACTCCTATATTTTTTTCTAGGTAAAACTACCTATTGAGGAGCTACATTAATAAATTTTCTAGAATTAAAAATTGCGCTATTATGTAAATTACGTTAGAAATTACCTGACTCTGTAGTATTAAACAGGGTCTCTTTTATACATGTTAACGTGTCTTCTGAATACAATATTTTAATTCCATATTCAGAAAAAGGAACTAAATATTTAATATCTGAGTCTTTTCCCAATACTGTCTTTATTTTAACAAATCCATCAGTTTCATTCTTGGTACAGCTCAAATAATTTCTATGCTACAAAAGAAAAAAGCATTTTAAATTGTTATTAATTAAAGAATGTTTCTAGTCACTTACCCAATAATCAATTTTGTTTATAATTGTCGTAGAAGAAACATTAGCATCAGGTAATGAAATTCTTGCACTTGTATCACCTATATCATGGATAACTGGTTCAAATTCTACAAATACAGGAATTACTACTTCAAGTTTTGTCGGTTTTATTTGCGTGTGAAGAATTCAATAACATCTAAATTTATAAAATCTTACCTTCAATATCAGAACATGTTTGGAGCATTGAATAATTTATTCTTGTTATAAATACTAAGATGTACACAAACGACCTGAAAATAAAACGTTAGAAGAGAGATTTGCACGCGCTAAAGTATGTTTTTAATATTTCTCAAATTGCATTTCTGTAATAACAGAAAGCGAAATTTATAAATATAATATATAATTTGCAGTATACAAAACGCTACATAGCATACATAATACATCGCTCTCTTTAATAAATGGACTTAACTCAGCAACTAGAAGAGTTGCGCGATCTTTCTTAGATTTATTTACCAAAAACAGGAGGAAGCCAAGTCAAAAAATCTAGCTTGATAAGCATAATCCAATAACGTTCAAATAAATCTGTATTCTGTTTGATCAGTGTTGATCTTGTTGGTTGTGAAAAGATTTATCGGTAGCTCGAATTTCTTACCACGAAGGACCAGTATACCTTTATCGGTGCATACACGTATGATGGAAAGAAAAACACCTTCACTGAGTTTACTTTTTTTAATTACAACAATATAAATTATTTCTCTAACAAAACATAGAACTTATCAAAATTCACGTAATAATATTTAGTTTTAATAAAAGGATTGAAAAACACAGTATTTTATAATTTATTATTGGCATGCGATTGCTGTATGAGTTAACTTGTTCGGTACAAGTTGATACCCCTTAGATTATACTCTGACTGGTAAAAGCCCTTTATGCTACAGGAAAAGTTTGAAACTAGAGGTAAAGTATGCTAGTACATAATCTGTTATTTTATTGGTCATAAAAGAAGAGTGATAAGTTTCAATATTTGTTACAAAGGCTGTCAATAATGTAAGAATTCGTTGATATCTAATGCGTCATGAAAAGATGCACAGTATCAGGGAATACCGGGATAAATATGTTAATGAATTTAAGAAAGCTGACCCTACTATAAAATTAATAATATTATAAAAATATTTAATGAGACAGCAACTGGTATAAAATGTATAAAGTTCTTTGTTTACAGATAGGCCAAGTTAATAGGTCTACAATGTGGCTCTAATATTATGACATTTCTGTAATATAAATGTATAAATGTAACGTTATTGCTGATGTATTGAAATAGTCGTTTATAAAAGTTTAAGAACAATAGAAAGTTTGAGAATTTACTCTAATTTAAAAATAAAATTCTTTTAAATGCTGCAGTTTATACTAAAGAAAACAACTTAAATTTATAATTTAGCAAATATGTACAAACAATTTATTTATTTACTTAATAAGTTTTCTCATTAGGAAAATAGGCAGATATTCTCCAAATCTAATGAAATCTTATAATCCAATGTCATAATAATGCTTATTTTAGAACCAGTGAATATTTGAAATAGAAACATAGGTTGAAACAAACCGTAGATTACTTAATTAAAAAATATTAAATTCTAAATTATACTACAGTTCTCGACAAAAAAATGGTAACTTTTTTTAAGCTATTGTAAATCACACTTGCATGACAAATACAAATTGAAGTGGACAACAGGTGAAATATCTAAACCGTCATATTAACAACCGTATAGCTAATGACAAACAAAATAACACATTTGAAGGAAACAATTAAAAAGATTATATTACTATACATCTAATAGATATTGACTAATATTTTATAATTCTTCCTTGTGCATTCAATACTACAGTAATTCTTGGTAGCGTAAAACGCACAAAATTCATTATAGAATTTTCAGGTGTTTTCACATGCTGTCTGTACTATTTCAAATAATTGTTCTTTATTTTGAATATGAATATTTTGTTTTTCTATATTCCGGACCATCATTCCCCAAATATTCTCAATTACATTTAAATCGCCACTGTAATAGGGAAAATCCAGGACTGAAATGTTGTTTGTATTTAGCAACTGTTTCATTCTTCTTGAACTGTGAACGGGGCAATTGTCTTGTAAAAATACGATATTTTTGTTAAGATAAAGTAGTGTTACTGTTTGAAGCATTACGTTTTCAAGAATATTTATGTATTTATCACTATTAAGACAATTTTCAATATTTCATAATAATCCCAATCCCCGTGCCGACAAAGAACCCCAGACATTTATTGAAAAACGGAGATTTCTTCTAACTTCGCTTATATACCTACTTGTTTTGGACGCGTGCACCTGGAGGTCGATAAACTTTTACTTTTCCGTTATACCAGGGTTCAAATATCTTTTCATCCGAAATAATTACGTTATCCCAAACGTTTTCACTTCCAAAGCATTGCAGAAGAAATCCTACTCTTTCCTTTTTCCACGCAGCAGTTAAAAATGTCTTATTCATTGCAACACATGAACGTAATCCAACTTCCCGAATACGACGTTGTCATGTTCTCAAACATCCAGAAAATCCTGTATTTCTTATTGTTTCATTAGCCGTCTCGAAGGGATGTTCTTCAGTCTGTGCCACTAACCTTTCGTCTTCTCGACCTGTGGAAATTCTACGACGACCTGAGCCAACATTCTTTGATAGCTGTCTATACCGCTTCCATTTACTATAAATCCTATTTACTGTGTTCTTCCTAATTCAAATTCATGTGCTACGCGCCTAATAGACCAACCTTCTTCTATTTTCGTGCATATAGATGTTTTATTAATTTCCCTTACGTGGGGCATTCTGAATTATAAAATTGAAACGTAAAAATAAGAATGACATAGATTATATACGCATTGACATAATTTATGTAGTGCACATGTTTTGAAAGTCACAGTAACACACCTTAAATTAACCCAAAATCGTTATAAGAGTTGGCCCGTTTTTTTTTTATTGTCGAGAACAGTATTCAAATTGATGTTATGAAACTTCCAATTTCTCTAAATCATTTAATGACTAAATTTTAAAAATATTTTGATGAATTACAATATGTTTGCAAAGATTATGTAAAGATGTTGAGGTATAAGTAGAGAACAACGATTAAGGAGAAGTGACAAAGACGTTAGAAGCGTGTTCCTGTTTCTTCGGTGGGCAAATTAGCGGGGTTGTCTGCGCGGCCATCTGTCAAGACGAGATGGTTGTAAGTATGAAATTTTTGTATTCTCTCGAATACACAAACTGTAGGATTTTTGTATAAACTTAAGACTATAAGTCACGATTCGAATGATGGATATACGTAATTTTTTCTTTGTTTTGTTCGGTAAGGTCCTCGAAGAGTGTTCAGCAAGAAAAATCGGGACAATTACAAAGGAATGTCAGAAAATTCGGACAAACTACGAAAATCAAAATTTTTCTCTGCACTCTCTATAATAACTGATTCTAGAAGAGACATATTTGATTGATTATTTTTTTGTTTTGTTCGTTATGTTCCCGCGATGGACATAATTTAATTGAAGGTTTTCAATTGAAAAAAATCTGGAGAAAAATCTGCAAAAACGAATTCCAACTTAAATTGGTCTGTTAGTGATCGTGTAATATCTGAACGGCTTGACCGATTGAGCTAGGATCCGATAGGGGCCGCTATAGTTGTGTTATTAACAAATTCTATATTTACCGACCAAAAAATTCATACTATATAGCGGTTAATTGCCAAAATAGAAAATCACACAATCTGGACTTGATAGGTGGCGTTATGGTCGAGTTATTAATAAATTTTATATTTATAAACCGACAGAATTTACATGTACCGAAAATGTTAGATAATATTATAATATATGAATCGGTTATTTATAAAACATATTAGTTAGCATTCCGTAAATTTTACAGTAGAAGCAAAAAACTTTTTCGGTAATTTGTTATTGTTCGTATATTGCCAATTTACATAATAGATGATATTGTTGATTGATTATCTACAGAAGAACAAGGCATGATTTGAAAGACATTATCTAATATCTTTCATAAACCAAGTCATCTCTTTTAATAACCTTTTTTATGATGTTGATTTCTTTGACACAAACAACTACGTTTTTAGAATTCAAAAAACGATCACAATGTTTACTCTATCCTTTGTACAGGGTGAGTCATTAGTATCCGTTTCTACGGTTGCTCTTTTGTGCTTTAAATAAAAGAAAAAACAATTAGTGGAAGATTCATAGTTGATTATGACGTATATTCTAAAAATACTCTAAGCTCTGACGCACTTCCGGTTTCACCGGAAGTTCACGGAACTTAATTTTTCTAAGTAACTCACCCTATATATTTTTGGATTTTCTAGTACTGCTTTAAATTTCCTATTCAACTGTTTGTTCTTTTTCGAAATTGAGACAATAGTTTTTGAGTTATTAAGTTTTTTTGAAAATATTTGACCAAAACACGTGTACAGAAAAATATCATTTTCTCACTGTTTTTAAAAGTAAAACATTAACTTTGGCGATGCTTGTAACCAAGAAAATTCTGCATGCTTTGGTATAAGTTGCGCTAGACAATACCTCAAACAACATTGTTTTTTCAAAGCCTTCTTTCCGAAATTTTCACATACCAAAAACTTATTTTTTTTTAATGGAACACCCGGTATTTTATTGTTGAATTTCTTTCCTTTTTTATTCTCTTTCATTTTTGTTAACAATGGTCTATACCTATCTCTTGTAATTTCTGAGATAATCGCTATAGGAGCAATTAGCGGCGAAACAAGGAACTACGAGCGCTGTTGTTCTATGCATCCTAATATTCGTTCAACCTATGGAACGCTGGAATGGGGCCCGACTTCCTTAGTCAACTGTCAAACAAAGTAAAGGTGAAATCCAACTATCCCAAAAGTAATAATTTTTTCAGAATGAAGGGCATCGCATTTCAGTTTTTTAATTCCGGCAACGTCATTTTTTACATTGTTGGTTAACAACGAAATAAAATAAAGATTGTGTTTACTGACATATTTTAAGATGCATGAAATAATGCTGCTGTCTTCAATTTAATTTGCCTAATTGCTCGTCTTCTTTCATTGTTGAAGCTCTTCATAAGAGAGGGCTGTAGTTTCTCAAAACTATAAATTGATGTCCTAAAATTTAACAACAAAATAACGCAATTTTAGTAATCTAAAACTATTGAGCAACGTAACAACAATCAAAAGTAAGAAAAACTAATTTCGTTAAAGAATATATTCAGCATAACCACAACTTTGTGCAATGCACGTGAGGTATTCTGTTTTCTAAAGTAGTACTGGCGTTGCGTAAAACGTTTCGACATATTTCTCTAAACGCTTTACTAATTTTAATGTTCATGTCTTCAAAAAGTGTTGAAATCCGTCCGTAGAAAACGAAGATACTCTTCTCCATTAACATTGTCATCAAAGAAGTAAGTCCAATTATGTGACTACCCACTATTCCTTCCCACATATTTTATGACCAATGATTTTGAAAGTTTGCTGTAAGGGTTTTTATGTGTTATAATAAAGAAGGTTGTGACGATTAACGTATCCATTTTAATAAAAGGTGGCTTCGTCGAACACGTGTTTTGGTCAAATATTTTCACAAAAAATTAATAAGCCAAAAACTAATTGCTCAATTTTAAAAAGAGAAAACAGTTGAATAGGCAATTTAAGTAGTATTTGAAAATCAAAAAATTTGTAGGGTGAGTCATTTAAAAAAAATAAGTTCTATGCATTTCCGGTGAAACCGGAAGTGCGTCAGAGTTTAAAGTATTTTTAGAATATGCACCCCAAGCAACCATGAATCTTCTACTAATTGTTTTATCTTTTATTAAAAACACAAAAGAGCAATCGATGATGTGGTTACTAATGATTCACCCTGTATATAGGGTTGCGATTATGTATGGAACCGGGTTCGTTATGCTACAACGGTTTGAGCTGGAATCCTGAAATTTGAAATAGACGTATGTAGGACTCGATTAAAACTACTTACTACTAATTTTTTTTATTTTTGTTTTGTTCCATAAGTTTTTGAAATACAAAGTCTACTTGTTTTTTTTTTAATGGGAACATGGGTTAAATGGAACATCGTTAAAAAGGTTATTTTCCCCCGAATTAAATGGTATAATAGGTTTGGTGATTCGTTTGACAAAACTTTAGAAAAAAATTAAAACATTATTAAAATAAAATAAAACACGCAAATCATGCAGCCTTTGCAAATCCGTCAAACATAACATTCTTGACAGTTAATTGTCATCAGTTAACGTTGTATTAACAACTAACTAATAATTATGAATCACTTAACTGAAAGAGAAAGAATAGAAATTCTCATGATAATTGGGTATGGAGATAGAAAACGAAGTTACCAAGAAACATGTGCAGTCTTTAACGGCACCCATCCAGATAGGAATCCAATAAGTAAGTCAACAGTGACAAAAACATTAAGAAGATTTAATCAAATCGGTAGTGTGAAAAACCAACCTAAATTAGGACGGCCAAGAACATGCAAAAACGAAGAAAATTCTTTTAATATTTTATTAAATGTCGCCGAGAACCTTAAAACATCTGTACTACAAGTGGCTTTAAATCATGATATGTCTCGAAGATCTGTTCAAAATATTTTATAACGAGAAAAGTACCACCCATTCAAAATTCATCTAGTACACAAATTCATCGAGGATGATTTCGATAGAAGATTAGAATACTGTGAAAGAATGATGACGATGATTGGCGGCGATGAAAATTTTGTTAAAAGGATTATTTTCTCAGACGAAGCAACGTTCCAGTTAAATGGTATTGTAAATAGGCACAATTGTAGATATTGATCTGATAGTAATCCTCATTGGATGGCGACGGTACATACCCAATATCCACAAAATGTCAATGTATGGGCCGGAATTATCGGCCATAATATCATAGGCCCGTTTTTCATAGACGGAAATCTAACTGCTGAAAAGTATTTACAATTATTGCCAGAAAATATTGTTCCTCAAATTATACATCTTTTCCCAAACCACAACAATCAAATTTGGTTTCAACAGGACGGCGCTCCACCACACTATGGACGTGAAGTACGTTATTACTTAAATAATACATTTCCTCAAAGGTGGATAGGGAGGCGAGGAACTATTGTATGGCCGGCTCGATCTCCTGATCTGAATCCCCTAGACTTTTTCTTATGGGGATATTTAAAGTGCCGTGTGTACAACAACAAACCATAATCTTTGGACGAATTAAAATTACGTATTGAGACAGAAATAAGAAATATTCCTGAAAATTGGTTAAATAATACAATAGACGAATTTATCCACAGACTTAATTATTGTCAGGAAGTACATGGAGAATACTTTGAACATCTTTTATAATCTAAATTCTGAAGTGAAATTTTGTTTATAAATTATAAACTCCTTGTTTAAATATTAATTGAACCGTTTTTTTAAATTTTTGTTGCTTTGTCTAGTTTTGTTTATTTAATTTAATTGCAAGCATTTGTTGGGGTTTCAATGGAAAATGATAGAGGCAATAATGACAATGGGACATTCTCTACTGCCATTGTTAAGTTCTTCCAATTTTTGACGAATGGGAAAAGGCTGCTTGATTTGCGTGTTTTATTTTAGTTTAATTAAGTTTAAATTTTTTTCTAAAATTCTACCAACAGAATCACCAAACCTATAATACCATTTAATTCGGGGGAAAATAACCTTTTTAACCATGTTACATTTAGTCCATGTACCCATTAAAAAAAACAAGTAGGCTTTGTATTTCAAAAACTTGTGGATTAAAACAAAAAGAAAAACAAACAATAAGTAGTTCTAATTGAGTCTTATGTCTGTTTAAAATTTCAGTATTCTAGCTCAGACAGTCTTAGCATAACGAACCCGGTTCCATACATAATCGCAACCCTGTATATAAGTGCATAAAGTATACATTTTAAGTGTAAACAACTAATACATTTTATAATTCTAAGTAATTAAAATTTAAAATTATTACAACTTGTTATGTGTATTTCAACATTGGCCAAGTATTGTAGGAGCAACAGATTTCAGATTAACATTATGAATCTTTTAATAACAGATGTACAGATTTTATGTTTACTATATTTGTATAGTTACTAAGTTATGTATTTATATTTTGCCTATATTTTGTTTTTTGTAAACATAGTGTCATAAAACATATTAACTTGATTTGTTAGTATTTTAAAATTACAACAAAACCCTAACGTATTGGATTATTTATACCTTTCTCAAAGCAAGGTACTTGTTTGTTTTCAATGTTGAAGTCCCGTTTTAAATTTCAAGGTTTAATATGTTAACGTTTAAATGCCAGCTTTGCGGAAATGTGATTATAATAGTAGTTATATCAGACATAAGTTGCTTGTTTATGTATTCTACTTTTAACTCCGTTTTTGTGAAAAATATTTTTCAGCACCTAAGATCTGAAGAAAGATTATAATTTTATTTTCCGTTGAAAATAGGGCCCGAAGAGTTACGAATTGAACCAAACTAAATCAATCTGTCTTGTTAAAGGCCATTATTCTGGATAATTAGGTCAGTGATTTTTGAAATTTCTGGTAATATTGCATACGCAGTTAAACTGAATTAATAACAATACCACAATATACCAAGCATAGAGGAATTGTAGCAAAAATGATAAAAACGGTATGACAAAAATTGCACGGGGCCAAACCAGATGAATATGGCAGATGATCAAACACACAGACTTGATTTTTAACCAAAAATTGATGAACAAGTGAGCCTATGGACCAGCAGGTAATTTTTAATTTTAAGAAGCTCTATACTAAGGTACTCTTCGAACATTTTTTTTTGAAGTGACTGAAGAGACCAATTTCACTCTTAGAAAATGTTGGAAATATCACTTCCACATTGTCACGTGCCTCAAGTTGATAAATTGATAGACAAGGCGTGGGAAGGAGTAACCAAGAAAACCCTCACTTCAGCTTGGAAAAAGTTTTGGCCGGAGTACACTATCGAATGTGACTTTGAGGGATTTGAGGTACGGAGCCTTTTGACTTGTGACTCGGTGCGTTCTCCTGCAACAGATACCAGTCTCTGGATCACATATTTGGGTCACATGTGACGGATTCTGGCCGTTAGCCGCTTTAAAACTTTTAGTTAATATGAGAGCCAGTAATTGTTTCTCCAATTGGAATAAATTCCCTGTGGACAATTCCCTTGCTATCGAAAAACGAGCATTATTTTGATTCTTAATGGAAGTTTCCGTGTTTTTTAGGTCGTGGTGTGTTTTTCAACTTACATACCGCACTTTGACGCTTGCTTTTCAGGTCTATTGAAATCACCATGTTTCGTCACTCGTAACAATTGATTTTAGGAAGTTTGGATCATTTCTGGCGGCTGCAAGTACTTCTTTGGAATGATTGACACGCACCGATTTTTGCACATATGTCAAAGTGTGTAAAACAAATTTTGCACAAACCTTTGTTTTGCCCGAATCCTCGTGAAAATAATTCGGATCATTTCTCTGCTGATGTTTAAAGCCTCTTCCATTATTTTCAGCGAAGCATTGCGATTAATTGCAATAAAATCATTTTTTTGATCATTTCTGGTGTCCGAGCTAAAATTGCCTTCCTTAACGATTACCATCTTCTAACCTCTCTGTGCCCTCCAAAAAAAAGCATTTATGCCACAGAAAAGCATTTGATTTACTCAAGTAATCATCGTTGTACACTTTCTGCATCAAATGAAATGTTTCTGATGCATTTTTGCCAAGTTTTACGTGAAATTTAGCAACTGCTCTTTGTTCCATGTTAGTATTTTAACATCGACAAAAAAGTTGGTTTGGGAGAACTGTCACAAGTTTGCCATTTATCAACCGATTGAAGCAAATTTGATTACAGACAAGAGGAATGTATCCGGTCTGAACACATAGATGGCGCTTCTAGTTCCTCAGATGTACTCAGATATGGGTCTAATCTCGGGACTCATTTATGGCAATGTGTGTGTATTCTATTTTTACAAGATTAAAATCCGTTACTAACTCTGGGTTATTTTCTACTCTAATCCATTAAATATTTTACCGCTCCACATACAGGCTATTAATTTCAAAACTTCCCACTCTAAATTTCTTGAAATTTTGAAATCTATGAAAAAATCCCCGAAACATGTAAGAAGTATTATCGTGGGAACCATTTCTTGATGCAAAAATTGACTTACCTACTTTAACCCTTGACCCCCGGGAGTTACCCTTTTAAAAATTTTAAATGGAAGGGGATATCGAGTAATACGTCATTTCAAAGGTCTTTTGAAACAGTACCATTTGGCGTTCACTTTTTTAAAATTGATCGATTTGGTTTGAGGATTTAAAAAAAAATAATATACGGGCAGGCATCTTGACCAAGTGATATCAATCCGCTTATTATTGATGCTTTTGAAAATCAACTGGATAGAGATGAAAGTACCCTACTTGGTGAGGACGAATTACATTTTCAACAAGATGGAAATCCTCCTCACTATGTTCTTCCAGTACGGGGGTGGTTAGACAATGTATTTCCAATTAAATGGATAAGACGAAGAGAAACTATACCATGGCCAGCTAGATCGCCTGATTTAACACCACTAGACTTTCTTTTATGGGGTTAAAGTCTATTGTATTTCACCTTCCACCTCAATACTTAGAAGAGCTTCGTTAAAGGATTAATGCAAGCCGCCGCGGAATTCAAAGAGATTTTTGTGAAAATGGACGCCGCAGTTTTGAACAACGGCTATACCATTGTTTAGGGACCAACGGACAACATTCTGAACAATTATTGGATTGAATTTTTTTGCAAAAATATATTTCATTTAACTTTAAAAACAAAAATAAAACATTTTAAGCAGTTAAAGTGTGTTTGAGTAATAGATATTTAAGCCTAAAACAAAAAACAAAATATTAAACAAACCAACAGATTTTTTTAAAAAATCTAGCTTCCGGGGGCAGGGGTTAAAGTTGTTGAGTCCATTTTTGCATAAAGAAGTGGACACTACGATAATACTTCTTACGTGTTTCTGGGAATTTTTCGTAGATTTCCAGAAACTTAGAGTAGAAAGTTTTGATATGAACACCCTGTATGTATTTAGTCTATTATTCATATTTCTTTGCACCGCTATAAACATACTGGACTGTTTTAATTTAGTAACGTAACCAGTTTTCTGGCTGATTTTATAGAAATTTTACATACACATAAGAACTTCTACTGAAACTCGAAAGATAGGTCTTATAACTTTTTTAATTTTTCTTGAATTTATGCAACTTTAAGTAACGTTTTTGAGATAACATAAGGATATGCATTTTCTTTATTCTAGTATTCTATTGTATTAGTGTCAATACTAGAAACCTATTTATATACGTAAGAACAAAGAACAGGTCAGACTATAATAATTCAAATTCCACTTAGCTTATGGTGTTATGTAATCATTAATTCTAGTAAAATATCAGTGATAATGACTACTTGAATTGTAATCGTGTGTATTCTCTTTAATAATGAAAATACACTTTTAAATGTAAATACATGGAATAGTTGAAGCAATTAAGTATTTACGTTACCAGTACTATAATTATTTATTTCTAAACAACTTCTTTGTACTTTAGAAGGTCTTTATATATGAGTGAAATGACCTCAAACAATTTTTGCATAGTACTTTATTATACCGGGTGTTTGTTTAAAATCGGCCACCGGCCATATCTCGGCAACCGTTTATCGTACAACCTCGCGGAAAAATCTTGATAGTAAAATGGATGACGGAATTACAACAAAAATATTTTTAAGTTTCCAAAATGATCGCAAGGGGGCGCAATTCTCAAGATGAATTAAAAATTCGATAATTTTTCATTAAATTCTAAATTAAGATAGATTAAAAAATTTACTATCAAAATTTTTAGACGTTTTTATACAACTTTCATTTGAAACTTTTTGATCTAACTCGCATACAGAAGGGAGAGTGGAGGGAGGTAAGTCTGCGCACAAAAGTAGGTATAACTTTGGTTTGCCCCAACGGATTTTAATGTTTTTTGGTTCATTAATAGAGAATTTTACAAAGAATTGAAGGATATGTAGCACGAAATTACGTGGTTGTCAAAGAAAATAACAGGGAGCGCTGTTCTCAATGTATGTATATTTCTTGTTTTTTTTTTAAATTTATAAATTTATTTATTTATTGGGAGTAATAATTTTATTTTAATTTTAATAGGGTCTCTAAACAGTGTATAGTACGTTTTTACTTGAAATTTCATCATACTTTTCGCTAAATGTATTTATTTCAATCTTCTTATCGATTTTTTAATTCATTGCATATGTAACGTTAGATTCTCCTTTTAAATGTTTTTAAATACTCTAGCTATTATTTTTTAAATATCATTTCTTATCCTTTCCAACATTGAAATAAAATAATAATAGTGAACAGTGTAGTTTGCTTTCTTTTTAAATTTTCATCGTACAACATGGCATGCACAGTGATACTAAATTACATTATGATGAGATTTCCAAGGTAGGCCATGAAAATCGAAATGCAAAGATATTAGTGTCACTTGTAGTTAAACTTTTTGTGCGTATTTAGCAAATTAAGCCTTTTTGGACACCTGCACGTAATTATTAAGACATAGTTTATCACAAAAAACCGAGTACAACAATTGCTGCCTCCGAAATGGAAGTAACTCTGCTCTCTACTAATCGACCAGTAAACGGGTATTGAAAATGAATGTGAACACTTTGAACATTTGTCAAGTTGAAGTTTTTTCTTGTTTTTTTTTTGTACTTTCGGATTTAAATATATTTTCTTTTCCTTTATATTACTTGGTCCATATATTTTCTTATTTATGTTTAGGTATATAATAGGTTCTTTTATTTACTTTCATTTCAGGCGGGGATGATTTAGATATCAATTTGTGTACTCTCCCTTTCGTTACTAATGAGTAAATGATTTAATTATAACTAATGCATTATATTATATTGTTTTTTTTTTCTCGTTATTGTCTACTTAGTTCATGAGTTATGGAAATTATTTTTTCTGTTTTTCTATAATTAGATCTACCTATATCAGTTGGGTGATAAAGACATATTATTATTATTATTATTATCATTATTATTATTATTTTATTTCAATGTCTAAAAAGGCAAGACATGAAATTTAAAAATAGCTTGAGAATTTGAAAACATTTAAGAGGAGAATCTAATGTAACATATGCAAGAATTAAAAAATCGGTGAGAAGATTGAAATAAATACATTTATGGAAGACTATGATGAAAATTCAAGTGAAAGCGAACTATACACTGTCTAGTGTCACTTAAAATTAAAATAAAGTTATTACTCCCAATAAATAAATAAATTTATATTA
Source organism: Amphimallon solstitiale (assembly GCA_963170755.1). Classification (NCBI taxonomy): domain Eukaryota; kingdom Metazoa; phylum Arthropoda; class Insecta; order Coleoptera; family Scarabaeidae; genus Amphimallon; species Amphimallon solstitiale. The sequence continues at coordinate 112,457,850 of OY720677.1, read as the reverse complement.
AAAATTGTTTATTTTTTTTGGATTGTCTTCGTATGACTATATCTTCGTCGAGACAAAAGGTAGCAACTTCCGGTTTTCATCATTCTCTAAAGTTTTTTATGTGCTTCAATATTACTATATTAAAAATATGCCTTTCCATTTAAAATTTTAAAGAAATAACAAGTAATATACATACATTGAGAACAGCGCCCCCTGTTATTTTCTTTAACAACCACGTAATTTCTAATTCCTTGTAATATTATTTATTTAATGAGCCCAGAAACATTAGAATCCGTTTGTGCAAACTAAAATTATACCGATTCTTGTACGCAGACATACCCCCCTCCCCTCCTTCCTTCGTATGGGAATTAGATCAAAAATTTTCAAATGAAAGTTGTATAAAAACGTCTAAAAATTTTGTTAGAAAGATTTTCAATCTATCTTAATCTAGAATTTAATGAAAAATTATCGAATTTTTAATTTATCTTGAGAATTGCGCCCCCTTGCGATCACTTTGGAAACTTAAAAATATTTTAGTTGTAATTTCCGTCGTCCATTTTACTATCAAGATTTTTTCCGCGAGGTTGTACGATAAACGGTTGCCGAGATATGGCCGGTGACCGAGCTTAAACAGACACCCGGTATATAGAGAATATATCAAAATGGAATCCATTATTTATTTTCGTAGAAGTCCTATTTTTAGTGAAAAATTTATGAAAGGATATAATTAATTTAGATTTGGACATATATTAAACTGAAAAAAGGAAAACAAAATTTTATGTAACACAATACTCTATACAATTTGCACTGCTTTCAAATACAACCCAAGTAAATAACAAAATATAACCCTTAAGATAAGAAAGTGAAAATAATCAAGTATGGGCAGATTTAAAAAGGTTAATTACTAAATAGAATTGTCATTCTTATCATTGGTTTAAACAGTATGTTATCCTATAAAAATACTATTTCCTACAGTGGCAGTAACTCATGATCGTAGCAGTGAATATTTTGAAAAATAAAACCAAGAATAGATTCTTGGTTTTACTGTACACAAAGTGAGTTTTATATTTAACAAACAATTTCTACATCTAGGTGCCTCTCTAGATCTATTAGTATATTGTGAGTGCCTTAGAATGAAATTCATGATATACAAGATATATGTAAATGTCTAGCCAAATTTTAAGGAAACATAAAAATGAGAGTAAGTATTGTTTAAAATAGCAATAGAATTCTATGTGTAATTGTGCTTGAGTTGTTTGGAAAACAATTTATGAAGCGTAATGGAGCAACCTAACATACAAACTGGTGTCTATCCGAGGGTGTAGACTATAAAAGAAAGTATAAAATATAATGTTTGTTTTTGAATGTTTTTTGAACATTAACATTTAATTCAATGTAAACAAAAGAGTGGCATTTATTTAAACAAATAACAGAAAATTTGGCGGGTGTTATTAAAGATCAAAAAAGTGTATTAGATAAACATTTAGAGTTGTTGTACATCATAGGTAATGATAACGATGAGAATTAGGATATATTTGTATTTGTATAGCATAATTCCAATTCAATATTCAGGGTGAGTTTTTTTTCATTATTTGTATGGGGATCTCGAAAACCATAAGAGATACGCATTAGGTTAAATGGAGAAGGATTTGCATCTTTATAAGCCTGATCTAGATATGTTTTTGTCAATTTAAGAAAATTCATGGTTTACTAGATATTTGCAAAAAATAGAAATTCTCCAAAACCTTTTAAGTGCTATAACTTTCCTATTCTTAAAGCTAGAAAAAATGTTTTTGAATATTGTTTTTAAGAAATTCAATTTCAAACAACATCTTAAATTTTTAATTTTGCCTAGCATTTTTGAGTTAGCAAGCAAAGTCGAATTTTTTTAAATGGAAACCATAGTTGGCTATGACATATTCTAATAGTGCATTTTTTTCTGCTTGCAATGATGTAAGAGTTGTAGAACTTATTTTAATAAATAACAGCACAATACACTATTATTATGTTTAACAAAAATCATGTCTTGCCATGGAAAACGCGGTATTAATAATTGAAGCATTATGTTTACTTCATCATTGACAGTTCGTTCATTAGGGTGACTATAGTTGGTTTTGTTAGTGATTTAGTTGCTTTACAAAGTTAGTTATGGTGTACACACATCTTGAGAAACTTGATATGATTGAATGATACATTATTTGTAACAAAAATAGTAAAGAAGCCGCCGAACGCTATTTTTTATTGTATTTTGATCGCCCTCAACCATCGTTAGACAAAAGAGTATGGAAGTTTTGTTAAACCTAGAAATAAGGGTAATATTGGTGAAAAGACGCAGATAAATGTTTTAGCTGCTGTTAATCCGAATCCATCAACATCAACGCGGCAAATTGCACAAGGCGCTGCTACCTCACAACGCAAAGTAGTGAGAATTTTATCAAAACATAAATACCATCCTTATAAAAAATTAGTTGTTCAAACTCTACAGCCTGGAGACGATGAAAGACGATTACATTTTTGTGCTTGGTTCGTAAATATGTGCCATGAAAATAATAACTTTCCGATGCAGATCTTATGGACCGACGAAACACGTTTTTCAAACTGCGGCATATTTAATCGCCATAATGAACACCTGTGGGCGCAAATAAATCCTTACCGTTTAGAAGAAAGGCGACCCCAGATTAGGTTTGGCTTCAATTTATGGTGTAATGTTATTGGTTCGCAACTTGTTGGGCCGTTTATTTTTAATTAAACTTTAACCGGAAATCGATATTTGCTATTTCTTAGGGAAGATTTCGACAATATCCTAGATGAATTAAATTTACAGACCCGTACAAATTTACGGTGGTTTCAACACGACGGTGCTCCGCCTCACTATCAGGAACAGGTCAAATATATTTAGATGAATTATTTCGAAACTCGTGGATCGGCAGAAATGGTCCTGTTTTATGGCCTGCACGTTCCCCAGGTCTTTCACCGTTAGATTTCTTCGTCTTTGGAGCAATAAAATATCTCGTATATGTGCGATCATATGCAACTCAAGAGGAGCTATTGGAAGCTGTTATTAATGTATTTAATAGCTTAGATGGGCGCAAAATTAGGAGAGCTATTAGCTCAGTGTTGAAAAGGTGCCGTATGTGCGTCGATAATAATGGTGGACATTTCGAACACTTAATATAAATTTAGCGTGTTACGTGCTGTTAATAATTAATTCGTTTAGCTTTTTTATTGTTTCTTGTATTACATTGTATATTATAAATTTCTTTTCTTTTCCATGGCAAGACATGATTTTTGTTAAACATAATAATAGTGTATTGTGCAGTTATTTATTAAAATAAGTGCTACAACCCTTACATCATTGCAAGCAGAAAAAAATGCACTACTAGAATATGTCATAGCCAACTATAGTTTCCATTTAAAAAAATTAGACTTTGCTTGCTAACTCAAAAATGCTAAGCAAAATTAAAAATTTAAGACGTTGTTGTTTGAAATTGAATTTCTTAAAAACAATATTCAAAAAGTTTTTTTCTAACTTTAAGAATAGAAGTGTTATAGCACTGAAAAGGTTTTAGGGAATTTCTATTTTTTGCAAATATCTAGTAAACCATGCATTTTCTTAAATGGACAAAAACGTATCTGCATGAGGCTTATAAAGATGCAAATCTTTCTCCCTTTAACCTAATGCGTATCTCTTATGGTTTTCGAGATCCCCATACAAATAATGAAAAAAAACTCACCCTGTTTATATGTAATGAATTAATATAATTAAAGCGAGTGTTCAGTTGTCTAGACATACCAGCAAAACCTATTAAAATATCATCATTTAGACTTTTACTTTCAAGGTTGTGCATGAAATTTCTGTAAGTAATTGACTGCAGGGACTACCCATAATTAAACCTTCACTACATTTGCAAAGCTAAATTGGAAATATGTTTGTGTTGTACTAATATCCAACAGACTTAAAATGTCTTGTTCGACTACAGAATTAGTATTATTATGTTCTAAAATTACACCTATTACTAGTATATTATTAGAATCTCTAGATATTAATGAAAATAGAACCTCAAACAATTTACTTAAGGATCAATTAGAAACAAATGGCTTCTCATTCATAATTGTATTTTGATAATGTAGTTCGTAAAGTAGGAGACATTTATTACTACCTCGCAATATATATCTGTAATATTTTATGCATTTTTAAAGAAGCCACTGTGTTGGCGGAACAATTGTAATATTTATGTTTTAAATATTAAATTGTAAAAACCCAATAGCTCTTGTTATTTAGTAATTAATACTATGGATCTTCAACAAATACCTATAAACCGAATAAATCCAATACTTAAAGAGGTAAAAGTCGGCACTGAGATTGAATCGTTACCTACGAGATGGTTATTTCGACCTAATTTGTCAAAATATAATAAAATATATCAGTTAATTGATATGTGAGTGCAAAATAGATCTACATATATTAAAGTAAAATAAAAACATAAATTACTTATATTTAAAAAATAAAATACGATATCAAACAGTATCAAAGAAAAATTAGAAGGACATTTAGTCAAAGATTTATTTAAACACATATTGCATAATAAATAATGAATTATAATTTCAAATTTCACAGTATTACGTTTTTAAAATATTGTGAAATTAAATGTGTTATCTTTTTTAAAATTTTTTAAATTTATAATTATCTAAAAACACTATCGTAGGCACAATCTATCAGTGTCATATTTCCGAGTTAACTTGTTGTCCAATTTAATACCCAGTTAAAATTATTTATATCATTCGCATTAAGAGAGTCATATTTTAGGTCGTAAACCTAAGGGAATCATTTACAATGTACCTACCATATTGTATGATCAGTACTTTTATTTTCGGTAATATACCTATAGTAAGCAGCGACCATAACCTTCTTTAAATCACATCTTATGTGATATATTTTATCAAACTAATATATAAAATTCTCAAGATATCACAACACTTAAACCACCATTCAACCATGTATAAATTCTTAATTTGAGTTGTTGTGGTTTTTCGGAATTTTTTAAATTAATTTAATTGCATTAATAAATTATTTCTAAAAACATCTCAATTTTAAAATGAATCTAAAACGATGTTTGCCAAAATATTATACTATTGAGACAGGCCAAACACCAAACCACAGCATTCATTTAAATAATTTAAAATACCAGTTTTGAATGTAATTACTGAAATATTTTGATACGTTAATCATCCTTGTCGACGATCACTAATTTTTGAAATACATGGATGGTTTATTATAACATTCAATTTAGTGTGTTATTAGTAAGTTTTGTGCAATTTAAAATATTGGATAAAAATTAGATTATATAATAATTCTTAATATATATGAGAGGAATCATTAACGCAATTCTTGTGAGCTAATAGTTGACGTTTATGCCGTTAGAAAAAATAATAATAATAACAAATCATAAGTATGTGCGACAAATACAAAAGAAGATTTTACAATTACTTGAGGCGTTCATCTCTAGCCCCGAATATTAGCGTTCCTAATAATTATAAAATTTATTATTAAGAGTAATAATAGTAATAATTGGACTGTTAATTTTTTTACGTAAATATGTGTTTTATAATTAATATTTTAATTTAATTTTCTCCATAAATTTCGTATTTTCAATGTCATGAGAAAATACATTCCGCAAGGTTGAATAAAATAAGATACCATGAAATGTAAACACTTACCGCATTTTCGTTAATTTATGAAGCAAAACAAAACATACATTTCACGCAAACAAATCAGTGAAGAGACGATCGTGAGTTATATCATTAAATCAACAATTTCACTTGTATGGAACCTAAATAACAACACAGTAATAATAGATCACGTCTTTACAAGAACGCGAACAACATGTAACTGGGTATTTATTTAATTTATGCAGACTTCTCTATTAAGAGAAACAGTGGATATACGTATATAAGTTGACGTACTTACTTAATTTATTTATAATTTATATCATAACAATTTTACAATTAACAGCGAGACCCTACCCATACTACAAGAATTGATTGAAATACGACAAACAATGCGTAGAAAATATCTTTTACCCACTTAAAATATTCAAATTTCTTTAAAGGTTTTTATCAAATATTCTAAAAATGTGTTTGAATAAAATACCAATTTAATAAATTTTATATTATAACTAGCTGAACGCGCGGGTTTTTCAAACCCTTAGTCGCCTATTACCGCCACCTAGATTTTACATCCGCTTCGTCTTCTTTTTCTAAATTTTTCACGCACTTTGTACTTCTGGTGCTTATTTATAATGTTTATTAATGTAGTTAATAGAACTGATAGTTTTTATGTAAAATTGGTGAATCGGTAATTGCCATTCTGGAACACATTTTGACATTATACAACTCAATTTTTCGCTATCGATATTGTTAAATGTTAATAAGTAAGAATTATTATTTGATTTCCTGTAATCACTTTGAAGAAGATTTGAGCAAAATTTTGAATTGGGATTTCTTAATTTTCTTTTACAAATTATTAAATATGAAGAACACAGAATTCTTTCATTATATTGTTGAGTCTCATTTTCAGTCTTAAAGCTTGTACGGCGATTACAACATCTATGATTTTAAAAATTAATAATTATGAAGAATACTACTACTCGTTATAATTAAACTGAATTTAGTAATTGCTTCATAAGTTAACTTGAGTATTAACATTTCCTTCTGTATTTTTCACTTAATTGAATGATATATTAAAATTGGAGTTATCCCATGTAACACTTAATATCCTTTTTCATTTCATTAAAAACGTTTTGTACACACACCTCTCTAATAGCTTTTCAAGCAGACTTTGGAAATGGTTTATATGTTCATTAATTGTTTTCTCGGATCATGTCTGTTTATATAAATGTAGCATTAATCCAAGAGGTATCCATAAGACACTTGACAGAAAGCGAATATTGAAAAACAATTACATTTATGTTGATTGACATATTTGTTTTGCATTTTGAGTATCCTGAGATAAAAATTATTTCAAGACCGTGTGTTTTGTGATGTTGTCTTCGATTTCGTAAACATTGTTTTTAATTAGAGTACCTTCTCTTAAAACTATTGATAACATACATTTGATTGGTTGATATATTTGCAATAAAATTAAAGATTCAATATGTCCTGAAAGCCGTAAGTTACATGTGCAAAATGTATAATCAAGATTAATAGTTTTAAAAATTTAGATGTTCATTTTCTTTCTTAATAAATACACAAACTTAAAAAAGGAAGTAGTATTGTATAAATAATTTTCTATATTTCCTAAATTCATAAACTTCAAAATCCTAGAGTGGGCAAATCCATTTGTTGCAATATCATGCCACAGGCAGTGCTTAACCAAATGCTCGTTCAAATTGTCAAACGATATTAATAATATAACATGATCAACTTTAACAAAATATATTTTTTAATTTGCAAGTTATTGATAAAATTAATTTCATATTACCCTTTAATAATATATTTTTCAAACGCAATCGAAAATCCTGCTATTATTAAAAGTTGATGCTAATCAATGTTTGATGCTAACCAGCAGTCACATCCTTTAAATTTTTAAATGCTTGCTTTTATAATTGAATTATCAATTAATTATTACAATATCCTATAAAACGCCAGCATTGCCATGATGCTATTTATAAAGTCCGAGTCTATAAACTTTTGACGTGCCCTGTACATACGGATAATGTAAGCTTTTGCACAAACTATCATTGCGTCAAAAGTTTGTTGACGTTTATTCTCGTCCGTATAAACTTCAGAAATCTGTTGAGAGACCTAATTGTCAAATTGAAGGCCATTCTTGACATAAGTAAATGTATCAATAGTGTGTATTTTTTTTGTATTAAGGTCCATTTTTATAATATCAAAAACTCGTTATTATTATTATTATACTTACATGTGATACTACACTTTAATTTTATTGACAATTTATAGTAAAATAGAGAAAAGAATGGGAGATATTTTATTAGATATTAGTGCCTTTGGCATAGAACAAATACATAGAGAAAAGAACGATACAACAGTAATAATCGGTAATAACAAAAATACACGTCTAACAGGTATCTCATTTTAGTAAAGTGTCACACTTGAAGTTGCATTTTTCATTTCTTTGCCATTATGATTCGTATAATGAGTGCTCTTTCGCGCCCATATAGGTAAATGTTTGACATGGTTCATAAGCTGAAAATCCAATTTTCGCAAGACAGTCGTCAAAAACCAAACTTCAGTTGGATGTTTGAATTTTTTTGTTACTTTAAAGGATATTTTACACTTAAAATTAATTACATACATAACATTAGCACTTTACTAACTGTTTTTCTTCGGTGTATGTTATTCGGCTACGTGCAGTTAAAATATGCATACAGAAGAATTAAATAGGTGCATATCTTCTCTAAGTGCTTTCGTATTTGACTTTCTCGATCTATATACTTGCCTGGCTTTGATATTTCCAGTTTCTAATGAACGAAACCTACAAACGTTTAAGACTGTAATTTTTAAATGATATACCAAATATATATTCACCTTGTGGCGTTAATTCCTTCCACCTTACTTTATGAAAGAGCTCGTGTTGCCCGTCTGTCTGTATTTTAAATGTTAGTTCTTGGAGTTCATCCCCACCGTCCTCATAATTATGAATCGGGATTCGTGTGAAAATATCACACATTTTTCATTAATTACCACCGTTCATCGTGATTAGAAAATCTCAATCGATCACAAAAATTAAACTTCTCCGTGCAGCTGTCAAAATCATACGTCCGTTTGAATTAATGACACGTTCTCGCCAACTCGTCATGGCAAGATTTTTTTACCGCATCCCCATTCAGGAAAGCTTTAAATGAGTCGTACCTTCGACAGCGAAGCACGTGGACAGTTCACTCAAAAGTCCACTCTTTTGGTTTCCAACTCTCTCTCGGCACTCTAAACCTCAACGGCGTGATATTTCTTCGTCAAAGTGAAGCTTTTGCAATTTTTCCGTGCACCTGTTATACCTGACACTTTTACGATTTTTAACGTGTTTCGCTTGAATTTTTCATCACGAACGCCGTTTGTCCGATTGTTTTCATAACGCCCGAGTGCCGATTTTTGCACGCTCCTCTTAGCGGTTGATATCTGCCCACACGCTCCACTAAGAAGGAAAATCTCTCCGGCGACCGGAAATTTAAGTCGCCCGTACGCCCACGTCAAGCGACAGCTTTTAATTCCCCGTATCCAGAGAGGAGTTCTTCCCCCCGTGTAACCAATTCGAGTCGATCTTGACAGTTCGGTTAAGCTATTTTGACATAGGCGATTAGAGTGGGTCACTCGAATGGCCTTTATTATACAGTGTGTATAAGCCAAATGGAATAAATTCATTATTTCGGTTACTGTACATATTTATAAAAAATCCCGAAACATGTCATATTTAATTTATAAATTAACATTCTTCAACGTGAAAATGCGATCCCTACCTTCAACCCCTTTCGAATGACAGGTACAGCCCCCATTTTTTTTAAATGGGAAATATAGGCTTGTGATATATCGTTGTAAAGGTCTCTTTATTCTCTATTCAAAAATGTTATAATTTTCATGTTTGTTGCAACAATTAAGATAGAATAAAATAAAATCATGTTGTTATCGAAATTCGCTACAATATACTCAAAAAATAAAATTTAATGCAAATTGTAAAGAAAAATTTAAAACGCCAAAAAAAAATATGAATGTCAATGAAGTAGATGTTCAAAATGTTCACCATGAACGTCTTGGCAACATCCTAATCTTAAATAAAACTGTCTTCTAACATTATTTAACATATCAGGCGTGATCGACCTAATCGCAAGCGTTATTCGTTCTCTTAAGTCATTTAAATCCAAAGGTTTAGTTTTGTACACAATGCTCTTCAAATATCCCCATAAAAAAAATCAAGTAAGGTCAGATCAGGTGATCGCGCTGGCCATTCTATCGATCCTCGCCTTCCTATCCACCGATTGGGAAATATTGCATCGAGGTACTGCCGGACATTGCGTTGGTAATGTGGTGGTGCTCCATCCTGCTGAAACCATATCGTATTCATTGGAACTTGAGGGTTTCCTGGATCAGGATATAAATTTGCCAAAGTTGGAATGACATCATTTTGAAGTAGTGCCAAAGAACGATCGCCATTCAAATTGCCCTCAATGAAAAAGGGACCAATGATATGGTTTCCAACAATACCTGCCCAAACATTAACTTTTACTGGGTATTGTGTGTATTCTTCCCTCATCCAGTGAGGATTTTCCGTAGACCAGCAACCATTTTGCCGATTAGCATGACCGCTAAGAGAAAAAGTGCACTCATCAGAAAACATAACGTCTTCTAAATTGATAATATTGTTATCCAGCATGTCCATCATTAGCTCACAGAAATAAGTTCTTCTATCAAAATCGTCTTCCATAAGCTCCTGAGTAGATATCATTATATAGGAATGCATTTTATTTTCTTTTAATATGTTTACTATCGATGTATGGCTAACATTTAATGTTGTCGATGCATGTCTACTCGATGTATGTGGGTTTTCCATAAACTCAAGCATCACATCTACTTTGATTTCATCACTGCATTGAGAGCTGGTTTTTTTATCTGCCTTACATGACCGACCTCTCGAAACTGCTTCTCTATCTTACTTATTGTTCCTTGAGATATAGGGGGTAAATCAGGAAATTTCTCATGAAATAGGCGGGTTACTTCTTGTTGTGTTCGGGTTCTATCTCCGTAACCAATCATTTGTATGACTGTTATTTTATGCATTTCCGTTAATCTAACCATTTCCCAGAATTATATTACACGAAATTCAAACTAAAATTATCAAACTGTCAATTTAAATGACAACTTTTAAATACAAAACTATTTACTAAGGCGTTTTAAACAAACTAATGTTGCCACGGAAACTTTTTAAAGTATTTTTAATGGATACCATCTAAAAAGCACATTGGTATGGTTTTTACTCACTTTCTTATTATGAATATTTTTTTTTATTTTTTAAGTATATTGTAGCGAATTTCGATAACAACATGATTTTATTTTATTCTATCTTAATTGTTGCAACAAACATGAAAATTATAACATTTTTGAATAGAGAATAAAGAGACCTTTACAACGATATATCACAAGCCTATATTTCCCATTTAAAAAAATGGGGGTTGTACCTGTCATTCGAAGGGGGTTGAAGGTAGGGATCGCATTTTCACGTTGAAGAATGTTAATTTATAAATTAAATATGACATGTTTCGGGATTTTTTTGTAAATATGTACAGTAACCGAAATAATGAATTTATTCCATTTGGCTTATACACACTGTATATAAATCGTACGTAAGTAGATGAAGTTCGTGTGATGTCCACACCATTTTTTTATACGTACATATTTTTCATTATTCATTAAAAGTACTAAAAATTCAAAAATGTTATATTAAATATATGCCAATATACAAACGAAAATAGAACTGGTTATTAAACAAACAAGAATAATAATAATAATTTATTTACATCAAATACATGTCAATACAACATTTGATAGGAAGGTTTTCTTTCAATCAGCATGTATTACAATATGCTCTTGAGATCACAATCCTCACGTTCACGACACTATGCATATCATTATTTTGCCAAGATTTCCCTTAGAAAATATCCAGGTCTCATCAAGAAGTATCACTTCTCTCTGAAAAAGAGAATTACAAATTCTGAAGCTATTCTTAAGAAATATTAACACCATCTGGGCTATATTGGATTGTTACGCTAATTTATGATTTCACTTCTATAAGTAGATGAATGGACAAAACAAGTTGTAACTTTCTTCAAAAATTAGTTAACAATGACATTGATTCAACTGTTCTTTTCTATCAAAGTACCCAGGTATGCTAGATCAGCTGATACATTCTACGTACCAACAGCTCGTACAAATTTCTGTACTTTCTGTCAGTTTTTCGTGATTCCTTCTTTACACTAATTACAATCTGGTTTTTTATTGATTTTATTTTTGCGTAATATATTTAAGTTTTCTGATTATTATTGCGCCGTATTGTCAATTATTGTTAATTATTTTAGTGTTTTAGCCCGTAAATATGTGTTTCTGTTGGGAAATATTATTATTATTATCATTATTATTATTATTATTATTATTATTATTATTATTATTATTATTATTATTATTATTATTATTATTATTATTATTACAAGATATGATTTTCGTTAATATCTGCATTTAAAGATTGTATTGTAACATGCTTTCCTAACATTAAAAACATTTTTAGGTCCTACTACGGTCCTACTCTATAAATACATTGTGTATAATGTATTTCGATTACTCACGGTAGAATGTTCTGCCAAAATTTCTGTTTTGGGTTTTTCTTTCAACTTTCGGATCATCTGCTACTTCCTAAAAAAAATCATTCAAATTTGTAAGATCTAAAATCATTATCTTTCTCTTCTTGGAAGTATTGCAAAAGAATATTAAAACAACTACTTGCGATTGTGAACGTAATGTTCTACCATGTCGTGACATTGTAGTTTTATAAATAAGTTAGTAGTAAATGCAACATAAATAATTCGATCATATTCAAACGTCAAAGCGTAATGTCAAAGGCAAGCGGTGTCAAAATAACGATGAACGGAAATGTATAAATTATTATGGGGTTCGTAATAACTCCATCTTTGTCTTGGTCAATTAAATTCTAGTATGTTTGTACCAGGAGCGGAATAGAAACACGTGCATTCGTTTATGCTGTCCTTGTTTTACAAGTAGATACAATTTCTTATTTTAATGTGGACATTATTTTTTCATAGAATTCTTTGCTTAATTAAACTGTACATATTAATATAGACATCTTGTTCAAGTTTTAATTTTAGCTCAATTAAATGATACAACTGCATGAAGGGATGAAATACTATATATTCTCAATAACTATAAAGAGAATTAGAATGTTAACAATAATTAAAACATATTGGCATATAAATAGATATTATCAGCAATTTAAGTATGATTCAGAAAAAATATAAATCTCAGATCAATTTATTGTTTGAAGATAAATCAACTTCAATTATGCTCAATGAAGAAGAACAGATATTTATTTAAACTTGAATAAAAAAAAACAACAATATTACGAAAACTATAGAACTCTAATTTTTGCCAGAAACAGTATTTCTTTAACTTGAATGTATAGCCACAATATGCATTTAATCTCTAAAAATAATTTCATTTATGAAATCATCGAGATAATTAATTCCCCGCTTTTTATGGAAAAAAAACTGATTGAATACGCGATTTTATGATTTGTGAAACTCCTATTTATAATTAAATATGAATGAACTGAAAAATGTAAATTTAATTATTGGGAGGCTTTGATACTATCAGGAAATATCTTTGATCAGTGGATATTTTGATATATTGTTAAGCTTAGAATCAATCAGTTGTTTACCAAAGAAAATAGGTCAAAGCATTGCCGACAAGATTTGTGCGATTCGATGGAGAATTAAAAATATGTGATTCAGTATTTCTGATGTCGCAAATAAAATAATTAATATTAAGGCTGTCGTCCCGTACGCTGCACCGGACAATATTCACGTTGAAAACATGCTCACATTTTTTTGATAAGAAATGGAAACTATTAATTTAATTGTTATAAAAGTACACAGTTATGTTAAGGAAACTTGATTCGAGGTCATAGGGGGGTTTTAAATGTCTAATTGGGCTGTTTTTACAGTATATACTGTGAATAAAATACCCCTTTTAGAGGTAACAATAAATATATTTTATCTGTAATTTTCAAATAAAGTATAGCATTCTTGCACCCCCCTGGACCTCAAAAAATTAGTTTGCATTGTAACAAAAAATACTGCAACGATAATAATATCTTCGTTTGTAAATGGTATCAAAAATAAAAATGCGTGGACATTATATGAAATTAGGGTTACAATTCAACTATAGTGTGGAGAAAAACCGTCAAGAAGCAGAATTATCACGCCAGGAACTTGAATATTAGTGTAGCTTCTGGGCATTAGGGGGCACTGGAAATTAGGCGTATATAACAATACTTCGTCTAATAATAATAACAGTTATATATTATTATTATTATATAATCAACAGTTTAACATTTTGCGGAATTTAATATAAAATATATACCTATAAAAAACAAAAACGATAATAAATTTGCTATAGGTATAATAATTTTACACATTGTTTACTTTCGAGCGATGTATATTTATAGCAATTTTTGAATGTTTGACATTATTTGAAATATGTATGTTGTGATAACTAGACGAAAAGGGAAAACCTTTCTTGATTTAATATATGATATAATTAACTTCTTATAATGTTATCTAATTACGATTACATGTGCATTTATAATTGTACTGAAATAAGTAAAATCTGCAGTGGTACCACCTTATATCTTGATAATCCCGAAGACTTAAACAATGCTTCTGCTCGTACTATTATCAGAATATAATATCCAAACAAACACATAAACATGGATAAACTAGAAGATGGTATACCAACTCTAGGTATATTTTATTTAGTCTACTTCAGAAAATTAAATAATTGATGTACAAATTTATTGAATTCTGCGACGGGACTACAAAGGCATTTTGATACCTATAAGTATATATAGGTACATTTTTTACTTATTCAATAAAATTTGAGATTTACCGGTGCTTAACGCAAATTATCTTTGTATACATTACTCTAAATAAATACTAATTCATTTATTCATAGTGTATGATTAAATAATTAAAAAATATGTACCTATGTATTTATTAATAAGAGTCTATTTGAAATATGTAAATGTACAATAGCTTGAATTACATCAATAACTTACGAAAGTAATTTTTATATTATACACGTACACACAAACAAAGAAGCAAGATTTACTATTGCAGAGCATAACAAAATCTATATTATTCCTACTAATAATATTTATACGTCTAATTTGCTATGATTCCGATTGATAATTGGTAGAAAGGATTAAATATAATACCTATACACGATAAATATAACAAGCTTTTTTAAAAACTTTTTGGCTTATGAGCCGCCATCTGAATAAACCGCTAAATTTTTGCACTATACAAGTTTTTACAAAATATCTTCCAAAGTATTCCAATACTTCCCGAGATATACCTCTTTGAATTTAGAGATTTTTTCTTATAAATGTAAAAATCAGATTTTTAGTTGGTTTTGGCTCGATAGTAAGTATATAGTGAATCCTACGCTAAAGTTTGACACTGCATTTATAGTAGAGGTAAATAGCTAAAGTGCTGAAGCTCAAAATGTGGCTTGTCGTCCAGATACATTTTGTCTTATATAACAAAATATCACTATTTGGTTCTTATAATGTAAAGTTGTGGTATATCTGACACTTTTGTTGATGAAACTTATGTAGTATATAATTTATTTATAATTATTTATCAATTATTTATTTACTTACAAATTTATTGATATATAATTCACAGACCTATTGAATATATGAGATATACAAACTTAGCAATAAATGAACCTTTTTTGTTTTTAATAAATAGATACATTGATTTTGTCAGTATTAAGTTATTGCGTAACGTGTCTTCCTAAAAAAGTACAAAAATATTCAAAAGATTGTATCATAGTCTAAACGAGCTAGAAGAATCAGTTTGGTCTTAAACTTTAGCTACCTACCTGTACTATAAATCCTATGTCAGACTTTAGCGGAGAATACACCATTTACTTACTATCGAGCAAAAACCGATTATAAATCTTTATTTTGACATTTTTAAAAAAAATTCTTTAATTTCAAAGAGGTCTATCTCGGGAAGTATTGAAGCTAAATATTCCGTTTCTGTATTAAATTGTAGAAAATTTTCTCTAGTTTAATAAGAACGTAAACGGCTTTTTTGCTCAAACTAATACTTTAGGAGATATTTTGTAAAAAGAGGCTAAAAAATTTAGCGGTTTCTTCAAGATGGCGGCGTCTGCGGTAGTGGGGGAAATAAGAAAACTTGGGACTTTGCAACAGTGTACCAATCCATACACCATATCAAAAAATCAAAAGTACCCTAATTAATGTAACCATGCGAGATTTTTTTGGTATAGTTTGACTGGGCCGATGACTCATCACCCACGCGCACTATTGAAATTTTGTATTTTTAAAAAGTTTTTAATTTTATTTATATAATTGGATAACAAGTGGGTGGTTATCTATAAAACACAAAATACGTTATTATTTGTTTATATTGTAGTTCAAATCGAGTAAATTCTCCGTACTTTATTTTATCTCACGAAATATAAGGTAGGTAAATAGAAGAAAGGAATTTAACATTAAAATCGACTTTTTTGTTGTCCGTTTTCTCGACGAAACCAGATGTTGCATCACCATACGAATAGTGCTATTCAATAACTGCGTGATGTTATACATTATTTCTTTTGTCCGTCGTAATTTCGGCCTCATACGTCCGGTCTACATTCATTACACAATGTTTAGAATAAAACTGCAGTCTATGGTCGACTGTTCTACTTTTTCTACCCTTTGTAACACATCACACAAAATGTCACTTATAAATATTTTATTTTCATTAATTTTTAACAGTTTTTGTGCGGCAATAGAAGGTTGATGGCATTGTCCATCATTCTTTTACAATGACCCATGTTTAAAATCCAAAATTCATTAAACACACTACAAATTAATGTTTGTATTATTTAATTTTTATTTTTATACATATATCACTGACTTGTTCTTTACTATGTTTATAGTCACATGAATTACTAAATATTGTTATTATTATTACTTCAAAAAATGTTTTTTTCCAAACATGAATCGTTTTATTCCTATTTATTTTATAAGGTGTACCTACTTGAAATTTTATAAAATTGCTATAAATGAATGCTTGTATTTATTGATGCTTAACTGTTGAGATTATTTCTATATAGTCAGGTTCGTAATAAATACTAGCATAAATTTAAAATACTATGTAAACAAAAACGTGTTGAAAGCGTTTCTTTAATAATTTTTTGTGCGTGTTAGTTTTTTGTCTCTGTCTAAGTTCTAGTTCATTTAAAAGCCCCAGATATAAATTTGTTGCTGTAATAGCAATCTACATTTCTATATCTTCATCTCTCATCCTCAATTAAGTTCGACTATTTGCCAACATGAACCGCCACATTACCGACACCTAATCCTACCCCCCCCCCCCCCCCCCCACATATATTCTTCATCACCACCAAACTGAAAACTAAACGCCAGCCTTAATTTCGTTATTAAAAAAAATAATAAAAAAATGTAATATCAGAATGACCAATTATTTGAGCTTAACAATCTTGAAGAAATTATCATTTTCCATATAAAAAAAATCGCTTTTGTTGCTGAGTCCGAAGAAGTAATAGCATATTCTTGCAGTTAATTACTGCCATTGTTCCGCTATCCTAATTATTAGCTAAATTATATTAAATTTGCAGCAATTAACTGCAGCATCAATTTGTTATTGTTCTACTTAGGACTATTCCAGTTTACTTCTAGCCGGATGACAGAACTGGATGACATTCCTGATAAGTACTTTCCATTCTATAACACATATTTCGCCATTTATACAGGCTAACGTTAGGTCTTTCTATTTAGTCAAATTGTACATTTTCGTAACAATCAGATAATCAATCGGCTGTTAATATTGAAGGAATTTAATCGTATTGTACATATTCTCTTCTGGTCTCATAAATATCGTAACTATCAAGAAACTAAATTGAAGACTATTACTTTATACTAACACCAAATACACTAAAAACGCCATTCCACAAAATTGCTTATAAAGCTAAATACTTATTTAGTTTTACAGAACAAAATACAGAAAAGATAAAAAAATCAGTGCATATTTTGTTGGAAGCGACGGTAGCTAAATTTTAACATAATAAGACTTGTAACATAACTATCAAATAAAGATTTGACAGATACTTTAAAGAGTCGCAGCAGTTACTACCTTCCTGTAGTTAATTCCTTGTGGAAGGTATTTTAATTCATGACGAGAACAACAAAGTTCACCAAATATAGCTCGCAGATGACACTCTCTACACCACATTATATTCTGATCACGATGGAGGGAGTACAAAAATGTTTCCTGAAAAAAAAAGGCTTCAGAATAAATGGCATTTATCCTCCTAAAAACACCGACTGTTGCTTTTCTTGAAAGATATTCTTTCCAATTTTTAACCGACAGAAGAAGGATTAGTAGTGAAAATTTCCTGTTTAATTTAATAACAAAATAAATTCTGCTCTAGTTTCTGAAGCTGATTTCGTAATTGACGTGATCACCTGACTCTTTTGTTTTACCCAGGCATAGAAGAAGCATTCTTGTTAAAGTGGGTATCTTGCACACATGATATTTATAGCATTTATCCGAATCCTCTCATGTAGGTCTGTGGTTATATTTTTAGATTTTTAACGCAGTGACTGACTTATATATATTGTTTCTTGGCCGTTTGTAATAATAAATGTATAAAGAGATATTGGCAATTGCGGCCTTGTTAATTACATTAACAGTCAATGACTAAAATGAACAACAATTATAAAACATTTTTAGCCATTTCGACAAGTTTATTTTTGTCTTCTTCAGTTCACAACATAAAATTCTAAAATATATGGCTCTAAATTTCGTTCGGCGGTAAAAACAAAATTAGCTGCAAAGATGGTTGATAAAAATTTGTATTTTTGCTGCTACTTTTGGTTTTACCGCTAAGCAAAATTTAGTAATAGGTATATATTTTAGAATTTCATATTGTATACTGAAGAAGATTTACGCTTCACGTTCTATTAAAAAATAACTTTATTACCTACCTCTCTTCTCGAAAAAAATTTAGGCGTGGTGTATAATAATATATAGACGATAACAAAAAGATTTTAAAAACGTTACCTGTATCGCATATGTGAATCAGCCTGTATATACATTTTGAAGTCAGCAAGAAAAAGGGACGCACTTTTACATAAGATTTGGAATAAGATATATTATTTAATATAGAAACAATAGAAATAGAATATTCAGCTTTCGTTTTTTTTTAGAATAAAAGAAACTGAAATATTGAATTACGAAATTTGCACATAGAGGTACACTAAAAAATTAATCATTTACATATCGACCCATAGAATATATTAATATACTAAACGTATATGCCACCACAAAGGAAAGAGAAGAAAAAATAAATATATTTTATTTTACTCGAGAAGAGTTTTAAGATACATCTTAGAAACAGGAAATTAGCACAACTTTTGGAGATTTCAATGCAAAGTGAGAAACGGAACCTGCTTAGACTAAAATGACCAAAAATACGTAAACAATAATATAAACATTTAGAGGCACAACATGAATTCATAGACAAGAAGAATAAAAGAACAAACATGAATTTTGGCACAGTGAAGCTTAATATAGAAGATAACCCAAATCGAACAAAGTAACAAGACAAATGAATAAAAAATATCAAGCAGAGACTATATAAATTAGTTATTGACGAACTAAGTACGGGTAAGGTATGTTTCCTAAATAGTGCATTTCTAAAATATGAGCGACTGAAAAGAGCGAGTACGTTTAATAGCGCGAATGCGCTAAATATTTCTTCGCGCAAGTGTTTCATACGGTATTTCTTAAAGAAACATTAAATTAAAAATATTGTTGATTAAAATGATTAGTTATCATACCTAACCGAAAATTTACTACCTAATATAGTTCTCCAAGATGCTGTTAAATTGAAATCACGTGAGTATTAACCCTAAAATGCATGATTTTCTGTTTCAAAATAGAAAAATTAAAAACTCGAAAATTTGACAAAACTGACATAGGAAAAAATAGAAACAAAATATTTCAGTTTAAACCACTTTTTTTTTCGAAAAAAGGGTATGTAGCCAAATGGAAACATCATGCATTAGGTACAATGACATGTGAAATTGTTTGAAACAATTTTTATGTTTGTCGATGTAATTCTATACTCCACTTCTCACACTTGTTATGTGCAAATCCTTTGCAGTTAGGCAGCTTCCTTCTCATTTTCATATCTTTTGTGCTTCATTATTCCTTTCATTTTCTAATTCTCAATTTCTTTCTCTAAACTACTACTAGGGCGACTACGTAGTAGTAGCTTATCTTCTGTTGCACAAGTTGTTAAGAACTTAACATCTTTTATTTTATTTTATATTATTGCTTCTTGCTATAGATATGAATGTTTTTCTTTATCTTTATGTGTTATTATATTTTTCTAATTATATATTATTTAATGTATTTCTTATTTACAAATATTGTGAGCATACTGATGCGGAGCTGGCTTCGGGCGTATACAGTCTCAGCGGCCGAGTTGCATGACCTCCTTATGTATGCGTACGGAATGCAGTGTCTGGCATCTGCACGTACATAGGGGCCCATAGCTCCTCGAGCGGTTCACATGTATAGTATGTTTTAAATTATAAGAACATAACTTTCTACGGTTGTAATGCTTTTATTGCATCACCTGCGGCAATAACGACCCCGACATATCCGCGCACACCGAAATTAAATAAATGTGTATTTGAACTGAAATTTGAGTTTTATTTTACGGTACTTTCAAAATAGGAAGTTTCCTTAACACACGTTATAGGCTACTTCTGCAGGAAATTGGGTTTGACTCAATAATTTGCATCCTGGTTGCTTCTTATAATGAACTCGTCTGTTAACTAACCTTGAATTTACTAACGTCAAGTCTAAAAGATGGTAGAAAATCCTTATGTACCAGTTACGACTCTTCATATGTATTTTATATCTTTCCATAAAGCCATCCACCAGATCCACACCCCCCATATGTCAGTTGTATTAGGTAATAATATAAGGACAATCAGCTTCTATGACTTTCTTTTCCTTTCGATCACATCTTTTCACTTTAGAAATTGTTTTTTTTTTCGGAAAATGAGGATACAGATGTCACATACATATTGTCATTCCAAATAGCAGATGAAACATCCACACTATCGATTGTTGCATCATATTCATGACTTGTTCTACGATTAGCATCTCCCAAAGATGATTATGTGGGCAATTTACAATTAGTTGCCTTATTTCTTCGTATAGTACCCAAGGAATAAATTCCCTCATTTGCCAAATGTTTCATTAAAGGCAATGATGTATAATAGTTATCATGAGAGTCTGCAATTTTTCTGTCGTGGAATAATTCCAGCTAAACGTAGAACCAAATTAGATGTTACTTTAAATTTATAGGTAAATCCTGGAATGCCTGACCATAACAAAGGATTTGAAGTCCCATTTGGGGGACTTCATTGGCATATATTGTTTCATATAATGACTTACTTTGGTAGAGCACATTTGCTCGTCTATACTGAGATTTTTCTCCAAGGCAACTGAAAGAAATTTATTCTTCAGAAAATCAACAATAAGTCTAATTTTGTGAAGCCTTTCGTGTTCTTGATGATTGTCCAGCATGTATGGCACTTTTATGGCACAAAATGTAACACTTAATCATACTAAGTTTTACTTGGTTAGAAAATTTCATATTGATAATTTACGAAACCTTAATCAACATTAATGAGAAACAAAATGATTTTTTCCATCTATCAAATATTTTCATAGCTTAGTACTTGTGACAGTTCGTCAATTAAAATGAAAAAATAGCCATAATTTATTTATTTATAATAATACCTATACCAAGTAGCACATTATATAAATCTTTGAGAAAAAGCCTTTTTTTATAAAGTCGTTGCCTACTATGGTTTGCATTAGAAAAACACAAGTTTGCGTCATAACTCAAAAAATAAAGCCAAAATAAAAAATAGGTCCAACTATATTATTTAGCATATAACTATCTACAACTTCTTCCTTTACACTTACTTACTTAACCTTCACCTCTTGAACCCTTAGGGTGTCGAGGCCCGGAGTCTTGCAGATGACCCCTCTCCTCCGTGCACTTTCCTCTATTTCTTCTTATCTAAAGCTTATCATGCTTGTTTATTTTTGATTAATTTTTACTAAATTAATTACGGCTTGTTATCGGAACAAACTAATGATAAGAAATTTTATATTCCAAGTATCCTATTAGCGGTTTTCCATCCACATGCGTGCGTACACTGAGTTGCCTATACTTACTCTTACCGAGATCATCTCTCTAGATTACATTTATCGGTAAAATAGCTGTCTGCATAAGCGATCGGAAAATGTCAAATCTGAACGATGTGCCGGGTATGTGATAATGAATGAAAGTGAACTTGTGAATATAAATACACAAACGGCATAGCTCAAGTCCGGAGTTTTGTGGGTAAGTGGCTTGTCTTTTCCTAACTTAATATATTTAGCTCAAAACCAAGAAAAGTCTTTGCGGCCGGAGGGCGAGAAATAATTCATAATCATGACATACGGTAGATGGTTTTTAAATGCTGTGTTTATTTCAAGTAAATCAAATATATTTACAACTTATATACATACATACACATTTTATTAGATGGTAAAACAAATAAAATAAGTTTTCTTGTCGGAGATTTACAAATACAAAAAAAACAAATCTATTATCGTCAAAATGAATTTACTTCTTTACATGTGAGTAACATAACCCTAAAATTTAGAATTCAAAAGGTTTTATTTGTTTATAAAATAATATTCCCATGGAAAAAGAATATACTATTTCATCTGAGATATTTTGTAACTATTCCGAATACTTTCCCCAAATAGGAACTTTATATTATTATGGCATGTGGTTCGTACTATGTTTTTTACTGCAATACGCGTTTCTGCAAAAGAAATCAATTAAATAAATAATATTACGGAGAATTATTCATACTGGATTTCTTAATCAGTTCAAGACAATGGGTCTAAACGTAATTAAGGTTTAGCGGATAGATCTTAATTTGTTTACGACAATTGGTCGAAACAAAATTAAGGTTTAAGCGGACAGAACTTAATTTGTTTACGACAATTGGTCTAAACAAAATTAAGGTTTAAGCGGACGGAACTTAATTTGTTTACGACAATTGGTCTAAACATAATTAAGGTTAAGCGGACGGATCCTAACACGTTCAAGACAATAGATCTAAACGTAGTTAGGGTGAAGTGGACGGGTCCTAATTTGTTTACGACAATCGGTCTAAACAATATTAGGTTGTTGAGGATCAGTTCGCTCAGGACAATGGGTCTAAGCTAACTGAAGAGGACGAGGACATGCGGGATTCTCTCTTTCCTCGGCCTTTGATGGCTCTTTTATATGGTCGGTTTGCAATAAAAGCAAGTACGAAAGAGTGGGATTCGTATACGAATCGTGACGTAGAACCGCGCTAAAAATGATCGTGACGTTTCCGGGTATTTTCCGATCGCGTACAACAACGAATTTAACAGATTTTAACGGATGAAATAGTTACATTAATTACCATGACATATACAGTACAAAAACATAATTTACTGACGGCTGAATAGAATAGCAATCATATAAAATTTGATAGTTGCATGACAAATTAGATATGAAACTCCAATACAGGATATTTTATTCAGTTAATGAAGGGACTTCGTTACAAGCTACGTTCGTTGCTTCCTTCCAATTAAGTCCTTTAGCACTTAAAGTTCTAGCTACACTTTCATTCCACGTTGCTTTGTAACGAAGTCCCTTCATTAAGTGAATAAAATGTCCTTTATTTTAATTACATATTTAATTTGACTTGCGGCTATCAAATTAGATATGTTTGATATTTTATTCAGCCGGCTATGAATTATTGTTTTTCATATTGTATATATGTCTTGGTAATTAATATGCTATTTCATCTGTTAAATTCTTTGCTGTTCGCGATCGGAAAATATCCGGGGACGTCACGATAATTTTTCGCGCGGTTATACGTCACGTTACGTATACGAACCCCACTCTTGCGTACTTGTTTTTATTGTAAACCGACGATATAAAAGAGCCAGCAACGACCGAGGATGAGGAGAGATTCCTGCCCGCCTTTATGCTATTCAGACCGGTCAGACCAACTTGTCGTGGCCGTGCTGATATCCGCTACATCCTAATTGATCCAGACCTATTTGTCGTGGATTATTTAGGGCTTGTCAATCCCCACTGATTCTGCTTAGACCTATTGTCGTAGGCAGAAAAAGAACCGACTGTAAAGTCTTAATTAGTAGAGACCTATTTGTCTTGCACAGGTTAAGATATCCCGAACCGCCTGTAAAGACTTAATTAGTACAGACCTATTTGTCTTGCACTGGTTAAGATATCCCGAACCGCCTGTAAAGACTTAATTAGTACAGACCCATTTGTCTTGCACTAGTTAAGGTATTCCAAATCGCCTGTAAAGTCTTAATTAGTACAGACCCATTTGTCTTGCACTGGTTAAGATATCCAGAACCGCCTGTAAAGTCTTAATTAGTACAGACCTATTTGTATTGCAGTAGATAATATTTTCTGCCTGAACAACTATCCAATATAATATTTAATAATTCGATTTCTTTCACAGATCCGCGTAACGCCGTAAAAGGTATATTCTTATTCGCAAAATTCTTAAGCTCCGGTCAAAGTCACGAACCACGTGTTATCGGAAAGCAGAATTTATATTTCCTTGTATCTAATTAAAATGATCCCGGATTTCGCGATAATCAATGTAACTAATCAACAACCGTTATCAAAATTCGGAATACGTACTTTGAAACAATGTTAAAGCCGTCTCAGATGAAATAAAATATTTTTAGCATAACAAAACCTGTCGTAATTTGTTTAATTGTGAGGTTAGGAACTCAGATGAAAATTGTAGATTCAAAGAATTATTTTACTTGCAAATCGCCGATTGCGATCTCATTATAAAATTGTTTTCTCAATTAACAGAGATGTATGTGTATCTAAATTGTACATAAATTGTATTTGTATTTGATTTGTTGACAATAAACACAATAATTTTGAAACTATCTACTGTATGACATGTAAATGTTTTATCTTTCATTCAACGACCAGAAAAAGACCTGTTTTGATATCGGACTAAATATATTAGTATAAGAAAAGACAAACTACTTACCCTCGCCAAAATCCCGACAAGAGCTATGCCGTAATGCGCAATTAGATTCACAAAATTCACATTTCATTCATTACTACGTGCCGTCAATATATTTACATTTGACATATCCCGATCGATCGTGTAGATCGCCCGCTTATCGATGTCATAGAGCTGAAAATGCAGCGAAGAAGGATGTAGGTATAGGCAACCCAGTGCACGCCCGCCTGTGAATGGAAAACTGCTAGCAGTTAATTTGGAATCACAATTAAAATTTTATTGTCATGTGTTAGTTCCGATTAAAAACCGTAAATAATTTGTCAGTAATTATTTAGATAACTTAATTAATTATTCGAAAATAAACGCTTGGCTCAGTTTCACAACTTCTTTATTAGATACACTAACAATTGTTTCGGCTATGAGGCCATTATCAAAGAGTTATCTAGAACTAAACTTATTCTACTTAAGGGTTAACTTATATACCTGTCTTTATTATGGGTGGGAGGATATGGATAATTGATATTTAAAATTACATCGATATAGGGGGTATTTACAAATTCTAATTGTGTGTTTGTGATAACTCGATTTTGTTTTTGGGCTTTTTTAATTTCAAAAATCTTTAATATATTTAACTTTTTACTTTTTCCTACATTATGAATAAATATATTAGAGATTTTTGAAATTAAAAAAGCCCAAAAACAAAATCGAGTTATCACAAACACACAATTAGAATTTGTAAATACCCCCTATATCGATGTAATTTTAAATATCAATTATCCATATCCTCCCACCCATAATGAACACAGGTATATAAGTTAACCCTTAAGTAGAATAAGTTTAGTTCTAGATAACTCTTTGATAATGGCCTCATAGCCGAAACAATTGTTAGTGTATCTAATAAAGAAGTTGTGAAACTGAGCCAAGCGTTTATTTTCGAATAATTAATTAAGTTATTACAAAATGTTTCACCAAGAAATATCTGCGAAGTCAACCAATGAAAAAAAAATTATTTAGAAATAAACTACCGCATGATAGCTTTCGGGCGACCTCGCGATCTCTTCCCGCAAACACCCATTTCCCACACTTTCTTAATTATTCTGTTTCTAGGCATACGTACTAAGTGGCCGAACCAGCGCAACTGATTATTTTCTATTGTTTCATTAACTGACTTCGCTTATAAACGTCTTTTAATTTCTTCGTTTCTGATACAGACCCTACGCGCCAAACCTTCTATTCTTCTGAGTACTGTCGTTTCAAGTGCCTGTAATTTGCTTTTAAGCTGCTCGGTAAGTATCCATGCCTCACTCCCGTACGTCAGAATGGGAACTATTACGGACTTAGAAACTCTCACTTTTGTTTTCTTTGAAATCTCCTTCTTCCCGAAAATGGATTTCCTTAATGCGTAATAAGCCCTTAAAGCACTACTTATACGGCTGTTAATTTCGTACTCTAACCTGTCTTCACAGCTAATTTTTGATCTCAGGTATTTAATCAAATCCACTTGTTTTAACCTATTTCCATTGATATTGATATTTAATTCCATTTTAATGTTCGATACAATCATTGCCTCCGTTTTATTAACATTCACGTTCAATCCGATTTCCTTAAAAACTCTATTCCACGCGTTTATCAATTTCTGCAATGTGTCCTCATTTTCCGTCATTAACACCATGTCATCCGCATTCATGAGTTCTCTTATTATCACTGGCTCTAATTTTCTCACTCCTACTTGTACTTCTTTCAATTTATTTTCAACCCTGTATGTTAATTCATCCGTGACTATTATAAATAATAACGGACTATGTTCCTTTACACATTTCTTCTAAAGTCGATAATAACAGAATCACAGGCACTGGACGAAATAACAAAAAAAATCATTTTTGCAAAATGTCTAGTAAGCTCTGCACTTTTTCCAAAAACAAAACGCTAATTAAATAGAGCTATTAAAACTGAAATTCTTCTCCCGTTTAACCGAATCTGTATCTGTTATAGTTTTCGAGATCCCTATACTAAACATCGGAAAAACTCATCCTGTATATCTAGCAACATGTATATACATATAATACATTTATTTATAGTTACTGTAGACAACTACTTTACCAGGCTGAAGGCTAGAAGATATAAAATCGACAATTTTTCAAGCGAAAATGATTTTGTCTGCGTACTGTATAATGTTCGTTACAAGTTAAATCATGTATAAACTGGAATGGAAGGAAATTACAGTGAAATTTGTACGAAGACAGGTTTGTTGTTATTTTTAAAGGATAATATTGAAATAAAATATGTTAAAAGTATCGGGACTCAGTACATAAATTATTTATTTTATTTGTACAAAATATCAATATTTATATAATAAATCACATTTTATATAAGTCATCATCAGTACCAACTAATATAGTTTCATCAGCCTCACTCACGGGAGCGTCAAAGTTAGAATACTTATTGAATTTACGCACGTATTCCAATGCGCACAGGTACAAAAACGTGAATTGCTCCACTTTATTCACATAATCCTTTCTACTCTGTCTTACGCCCTTTACAGCTAAACATACATCACAGATGTGTTCCACTCCAATTTTCTCGATCATAAAACTCATGGCGACGTACAATCCACTGGCCTGAATACCATCCCTGCCGAGAGAGTTAAAATATTAGTAAACGATCCACAAAGACAAACACAAAGATGACAGAACTTACTGGCAAGTTATTAAAATAGGTCTGTTGGTAGCCATTCGATTCATTTCTTCGTATGCCATTATGAGATTGGTCGGGATCTCGGGATGGATCTTATCCGGCAACCATCCCAATAAGTGAATTATATTTACTTCCAATTTGTTATCCTATATTACAAGACTAAATAATTAGACAAAGAAATTATCTTATAAACGTACGTACCTTATCATCAGATTCGTTTGTTTCAAGGCTATATACGACGAAGTGTTCGTTACGTTTACAATTGACGCATGTAACTTCCAAAGTTGGCGATGGATTGAACGTGTCTTCAAACTGAAAAAGGAAATCTTGTTCAAAATAATAGAAAACGGTTAGATATATTTTTTTGTTATTGTGACTTGTAATGTCAGTATTTTTAAGTTTTATCCTTGTTTATTAATACTATAGTTATAAAACCTAGAGAAATCTGTAAATATTCAGTAATATTTCTACGTAGTAAAGTGTTGCCCCCTGATATCTTTCAAATGAATCAATATGCATGAATGAAAAGTGGTAAGCCAATGACATTATTCGAAAGATTTTCATCCCCTCTCTTACGGTTACTACAGACGTCTTGTTGAAAACTGTAGCTCCCTTACACAACCTCTAACAAAACTCTTAAAAATGGATGTGATTCTTCAATGGACAGGTATTCAACAAGAACACTTTGAAACCATTAAACAAAATGTTGAGAACCTCTCTTACAATATCCAGACTATTCTCAAATATTCTACTTAACAACAGATGGTAGTAATTTTGCAATTGGAAGTGTTTTATCACAAGCTAAACCTCCTAACGATTTATCTATAGCATGTGCTGGTCGTACTCTCAATCGAGCATAATCTAACTATTCTACTTCCAAAAGAGAACTTCTTGCTATAGTTTGGAGTATTAAACATTTTCGACCATACCTATATGTTCACAATTTAATCCGGAAGTTTATAAAAAAAAATGTTAATATATTTATAATATATTTTTCATTAAATTTTACATAAGAGATGTTTGATTCGCTTTTCATATCGTTTGCGCTTGAATTACATATATATAGCTATTATTATGATAAAGTAGCTTTAAGTATTTTTTTTATTGAAGAATCTTTGGATTATTAATGGTTTTCTTTATTATACTCACAATTACCCTTTTATAACATAATAAAGAAAATTAATTACATTATACAAAAGGCTTTTTAAAAAACGTATTCATTTTTTTAAAGAAATGTAATCTAAACAAGGAAATGGTATTAATAAACCAGCAATTCTATTAAACACCTACATGAAATGTCAGTCTGTTTTGGGTTCACAATTTAGTTTATTCTCATTTTCTACTATGTATTCAACAATTATGTCTAAAACAGTCTTCTATATATTTCGTATGACTAAATATGTTATGTAAAACAAGAAAAAGTAATTAAAAGCTATCCGAACCACATTTATTAAGTTGCTCTGCATGGTTTTATATGTATATATATACTTGGAAAGAAGTCTCTGCTGTCTGAATGAAGAATTAAAAGGAATCGTTAGGGGATCCAGCATAAAAAACATCTACAGTTACAAAGTTCTTTATTTATTGCCAATATTTCGCATTACAAACTAATGCTTCTTCTGGGCTTAACTACAATATTAATATGAATTACAGAATTGAAATTTAAAGTAGTAATAAAATAATCTATTTAATATTAAAATTGACTCACAATTTGAACTTTTTTGAGAGAGAATCGCATCTGACTATGACCTATGTTGTTTTAACCAAATCGTTTCAGATAACATATTAAAAAACTTTTTTTAAAAAACTGGTATATATAAATTTAAAAAACAGATAAATGTGTTAATAAAGTATTAAAACGGACAAGAACATGTTTACCCATTGACAGGTGACAAATCAATGAATTGATCTGTAAGGGACAACCGTATCCAAGCTGCCTACAACTTTAATATGATATTGATAACCTAATGTGTTCAGATTTAGATTTGTTAAAAGAATTAAAATATACAGTGCATTTAACTATACAGTGTGACTAGAAAATGAAGTGTTTATAATTAATATGGTTAAGTTAAGTTAAATCCATTAGTTATGACAATTAGTAATTTGTATAAATTAGTCTTGTATAACTTATTAAGGAAATGGCATTTTAATTTTTGTTGTTTGAATTGATAGTGATATTAGTTTTTGTTAAATGAAAGCAAATAAGAATAAACGTTACTTAATCTATCTATGTCCGATCTGAAGTTCATAGAATTATCGTTATTATTGATTTCAATCATTTCCAAAAATTCCCTAGATTTCTTGTGCCTCTCAACACACAAAATCTGAGTGTTATCATACATGGGTTGGTGATTAAGTCTGAGACAGTGTTGTGCCAAAGCACATCTCTGTTTTTTAGTGTTAATATCGCTTTTTTGTGTTCTGAGGCGAGTTTTAGTTAATAAATTTCTATTTAATACACCTCACATTAACAATAATGTTTCACAAAATAATAACAATAATTTTAATTCAGAACCTACCTATTTCAGATTACCATTCATAGAAAATGTTACCTATAAAATCACAAAGGTCCTTAGGTGTGACAATGTCAAATTCGGGTATTATGGTGTGCTTGGTGTAGACAAATTTTTCTCGAAAGTCAAAGACAAAGACAATAAAGAATGTCGTTCCAACATAGTATATTCTATACCGTGTAAAGATTGCGATGAAGTTTACATAGGAAATACGTCATCGTGGCTGAAAACTCGCCTCAGAACACACAAAAGCGATATTAACACTAAAAAACAGAGATGTGCTTTGGCACAACACTGTCTCAGACTTAATCACCAACCCATGTATGATAACACTCAGATTTTGTGTGTTGAGAGGCACAAGAAATCTAGGGAATTTTTGGAAATGATTGAAATCAATAATAACGATAATTCTATGAACTTCAGATCGGACATAGATAGATTAAGTAACGTTTATTCTTATTTGCTTTCATTTAACAAAAACTAATATCACTATCAATTCAAACAACAAAAATTAAAATGCCATTTCCTTAATAAGTTATACAAGACTAATTTATACAAATTACTAATTGTCATAACTAATGGATTTAACTTAACTTAACCATATTAATTATAAACACTTCATTTTCTAGTCACACTGTATAGTTAAATGCACTGTATATTTTAATTCTTTTAACAAATCTAAATCTGAACACATTAGGTTATCAATATCATATTAAAGTTGTAGGCAGCTTGGATACGGTTGTCCCTTACAGATCAATTCATTGATTTGTCACCTGTCAATGGGTAAACATGTTCTTGTCCGTTTTAATACTTTATTAACACATTTATCTGTTTTTTAAATTTATATATACCAGTTTTTTAAAAAAAGTTTTTTAATATGTTATCTGAAACGATTTGGTTAAAACAACATAGGTCATAGTCAGATGCGATTCTCTCTCAAAAAAGTTCAAATTGTGAGTCAATTTTAATATTAAATAGATTATTTTATTACTACTTTAAATTTCAATTCTGTAATTCATATTAATATTGTAGTTAAGCCCAGAAGAAGCATTAGTTTGTAATGCGAAATATTGGCAATAAATAAAGAACTTTGTAACTGTAGATGTTTTTTATGCTGGATCCCCTAACGATTCCTTTTAATTGTATATATATATATACTGTATGACATGGAAACTGCAACACCAAGAAGGGGTGCGGATTTTTTGACCAAACTTGGTAGAAACGTATAACTAGTCAAAGGCAATAATTGATTAAAATTTCAAAGAAAAAAAAACAAAAGACTAACACAATTTAACATAATTTTTATTAATAATGTGTTGAACCGCCCCTATTAGTGTCACACTCCCTCACTCTTCGTGGCATTGATTCGACTAGGTGGTCGATATCCTCTTGGGGTATGGTGTCCCAACAACCTGTAATTCATGCCGGAGAGCTATTAGTGTCTGCGAGGGATTGGCTAAATTCATAAGTTTTCGTCCCATAATGTCCCACACATGTTCTATTGGCGAGAGGTCGGGGAATTTGGGTGGTCATGGCAAGATATTGACATGAGCCTCTTCCAAGCGATTTATAGAAATTCTCGCTATGTGGGGAGGGGCATTATCCTGCTGGAAAAGTGGGTCTTCGAGCGTTTGAAGATATGGTAGAATATGAGGTTCTACCACCTCATCAATGTAACGCTGGGCGTTCATGGTGGTTTGGATGAACACCAATTGAGACCTACTCCCATATGCTATAGCACCCCATACCATAACACCCACTGCTCGATGCACATGCCTTTCAACGGAAAACTGAATATCACGACGTTCCCCACGTCTTCGTCTGACCCTCATACGGCCATCATGCATCCCTAGACAAAATCGAGATTCATCACTGAATACCGCCCTGTGCCACTCCACGTTCCAGTGCAGTCGCAATCTACACCACTCCAAACGTTGCTGTCGGTGTTGAGCCGTAAGTGGTAACACAAGATGTGGACGATAAGATTGTAAGCCGAAACCCCTAATTCGACGATAAACGGTTCGAAGGGTTACAGGACGACCAATATTACCTAACCACACGTCAGAAATTGATCTGGTACTGGAAAACCTGTCTCTTAGTGCCATTAAGCGAAGGCGGCGGTCCTGTATCTCATTAGTTTTTCTTCGGCCTCCGGTTCCTCTTTAGCGTCTTTCCTGACCTTCCCTAGTCCATGATTGATAACAGCGCATAATGGTGGATTGGTTCCGGTTAAGGCGATTTGCAATTTCCCTGTATGAAAAACCACCTTCTCGCAAACCAACAATTCGACATCTGTCGAATTCGCTTAATTGGCGATAATTTCCACGTTGCCGCACTCTAGGCATAATAAAACTCTTTAAACACGTTAAACAAAGGTATAATAAGACAGCGAAAACTGAATGAAGTGTCAGATGTGTCATGACCACTTGATCTATCGCAACAAAATTTTAATCAATTATTGCTTTTGACTAGTTATACGTTTCTACCAAGTTTGGTCAAAAAATTCGCACCCATTCTTGATGTTGCACTTTCCATGTCATGCAGCATATATGACGCCGAAAGCTTATATTAACGTGATAAACACTCCAATAGCAATATACAATCCCGCGGCTAAATGAACGTGTATGTGCGTGTAAATGTGAATGGGAACCCCTTAACTTTATGGAAAACGGGGAACCCCAGACATTCTGATATAAAAGGGAAATATGCGTGAGAAAAGAGAGAGTCGACAGAAAGATACGTTAAATATCGTATCAAAAGGCTAACCCTAACATTAGACTACGCATAAGAGTCATTGTTACTATAACTTCAATAATTTACTACCGAGAAAACGTAGTAAAGTAGTGGTCAAAGTTGCACCTAAGAATTAATTGTGCAACGTGTTATATTGTTAAAATAAAGATTGTATTTCGAGTAGCAGAACAAGCAGATGATGCCTTTGAAAACATCGTAGAAATAAAGAGGATTCCGTCGATAATAAGCAACCCGAAGTTCGTGCTGGAAACAGTACAAAAGAGAAGATGAATAAGAAGAATTTAGATAAGGTATTATTTAAATGATTATTGTTTAATGACTGTAATGTTTTATGTAATAAAAGAGGAGAGACTGTAAAAAGTTCAAACAGAAAGTAATTAAATAAATGTCGTCTAACAAATATATGTGTAAAGTAACTTGATATGGTCACAAGTATCGATATAAACACGTATAATATAGAATGTGCATTGTATGTAATAAATTCTGGCGTTTATAGCTTACGATTGAATCGAACAAAGGACCTACAGAAATGTTTATGGTAGTTTAATGTTTGTAAAAAAAAAAATATTAGAATTGCTTTTTAAACATACTTCTTGTGTTGTTTGTAAAATTATAGATACGGGATTCATTGATTTTAATATAAGAATTATTAAAATTTTAAATAGTATTTTTTATTCTTGTACAGGAACCCCTTTTACTTAATCATTTCAATTAACTCGAATCGCCCTGAGATAATTTGAGTTGAGCTGGCAAAACAAATAATTTTACATTTTATTTCTAAAGTTTAACTTTAAATTAAATATCTTAATTTAGAGATAAATTAAAATCTAAATTGTGTCACCCAACTTTTGGGGTGGTACTTTTACAGGTTTTAGTATCTTCAGAATTTAAACATTTAAATGGTTAACAGCCAATCGTTTTTCACTTAAACAAGATAAATGTGAGACAATTTACTTTACTAGTAAACATTGATGAAACATATATTCTATGAATAGAAAATTCCTTGATATTAGACTAGACACAAGATTAACATGGAAGCTGCACATAGATGAAATAGTCAAACACTTGTCTTCTGCTACTTATGCAATTAGACGTATCAGATTTATAACTGGTAGTCTACTGGAATAACGACATACTACGGCCAATCAAATCACATATCAACTATGTTTAATCAATATGGGGTAAGTAGGCCCACGCAGAAAACGTGTTTATTCTGCAGAAGAAGGCAAATCTACTGCAAACTTCTCTTGAGAGAGGTTATTAAACGAAACTAGTTTACTTGTATTTCTACTACTTAAATTTTCATTTACCCATGTGTAATTGCAATTGTTTGAAATCTTCATGAATTTTATTGTGTTATATATGTAGAACTTTAACCTTCATACTCATTGAAGAAAGGTATAAAATAATTATAATCTTTCACTTCGTAAAAGGTAAGTTGATGTACCTTGCTTTGACATTCCATATTTTATTATGGTTCTACTTTTATTTTTATTTTATCCAGGCCTGAATCGTAACAACACCTGTTATGCAAGCCTGCATGAATACTATCAATTATTTCTTGAGGATAGTACATACCCAAAAAATTATACAAACGAACTAGTTCCCAAAAGAAGCAAAGTTCGTTTCTTGCATTCTCATTTGGATTTCTTTTCTGCTAATTTAGTAAAGATGAGTTATAAACAGGGGGAAAAGTTCCATCAAGAGATTGCAAAAATGGAGAAACGATATCAAGGTAGGCGGGATCCCTTCATGATGGGGGATTTTTGCTGGTTTCTCATTAGAGAAGGCAACTAGCAACGTAAAAGGAAAAAATAGCTTCTGTATAACAAATTTTCTAAATACAATATTATTGTCTATCTACTACTGGAGTATGATTATATCTCTAGAACTAGACGTGGTGGAAAGATTTTGTTTTTGGTTATGCCTTTAGTTAAAGGCTGTAGGACTGTACGTCCATTTTCACAACAGTTATTATTAACTTAAAATACAGATAATAAAAATATTCAACTTTTTGAAGTGATTGACATGTTATTGTTACTTATTTTTACCCTATAAATTATAGAACATAGTGTCATAGAACATATTATAAAATAAACACATTAAACTTACATCAGGTATTAAAGCTAATTTATTTAGACACACGATTACGCATATTTTTCTATCGAATATAAACTGCCAAAAAACTCCTAATGTGGCAGTTATTGGTTTGGGAGTTACCACAAATTTGAATGGCGTCGAGTAACTATCAACAACTGCTGTTGTTATATATAAATGAGAATCCCCTATTCTTTCGTAATGGTATAACTGACTCTGTGATGAATCATCTGAAATAAGTACGTATTTAATTACTCAATAATCTCAATTATTACAAATAATTGACTTCAAGTATAAATTCAGCAGCAGTAAATGACAATAAAGATTGATTAAGTACAGCGTAGCCGGAATTTAGCATACAATTTAAAAGTGATAACATTTTAACGCAAACGAGACTGGTTTCTTTACAACTTAACCTCGAATAATCTTGCGATACGTTACTGACGAAATCCATGCATGGGATCAAGCACTGTGGGAAAAAGCCAAAAATTATATTGTTCGTCGATAATTACAGTGGCCGACACGATTACAACAATGATAATACCTTTCTAATAATAGCAAAAACATTGATAAAGCCCCAATATGTCCAGTTTTCAATGAGCTCTTAGACCTTTTTATAGAGTCAGGTAGTAAATTTTATGGGGGGTCATATACAGCGTGTCTCAGGATTGATGTTACAAGAGGTGTGCGGAACTAAATATCTTTTAATCTAAATTTGATCTTTTGTAAGTAAGCCCTGCCTGGTTTCAAACTTATTCCTTTCTTATACGTAGTATAAGGAAGTATTGTGATGATAAAAAATTTCGAACTCGATATTTTGCGGATGTCCACGTTTTGAAGTCCCCTGATACCGAAAAAGTGGTTTTCAAGAATATCTCTCTCTCTCTCTCTCTCTCTCTCTCTCTCTCTCTCTCTCTCTCTCTCTCTCTCTCTCTCTCTCTCTCTCTCTCTCTCTCTCCTCTCTCTCTCTCCCCCTTTCTCTCTCTCTCTCTCTGTGTGTGTGTTTGACTACGACAGCGGTTAAACCACTATTGGTATAAATTTCAAATTTTGTATTTACGAGTATAATCTGCCTCTTGAGATCTGATAATCTACAGTAAAATCGACAAACAGGAAGTAGTAGTTTACTTCTCTGAAAAAATCGAGTTTTGCCAATATTTTGTCAATTTAAGCAAATTTATAAAGAATTCATATACAGTGTGTATAAGCGAAATAATGAATTTATTCCATATTCATTATTTCGGTTACTGTACATATTTATAAAAAATCCCGAAACATGTCATATTTAATTTATAAATTAACATTCTTCTACGTGAAAATGCGATCCCTACCTTCAACCCCCTTCGAATGACAGGTACAACCCCCATTTTTTTAAATGGGAAATATAGGCTTGTGATATATCGTTGTAAAGGTCTCTTTATTCTCTATTCAAAAAAGTTATAATTTTCATGTTTGTTGCAACAATTAAGATAGAATAAAATAAAATCATGTTGTTATCGAAATTCGCTACAATATACTTAAAAAATAAAAAAAATATTCATAATAAGTAAGTGAGTAAAAACCATACCAATGTGCTTTTTAGATGGTATCCATTAAAAATACTTTAAAAAGTTTCCGTGGCAACATTAGTTTGTTTAAAACGCCTTAGTAAATAGTTTTGTATTTAAAAGTTGTCATTTAAATTGACAGTTTGATAATTTTAGTTTGAATTTCGTAAAATACAATTCTGGGAAATAGTTAGATTAACGGAAATGCATAAAATAACAGTCATACAAATGATTGGTTACGGAGATAGAACCCGAACACAACAAGAAGTAACCCGCCTATTTCATGAGAAATTTCCTGATTTACCGCCTATATCTCAAGGAACAATAAGTAAGATAGAGAAGCAGTTTCGAGAGTTTGGTCATGTAAGGCAGATAAAAAAAGCAGCTGCCAATGCAGTGAGTGATGAAATCAAAGTAGATGTGATGCTTGAGTTTATGGAAAACCCACATACATCGAGTAGACATGCATCCACAACATTAAATGTTAGCCATACATCGATAGTAAACATATTAAAAGAAAATAAAATGCATTCCTATAAAATGATATCTACTCAGGAGCTTATGGAAGACGATTTTGATAGAAGAACTTATTTTTGTGAGCTAATGATGGACATGCTGGATAACAATATTATCAATTTAGAAGACGTTATGTTTTCTGATGAGTGCACTTTCTCTCTTAGCGGTCATGCTAATCGGCAAAATTGCCGCTACTGGTCTACGGAAAATCCTCACTGGATGAGGGAAGAACACACACAATACCCAGTAAAAGTTAATGTTTGGGCAGGTATTGTTGGAAACCATATCATTGGTCCCTTTTTCATTGAGGGCAATTTTAATGGCGATCGTTCTTTGGCACTACTTCAAAATGATGTCATTCCAACTTTGGCAAATTTATATCCTGATCCAGGAAACCCTCAAGTTCCAATGAATACGATATGGTTTCAGCAGGATGAAGTACCACCACATTACCAACGCAATGTCCGGCAGTACCTCGATGCAATATTTCCCAATCGGTGGATAGGAAGGCGAGGATGGATAGAATGGCCAGCGCGATCACCTAATCTGACCTTACTTGATTTTTTTTTATGGGGATATTTGAAGAGCATTGTGTTCAAAACTAAACCTTTGGATTTAAATGACTTAAGAGAACGAATAACGCTTGCGATTAGATCGATCACGCCTGATATGTTAAATAATGTTAGAAGACAGTTTTATTTAAGATTAGGATGTAGCCAAGACGTTCATGGTAAATATTTTGAACATCTACTTCATTGACATTCATATTTTTTTTTGGCGTTTTAAATTTTTCTTTACATTTTGCATTAAATTTTATTTTTTGAGTATATTGTAGCGAATTTCGATAACAACATGATTTTATTTTATTCTATCTTAATTGTTGCAACAAACATGAAAATTATAACATTTTTGAATAGAGAATAAAGAGACCTTTACAACGATATATCACAAGCCTATATTTCCCATTTAAAAAAATGGGGGTTGTACCTGTCATTCGAAGGGGGTTGAAGGTAGGGATCGCATTTTCACGTTGAAGAATGTTAATTTATAAATTAAATATGACATGTTTCCGGATTTTTACTTTCTTATACGTAGTATAAGGAAGTATTGTGATGATGAAAATTTTCGACCTCGAGATTTTTGCAGATGTCGACGTTTTGAGGTCCCCTGATACCAAAAAAGTGGTTTTTAAAAAATTTCTGTGTGCCTGTGTGTCTCTCTGTGTGTCTGTGTGTCTGTCTGTGTGTGACCACGATAGCGGTCAAACCGCTGTAGATATCAATTCCAAATTTTGTATTTACGAATATAATCTCCCTCTTGATTAGATTTTGAGCAAAATCGGCAGACCGGAAGTAGTAGTTTACTTCGGTGAAAAAATCGAATTTTGCAAATATTTCGTCAATTACTAAGTTTAAACAAATTTATAAAGAATTCAAATGTACTCAAAATTAAATTTGAGAAAAATTGTTTTAATAAAGTTTTTCGAAATTCCTACCGGAAGTAGGTCTTTTACTCTTATCGAAAATCAGTTTTTTGCGAATATCTCGCAAGTCATGCTTTCTAGGCAGGTACATTACGAGTATAAAAGTATTTAGAACATACTTTTAAATATCTTTTGTATAAAAAGAATTTCAAAATTTAGACCGGAAGTACCACTTTTACTCTTATCGAATAGCGATTTTTTGCAAATATGTCGTAAATTATGCATTCTATATATATTTATGAAGAGTACAAAAGTATTTAGAGTTGGATTTTGAATATTTTTTGTATAAATGAAATTTCAAAATTCGGACCGGAAGTAACACTTTCATACGTATAAGAAAGTCGTATGGTGGCCA
The DNA here is from genome assembly GCA_963170755.1 of Amphimallon solstitiale. Classification (NCBI taxonomy): domain Eukaryota; kingdom Metazoa; phylum Arthropoda; class Insecta; order Coleoptera; family Scarabaeidae; genus Amphimallon; species Amphimallon solstitiale. The sequence continues at coordinate 112,418,930 of OY720677.1, read as the reverse complement.
CACCTCATTTTTTATAAATATGTACAGTAACCGAAATAATGAATTTATTCCATTTTTTTGCGAGTGTTTCGCTTTTTAGGCAGGTACGTTACGAGTGTAAAAGTATTTAGAACTTAATTTTCAATACCTTTTGTATGCAAAAAATTTCAAAATTCGGACCGGAAGTAACACTTTTACTCGCATCGAATAGCGATTTTTTGCAAATATGTCGTAAATTATGCATTCTATATATATTCGTCAAGAGTGCAAAAGTATTTAGAGCTGGATTAGGAATATTTTTTGTGTAAATGAAATTTCAATATTCGGGCCGGAAGTAACACTTCTACTCTTAGCGAGAAGCACTTTTTTTCAAATATTCCGCAAAGTATGATAGAGATTTATTAAGAGATAACATAAAGTATTTAAAACAATTTAGAACAACGTGTATAATTTGAAACGCTCATACGTATAAGAAAGTCGTGTGGTGGTCACATCTCATTTTTTTAGGTATAGTTTCGAATTTGTGAAATCACCTAGGCCTTGACAGTTGAACAAGATCTATTTCCGTTTCAGGTAACGTACCTTTCTCGTTCACAGTATGCTAAAATATTACTTAGAAAAGTTGTCCAGAATGAGAAACTATGGCCCTATATAAAATTTTGATTAAATCGTTATTTTTCAGATTCAACAAAATAAAATTATTTTTATCGCCAACCGTCAGTAAAGAGATGCGTTACCATAGCGTTTTACGGAGGTAAAGAAACACTTTATCGTACTGTACAATAAAGTACTTTATCTGCCGCTAATATCTGTCAACGTAGCCATGACTGATGACTTTAAACATAAATCGTTTGTCACTGTCATAAACTGTCATAAGTTATTATATCTTTATTTCTTAAATTAACAATTTTCACGGTTGGCGATCAAATTTTGTATGCACCACGTCAGTAAAGTACTTTTATCGAACTCGTCTTTTACTCGCCGCGCTCGCTTCACTCGCTTGGCTCGTAAATCAGACTCGTTCGATAAAGTATCACTTTACTGACTTGGTACATAAATAACTATTATTCACATATATATATTAAGTATACAAAATGTAATAATAGTATTGATCTACAATCAATCATTTATTCAACATAACTGCCACCTTTTTCTGCACACCATTGTATACGACGCCTGAATTAAACGTGTTGTAAATACTTTTTCTGTTCTACGAATAATAGTTTTTTTTATAAAATAGATATTTATTATACAAGGGAAAAAAGTATTAGATTTTAGCTCGAGGTAAGGTTTACCGAGAGCTAAAATCTAATTTTTTCCCGTGTATTTTTCTATGATAGGAAAAACGACGATTTAGTATTGAAAAAAACACGTAAATACTTTATATTAAAGTCAGAAAATCAATCGATGTGACATTACACCTGCGTTGCTATGGAAACCTGCCAATTTAAGCGGGCAAAAAGTAGAACTTTTTTCCCATGGGCAAAAAGTAACACTTTACGTTGATAAAGTGACATTTTATTACCTGTCAATAAGGATAAAATGTCAACTTTTTTTTCCGTCACAGAAAAAACACTTTTGTTGAATCTAAATAGTAAGGATTTTATCAAAGTAGGTAGATCTTCCTGAAATATTGTATAAGGCCATAGTTTATCATTCTGAACAACTTTTCTTAGTAATATTTTAGCAACGAGAAAGGTACTTTACCTGAAACGGAAATAGATCTTACTCAACTGTCAAGGGCTACGTGATTTCACAAACTCGAAACTATACTAAAAATAAGTTTCAAACCAAGCAGGGCTTACTTACAAAAGATCAAATTGAGGTTCAAAAATTTTTACTTCCGCACATCTCTTGTAACATCAATCCTGGGACACGCTGTATAAGCGGTGCATCTTATTACTATTATTATTAGTGGTTGTGTATAGAAAGTTTTTTAACGAGCAAATTCTTTATTGAAGAGCGCCGCGGTTGCAAAATTTCTCCTGACAAGTTTTGTTATATTTGTGGAGCACTTCTGGTGAATTTCATGTATTTTGGTGTTTCAATTGGAATCAAAACAAGCATTGAGCTCCCCATATGTGCTGTGTCAGCTGTATCGCATTATTGGTGCAGTGGATGTAAGGGAAGAGAAAAGGTATGGCCTTTTGCAGTTGCAATGGTATGGCAAGAACTGAGTAATCATTTTAACGATTAATATCTTTGACAAAGACTGAAGGTTTTCCAAAAAAGAAAAACGCAAGATCAAATATCCGAGTTTACATTCTGCCACAAGACCTGTTCAGCACAATGCAGACTTTCCAGTACCGACTGCGCCTTTAGATGGCCAAGATATGGCTTTGAGAGATAATGGAGATAGAAACATGCCATCAGGCAGCTCCAAAGAATACCGACACCAATTTTACTACAGATCCCAGTTCCGGCGAGCCACAGTTGACTGTTCAAAGTGTTTTAAATAATTTAGTACGTGATTTGGGGTTGTCAAAGCAACAGTCAGAACTTCTTGCTTCCCGTCTTAAGGAGTGGAACTTACTAGCCAAATAAACAAAAATTACGACTTTTAGAAAAAGAAATGCTACGTTATATTATATTTACGTTATGGAAAATTCGTTTTGTCCGTGTACTGATATCGATGGTTTAATGCAGAAACTCAATATTATTGAAGTAACCTACAAGTGTCTCTTATAATAACAAATAAGTAAATAATGAAAACAGAAAACAAAACGATTTTTTATTTTATTGTTTACAGCCTTAATCGATCGCGGACCATATAAAACGTCGTAATTATTTATGACAGGACCTAGGTTCTACCTTCATACGTGTAACTAATGTTGCACTCGTTAGGCATCCACGGCTCATTAAAAAAAATACTTTTTCAAAAACTGAATTTTTTCTACAATTATAATTGAAGTCAATTATGTGTAATTATCGCGTATCGATTACTAAAGTTTACAACTTATAATTCTAAAATTGATGTTTAACTTACCAGTTAATTGAGCAAATACTGGCACCTGAGATCCTTTATTTATACAGTCATACAGCAAGTCTATATCATCCATGGCTTTGTCCTGCCATATCGATTCTTCAAGATATTTCATTTGTTGAGGAATCTTCGTGGCTAAAATGTTCGCTATCGCATTTTCCATATTTTTATCACAGTTAATGCCAGTTTCTGTCGGTATCTTCAGACATTCAAGTATTCGCAGTAACACGAAATGGACTACTTTATATTGTTCAGCGCTGTTTACCATATTCATTCTTTGATGGCGCAATTTGTACAATTGATGAAGTATGTCCATTTGACCTTCAGTAATTGCCATTCGTAAACATACATCGCAGAGAATCACTATTCCCGTGTGAGTTATTCCATCGCTGAAACATTAAAGGGAAAAATAAATTAGCTTGAAGAATGTAACTACTGCTTGTTTATTGCTACATTCACATAATATTAATTTACCCAACAGAATCTTACAGTTCCAATTATAGCACAATAGTAACAAATTTGGTTGATATATTGTAAGTGTACAAAGACAAGAACAAAAAATTCGCAAATCATAACCCACATAAGTATAATAAATTAATAAAATCAAATTTAGAATTTTTGATTAACTTTTGAGCCCGAGTGGTTGAAAATAATAGACCTTTATATTTTTCAGGCCTACCTGACGTCACCATGGTCACCTTTCTACCAGGTGCGCTACACGCTTTGAACACAAAAGCCTGATGATAGTATTTGATGGGATTGTTGGTGATAGCGACAGCCGCGAAATTTAAAAATTGTCTACTTTCACTTATTCCCATATATCATTGCTGTTTCTCTCTAGCGAGAAATATAAATATCTCTTCTTAACGTTATTTGAATGCACTGAATCCGAATGTTCAATCTGTTTTACTTTCTTATACGTAGTATAAGGGAGTATTTTGATGACGAACATTTTCGACCTCGAGATTTTTGCAGATGTCCAAGTTTTGTCCCCTGATACCGAAAAAGTGGTTTTTAAAAAATGTCTGTGTGTATGTCTGTCTGTCTGTCTGTCTGTGACCACGATAGCGGTCAAACCGCTGTAGATATATATTCCAAATTTTGTATTTACGTGTATAATCTCCCTCTTGAGATCTGATTAGTTTTTCAGTAAAATCGGTAGACCGGAAGTAGTAGTTTACTTCAGTGAAAAAATCGAATTTTACAAATATTTCGTCAATTACTAATTTTAAACAAATTTATAAAGAATTCAAATGTACGCAAAATTAAATTTAAGACAAATTGTCTTAAAAAGGTTTACTATTATCGAAAATCAGTTTTTTGGCGAATATCTCGCAAGTCATACTTTCTAGGCAGGTACATTACGAGTATAAAAGTATATATATGATAATTTTAAATATCTTTTGTATAAAAATATTTCAAAATTCGGACCGGAAGTACCACTTTTACTCTTACCGAATAGCGATTTTTTGAAAATATGTCGTAAATTATGCATTCTATATATATTTATTAAGAGCACAAAAGTATTTAGAGTTGGATTTTCAATATTTTTTGTATACATGAAATTTCAAAATTCGGACCGGAAGTAGCACTTTTATTCTTAGCGAGTAGTACTTCTTTTCGAATATCTTGCAAAGTATGCATTCTATAGCGACTTATTAAGAGAATGAATGTACTTAGAATAGGATTTTGAATAATTTTTGTATAGAAAATTCTTAAAATTGTGTAGTTTGAAACTCTCATACGTATAAGAAAGTCGTGTGGTGGCCACACCTCATTTTTCATTCTCGCATGTTGTGTCATAACGACTGACAGATGATGATATCGCTAGAAATATCGTTTCAATTGTATTCGAAACGTTTTATTTTCGTTTAAGATCGTGTAAAAATCTAAGGACAGCGTTGCAACTAGTCGATTCCAATTGTTTTTGTAATGTTTGCGAATGTTATATGTTCGGGAAAGGGGTAAAGTAATGAAAAATACGCTCAAAGATGCGTACTCGCATTACTTTGTTTTCTTTGTACCAAATATTCACAAGCCATGTGTTCTGAAATTGTCTTGCATCGCGTGCCGAACAAAGCTGTACGAATGGTCACTCGGTGAAAATGTGTACAATTTTATTTTCATTGCCAATGGTATGGAGAATCCAAAAATCATGTATATGGTTGATACTTTTGTTCGAATGTCGTCTGTATAAATGCAAATGAACTAGCACACTATAAATTTTCTGACATATTTATTTATTTATTTATTTATTTATTTATTTATTTATTTATTTATTTATTCCTTTAATACCCAACAGATATATCTAATTACAGGGTAATATATAAAAAAAATTAACTGTGACTTAAAATAATTCACAATACGATGCACAGATAATAATAAAATACAGAATACAATACAGAATACAAACATACAGAATACATTAACATCATCATCACCTCCCCAAGAATGGGTCAGCGCACAAAAGGTTGGGATTTGTGCACATGTGATAGAGCGGGGATTTCAGAAGAACATTTGTCCGAGCTGCCGGGACATAGAAAGTACCCGTCGACCTAGCAGCGTACCTGGGCACTAAGAAGTTCACCTGAGAAAGAAGTGAAGGTGAGTCAATGCAATTGTTGACCAGTTTCACAATGAAGCTGCAGCTGTCCCTGTGCCGTCTTTCACTCAAAGAACTGAAACCGTGTCTGTTCAGTAGATAGTCATAATCAATGCCGCGTTGTGGGTAAGCACCATCGATTTTAAACGACATATATTTCAGAAAACGTTTCTGTATACGTTCAAGCATGAGACGGTAGTATACATAATGCGGAAACCAGACCAGGGATGCATACTCCAATTTGGAACGTACAAAGGAGTAAAATAAAATAGATAACGTTTCCAAGTTGTTAAACGCTCTGCATGACGAATAAGGAACCCCAGGGACTTGGAGGCGGAAGCACATAAGTTGCTGATATGCGGACCAAAGGACAGTTGGCTGTCGAATAGCACACCAAAATTTCTGAACTGCAAAACTCGAGAAACACAGTTCTGAGAGACTTCATAAGGGTACGACAGAACGTTTGAACATTTAGAGTAGGAGAGAGTTGCACATTTGTCCACATTTAAGCAAACTCTATTATTGTTGCACCATTAATTAATTAATGTAAGATTTTTTTGCAGCACTAAACAATCCGAAGGAGTAGATATCACATTAAACATTTTTAAGTCATCCGCATATGCAAGAACCTTACACTCAAGCAGCATCAGGAGATCGTTGATGGATACATTAAACAATAGCGGGCCCAAATTAGATCCCTGCGGAACACCATTGAAGGCTGTAAAAGTATTGGATATATATCCTTTGTAAGCTACATATAACAAGCGATTCCGCAGATATGAGTTTAATAAAGCAAGAGTCCTTGTGGAAGCACCTAAGGATTGTAGTTTAGTAGATAGCAGAGTGTGATCGATTGTGTCGAACGCTTAAGTAAAGTCAATATAAATGACGTCCACTTGCTGACGAGCATCTAAAGCCTCACTTATATATTGAGTGATTTCAACTAAATTTGTCGTAGTTGACCTTCCAGCAATAAAACCATGTTTTGAAACTGTTTGTTATTCTTGGGACATCGTTAACAAACCATATCATGTACCGGGTGTTTCTTTATCTTTGATATCATTTTGATCACCTGCAACTTTCTTGTTTTTAAAAATATCAGAATGAAGCAAAAATCATTTTGCATAGGTATCTATGAAGTTTTTTACGTTTTAAAAAATAAAACAAAACACTAACGTTTTTCCAAGATATTAACCTAACTTATATTTTTTTAAATGGAAAGCCCTAAATATTTTCGGATATTTCGATTTTACATGAAATTTCAAGTATATTTTATAAAGCATACCCCATACCTATCTTCAACGGTTTGCGAGAAAACGGCGTTTAAACATGCCACTTTTAGAATAATTTAATTTTGTAAAATTGTTTTTTTTAATAATTTGTTACTTTGTTAATCGTTAATCTTTTGTTTTATTAAAAATAAACTTTCTAAATAATTATGAAAAATGATTTCTGTTTGATTTCGACATCTTTAAGAACAGGGTTACAAAACTAAATTTTTCTTTGTTGCATGTTTAAACGCCGTTTTTTCGCAAACCGTTGAAGATAGGTATGGGGTATGCTTTATAAAATATACTTGAAATTTCATGTAAAAGCGAAATATCCGAAAATATTTAGGGCTTTCCATTTAAAAAAATATAAGTTAGGTTAATATCTTGGGAAAACGTTAGTGTTTTGTTTTATTTTTTAAAACGTAAAAAACTTCATAGATACCTATGCAAAATGATTTTTGCTTCATTCTGATATTTTTAAAAACAAGAAAGTTGCAGGTGATCAAAATGATATCAAAGATAAAAAAACACCCGGACCTAAGCTAGTTCTATGTACCAGTGGCGGCTGGTGAGTACGTCTTGTTGAAGCAATTATATGGACAAGCTGATGCGCTTATTATCGGTGATATTCTTGCCATCTGGGAGTACGAGGATGTATTGAAAATTCTTAGTCTACTATAGAAGCAAACAAAATTTGAAAGTCAAAATATTTTATTATTCAGCATACTCTCCTCTTAATTGGATACATTTATTACAACGAACCAGCAACGTATCTAGACCTAGACAAAAAGAATTCTTTATTTTGCTCTGCAAACCAGGCCCCCACAGTTCCTATCATCTCTTCGTTGGAAGAAGATTTTCTACCTTTTAAAGTTTATTTTAAGGTGAGGAAAGACATGATAGTCGGACGGAGCCAGATCTGGTGAATATGGGGCTGTTCGACTAATTCGAAGCCCAAATCACGAGTTGTTTGCATGGCAACATACAATTTGTGTTCAGGTGCATTGTCCTGCAACAACAAAACACCTTTGGACAACTTTCCACGTCTTCTTTCCATATTTTCTTATCAAAGAGTGGTCAGTAACGTCGAATAATAATTTTCAGTTATTGTTCTACCCTTATCCAAAAAAACAATAACTATAACTCCATGGCAATACGAAGAAAGTGAAGCAAGACTTTTCCAGCAGATTTTTGATCACGAATTCTTAGCTCTTAGAAAACCAAAATGTCTCCATTCCATCGATTGCTGCTGTGCTCAAGTTTCATCCATAGTAACAATACAAGCACAGATCGAACGCGATTCTTCCACCCTTGCACGCTTCTGGTCAACAGTCATTTGGGGATCCATTTTGCTGAAATTTTTCTCATGTTCAAATCGACGTGACCTATATGGTGGATGTATTTATATGAAATATTCAGTGCCTCAGACATTCATTTTAGCCGCCCAATTCGACCGACTGACAAAATCATGTCACGAACTGCATCAACATTTTCGGGGACGAACATATTGACCTTCCCGATCGGTGTTCATCTCCAATGGAAAATTTACCCCTTTTGAATTGCCAAAATGTTAAGCATATCTTCGTAAATCTGCTTATCTCTTAACCTCTTCAAATACAGGTACTTGATGATGGTTCTATATTCCAATTTTTCGATTTTCACAATTTCGGTCGACATCTTTTTTTTTTCATTTCAAATTTTAGTGCGCAACTTTGGTTTGACTTTTTGACGTGAAACTTTACACTGATACTTCTAATAGGTTATTTTTTGTTATTACATATATAATGGTTAAGACGCCCCTATCGGAGCTACGCCGCTTCTAGAAGCTTTCTAGATCCTTTGTCTCGGGGTGGATCGGCCCCCATCCTACTTTTTATATCCTCTGGCTTATTTCCCTCTATAACTTTCTATCCTTTACTTTTTCTTGCCAGTTTTTAATGCCTGCTCCTCTTAAATCTTCCACCACTTCTTCCAGCCACTTTGACCTCGGTCTACCTCTTCTCCTCTTTCCACTCGGTTTCCATTCTAATAATATTTTGGTTGTAGTTTCTTCCCCAAATCTCCATACATGTGCCAACCACTTTATTCTTTGTCGCTTTATTTTCCTTACTATATCTTCTCTCCCTATTTCGCTCTGTAGTTCGCTATTGGTTCTTATTCTATATTCATTATCTGCTGTCTTAACTGGCCCCATTATTGTTCTCAGCATCTTCCTTTCAAATATTCTCCAATTCTCTTCATCTTTTTTGGTCATTGTCATTGTTTCTGCCAAATACATCAGCACTGGTTTTATCATGGTATTATATATTCTTATTTTGTTCTTTTTGGATAAATTTCTGTCCTTCAACAATTTCTTGTTTGCATAGTAAGCTCTATTTGCCGACATCATTCCTTCTTTATTTTCGACATCCCTATTTCCGTCGTTTGCTATTACGATTCCCAGATATTTAAATTGATCCACGTCCTCAAATGTCAAGTTCCCTATTTTAATTCCTCTGCTCTCTTTCCCTTCCATTCCAGTTCTCATCAACTTCGTTTCTGTTTCATTGATCTTCAAACCCAATTTATCTCCTTCCCTTATTATTCCTAGCATTGTTTTGATCATTATCTCTATTCTTTTTGTTATGACTACTACATCATCTGCATATGCTATTATCTGACTTCCACTTGATCTTAAAGTTCCTCTGTTTATTTTTCCTGTTACATACTCCAAGGCCAGATTGAACAAGGTTGCTGACAAAGCGTCGCCTTGCCGGACTCCTCTATTTATCTGGAACTCTCTCGTTTCTCCTTTGGATGTTTTCACACTAGCCCTTGTCGATTCCAGAGTCATTACTACAAGTCTTCTTAGCTTCGCTAGTACTTGTAGTTCCTTCATTGCGGTTATAAGTTTTCTCCTTCTGATATTGTCAAATGCTTGCTGAAAGTCCACAAATAACAACTCCAGCTTCATATTGTGTTCATATGCTCTTTCCATTACTTGTTTTACATTATGCACCGCATCTGTTGTTGATTTTCCTCTCACAAATCCACACTGGTACTCTCCCATAATACTTCTCATTATGTCGGCTATCCTTCTTTGTATTATTGATGATAGTATTTTGTATGTCGTATTTAATAGTGTTATCCCTCTGTAGTTTTTACATTCTTGTTGGTCTCCTTTCTTATGCAATGTCACTATTTGTCCTAGTTTCCATTCTTTCGGCATCTTTTCTTCATTCCATATTTTGCGTATCAATTCGTATATATGTTCCTGTAATCGTTCCCCTCCATATTTTAATAGTTCGTTATTTATTCCATGCTTTCCCGGTGTTCTTCCATTTCTGCTAGCTTTTATCACTTCTTTTACTTCTTCCAATGTTGGTTCATGTACCACAACTTTGTCCTCATCTTCCTCATATATTTCTTCACTCCGTTGCCTGTCGTTAAGTAGTCCCTTAGAGTATTCCTCCCATACGTCCTTATATTGCTCTTCACAATCAACTACTCTTCCCCTACTATCCCTTATGCCACTCCCTTTATGCTTATATACTTTATTGTGTTCATTGATTTTTTGGTAATACCGCTTGGTATTCTTCTTCATACTTTCTTCTTCGATGGTCTTCATCTGCTCTTCCATCCACTCTCTTTTACTTCTTTGTATAGTTTGTTTACATTCCTTTCTCATCTTCTCATATTGGATTCTATCCTCACTTTTATCCGTCCGTAACCATTTGGTTCTTGCTTCCACCTTCCTGACTAGTATGTCTTTACAGGTCTCATTATACCATTCATTCCTCTTTTTCTTTCCTTTTCTTCCGATACATTTTTCTGCTGCTTCATGCATACATTTCTTGATATTTCTCCATCTTGTTTCTGTATCATTTATGTCTCTTCTTTCGCTCATCAACTGCCTCTCTATTTCTTTTCTGTATTCGTCTCTTACTTTTTCGTTATTTAATTGTTTATGTTCCAATCATTACTCTTTTGTTTAATTTTCATTGTCTTCTTTATCTTCAATTTAATAGTCGTTGTCACCATAAAATGATCTGAATCTGCGCATGCTCCTCTATACGTCCTAACATCTGTTATCGACGACTGTTTCCTTTTATTGACCAGCACGTGATCTATTTGTGTCTGCGTTTTCTGATCTGGTGAGTTCCATGTTACTTTGTGTTGTCTTGGATGCTCATACTTAGTACTACTAATTACCACGTTTGTTCGTTCTGCTAAATTACATAATTTATATCCGTTGTCATTTTTTTTGTTATGTATTGTATATTTCCCGGCTACTTGTCTATTAGATTCCTCCCTCCCTATCTGTGCATTCAGGTCACCCAATACTACAATGGTATCTTCTTTTGGCATTTTTCGTTAATATGGTATAGCAATATTTTCTTTATTCACGGATTGAATCAGTCTTGTCTAAATAATTGCTTTACCTAAACGAACTCACTAGCCATGTACAAGCAATGACCCATTGTCATTTTATGCAGGTATAAATGAAAATGCTCTGGAAACTTCGACTTCATCACCGACGAGCAGTCGAAGCCATTACGTCATAAAAGAAAAGCATTTAATTTCGCAAAGTGAACTAAATGATTTGATTCGTGATTTGAATTTAGAGAAACAAAAAGCAGAGCTGCTTGCATCACGATTGCAGGAGCGGAAATATCTTGAGACCCGACCACATATCACTCTATACAAAAACACAAATCAGGAGCTTTTACTGTTCTTCCAAAAGGAACAGAACATGTGTTTCTGCGATGATATTGTAACGAAATATGTATGAGGCAGACCGAGCGACGATAAAAAAAAGGTTGTAAATCATCTCGGCGCGACTGGTAAACATCGTAAACCAGTGAATCATCCATTTACGCATGGTACTGTGTCGGAGTCAGAATGTCTATGGAATGTTCTACAGGCATCGAGAGAGAGAGATACGCGAATGCTCCAGATGTTTCGTATGTGTATATAAGGCGGCTGGATCACCGATGGAGGAATAATTGCGGAGTAATTCCGGAATAAGAACTTCCTTAAGAAGTAGCCGACGCGCGTAGAAATAAATATATAGAAATAAATAAATATAAGTTCTTTGAAGCGGTAGCCGAAGAATAAACATAAATATAAGTAGTATAAAATAAATATAGTAGTGTTATATAAATAGAAGTGATATAAATACGGTAGTGTGATATAAATATACGGACATTAAATATTAGTAATAGAAATAAATATCTGCGTTGGTTTTTTTTTGATGTGATGAATATACCATATGATCGAAATGAATGGCGTTTGTTCATCGATGGTTGAAAACAAACTCTGAAGACAGATCTGCTACATAAAAGAAATGAAAAACCATCCATTCCGATCGCTCCTGCAGTACAAACGAAAGAGTGTTACGACATATTATAAAAGATCTTGCCAAAAATCATATACAATGAGCATCAATATAAAACTTATGGCGGTCTAATGGTTTGAAAATGCATTGTAATTAAATCTGAAGCATTAATTTAATTCCACATTATTCCAGTAGGTGAATTGTCTCACGCTTGGATTTATCCAATTTTGCTACTTGTTGCGTCTGTGGGATAGCCGTGCAACTGACCATCTTTGTGTAAGAAAATATTGGCTAATTCGCACTAGTTATGAGCCAGAAAACAAAATGGCTTCCACCCCTTCACATAAAACTTCACCATATCAAAAACGTCTTCAAAGCGCTTAACCATGAAAGACCGGTTATTCAATACTTAATTAAGTTGTTTCCCAAATTGACATACTCAAAGATAAAAACTAAATATTCCAAAATTAACGACCAACGGAAGCTTTTCAAAATGTTTTAGCTCGAAGAAGCGGCATCAGCTTGGTCATCGTTTTAATCCTCGGATTTCAAGCTAAAAATCGGTAATTTATTGCAAAATTGCTGAAAACTTGGGCGATACAAGCGACGAGCATGAAGAGTGGCCACATCAAGATATGGCAAAAATCGAAAGGCAATATTAAGGATTTTGGGGATAATTGCATAATGGCTTAATGCGTGAAACGGAACCCAAACAATACAAACGACTCAGTTCAATCGACCTTCATTTTTTCACTTTTAACTGAATAAAGTTGTCATTAATTATCACAAACCAATAAATAAACCAATTAGTTGTATACTTCAAAAATTAGAACTAACCTTGAGATTGAAGATTCGAATTCAGGCCGAAAAAGTACCTTAGGAAAAATTTTTGGTCACTCAGATACAAAACCGTGTATACTTATGTAATTAAACAATAAATCTGTTTAAAAATTATTTCACACATGAGTAAAACAGGTCAAATAGCATTATAATGCAAATTTATTCAATCAACCGTATATCAATTTTTTGAATGATGTATTATAGAAAATTTGATCGTTGTTAGAGGATACTACGAAAACTACGAATTTAATCATAATGCTGATGCTAGTAAATGCAATATGGAAGGCAAAAGAAGGAATGGTGAAAATGAGTGAAATCAGGGAAAAGAAAACTCACTTTCTTCTCGATGTAGTCCATTTAGTTTATGATATTGAATGATATGATATTTTTATGCTCTCAATTGTGTGGCAGTGTATTGTATTATTTCAGAACAAAATTAATGCTATAGCAGCTGCTTGAAATTTGGTGCTGTAGCTTAGATTCACTCGTAAAAGCTACTCACTATGTTTTCAAAAGAATGCCAAATATTGATGAATTAAGTATGTTAAAATAAACTTCTTTAATATAAACACTAACGTCTTCGCTTGCATGATGTGTTCTTCATATGCAGTAAAGTTTTTTGTAATTGCAAATTCCGAAAATCTTGCAGGACAATTAACCAGTCGATTGATATATTTTAAAATCAGTAATTAAAAATACTGAACAGTTAAAATCAACGTGCTTTAAAATTAATAGAAAATATATTAACGGCATATTACTACCTAATGTGGCTTTCGGATCTTTATATACATACTTATTATCAGAAATATATATTCCACTTGAACAATATCGCCAATATTTTATTTATTTATAATCCTGTGTATTATATAACCAGACATACATCGATGTGTTTACTGTCAAATCGAAACTTCAATGATTTCCAGAAACTTTTTGTGATTCTAAATGTACGTGAGTATAATATAATTATCAAATATACTAAGAAGTGTTTATTGGGAATTTTGTACACTTTTATTGTTAATTTATCATTGCCAAACTTACAGTGAATATTGCTGAATCGTTTATGTAGGTACTTTATTGTTTATTATAATTAAAAATATAGGTGTTTGGACGTATCTGATAACCTTGAGATTAGTAGCAAGAAAAACGTGAATTTGTATTTCGTGTTATTTGTAATTGCGTTGTATAGATTTGCTACCGATTTTGTCGGGATTTAGACGTCTCACAAATGTAAACTAATTCGAATATAATATTTGAACATAGCAAATACTGAAAGATGTTTCGAAGCAACTATTATTCTCATGTTTTGTAGAAGTCTTATTTAAAGTATTATTGTTTTTTTTTAATATTAATATATCTTATATTAGATGAGGAAATAAAATTTAATATCCTAGTAAAAACAGTGAATGAATAGGTTAGGTACAAGATTTATTACACTTATTTGACAATTTTTGTACATGTTAATATTGAAATCAATCATATCTTGTTCAAGGCTAAGATAAAAAAATATGCCGTATTTGCATGTTGTGTGTTCGTGTGCATGCACGCACAGAGAAAGAGAGAGAGGCGATTTTTAACAACTCTTTTGCAAAAGATCGTTATAATTCTTTTGGAAATCTAAATATATTTACAATTTTAGTTAGAATTTTTAAACGTTAGTCCAGTTGAATTTATAAGGAATATATATTATTAGTACAATTGAATTAAACTTGGCATTGGTGGAAATGTCTAAATCTACATTAAATAGGTATGTTATTTATCAAAGAGAATTATCGTGTTTCGCTGGTAAGATAAAAGAAGTGTGTCTGTATTTGATAGACACCCAATAGGTATTTCTTAAAATTGTGGCTTTCAAGTACTTCACAGAAACAAGTGTAATTAAAAAATTATACTTCTTTTAAAGTGTCCTATATACTACATATGCAAAAAGACGCAAAAATTGATTCATCCACCTTCTTAAATTTTCCTCTATTTATTACCGCTCTCAATCGCATTGCTCCCAATGAATTCATTTGGCCTGACCAATTAGGTGTTGAACATAAATATATTCTTTCGGTAGCAGTGTGCGTATCGCAATAATTTTTTATATATGTCTTTCTACTTCTTTGTACAGCTCAAATTCTAGAAAATTTTTGATTCGTACATTGTTCCAAGCTAATTTTAGAATACATTTGATGCTTTCGTAAATTTACAACAACTAAATAAATTCGGATATATTCTTAAGAAACTATTTCTTGAGTAAAAGTGTAGGTCGGTGTGAAATTTTAAATATTTGTGGGACATGTTGTTTCAAGCTAATTTCCTTTGCAAGTGCTCGTGACGTGACCTGACGGCTACAGAAATAGCAGAAAACGACGGCGTTTTAGGTGCCATTCGAAGGATGGTAGCAGTTCTTAAAAAAAAATTGTAAATTAATATTTAGAGATGTTGTGATTGGGAATTGATCTACGGGTCATAGCTTGACAGTCTAAACTTGAATTGTTAGTCCAAAAGTGTTACAGTTGGCCAGATATCCACATTTCCCACAAAAAAGAAATGAGGTGTGGCCACCACACGACTTTCTAATACGTATGAGCGTTTCAAACTATACAATTTTAAGAATTCTTTTATACAAAACTTATTCAAAATCCTATTCTAAGTACTTTCATTCTCTTAATAAATCGCTATAGAATGCATACTTTGCAAGATATTCGAAAAAAAGTGCTCCTCGCTAAGAGTAAAAGTGCTACTTCCGGTCCGAATTTTGAAATTTCATAAATACAAAAAATATTGCAAATCCAGTTCTAAATACTTTTGTACTCTTGACAAATATATATAAAATGTATAAATTACGACATATTTGCAAAAAATTGCTATTCGATAAGAGTAAAAGTGGTACTTCCGGTCTGATTTTTGAAATTTTTTTTATACAAAATATATTGAAAATTATGTTTTAAATACTTTTATATTCGTAACGTACTTGCCTAAAAAGCATGACTTCCAAGATATTCGCAAAAAACTGATTTTCGATAAGAGTAAAAGACTTACTTCCGGTTGGAATTTCGAAAAACTTTTTTAAGACAATTTGTCTCAAACTTAATTTTAAGTACATATGAATTCTTTATGAATTTGTTTAAACTTAGTAGTTGACGAAATATTGGCAAAATTCGATGTTTTCACTGAAGTAAACTGCTACTTCCGGTCTACCAATTTTACTAAAAAGCTAATCAGCTCTCACGAGGGAGATTATACACGTAAATACAAAATTTGGAATTGATAGCCATAGCGGTTTGACCGCTATCGTGGTCACACACACACACGGACAGACACACAGACACACACAGAGAGAGAGAGACATTTTTTAAAAAACCACTTTTTCGGTATCAGGGGACTTCAAAACGTGGACATCTGCAAAAATCTCGAGGTCGAAAATTTTCATCATCACAATACTTCCTTATACTACGTATAAGAAAGTAAAAAATGAGGTGTGGCCACCACACGACTTTCTTATACGTATGAACGTTTCAAACTATACAATTTTAAGACTTTTTTTATACAAAACTTATTCAAAATCCTATTCTAAGTACTTTCATTCTCTTAATAAATCGCTATAGAATGCATACTTTGCAAGATATTCGAAAAAAAGTGCTACTCGCTAAGAGTAAAAGTGCCACTTCCGGTCCGAATTTTGAAATTTCATGTACACAAAAAATATTGAAAATTCAACTCAAAATACTTTTGTACTCTTAATAAATATATATAGAATGCATAATTTAAGACATATCTGCAAAAAATCGATATTCGGTAAGAGTAAAAGTGGTACTTCCGGTCCCAATTTTGAAATTTTTTTTATACAAAAGATATTTAAAATTATAATTTAAATACCATTATACTCGTAATGTACCTACCTAGAAAGCATGACTTGCGAGATATTCGCAAAAAACTGATTTTCGATAAGAGTAAAAGACCTACTTCCGGTTGGAATTTCGAAAAACTTTTTTAAGATAATTTTTCTCAAATTTAATTTTGAGTACATTTCAATTCTTTATAAATTTGTATAAACTTAGTAATTGACGAAATATTGGCAAAATTCGATTTTTTCACTGAAGTAAACTGCTACTTCCAGTCTACCGATTTTACTGAAAAACTAATCAGATCTCAAGAGGGAGATTGTACACGTAAATACAAAATTTGGAATTGATATCTACAGCGGTTTGACCGCTATCGTGGTCACACACAGACACACAGACAGACAGACAGACAGACAGACACACAGACATTTTTTAAAAACCACTTTTTCGGTATCAGGGGACTTCAAAACGTGGACATCTGCAAAAATCTCGAGGTCGAAAATTTTCATCATCACAATACTTCCTTATACTACGTATAAGAAAGTAAAAAGGAAGACCAATCCTAGAGATCGTTTATGGAATAATACACTAAACTAAGTTTGAGAAAGTCGGATCGACTTTGAGCTGCAAAAATAAAATGTATGAATAGGCAAAAAGTCGACGAATATTTTAAACATATTGAAAGTCTGCTCAAAAATAAAGATGTTTTGGAGAAATCCAGGTGTACCATTAATGTTGTTTGGCCTATCTCTAAATAACGTACTGAGAAAAATCACGGCTGCTATATGGAGTATAGAGATGCATACGGTTACTACCTATATCAATGTAATAGCTCGAGATCATTTAAGGGAATTTTTGCTTCAACCCTATTGTACAATGGAATATAAACCAAACAAAACTATCAGCAACTCAGAAGGAAAATATTTATTGAAAACAAATCAAATTAAAGGTAGGCTTAAATTTTATTATTCATAATTCATCTTCCATACTACCTATGTGGTGAATCTCCTACAGCAAGTCTGAGGAGACTTAGCAAAATACATGATTTCCAAAAATACTTTCTTGTTTCATTATTATTTATGCTGCATAAACATTTTTCAAGATCATCGATGTATGTACAACTTTTAGTGTATTGTGACAATTGGAAACAAATTAAAATTTTATCGTTTTTCAGTATTTAGGACACTCACCGTATAAACGCTTACTAAATGAGTCGCATAATACATATTCAACTTACCTGCAATGTACAACGATTGGCGAAGTCTCCTCTGGTATGCTTAGAATCTTCTTTATAAAGGATGCTAAACTCTGAATGTATAATGGTATCCTGTAATAATCTTGTATACCATAGAAATGTAGTTGCTGAACTTTGCGTTCTTCGTGGTTACAGTATAGACTCAAATGCCTTATTTTATAATTAGGCATAACTTCAACATTCCTATATACTACTGTAATATTATTAAAATATAAATGCTTGTTTGTCTCAGGCCAATAGATACCGGAACATTGATACTGAAAGGTAATAGTATATTCAAACTGCGTTTTATTCACGAACAATATTAAGCTATTATTGAAAAAGGCACACTACAGCAGCATTGAAGTGAGCATTTTTGTTAAGTATACCGTGTAGACACAGGAAAACTTAATATTGAATTATTTCTTGTATTTTTGAAGACAAAAATTTGAAATTTTGGGTGGTTATTTAGAATATAGGGGGAGAATGAATGATCTGTGTACTTCATACAGCCCTATAGGTTTACCCGCCGTACATAGGGGTATTTGACCCAGAAAGCTGATCAAAATTCGAAAAATATAAACGAGGTAATTCCAGAAAAAGTAGATATATAAATAAGGAATAACGGCCGACAATTATATATCTCCCAAAACGCAGCAGGTAGTTTGTATTGAGTATTGAACTGACAATCTTTGTAGTTAAGTATATAAAACGGATAGTGATTGTTTTACAAATATATATTTTGAAATTGATTTAAAGTGATTTGCAAAATAAACTGCGTTTCTTTTTATGATGGATTCTACTGACCCAGGTATGTATCATGTATAAAATAGCCTTTGTTTTGCAAAACCCTCGAAAATTAGCTAGAAATACTGTTTATTTATATGCCGTGGAATAAGGCAAATAATATCATCCATTGAGTTGTAATGGTACAGCCCCTGTCACTTTATTAATTTTATAATTTTTATTATTTTTTTTAAGGATTTAATTAAGTATATTTTTTTTTATTAATATTTTGAAGGGAAATAATATTTAAAATCAGGGAATGTGTTATTGTATCATAAAGTAGATATTAGTCATACGTTTTGTATATATTTATGAGTAAAAAAGGGTGATGCCTAAAGTTTATATTAACGTGATAAACACGCCAATAGCTATATACAACCCCGCGGCTAAAGGAACGTGTATGTGCGTGTAAATGTGAATGGAAACCCCTGAACTTTGTGAAAAGCGGGGAACCTCAGACATTCTGATATAAAAGGGAAATATGCGTGAGAAAAGATAGAGTCGACAGCAAGATACGTTAATTATCGTATCAAAAGGCTAACTCCTAACATTAGACTACGCATAAGAGTCATTGTTAATATAACTTCAATAAATAATTTACTACCGAGAAAACGCAGTAAATTAGTGGTCAAAGTTGCACCTAAGAAGTACTTGTGCAACGTGTTATATTGTTAAAATAAAAATTGTATTTCGAGTGGCAGAACAAGCAGATGATGCCGTCGAAAACATCGTAGAAATAAAGAAGATTTCGTCGTTAATAAGCAGCCCGAAGTTCCTGCTGGAAACCGTACAAAAAAGAAGATGTATAAGAAGAATTTAGGTAAGCTATTATTTAAATGATTATTGTTTAATGACTGTAATGTTTTATGTCATCTTAATTTAGAGATAGGGGTTTCTCTATATTGTGTCACCCAACTTTGGGGTGGTACCTATTACAGAGTTTAAAGAAAAGTGATTTTGTTATACTTCAGGGTGTGTCGGGTTAATTTTTTTACTTTATTTATTAAAATAATAATCCTATTTTTAACGTATGTAGAAATTAGCTGCCAAGATGTGCCTATGCCCGTTTATAAAATTTATTACAATCACTACAATTAATTTTATAAATTCCTGATTCCTGGTTAAATTAAATTATGAAAATTCAAGTGTACGATGTTTTAGACACGGGACACTATTTTTCAATAGACAATTTAGAAGTACTGTTTAGTTTGAATAAAAGTAAAAAAATGAATGTTCTAGAAGGTTATTTTATAAAAGAAAGTTTACTTTTACAACCAGGCAATGTTCTTAATGACCAAACCGAACTCATAAATTCACCGTTAATAAACCCTAGCATTGTAAAAACGTTCTTTCCACATAAGTCACGACCTTTTTCGTAATTTTCTATTTTTTTATATTTACATTTTTGTCTGAAGTAGACAGTTAGGGTTTATTGAATTTTACTTTAGTTTCTCTAGAACTCCTGATGATGCCGCAAGGCAAAGTGTACATTGAGTGTTTAATTATATATATTTGTGAAACAATACCAAGTGTTTTATTTGTTATTAATTGCTTATATTTTGACATGTTTCACCAAGAGATTTCTATCACTTCATTTAATTATTTATTTAAGTAATTTACAGTTTTAATGCCACTATTTAATGTTTTTACTATATTTTTTTATTATTATTAGTTTATATAATCACTCTCTTAGTAGTGTTAATAAATTGTATCGGCTATTATTTATTTTTCGATCATATACATGGCTTTTGTGAGTTAATAAATCAAATAAACCAATAAAATAATTTTGTCCAACTTTTTGGGTCAAATATTCCTATGTACGTCACCGCCGGCCACCCCCCGACTCCAATATTTTAAGTGACTGAATGTATTCTTTTATTGTTGATTTTGAATGAACACAATTCTCTTGATATTCCTATGTGAACAAACTAATGCCTGACATGAAATTTATAAGATATTTAAAGTTAATCAGAAAAATCATAAGTTAGTTATGGAAATAGTTTGTTTTAAATTATAATTGTGAAAATTGTAACTTTTGTGTTTCATTAATATTAATTCTTGTAAAATTGTTCTTAAAGTTCCGACTTTTTGCTGAAATGGTTTACACTCTGGAAGAGAGAACTGAAATTGTGATTTTATATGGGATTGCAAACAAAAATTATTCCCAAACGACGTTATGTCAAAATCAACCTGCCATTAGATATTAAAATTAGACAAAATGTAGCCTTGTAAAATTCAACTTCACCAAGAGTTGGGTAACGGTGATTTAGAAGAATCGAATTTTGTGAAATAATAACAGATATGATTCGGGAAAATTGATATTTTTTGGGGAGTACTTGCTTAAGTGATGAAAGTTGCTTTTACTTAAATGGTCTTTTGAATAGACACAGCTGTCGATATTGGAGCAACGTAAATCGCTACTTTTTGCGAGAAAGCGACACACAATATTTCCCACAAATTAACATATGGGCTGGAATTCTTAATAACAAAGTATTGGCTAAATATTCTTCCAGGAAAATTTAAATTGACATAAGTACCTATAGTTTTTGGAAGAGCTCATCCGCTTATCATACAATGTCTGGAAGAAAACTTGAATGAAATAGAGGAGAAGCTATTGTACTTCCAAGAACATGGAACTGGACCACATTACTCTTTAGAAGTTAGGAATTATTTGGATAATGTTTTTCCAGGACATTGGATACGACGATTTTTTTTTAGGGGGGGACATTTAAAGTCTGTTGTTTATAAGACAGCGCCGCAACCAATAGTTGAATTACGTAATAGAATAACAGAGGAATGTCGAAATTTAACGCCACAAAAGTTCGAAAATGTTAGAAATGTTTTAGAAAATAGACTTTATTTATTTTTAAATGTAAACCGTCAACAATTTGAGCATTTAATTTAACTAAACATTCTCTCTCTATATCCTAAATAACCACCCAATATTTTAAGTTTTTGTCATCAAAAACACCAGAAATAATACAATTGTAAGTTTTCCTATGAACACCCCGTATATCAAGCCATGCACTGCCATATGGAGTATTACTATAGCGGCAGTAATCAAAATAACGTGTGATAAGTGTCTCATACCTGGTCCTGCTGAATTACGTCGGCAGCTATAATAATATATTCAACATTTTCCTGCCAAATCATACGCCAAAAGTCACTGTATGTGTTATCAGACGGTGTTTGAGTTGCAATATAAGCCTTGCTTTTGTTATAACCCTACAAAAATTGACCTGATTTGTAAATAACTGAACAAAACTTCAAATGACGAGACATTCTCATACAAATATCGGTCGTAAAAGATGCTCATCATACATAATCTAAATAAACAGTGTGGACATTAATTCACGGATAATTCATAATTTTGGAGAAAAAAAAATTGTAGTAAATATAATTTAAAATGTAGAATTCAACGGCAGTTGTTACAATATACGAGTTTGGAACTGTAACGAATTGGGCGTAGATGCTGACGTTTCGTCCATTATTACAAGGGACATCGTCAAGTCTCCTTGTTGATATTAGTAGCTATTACAATTTATGTAAATGGAAAATATCAAGCTTATATTCAGATCTGTTATTGCTTGTTCTTCGTGTTATGACATCGTCGACTTTTTTAACAACTATTATTTTTGTTTATTGATTTAGATGTTACTCTTTATTCGTTTGAATTGGAAATTTAAAATGTGAAAATGTGAGAAAAAATCTGTCATATCTTAAAGAACAAAATTCGCTTGTATAAAACCACATAAAACAAATATGGACGTACCTTATGAAATAATGGAACTGTTCATACAAATAAAATCTTTCCATAACTTACCGGTTCTAATAAGAAGCTCGCATATGTTTAGTAAGACTTCTATGGTATGTTGCTAATAATACATTAAATACTGATTTTAATATAGCTTTGGTAGAAATTGGGTTGAGAAGAAGATGGTATCCAAAAACACTTTTATCGAATTAGGTGTCATCCCAATCAAAGAGAAATCAAGCTTATCGAATTAAGAACCCACAACGCCAGGAGATAATTGGACCTAATTATGCAGAAGACTAACAAATTCCATATACAGTCATGAATGAACTTCCTTTGTGTCTTTGAAACATTTTGATCATAGACAATAATAGAAATTTGCCTTTCCTATTCACTGTTTTCCAATTGGGTTTTATTTTGGACAAAGCAACATTAAGTTTAAATGCAATGGTCAATAAACAGGATTATAGATATTAAGCTAGGCATCATTGTTTAGAATAATGAAAAAAAAAAAATTTTTGTTGGCTGGAGGAGACATACCTTGAATTATTTTCTAAGGAAGACTATTATAACTCACCAAGTAAGAATATTTGGTTACAATATGGTAGTACTATACATCTGTATGCAACTAATGTGATATGCTATTTACAAAAAGGCTTCCCAAGGTGTTAGATAGAAGAAAAAGTGTCAATGACCACATTAGGCTCAAGAATCTAACGTAATTAATTAAAAAGTAATTTAGAAGATATCAAACAAAGAAGACAACCACGAAATGAACAGAATATGAGGAATAAAGTATATAATCGTCCAGGGCAATGTTATATACTACTATAGGGGTTTCATTTTGAAGAATGTTATGTTTGGAGCTTTTTTTTAAATTAATTAATGGAATTAGTAAATCAATAATAAATTTCAATCTGTTTATTTAAGGACCATTAATTTTTTTCACCTTTAACTTAATTATAAACAATTACTCCTCTGGAAGGGAAATAAAATATACCTACAACATCAATAATAGAATATATGGATTGTTATTAAAGAAATCAGTGACATCATGACTTGAAAAACAAATATGCAAAATAAAATCAGATGTTGCAATAGTTGTACTCAGAGATTTTTTTAGAAGCATTATGTTAACCTAATTACTGTCATAATCAATTTTTACACTCTACAAGTTATGTATAGATAGACCTCACCCTCATACTCAATAATTTTCTTGTGTAGTTCGTTTATTATTCCAGGAATGGTTTTAGAAACTGTGATATTTTAAACTTTACTTTTAGTACATAACACCGGAAGATAAAAAATGAGAATTGTATGTTCTTGACATTTAAGGGAGTATTACCGTCAAGAAATGTCAAAAAAATTGATTTGTTTAGCATTTTCTTAGAGGATTCGGGAATCTGCCCCGAAAATATGAAGGTGAAATTCGGAAAATTCCCATAGTTACGCGCCTGCAGTGCCTTGTCATCCTCAACCGTCATAATCATTTTATACCGACTGGGGAAATTCCCTCGTTATCCCTTCCCTTTTCTACGTGTTCGTTCCTTGAGCGATACAGTTTTGGAGGTCATCAGACCCATTTACGAAGACTTGTCGTCAGACAATATATTGGAGAGGTGTCTCAAAGCTTTTGCTCAAAACAATGATCAAAATTTTAGTTCAATTTTCGGAATGTTTCCACAAAACATGTGCACTATGAAAAGAAGTCGGTAAACATTGCTAATAATTTAGCTGTCGTCAATTTTATAAAGGATTCTACAAAATTTTAAAAATTACGAATATAATGGAAATAAAAATCGACCCTAAAAGGACTACGCAAAATTCAGAGCCAACGAGAGTGTAGAAAGCTTTGACAGAGGCTTCGAAACAGAAAAAGGTGCTGCTCAATATTCTTTTTGGAGTCCAAGTCTTTATAGTCCCGGTATAGCTGCTTAAAGGTGAGTTAAAAAAATGAAATCAATTGTTGTGAACCATAACCAAACTTTTCTCAGGAATTATTCGACCGACGGATTTACGTTTGGCACACATACTACCCATGGTTGGAACTAGTTTTATTCCGATTGCTTGAATATTTTAGCTACGCCCTCATGTTTTGATTGAAAATTTTCCTGGAAAAATGAACTTTTTTTTTCCAAAGAACTGCGATTTCCATAAAAATGGTCGTACTTGATTTATCCCAGTTCAGGCCACAAATACATGCATATGAATTAAGGAAGTATTTGGCTTTCCTGTTTCAGATGTCTAGAATCGTCGAAATTGAAACGCCCGATTGGGTGAAATTCTCGCGAAATTCAGATTTCAATAAAGTATCTCATACAAACGTATGTATCTACTTAAAATATGTCTTAATATGTCTTGAAAACTCCGGCAATGTATGCTAAATATTGTTTGCAAAATTAATTCCTAAACACTAAGGCTAAAACCAAGGTAGACTAAAGTTTACGCAGATTACGAAGTTTTGAGATGAAAATGATAACATTTCAAATGCAATTGTCAACATCGTTTTCTTCTAGGAGGAAGTATTATGTGTACTTCATGCTGGACAAAGATATGGGCAAGTGTGTGTTCGGCAGACATTGACAGAAGGGAACCGAAAAAATAACAGCAGTAGATAATTATTTAGATAGGAAAGGTTTTCAATATATTGAAGTAGCTCGAATGGGTAGGCCTTTACGTACATTGTATGTATTGCAACTCTTGCTGGTATTCCAGAAGAAACTTTAACCTTATTTGTGGACGAAATGTTGAAGGCAAAGCGACCTATCTATCACAGATAATAGTTTCATTGTAGTAAACATCCTAAATTTCCTCGAAAATCTAAGCAACATTGGTATAAGTATCAAAAAAAAAAAATTCTTGATCAATTAGTTTCCCGAAACTTCACCTTTGGAATACTTTGGATAATAAAATTAAGCTGTACAATTATTACTTACATCAATATAATTGGCGTTAATATAATCTGAAAATGGATCTTCGTTGATAATTTCAAGCTTAACCCTTGTCTCATCATCTGAAAGTAACAAAAACATAAAGAATCCTGTGAAACAACTGCAAATTTAGCATCTTACATGCTACCAGCGTCGGGTATCTATTCTTGGCTCGATTTTGTATCATGCTACCACTATAGTGAGGCTTAATAGGACTTCTGGGGAATAGCTGAAATGTAGTAAGTTTTAAATGTAACTATTTTACCAACTCCTATAGAATTTGTACGTCACATAAAATATTTGAGTAGGTATAATAAATTAACAACAAAATTTCCAAATTGGCTTGTGGCTTGTGGATCAAATAATATGTATATATACATACATATATCTGTATGTGAATAAGATTAATATACATTACACAACGTGGCACATTGGAAGACTAACATTTTTGAAAAAGACAACATTCAACAGAGAATGTAGAAGGGGTGCTGCAATGGAGTTCATTCAACCTCAGTGGGATTGCCACTTTCGTTACAAATTTTCCGTTATCAGTGGACAAAGAGAGTACAACATAGAAAAGTTCTCGCCTATGTATGTGATAAACTTCGAAGAAATTAAAAGTAATCGTTTTACCAAAATAACAACTCACGATGAGAAGTTGTGAATAAAAGAGTGGCATATAGAGATATTACCATGACATTGCTTCTTTCCTGATAATTCTACAGCTAAAAAAGGGAAAAAAAATAGTAAAAAAGCATTAATAACACAGGACGGTTTGCGTAAAAGTGCAATTGATTACAAACAAACAACAAAATAAACCAGCGTTCGTTTTCACTGGAGCATTTTGAAGGCAAATTGAATATTTTTTAAGGATGTATATGCATTGATTCAGTTAAAGAATAACAGTCATATCTGAACATTATTTATATAAATACAAAAATACAAAAGAATATAGAATATTTTAGAATAACAAATAACGTATTACTTTGTGTATTTTATAACCTTACACAACATTTATAAATTTCAAAACATTAGTTGTATTTCTGATGAAAATTCGAATAATGCAATGTTATTTGTTGGAATTTTCCCTGAAAAAACAGGGAACAAGTGCACCTTAATTATTCCACAAAAAACAAAATTTCAAGTACAGCGTCCTGAAAAAAGTATAGTAAGGATAAAATTTAAAACCAACCTATTCAAAAAAAAAATAAACATCATTTATAACCATAACAGATTTATTCAAGCAAAAATAAAAAAAAAAAGTCGGAACGAGTTTAAGGTATATAACTAATAGTTTAAACATATGTGTAAATAAATCATAAACATAATACCAATATAATATTCTACTCTTAATTCTAATTCCGTGGACCACATTTATTATAATCACCCTGAATATACAGGGTATTTGGTGCATCGCATCGTTTGTCAAATTAAAATGGCCGATAGAATTTGTTGTTCATTTGCTATCTCTTAAGGACCAAGTGTTATAATTTAAGTTTAAATGTTGAATTTTGGGATTTTACAAAAATAACGTTAAAAAGTGGAAAAAACCCGTGGGATCATTTGCTATCTCTTAAGGACCAAGTGTTATAATTTAAGTTTAAATGCTGAATTTTGGGATTTTACAAAAATAACGTTAAAAAGTGGAAAAACCCGTGGGATTAATATTGAGTGATTGTACCTTTAAGAGACAGCAAATGACCACTTCTACCGGCCAATTTCTTTTGGCAAACGATCCACCAAACAGTCAGTATAATATGATGGGATTGACTTACGATAACATTATGTTCAATTAGTAGTTACTTATTGGCATTCAACATTTATTTGATATTATTTAAGAATCGTTTTACTATTGTGTTTTTTTCGGTTATCACAAACATTGTACACAAAGCAGATAGTTTGTCTTAGGACTATCGGTCTTTTCATTGCGTGTATAATGTAATATATTATGGAAACGACAGCGATGCTTAGTGGCAGTTGAAATAATCCAAGTAAGTCTGAGCGTATATAAAAGAAATGAGAATGGATTATCAAATGTGAAATAAAACGATAAAATCTCGAAAATAATAGTTACAATGGGTATTAAAATATATTATTGTGTCAAATTGAAATCATTTCACTATTTCTCAGTGTTACAAAAGGCTCCATTTTTAAAATTCTGAAGAAATAAGGGGAAGATACGGGTTCAAATGTGATATACGTATTATGGGTATATTTAATTGATTTATCGATAGGCCACTTGAATATTATCGATTTTACGTGTTACAGCTACTGCCTCTGATTGAATTCAATATATTCCAGTATTATAAGATGTATAATATTCCACTGCTACCGGTTGAGTTGGGTGTCCTTTAGGGCCGTGTTCTGGGTCCTATATTTTTCTCTTCGTATATAAACGATAAAGTTTACTTTGTATCAGATGTCTTCGTTACTTTGTATACAGGCGATATATATCTGCTTCTTACTATGAAAAAGAAGTATACCAATGGTTATCATGAATAATAAATTATAATTAAGCCTCGATGAAACAAGAAGTGTAAATTTTGGTACTTCTCCTTCTGTAATTCGACAATATTCTTGGTTATAAATCTTCATGATAGTTTACTATTGAGTAATAAGCATTATCATATATTTGTAACTGCTATCTCAAGAAAATCTTAACTATTACGGCATCTACGATTTACTGTAAGCTACAAAATATTAATATATCTTCTATAGCGATTCGTGTTGACAAATAAAAGAAAAAAAATTCCAAGTTGTGGTTTTAATAACAGAAAAATTTATAATTCGTAATGTTTACGCCTGATAATTGTATATTCCTTTATTAAAATACTACTTTACTATATCAGTTAAATAATTTCTTTAACTGGGAAAGTTATTATTGTAGACTTCAGTATTTACTTAAAAGTAAAGTAATTGAAGAAGTTGAATACAAATACATGACATACAGGAGATGAATCCTGGAGATACGAAAATTAGCATGGAGGCAAACACGTCACAACTTATAAATTTCCTAAAAATAAGTGACATAAGTTAACTAAGACAACATCATACTGGGAAATAGTGGCTCACGGAATTAAAAACCCACAGAATAATAAAAACTGAACCAAACAGAGTTAAATTACAAATCTAAAATGAAACTTATGAATAGACACAACTTATTCTAAGGCATATATTATTTTCATTATTGATTTTTTTCCCGACTATTTTAATTAGCGACATTTTATTATAAAAATTTCATGGCATGTAGATTTTTACACGTTAGTATAATTTCCTTTAAGAATTTGTACAGTTATGGACGGAAAAAAACTGGTGTCGCTCTTATAAAAGTCTCCTTTATTTTAGTTATCATTGCTAGCTTTAAAAAATTTACTGAATGGAACATAGTAGTCATAACTTCATAAATATCATCAAGTTTTCAGCGAAACATTTTTTGTAAAAATGCCACACGTTAATATTGTTGATAAAGCAAGAATAATTGCTAATGCCGAATATGGACAATCTACTATTGCGCTGCAATTTAACAATAATAAAAATATACAGTGCTTAAAATTTTTAGTAAATAGGGAGATGAAGGAAATATAAACAGAAATCCAAGATCAGGACGAAGAAGAATTTCAACTCCCAATCAAGGTTTGGCTTCGGTGAATGTGAATCCTATTTCACCTGTGGCCGTTGAAAATATAAAATTTCCTGGATCTACTCGAACTGGTAGCCGACGTATTAAACAATTTGAGCAGCGCTGTCATACAGCAGTAGAAAAACCCAAATTAAATGTTGCACACAAAGAAAACCAACTCGGATTCTCTTTACAAGCCAATGGGCCGAAATGAAAATTTTTGGAACACGATGATCTTGAGTGTTCAGAAAACTTTTCAATCCAGAAATCGTGTGGGTTCGAAGATAATAAAAGTGTCCAGTTTTCGGTTAACATGTGGGCCTGAATATCAGCTTGTAGACCAGGTGTTTTGTGGCAGATTGAAGAACGATTAAGTAGTATTGAATACATTAGAATTGTATAAAATATTATGCTAACTTCAGTGTCACAATTATTTTTCGAAGTACATACCTTTCAGCAAGATAACTTCCAGTTCATCGAGCTTATCTAGTGACTGAATGGTTTGATGCAAATAATATTCATGTACTTGACTGACCAAATTGTAGCCCAGAGTTAAACCCAATGGAGAATGTATGAGGATTATTGACTCGTAATATTCAAAGGAGAAATGTTCAACCACAAAATATGCAAGATTCACTGAAAGCAAATAATACTTGGGATAACATTTTGGCCGAATACTGTCTATGCCACGAAGAGTAGCAGATGTTATAAATCGAAATGGTGGTATAACTAAATATTAATAAAACACCTAAGAGAAAATGTGATTTTGAATAAACTATTGTTAGTTCATTTCCGTCTTGCTTTGTGTTTTTTGGCAATAATTTAACCAATTTTTCTGACATCAGTTATTGACGTTTGTTTTTCAAAATCCCAGCACTTTAGGCTAAAAAACCTTTGCAATTTTTTTTTACCATAACTGTACATACAACTATGAACCGACAGAACATACGATCGGCATTTTTATAATAACATCCGGCTAATCAAAAATGTCTAAGCGAAGAGGTAAGTAAGGATATTATAATTTTAAATGTTTAATATAACATCATCATATGTTTCACAAAAATGTTATCGATAACTTTCACTATCGGCTTTCAATCAATCGAGAAGACTTCTACATAAGTTAATAATTAATTATTATTAGCGCTTTATCCAACGTATATTTATATACTAAAACTGAAAGTGTGAAATATGCAGATGTAATGGTGAAAGTTATCGATCAGATTTCATATACAATTTTATTATAATTCTAGTTTTAATTGCCTACAACCTAAATAATAACAGGTACTCCTAAAAACCTTTAACCAATCTAATATTCCATATAAAAATAATGTTAGTAGATGTATTATAATAAAACCTAACATAAGTAGATTAAAATAGAAGATTTTTGTATAAGAAAGATATATTTTGAAGTTGCTATAAAGGCTGTATTACACTTATCAATTTCTTGACCAAATTATTGAGCAAGATCTTGATCAAGTTAAAATTGACGACAAGTCGTGTATTACACATGTCAAGTCGACTTGATCAATTTCTTGACCAAGAAGTTGTTGAATTAGAACATTTTCTATTTTTCTTCTCAACTTGATCCAGTTTTTAGTGATTTCTAGTAATTCATGTTATAAAGTTTTTTACCAACTGTGTAATATGTAAACACAAATTTCATCTTAGAATACTGTTAAAAATGACATCTTAATTTGATAATTCTTGAAAGAATTGTGTGCGTAAATTGTTTATTTTCGTTTGCATATCTTGTGCAGTTATTTCTACATTCAATATCAAACACAAATCCTCGGTAAATTTATTATTTTTTTTATTTCGTACTTTTGCACTATTGGTACTGCTATTTTAGCTAAAAACTTGGTGAAGAAATTGATAAGTGTAAAACAAGCAAGGTCAAACTTGACGACAATTTCCTGATCAATAACTTGGTCAAGAAATTGATAAGTGTAATACAGCCTTAAGTTTTTAGAAACTCAACCGATAAAGAAATGCAATACTTCAATGATGCACTACTTCTGCTTCAGATTATCATAGCATCTAATAGACTTATTCATAATATATCATTATCATAAAATTTTTTAAAGAATAAAGTAAATATAAAGCATAAATTCGTCAAAACTGTTTGGACTTTACGAGTTAGCATTGATTTTGTAAATAGTAAGAATCAGGTAAAAGGTAAATTATGGATTAGGAAATTTTAGAATGACAAATAGTGTATTTTATAGCCTTACATATAATTTCTAAATTTCAAAAAACGAGTTGTGTTACTGATGAAGAAAATTCCAGTAATGTAATATTATTTGTTGGAATTTTCCTTGAAAAAACAGGGAACAAGTGCGTCTTAGTTATTCCACCGTAACTGGGGCACTGTAATTGAAGCACTTTAGTTATTGACTATTGAGTAGTGGTTGATTAAGCACCTTCGTGAGGTCCTACTGAAGTATTTTTTCATCGATATGCAGAGTCTTTCCTTGTTTTTTTTGTGGAAGATTTATAAGGCACCAAATCACTTTAGTGTAACTTTTGACGTCGAGCTCTGTGTTTTCTTACCAGTTGTTTATGGAGTATATCTTTTCTTCAACTTTTTTTTAAGCAATGTAAATGTAATTTTACTTTTTCAGAATAACTAGTGTTCATATATTAATTTTTGTATGTAGGCAGATTTTAAGGTCAGACCTGATTATAACCTAGCTTTGTTGCTATTCTGGTCAATTTCATTAATTTTATTAATTAAATTAGTCAACCGGTTTAATTCTGCGGACGTAGTGATCAAAATATTTTCTGAAGTGTTACTAGGTCGATGTAAGTCTATCGGTTGATCAAGCTTTTCGATAAAGTTAATGTAATCCTTGCTCTATTTTTTTTTAATAGTTAAGTATAACTACTATACAGGGTGATACAATTTGTGTCACCTTTGTCGGTTTTTTTTTTATTATTAGTATTAAATTACTGTGATAGTACTATACAGAGTGATTCAGGTGACATCACATTTAATTTTTCTTAAATTCCATTTTATACAGCAACTGTCCAACGTCGGGGGGTGTTGCCTAGTAATTGTCCCTAAATTTTTCTCTTAATTGAAAGATTTTGTATTTTGGTGTTTGTTGTGTTTCAGTTCTCTATATCCGCCCTAACTGCCAGAATTACACCTACGTGCTTTACACTTGAGATGAGGCCCCCTATTTATTTTAGCATTTTCTTCTTATCCGACCCGACTGAGAAGCTTGACCTGAGGGAGGTGGGTTTAGATTTTTGTAACAGTTTTTTATTTCGTTGACAATATAATTTTGATTTCGCAACCCGGCTCCTATAAATCTACTCCCACTTAAACATTTGCATAATATGCGTGGCAGTAGGAAAGCATTTTTGGAGATAATTAATAATTATTTTCATCCCTGATTTAGTTATTGAATGCCTTCTTTTAAAATAGAACAAGCCCTAATTAAGATGGCAGGTAAACTTCGCTCTTTCAGAATATAAAATTATTTATGTTGAAATTTTGTAAACTAATTTCCCAACAAAGACAGTTAATATATGATATTTTACGTGGTACTTGACATTATGAAAATTTGGTGCAACTTACATCTCTTAGATATGGTAATGGCAAAACCAATAATATGTTACACCATAAACGAGATGCAAATATTATCCGAACAAATTAGAGTTGCATTGTACATTGAACCACAGATGAAATATAATTGCATATACATTCAGACCTAACTGATTAGCCTCACAAAAGAAAATAGAGTTTTGCAAAATATTTACGCAATTATTTTAGATATAATGCAAGTACTGTATATCTATATAAAAAATGAGGTGTGGCCACCACGCGACTTTCTTATACGTATGAGCGTTTCAAATTATAGAATTTTAAGAATATTTTTATACAAACATTATTCAAAATCCTATTCTAAGTACTTCTATTCCCTTAATAAATCTCTATAGAGTGCATACTTTGCAAGATATTATCAAAAAAGTGCTATTCGCTAAGAGTAAAAGTGCTACTTCCGGTACGAATTTTGAAATTTCATATATACAGAAAATATTGTAAATCCAGTTCTAAATACTTTTGTACTATTCATAAATATATATAGAATGCATAACTTACGACATATTTGCAAAAAGTCGTTATTCGATAAGAGTAAAAGTGGTACTTCCGGTCTGAATTTTGAAATTTCTTTTATACAAAAGATATTGAAAATTATGTTTTAAATACTTTTATACCCGTAACGTACTTGTCTAAAAAGCATGACTTGCGAAATATTCGCAAAAAACTGATTTTCGATAAGAGTAAAAGACCAACTTCCGGTAGGAATTTGGAAAAACTTTTTAAATAAAATTATTTTCAATTTCAATTTTAAGTATATATGAATACTTTATAAATTTGTTTAAACTTAGTAGTTGACGAAATATTGTCAAAATTCGATTTTTTCGCTGAAGTAAACTGCTACTTCCGGTCTACCGATTTTACTGAAAAACTAATCAGATCTCAAGAGGGAGATTATACACGTAAATAGAAAATTTGGAATTGATATCTACAGCGGTTTGACCGCTATCGTGGTCACACACACACAGAGAGAGACACACATACACACACACACATATTTTTTAAAAACCACTTTTTTGGTATCAGGGGACTTCAAAACGTGGACATCTGCAAAAATCTCGAGGTCGAAAATTTTCATCATCACAATACTTTCTTATACTACGTATAAGAAAGTAAAAGAAGGCTGTGGTTAAAATGCATATGATGTAACTTATCAGTTTTGACACAGTACGCAAGTTTCACTATTACAAGCGATTGACTCCCTCTAGATGATTATATGGTGATGGTCAACTGTTTCATAACACTGCACAATTAGGTAACGCAACAGAGAGAGCTTTGAAAGTTATATCCCAAGAATATTTAAACACTTCAATTCGTTACTAAATCGAATACTTGATGTGATTTGCTAGGGTGGAAGCCACACTCATTAATATTGCTATTGTTAAGTTATATTATTACTTCTTCAGTTTTCAATTTTGTAATACAATAAAAATGTACAAATTGTAATTTTTATAAAATTTTATTACACGAGGGTGAAGTTTGCGGCACGAGCGATGCAAGTGCTGTAATCGCCAGAGTGTAATAAAATATCCACACAATGAGTTGAATATAACTTCATCTACTAATGTCGAAATATCACATTGGGTTTTAATTAACAATACTTAATTAAAAAATTGCAATTAATCAATTACAATTAAATATCTATTTACAATTAAAAATGAAATACATTTTCTCAAGTAGACACAAAAACGCTACACATGCAAAGGTTGTAATTTGAAAGAATAATAATAATGAGCAAGCTATTTGACATTTAACATCGTTATTATTATTTCTTCGTTGGTCCCTAGAAGTATTGAATAATATTATTTAACACTTTCTTATCCAATCAAAAACTTTTTACCAACACAATTAATAATGAGGTCTTGTAAAGTTTAATACCCGTATAATTTTTTGATGTATTATTTGACATTAGTAGATAATATTTATTTATGTACCAAGTCAGTAAAGTGATACTTTATCGAACGAGTCTGATTTACGAGCCAAGCGAGTGAAGCGATCGCGGCGAGTAAAAGACGAGTTCGATAAATGTACTTTACTGACGTGGTGCATACAAAATTTTATCGCCAACCGTGAAAATTGTTAATTTAAGAAATAAAGATATAATAACTTATGACAGTTTATGACAGTGACAAACGATTTATGTTTAAAGTCATCAGTCATGGCTACGCTGACAGATATTAGCAGCAGGTAAAGTACTTTATTGTACAGTACGATAAAGTGTTTCTTTACCTCCGTAAAACGCCATGGTAACGCATCACTTTACTGACGGTTGGCGATAAATAAATATTATGTAACAAGTCAGTAAAGTGATACTTTATCGAACGAGTCTGATTTACGAGCCAAGCGAGTGAAGCGAGCGCGGCGAGTAACAGACGAGTTCGGTAAAGGTACTTTACTGACGTGGTGCATACAAAATTTTATCGCCAACCGTGAAAATTGTTAATTTAATAAATAAAGATATAATAACTTATAACAGTTTATGACAGTGACAAACGATTTATTTTTAAAGTCATCAGTCATGGCGACGCTGATAGATATTAGCGGCAGGTAAAGTACCACGCGATCATTTAAATTCTAAATTATAGCAGGCGGGATTTTTTTTATTAGGTTGTCCAGAATGTCAATTATTGATTAATTAACATTTTGAAACGTCACTTTGACAATTCAAATTGTAAATTAGTACTTATATACCAACTTAATTTAAATTTCACAGCCTGCTCTAATTTAGAATTTAAATGATCGCGCGATACTTTATTGTACAATACGATAAAGTGTTTCTTTACCTCCGTAAAACGCTATGGTAACGCATCACTTTACTGACGGTTGGCGATAAAAATAGTATACTTGTCTTAGCACCTGAAATAATTGTGAGGCTAATCAGTTGGCACGGCGGAGTGTATGTTGGTAATTTTGTATAGTAAATTCTTAAATAATGTTGTATTTCTTCGTATTACAAATGTTAAAGTTAATTAATGATTAGTTAATGATTTATTAAAACTAATAAATTAATTTCTTCTACGAAAACAAATGTACGAATATTAGGATCATTAATCCATCGAGTTTCTAAAAAGCAACAGCAACTTCAAGATGGATTTTGCTTTGCATAGCTTTATAATTCAATAATTGAAATGTAGACAAACAACATATTGATTATAGTGCATCTAGTGAATCATTAGCCGTTATTTACAGATGTTATATAACTTCCTACACTCATTTTTTAGCTGCGACAGGGTAATAAAGTCACCCTCCGATAGATGTCACTCATATACAATGTACGCACAAAATCTAATGGTTTGCTAAGATGCATAACACATCAAGTCTATTAAAAGCAGATACAGAATGATTATTTATAGTAATTATCAATACAGTTTCAATATCCTAATTTTACATATTATTGCAACATAGTATTCAAAAGCTATTTGGATATTTATTCTTTACTTGAAGATTCAATTACTAGTGGATTTTCGTGTATATTACATTTCTTATCTTCATAATCATTAACTTTGTTCATTTGAACCATCTGGAATTCTACACGGGAAGGATCATCCTTATTTTGTGGAAGTTTAAGTTTAACATCCGATAGCTCCTTTTTCAGACATTGTATTTCTCGAATTAAGCGTTTAGTTTCCTCCTGAATTGTTTCTGTTAATATGTTCTTAAACTCATCTAGTCCTAGTGTAATTGTGACTTCTTGTTGACCATTTTCCTGTCGGTTTCCTGAGTTTTTTATATCGTAAACCATTTTCTATAGAAATAACACTATACACAACCGACTTCGATAAAAGTCGTTGACACAATGTGAAAAGTAAAAATTAATAATATGCATGTAATAGACAAAAATCCATAGAAGCCAAGATAATATGACTCACTGGTTGGTATTTTTCTAAGACACACGTTCATAAGAAAAATGTAAGAACCCCATCTACTAGAGAGGATGAAATTAAACACAAATATGAAATGGCGAAACATCTATTATAAACTACAGAGACAGAGATTCTGAAAATTATAGAAGAAGATGAGTCGTAAATAGTAAACAGGTGGAAAGAAACCTGGAAATATATAGTGCCACAGACCATAATTAGATAGTCAAGATATAATATGGATAAAATAATATGGAGCTACAGTGCAAGTTGCAGAAACATGAATTAACCTTCCTCAAGTATAAAAGTTAAATATTTTTGTTTTAAAATCTGATAAATAAATGACGTTAGATAAGTATATACCAATATAATTGAGAAATGTCACTATTTTATCATACATAGTGATAAACGCAAAGGATATCTTTAAACTTACCTCATATTGTCTCACCAGTTCATCCTCTTCAGAGCTTGATTTTATATAATCAACTAAGTCTTGGTTTTTAACTACTCTAGTGAAATTACTTTCATCCAATACAGTGTCCTAAAAGATTACATTTAGTAAGTACCTATTATAACAAAAGCTTATCGCCTTCAAATGACTATAAAAGGAAATTATACAAATTGTTTTTTAATGCTAATTTTATCAAATTTAATATTTATGAAAAATTATATACAGGCTGTATTTGAAATAAGGGGACAGAGTGTGATAAATGGAAAGGTGCAATTATGTAGAATATAAATCCCAAAAATTGTGAGTCAATTACGACACGAACGCCAAAATTAAAACCCCCCCGAAAAGTGTTTAATGTGCCGCCTATGGATTTTGCATGTGTCTATATGTCGTAGGTATCGCGCCAGGCGTCGACGGTTCCACACAGGTTGAGGAGACGTAATAATTTCCATCGAAGTAAATAAACACGCATAGATATACGCAATAATAGCTGTAGACGTTATAAAAACCCCATTGTGTACTATTTCTAAACAGGTGTTCATGCTAAGAATTCAACAACCTTAATATGAAATATCAGCTGTTAAAATATCTTATTTTTCAACAAGAATTTTTTAATAGAAATT
This sequence comes from Amphimallon solstitiale, assembly GCA_963170755.1. NCBI lineage: Eukaryota > Metazoa > Arthropoda > Insecta > Coleoptera > Scarabaeidae > Amphimallon > Amphimallon solstitiale. The sequence continues at coordinate 112,381,247 of OY720677.1, read as the reverse complement.
ATTTAGATATTACGTTTTCTTCCGCTATTACTGTTATTATGATTAAATTCAACGAATTTTTACATCTTATTTCTCACAAAAACAAATTTATGTTGTAAAATTTGCCCAACTCTACTTACGAGAAACTTTTATTATAATTGGACGCAAGTAAATTAAAAAAAAACATAATTTATTTCAGTTCGTGTGTTGTGTAAGCAATAGTCGAAACATTCACACGTAACAATCGAACGAGACTGACCTCGCACGCCTTCACACTCCTACTTACTAACCCACCCTTCAATAGCCTACAGTCGTATTGAAGTGCAGTGGCGCGACGAATATTTTAAAAATATCTTTGTAATTTTTAAAATTTGAATTTGCGCAAAATATTTTGGATTTGAGTCTAATAAAATTACATCTTTCCATTAATCATACTCTGTCCCCTTATTTCAAATACAGCCTGTATACTCAATTTGTTAGTTTTAGAAGTTCCCAAAACATTCTTTTATGATCAGTAATAAACGGTAAAAGAGGTAAATGCATACTTACATAAACACTGTCATTTCTTGGTCTTGCTGTATACGAGTATATCTCAGGAATATTAGAGCTGCCCCAAAAGTCTATAACATAAAAAGCCTTAACAACCTATATTCATTACAAATATAAAATAATTTACCGCAAAATAGTAACTTGCTGATCAGTGATTTTCTTCTTTGACGGACAGCACTGAAAATAAAAATTTTGGATAAATACACACCAAATTCCCTTCAATTTCATTTGATTTTTTGGTTCACGGAAAACCAAGACACAGCCAAAGCCAAGGATCTGTTACACGGGTCAATTAGGATGTTGAATAGATGTTGGCTTTGTGGATGCAGGATAATAACACTACGAATTGGTCAAACGGTCTTCGATTTTTACAATTTATAAAAAATAGGGTACTTCATTCTGATATTATTCAATTGCCATATAAAGCCATGTTCGGTGTAGACCTACTGGTAGGGTTTATGACTTCGAGTCTGTCTCTAGAGGTAAGGAGGTACAACATGAAGAGGATTTGATAAAACTAATGTAATAGATAAAGAAACTTCTGTACCTGATGATTCGGAGGTATTTACTCAGAAGAGGTATTATCTGAATCTAGTTCGAGTGCACAGTCTAGAATTGCAGCAGCCAGACAAGAAGACTCATGTAACTTAGCTAGTACGAGTGAAAACTTGGAAAAATGGGTCAAAAGAATGAAATCGGCTTCATATATTGGATATTGGAGTGGTTCTTCAAAAGAATGAAGAAGGTTTGCACATGATCGGAACTCAGTACGGGATACTCGGCAAATTGTATTGCAGGTATTTCTTGTTGAATTTGTTTCAACATTGTCGAATATCGTATGCTACAGTACTTTTATTCAGATAGCTTTCTCCGGTCTAAAGAAAACTTTTTGCTACTAGAAGATAAATTTGTCTTTAAAACTGTTGCCATGAAAGCGGCATTAGGAGCAAGCCCAGGGTTTATTCGCTGTATATGTAAGAGGGAATATAAGTCAAATAAGTGCTTTTACAAGAAGAAAGCTAATCTGTGCAACTCGAAATGCCACGACAGCTTGCCTTGTAATAACAAGTAACTTTACTTAGTAGTTCTTTATATTTGTTTTAACCAATTTTGTTGACCGTTTGAGACTGATAATTTTTTTTTATTTTATGAATATTTTCGTGCTACATTTAATTAATATTAATAAATTCAGAATGTGCCCTTACTACAGGTATGATTATTTTCTTATCCTCAATAACTACTACATAAAAGAAACATTTTGATTTCCAACTAACATTTTGGATTGCTTTTAACAAATAAATTTCACCCAAACAGTTTTCCCTAGTAAAAACTAGTTTTATCTAACATTATTCGATAGTAAATTTTAGTTTTTTCTAGGAGACACTAGCTGTAATAAAGGTGTTCAGTATTTCTTTTTTCTAGTAAAAACGCGTTTTAACTAGAAAACACTACTTTTATTATAGAATACGAATTCTATAATAAAATAATTTCACTATCATTTAAAAAAACTATTATTCATTATATTAATTTGAAAGTGACAAGGATCTTATAGCAAGTAAAGTAAGAGACGTTTCAATTTCCCCTAGCTAGCATAGATCAGCCAACTTGCACAATATACTTCTTTCTTTGGACAGTAAAACTTTATTCCCAGGTTTATTAAGACTTAAGTCATAATTAACTATTGAAAACTTGATATGCGAAAATTTTTATATAACAACTTCGCAGCGCATATATATACGACAGTTATTTTATCAACTACTTGTTTGTCTATACTTTTAAAAAGGAATGAAATACTATAAAAAAAAGATGTTTGCAAATATTTTACAATATAATTATGTAACAAACACTTTTTGTATTACTTCGCAATAAATACCTACTACTTATGACTTACTAAATATTGATTATTTAATTATTATTACAAACCTTATTTTAACTGAATTAAAAATATAGCAATAACAATTCAAATACAATTAAAACAAACAGGATTAAATTTATCATAATAATACAAAGTGCAATTTATGTCATCTATATTTGCCGATTTTAATTAATAAAACTAGGTTATGACCATCTCGCCAACCGGCAGAAATTGACAAAACAAATACGCTCATTTTGCCGTGTATGGACAAAACGCTGCCTTTGTCGACGGATACGTTATTAGAGTCGTAAAGATTCCGCCGACGGAAATTACAGTTTATACGAGCAACCCCGTCGACAGACATTAGCTTAATATCTTATAATGCATGTTCTCTAACTAGTAATACCACGATTAATTTAAAACAACATTACTTACTTCATAAAGGCTACCCAGACGATACATAAGGATGCAGGTATCAAAAGAAGAGTCCAGAAGTAATAACTATTTCCGTTATTATCAGTATAATCTACTCGAGCCGGATCAATCAAAGTCTCACCATTTAAAGCATACGTTTTGAGTTTGCTAGTTTTGAATAACGTATCGTTTAGAATAATTGTGATGTTGTATTCACTGTTGCTATCTAGCTTTCTATTCCAAAATGTCCAGGTGTCATCAAGTTCTGACACACGGCTGGAATCATCGCCAACTGTCACTGCTTCGGTGGTGTTATCTTTCAGTTCGAATTCCCCTATAATCCAAGAATAGTTTTTACTAACATCAATTGCTTGGAAAAGTGCGAGTTCTCTAGGGTGGTGTGACTCATTACGTTCAACTGGTAAGTAGGGATCTGTGATGACAACGTACATCTTGCTGCAAAAATAAATATTATAACCTTACTTATAAGAGATTTTGTTTTATTACCTTGTATCACCGATTATATCGATAATCGGATCAAATTCTATTTCTAAAGTGGATATAGTCGCATTGCTTATTGTAGGGTTTTCCAAGAAATGTGGCTGGACTGACCATGTTGAGGCTTTGCTTGAATTGTCGAATTTGTTCTCAGCAACAATTTCGATTAAGATTTTTTCTGATGTCAAATTATAATTTTTCAAATCAATCTGCAATAATAGAAATAAATAATAGCAACAATGATAATGACCTAGATTTCCTTGTGAAATAGTTTGACATGCATGCTAACTAGATACAAAGGTCTAATTCCAATTTAATGTACACATACACAATGTATATTATTACACTTTTGTTTATCGAAAAAGGGTGGTTCTCATTAACGACGTGTTCCCAGATTAATAGAAAACTCCAATTTTATGTGGGCGCTTCGTGTATTTCACCGATTTTTGTACGCTGGCATACTTGTTGAAAGATCATGCTAATCGCAGATAGTGTGAAAAAGATCAATTATTCATGTTAAGGGGGTGTGCCCACTGCCTCAGTCAGTTTCCTCCAAAACCTGACTTTACTTTTTAAAGTAATTAAACAATTATTTTTTTACATTATGAAGTAAATAAAAGAAATATGATAGAGTAGTTTTTTTGAAATGTAAACTTCTTTGGGCGCGTTGCGTTGATTGTGGGCACTGAACAAGACTGAGCCGTCACGCTCGGCTATGTAACGCTCGTTCGGGTAAAGTCGGCTCGAGTCGACTTAGGGAACGAGAGAAATATATCATATAGAGGTATTTAATATCAATTAAATTGAAATTTAAATGAATAAATAAATTCATATCCCCGAGCAGATTCGATCCCGAGCCGCACGGGTGAGAAGCCGGCACGTTAGCATCAGACCAGCGCGGGACTCGTAAGCGAATATTCATATCGTCTATTTGTATATTATATCGTATGATCAAAAAGTCTTTGGATCGCTATTGCCGTGGAATTTATGTCAATCTATGAAATTATTTACTTTTATTAATTTTGACATTTACTTGACAACTTTCAAGTCAGCAGGTTATAATTCAAAATGTTTCAGGTAGAACATAAAATTTTTATTATTAAATCATACTACAGTAATGGAAATATAGGTGAAAATGGTAATTGGATTTATTCATCTCGTTTATGTTTGAATGAGTTTCGTGAGAGATTTCCCAACTTCGCAATAATTGAACGAGATTTTTTTCGGCAACTTCAAGGAACTGTGGGCAAATTTGAATAAACTGGTAATATCAGTGATAGTGTTTGATCTGGAAGAAGTCGGGTTAGAAATAATGATGTTATTGATCTGGTTAGGCAACGCATGCAGGAAGAACCTACCTTATCCTTGCGTAGGTTAAAAGAAGAAACCAATTTAAGTTATGGGACGTGTCAAACCATTGTTAAGCATGACTTGAACATGTTTCCTTATAAATTGCAGATGTTTCAGGAGTTACTGCCACCAGATTATCAGAAGAGAGTATCGTACTGTACCTGGTTTAATGACCATATGAATAACGATATCCTTGACTTAACATTTTTTACAGACGAATCTTATTTTTACCTATCTGGATACGTTAATAAACAAGTTATGCGTATGTGGAGCGAGAATAATCCTAATTTTCATAGTGAAGCTTCTTTATACAGCACGTGTCAATTTTCATTAGCCATAGGCGATTAATTCATGCAATACGTGACAACATGGCACCCCACCTTTCCTCTTCAATGCGAGCGCGACCGATACAAGACAAGCTCAAGTTAGCAGTAGCTGTTGGACTATTGACTAGGGTGTTTGTACTGCGCGCAGATATAATATTTACGCATTGCAAGGATTTTTCTTTTTCCTTTCAGTAAATGCAGAGAATTATTAAGCTGCGTTCACGCTGCATGTCACAAACAAAAGCGTAATTCTAATGAAATTAAAAATATGGTAAATAAAAAAGGATTCTGAAAATAATAATAAACTACTAGATCGCGGCGGCCATTTGATGATGACGGCTTTTATTGCAGACTAGATCGCAACGTGTTCGCAGCTAAACATTTAATGTAGAAGTGGGAAGATCGGTGAAAGTCGTTGTGATGTCGATTGTTGTCGGGATTGGTGACGGATAGTAGGGGTGACACACGTTGCCACATATTATTTGTATACGTATAAATCGCATGTAAACATTGAATCCATATACCTAATGAAAATTGACACATACGGTATAGTCCTAAGATTGGTGTGTGGGTTGCAATGTCCCGTAGACGGGTAATAGGGCCAATATTTTTTCAAGGTACCATAAACGCTGAAAGATATATAAATCAAATACTCAATCCTTTCATCAATCAATTGCACGATGATGAGCTTCATAATGGATACTTTCAGCAAGATAATGCGAGACCGCATGTTGCCCGAGTCATCATGGAATATTTACGTCAATTTTATGACGAAAGATTAATATCAGATGGACGTTACCCACCTAGGGCTTGTGATTTGAGTGCCTTAGACTATTTCTTATTCCCATTGCTTAAGAATACCATTTTTAAAAATCCAGTTCAGGCTTTAGATGTATTACAAGAACGTATTGTTGAAAACTGTCTCGCAGTAACACCTGATCTTTTAATTAAAGTTTTTAATAACATGGGCCAGCGTGTTAACCTATGTATTCAAGAACAAGGAAGACATTTTGAACATCTTTTATAATTTTTTATTGTAAAAGCGTACTTGCCTGAATGTTATTGCTTCATTGTTGGAGTTTTTTCTTAACTATAATGAACCCTATTTTTTTATTAGTTATTAAAGCTTTGTTTATTTATAAATGCATTTTGTAATCTCTATAAATGTTATTAAATATACATAAAATTCAAATAAATATCATAACCTAAAATCTATTTTATTTGTAACTTATGTATACTTCAAAGTCAAGAACCACAGAAGTAAATAATTCTATAGATAGCTTTACGTTTCATGGCTATAGCGATCCAAATACTTTTTGATCATACAGTATATACATGCGTCCGAACCGACCCAGAAGCGTATCGGAAAATTTTTCAGTCGAGGAACCCTTTAAAGTTGTTCGTACACCCACGCGATTATATTTCGCAGCCGCTGCCATAGCAACGGCGGCGAAATTGTATTTCGCGGACTGTGTTGCGTTCGTTAATTGGTAACTTCGCGGACGGTTAACCAAAAAATTTGTTGTTTGTGTATGAGACATTATCTCTATAATAATATAAAATAATATTTCGCGCTCAGGTAAGTTTTAGTATTTTTATTGAAATGATATGGATGACTCGGAAACTGCTCAGTATATTCCGGGTGTTAAAGAACGTCTATACGCATTTACTATAATTTGTATACCAATGCAAAACAGAAACGTTGAGAATAGAGGATTGCTTTAATTGCTCATTACATACGAATTTATAAGCATTTAATTCTTTTCTGTTACACAGGATGGATGAAGAAAATCAAATCGATGACAAATTAAAACGAAAAAGGAATTGTCTAATGCGCGCGTGAAGAAATATCCTCAAAAGAAGCACACTAAATCTCAGCAACTGAATTCGTCGATGCAGGATGACCCTAATGTAATATAGAACGAAAAAAAGAGTTGGATTTCGTATTATTAACCTCGCCTTGATGAAGTTTTCACTTCTGCCGTGTGGTTTTAAGCACATCCATTTTCTTGTTTCTGAAAATATATGTAGAAAAAAAATTAAATTAGCAAAATATCCAAAAATTAAGGACACTCTCGTAATTTAAAATATATTCTAACTACGTCCTTGAAAAAAAAACAAAAATATATTTTCACAATTAAACCTGTGATTTGTAAAATAAAATAAATACTGCAAGACTAATTGTTGGAGAAAATTTAAAGTCAAACATGGTACAGTTTTATCGGTTTTGAAACACATAGATAAGGGTTTTATGGTCTAGTGTCGTTTTAACAAATCAAACGTACGGTGCACTCATAACTCAGAGTGCCTTACCGCTGCAACTTAACATGAATATTCCATCTTTTTTACTCCACCTGCGATTAGCATGACCGTCCAAAACGTATGTCGCTGTACAAAAATCGAAGAAATAGAGGATGCGCCCACTTCAAATCGGGGATCATTCAAACTGCCTTAAGTCGCAGCGGTAAGGCACTTTGATTTATGTGCACAGTGCTCTTGATTTGTCGAATCGACACTAGACATGTGTCATTCAATCAACGTGCACTGTAAATGGGGGATCATAAAACCCCTACCTAATGTGTCTCTGCTAGAGTTCTCAGAATCGATAAATCTCGTATGGCGAAACTCCGTCTGCTAGCCGAAAAAACTGTACCATGTTTTACCTTAAAATTTCTCCAACAATTAGTTTAGCGAAATTTATTTTATTTTCCAAAACATTGATATAATGGTAAAAATATTTTTTCGGCTCTTTCAAGGACGTTGCTAGAATATTTTTTAAATTAAGATAGCGTCGTTAATTTTCGGATATTTTATAATCTCGTTTTTAATTTTTTTACATATATTTTTGGAAAAAGGACCACGCTATCATATTTCTTTTATTTTTTTTAATAATGTAAAAGATAATTGCTTAAATATTAAAAAAAATAAAGTCAGGATTTGGAAGAAACTGACTATGGTAGTGGACACTCTTCTTTAAGGGGGAAGCACGAGTAATATGTGTATATTTTTATTTAATTGGTGAGTACCTAATCTGTAGAATCTATATGAGTAGCTCATGTTCATGCATTATCGAATGCCATTCCTAAGAATTTTGGGTACCTTGTATCACTTTGTATATTTGTTTTAAGTATAACTGATTGGATCACATCTAAAATATTTGAAATTTTCTTTAATACTCAGTTACTTGAACACATATTACCTCCATACCAGTCGGGCTTTAGAATGGGACAGAGTGAGACTTTCTGCATGTGATAAAGGACATGCTTTGGTTATATTATATCTTGACATTATATGTGAAGACATAAGTGGATAAAGGTGTCATGTTGCGTTTCTAAAGTTCTGAGTAAAATAGCATAACACATCTTAAGCTGGATCTTTTTTATCTAGTTTTTGATTGAAATGATTGTAATCTCAAAAAATAGATACAAATTGGGTTATTTTCTTTTATGTACCTATTTGCATTTTAAACATTTTGTGAAAAAATGTGACATGGGAACTTTATCCACTTATGTCTGTATTTGTAAATAAAAGAAATCAAAAATCGATTTTCTGAAAGTCCAAGATTATACATACATAGTCCATTCATGCAATGCAAACCTGATGTCCAACCCCTGCTTTTCACACAACCCGCGTATTAACTCTATACATAAAGTTAGTCTCAGAAACACTTACTACATAATTATAATCCAGGCGTTCTTCTCTTACGTTATATGTAAACAAAAGGGCGTTATCTATTTCGATGTAGAAACGCAAAATGGGACCATTAGGCGCATCAGGGTGTTGCCAGTTTATACTCAAAATTTTATCATCTTTTATATCGTAGTTAATATTTACTGGAACTGTTGGTGCTAAAACATAATTTTAAGTTAGTGTTATGTTAGGCATATATTCATAAGTGTTTGTGGAGCAACCTAGAACCAAAAGTAATTAATGGGCAATGCTCTGGTGAGAACGGTTAGTGTTAATCAGCAGAAATATGTTGCAGAGATCTTAATTGGCATTAGTATAATCTTTGATAATGTATTATGAGTGTCAATCTTCTTGATTCAAAGAATTGGTTATTCCGGAAAACATCTAGTCTTTAATCAGAAGCTAGTTTGAAAAGAAACTGGTGGTTATCAAGTCAGAATATGGTAAGATTGTCAAAAAAATCAGAAAAAGATGTCCTCAGGATTTGCTGCTTGTTCCACATTTATGGAGCATAGTCTTCGATGAATTAGTGATACCAAGTGACGGAAACTCAAGAATAATTAAAATAGCTTATGCGTATGACTTGGGCATAGTGGTCGTGAAAATACTAAACTGGAGGTAGATAAGAAATACGTTGTGTTTTTGGAAAGGATGGCTGCTGGATTGAAAGTAGCGAGGTGAGAATTTCAGAAGGAAAAACAGTTGGGTGCCATATTGTAAGTAATGTGTAGTACGTTTTATCTTATTAATTCTATAACTGATTTTGGGAGAAAATTATATGACTTTCAACACTTATTATTAAATATACATCCTAACCTTCAAAAGCTATAGACAGTTTAGAGTACTAGATAGAATCAGACATTTTACTTACCATTATCTCGATGGGCAAAAACTTTTGCAGTATTAAACAGACCACGCTTGTCGAGTAGGAGATTTTTTGCTCGAACCTAAGATAAAACAAAATGTAAGTAGACACTAAACCATGACATTTTTTAGATGTCATTTACTAGATCACATCACTCAAGCAATTTTGGAGCACGTCGCGTCGTTAGAAGTGCAATGTGAAGCATACATTTTTCCTATAAAACTTACTAAAGTTTTATAGGAAAAATGTCTTCATTCAAAGAATTATTCGAAAAATGTTTGCATAGAGTATGATACCTTTTCATGGCAAATAAAAGGATGCTATTTTTGAAATAGTATTAATATTTCTCTTATGTCATAGGATATTGAATAAAAATAAGAATTTTGTTAGTCCCACTTTTAGGTAAACCTTTTAATTGTATTTTGCGTTTGTATAATCTTACATATATATCAATAATGGAAATATCACGGATACATAATACAAATAGGAAAAATAATATCGGGTTAATCCGCTGTAGTGCAACCGCAGACACGTGTTTCAGACTCGCTGGTCATCGTCAGTACGTGTAGCCAAGGAATAAAGTGGGATATCCTTGGAGATAGAAACAAAAGGAAGACCATCGGGGAGACAGACCACCAATTGCAGCTTAAATGTCAGAAGATCCTCAGGTCTGAGTGACAACAACTGACACCGCCGCAAGGCAGACATTGTCAACCCGCGTGCCGTCCAACCCAGGAATGATAAATCAATAAAGGAAATATCACGGATACATAATACAAATAGGAAAAAGTGGGTTGGACGGCACGCGGGTTGACAATGTCTGCCTCGCGGCGGTGTCAGTTGTTGTCACTCAGACCTGAGGATCTTCTGACATTTAAGCTGCAATTGGTGGTCTGTCTTCCCGATGGTCTTCCTTTTGTTTCTATCTCCAAGGATATCCCACCTTATTCCTTGGCTACATCGTACTGACGATGACCAACGAGTCTGAAACACGTGTCTGCGGTTGCACTACAGCGGATTAACCCGATATTCTTTTTCCTACTTACATATATATATAGTCGGGTCGTTTTCGCAACCTACACGGCAAAAATACGAACTAAAAACGGTGATTCAATACCACTACAAATTCCAATCAACCGGATCAATTTCAGAACAATAAAATTCAACCAACTAATTAATATTTTAGCATAAATAGCTACGGCTAGTAAAATACTATTACATGAAAGTCAGTTAGAAATTAAATATTATAGATAAAATTATTAAATATTACTTTTCTATATCAGTATTTTATTTAATACATAGCTATTCTGAGCATTGTTGTCAGATTTTTATTTTCACGGAGCGGATGACACTTGACAAGCGTAGCGTATGACAAGCAGGTGACTAGTATTCAGTATAGCGTTTTTCGAACAATTACACATGAGAAATTGATAAAACAGATATTAATCCAGTAATATTTTGTATTAATGATAGCGGTAGTAGCAATTGTGAAAGTTATTATTAATGTTAATGAATGTCACACTGTGGTCATCTTTACTATTATAGTTTTAAGTCTCCCCTTAATGACAGCGCGGAAGTACTGGTAATTTGTGATGGTAACCAGATAGCGATGCGAGTTTGTGGTTAAGTTGAACGTGAACTGATTGCAAGATTATTTGCAAATGATTTGCAAAGAGTAAGATTATGTATAAGAAACTGAGCGAAGAACTTTTATTTCACATAATTAAATGACCTTGCTATTAATAGTGTTTGAAATTTTACTGGCACATAAATATTTCGCAGTTTGGATTTTATAACCTACGATTATCTGACATAAAAGAATACAAGCTAAATATTGTCAGAACGTGTTTTCCAATTTACTTATAAGAAGCATTAGAAACGCTGACTATTATTATTCTGAGGGAAATCTGTTCTTAAACAACGTCATTAAAAACTAATCAGCACACTTTCCTGTTCAGAAATAAGTCAAATATATTGATCTAAACCAAATTATATAAGAGAAGGTAAGTTTAATTCAACAGAAATGTTTGGTTTTACTTGTAATTGCGTTATGTTATTTAGAATAATCACGTAACTGATAAAACGAACGTAGCTTAGAAAGGATTGGAGACTGATTAAATTCAGTATCTATATCAAAAGTCAAAGACAGATTTTGGAACCTGTTGACATATTTGTTCATAATGCTTTGGCAGAAGATTACGATAGTTAAAATAATTTGTACTTATATAGATCAGTTGAAGAAAGAACTCTGTCTAATCGAAAAAGTAGATGACTCTAAATGAAATAACAATTGTTTGAAAATCACATATATAATACTGTTTACAAAATTTTCAAATTTGAGAAGGTATAACCATGTTGACTGTAATAGAGGAATGGTGGATGATTGATTTCAGAATAAAATAATGATCGAGTTTATTATTGTGACAACAAGATAAGCATTTGCATGGGGGGGATGCAGTTAAAACATATTTCTGTTAAATTATTTTTATAGTTTTTCTAAAATAACCTTTGTATATTTTCTGTAGGACTTTAATTTTTTAATTATTTATTGTTATTAATGGAATTAAGATTATATAATTTCAAAAATATATGATAGTCTTGTAATAATATTAATGTAGTACATTATAAGTCGGGATAGTAAAAATACTTGTTCATTATTGTATTATAATTTAAAGTTGCTTGGTAAGTTAAATTCTGATCAGTAGCAAAGATTAAGCTTACGAATACTCAACATTTGAAATACTTTAAAATATGTTTGAATTGTTTAATTCTGCATTAAATATAATCTATAACAACAACAAATTTATACTAGTTTAAACCTTAAGTAAATAATAATGATGTGTTTAGCTTAATCAAAAATGTTTGATTAGCATGCAAAAATTATGTTGTAATCAATGATATACCTACGAGAAATGTTTCAAACAATTTACTTTCAGTACACCAGTGATAATGGTAATAATCATAGTGAACAGTAAGAATCTGGCAAACAAATGTTTTTATAATTAGTGTAATACTTTTCTGACCTTCTCGCTGTTGCATATAAAAATACTTTAATTTTGATGCATTTAATGGAAAAGCAATATAGCACTATTCGTAAGGATACTGCTGTACAGCTATCTTTGCTACTAAATATCTTTATTGTCCGTAGTAAAACTAACTCGAACATAATTATTAAATACATTCCTGATTGTTTAAATGAATTTCAAAGGATCAATTCTCTCTGAAAATCTAAGCTTTTTTATATTTATAACAGCACACAAGTTCATACAAATATAAAATAATCATTATATTCGGCTTTTCAATAGTACTTAGCAAAATTATTATCAAATTAATAGTTACATATTAGAATTAATGTCGGTAGTGCTAAAACCACAAGTCTAATTGATCATTTAGTGTTATAGTGTCAAAATTAATATTACTTGACATATCAAATTTTCCAACGTCTTAAATTTGACGCCATTTTAATTTTGGTATCGCATGTCGGTTGCGAGAGCGATTCTAGATATATGGCGGAAACGCGTCACATTCCGTTGCACGTCATACTAGATCCATGACGGCTCACCTTGTATATGTTGCCGGATATATTTTTATTTCTGTCCGTGACATTCGATATAACCAAAGAAAAAAATTATTCACAATACAATAACTATAATGTAATATATTTAGTAATTGAAATGCTCTAAGACTTCAGTCTTTCTCAACTTATTTATTATATTGATTTAGATTGTCGAAAAACCTTAAATGTTTCATTACGTATCCATGATATAATTTAAAATTAGCAATACTTACGCTATTCACATTTAATTTAACACATGATTATAGAAAAGTTTGTAAAAAGCCTCGACTGTTTACAGAAACCTTTCGGCATTATATTCAATGGACGCAAATAAATAGTAAATACACTTCTAAGAAGCACTGTTTTTAAACAATTTATATCAAAGCAAAAATAAACATTAAAAATTTGACAGGAAGAATATACACAACGCACTTCTTTTTGACAGATATGATTTATCTGCCAACACCGAATTGAACTATTAGTCTATTAAAAATATGTAATAAAGAAATTTAATATTGAAACGGATATTATGTGTTTATTTGCCATGAATGCGTATATTACGATCAATTTATAAATCTTCTATTTAAGCTAATGAAATAATTTAACAAATTAACTTTTTTAGTTTCTCTAATACAGTTATGACAACATGTAAACGTCATCGATGACGTGCGACGGAACTTAACGCGTCTCCAGTATATATATTTTTTGATTTTCAATGGCAACCAAAGAAATGTACGAATTACTTGAAAATATACGTGCTTGCGATTTTAATGACTGTTGATTTCCCTTAACGTTTTATATTTATTAATGAATCGATGTCCATCAAAACAGTTCTCTGGTTTCGTGTCATTTTAGTTACTCCATTTTTTTTATATATATATATATATATATATATATATTAATTTAATATGTATTTAATATGCATTAAACACATATATCAAATTCTTAGCCGTATCTGTTAATACATATGAAACACACACATATATCTATATACGTGCGAGTAGATTTCTTGAAAATTTGCGGCTTATATTAAATTGAAAATTACTTGCTTTCTTTAAGTTAATTAATGAACTTAGGGAAAAGAGTAATTTCATCATCGAAGACTAACAATGTTAGTTTCGCCCAAATGCTCGTCAGTCCGATAATGAAATCAGACCTTTTCCCTATTATTTTCGATTTGTATTTATACAAACTGAAGTGATCTTAGCAAGCATGAGAGAATTAATTACTTAATTCACTCTATGATACAGAGGAAACATATTTATATGTTTTGCCTCCTACCGACTTGAAACACATATTGTGTACGTAACGTCGGTATTAATGAAAAATCCTTATTTCATTCAGGATAATTGTATTAATTTAATATGTATTTAATATGCATTAAACACATATATCAAATTCTTAGCCGTATCTGTTAATACATATGACGAGCATTTGGGCGAAACTAACATTGTTAGTCTTCGATGATGAAATTACTCTTTTCCCTAAGTTCATTAATTAACTTAAAGAAAGCAAGTAATTTTCAATTTAATATAAGCCGCAAATTTTCAAGAAATCTACTCGCACGTATATAGATATATGTGTGTGTTTCATATGTATTAACAGATACGGCTAAGAATTTGATATATGTGTTTAATGCATATTAAATACATATTAAATTAATACAATTATCCTGAATGAAATAAGGATTTTTCATTAATACCGACGTTACGTACACAATATGTGTTTCAAGTCGGTAGGAGGCAAAACATATAAATATGTTTCCTCTGTATCATAGAGTGAATTAAGTAATTAATTCTCTCATGCTTGCTAAGATCACTTCAGTTTGTATAAATACAAATCGAAAATAATAGGGAAAAGGTCTGATTTCATTATCGGACTGACGAGCATTTGGGCGAAACTAACATTGTTAGTCTTCGATGATGAAATTACTCTTTTCCCTAAGTTCATTAATTAACTTAAAGAAAGCAAGTAATTTTCAATTTAATATAAGCCGCAAATTTTCAAGAAATCTACTCGCACGTATATAGATATATGTGTGTGTTTCATATGTATTAACAGATACGGCTAAGAATTTGATATATGTGTTTAATGCATATTAAATACATATTAAATTAATACAATTATCCTGAATGAAATAAGGATTTTTCATTAATACCGACGTTACGTACACAATATGTGTTTCAAGTCGGTAGGAGGCAAAACATATAAATATGTTTCCTCTGTATCATAGAGTGAATTAAGTAATTAATTCTCTCATGCTTGCTAAGATCACTTCAGTTTGTATAAATACAAATCGAAAATAATAGGGAAAAGGTCTGATTTCATTATCGGACTGACGAGCATTTGGGCGAAACTAACATTGTTAGTCTTCGATGATGAAATTACTCTTTTCCCTAAGTTCATTAATTAACTTAAAGAAAGCAAGTAATTTTCAATTTAATATAAGCCGCAAATTTTCAAGAAATCTACTCGCACGTATATAGATATATGTGTGTGTTTCATATGTATTAACAGATACGGCTAAGGATTTGATATATGTGTTTAATGCATATTAAATACATATTAAATTAATACAATTATCCTGAATGAAATAAGGATTTTTCATTAATACCGACGTTACGTACACAATATGTGTTTCAAGTCGGTAGGAGGCAAAACATATAAATATGTTTCCTCTGTATCATAGAGTGAATTAAGTAATTAATTCTCTCATGCTTGCTAAGATCACTTCAGTTTGTATAAATACAAATCGAAAATAATAGGGAAAAGGTCTGATTTCATTATCGGACTGACGAGCATTTGGGCGAAACTAACATTGTTAGTCTTCGATGATGAAATTACTCTTTTCCCTAAGTTCATTAATTAACTTAAAGAAAGCAAGTAATTTTCAATTTAATATAAGCCGCAAATTTTCAAGAAATCTACTCGCACGTATATAGATATATGTGTGTGTTTCATATGTATTAACAGATACGGCTAAGAATTTGATATATGTGTTTAATGCATATTAAATACATATTAAATTAATACAATTATCCTGAATGAAATAAGGATTTTTCATTAATACCGACGTTACGTACACAATATGTGTTTCAAGTCGGTAGGAGGCAAAACATATAAATATGTTTCCTCTGTATCATAGAGTGAATTAAGTAATTAATTCTCTCATGCTTGCTAAGATCACTTCAGTTTGTATAAATACAAATCGAAAATAATAGGGAAAAGGTCTGATTTCATTATCGGACTGACGAGCATTTGGGCGAAACTAACATTGTTAGTCTTCGATGATGAAATTACTCTTTTCCCTAAGTTCATTAATTAACTTAAAGAAAGCAAGTAATTTTCAATTTAATATAAGCCGCAAATTTTCAAGAAATCTACTCGCACGTATATAGATATATGTGTGTGTTTCATATGTATTAACAGATACGGCTAAGAATTTGATATATGTGTTTAATGCATATTAAATACATATTAAATTAATACAATTATCCTGAATGAAATAAGGATTTTTCATTAATACCGACGTTACGTACACAATATGTGTTTCAAGTCGGTAGGAGGCAAAACATATAAATATGTTTCCTCTGTATCATAGAGTGAATTAAGTAATTAATTCTCTCATGCTTGCTAAGATCACTTCAGTTTGTATAAATACAAATCGAAAATAATAGGGAAAAGGTCTGATTTCATTATCGGACTGACGAGCATTTGGGCGAAACTAACATTGTTAGTCTTCGATGATGAAATTACTCTTTTCCCTAAGTTCATTAATTAACTTAAAGAAAGCAAGTAATTTTCAATTTAATATAAGCCGCAAATTTTCAAGAAATCTACTCGCACGTATATAGATATATGTGTGTGTTTCATATGTATTAACAGATACGGCTAAGGATTTGATATATGTGTTTAATGCATATTAAATACATATTAAATTAATACAATTATCCTGAATGAAATAAGGATTTTTCATTAATACCGACGTTACGTACACAATATGTGTTTCAAGTCGGTAGGAGGCAAAACATATAAATATGTTTCCTCTGTATCATAGAGTGAATTAAGTAATTAATTCTCTCATGCTTGCTAAGATCACTTCAGTTTGTATAAATACAAATCGAAAATAATAGGGAAAAGGTCTGATTTCATTATCGGACTGACGAGCATTTGGGCGAAACTAACATTGTTAGTCTTCGATGATGAAATTACTCTTTTCCCTAAGTTCATTAATTAACTTAAAGAAAGCAAGTAATTTTCAATTTAATATAAGCCGCAAATTTTCAAGAAATCTACTCGCACGTATATAGATATATGTGTGTGTTTCATATTGCAGTGATCTTGAATAAATAATAATATGTAAATAAATAAGTATAATCAAGATCACTTTAAGATTTTATTTAAATTAATTTTTACTTTATTCATTTTTACCATAATGTGTATATAAATATTCACTATATCGATATTTTACGAGAACTTTATTTTTTATTTAAGTAAAACAATAAAAGAATCTTAGTAAATTTTTATAAGGTCATAATATTAAGACGTATTAAATGGTACGTGAAAGGGAACGAGCAAGTGTTCCCCGCACAAAGATTTCTGGCATTGGCAAAGATCGACTGTGTAGACCGGCGCAAAAAGTATTGTTCGTCAGGTGCACGGCTGAGTCATAGACATATAGACGAATTTATATTCACATGTTTGTTTACCTTTTTCAAGGATTGTTAATGCGCTGTTTCTCCAAGTGACCGATAAGGGCAGCACCGTCGACATACAATTTTGGAAGTGGTATCGGTATATGCCGAAAATTGCCGGACGTTTTTATAAAGAAAATTAGGCATAAAAGAGCGGACGGATAAAATTTCCAGGATTGCTGGTGCAAACCGCTCTCTTTAAATAATCTAAGAGTAGGTGATAAACCACTTCCTCCTCTTTTAAAAGGATTACTTTTAAATCCGGACTTAGAATAATTTTTGAGATTTTCGACACTTATGAAATTTTTAACAAGATTCAACACTTGTAATATTTTCTTTGATAACATGCAACGTGTATTACATTGAGATTTCTAGTTATTCTTGTATAAATATTTATGTATGAAATAACCTTATTTATGAATTCGGATTTTTGAATTTATTTAATTTCATTTTATTTTCTTTTTCCTAGAGTGTTTTGTTTTGCATGTAGGGGTACTATGCCATACATTATGACAAAACTTTTCTAGTAATTGTAATGATAACTTTGGATAGCATAATTATTTCATTTTCGTATAATTTACTTTTCTTTTAAATTTATTTATCCTTCAAAAGGGATTTGAAATTAATAATTTTGTTTTATGTGTATATAGGATTTTTATAAGTGAACAAATTTTTGAATTTCATTATGGATGAGTTTGAAACCATGTACGAAGAATTAAGGTGATTAGATAGTATTTGTTATAAATGTGTGTATAGTGGCGTATCAAATTCTTTGTTTGTAGTGGTGTTTTTGTATTGGAATTTCACGAGAAAGGTAAAGTTTATTTTTTTTATGTATATATTATTTCTTTTATATGTGTATCAAGTATATTTTTGTTGTATTTGGGTGTTCAATGTTAACGTGTTGAATAATACATCAGGAATGTGTGAAATGAATTATGTCGTTATTTAATTCATAGCATGGAGTCCTGGTGAATTTGAAGGACACGAATTGGTCTTGGTGGTACTGCGTTTGGGAGCGAGAAAAGGCACCAGGCAGAACTAATCAGGGCCGAGTTAATTTATTGAGTACGCAGAGACATTATTTTATTTCTTTTTATTTATTTAATTTAAAATTTATATATGCCTTAAGGAGTGAGCACATTGTGGTGTATGTTCGGGTTGTATCCGACGAGTTGAAAAGACATACTCGTAGGGTGGAACTTTGGGGTACCCAACTGTGTGAATTTGCTATCTGATGGTACTGTGTTGGGAGCGAGAAAAGGCGCCGGACAGGACTAATTAGGGCAAAGCCATTTCCTTAATGTTTATATTTTGTTCGCAAATAGTAAATCGTGTAAATTTTTGGTTATTTATATTCCAGTACAATTCATCATGTGTAATTTATTTTATTTTTGATTGTTTACATGTATCTATGACAAATATAATTCATAATAATCACGTTCACATTTTTTAGACATAAGCTTTTCACGACATTATGACTTCATTTATTTTTATTTCTTAGAATATTTTTATTGATCATGATGTATCAATTTGAATGATGATTGAAATATTGATTTTTTGTGTGTAAATATTTGTATATTGAAATTTTTGAATTCGTTTAAAATTATTTTTAATAAATTAGATGTTAAGATTTATTTTTGTATTTTATTTTCTTTACCTGACCTGGAGATAATTAAAGAGCAGGAGAATCGATTGGAGAATCTACATATATTTTCTGCCCCTGAGAGAATTATTTATTCTAAAACTGAGCTAGTTGTATGTAATAGTTTTGCTTAACCTACTTTTCAGCAGAAAATTCATCGTATCTTAGTCTAGCACAAGGCCTAGCACTGAGATGCGTGCTTGACTCTCAATTACACGTTGATTAAATAAATTAAGTTTATTTCATTTATATATAAATTTGCAAGAGTCACAGCATATATATGGACGCTAGCCAACGTGGGGCCATGATACATTTACATTTATATATATCATTTATTAACACTTTCTATAATGTATAAATAGCGACCAACGTAGTGGGGCAAAACTTTTACATTTTTATGCTGATTAGATAAAAACTTAATTGATTATTTAATATTCAAATAGCTGTGTAATTAGAGGGAGGTATTTTCACCTTTAAGTGCATTTGAATAATTAATAAGTATAATTCACAAGTAAATTTTGTCAAGTTTTGATTTATTTTTCTCCACAAATAAGTCTCTTTAAGTGCCAGGACAGATAAAGTAAATATGTCTGAGAATAAAGGTGAGGGTGAAAATCCTGAAAGTGGTATGGATACCAAATATTTATTTGAAACGTACAGGGAACCACAAGGCATTTCCTCTGTGACAGATTCAGAGAAGACGCTACCTCTTGATGAGGATGAAAATGTAACTGAAAATGTAAAAATTGAAACGAAAGAAATGCCAGGTGGAGACAGATTCGATTTTCTATTTGAAAAACTTTTCTGTAAGTTGGAATGTGACAAGATAGAGATGAATAAAAAGTTTGATGAGAATAAAACTGAAATGAATAAAAAGTTTGATGAGAATAAAACTGAAATGAATAAGAAGTTTGATGAGAAGTTTAAAGAAAATAAAGAAGATATAAATAAGAAATTAGACGAAAACAAAGCTGAGATGAAAGAAGAGATGAATAGAAATAAAATAGAGATACAAACTGTGGTAAAGTCGATGAATGAGAAGATTGATGAAAGGATTAAAGCCTGTAGAATGGAGATGTCAGCAATGAATGAGAAATTAAAGGAAGATGTGAAACAAAGTGTTACACAGGTCAATGAGAAAATTGAAGTGAATGAAAAGAAGTGCAGGGATAGCAGTAATTTTTTAATAGATGAAATGAATCAGAGGGCCTGTGTAGCAAGAGAAAATTTTAAACAAATAGAAGAAAAGATTGGAGGACAAGATGAGAAAATACAATTCTTGGAACTGAAGGTGGACAGTAGTGCCATGTCAGTTCAGAAAGATGTTCAAAATTTAACAAGTAAATTTGAGGACTGTAGAATCAAATATGGAACATGCACAGATTCACTTCTAAAATTACAGGATATGACATTAAATTGTCAAGATACGATTAAGAATTTAAAAACAAGAGTTGAACAAGGTACAACCACACCCGGTGTTGTACCGCAACAGATATCTATTGGTACAGAAAACATACCAAAATTTTCTGGGTACAATAAAGACAACCCAATGGCATTTCTTAAAACCATTAAGACATACATTCGTGGTATTAATGATGATATGTCAAAATTACATTTCATGAGAGGGTGTCTTAGAGATTATGCATTACTATGGTACGATATGGTAATTGATGAGGTACAGACGTACGAAGAATTAGAGAATATGTTTATCAGACAGTACTGGGGACAAACTCAGCAAAGGCGCATCAGACATGACCTTACCTTTGGAAAATATCGTTCCATCACGTCTAGAGAAAATTATGTTATTCGGAAATATTCTTTCTTGAAGCACATACAACCTGTGATCCAGGAGTGTGACATTGTTACACAATTAGCCAATCATTTCGAGCATGAGGTAGTACAAGCAGTTGCTTTACAGGGTATAGACACCGTTGAGCAACTCTTGGAATTGGTAAAGCGTCTGGACGACGTGGAAGATAGGAGTGTGTCTCAAAATAGAAATGGGTATAAAGCAAGTAATAATGGTAATTACCACAATAACCAACAAAGATACAGTGGTAATCGGTATCAGAATAATGGTTACCAGAGAGGAAAAGTGGAAAATGGTAACAATAAGAATATGAGTAATAATAGTAGTAGTAATGATAATAATAATAATTGGAGACAGGAGGGTCATGTAGGAAGGAAATATGGAAAAAATGAAACAGAAGATACCCGAGGATTTAATAACGTAATTATAGAAAGTAAAGAAAATAAAACAGAAGCTGTAATGAAAGATGCGTCAAGAGGAGCAATAAAGAAGGACCTGGATTTTTGGTAGGTCCAACCAAAGGGAAAAAGAAGAAACAACGAAGCAAGAGAAATTTTATAGATTTAAGTAATATAACCACTGAATTTCCACTGGTAGATGTTAAAGTAGGGGATGTATATGGTGTAGCTGTAATAGATAGTGAATTAGAATTGTCACTTTTAGATGGGGGATTATTTGATAAAAGGTTTGAAAAATTAGGTTTTTATAAGCAAGATAATGTATTTTGTATAAATATAGAGATGGGTGATGTAGAACTTGTAACACAATTTATTGTTACACCAAGATTAAAATATTGCTGCGTACTTGGGATGGATTTTTTGAGTCTATATACATCGAAATTGGAAAGGGAAAATAGAACCCTTCACAATAGTAAAGTAAACATTGTTAACAACCTCATGTACAAAAGAAGCGCGTAATTTCTTTAATTCGATTTTTTTCGATTATTATTAATTTATCTATTTTAGTCATGTAATACATTTTCGCGCCTAAAGAATTACTCATCGCTTCTTCCGTACATCAACAACTTTGGCTTTACGACAGGAGAGATTTCTAAAATAAAAATTGCTTTGTTAAGGTCACGTTTGAACGGTCCTTTCTCAGAAGGTCATCCTTAACCGTTTACCTAAATGAAGCCTTTTCGCTTATTTTAAACACGAAATACTTAACATTGCAGTTTCTTAATTATTAATTTTCTCGCGATCTAATTATCAGACGACAACAGATCCCCCGTCACGATGTTACTTAATCGCCCTTTTGTTTCCCATTCGAAACCTATAACTCTCCGATCAAAGATTTACGAGTTATTCAATATTTGTTCTTATTTAATTGTCTTAATATAAGGTGTAATGTATTTCTTCATCACTGCTTTACAATCGCATTAAATACTCATAATACTATAGAAAGAACCCTATTGTGACTCATCTTTCGTAATGTCTTTTACTACCTGTTATGTAGGTGCCCCAGAAACGTACATACCTGCAGTAATTTCTTAGACAAACCACCTCGAGTCAGGTGTCTTTCTTCCCTATATTTAATAACGAATCTGATTATAATGTTTTTTTCCCTGTATTTATTGATTGATTGTCCCGCGAATTATGTTCTCTTATTCTCTTAAAAACAGTTCGCGCCTTACCATCCCTACCCTGCCGTCTCCCGTTTCTTTTACCGCGACCCTATATAAGTCACAACCTGAAAAAAGATCA
Organism: Amphimallon solstitiale; assembly: GCA_963170755.1. Classification (NCBI taxonomy): domain Eukaryota; kingdom Metazoa; phylum Arthropoda; class Insecta; order Coleoptera; family Scarabaeidae; genus Amphimallon; species Amphimallon solstitiale. The sequence goes on along the minus strand of OY720677.1, from coordinate 112,358,313 downwards.
CTCTCTTAATTTTTTTCCTCTTACGCATCCACAGCTTTACATCGTTCCAAGTTCGCGTCCCTCCCAGTTCTAAGTCACGTTTGTTTTAGTGCCCTAGTACTTCAACATAACAAAGTCAAGTACAATCCGCGACCCCTTTCGCGTGTTTGTTTAATCGTTCGCGTACTCGTCAGACCCCTATTTTGATTCGCCGATTAATCAACGCTCGACTCCAGACTTACGGGACCCGAGGACAACAAGGACACCACAAAAGTAAAGTATTCCTCATCCTTATCTATTACTTTAATTCTTAATTTTCTCTTACAACCGCTACATTGAATTTTACTTTATACATTCTGAAAATATATCTAAAATCATTTACGGTTTGAGATTATCGCCCGCCTTAACTTCGACCGATAATACCTGCCTAACTAACAATCATTCGAACGACCCACTCGTTCCCTCTCACTCTCTCCCTTTCTATTTCACCTACTCCTTACGTGAACCAATATTTGTGTTATTGTGTTTTTATTTAAATAATTAATTAAAGAACTTAAGGACACTCTTGTCGTTTTATTTCCCTTAATTTTTTTCTTTATGTACTAATTACAATTCTTTTACAGGAAAATAAATATAATAATCCTACATTGTTTTATTTTCTTATTATATATTTTGTGTTTCTTTCCTTTTACGTAATTCACCATTAGAGCTAGCTAATACAACATTTTTTAAAACTAACATCATTTTAAAAATATAACAAGTGGCACCTTTTAAGGATATTCATTATTCATCCTCAGTATTAAAAGGATAATAACATGTCTTGGGACAAAGGCGCTCAAGATGATAAAATATTAGTTAATAATTCAATCATTGATAATTTTGATAGGGACCTCACTTTAAAAATAAATAATGATAGTTTGATTGACAAGGATAAAGGTTCACACCATGTGGATGATCTTCAAAGGGAAGAGTCCATGTTTGCCACGGGTGACATAAATAATAAATGTACACACCATGTGGAGGGTCTTCAAAAGAAAGACGCCACGAAATATATGGGTGACATAATAAATAAATGTTCACACCGGGAAATAAATATGGGTGACAAAAATTTGATTTGCAACAAACAGATTAATAATGATAATGTGAGTGATCCTTTGACAAAAGATGTTAAATTATTTAATGGTAATGTAGATTTAGCAGTAGACTATGATAATTGTTTTAAAACAGAAACGACTCATCCATCTTCCCATAAGCAGAAATTAAGTGTTCAATTTAAAATTAAAAGTTTGTTAAAAGATGAAATTATTGAAAATTTAGTATATAATTTAATGAACCCCATCACAGTAGTAATTAAGGAATATTTAGATTATTTAGAAAACATTGAGAATAATAAATTAAGTTTATGTTTATTTCAATCAATAAAACAACAGCTACAACTCCCCAAATTAATAGAAACATTATTGTTAATAAGTACTAATGCAAAGTGGTTTGTAAACGTTAATTCTCTTTGGTTGGTACAGCTATATAAATGTTTCGTGAAATTATATCCAATAGTGGTAAATTTATTAGTGAATTTAAATAAAATTGTTCATAAGGAACAAAATATTTTACATTATGGGTATGTAAAGCCCGTACAGCACATATTAAACCCACATGATGAAAATGTGTCACATCATGTGAATGATAAAATGATTTTAGGAATGAGTGTGAAATCTAAATGGATTCATGAGAGAATAGAGGCTTTGGATGCAGTTGAAAAGTACCCACAGCCCAGATATTTAAAAATGTTAAGAAGTTTTCCCAAAATAGTGGACTACAATTGCCACTTCATTTTAAGGGAACTCAATAATCAAATTATAATATTTGTGATACCAATGAAAGGTGTAAAATTTAAAGAATTTAAGTACACTTTTGTATATATAGTAATAAGTAGTTTTATTATTTTAAGTGTTTTAAATGTTATTTGTTTAAACTTTCTCGTCATGAAAGGAGTAAAGTTTAAAATAAACTCCAAGAGTTTTGCATATTTACTCCTGATTTGTATATAAATATAGAATGAGCATATTATAGGGAAATTTCATGTCTCTATGCTTTATATCAATAATATTGATAAGTAATGTATAAGTATATTAACTGGTATTTATGGGAAATCTTGAATTTATACCATTGGCATTAGCGATTCTCGCTTATAAATCGCAGATATTCCCATAGGGATATTTATGCAGTGATCTTGAATAAATAATAATATGTAAATAAATAAGTATAATCAAGATCACTTTAAGATTTTATTTAAATTAATTTTTACTTTATTCATTTTTACCATAATGTGTATATAAATATTCACTATATCGATATTTTACGAGAACTTTATTTTTTATTTAAGTAAAACAATAAAAGAATCTTAGTAAATTTTTATAAGGTCATAATATTAAGACGTATTAAATGGTACGTGAAAGGGAACGAGCAAGTGTTCCCCGCACAAAGATTTCTGGCATTGGCAAAGATCGACTGTGTAGACCGGCGCAAAAAGTATTGTTCGTCAGGTGCACGGCTGAGTCATAGACATATAGACGAATTTATATTCACATGTTTGTTTACCTTTTTCAAGGATTGTTAATGCGCTGTTTCTCCAAGTGACCGATAAGGGCAGCACCGTCGACATACAATTTTGGAAGTGGTATCGGTATATGCCGAAAATTGCCGGACGTTTTTATAAAGAAAATTAGGCATAAAAGAGCGGACGGATAAAATTTCCAGGATTGCTGGTGCAAACCGCTCTCTTTAAATAATCTAAAAGTAGGTGATAAACCACTTCCTCCTCTTTTAAAAGGATTACTTTTAAATCCGGACTTAGAATAATTTTTGAGATTTTCGACACTTATGAAATTTTTAACAAGATTCAACACTTGTAATATTTTCTTTGATAACATGCAACGTGTATTACATTGAGATTTCTAGTTATTCTTGTATAAATATTTATGTATGAAATAACCTTATTTATGAATTCGGATTTTTGAATTTATTTAATTTCATTTTATTTTCTTTTTCCTAGAGTGTTTTGTTTTGCATGTAGGGGTACTATGCCATACATTATGACAAAACTTTTCTAGTAATTGTAATGATAACTTTGGATAGCATAATTATTTCATTTTCGTATAATTTACTTTTCTTTTAAATTTATTTATCCTTCAAAAGGGATTTGAAATTAATAATTTTGTTTTATGTGTATATAGGATTTTTATAAGTGAACAAATTTTTGAATTTCATTATGGATGAGTTTGAAACCATGTACGAAGAATTAAGGTGATTAGATAGTATTTGTTATAAATGTGTGTATAGTGGCGTATCAAATTCTTTGTTTGTAGTGGTGTTTTTGTATTGGAATTTCACGAGAAAGGTAAAGTTTATTTTTTTTATGTATATATTATTTCTTTTATATGTGTATCAAGTATATTTTTGTTGTATTTGGGTGTTCAATGTTAACGTGTTGAATAATACATCAGGAATGTGTGAAATGAATTATGTCGTTATTTAATTCATAGCATGGAGTCCTGGTGAATTTGAAGGACACGAATTGGTCTTGGTGGTACTGCGTTTGGGAGCGAGAAAAGGCACCAGGCAGAACTAATCAGGGCCGAGTTAATTTATTGAGTACGCAGAGACATTATTTTATTTCTTTTTATTTATTTAATTTAAAATTTATATATGCCTTAAGGAGTGAGCACATTGTGGTGTATGTTCGGGTTGTATCCGACGAGTTGAAAAGACATACTCGTAGGGTGGAACTTTGGGGTACCCAACTGTGTGAATTTGCTATCTGATGGTACTGTGTTGGGAGCGAGAAAAGGCGCCGGACAGGACTAATTAGGGCAAAGCCATTTCCTTAATGTTTATATTTTGCTCGCAAATAGTAAATCGTGTAAATTTTTGGTTATTTATATTCCAGTACAATTCATCATGTGTAATTTATTTTATTTTTGATTGTTTACATGTATCTATGACAAATATAATTCATAATAATCACGTTCACATTTTTTAGACATAAGCTTTTCACGACATTATGACTTCATTTATTTTTATTTCTTAGAATATTTTTATTGATCATGATGTATCAATTTGAATGATGATTGAAATATTGATTTTTTGTGTGTAAATATTTGTATATTGAAATTTTTGAATTCGTTTAAAATTATTTTTAATAAATTAGATGTTAAGATTTATTTTTGTATTTTATTTTCTTTACCTGACCTGGAGATAATTAAAGAGCAGGAGAATCGATTGGAGAATCTACATATATTTTCTGCCCCTGAGAGAATTATTTATTCTAAAACTGAGCTAGTTGTATGTAATAGTTTTGCTTAACCTACTTTTCAGCAGAAAATTCATCGTATCTTAGTCTAGCACAAGGCCTAGCACTGAGATGCGTGCTCGACTCTCAATTACACGTTGATTAAATAAATTAAGTTTATTTCATTTATATATAAATTTGCAAGAGTCACAGCAATATGTATATATATATATATATATATAAATTTCTCAAATTGTAGATGGTTACATTAACGTCAATTATATATAAGAATTACAAAAAAAAAATAGAATTTTCATGAAAGAATTATCAAATTCCCAATTTAATTTAACAGCAAATTTCAATTAACACATTTGATCTAATAACAGTAATAACTGTTAAATAAAAGCCTTTACTAACCTAAAAATGTGATTATGAGAGATTAAAATTTTAGTTTTAGTAACGTTTTTATAATATTCAACTCATAACATGTAATTATTAACAATGCAGTATAAATTTCATATGTAGTTTGCCCTATTTACATCGCTTTTGAATAACCGACGTTTCGGCAAAGACTCGTCCGCCTTTTCACGGTAACCCTGTGAAGAGCTGTTTCTTGCCAAAAAAAAAAGAGTTTAAACTAGGAATATATTAAAATGACTTTGGAAAAACACTTATCACATATCTAAATCTGACGAATGATGTCATACTTGAACTCAATCTGTCCTCTGTAGTGCAGTATTAGATGACGTTTTCATACTTTCACGAATAATTGAAGCGTTAAATGGATAAAGGGGGTATGTAACATTTGTGTCAAAATTAGGATTATGATATGGATGAAGTAACATTTGTGTCAAAATTAGGATTATGATATGGATGAAGTGTCCAAGTACTTACTAATCTTGTGTCTAACTTTCACGAACGTCGTACTACTTCTTATAAGGTTTCTGAAGTGGATGAAGGAGTCAAGTGCATTGCATGTGCTGCTATCGTGTGGAAGAAGGAGGTAACGGCACTTACCCCCTTCATTCACTAACCAGCTGCTCTGTTTGGAAGTTGTAGTGGATGTTTAGATTGGTATATACTGTACATAACCTAAAAAGTGTTGACGTGATTTTGGTACAATTATGTCGAGCCGAGGAAGAAACTGGTTGAATTAGCTTTAATTAATCAAAATAGATCTGACAACACTACAGGCATAGAAGGTACGAAACTTACAGTACAGAAATTACAATGAAAACTACATCAGTGGAATATGAAAATGAATTTATGATTCACAGCTACTTACTTGTGTTCTAGATGTTGACGAAAATTGTGACTTTCACGAAGAGGAAAGCGAATATGAGCCCAGGAACAGTGATGCATCGTCCACTGATACGGCTGCTGATGACAATGTTATCGCTGAAGAATCATTAGAGGATCTGGATACAGCCGATAATACAAATTCAAATGGTGAGGCAATCCCCATAAATACGACTGCTAATGATACGGAACACATTGCTGCAGATTTGGCTGCAGCAGAAGAACTGATAGAAACACAATCACTGTCTAAGAAAAGAAAATATCCTGTACAAGAAAAAAACTACAGAAGAAAGGTCACCAACCCCAAGGAATGGAAGAAGAGAAAAGCTGCGATAAAACGAGCACGCGGTGAAGAATATGTGTCACAAACAGGTAAAGTGATGCCTGCTAAAAGCATTGAGCTAGGACTTTTATGTACAGATTTATGTAGATTAAAATGCTCAGAGAAATTTAGTGAAGATGTTCGAAGGCAAATTTTAGATGAGTTTTACAAATTAGATGTAAATGCTAAAAATACCCTTCTCTATAAAAGTATTAGCATGCAACCTGTAGCAAAACAGCGCAGAGAAGCAAGGAAACACAAGTCGGCATCTTTTAAATACAAAATTACTGTTAATGGAAGGGAAAATGTAGTCTGTAAAAAGGCATTTTCATCACTTTTTCAAATTAATAAAAAGAAGGTCGAAATTATACAGGGAAAGCTTAAACAAGGGGGATCTGCACCAACACTTGATCAACGGGGGTGTCATTCAAGCAGACCGCATAGAGTAAAGGATTTTGTAATGGCATTCATACAGCAACATATTCATCGCTTTCCTGCTGAACAATCCCATTATTCCAGAAATAAAAATCCGCACAGGTTATATTTATCTCCTTTGTTAAATATATCGATAATGTATAGATTATATATTGAAGAATGCGAGAAAAAAAACAAGCCTAAAGAGTATTTTGTCAAAAGGGGTACATACAGAAAAATTTTTTGCACAAAATTTAACTTATCGTTTAGCACTCCAAAGAGTGATACGTGTAGCACATGCGATTCGGGACAAGGAACTGAAGAGCATAAGGAAAATTACAAAGCAGCATTTGCATTACAACGAATACATCGGAAGAAAGCAAAAGACAACGAGAAAGTATGCTGCATGACAATAGATTTGCAACAGACTATGCCTTTACCCAGGCTGACCACATCTCAAGCTTTTTACTTGCGACAAATGTGGTTTTATAATCTGGGTGTGCATACTATCATATACTCCGGTAATAAGGCTTTTATGATGACTTGGACGGAAGACGTAGCAAACCGCGGTAGCAATGAAACTGGCAGCTGCCTGCATACATTAGCGCAGATTGACCAAGCATTTAAGGATAAAATCGAGCATTTAATAATCTGGTCAGACTCATGTGAAGGACAAAATAAAAATTTTAACTTAATCTGTCTGTATCAATTCATGGTTTTAAAAGGCTGGTTAAAAAGTATTGAGCACATATTTCCAGAGGTTGGTCATTCCTACCTTGACTCTGACAGGGATTTCGGACGAATCGAGAAGGTATTAAGGAAAACTGAAAAAGTTTTTGTGCCGGAGCAGTACCGAGATATAATCCGGAAGGCCAGTCCTAGAAACACTGTTATTGTTAACATGGAAAACCACTTTAAGAATATAGAGGGGTTATCAGAAAAACTGCATCTTATTAATAGGAAGAAACATATCTTAAATGAAAAATTACAATTTAGAGATTCTGTAAAATGGATCAGGGTTGAAGAATATGGGAGTTACTTGTACAAAACCAACTATGACGAATTTTGCCCTTTTTTAAAAGTAGATCTTCTTAAAACCGGAAGGCACAGAGTGTCTGGCGATATTTCAGTGGAACAGCTAGTTGGAAAGACCGGAAGTATTTCACATGAGAAGCTTGAGAATCTACGTGAACAAGCTCGTTTTGTAGATGAAGAATTTCGCTACTTCTATAACCAACTGTTTGAAGAGTACAGTCAGGAACCTCCAGCAAATTCACGTACGAAGCGTAAGAAAAAGTAATATTTTTGTACGTTAGAAATTTATTGATACTACATATGAATATTTTATTTCGAAGTTGATTTTTCGTATAATGTTCTTTTCGTTATGTTCGTTTATAATCTTGTTCACTTGTATTATATCTACTATATTTTGTGTGATAAATAAAAATAACATGAACTTCTTACACATTGCACCTTTCATTCATCACTTCAAATTGATGTAAACAAAATTCTGGTTTCGGATAAAAGAGGTATGTACATTTAAAGCTTGTTATTTCAGTACAAACAAACTTTTTTTAAAAATAAATTCAAGCCAATTGAAAAAGCATCCCAGAATCTATCAAAGTAAGTAGTTTTCAATAAATAGCAGGATTACTAGCTAAAACACCACAACTAAAACTTTAACTCCATTTTTCTCAAAAGTTCCAATTATGTACTTCCACTTTATCCATTTAACGCTTCAATTATTATTATTCGTGCGGATTTGTTGAATAGTTACCTCAAATATGTACGAATGATTCGCAAAATCCTCATGATGTATGGTACGGCAAATGTATTTCTTCCAAATATCACAGGTGGAAGATGGGTCCACTTGAACAGTTTTAACATCAAAATCACGATAGTATTCGATTTCATAGAATTCAATTTCACCAGCGGTTGAAGGTGGCAACCACCTCAAGCTTACATATGTGTCATTTGCGGCGTATATCTTCAGATCTGCCACTTTAGTCGGCTCTAGAGGTACAATTAGAAATTATTATTTTAAATGTAATTAATTTGATATATCTGTCTGCAAAAAAAAACTGTTATTTGATGAGAGTGTAACATTCGATCCGAATTTTGAAATTTTTCGATTACAAAAGTCGTTCAAAATTAAGTTTTAAACATACTTACACCAATTATGCAGTCGTTTCAAACAGTTTTCTAAACACTTGTTTTGCCGTCATAAATTTTAATAAACCTCTAGACCAGATATTCGCAAAATATGATTTGGGGTATTGAATTAAAAACGTATACAGTAGGAATTTTCGGTGTGCCAATATGCTCTACCTATAAGTAATCAACGCGTGCGAGATTACAAGGTTAAGTTTTAAACATAGTGTCGATAGCTTTAGCCGTTGAGGGGCAATTGTATGTATATCCGCGAAGACAGACGTTATTCAAAAGAACACTTTTTTTTGAAAAATCTTGCAAGCGTGAACTTTTTTTTCTTATCAACTATATTTTATTATAGAACGAATAAAAAGTAAAATATGTATTATAATTAGAGACTGGAAAATATGCACTAAAAAGTTTGCCAAATATACATGCAATATGCACTTAAAAATCCCTAAATATGCACTTACAATATGCAATATGCACTTATAATGGGCATTTATTTATTATGTTTTAGGAAATTAAAATTCATTTGTCGTATTTAGAAATTGTATATTTATTTATTACAATAAATTGTCGTATTTACAAATTATATATTTATTTATTACAATAAATAACCTAATAATATATTTCTTTAAATTTTCCATAGTTAAATTATGTCTACGATCTGTAAGTATATGTTTATATTGGGAAAATGTTCTTTCAACATCGCATCAATGATCGGTGCATTCTTAAAACTAGGTATTAATGAGGGGCTTATATTAATGTCTTCATTAAAATTGCCATTAATTACATTATTTATAGACTTAATGTAACGAAACCTCCATTTTTGCTTAGAATTGCGGCTAATTTTTCTTTAATTCTTTTTCCAGTCAATCCGTTGACTTTTCCAATTTTCTTTTCAATATCATTTACAATGCCAACACCATCATTTAAAGATAAATTTCTATCTTCTAATCTAGTAATTGCCTGCTCAATTATCGAAAAATTAGATTTAATATATGATAGCTGATTTTGTATTGTCGAATTATTGAAAATTACGTTACACTTTTCTATGGCAAGACTGGTTGCTGAATCAAATTGAGTTACAACATTTTTGATGCCTTCGTAATTATCGGCAAGAAACACAGCACATTTAAGCCATGTTCCCCATCTTGTTAAGATAGGTTCTGGTGGCAATGGAATGCCGGGAAGCATTTCGTTATATAATTGCACTCGTAAGGGCGCTTTTAAAAATACTTTTTTGATATTGCTAATTAAATTATTTACATCTGGAAACTCTAATCTAACTTTTTCAGCAACCCTATTTAAACCAAGAGCCAAACAAGTACAATGGATTAAATTGGGAAAAAAAATTTCATGCTTTGAGCTGATTTTAACATATACAAAGTGGCGTCAGTTACCATTAACAGAAATTTTTCAAAAGGTACTTTGTTGGGTAAAAAGAAATTCGCTAAGGACTCATTAATAAGCCTGGCTATGGTAACATGATTTGTTTTGTCTAAATTACCTACATTAATTAAATGTCTTTTGGATTGTGTTGAACCATTTAAGGTTCCAATAATCAAATTAGCAACCTGACGGTCCTTCGTGTCAGTAGTTTCATCAACAGAGAGCCAAAGATTTTGGTTCTTCAACTCCTTTCTAATACCATCGGTAACATCTTCATAAATTTCGTTGATGTATTTCTTGCGTAGAGCTGAGGAACTGGGTACATAAATGGGTTTATCATCGACTTTGCAATAAATTTTCAGGAATTCTTGAAATTTCGGATTGTCCAATTTATGTAAAGGAATATTACAACCCACAAAAGGATTACACAAATCTTTGGAAAATGCTTCTTGTGGATTTTTCGAATTATTGAGAAAACTTTCCTCCAAAAGTTGCTGCCGCGGTTTATTCAAATTTTCAGAAACCCTGTTCTGATGAAATGTTGTGTTCAAATGTTGCACTACTTGAAATTTCTTCTGGCAGGTAAGCTGTGTAACAAATATATATTTTTAACATTCAGTTATAATAATTATTATTAATTACTATATTACTACAAAAACTAGAAAAATAAATTGTATGGTTTTGTAAAGTTCTCCAGTTGTTTAAATTTGATTTATTTTGGTGTTTATGACAAAGAGATATTACAAAGATATATTAGCTTTAAAGAACATAAAATTAAACACATCTAATAATAATTTATTATGAAATTGTTTCATTATATTTATGGACACAAAAAAAATTCCCATAATTATAGAACTTGTTATTGACAAAATATTTCAAAATTCAACTTACCCTTTTGTCGCAGAGTGTGCACAAAACACTTTCTTCGTCTATAATTTTTAGTGCACTGCAATCACTTATACAATTTTTTATTAGAGATGACTTCGCTTAGCTATCTTCGGCATTTTCAAAACTTTTTAATTCACTTCTGTTTCACCAAATAGCACAAACCTTAGCACGTTTACGAATGAACAAACTATGAAGGAAATTATTTCTTTTTTTTATATTGATATTAGTCGTACGGTATAATATACCTGCATTAATACCTACATTTCTGAAAAGAATTTCGCAAGTGAGTTGCCCTGTAAACCGATTATCAGTAGAGTTAAATCCTATTTTTAGGAAAGTCCATATCATTATTATCTTTAAATATCAGATTTTATTATGGTTCTAATGAAAATGGCGAATATATGCATAAATATGCAAAATAATTATGAAATATGTACGTGCATATGCAGTTATGGTAAAGTGTCCAAATATGCATTATATGCACTAAAAAAATGGTAAAAAACGTATTCTGAGGGTGGAAAATGGATAAGTACACAGTATAGAAGGGATATACCAAAAAACAACAAATATTCATTTTGCATAAAATCCAGTTTCTAATTATAATTTATTGGTTACTTCCTCCAATATATCAAGACCCTGTCCTGGTCTACTATCAATAAGATTGGAAAGAGAAATACTAATTACCAGACCATCCTACATCCAATTCTAGTTACTAATACATTGATTGAACATTTTAAAGCTACTCTCAGAGAGAGAACGGATGCTATTCTTTAGAATTTGATTGAATGTAGTAGTCATAGTAGCATTAGATGAGTTTTCTGAACTGAGTTATTAAGTATTTGTTTCAAAATTAAATGCAATTTTTGTCAGGCTGGACCATTGCAACACTATCAAACAATTTAGTAAAAAACATAGAAGCCAAGCTTTTCTTCGGCACTTGCACATAAACAAATTATATAACCTTTTCATAATCAAGGCACAAAGTTTTCAACAACTAGTCAAAATTTGGGTCAAGTTGGAAGAAGTGGGTAAATGTATCGCTTTGAAATATACCAGGGAAGGAGAGGAGGAAGAGACAAAATAAGCAAATTTGGAGCCTGTGCTGATGTAATTCTTCGTCTCTCTTATGATATTACGCACAATAATCACAAATTATTTTTCGATAATTTATTTTGTTCATTTGACCTTTTACAGCATCTAAAGAAAAAGATAATATGGGCTAGAGGAACTTTGAGAAAGAACCGACTTGCCGATGATGATAAATTTAAAAGCGATGGGACAAAAAAGAAAAACTATGGAAGGAGCTGAAAGACATTTCTCAGTTGAATTTTACAACAGAACAGGTGGTGTGGGTCAACTTTTGGTTTTATATCCCCTGAGAAGATGAAACAAGTGCTGGTAGGGATATTTTTCACTTTGTTGATGTTGCGATTGTTACCTCTAGGATATTAAATAAGCGTCAGAAAATTTTCAATGTAGACCTATTGGAATTTAAAGCAAAACTGGCCGAGCACTTATCAATATGGCAACAGATTCAGAAAATTAGCGAATAAGACGACGCTCTGTTACACCACTAGGTATATTGAAAAAAAAAAAAGAAAAATGTCAATGTCGCAGCAATTGAAGTAGGGAAAAGTGAAACTGATCACTGGCCAATATTAACAGATGCTAAAAATGTCAGGGATGTCATTCAATGGCGTGCACAAGAAAAACGGGTTTATTAGTTATTTTGTACGTTTACATTTATTTATTTTTTCTATTAGTATCTATAGGCATTTTAAATATTGAAACAAAATGCAAAAGGAAAAATTCCTTACTACAAAAATGAAAAAGATATAAAAAATCTATATACGTATTTTGGCAACTAAATTGCCATCTTCAGAAGAAACCAATAGAAATTAATAGAAAAGTATTTTAAACGTAGTGTTTTTGGCTAGGGTGTAACCTTGGAAGATATGCTCATCACCAAATCACCAGAGGGATAACACTGTGTTACACCACTGGTGATTTGGTGAAAAGCTTATCTTCTAAGGTTAAGGTGGATTATTGGATTTTAAACATTAAAAAAAATATTAAGTAATTTTGATTAATTGAAATATATTATGCACAAGAGGGATAAGTCAGAGCACCACACTGCTGTAATAAAGGCTGATTCTTTCCATCTACTTTTACAACTGAAAAGGTAGAATATTCTTTGGTTAGACCAGTGAAATCCTTAATTTTTGAGAAACAAAAACAAGCTAGTTTTCTGTAACTTATGGCAAATGTAGACATGTAGACATTGCGACAAGATTTCATAAAATAGAAATGGCTGTAAGAATAGTCTGCCTTAAACCAACTTTGGGAATACAGTATCAAAAGCACTGGAACTGCGATTCTAAATGAGGAGCGCCAAGAAAATTGGGAGGAGTTCACCGTAGTGGTTTATGGATGAAACACTACAGATAAGCAGACGTTAAAAAGCATAATGTAGGCAATTTTAAAGATAAGTGCATGTGCTAATTATTACTGAAGAAATCTGAAGGCTTCTTAAAGTATCTACGATTGCGAAGAATTAACTAAGTGGAGGTATGTTGCCAAAAATAGAGAAAAATATCCAAACATTAAATTAGCTAATTTCTTAAACGTTCAAGTTTCTTTTCAATGTTTCCAACTGACATGTAACCAAATTTTCTAAAAATGCAATCCGAATTTCTTATTGTTTATACTCTGGTAATTAATTAAGCCCAGATGATTTCTTTCCGATTTCATATTTTTGGTAATGTTTCCATATCGTTCAATATGAAAACATTTTCTGAATAACCCTTTTTCCCAGTATTGCAGTGGTAAACCCCAAAGAATTGAATTAAGTACTCTTTATATCCCTTCTTATAATCAGTAACGCCTTTCAAGAACACTAGGTTCCCATGTATCACCTAGATGTTAAGTAATGGGTTATTACTTGTAAGCATTATTCGGAATTACTGTTAGATTTAGTAATTAATTGTCAATGTTCGTAATCATTGATGAATAATTTAAGTATCTGTCGATTTAATTAAACAATATATTGATATAAACTGCTCAATTTGCCTTTCAAATTTTTCAAACAAATTTTTACCTAATAAGCAAGGACAGGAATAACAAAATCGTAAATATAATTGAAATATTACCTCTAACTTGAACAAAAATATCATGGTCCTCATATTGATTCTCATAACCTCGGCCATATGTCAGTTTTAACACGTATTTAGTTTGCTTGGTGGCCGGATATTTAATGACAATCGTTGAATCAGTATTTACCACATAATCATAATTTAGGGTTTCCTTGACACAAAACTGCGACGCACAAGCTACCTCAATTGTATGTGATATATGACCTAATAAGCTTTCGCAAGGAAAACTTATATTGGCAACAACTTCTGTTCCATTTAAATAATCTCTTATGGTCGGGTATTCATCTTCACCTAGTGATTCTGAAAAAATAAATATAGAGATAATTACTGTTCTATTAATTTATCACAAAATGACCTTGAAATATTCAATTACCTTTAATAAATACAATCTACCATTACAACATATTTAACGAAGATTTATTTTATAATGTGAAATACGAGAGTGGTCTGAAAAGTGTGATAAGTAATACAGAGATGGCACCACAATGAAACATGCGTGTCATTTATGAAGTTTATAACCTTTAATTTGACAGTTGTGAAAGTTTGAGCCAAATACGTTGCGTCATTTGAATTGTACAGTTATAAATAATAAACGAGTTTGGTAGTTTAGTGGATATGCTGTGATCATATTGACGGAAAAATATCAAACAAGATCAAAAAGCAGGTATATCGTTTTCATGGGGAATCTGCACCATCACTTAAGACAGTTTGTTTCTGGTTGAATGAATTTAAACGTGGTCGTAGGAGCACAGAAAATGAATCAAGACCAGGAGGAAAGTGGCTACCACTGACAAAATGATCACCAAATTTCATGATCTCGTTTAACCTTTACCCAATTGAGTGTTCTTCCCCGACGTAAAGTGCGAAGTGGGGTAACTCAGTGACCCCTGTTTGAAAACTACTTAATCAATATAGTAATCTGATATATATAATTCTAAGGTTGATTAAAAGTTAATTCATAAACTTGAACATACATATTTGAAGCATACAAAAATATTAACTTATAAAAAACTCAAAAAACATTATTGTGCATTGGCGCAATTTTCATAGCAAGTGTAATTTTTTTCAATTCGTCGGTGTCTTGAGCATATGAATTTTTGACATCTTGAACATCTTAGAGTACTTTTTTTGTCATCTTTTCGGGTGCAGAAGTAACACCTACCTCTCTTTCTATCGGTAGGTAATGGTGCGAGTGGCAGAATTTCTTCATTTTTGCATACTCCACAGGTAGCCAGAGCTCGAATGACGGGCTTTTCTAAGTTCTGATTGGTTTCAAGTCTTCTTTGCATATTAGGCAATGCTAAGGATTTTCCTAAATCCAGCAGGTACTGTCGCCGGGCCCTCATTTTTCCACGATTCCAATGTGGATTTTGGTGAATCCAAATTATAAAACTATTTAGAGATGCTATGTCAAGCATATTCATAAATAACCTCAAAGGCCATCTGGATGTCCTCCTAGAGCATGTATACTCTCTTGTTAGTTTGTCAGCATTGTCTACTGCTCCCTTTGTTGCATTATAATCTAAAATCATACGTGGTTTCTTTTGTTCTTCATCACTTACTTCGTCATGTAAATGTTGGGTTGGAAGAACATGAACCATTTTATTCTTCTTTGGAATATAAGCAAAGCGAGACGAAAATTCGTCACGTCCTGTGGTTGAACATAGTTCAAGAGATGTGTCCGGCTTGTTCTTTCGAACAGTTCCTAGGAGAGTAATTTGTTTTGTTACAAGAAATTCGGCCAAATCCACAGATGTAAAAAAAATATCTGTTGTGACGCCTCTTCCAGAATTATATATTGGTTTCAAAAGGTCACACACTACACGCATTCCTTGGTTTTTCTCAGGTTTATTACCTTCAAGTTTACCAGTATAAACTTGAAGATTATGAATATAAGAAGTCTTGACATCGGCAGAAATCCAGATTTTTATGCCATACTTAGCTGGTTTAGACTTTATATATTGTCTGAACGGGCATTTTCCTCTGAAAGCCACCAACTGCTCATCAACGGTAATATGTTCGTACGGACTAAATGATTCTTGACAATTTGTAACAAACATATCCCATAACTCTCGAATAGCAGCTAGTTTGTCAAGTTTTCTTCGCTCTTAGCGAGTATTTTTGTCATCAAATCTGATAAAATGATAAATTTGAATAAATCTATCTCTTGACATTCCAGCTGGAAATATTAGTCTTCTGTAGGTTTTACCTGTTGACCATAGTTCTGAAATAGACTCTTTTCTGCAATGGAGAGCCCCACCCGTTATCAACAGTCCAATAAAAGCTAAAATTTCGATCTTGTCCACAGGTTGCTAAACTTTAATTTTATCAGGATGAGTATTATTCCAAATGGTGACAACCCGTTCGGCTTCCTCATTTGTATGGATGACTATACCATCCAGGATATTGTCAGTGAGCAATAATTTGAAGCCACATTTTGTGCACAGGTGGTAGGACCAGGCTTAGCTTTTACTATATTGTGTTGCAGGCGTCGACTAGATTTTGGTGGAACTGCCTTCCACAGTTTACCTGCAAATAATTACTCCTTACGCAACTCTGCAAAAAATGATGTGATTTTTTATTTACCTGATTTGGACATATAAGTTGTAGTAGAACTATCTGCTTGGTTGTCTAAATCTGTGTGGTCTTCAATTTCAATTTCACTTTCTTCCGACACCTCTTCAATATTATCTTCAGATTGTGAAGCTTCACTCTTTGTTATTAACACGCTTGGGTTACTGTCGAGATTATCGTCGACGTCACTTTCAGAATCATTTTCGTACAATAAACGTTCTAATTCCGCATCGGATAAACCTCGACGACACATATTAGCACTTATAAGAGCACAAAGAAATAACAACAAGTCTACGAAAAAGTAAGGTTATGTTATATGTTGTGCGAAGGTTCTGTCAGACTGACAAAGAGTGTTCTGAATTAGAGAACCCATTTTCGCATAACATACTAAGTGGGGTAACTCAGTGACCCCCGCATATATATTTATATTTTACATTTTGTTTTCATTTTTCAAAACTCGTGAGTAAATTTTTAGTTAGTAACTGACTGAAGTGAGGATTACATAAATCTACAACACAAAGAAAAAAAAGTCAATCAAATATCAAGTAAAATGCACACCTGGGGTCACTAAGTTACCCCACTTCGTCGGTTAAAGGTTAAATGATTGAACGTGCGTGTGATAGCCGGCACTCTTGGCATATCAACAGAACGTGTCGGCCAAATTTATATGAACAGTTGCATATGATAAAACGCGGTACCCATCTTGCTAGGTGCCGCGTTTACTGACTGATAAAGAAACGAATTTGTGTAACCACTTCAGAGTATTGTTTAAGCCTTTTTAATCGTAATTGCACTGAATTTTTGCGTCAATTTATTACGGTTGATAAAATTTGGAAACACCACTACACACCGGAAACAAAAATTTATCAAAGCAATGGGTAGAAGCCGATTGCAGTGCACCGAAGAAAGAGAAAGTTGTTCCATCAGCTAACAAGGTTATGGCCACTGTGTTTTGGGATGTTCGTGGTATTATCTTTATAGATAATCTCCAAACGGGCAAAACAATCACGTCTACTCCTGGTGAAAAAAGATTTTTTTCAAATAAAGAAGTGATTGCAGAAATAAACGGTTATTTTGATGCATTTGATTCGTCGTATTATAGTGATAAAATTAAACGTCTTGACTATCGTTGGACCAAGTGTATCTTACTAAAAGGAGAGTATGTTCAAAAGTAAAGTGAAAAAACTAGAAAAAACAGTCTTCCAAAACAAACAAGCATTAGTACCAATACTAACTAAATTGACTAAACTAAATGATACATTTGCCAAAGGTAAATACCCACAATTGCTTAAGAAGGCTATTACAATGCCATTATATAAAAAAGGCGACAAAAGAAAGTCAGAAAGTTGGCGACCTATATATGTGCTCTCATCATTAAACAAAATACTGCAAAAATGTATACCAAATCAAATTTCTGAACACCTACGAACACACAATATAATACACACAAAACAATATGCCTCTCAAAAGAACTCAACAGCTAACGACTTATAAAAGACACGTATCACAAAGGAAGAAATCAAAAGAAACGGTAGTGAATAGCACCCACAGTAATTACACATTGTTACACTTTGTTTTTCCTTCACCCTATATCTCCTACCTTGTTAGTGAATCCGGCATTAGTAACGTTGGAATTTTTAATTCATTTAATTTTGGAGCGTAATGTATCTGACTTCGTAACTTAATTAGTTTTTAATTTTCTATTCACTTTTAATCGATTTGGTTTCTTCCACATGGAAATTATGGGTTTTGTCTGCTGCTTAATCCTTTATAGTGTCCGTGCGGCCACCTGTGGTTAATAGATGTGACTGTACTGTTCTATAGGGACATGAGTGGAGAAGATTTCTACTTGATGCCGTAAGATCGATTTTAATTAGGTTTTGTGGTTTTGGTTTTTAGGGTTAATTATTCATCTGTGTTAGTTACGAATCAACCTCGATTTATTCTTTTCCTTTTTATCATTTGGTAAATAATGGTAGTGAACGGATATTGGATTTATTTTATCGATTAAGATCGGTTAGGCATTGCGCGCGCATTGTTATATTGATTGGCGCATGACGGTGCGATATGCTCTTGGATGCGCTGAGTTTCATTCGTCCCGTATCAGTCGAATCGTTTAGATGATGTGGAAGTGATCTATCTACTTCAACCAGTGTCACTGTGTGTGTAATGGCCGTTATGCCTATTTTTCCGAATAAATTTCACGTTGTATCGTGGATGATCTATGCAGTGATAATTTAAGTTTTGGTGGTTAGTTGATTCCTACTGCGAGGAGCAGGATTTTGTGTGTTTGAAGGAGACATTAGATCGGTAAGGGTTCGATTGTGCGTAATTTCTTCTATTGTTAACGTTGTTTCGTGTATTTTCCCTTTAGCTTTTCTCACTACCTGATCACCTACTGGCGTTTGCCTTGTGTGAGAGCTCGTGTGGGAATATGTGGATGATTTGATGCTTTGGTAGCCATCTTCCAAACCACGCGGCCGATCACCGTTAATCCAAAAATATTTGAGCCATCTGCCGTGGGTTTATGATAAATCTTCCGTATTTGGAGCCGAATTTAATGGTTCTTCGTGGTGGAGTTCGTATAGAAACACGGAGCCCCATGTGAATCGAAATTTATACAGGAAAGTGATGTATCTTTTATCTGTTTACTTTGCAAAACCAATCATCTGTTCTATTTAAATGTTTAATGGGTAAAACCAATCATCTGTTCTATTTAAATGTTAAATGTGTAAAACCAATCATCTGTTTCATTTAATTAATTTTCAATGATGGATGCTACGCATTTATCTGTAATTTCACGTCAATTTTAATGGCGTCCTGAGTAACGTTTCATTTTAAGTGCGTTAGTACTGCGTAAATTAAATTTGGTAGATTTTATTTATTATCTTATTTTTCTTTCGTGTCAGTACAGCGTAAACTAAATTTTGTACATTGAATTCATTACCTTATTCTTTTTCTTTCTTGTCAGTACTGCGTAAACTAAATTTTGTATATTGAATTTATTATCCTTTTTTTTTCTCTTGTCAGTACTGCGCTAAATTAAATTTTGTAGATTTATAAATCATTGTCTTACTATTTCCTTTTTCTGTTTTGGTACGCTAATCTGAATTTTGTAGATTTAAATTTAAACCTTTTTTTTGGGGGGGGGGGGTATTCAGATGCGGTATATGCTAACTAATTATTCGTTCTGATTATATATATTACATATACAGCATGATTTGGCTGTAGGGTTACCTGTAATGCGAGATCTCGTACTGCCCTAGTGCATTTGTAAGATTAATTAGTTGCTCACAATACTTGCAAGTACCTGTTTAGTTTAATTTAATTAGTGAATATTTCCAAATTACATTTGTTTTTTTTTGCTTCGAATGTGATACGTTTGATGCCTTACCTGGAGGCATTTCATTCATTTTGCTTTTGACATAAATATATTTTTTTTTATAATTTTATATACAGAGTGAATCACTCATTTGAGGGAATTTTACTATTTTCATGTGCTTGGCTTATTATATACGTATATCATGGTAATAAATTGTTATTGTTGTTATTTGGTGTATGAATGATTGCGAGACCTAGTGATCCCCTTTATTATTCCTGCTGTCGGGATAAGTAGCAGCTGGAGTGGGCTTGAGGAAGTTAGACAGCTGGCGCCTTGACATCCACTACAGTATCTGAGTGACCGACGACCTTCAACCGTGAGCTAGAGGTAACAGGCCCACCCCAATTTCTCCATCAGGCACTAGGAAAGCAAGGGGTAAGGCAGGGCGCAGGCATTGCACAATTCTCTCCTGGGATTTAAATTGCTACAGGCTTATAACTCGGCAGACGGGCATTTAATCATAGTTGTCGACCGGATGTCATTTTGTGATTACGTTGGCGCCATTTGCACCTCCCCTTCCGCCAAGGTGAACCAAGGCGGGAAGTGAGGGTAGCAACATGTATTACAGAACACGGAATACCATAAAAAGGAAATCTCCCACCCATTTTGTACATAATGTACACAAACAACATTTGCCAACTAAATATCAAAGGATAAATATACTCATAGGCTGACGAGACTTGTACTGGGTTTTCAGGGGAAAAAATATACAAAAACTCCAAGGGTGCGTCATCAAAGATCTTTGTACAATCGAGGATTGGTATAAAATAAAAACCCAATCCATTAGGCAAATATACCAAATAAAACACTTAAGATCAAACATACAGAAGAATTTAAAATGGTACCAACACATAACTAGCCTAATAAAAAAAATCGACAGCAATAGCTGGCATCAAAAAAAATAAGAGTCATAATAACTGAAAACATGCAAACTACTTAATAAATATATGAGGAAACATAACCAATATAAACATTAACAAGTTACAAAGACAACAAAATAATATCTTAAAATTAATTCATAAACTAGAGAGAAGAACACCAACTGAAAAAGTACATGATAAGACAAAAGAACTTAACAGTAAGAGGAGCGTTTACCCATCGAAAACCATGGCTCGGTAAGACATCGCCGCTTTTGCGCTTTTTGAAGTTATTTGATAATTTTAGAATCTCAAACTTGACTCACCGATCCAGAAAGCGTACATTTATAATGTCAAGTTCAGTTTTTGTATTAATTTATTTTCTTAAAAAAGTTACGTGTTTTTGAAATAACCACAAAAATGCATGATTTGGTTTAATGCCTACTAACTAAGGCTGGTACATAAAAGAATACAACGAACTTCACGCGTTAGCTACACACTTGATGAGCGATATAAAAAAAAACAGCTGTATGTAATTATATTTAAAGAAACAATATTTAAAACAGAAAACATTTACATGCACATTTGACCGATGTTTTCGAAGCAATGTATCCCCACTTTACTGTACCCTCACCGGGCCATGCAAAGACGCAATTCTATCAAAATCGGTCGGCTATTGCAGACTTCATTCCTGCCATGGTTGCCCGTGGTTGCGACAGAACATGTCGACTGAACGAAGGCGCTCTGAGTTCTGACTGAAACAGAAAATCGTCTAGCTGGACGTACTCGCACCCCCTTGCTTCTAACGTACCGCTAGTAATACAAATTGCATAAGTTTTAATTCACACTGATGCAGTTGGTAAATGCTACTCTTAAGGCTGGACGCCCGCTTCAAGCTGAGTTCGATTTGAAATGGGCGTTTCGTCCAAATGTAAATAAAAGACAAATGTTTAAGGGTCCGCGTGCTCTGTCTTATGCTGAGGAAAAAGATAGAGAAAAGAACTTGTCACCTAATCTAATCTGCCTGTAATTTATGGCTGCGTTATGGTCTCAGATAATCGCCGGTTGGCCCACATGTTTGCCAGTCGGGAAGCAACCGCCCCTAAATTATACAATCTATATTTTCTCAAACACACAAAAAAAGTGAAGCTGGATATGTAAAATCACCTGCCGGATTCAAATTTTGAGTTGGAAAATAAAATCGAAATCGCAAAAAGGTCGAAAAATCGTTTTTTTGTGTAAATTTTAAAATTTTCATTTTCTTCAATTATTAATACTTATCTCGTGATATCTCAGCAATGCAGAGAGCTACGGATCTGTTTTTTTTTAAGGTTATACCCTAAAGTATTTAGATGATACTAGTGTTTTCGATTTTTCTTTATGGTGTGTAAATTTTATAAAAAAAAAAAAGTTTTAGTAGACCACCAATTTGTGTAAGCTATTTTTCAGCTATCGAGTAACTAATCTTATTTTTCAGAATTTACCCATATATATGTGAAACAAAATAAAGCCAACATTCCAAAATTATTTTTTGTGCAAGAAATAAATTTCTAGATCGTTTCAGAAGCAAATTATTGCGAGTCAAATATAATAATTAACTCCCTGCGCGCAAGCCGTGTGAGTCCTAGCATGCGCTTCTAGCAGGTATACCGTTAAGGACGGGAAGAGATATTGCTTTTACTTTCTGATACGTAGTATAAGGAAGTATTGTGACGCTGAAAATTTTCGACCTATTGTAAAGAAAATATCAACGGTTTCGATAAAATAATGTCCGAGTAACGATTACTTTCTTAACATACACCGATCTCAGAAGTATTTTACAAACCGCGTAGAAACTGCCCGAAATGGTAGGCGGAGCTACCTCTCGACACCATGTGCGAGCGTACCACATACTCTATTTGATTTCAGTGAATTTAGCCCAAATTTCAAAATTTTGTTTTCCGTTTCGTGACCTTATTTTTAAAAATTAAGAAAAAATAAAATTTATGTATTGCTGTTGAGTGTTACATAATTTTAAATAAAGGCTTGTTTCTTGAAATTTCTTACATTTTAATTTTTACTTAGGGCCCTTTGGACAATTTCGAAGAAATTACGATTTATCCATTGAAAGGCATTTTTTTCTTAAATTAGCGTGTAAATTCGGTAAGGTTTTCATGAAAAATACGATTAGGAAATGGGAAAAACGATTTCGAGGCCAGTCGTATAGCCTTAAACAAACAATACAACTAAAAAATGTAATACTGATATTCAAAATGGGAAATAAACTCGTAAAAACAGAAGTCAGAGTAACCAGAAACAAATAAAATATGAAAAAGTATCTGCACGAGGCGCTGTAAATTAAATGACCTAAAACGTCTTCAATTTAGTAAAACAATAAAGAACATGCTTTTAAACAAAAAGATATAAGCAAACATGGAATGAGGCAAAAACAAGACGGGAGCCCTGGATACCATTAGTCCGGAATGCATGAATCATCCAGTAAACAAACCGGGACACAGATGTGGGACCGCAACAAATACTTCTGTATTTACATAATTATATATTGTAAAATTTATTTTTGTCGTTATGTATGTATGAATAAATAATTATTATTATTAAAAAAAAATCTTGTAAGAATAAAATATAGAAATCATGCCCATCGAACATTTCACCGTTTTCGGATCATCAATAAACATTCAAATATTACCTGACTCGTTCGTTTTGAAAGTTCCATTACCAATACATGTTTTCCTCGATCCTATCTTCCATAAGGTAAAATTATAAAGTGAAAAAGGCACTAAATCTTCGAGAATAATATCTGTCGCATTCGCATCTGCATGTGCCACAGACATGTGTGTAGTAGCAGAGTAATTGGAACATCCTAAATACTTGATATGCTTAAAAAAGAGAAAACGCTTTCGTTATTAAAATGAAATAAAAACTATTTTTTCCTACTTACTGAATATTCGACAATATATTGAGATATATCACCTTCCTGAATATGTCCTAAGTTTTCTAAAGGAATTCTTGCACTTGTATCATTTACATCTAGTAAATCATTAATATTGCCTGAAAAAATTGTATATTTAATTGATTGTTCGTACACATTTCCAATAAAAATGGTTAAATTATTAATATATTTAGTTTCTCCGAATAATAAAAATAAATATAAATAAAAACAATAAAAATTTAAATGAGACGGCCCACAAGACTCGTTTGTATATGTAGTCGTACATTTAATTTTTTATTTAAGTTTAGGTAAAGTTTATAATTAATAAGTGATTGTAGTTAAATTATTATTATTATGCTGGGTGCGTTTTACATCCCAGCTCGATATGTTTTTTAATAAATTTTAAATGTAATGCAGTTTTATAATTTATATTTCATTGATTGATTTAGGGTTAAAATAAAATAAAATTTACAACTAATTTCTAGTATAATTATTCACACTTTATTTAAAAAATACATGTTTCGCGACGATGTAGCTTCTTTAGGTATTGCGTTACTACTAAATACATAGTATAAATTTTTGATTTTGCCATCACTTTTTCATTACCTAATTACAATAAATCTCGTAATGACTATATAATGTACTCTAAATATATCCTTAACAACTACCTACGTCTTTAACAGTGCCAGTTTAAAAGCGGGGAATTATTTAGATCTCTCTGGTCATTTAACAGTACATCTGAGTATTTAAGCTTATTTATTTCTAAAGCTTCAAGTAAATTTAATTTTATACCTTTTTCTTGTGAATGTAGTATCTCAAATTCGTTGTTGAAATTATGATTATTTTCTAGTAAGTGAATTGCATAATTTGAATCTGTCTTTTTATTACTAAAACTCTTAAAATGTTCGTTTATTCTTTTGTCAAAGCACCTCCCTGTTTGGCCTATATATGTTTTATGGCAATCCATACATGTTAATTTATAGACTCTTGATTTTTTAACCTTATTTATCTTTGATTTATTGTTTTTTATGTATTTCCCCAAAGAATTATTTGTTTTATAAGCTACATTTATATATACTTTATATAAAGTTTTACGTTGTTCACATTTTCACATTTTTAAATTCTTCCAAGCAAGACCAGTTAGTAAATAATAGATCAGAATACAACTTTTGAAGGTTAGCTTTACGGAAATTAAATCTTTTATTAGAGTTAGAAGGGTAATTCGAATGTACGGAAGAAACAAATGCAAAACAAACTGTAATGCTTAATGTCGGATAATAGGGATCCACTAGCACAAAGGGAAATCATCCAGTACAATACCAATATTGCATTCAATATTGGAAAGGACCAAATCCATCACAATTCCTTACATTGTAATGTTGTTTAAATCGAAGAGAATTACATAAAAGACTGAAAGTGGCAGATTTAGAGCAGGCAGAGGTGTGGTCTTTGAATTGAGGCAGATTGATGTCGCCAATTAAAATCGACGGCTTATCATGAAGGAGGACTTCAAGTGATTCACAAAACAATTCAAAATCCTGTTGTAAATGGCATCGACATAGACATCAGTCGACAAATTACTGCACTTGCAGGCAACGACATCAATCAGGCGAACAAGTGAAGATATCATGCTTGTATCCAGGACCACGTAGTCAATTGCATCAGAAAATGCAATAAATACACCACCATAGAGCGATTTACCAAAGAAAAACGTCTATCAGATCGAATGACGTTAAAAGAAGGAGGTAGTAATTCAGAGTTGATGATTTTTTTCTGAATCTAGTAATGTTCATTTAGTTATCATTTGGATGATATTTAATCAAAAAAAAATTGAATTACCTTCAAACTTTATCCGCTTACTATGAAATTTTCAAGTGTGCCGTTAAAAAAAATCGAAACACAAATGCGACAAATATGTTCAAATGTCTGTCATTCAAAAATTACTGTGCCTTGCGATTTTCAAGCATTATTTCTTGTGAAATTATCTTACGGATATGTTTGAAGTTTACATCGAACGTAGTAAAAATCGTTCCAAACCCCTGTCAATTTAGACGGCTCGAAGAAAATTTGGGGCTCTATGGTGCTTTTAAAAAGCCGAGGCGAGAACAGCGACAATTTGGCTAAAATGTTGAATGTCAATCTCAGTCTGCAGGAGAATCTGCGTATTTCAGCTCGAGAGATTGCCAATAATATTGGCATGTCAAATCAAACAGAACACGCAGTGTTGTAAAAGCATAGAGAGCAGAGAGAAAGATTTTATAACTTTTATTTAAACAGTCGAAATTTCTACAGACAAATTATTTGAACCGATGAATGCACCTTTACCAACAATGGCGTTTTTAACGGAAACATTCATCGGTATTGGAGCCAGGAATGTCCTAGAATTATCGTTGAAAATAATTTCCAAGAAAGACTCAGTTTCAATTCGTGGTACGGTATTTTAAGTGATCAGTTAATCGGACCATTTCTTTCTAAATGGTACTCTTAATCAAGAAAAATATTGTCAGCTACTTTCTGAAGACCTTGACAACCTTTTAGACGATCTACCTCTTGAAGAACGAAATAAAGAACTTTTTCAATAAGATGGAGCTGCTCCGCATAAGGCCAGGAGGAACGTCATTCTTTAAATAACAAATTTGATGCAAGATGGATAGGGACGGATGGACCAATTCGATGGCCTGCGCGCTCGCCAGTTCTTACACCACTCGATTTTTGACTTTGGGGCTATCTTCAGGATCGTGTGTACATAACAAATCGAGAAATACCTCGACTGACCAGGGAGTGTGAGTTGTGTGTGGGTCAAGGTGGGGCTTAATTTGTACAATACATGTAAATAAATATAATTACTTATGATAATTATGTTGAATAGTAGGTTTGACGCTTATTAATTGTTTCTAATTTGTTTTTATTTTGATTATTATTAATAATTTAATTTTATTTTTCTATTCCGGTGCTATAAAGTTCACTTTACGACACCCGTTTTGGTTGCATAAAGTATTACTTTATCGCACGCTAATTTTATTTTTTTGAAGTTGGTAACAACAAAAAATGGAACCAAATCATATTTAAATGTCAAAATATAAGTCTTTAATCTAACAAACATGTGTAAGAAGTTGTACAGAGAATAAAAAATACAGTTACGAACATTTTATTTATGCTAATTAACAATATAAATGGGATGATGCCTTTTTATCCTTCTTTCTTTGTCAAAATAAGCAATTACTACATTTTCCGTAATATTCACACTATTATTTTCTTTACATCAACTTAAAAAGAGGTGGTATTGCTTTTCATAAATATGTCGAGACTTTGTTGGCAAAAGATTTTCTAAATTGGCTTTTGCTATTTTGCGAATCTCTGGAGGCGTGCAGTTATTTATTTCTTCCATTTTGTTGATAATTTGAAATAATTTATTGCATAAATCAGACTAACTTTTAAACAAAATGACAAGTCCGCCGATATTCAAATAATTAATTTGTTTTACTTAAAAATCAGAGTAACCAACTTCAAAAAAACAATATTTCTAAAATGTTCAAACAAAACATATCTCTCATTTTAATCTTTTTTGAACTTTCAATAACCGAAACAGAAAAAATAGTATAAAATACACGTTTCATAAGACATTTTTGCGCACTTGTTCTTTAGAAAACTCGCCTAGCGGCTCGTTTTCTAAACTTGAACGCGTGCGCAAAAATCGTGTCTTATGAAACTTGTATCTTAATATACTATTTTACCATTAAATCTTACTAATTTTTGTTTTTGATTCGTGATTTCGATTTTTAATGCATTCGAATGAATTTTCGGATGACTGCTATGGCGGTGTTGTGTAACAAATAAAAAAATGAGGTGTGGCCACCACACGACTTTCATATACGTATGAGCGTTTCAAACTATACAATTTTAAGAATTTTCTTATACAAAACTTATTCAAAATCCTATTCTAACTACTTTCATTCTCTTAATAAATCGCTATAGAATGCATACTTTGCAAGATACCTATTCGAAAAAATGTGCTACTCGCTAAGAATAAAAGTGCTACTTCCGGTCCGAATTTTGAAATTTCATATATACAAAAAATATTACAAATCCAGTTCTAAATACTTTTGTAGTCTTGATAAATATATATAGAATGCATTACTTATGACATATTTGCAAAAAATCGCTATTCGATAAGAGTAAAAGTGGTACTTCCGGTCTGAATTTTATGTATACAAAAAATATTGAAAATCCAATTCTAAATACCTTTGTACTCTTAATAAATATATAAGGAATGCATAATTTACGACATATTTGCAAAAAATCGTTATTCGGTAAGAGTAAAAGTGATACTTCCGGTCCGAATTTTGAAATTTTTTTTATACAAGAGACATTGGGAATTAAGTTCTAAATACTTTTATATTCGTAGCGTACCTGTCTAAAAAGCATGACTTGCAAAATATTGGCAAAAGCTGATTTTCGATAAGAGTAAAAGACCTACTTCCGGTAGTAATTTCGAAAAACTTTTTAAATAAACTGGTTCTCAATTTTAATTCTAAGCACATATGAATTCTTTATAAATTTGTTTAAACTTAGTAGTTGACGAAATATTTGCAAAATTCGATTTTTTCACTGATGTAAAGTACTACTTCCGGTCTACCGATTTTACTGAAAAACTAATGATATCTACTGCGGTTTGACCGAGACACACACACACACACACACACACACACACAGTGAGAGAGAGAGGGGGGGGGGAGAGATTTTTTAAAAACCACTTTTTTGGTATCAGGGGACTTTAAAACGTGAACATCTGCAAAAATCTCGAAGTCGAAAATTTTCGTCATCACAATACTTCCTTATACTACGTATAAGAAAGTAAAAATAAAATAACAAATGCGGGCTTCCTAGCTGACGTTTTGTTGACACTTGCCGAACTTTGTGTTCTGATTGTTTTTTACGGCATAGTTACTTAAAGATGCATTTTCTTGTATCAAATATAAACCAAATGATAACTAAATGAACATTACTAAATTCATAAAAAAAAAAATCTACTAGGTTAAAGGAAAAACACTACAGGCGTCCATTTAAAAAAAAGACTATCGTTACATATTCAAGACAGCGTTGGAAAAATGAGATTTGGGCCACTTTATAGAGTTTGTCAAATCATTTTTGTACTTTTTTTATTTACTGAAATCGGATAAACTGAAGTAATATAGTCCTTATTACAACTTTTCTTAATTTTTAGATAGGAGTATTTATGTAAATATTATTTAAATTTGAAGTCAGAAATATTTTATTTTTCTGTGGAATTCTGATATATTTAACAAAGTCTCATTACGTCAGCAAAATAACATCAATTTTAGTGTTTCTTGTGTTTCACTAATTACTCATCATAATATCAGCTTTATTTTTAATTAGCATAAATGCATTTTACGATGAACAAACGCTCAAGATTATACTGATGCGTAATGTATTAAAATAATTATCATTCTCGTGGTTTTTTGTCATTTTAATATTGCATAAATTAACTTCGTTAAATGTAATCTAAAATTGAATTTTAAAAAGAAAATATTAGAGAGATTCCATTTACGGACTGTCGTTTGTGATAAATCAGTAATTTGTTGGTAACGAAACACTAGCTTTGCGTTTGGATCGATAATGAATCATTGAATAACTTTTTTTTCAATAATAATTCTTGTTATACAATAATATTCACATTTATTTTTTAATTATACGAAATTTATGAATAAGATTTATTAAGTCTGTAAAATTTGTTTTTCTTCAAAATCAGTTTAAATAAATTTCGTAAACAAAGTTAAACATTTTAATCATATAGCCTGTTCCTGGTTTGTTAGGTGAAACTGTCTAATTCTCTCTTCTTCAACTGCATGTGTTTCGGTCCATTATCCTATGGGGCATTGCTTCTAGTCTAAGATATTTTGGCGTGGCCAGTTGAGCGCCAGGAGACTTGAGCGAAAACCATTTAGGCCTGATACACTTAGGCATGAAGAAATTAAACAGATATTATTAATATTATTATAACCGTTATATTTTTTAAATATACCTATTTTATATTATAGTCTTCATATAAAATAGATAAAAAAATTTAGAATCTAAAGAAGAGGCAATAGAGTTTCTGTATTTATTTCATAATTACAGGAAATATATCTTAAGAATTCAATAATGTTTCTACTATTTGAACCGTCAACATGTATTTATTATCATAATCTTGTACAAAGTTATTTATTCTGCTATTAGCAGAGATATATTTTTGTCTTTTGGAGTAAGTTCGCTCCCTGTAAGTAAATTATTTGGTCAAAAAAATGCCATATTATGACTACTTGCAGCATTTATTATATTATCTACTTAGAAGTATAGTAAAACGTCGTTTTTCAATCTAGTCATTTGTAGGTATTAGGGTTGGTCACAAAGATATTTGCGAATGTCTTTTTCTACAGAAAATGTTTTCAATACACAAGTTGATCACTCTTAACATTTTTTAGTTTCTTTGATCTTTAGTGTGTAAAAGTTGGCGTTAGGGGTTTAAAATTTAAATTAAAGAAACAAAAAAACTAAATGTGAGCTTCCCGCCCCAAACATCCTCGAGTCCATCCCCAAAACCCTACACGTACTAAATTTCACTGGAATCAATCAATTTTCGGAGAACCTTTCCGCCATATTGGATCTGCCAGTTTTATTTTGAAATTTCGACTTCAGATTCGTGATCAGCGAACGCAAAAAACCACAAATACAAAATTTCACCTAGATCCAATGAATTTTCAAAGAACTGTTCCGCCATTTTGTTTTTTGAAATATCGACTTTGTGTTCATGATCAACGACCCCATAAAAACCGAAGTACTAAATTTCAATCGGAATCAATCAATTTTCGTAGAACCTTCCCGCCATATTGGATCCACCATTACGTTTATTGATATTTATACTTCGGATTTGTGATCAGCCACCACAAAAAGCCCAGAGTGCCGAGTTTCACCTTAATCAGAAAAGGATTCTTAATTTTGGCTAGATTTTCGGGATTTGGCCCCACTATGCGACGGCATGGCTAATTCCAGAAAAACTAAGGTCTCATACCGTTTTCTATACATCTCTCTTCAAACCATCAACCAAAAAAACTAAATACGAGCTCCCACCCCAAAGATCCTCAAGTCCATCCCCAAAACCCCACAAGTACTACATTTCATTCGGATCAATCAATTTTCGAAGAACTTTTCCACCATATTGAATCCGCCAGTTTTATTTTGAAATTTTGACTTCAGATTCGTGATCAGCGAACGCAAGAAACCACAAATACAAAATTTCACCTAGATCCAATGAATTTTCAAAGAACTGTTCCGCCATTTTGTTTTTTGAAATATCGACTTTGTGTTCATGATCAAAGACCCCATAAAAATCGAAGTACTAAATTTCAGTCGGAATCAATCAATTTTCGTGGAACCTTCCCGCCATATTGGATCCACCATTTCGTTTATTGAAATTTATTCTTCGGATTTGTGATCAGCCACCCAAAAAAACCCCGAGTGCCGACTTTCACCTTAATCAGAAAAAGTTTCTTAATTTTGGCTTGATTTTCGGAATTTGGCCCCACTATGCGACGGCATGGCTAATTCCAGAAACAACTAAGGTGTCATACCGTTTTCTATACATGTGACCAAAAACAAATCTCCTCCCCAAACCATAAACCATATGGTAAGCAAGTGTAGTCACAATTTTAACCAAATAATGCAAAGATTGGCTTTCTTCTCATCAACGTCAGACTCCTCTATGACCATCACGGGCCCACAGCGAAAACAATACCTATTGTTTCGTTCTTGCTACTGTTTTAGCATTTATTATTCTCAACCATATGGTAAGCAAGTGTAGTCACAATTTTAACCAAATAATGAAAAGATTGGTTTTCTTCTCCTCAACGTCAGACTCCTCTATGACCGTCACGGGCCCACAGCAAAAATAATACCTATTGTTTCGTTCTTGCTACTGTTTTAGCATTTATTATAGTCAACCGAGTAACCATTTTTACTTACTTTTACTGCCTCATTCGTTTTCTTTTTGTCATATACAGGATTATTATTTTTTTAAATCTTGACATAGGCTAACTTTTTTATTTGAAAAGATAGGCCTATGGTTCCTGAAGCAAGGTTTTAGGAATAATTCCAAATAAGAAAAATGTGTGGAAAAATAAACGCGTTGTTGCCAGAATGGGCGCTATTTCAGAAAAACATATTTTCTTAAATGGCAACACCGCATTCTTTTAACAATTTCTAATAACCCTGTATAATATGCAAAAAGGGTGAGCGTAAGCAAAATCACGTTTTCTTGCATACAAAAGTAATGTTAATATTTTTAGAAATGTATTTATGTATACACTGTAACCAGAGAACAAAGACCAAGGCGAAGCGACAGTATTGTCAGATCGCTGTTGTCAAATCAATAAAGAACATAAAAAATTTGAAAGAGGTGCTTATGTTCATGAATTAGGTAATATCCATCTATTCATGTGGTGTTTTTCTGTAGATTACTAGAAATTTCTAATATTCTATCAAACAAAAAGCAAAAGAAAAACATTTTCTAAGTAAAATATTTTTATAATAAAATTATATATGACAAAAAACTTCTAGTTTCCTTTCATCCATTTTGTCACCTTTTTTTAGGTTAACTCCCTATTTGTGTATTTGAAAGAATAAAAAAATGTTCATACTTAGGAGCAACATCTCGTCTAGACAGACGATCGCGCAGACAACTACGCTTGCTAGCCCACGGAAGAAACAGGGGCAGGCTTTTAACATCTTTGTCGCTTCTCATTGGTCGTTACTCTTTGGTTTAACATCAACAACTTTATTTATGCTGACCAATAAATTTTGATTATTGGTTTGGCCATGATATAACACGTATATTAATTTTTATTAAAAACAGAAACATTAAATTAAAAGAATTAGCGATAATTTCGTTTGAGTTTCAGTAAACAGATTTTTTTATTTATAATATACTTATGTATATTTCAAATTCTTACAATTAGAAATGTTAGGCATTGTTTTTTTTTTTTTGTAAATACATAAATAAAGTAATAAATGATTTGTTTCGAATCTTTATGTATTGTAGTTTCGGTGTATGTAGTAGGTTTTCTGTAGATGTAGTAAATTAATTTGTTTTTCCTTCCTGATCATTATATCCAAAAAGTTTAATTGAAAATAACAATAAATTAAACATTTTGGATATTACTGTCAACAAATATTTATCTGTGGTGCCGGAAAATTCTCCTAGAATATTTCCTCTAGTGAAAATTTCCCGAAAGGAAAATTTACCAACTGAAAAGTTTCCGCCTGAAAACCTCCCCAACAGAAAAATTGCCTATCTAGAAAATTTCCCCAATAGAAAATTCCTCGACAAATAATTCATCAAATTGAAAGATCTTCAACAAATACTAAATAACAATAGTTCTCACTTTATCACCGATTAGGTCCAGGTTATTTAACATTTTTTATAACTTGATTTTCTTTCTTCTTTTTTATGTTGTTTAATGTTAATTTAATCAACTCATAAAAAATTTTCATAAAATGTAATAAAAGTCATAGCTTCCATTTGAAAAATACAATTTTGTGTTGGTTTATTATTCTCGAACACACTGTGTATGGACTTTATTTCAGTTATGCATGTTATGATTATGTAGAAGTTTGACAGTAATCATTTTTTCATGTATATTATTAGAAATTAAAAATGTACTTTGTGGCTTCAGTGGCACACTCGCTATAAGATAATGTCATGTCGTGATTCATTTCTCATGCAAGTAATATTACGTTCCGTCGTTTATCTGCGTAATTATTCATGAATTCAATATTTAATTATCGGTTTTCCGGAGCATACAAAATTTCCTAAACAAAGAGTGACACACATAAATATATACTATTTCTTTTTCAAATAGAAATATGATTGTTCGTTGCATTTCTATGGAAGTATACTCCAAGTTACTTGTCGTTCTTACAGGCGGAAAATCCGATATTAAAATTACATACATTCTCCAAATAATACTTTCACGTTAGACTAAAAAAAAAAAAATAATAACAAACTTAATTTATGATTTGCGCCGTGTAAATTATATATGTACTATTTTTGTAGGGTTTTTCGAATTAGTAAAATAACGTAAAATAATAAGACAAGAAAAATAACTAAACATGAATATGTATATATATATATATATATATATATATATCGGTTTTTCCTCCAATGCATATACATACAGGGTGGTGCATTAGTGTGGGGAAGCCCGATTTATTTGACATTATAAAAGTTATGAAAAAAATTTATTAAGGAAAGGTGTAGCAATTTTTAAGCTTCATATTTTAAATTTAGGTACACATATACAGGGTGTTTTATAACACAGTTGTAGATTTAAGTTATATTTTTTTTAAATGGAAAGCTATACTTTTTTGTTTGTATTTAAAACCTGCTTACTTTTGGGAGCTTCCCATTATAGGGTTTGCCTGATCTATTCCGTGTGATTAAAAAGTTATGACCATTTTTACGTCTAAATTAAGGTGTTTTAAGAGGGTTAGTTCTGGTAAGGAAAAAATTATACGACCTTTTTCGCATCGTTACTTGCTTTGGATACTTCTTGAAAAGGTACAACTCAAAATAAATTTATTATAATGTAAAATGGAACTCTTAATATAAAATTTAAGTTAATACAGAATTCAAAAATAAAATAAATTGTTTTATTTGCCAGCTAGTTCAATTCTTAATATCGAGGGCGATTCAGATTAAAAGAGATGATAACTTAACAGTTTTCTAAAGCATTGTTGTTAATACACAGAATTCTTGCGTTTTTTAAAACCTTTCTCTTTTTAAATTTGAAATCGTTTAACACCAGCATTTTTTGACTTCGTTGGCTGTATATGTATACAGCCAACGAAGTCAAAAAATGCTGGTGTTAAACGATTTCAAATTTAAAAAGAGAAAGGTTTTAAAAAACGCAAGAATTCTGTGGAGTTGTGCTACATCGGGTTGTGGAGCAAAATGTCATACCGATGGTAAGCACTGTTTTTTTTTCATGTTTGTACATTTTTATTTTTAACGGCGAGATCTATTAAAATCAAATATTACACCGGGAGAACAATTTATTTGTCAATAAGTAGGCTATTTCTTTTCTTGAACACTATTGTAGGATTCCAGGGAACATCTCTTTTATATAACGTAAACATATTTTTAATATACTAACAAAGAAACTATTTTATTAATCCATCAGAAATATATGTGTGTCAAACTTGAATAGTTTTATCATAAAGAAATTATATTTTTGACTTTGAGGAACTCTTATAATCTCAAGTTCCTGAATTAAGTGGTGTAAATAAAGTCACTGTAATATAACAAATAATATTCTTGTGGGTGGTATTCACACACTACTTTGTCAAATCTGTTATGGTTATGAAGGTATATGTAAGTTGTAAATAAATTTCAGATCTAAATGTAGTTTATAAACATGTGATGTGTTGAAGAAAACAATAAAAGTATTTTTATTCTACTATGCCTTTTTATTTTTCTACACCACTTTGTCAAATCTGTTATGGTTATGAAGGTATATGTGTTCGCTAATCGCCTGGGTCCAAAAATTAAGCGGATTAAAAGTGGCGAGATGGTTAGTCTCGGGCATTGATTATGTATAAGAAGATATACCAAGTCCATTGACAATCAAAATAATTCGAAATGTTAGCGGAAGATGTCGCCTAACTATCCAAAATATGAAAAATTGCATTTTTGCGCGTGAGTGCATTCAAGTTTAAAACCACCACCACGCTATCTACGAAGGAATAGTTCGTGTGGCTCTTTATAAACTCTTGCGTAAATAATCCAAATGCAGAGAGCAAAGTAACCAACATATATTTCGTTTTTTTACAGATATTTAAAAATATATACCTGTCATATATCCATATACATATATACGAACACGCGAATGAAGGGATGTATTGTATGAAGTCGGATTATTTATTACTTCTTTCTTCTAATATTTGAGTAAAGAATCTCAAGTTTTCTTTTTAATGTATTTAAAATGTAATAAAATGCTATACAAAAATAGTCAGGAAAAATAACACTTCCCATAAAAGGATACTAAAGACACAATCTTATATTTACCTTGAACGTAACATCCTTAATAATTTTTCTATAAATATACTAAGAAGCCTTTTAAAGTAATTTTACATTATGTAACAGCTTTATTTCTTATATTAATAAACAGTAATTTCAAAGTATGGCAAAAATTATAAATAATATGAACAAAAATTGTTCCTAGATTTATTTAACATGAATTTGACAAACAAAGAATATGTTTACTGTCAGGGAATGAATTAGGTAGTAATTGTAGAGGAATGATATTACCGTATTTTTGGTTATCTCGGACAAAAAATGCCGAATACAATGTGCGAATGAAATGTGCCTGGCATAGGTACTTTGACACCATTTAAAATACGGAAGTGTGTAACGTGAGTGCTTTTACTTTCTTATACGTAGTGTAAGAAAGTATTGTGATGACGAAAATTTTCGACCTCCAGATTTTTGCAGATGTCCACGCTTTGAAGTCCCCTGATACCAAAAAAGTGGTTTTTAAAAAATGTCTGTGTGTGTGTCTCTGTGTGATCACAATAACGGTCAAACCGCTGTAGTAATCAACTCCAAATTTTGTATTTACGTGTGTAATCTCCCTCTTGAGATCTGATTAGATTTTCAGTAAATTCCGCAGATCGGAAGTAGAAGTTTACTTCAGTGAAAAAATCGAATTTCGCCAATATTTCATCAACTACTAAGTTTAAATAAATTTATAAGGAATTCATATGTACTCAGACTTAAATTTCAGAAAAATTTTATTATGAAAGTTTTTTGAAATCCCTACTGGAAGTAGGTAGGTCTTTTACTCTTATCGAAAAATATATTTTTGCAAATATTTCGCAAGTCATGCTTTTGAGACGGGTATAGTACGAGTATAAAAATGAGGTGTGGCCACCACACGACTTTCTTATACGTATGAGCGGTTCAAATCATACAATTTTAAAAATTATTTTATACAAAAATTATTCAAAATCCTATTCTAAATACTTCCAGTCTCTTAATAAATCTCTATAGGATACATACTTTGTGAGATATTTGCAAAAAAATGCTACTCGCTAAGAGTAAAAGTATTACTTCCGGTCCGAATTTTGAATTTTCATTTATACAAAAAATATTCCAAATTCAACTCTAAATACTTTTTTACTCTTGACAAATATATATAGAATGCATAATTTACGAAATATTTGCAAAAATCGCTATTCAATAAGAGTAAAAGTGTTACTTCCGATTCGAATTTTGAAATTTTATTTATACAAAAAATATTTCAAATTCAACTCTAAATGCTTTTGTACTCTTGATATAAAATGCATAATTTACGAAATATTTGCAAAAATTGTTAATCGATAAGAGTAAAAGTGTTACTTCCGGTCCGAATTTTGAAAATTTTTTTATACAAAAGGTATTGAAAATTAAGTTCTAAATTCTTTTATACTCGTAACATACCTGTCTAAAAAGCATGACTTGCGAAATATTCGCAAAAAACTGATTTTCGATAAAAGTAAAAAACCTACTTCCGGTAGGAATTTCGAAAAACTTTTTTAATAAGATTCTTCTCAAACTTAATTTTGAGTATATATGAATTCTTTACAAATTTGTTTACACTTAGTAGTTGCCGAATAATTGGCAAAATACGATTTTTTCACTGAAGTAAACTACTACTTCCGGTCTGCCGATTTTACTGAAAATCTAATCAGATCTCAAGAGGGAGATTATATTTGTAAATATAAAATTTAGATTTGATACCTATAGCGGTTTGACACCGCTATCGTGGTCACACACACACAGACACACACACACACACACACACACACACACACACAGAGAGAGAGAGAGAGAGAGAGAGAGAGAGAGAGAGAGAGAGAGAGAGAGAGAGAGAGAGAGAGAGAGAGAGAGAGAGAGAGAGAGAGAGAGAGAGAGAGAGAGAGAGAGAGAGAGAGAGAGAGAGAGAGAGAGACATTTTTTAAAAACCACTTTTTCTCGAGGTCGAAAATTTTCATCATCACAATACTTCCTTATACTACGTATAAGAAAGTAAAAATATTTGGAACTTAATTTTCAATATCTTTTGTATAAAAAAATTTAAAAATTCGGACCGGAATACTTTTACTCTTATCGAATAGCGATTTTCTGCAAATATGTCGTAAGTTATCCATTCTATATATATATTTATCAAGAGCACAAATATATTTAGAACTACATTTGAAATATTTTATGCATAAAAGAAATTTTAAAATTCGGACAGGAAGTAACACTTTTACTCTTAGGGAGTAGCACTCTCTTTCGAATATTTCGCCAAGTATGCATTCTATAGAGATTTATTAAGAGAATAGAAGTAGTACAGTAGCATTTTGTTTATTTTTTCAGAAGATAAAAGTATTTAACTCTTAATTTAGAACAACTTTTGTATAATTTGAAACACACACACACACACACACGTATAAGAAGGTCGTGTGGTGACCACACCTTATTTTTTGCATAATGAAAAGCCACATTATATTTACGTCAAATATGTTCGTTCCTGTCAATATTTTTTGACGTATCTGGACAATTATTTTGTGATAGATTATGTTAAAAATAATTTAATAGAAATTTTTATCTTTAAACGATAATTTTTTAATTAATAATTTAATTTTTTAAACATTTATAAGCGCTGAAAATTGCATTCAGACATAAACCCAAAATGTGATAAAAGGAGAAAGGATCAATTTTGGAAATAATGTTGGTTTTATATATTACGCAGATCGATGTTACTATATACAAAAAAATATTGAGGTGTGTCCACCACACGACTTTCTTATACGTATGAGAGTTTCAAATTATAGAATTTTACGAATTTTTTTATATAATAATGATTCAAAATCCTATTATAAATACTACTATTCTCTTAATACAGTCTTTTTCTTTTGGTTTTCCCCTTTTGTCGATTGTGTTTCACAATTTGTCAAATGACTCCCATTTATTATAATATGGCGGCGATGTGTCAAATAATTTCCTTATTTTTGTCAAATGTGTTTCACTATATGTCAATTGACTTTCACGAAGCGTGTTAATCATTTTATATTCATCTATTATGGAGAATCATCGAATTAATAGTCAAATAAATAATGATTTAAGAGCTTTAATAATTCGTACTATGAAGAACGGGCTCACGGCAAATAATATTGGAGAGCAATTTGGAATTTTACCCAATACAGTAAGAAAGATTTATTCTACATACCGGAGATCCGCTAATATTCATAAAAGAAGTGCTGGTCACCGACTAAAAAAATTATCTGTGTTACAGATAAATGAAATTTGCAATTGGATTGATGAAGATTGCAGTTTATCACTTCGTCAGTTAAAAGAAAGATGTTTGACGCAGTGGCCACTTCATCAAATATCGCTATGGACGATTAACAGAGCACTTAAAACTTTCCATTATTCGTTTAAGAGAATCTCTTTCGTTCCCGAAAGAAGAAATACACCACAAATCATACAGACTCGCTTTGAATATGCTATCCGGTACAATAGAATCATGTTCGAAAGGGAAAAGATTTTTTTCATTGATGAATATGGAATTCAAGTTAATTCTCGAACTTCATATGGAAGACCAGTTAAAAATACTCGAGCAACGAAAATAAAAGCTCAACTAAGAGGGCGTAATTATTCTGTGGCTGCAGCAATGAATATAAATTCACTATATTTGTTCCAAATCCAAGATAGACCATTCAATACAGTTCATTTCTGTGAATTTATTACAACTCTAATTAATCATTTACATAATGATAACATACAAGGCGCCTTTTTTGTTATGGATAATGTTAAATTTCATACAAATGAAGAAGTTGTCAATCTCATTAGAACTCATGAGCATTTTGAAGTTTTTTTATCTGCTCACAGTCCATTTTTAAATCCTATAGAGGAATTATTTAATCAATGGAAACACATAATAAAGAGAACTCAGCCGACAAATGAGGATGAATTACATGCAGCAATACACAATGCTTCTGAACAAATAACTGCAGATAATTGTCTTCATTATGTTCAGCATATGGAAACATATCTGGGTGATTGTTTAGAACAAAATGAAATATTAAATTAATTGTTTCTTCATTTATATATTTCGATTGTTTGTACTGTGCATATTTGTGATATTTGAAAATGTTTTGCATACATGTATGTTTTTATCAATTTCTAAGTACATTACACAAGAATAAAGTAGATAACTTAAAATTTCAATTGTATACTTTATTTTCAAGGGTACGTCAATAACTAAATGAAAATGATGCACAGCTTGGTAAGTAGTTATTAAGCAAAACATATAATTAACACACATGGGAAAAGTAATTGATATAAAGTGAAAGAGATTTGACAAAAAAATAATTTAATTTGACATATATGTCAATATGACAGGAATTGGGAAAGTCATTTGACAAATTGTGAAACACAATTGACAAAAGGGGAAAACCAAAAGAAAAAGACGGTAAATCTCTATAGGATGAATACTTTGCGAGATATTCAAAAGAAATTACTACTCGTTAAGAATAAAAGTGTTACTCCCGGTGCGAATTTTAAAATTTCATTTATACAAAAAATATTCCAAATCCAACTCTAAATACTTCTGTACTCTTGATAAATATACATACCGGTAAGTTTTCGGGTGAAGCAACGACAGAGGAGTGTCCAAGTCCCCACTATCACTCGCTACAGTTATCGTATTCCCCGACGCGAACGGCTGTAGTATACTACTACCACCGCTCTGGTTAACGGAGGGGAGTACATATACGTAGTCGTTCAGTTGTGGGGACTGATACATGCGCTATACAAGAGTGTGTGAAGTTAGCCCCCCTTTTTTCGAATATCGGAAATCTGACGGTTGTTCCAGGTTGTTCTAGGTTTGTTCTAAATTGTTCCAAAGTATTTCAAAAAAAAAGTCAAAATTGGCCGAGATAATTGAAAAAAACGACTTTTTCACCCAGCCCCCCTTTTTTCGAAAATTGAAATTCTGAAGGTTGTTCCAGGTTGTTCTAGTTGTTCTAAACATTGTTCCAAAGAATCTCGAAAAAAAAATCAAAATTGGCCGAGATAATCGGAAAAAACGAGTTTTTGCCAGCCCCCCTTTTCTTGAAAATTGTAATTCTGATGATTGTTCTAGGTTGCTCTAGGTTTGTTCTAAATTGTTCCAAAGTATTTCATAGAAAAAATCAAAATCAGACGAGAAAATGGGAAAAAACCAAAGCCAAAAGTATGAAGTCGGACCCAGTTTTTGCAAAAATTAAAATTTTGACGGTTGTTCTAGGTTGTTCTAGGTTTGTTCTAAACATTGTTCGAATACGTCAAAACCGTATCTCTTATATATCAAAAGATATGGCAAAAAAACCAAATCCAAAAGTGTGAAGTTAGCCCCCCTTTTATCGAAAATCTAACTTCTGACGGTTGTTCCAGGTTGCTCTAGGTGTGTTCTCAATTGTTCCAAAGTATTTCAAAAAATAAATCATAATTGGCCGAAAAAACGGCAAAAAACTTTTTTTTTCTGGCGGCCCATTTTTCGAAAATCGAAATTCTGACGGTTGTTCTGGGTTGTTCTAAGTTTGTTTTAAATTGTTCCAAAGGATCTCAAAGAAAAAATCATAATTGGCCGAGATAATAGAAAAAAACGATTTTCCCACGGACCCCCTTTTTGCGAAAATTCAAATTCTGAGGGTTGTTCCAGGTTGTTCTAGATTTGTTCTAAACATTATTCTTATACATCAGAACCGTATCTCTTATATTTCAAAAGATATTGCAAAAAAACGTTTTTAAAAAAAGTGTGAAGTTAGCCCCCCTTTTTTCGAAAATCTAACTTCTGACGGTTGTTCCAGGTTGCTCTAGGTGTGTTCTCAATTGTTCCAAAGTATTTCAAAAAATAAATCATAATTGGCCGAAAAAACGGCAAAAAACTTTTTTTTTCTGGCGGCCCATTTTTCGAAAATCGAAATTCTGACGGTTGTTCTGGGTTGTTCTAAGTTTGTTTTAAATTGTTCCAAAGGATCTCAAAGAAAAAATCATAATTGGCCGAGATAATAGAAAAAAACGATTTTCCCACGGACCCCCTTTTTGCGAAAATTCAAATTCTGAGGGTTGTTCCAGGTTGTTCTAGATTTGTTCTAAACATTATTCTTATACATCAGAACCGTATCTCTTATATTTCAAAAGATATTGCAAAAAAACGTTTTTAAAAATGTGTGAAGTTAGCCCCCCTTTTTTCGAAAATCTAACTTCTGACGGTTGTTCCAGGTTGCTCTAGGTGTGTTCTCAATTGTTCCAAAGTATTTCAAAAAATAAATCATAATTGGCCGAAAAAACGGCAAAAAACTTTTTTTTTCTGGCGGCCCATTTTTCGAAAATCGAAATTCTGACGGTTGTTCTGGGTTGTTCTAAGTTTGTTTTAAATTGT
Organism: Amphimallon solstitiale; assembly: GCA_963170755.1. Taxonomy (NCBI): domain Eukaryota; kingdom Metazoa; phylum Arthropoda; class Insecta; order Coleoptera; family Scarabaeidae; genus Amphimallon; species Amphimallon solstitiale. The sequence goes on along the minus strand of OY720677.1, from coordinate 112,316,180 downwards.
TCCAAAGGATCTCAAAGAAAAAATCATAATTGGCCGAGATAATAGAAAAAAACGATTTTCCCACGGACCCCCTTTTTGCGAAAATTCAAATTCTGAGGGTTGTTCCAGGTTGTTCTAGATTTGTTCTAAACATTATTCTTATACATCAGAACCGTATCTCTTATATTTCAAAAGATATTGCAAAAAAACATTTTTAAAAAAAGTGTGAAGTTAGCCCCCCTTTTTTCGAAAATCTAACTTCTGACGGTTGTTCCAGGTTGCTCTAGGTGTGTTCTCAATTGTTCCAAAGTATTTCAAAAAATAAATCATAATTGGCCGAAAAAACGGCAAAAAACTTGTTTTTTCTGGCGGCCCATTTTTCGAAAATCGAAATTCTGACGGTTGTTCTGGGTTGTTCTAAGTTTGTTTTAAATTGTTCCAAAGGATCTCAAAGAAAAAATCATAATTGGCCGAGATAATAGAAAAAAACGATTTTCCCACGGACCCCCTTTTTGCGAAAATTCAAATTCTGAGGGTTGTTCCAGGTTGTTCTAGATTTGTTCTAAACATTATTCTTATACATCAGAACCGTATCTCTTATATTTCAAAAGATATTGCAAAAAAACGTTTTTAAAAAAGTGTGAAGTTAGCCCCCCTTTTTTCGAAAATCTAACTTCTGACGGTTGTTCCAGGTTACTCTAGGTGTGTTCTCAATTGTTCCAAAGTATTTCAAAAAATAAATCATAATTGGCCGAAAAAACGGCAAAAAAGTTTTTTTTTCTGGCGGCCCATTTTTCGAAAATCGAAATTCTGACGGTTGTTCTAAGTTTGTTTTAAATTGTTCCAAAGGATTTCAAAGAAAAAATCATAATTGGCCGAGATAATAGAAAAAAACGATTTTCCCACGGACCCCCTTTTTGCGAAAATTCAAATTCTGAGGGTTGTTCCAGGTTGTTCTAGATTTGTTCTAAACATTATTCTTATACATCAGAACCGTATCTCTTATATTTCAAAAGATATTGCAAAAAAACGTTTTTAAAAATGTGTGAAATTAGCCCCCCTTTTTTCGAAAATCTAACTTCTGACGGTTGTTCCAGGTTGCTCTAGGTGTGTTCTCAATTGTTCCAAAGTATTTCAAAAAATAAATCATAATTGTCCGAAAAAACGGCAAAAACCTTTTTTTTCTGGCGGCCCTTTTTTCGAAAATCGAAATTCTGACGGTTGTTCTAGGTTGTTCTAAGTTCGTTTAAAATTGTTCCAAAGGATTTCAAAGAAAAATCATAATTGGCCGAGATAATAGAAAAAAATGATTTTCCCACGGACCCCCTCTTTGCGAAAATTGAAATTCTGAGGGTTGTTCCAGGTTGTTCTAGATTTGTTCTAAACATTATTCTTATACATCAGAACCGTATCTCTGATATTTCAAAAGATATTGCAAAAAACTTTTTTCAAAAAGTGTGAAGTTATCCCCCCTTTTTTCGAAAATCTAACTTCTGACGGTTTTTCCAGGTTGCTCTAAGTGTGTTCTCAATTGTTCCAAAGTATTTCAAAAAATAAATCATAATTGGCGGAGATAATAGGAAAAAACGATTTTACAATGGGCGGAATGCACTTTCCGAACATTACTGTGTTGAAGGAAGTTTTTGTATGATGCAGTTCTATTTAAAGAAATAAACATCTAATATAGCAATAAATATATATTTTCGCAAGAAATATAATGTTTATTTATTACAAAACGATATTGTTACCAAATGCTGATGAACTATTTCAAAGAGAAAATCAAAACCGGTTATGAAAAAACGATATTTTTCCCCAGTCCCTATTTCTTAAAAATCGAAATTCTTACAGTTTCAAAGTATTTCAAAAAAAAAAGCGCTGGATATGGGTACCCAACTAAAATCAAACAAAATGGGGAAGTCTATCAGGCTCCCTTTGTTATTTTATTTTGTCTAGTAATAATAAAAATAAAATACTGATTTTGAAGTTTGAAAATTTTAATTATAGTAAACCACTACAACGTTATTTTGTCTAGCCGTGGTCTGGCCACTTTTTTTCATGGTTTTTGCTCCGGGAATGCAAGCACGTGTAGACATTCCTATCAAGTATGCTTATTTTTTGTAGCCCCTCTTCGTAAACATGTTGAAATATGCTGTCTAATTTTCTCACTAAAACGATTCAAAGGCTACTATTACTTTATTTGGAAAAAATATTATATAGGTACCTATTTAGATAATATAAGATAGTATATCCGTCAAAGAGTAGCCGATTTGGGAAAGGCTGTTTTACAATACCAAATTGATAAAAAAATATATTATTTATGTCAATGTTATCAAATAATATAATAATATCAATAAATAAATTTTACAGAAAAAATATATATTTTAGATTTTAGGGATAAACTAAAGCATGAACTCTAATAAAAATAAACAAAGAAACATCAACCTAGCAGCTCATGAGAAAAACACTAATCTTTTTATGAGCAAGGTATAATCATTCTCAATATGTTTATGAGGTAGTTTTTAATCTACATTAATAATGTAACTAACGTCACTGTTCTAATATTATTTTATGTTAGGAGCATCAGCATTTAGTAACAATATTGTTTTCAAACAAATGAATTATATTACTTGGGAAAATATATGTATATTTACTGCTTCTGCTTTATTCTGAATCACAAATGAGTATTATTATTCATTTTAAAATATAGATAATAGGTAAAATCGATTTACCTATTATCTTGGGCAATTTCGATTTTTTCTTTGTAATCCTTTGGAACAATTTAGAACAACCTAGAACAACCTTCAAAATTTCGATTTTCGAAAAAAGGGGCGCCAGAAAAAAATTGTTTTTTGCCGTTTTTTCGGCCAATTATGATTTACTTTTTGAAATCCTTTGGAACAATTTAAAACAAACTTAGAACAACCCAGAACAACCGTCAGAATTTCGATTTTCGAAAAATGGGCCGCCAGAAAAAAAAACTTTTTTGCCGTTTTTTCGGCCAATTATGATTTATTTTTTGAAATACTTTGGAACAATTGAGAACACACCTAGAGTAACCTGGAACAACCGTCAGAAGTTAGATTTTCGAAAAAAGGGGGGCTAACTTCACACTTTTTTAAAAACGTTTTTTTGCAATATCTTTTGAAATATAAGAGATACGGTTCTGATGTATAAGAATAATGTTTAGAACAAATCTAGAACAACCTGGAACAACCCTCAGAATTTGAATTTTCGCAAAAAGGGGGTCCGTGGGAAAATCGTTTTTTTCTATTATCTCGGCCAATTATGATTTTTTCTTTGAGATCCTTTGGAACAATTTAAAACAAACTTAGAACAACCCAGAACAACCGTCAGAATTTCGATTTTCGAAAAATGGGCCGCCAGAAAAAAAAAGTTTTTTGCCGTTTTTTCGGCCAATTATGATTTATTTTTTGAAATACTTTGGAACAATTGAGAACACACCTAGAGCAACCTGGAACAACCGTCAGAAGTTAGATTTTCGAAAAAAGGGGGGCTAACTTCACACTTTTTTTAAAAATGTTTTTTTGCAATATCTTTTGAAATATAAGAGATACGGTTCTGATGTATAAGAATAATGTTTAGAACAAATCTAGAACAACCTGGAACAACCCTCAGAATTTGAATTTTCGCAAAAAGGGGGTCCGTGGGAAAATCGTTTTTTTCTATTATCTCGGCCAATTATGATTTTTTCTTTGAGATCCTTTGGAACAATTTAAAACAAACTTAGAACAACCCAGAACAACCGTCAGAATTTCGATTTTCGAAAAATGGGCCGCCAGAAAAAAAAAGTTTTTTGCCGTTTTTTCGGCCAATTATGATTTATTTTTTGAAATACTTTGGAACAATTGAGAACACACCTAGAGCAACCTGGAACAACCGTCAGAAGTTAGATTTTCGAAAAAAGGGGGGCTAACTTCACACTTTTTTTAAAAATGTTTTTTTGCAATATCTTTTGAAATATAAGAGATACGGTTCTGATGTATAAGAATAATGTTTAGAACAAATCTAGAACAACCTGGAACAACCGTCAGAATTTGAATTTTCGCAAAAAGGGGGTCCGTGGGAAAATCGTTTTTTTCTATTATCTCGGCCAATTATGATTTTTTCTTTGAGATCCTTTGGAACAATTTAAAACAAACTTAGAACAACCCAGAACAACCGTCAGAATTTCGATTTTCGAAAAATGGGCCGCCAGAAAAAAAAAGTTTTTTGCCGTTTCTTCGGCCAATTATGATTTATTTTTTGAAATACTTTGGAACAATTGAGAACACACCTAGAGCAACCTGGAACAACCGTCAGAAGTTAGATTTTCGAAAAAAGGGGGGCTAACTTCACACTTTTTTTAAAAATGTTTTTTTGCAATATCTTTTGAAATATAAGAGATACGGTTCTGATGTATAAGAATAATGTTTAGAACAAATCTAGAACAACCTGGAACAACCCTCAGAATTTGAATTTTTGCAAAAAGGGGGTCCGTGGGAAAATCGTTTTTTTCTATTATCTCGGCCAATTATGATTTTTTCTTTGAGATCCTTTGGAACAATTTAAAACAAACTTAGAACAACCCAGAACAACCGTCAGAATTTCGATTTTCGAAAAATGGGCCGCCAGAAAAAAAAAGTTTTTTGCCGTTTTTTCGGCCAATTATGATTTATTTTTTGAAATACTTTGGAACAATTGAGAACACACCTAGAGCAACCTGGAACAACCGTCAGAAGTTAGATTTTCGAAAAAAGGGGGGCTAACTTCACACTTTTTTTAAAAACGTTTTTTTGCAATATCTTTTGAAATATAAGAGATACGGTTCTGATGTATAAGAATAATGTTTAGAACAAATCTAGAACAACCTGGAACAACCCTCAGAATTTGAATTTTCGCAAAAAGGGGGTCCGTGGGAAAATCGTTTTTTTCTATTATCTCGGCCAATTATGATTTTTTCTTTGAGATCCTTTGGAGCAATTTAAAACAAACTTAGAACAACCCAGAACAACCGTCAGAATTTCGATTTTCGAAAAATGGGCCGCCAGAAAAAAAAAGTTTTTTGCCGTTTTTTCGGCCAATTATGATTTATTTTTTGAAATACTTTGGAACAATTGAGAACACACCTAGAGCAACCTGGAACAACCGTCAGAAGTTAGATTTTCGAAAAAAGGGGGGCTAACTTCACACTTTTTTTAAAAACGTTTTTTTGCAATATCTTTTGAAATATAAGAGATACGGTTCTGATGTATAAGAATAATGTTTAGAACAAATCTAGAACAACCTGGAACAACCCTCAGAATTTGAATTTTCGCAAAAAGGGGGTCCGTGGGAAAATGGTTTTTTTCTATTATCTCGGCCAATTATGATTTTTTCTTTGAAATCCTTTGGAACAATTTAAAACAAACTTAGAACAACCCAGAACAACCGTCAGAATTTCGATTTTCGAAAAATGGGCCGCCAGAAAAAAAAAGTTTTTTGCCGTTTTTTCGGCCAATTATGATTTATTTTTTGAAATACTTTGGAACAATTGAGAACACCCTTAGAGCAACCTGGAACAACCGTCAGAAGTTAGATTTTCGATAAAAGGGGGGCTAACTTCACACTTTTGGATTTGGTTTTTTTGCCATATCTTTTGATATATAAGAGATACGGTTTTGACGTATTCGAACAATGTTTAGAACAAACCTAGAACAACCTAGAACAACCGTCAAAATTTTAATTTTTGCAAAAACTGGGTCCGACTTCATACTTTTGGCTTTGGTTTTTTCCCATTTTCTCGTCTGATTTTGATTTTTTCTATGAAATACTTTGGAACAATTTAGAACAAACCTAGAGCAACCTAGAACAATCATCAGAATTACAATTTTCAAGAAAAGGGGGGCTGGCAAAAACTCGTTTTTTCCGATTATCGCGGCCAATTTTGATTTTTTTTTCGAGATTCTTTGGAACAATGTTTAGAACAACTAGAACAACCTGGAACAACCTTCAGAATTTCAATTTTCGAAAAAAGGGGGGCTGGGTGAAAAAGTCGTTTTTTTCAATTATCTCGGCCAATTTTGACTTTTTTTTTGAAATACTTTGGAACAATTTAGAACAAACCTAGAACAACCTGGAACAACCGTCAGATTTCCGATATTCGAAAAAAGGGGGGCTAACTTCACACACTCGCTATACAATCGTTGCGTTGTATATAGAATGCTCAATTTACGACATTTAGCAAAAAATCGCTATTCGATAAGAGTAAAAGTGTTAGTTCCGGTCCGAATTTTGAATTTTTTTATACAAAAAGTATTGAGAATTAAGTTCTAAATACTTTTATACTCGTAACGTACCTATCTAAAACGCATGACTTGCAAAATATTTGCAAAAAACTGATTTTCGATAACAGTAAAAGACCTACTTCCGGTAGAAATTTAGAAAAACTTTTTTACTAAAAGTGTTCTTAATTTTAATTTTAAGTACATATGAATTCTTTATAAATTGTTTAAACTTAGTAGTTGACGAAATATTGGCAAACTTCGATTTTTTCACTGAAGTAAACTACTACTTCCGATCTGCCGATTTGACTGAAAATTTAGTCAGTTCTCAAGAGGGAGATTATACTAGTAAATGCAAAATTGGGAACCGATAGCTATAGCGGTTTGACCGCTATCCTGGTCACACACAGACACACTGACACACAGCTCACACACACAGACATTTTTTAAAAACCATTTTTTCGGTATCGGGGGACTTCAAAACGTGGGCATCTGCAAAAATCTTGAGGTCCAAAATTTTCATCATCACAATACTTCCTTATACTACATATAAGAAAGTAAGAAGGTTGTGTATTATTGAGAACGATTAATTTTTAAAGGAAACAAATACAATTAATTTCAGTACTTTTAATACGCCTATAAAAAAATATGAATTACTTTCAATAATTTATTTTAGTCTGTAAAACAAATAGATGCAAAGAGGCTTGCGGTAAAATTCAGAGATTTTACATGCATAGGTATTTAAGTAAACTTGCTTTTATATCCATAAAGGACTGAATGAATTACCTGTTCATTCAAATGCCTTGTGTACTATATCACTCACACTATATGATTTATATGTCTGTTATATTTTAAAACCCATGTTTTCTTTCCTTGCCTGTAAAGCCTACAGTGAATCAGTTTGGCGTCATGCACTAAACAAAAAAAACATACAAATAAAAGGATTATATTCATGCCTTCTTCCTTCGGCAAAGCTGAACGTTTTTATATAGGTATACATAAGTATGTATATTCATTATGTGTATAAATGCTTTTTTCGTAGAGTGGAACGTAAATAAAATATTTTTTAATACTATTAGTATATACACATTTTATTAATGACTCTGCGCAGTTTATGATCAGAATTATTATTATTACCTATATAAGAATTAAATTAAATTTATTTACTTTATTTTACAGCGTCATCTGTTTACTGAAAAGCCTAAACTAGGAATTTATTATGTTGGTTAACGGTTTAAATCTCAACTACCTTGAAAATTACCCCCACCACATGTGGACACTTTGACGACTAGCGCCCCACTGGTGGTGACATCCAAAATGTTGATTTTAGGCGCAACCTTTTTCTTATGGACTTGGACTATCTTCTTATACATAATCAATGGTCTCGGGTGACGAGATGACCGCTCGTGATTGTACCTCCGGTGACGAGTTGGCTAGTTGCCTGGGTTCAAAAATTAATCCGGGGATTAAAAGTGCCGAGATGGCCCGTGTCCAAAAAAAAGTTGTATTTCGTATTATTAACCTTGCCTTGATGAAGTTTTCACTTCTGCCGTGTGGTCTTAAGCACACCCATTTTTTTTTTTTTTAGTCAAAGTACCAGATTACGCTTTTTTTTCAAGTTTGTATTGAAACATATAAATTTCTTCGTATAGAAATATCTATGAGGTCGGTAATTTATATTTTTTTATTACCGGGATAAAGCATGTTCCAACCTGAATGCGTATGAGTCTAAGTATTTTTTTTTTTTACGAAATTGAAAATGTTAAATTAAATACTCAAGAAGATGCAACTTAAACTTATTAAGTGTATATAAAGATTAGATAAAAAAGTTCTAAGAACACAACATTTATTAGATATAACACATTTTAGTGAGGTCTGTATAATTAAAATAGAAGAAGATAAGGTTGATTTTCCCAAGAAAGCTAGGTTGAACAGGTTATTTTAGATGAATCCATACATATTTAGAAGAAGAAAAAACGGGAAAATTTTAATACAAAAACGGAAAGAAAATGAGAAAGAACACCATCATATAGGAAAACTAGTCTTGTCTTCTACTTCGACTTCATTACCCTATAATACCGATTCTGATAAAGATATAGAAGAATCTACTTCTGGAAAATCGCAAAAATATCGTCAGGGTACCTTGTCCATCCTTTAGGGAAATATTTGACGTTATTTGTGAATTCTTTTTAAAAATTACTCATAAATAAATCGGCAGTAAATGGAAACAAGCAATTTCCCATGGCAGTCCCATGTCGTTGTTCATAGAATTTCACTTCTATTTGAAAACAGTTATGAGACATACAAAGGGATGTTAACTGCATGTATTCATCTATTTTCTTTTCAATATTGTTGTTATGAAGCAAACGTTCCAAATATTTCAGGGTTTCTGGAATCGGTACTGAAGGAAACTGACATCAAACGAGTTGATGCCGTCAATCTGAAATTGATTTTTCTTTCCTGGAGTCCAAGCCTGTCGCAGTTAATATACAAACATAATAATTTTCATAAGGAGGAATTTAAGTTTCAAAATAATATAATTCTATTTAACGAAAAAAAAACATTGTAATGCACCGAGGTTCTCGACTTTTACAACATAAAGGCGTGCTATTCACACAAAAAAACATCGCCATGGAAAATCTTTTCAATTGCCTTTCATTCTCAAAGGTTGTAACTATTTGCATTTTATCGTTTTTTTGGAAGAACATTAAACAAGAATTACTAGTGATACTTGCGTACATGCGTATAGGGTAAACAAAGTTATGGACCGACTCTACCTACATTTTGGCCCTATAAATTTAGGGAATTTTTGATGAGTTACAAATGAATTTCTTTTTCGATTTTCAGTTACGTATACGTATTACGTATTCTTCAGATTCGCTTAGCCTGATACCTATTTAGCGGTAACCCGGTATATCTCTCAATTTAATTCAGTTATTCGTTTTCTGTTCGTGGGCTTTTTATCATGTACATTAATTACTTTGCAAATATTTGTATTATTATTGTTTTAATTTGTAATACCAATTCACATTCACTGTAATTAAATAATAACTATTGTCTTGTTAATGGCTTAATGTGGTCAATAAAGAACATTGTTTTTCAACTTAAAAAGGTCGAAAACATTAATGACAATTTATTTCACTTACTCTATTAATAACTTCAATATTGTTATAAATTATTGATTTGTTTTATTATCCCAGTAAATATCCCAGGAGTTATTCAGGCAAGAATACTCAACCACCTACACAGAGTGCAAGAATAACCATACAGGTTTTTCCCGTATCTATCTATAATTTTATTACAGGTGTTGTAAAATACATACATATTTCTTTAAATCCATATACAAAGAAATATCAAAATTTCTATCTCACTAGAAATAGTGACAATATAATGATACTTTCACGTATAAATAATATTATTTATTGCTGACACTAAATGAGAAGCGAACTGTACTACGATATAATATCTACTACTTACCAAAGCATGGAATAATTTCAAGCGGGAAACTTGTCTTTATGTGCAAATTAACTACCAAGAAAGCAACCCACAAATGTATCCTGAAAGCAAAATAAAATTTCTAGAAACTACTTTATTTTTTTCCCAGTCAATAAATTACCAGAGGAATACACAATATATATATTAAACATGGACATAGGAATGTGAAAAAAAAACATGAGCAAAAAAACATCTAAAGGCCGATTTTTGCTTATTCGTCAACCAATTATATTAGCCAAGATAAACATGTTATATTTACATTTAATGGTTAATTGTTAATTGTTACTAATTTATCAAGTACACTCAGGAAGTTTTTGAAATGTCGAATACAAAATATTTCGTATTTTATCACAATAATGGCCATATACATATATATATATATAAATGTATTGAAAAATTACATATATATTTTATATATGTATATATATATATGGCCGTTGTGCGAGTGGAAAATCTTTTGGAGATTTTAATATATATTTTTTAAATTGTAAATAAATGTAGGATCAATTTTAATAACACATGACCTTATAAAAAATTTTTTGAGAAAGATATTATATATAATATCGAAACGTAAGAAGAATTTTTTTATTTTTACACACTAAACTACCTACAATTAAATAAAGGCCGCTACCTCCCATGATGCAAGTATAATTATATATATATATATATATATATATACAAGAAAAAGAAAATTATTGGGTAAATTCCGCTGTAAAGCAACCGTAGACACGTGTTTCTGACTCATTGGTCGTCATCGGTACGGTGTAGCCAAGGAATAAGGTGGGATAACCTTGGAGATGTATGCTATACGGAAGACCATCAGGAGACAGACCACCATTTGTAGCTTCAGTTAGAAGATCCTGGGTTCTCGGATGGCACGCAGGTTGACATTGTCTTCCTCGTGGCGACGTTAGTTGTTGTCCTCAAAACTGGGGATCTTCTAACTGAAGCTACAAATGGTGGTCTGTCTCCTGATGGTCTTCCGTATAGCATACATCTCCAAGGTTATCCCACCTTATTCCTTGGCTAAACCGTACCGATGACGACCAATGAGTCAGAAACACGTGTCTACGGTTGCTTTACAGCGGAATTTACCCAATAATTTTCTTTTTCTTGTATTTCATGTATCCGCGATATTCCTTTTATTTATCTTTCCTGGGTTCTCGGATGGCACGCAGGTTGACATTGTCTTCCTCGTGGCGACGTTAGTTGTTGTCCTCAAAACTGGGGATCTTCTAACTGAAGCTACAAATGGTGGTCTGTCTCCTGATGGTCTTCCGTATAGCATACATCTCCAAGGTTATCCCACCTTATTCCTTGGCTACACCGTACCGATGACGACCAATGAGTCAGTAACACGTGTCTACGGTTGCTTTACAGCGGAATTTACCCAATAATTTTCTTTTTCTTGTATTTCATGTATCCGCGATATTCCTTTTATTTATATATACATATATATATATAATGTCAAAATAAATATTGTACCAAAGATTATTGGGAATTTAAAATTCATTGACACACTTTCACTCCAAAACGACCATCAGTTTGTTTCTTTTGATGTTACTTCCTTATATACGAATATTTCCATGGATTAATCTGGTCACTAATAAATGGGAACAACTACAACAGCAAGCCGCCCTTACATTATCAGAATTCATTAAAGCTGTAGAACTAACGTTACCTTCCACATATTTTCAATTCAAAACAAAATTTTATAAACAGACACTTGGCTGTGCAATGGGTTCACTCATAGCTGCCACAATTACCCAACTAATATTAGAAAATTTAGAAGCAACAATAATACCCAAGATCAGTTTCCAACTCCCATTTTTTAAGAGATATGTGGACGACTGCTTAACAGCCATGCCAGAGCAACACTTTGAACATATTCTCCAACAACTCAATAGTTTTCGTGAAAAGATTCAAATCACCCTAGAAAAAGAAGCTAACTCTTCAATAATTTTTTTAGATACCACTTTGATACGCGAATAGAAAACACATAAAATATTATCTAAAGGGTACACCAAGGAAACCTAGTAAGATAGATATTTCAATTTCAATTCTGTCACACTATTATCGTATAAAAAGCGTATGGTTAGATATCTTGTATTGTTCATAATAAAAGGGTCTAATGCAGGCAGGTTTAATTTTTTTTTTACTACTAGAAAACTGGATTAAATTGACATGAAATATTTTTGTCTAAAAGTCATTTCTTTAATCGCTTTATTGTTGAATTGCTTGCAAAAGTTTGCAACAAAAACATATAAGGCGTTATAACTTTAAAAGTGACCATTGCTTAGCTATTATCATTTTTTGATATAATCTTGCCAATTTTAATGTCAGAGAAATTATTTGTTAGCCCAGGGCGTTTAATAGCAGCGCTACCCTGGAAGAAGATTCAAAACTGAGGATATATATGGGCTGATCCATTTGAAAAAATTGACTTTTAGACAAAAATTTGTCATTTAATTTTAATCAAGTTTTCTGCATGTATTAGGGACCTTTTATTATGAACAAGATTACCAAAAATAGTATATATCTAATACATCGTTTTCGAAAAATATAATTTTATAAAAACAATGAATTTTCCAGAAAAATAGTTATAAGTCGAAAGGTCTAAGTTTTAGAGTGGCTGTCTTAGGAAGAAAACCGCTTCGAAATATCTTTTCTCATAAAGGCACAGTCGGCCTTCCCCACGAAGATGACTCACACTGTATACATATACCCTTAATTCAATTTTGATTAATGTGACTGATTAATGTAACGCATCATTTTCAAAATCTACAAATATTGTTACAATATAATTTCATTCTGCCTTAAGTATATAAATGCTTAATTTTTAAGAAGAATGGACATAGTAAATAAGCATAATAATATGTAACTATAACTTTCCTGAAAAGAATTAAACTAAAAAAATGAATAAGTTCTAATAATTATTTTCGCAATCTTCTACAAATGTGTGATTTAGGATTTGCCAGATTTATCAATTCATATATACACATCACATCAAAGGTCAGCAAGTCATATATTAAATCGAACTTAGTAGTAAAACCACAGAACGTAAGTATTTCATATATTAGCTGACACAATGTTGATGGCATATAATGTGATGTACATTTAAAAATGTGAAATTGCATATCATAGAAAAAGGCTGTATAAAGTATTTATAAGTTATATGCACAACAGATAGAAGTATTTTCTCTATTCATATACTTAGATATACACATTTCTTCTACTTACAATTTATCATGCATCCTTGCATATTTCATAATATTAAATTATTTCACAATTTTGTTTAACACTCTCTTCAATGTTATATTTTATTGCACAAGCTTACTGAAGATTGATTATGCAACATTATGAAATATTAATCCAAAATTACAAGCTAGAAAATTGTATATGCCAGCTCTCTAACGCTAACTTGTTGAATCTCAAAAGGAATTCATTTAATTAGTACTATTCACTAGTGTCTTAATATAATATCTTTATAACAGCGTGGTCAAAAAAATATGTATTTTGCTACATCTGCGATGAATACGCTATCACACAAAGAAAAGGAAACATCATTGATTTGGTGGAACAGACATATATTGCTTATTCTGGTGTCCAACTCATACAACAAGATAAATCTTCATAAAATCTGTCTTTAACTCACTCGAAGGGTGCTCGAAGGAGAAGAAAAAGAAGAAAATGGATACTATATTTAGAGGGGTATTTTCAAACTATACCACTTAATACATTTCCTGAATATCGTAATACATTTAGTAAAGAACAAGAAGGGAAATTGCATTCAATATATTAAGGTAATGGTAGGACTTATTTCACTGCTACCTTGTAATAAGAAATATACATATCTACTTCGCTAGATATCGAGAAATGATTTTAGGACTGAGAAAGCTTAAAACTGAATATAATAGACAATAGTAATAATGTCGTTTCGGGGTACTACATTATACTTATATACTTAGTATGTGTATATGTTCTTTCCTTTGGCGTTTGAATTAACAATTATTTTATCGTGGTTTAGCGACTCTAAAATAAACTTAAAACAAAAGTAAAACATTTCGCTAATATAGATATTATCTTTGTCAATTATTTAACATGAACTAACTAATTAAAACATTGAAAATATACGGTTACGAAAAATAACATTGGTGTATCCTAGACAACATAGAATTACGTAAATGCAGCAGACTCAATACATCTTATTAAATTATCGAATGATATGTTATTGCCAAATTTTTAATTTCGGTTCTATTATTTACTGCATGTCATGCTTCTTTATCTGTATGAGTTCTAGAAAATTCCCAGTTTTGTTATTATGTTCTTTACATAAAATTTTGGTTTCATCAAATTTAAACTTATGTGGCTGATAGGTTTTTTAAAACGGTAATGTTTGTTGAATATTTGTGGCCATTTAGCCTATTGATAAATATTACATTGTTTGATGTACATGTATGCCATTATAATCTCCAGACGGAATTTTGTATACTACAAGTGTTTGTTTAAGAAAAGGATCCTTATCTTTAATATTACTAAATAAAAATCTTAAATTATTCTGATTTTTATAGAAAATTTTGAAATTAAATGGGCTCAATACTTTACAACTTTTTCTGATATTTCTTTTACATAAGTACGTACTTTTAAATATCTGTCGATTTTGAATGATGATTATTATTTCAATTGTTATTATAAAGTTTATTTATTCTATTTCTAATAATGTGATTTATAAAGTTAAAAGAATAATTGTTATTGATTAATATGTATTTCATTTGTTGTAGGATTTTTGGTTTACATTTAGAACTTCTTACTTTGATTGTTCTGTCTATTTGTGAAATAACAACGCTTTTTTTAATTGACATGGATTGGTAATTGCAATTTCAATTGGTATATTAGTATAGAGTGATAGAACATCAAGAAATATTATTATGTCAATTTCATTAATTGTGACTTTGTTTATAAAGTTTTTGAAATCAAAAGAATGTTTATGTAATATTCATTTTACATATTATATTTGTAATTGAATTAAACAGAAATTTAGATAAATTATATAATAGGCTTTGAAATACATGACACAATAGGCCATAAAGGATTATTTACTTTTTGTAATATAGGTAATCCATACCTATATTATATGGCAAAATGACCGAACTGAAATTCAAAATTTGGCAGTAGATTATCTTCGATAGTTTAGTAAGATGTATTGAGTGTGCTGCATTTACGTAATTCTAGGTTGACTAGGATACAGCAATGTTATCTTTTCAATTATTAGGAACCATCAACATTTTACGTTTTTCTTTTCTAATATATACATATAATACTTAACATGGTAAAATAAAAGTCATATTTAAAAACGTTTCTACAACTGTATATTGTCTTCCTCAGTTTTTAAATACACAACATATTAAAATTCATTTAAGTTAGTTTTAATACTGCAAAAAAGAACAATTATTTACAAAAAAATTTCACTCCGAGACATTTCCCAATATCACAACAGTTCCATGTTGTATACACCATTCCTTGCAACAACTGTAATGAAAAATATATCGGCCAAACTAAACAACTTTTGGAAGAGCGAATAAAAGGACACAAATATGCCGAAAATCCTACATCTTTAAAAAAAACACAAATATAAAATGGGACACACTTTCGATTTTAAAAAAGTAAAAGTTCTCAAAAAGGAAAATAACCCAAAGGCTAGAAATGTCCTCGAAATGATAGAGATAAAAATATCACAAGATGCTGTAAATGACAGAAATGCAATCGATGGATTGTCTAGAATCTATTTCCCTATATTATAAAATAGCACAATTAAATAAATAGAGTATCCTGTATTTCCGATGTCCTTCAATGTTAATATAAAGTTATACAAAACGAAAAAGCGCAAAAATAAACAGCATATAAAGAAATAACGCTTTGGAATAAATCGCATGTTTAATATTTTAAAACATCGATTCTATGAAAAGGAAATATTCATACGATTCTAAAAAATCATAAAGATACATAGTATACAGTCTGTTAATATAAAATTAACAACAATGAAGTTCCTTTTATGCACAATTTAGAAACATAATGACATAATGCATGTGTTGTGGTGAGTTTTCGGGAAATGTCATCTCGGAGTGAAATTTTTTTGTAAATAATTGTTCTTTTTTTGCAGTATTAAAACTAACTAAAATGAATTTTAATATGTTGTGTATATACAAACTGAGGAAGACAATACAGTTGTCGACACGTTTTTAAATATGACTTTTATTTTACCATGTTAAATATTGAATAATGGTAGTAAATCAATAAATGGTCGCTAAGCTATGTCCTCTTTGAGGTTAAGCAGAAGCATACAGTTATCGTAGACCTGAAGATGGCAAGTGTGATTTTGCCGAAACGTTATCAAGAAACCAGCACCGGTCTTTTCAAAGACCAAGCAGTGGAAACGCGGAAGCTTGTAATTTTGGATTAATATTTCATAATGTTGCATAATCAATCTTCAGTAAGTTTGTGCAATAAAACATAGTATTGAAGGCAGTGTTAAAGAAAATTGTGAAATAATTTAATATTATCAAATATGCAAGGATGCATGCTAAATTGTAAGTAGAAGAAATATGTATACCTAAGTATATGAATAGAGATAATACTTCTATCTGTTGTGCCTATAACTTATAAATACTTTAAAATATACAGCCTTTATCTATGATATGCAATTTCACATCTTTAAATGTACATCATATTATATGCCATCAACGTGTCAGCTAATATTTGAAATACTTACGTTTTGTGGTTTTACTAAGTTCGATGACCTTTGATGTGATGTGTACATATGAATTGATAAATCTGGCAAATCCTACATCACACATATGTAGAAGGTTGCGAAAATAATTATTAGAACTTATTCATTTTTTTAGTTTAATTCTTTTCAGGAATGTTATAGTTACATATTATTATGCTTTTCCTAAGTCCATTCTTCTTAAGAATTAAGCATTAATATACTTAAGGCAGAATGAAATTATATTGTAACAATCTTTGTAGATTTTGAAAATGATGCATTACATTATTAATTAAAATTGAATTAAGGGTATATGTATACAGTGTGAGTCATCTTCGTGGGGAAGGCCGACTGTGCCTTTATGAGAAAACTCTGAAACGTAGAGCTTTCGACTTATAACTATTTTTCTGGAAAATTCATAGTTTTTATAAAATTATATTTTTGGAAAACCATGTATTAGATAGACCCTATTTTTGGTAGTCTTGTTCATAATAAAAGGTCCTAAAACACGCAGAAAACTTGATTAAAATTAAATGACAAATTTTTGTCTAAAAGTCAATTTTTTTTTCTAATGGATCATCCTATATATATCCTCAGTTTTGAATCTTCTTCCAGGGTAGCGCTGCTTTTAAACGCCCTGGGCTAATAAAAAATTTCTTTGACATTAAAATTGGCAACATTATATCAAAAAATGAAAATAGCTAAGCAATGGTCACTTTTAAAGTTACAACGCCTCATATGTTTTTGGTGCAAAATTTTGCAAGCAATTCAAAAATAAAGCGATTAATAAAATGACTTTTAGACAAAAATATTTCATGTAAATTTATTCAAGTTTTCTGCACACGCAGCTAGTAGTTTAAAAAAAATTAAACTGGTCTGCATTAGACCCTTTTATTATGAACAATACAAGATATCTAACCACATTCTTTTTATACGAAAATAGTGTGACAGAATGAAAATTTAAATATCTACCTGGCCAGGTTTCCTAGGTGTACCCTTTAGTTAATATTTTATGTGTTTTCTATTCGCGCATGAAAGTGGTGATCAATTATTATATATATATATATATATATATATAAATAATTCTAAATTTTTCTTGACCTTATTCACATATTCATGTGCATATATATAATTAAATTTCTTGGACGATTTAGAGGTCAATACTAATTTCAAATTAATTTAAAATTAGTTTAATTGTTAATTAGGTAATTTTTAATCTTTAAAAATTACCTAGCGGTCCAGGAATCGAACTCGAAATCTCCTGATTACTAGTCAGGTGTGTTATCCACTACACTACCACGGGCTTTCGGTCTTGACTCCTTTAATTGTACTGATATACATATACATATACATATAGCAAGTAACAGATGGAAAGTATTGCTGGTATACCAGCGTATATAAGCACCGAAACGTCCATGTGCTGTATATGATAAATAATTCTAAATTTTATATATATATATATATATATATATATATATACTAATTGAAATATCGACCGTACTCAATAATACAAACAAAATTACGGGTGTTCGGTCTGTGTTTGGAAATAAAAAAGTATTTGTTCAAAGGCTCAATATTTCGCCATTTATTTTATGGCCTCTTCAGGAGCTACCAAACAAAAAAATTAACATGGAAACACTTCGTCAGACATATAAAGGTTTGATGGTAAAAACCAACGATAACAGGATATTCACAAACTGTTTGTATATATATCTGTATTTCTTTCTTTACCACTGTTTTATATAAACTTATTTTCTTTCTTGGGTTTGTGGTATTCCTTTTAATTAAAACAAATATTTTACTAACGTTTCAATGTACTTAACATCTTTTTCAAAGTTTATAAAACATAATATAACTGTAAAAGATTACAAAATATCAGTCTACGGTACAATATGATTTATACCAACAATAATTATAATTCTTTTTATTTTTATGTATGGCAACGACGAAATGAATTTTAAGGTAGGTTGCCCGTTGCCATACATAAAAATAAAAATAATTATAATTATTGTTAGTATAAATCATATTGTACCGTAGACTGAAATTTTGTAATCTTTTACAGCTATATGTTTTATAAACTTTGAAAAAGATGTTCAATACATCGAAACGTTAGTAAAATATATTAGTTTTAATTAAAATGAATACCACAAACCCAAGAAAGAAATTAAGTTTATATACGCGTATATATATATATATATATATATATATACATATTTGTTTAGAATAACTTTCTCAAATTTAGGTTACGTTATTTATACATTTATAAAATTTAAATTATATTTCTAAATATTAAATGTTATGCAATATTATATATTAATAGCAATCCCAATAACTTTTGATATGTTTATTTATAAAACAGTGGTTTAATAAATTACTCTGAAATAAATATACACTTAATTAAGAATTTACACAAGTATCACATTACAGTGCATGTCTTTTTAAATTTATGTCTCTGAAGAGGAAACATTTTACAACCTAAATACATAGTTCTAAAGTGATTCGACACAATTAACACATTATTCAGTTACATTACTATTGTCAAGTTAAAAGCACTTACCACATTGTCAAGCTTCTTATGACGTACGAAAACAATACTAATTACATCTGTTATTACAAATCACATTCAAACATTCTCCCATTCATAAACTAAACTGCACTTGTGAAATCGTGGATTCCCACTGGCGGACTTCCACACAAGAACCTGTTACTAAAAGAGAAGCACTCACTGTTAACCGCAAGAAAACAACTTGTCGAAGGAGAGTAATGAGGGAGAGCGTTTTCCTAATTTATTGTCTTTCCGTCATTTTTGGGAAAATACCGACGATACGGATAGTTATTATGGGTTTTTAAACTCTCGAATTTCGTCTAAAGTAGCGCAAACTGTCATCCGCGACTTGCGTTATATAATATATATATATATATATATATATATATATAAATATATATCGCGAATTGAAAAGATGTAGTGAAAATGTTAATAGAATACGAATATGTACTCGTTTAAATAAATGTACATGTTCTGCAATTATTTTTATTTTGTTTCATTTAGAATATATGCACGTATTCAAGTTCCCGCATAATTTCTTCGTACATAAAATGTATACAGGTCAGTTACAAAATAGCAGTGTAACGATGACATTTCTTTTTATTTCAAGTTTGGAACAGTTTCACTAACATACAGAGTGTCTCGCAGACGATTTTATATATAGGTATGTACCGTGTGTTTTGAATAGAATTTCATCTAGTTGTCCATAAAGTTCTCCTATAAAATATGGTCTTTCGCATTCTTGAAATGCTGATAAAGATTAAATAGTATAAAGGTTATGCATCTGTCAATGTCAAAATTTATCATCGAGCGATATGGTAATGAAATTAATAATAATTACAATTGGATTATTAATTTATTTAATAGGATCACATAAAAGATGGGATATTAATCAAGCAAGTAATGTAAATAACTTATTTGTAGAAATTTTAATGAATTATAATTTATAAAAAGTGTTCAAAATGGTCACCATTCTGTTGAATGCATAATGCAATACGACGTTTCATGTTATCAAAAATATTGTGCAATACATTGGATGCTATTTCATTACATATAATTGTAAATGTATTCATCAAGACATTTAGGTTATTACTTCTTTTCTTATATACTTCATTTTTGACAATTCGAAAATAGAAAAATCCAACGGAGTACGATCTGCTGTTCGCGCTGGTCAAACACTTCTGTTTATAACTTGATGAGGAACGTGATGTTTTAGAAGCTCTAAATTTTCACAACTTCTATGTGCAGAATTTATGCTGTTGCACTTGAGTTAAAAATGGTGTTAATAACTGTTCTCGGTATTGTTGGCTATTAATGTTATTGCGAAAAAATATTGGTCCTACTATTCTACGACGAAATACAGCCAATCGTACTTTGGTTTTAACAGGATGTAAAGGAACTTATTTGCGATTCTTTGGATTATTTGTAGACCACGTTCTGTAATTTTCTTCATTAACAAACCCGCTTAAGAGGGATCTCTACTCCCAGCCGCTGAGGCCACTGTAGACAGTTTGATTTTCCCATAAAATTTACAGTAAATATTGATCAATTTTTAATTTTTTTATACCAAATGAAAGAGAATTCGAATATCTATGTACGCCTAGTAATATTTTTTCTAGAAACATTTTAGAAATTGTCATAATTAGCAGCAGAAGTAGGTCATTATTAGACATTTTGCGGAATTTATTTTGAAATAAATAAAAAGAAATTCAAAATTTTACTACCAAGCGTGCGTAAATTTGAGATTTCTCTACAAATTGGTGTAATTATTTATAGCATTGGTTAAAATTTGATCTTAATTTTAAGGGGAAATCGTAACCACTGCAGTGATAATGTTCATGATTTTTAAACATTGACAAATGGACTGGCCCGTCCAGTAGAGATCCCTCTTAAATGAAACAATGCTTCATCAGTTAAAAAGACTTAGATCTAAAATTCCGTCGTCATTTAAATTTTCTTGAAAGAAATTGCAATAATAAGCTGTTACGCTTGCTTCTCCTTAGGATTGTCCTGGCAGAAAGAGAGGCACATATGGCGCTAACAGTAACTAAATGATGTCATCCGGTCGACAAATTAGAGATGTGCCCGTTTGTCGGTGTTTCACACCTGTAGCCTCGTCCAATTAAATTTATGAAAGTTTCGGAAATTTATTGTGTGTCACTTTCAACCTGCCTTACTTTACTTCCCTAGTGTGCGTTGGAAAAGTAGGGTGGCGGCCTGTGCCTCTAACTCTCGGTTTTAGGGGATAGGTCACTCAGCATACTGAAGGAGGATGACTCTTAGGCGCCAGCTGTCATTCTATTTCAGGCCCACTCCAATAAGTTACTTATTCCGACAGCGAAAATAACTTAGGAACACTAGGCATAGTAAGACATTCATACACGATATAAACAGCACTAACAATTTTATTAACTGGAAATAGCCAGGAAAAACAAAACAAGTTTTAATATCCTCCCAATTCGGGATTCTTTGGAAAGATTGTATATACTTAAACGTATGGGTGGATCACCCTATATATATGTATACCATGTAATTAGTTTAGAAATACAAAATTAACTATCTCATTAAGAATCTAAATTGCCCACTAGAATTTACATGTATGTATTGTGTTTAATGATTACTATATATGTCTGAGTTGAAACATGTTTTTAAAAATATCGTATTTAATATTTCGTTTTGTTGTGAGAAATGACGAATAAATACTATTTCATTCGCCATCGAAAATGTATCATATATTACAAATTAATTAAAACAAATTTAGTATCAAGCAGAATTTTCAAACCAAATTTTTAAATTCGAATAAACATAATTTAACGATAAGACCAAAATTTTAAACTTTAAAATTATGCTTTTTCACCAGTTAACTTAGTCTGTATTTTTTAATATTTACTTATTATAAACTCTACGAAACTATTTTTAAATCAAAGACTAATATAAAATGAAGAGGGAAAAATCTTCATCATTATTATTAGGGTAAGTCCGGGAGAGATGCCCCGTCGGGAGAGATGGCCAAGTACTCTAGTTTAGTTTTTTGTTGTTAGATGTCGCTAGCGATCAGTTGGTTGGGGTCTTGTATTGCGTGTTGAACGCCTGCATGTGAAATTGGCGACGAAATTTCAATAACGGTTTTGTGAAAATACGAAATTGTTTTGTGAAGGTGCCGATTTACAGCAGCAGTTTAAGCTGGGACAGTTTTCATACGGTGAGAAACGTTTTTACTTAAGTTTGTCTTATTATATTTGACTAGTGATATGTGTTGACTATACTTAACCTACAAATTACATGTTATTGTAATATTTGAGCTAATAATGACATGGGGCATCTCTCCCACCAGAATGGTACAGATGCCCCAGTCAGTTCCGGTAGAGACGCCCCAGAAAAAATCAAAAGTATATTGTATTTTTTTTAGATATGCCCACCAAATATAAACGGAAATGCCCTGATAGGGGCAAATGGAGCAGTCAACAATTGGAACAAGCCTTAGAGGCAGTTAATAACGAGCACATGGGGATCAATGAAGCGTCCAGAGCATTTGCCATTCCCTCTCGAACTTTAAGAAGAAGAAAAGCTCAACATAATAATTCACAAAAAGTTCCAATGGGCCCTTCGTCTTTGTTCGGCAGAGATAATGAGAAAAAACTAGTTAAACACATACAAAAACTGCAGGCAAGAGGATTTGCACCGTCCATGGACGATTTGAGGAGAACTGCGTTTAAATTTGCCGAATTTTTGGGTATCCAACATCACTTTAACTCAGAAAAAGAAATGGCGGGATACGACTGGATGAATTCTTTTTTACGACGCAATCCGGAGCTGAGTATGAGAAAGTCGGAGGGAGTATCCTTGGCGAGAGCTGAAGGCATGACTAAGCAAAGGGTTGATAATTATTTTCAGTTACTTAGCGCTGCCCTTGAAGAACACGAACTAATGGATAAACCGGGGCATATATACAACATGGATGAGACTGGGTTGCAGCTAAATAATAACTCTGGCTTTGTTATAGCCACTAAAGGTTCAAAAGCTGTGTCTTCAGTTACATCCGGCGAGAAAGGCGAGACAATTACTGTCGTAGCATGCTGTAATGCGGAAGGCAACTTTCTCCCACCTACGTGTATCATGAAGGGAGTAAAGAAAAGAATTGAATATGAAGATGAGATGCCCCCTGGGTCATTTGTATATATGTCTCCCAAGTCAGCGTACATAAATGCAGAAATATTCAAAAACTGGCTAACAAATCAGTTTTTACCAAGAAAACCAGAAGGAAAAGTAATTTTAATAGTAGATGGCCATTTCTCTCACTGTGATATCAACACCCTAGAATTTGCAGAAGCAAATGACATTGTTATGCTGAGCTTACCCAGCCACACTACGCATTATCTACAACCTTTAGACAGGGCAGTATTCAAGTCATTAAAAGCTGCATATGGTAAAGCTTGTAACAACTGGATGAAGGCTAATCCTTACAGAAAAATAGGTGGGCTGCAGTTCGGTTCATTATTAAGCGAGGCTTGGGGCAAATCTGCGACCAGCAGTAACGCCATATCGGCCTTTAGGTCAACAGGCATATATCCATTAAATCCGGAAGTGATTCCGGAATATGCATATTTGATAATAGATAGCCAGACACCACAAAACGAGAACCAAGGCACTCAGCTGCCAGCAACTTTGCAACTTACATCTGAAGAAGTAGAGATAATCGCTCCAGAAATGTTGATTGAGCCATCTATTCAATTAAAACCGTCCTGTCTACCAGTGGCTGGATCATCTTCAAAAATAGTGGCTGAGACATCTTCAGAAGTGACTGAGACATCTTCAGAAGTGGCTGGGCCATCTTCACCAATAGTGGCTGAGATATCTGCAAAACCAATGACTCCGCCAATTAACAAGGGAAAAGTGGAAGCACCCATAGATGCAGTGGCCGGTCTATCAACAAGTGTGCTCGATAATATTACGTCTGAAACTAGTGACATTACGCCTGGAAAATTGTTAGAACAAATACATCCAGTTCCAATCTCAAAACTCCCTGAATCTACTCGTAAGCGTGGTCGGCAGGTTGCTACAATTCTAACTTCAGCAGAAAATTTAGCAACTAAACGAGCAAAGCAGAACAATAAAGAAGATAAGAAGATTCAGCAAGAATTGAAGAAAAATAAAAGGAAGATGAAGAAAGTAAGTAAAACTGGGAACACTAAAAATAAGCTCTGTTTCAACAAGAATAAAGGCAAACAGCCAAAGAAAGTTTACCAAAGTGACTCAAGTGAAACTGAAAATGAAGATGTTTTATCTCTGCATGACAGGAGTAGCGACGATGATAGCTCACAGACCGAGTGTGTGGGCTGTGGTGAAGAATATCAACACACCAATAAGAAGGATGACTGGGTGCAATGTCTTCATTGTGCTAAGTGGTTTCACGAAGGATGTAGTAGTTTCGAAAATACATGTGATATGTGCGGTAACATAATGTCTAGGCGAAAGTAAACAACATGCAGTTGATTTGTACCTGCTTGGAACTTTAATTTTCTGTTTTTAATTAGAATTCTATTTTTTGCATTTCTTGCATTTCTATTTACTTAAATAAGTTGAAATAATCTTTATTTTGTTGCAATATGTTGATATTTTATACGTTAAATATATTGTTTGTTATAAATGAGACTACAATTTTCTTTTTCTGTTGACTTAGCTAATAGTTTAGACCGAGGCGTCACTCCCACATGCTAAAGGCATCTCTCCCGCACTGTCGGGAGAGATGGCCAAAACCATTTTTTTGTTTATTATTTTTTTATTGAGTTCCAGCGAAAGATAATCAAATTTTTAGCACAACGGATTATTACTTAATAGATTTGGAATGCATTCTTCATTTTTACTAAAGTAAAACACTAAATACTGGACCAAGATGAATTTTCTACTTTTGGGGGGCATCTCTCCCGGACTTACCCTACTGCCTATCCAGAAAATACAATACTGTGACCAAAATCAATTAAATTAATAGTCAAGTTATTGTAGTATAGAAATATTACAATCATTATATTTTATATAGCAAATTTTGGTCTCTATTACTATTTATGACAGTCCTGAAATAATCTCAAAGTTGACGCCATTTTAATTTATTTACGCATATTTGTTGCAAACGTGATTTATCCATAAGATAAAAACAATGAAACTGCACAAGTCAAATATTACACGTTTAAGTCCTACTTTTAGATTTTTTTAAAGATTTCGTTATACTTGTCAGTCTCACAATGAAGCGTCTAGATGCAAAAGCAGACATTTCACTGTATCAAGTAAAATGAACTAGCTATACATTCCTTATGTATAGTTTACTAGGAACATAATATACTGACCTCCAGAAATATTAATGTCATTTCTAACCGTTATTGGCGTCTTAAATTTAGCCTTATGTGCAAAAGCAGACATTTACCTATGGACGAATCAGGTTGTGCTTCGTTAGTCACGTGAACTGGAGATCATAATAAGACCATACAACAATTTGCACGTGATAAAATCAATACTTCAATTGTTTTAATTCAGATCTATGCAGTGTTTGTCTGGGAATAACAATTTAGTGAACAAATTAGTATTATTAGTATTAACACGGATCACGATATTACTGTTGAACAAAGTTTTAATGGAAAAGGAAGAAAAAGAATGGCAAATAAGCAAGAATGGAAGGGAGAAAAGCCAAGATTATGAGGTTTGTTTATTTTGCAAATTTTCATTAATTTAATTGCAGTCGAACATGTTAAATTATGTTTGCAGGTTATCTCCGGGAAACCTGCTTTGATTTTCCACATGCGGACATTAATAAAAATACTTGTAAGTATTTTTATTAATACAATTTTTGGAAATTGAAACACGATGTTTTATTTCAAGTGTTTTTGTGCATATTATTAAAATGGAATTCCAACAAGTAACAACCAACTCTTATCACAATATTTTTTCTGTGTTACCCATAATAATTATTTACCTATTTTATAACCCACGAGACACCACTGTTTTTATTTAAAGTATGGTGTAGTGATAAGGCTTGGAACAAAATTCCTAAAAGCCTTGAATAATGTGTTTAAGAAAATCGCTATGGCAAGTCAATTTTTGTTTTTAAAATTCAGTCTTTTGATGAATTTTTTTTGAATGACGTCATTGGTTTTACACAATAACGTCATCATATATTTTTTTAATGACAACCTTCACTACTTCTTTCCGTTTTTGATAGACCTTCTTATAGCTTAAACGGTGATGTAGAAAAATTGTTACGTTATATAACAATTTTTGTGAATCAATGACAAAAATCTTAATTCAAATCAACTCAAATGGGAAACTTGTGATTTATTCAATCAAGCACATCCTGATAGGCCTCTGATTACAAGGTCTATAGTAAGTAAATTGGTCGCCAAATTTGGGGAAACTGAAAGTGTAAAAGCTGTGCTTCGAGAAGGTCAACTAAGGATAAGTGATGAAACAAAATAAAAAGTGTCCTGCAAAGCAACTTGCCCTAGATAACAACGCAGTTTTGTTGTAAAATTATTTAAAAGAGAAAGTATCACCCGTATAAAGTGCACCTACTTCACCACGAAGATGATCCAAACCGCCGATTGCAATTTTGTTAGGATGTGCTCAAACTCACAATTATTTAAACATTATTTTTTCTGATGAAGCCACTTTTTTCCTAAACGCATCAGTATATAATATGAAACCACATGACAGGTACAACAAAAGAAACATATGTAAGTTATATTACAGGACTAGAAATATATTTAGAAGGGCCATAACTGCAGGGGCCCTTTGAAACACTGTACCATTTGGTCTAGGATGTAGGAAAAAACCTGCAGCATAAAAACCCTTCATCACAGTGCCGCAAAACTAAAGGTCTTTAGTTGTTAAGATCCAAGCAACAGCCTCTGGAGTTAAATTATGTAAATCTGTATATCAATTCTTCAACAATATGTTTAACTGTTTCAATCTCAGCTCCGCAATCACAAGCTGGACTCGCAATCACATTCCACTTGAAAAAATCCATTTCCTTCGCCAATCTCTCTAAGTAGTTACATTTGTCTTTGGATATACCTTCGATATTAAGTTGACAAATCTTAACAACTGGACCAATATTCCTAAAAGAAACACAATATGAATTCAAACTTGAAAAATTATACCTGTCATATGACCGTGAGGATCTTGGGGATCTTGTACGGTCTTCGAAGTGATGGTTATTATGGATAAGATTATATTCTCCATTTTAGACCATCGTAAAGATGTACAAAGTGACATCTTTTAACTATATGTATTTGCCAAAGGGCAGCCCTCACTGGATTCAGAAATCAACATCAAGACAAATTAAATGTATGGTTGGCAATGATAGGACGGCGTTCTTTAGGACCTCTCTTTTTTGAAGGGAACCTGACTGCTGCCCGATATTTAAATTTTTTGCAATTTGATTTGGTGCCAGCAATTGCAGCTCTTTTTCCTAATAATGAAAATGGCGACGTCGCATCAAAATATTTAGTTTTAACAAAAGGTTGACATTTTAAAAACAAAAATAGATCTGTCCGACCACTTTTCAAAAAAACAATATAAAACGCTTTTATGAAAATTGTTCCAAACTTCATAACCACGCTGTATATGTTTATTATTCTATCGAACGTTATTTCTCAGAAATAAAACAATATTGTTTATAATGATGTACTCGGAAGTGTTTGGAAAATACCATAAGCAACAAAGAAATATATGCACGCCCGTGTGTGTGTGTGTTGCGAAGTATGTAGATCCTTCGCGAACTGACGATATTATTCCGATATTACATACGTAATTACCTAAAAAGTCTTTAACTAAAATAAAGAGCGATATGTATAGATATCTATGCTTGATGGTTTATTTTTATTAATATTTCTGTATTTTAGGAAACTACCAGGATTTGTTTACGAATCGCTTGCGTAGATAGCATAAAATGCAAGTGTATTTTAGGTAATATAGGTGTTTACTTGTAATTTATTATTCAGGAGTTAGACATTAAACGCCATGAATATTCGTATGTCTCCAAGTTTCTACAATAATAATTGTGATTCAGTGATTTACATATTATTTTACAGTTTAACGTAAACCACATATATACCTATTTCAATTTTGTTCATATCATATGTACAAATTATTAGTGAGTCATAAATAATATGTTTTAAAGATAATAATAAGTTATTTATACGTCTACGAAACACGTTTACTTCGTCACAATCTGTTTACTTCTCAGGGCTAACTCGATTCTACAATTATTTCATATCCGCTGCCGTTTCCTTGTTGTTATTGATAATCAGACAACTAAACATCCGAATTTTAAAATGTTTCCGTATCTTGCCGAATATAAAATACATCGGCAAAATGGCAAAGAAAATGTGGCTCACTTTCTCAGACAGAATCTATTCAATACTGTAAATAATGAGCAAGCACCTTTAAATAATGAGTTTTTTATGAACGACTTTAAGATAATTCTTGTTAATTACTGTACAGTGCGTAAATTTAATAATTTGGTAGTATTTTCAGCGCAGGAAACCCCAGATAATTTATGTAACTTTGGGAAAAGTAAGAATCGTTTAAATTTATTAACATTATGGATTATTCTTTGATTTCTTTCTGTTATACCGGGTGTCTGTTTAAGCTCGGCCACCGGCCATATGTCGGCAACCGTTTATCGTACAACCTCGCGGAAAAAATCTTGATAGTAAAACGGATGACGGGAATTACAACAAAAATATTTTTAAGTTTCCAAAATGATCGCAAGATGAATTAAAAATTCGATAATTTTTCATTAAATTCTAGATTAAGATAGATTAAAAAATTTACTAGCATAACTTTTAGACGTTTTTATACAACTTTTATTTGAAACTTTTTGATCTAACTCCCATGCGAAGGGGAGAGTGGAGGGGGGTATGTCTGCGCACAAAAGTAGGTATAACTTTGGTTTGCACCAACGGATTTTAATGTTTCTGGGCTCATTAGATAGAGAATTTTACAAATAATTGAATGATATGCAGCACGAAATTACGTGGTTGTCAAAGAAAATAACAGGGGGCGCTGTTCTCAATGTATGTATATTTCTTATTTTTTCTTTAAAATTTCAAATGGCACGGTATATTTTTAATATCGTAATATTGAAGCACATAAAAAACTGAAGGAAAATATGAAAACCGGAAGTTGCTACCTTTTTTGTTGACGAAGATATAGTCATACGAAGACAATCCAGAAAAATGAAATTCTTTAAATATAAATTTATTTATTTAGTGGGAGTAATAATTTTATTTTAATTTTAATAGGGTCTCTAGACAGTGTATAGTACGTTTTCACTTGAAATTTCATCATACTCTTCGCTAAATGTATTTATTTCAATCTCTTTATCGATTTTTTAATTCATTGCATATTGCCGTGGTCTCTTGCATATTAAAAATAATAGTAATAGCATTAAGAATAAATTTAAGTATATAAAATATAAAGAGACAATAAGAATAAGTTTTATTGTATTCAAAGATTTTAACATAAGAGTATACTAAGTTGCATACATTTAAGTATAGAAAACAGATATAAAAATGAATTTATATTTACAATTTAGATATTAAACAGGTACAAAATAAAAGACGAGATAAATTTAAGCTATATATATTACTTTTATAGAAGAGTGAAAAGATTTAGCCATTTAAACGCAGTAAAATTGTATAAAGATGATCAAATCCGATATGCACGAGAGAAAAATGTAATTGAATAAATTATGTAAACTTGAGAACGTGCATAAGGTAATAAAACTTTATAAAAGAAATTAAAATAAGTCATGCTAAAAGAATAAAATTTACCTTAACTTATGACTATATAAGTAAATAAATAAAAAGGATATAAATCAAAATATTTCGAGACCATACAATAAGCAGTAGTGTTTTTTATAAACGACATCTGACAAATAATAAAGTACATTCATGAATTCGGGTATGTAGCACTATGTTTCATTGACTCTAGAGAGATTTGTACGGTTTGATGACCTACAAAAAAGAAAATATAATGTAAACTTCGTTTGTAGTTTCTTACAGATAAATATATCACCGTTGGAAAAGTCCTGGATCGAAAGAAGCAACGAAAGGGCAAATCAGATGGATCGTGGTAGTACGAGTAATCTTACAAAAAGAATACCTGTTATTTACAATATATTTCCAATTTTACCGAGAGCTGGAAACAAAACAAAAATAAGAATTGTGTTAGCGAATGGAAAGAATTGTGTTAGCAAATAGTAAAGAAGGTAACAAATTCATAAACAAATATAAGGAAGAATTATATTAATACGAATATAGCTACATTGGAAGATGCTGGACAATTTGAGTGAAAGACTTTTAAAATAAGCAAACAATTCTCAAGATGTTGACATTTTAAAGTGAAGGAACTGTCAAAAGACAATAAGTGCGTGTGTGTGTGTTCGTATCATGATGGCAACTTGGAAGGCAGAGATCTCACTGAAGACGCAGGGTGACAACTTAAATGTAGTACCGAGGGTGGCGTTGAGAGCGGTCACGTGTTTTCCCGGGGATATAAATTGGAAGACAAGAATGAACAAGTTGGATTAGCTAGTTATCTGGAAATAGATTAAAAGCGAATTAAAATCGTAGGGTCAGAGACACCACGATTATTTTCATTCATATTTATTTCTTGTATTAGCGTATTTATTTGTATTTAAGTTCCATTCATTTTTCTTTGGTTAATAATTTTTGTATTTTAAGAATAATGGAGATGCAAATGGCAGAATTTGAAAAGTTTTTCAATGATTCAAAGTAAGTTTTCGATACAAAGATTTATCAATGTTGCTATGCGTGTATTGAAATATAACGTGCAAATGTATATTCAATATAACGTTGTGCAACAGGGATAATAGATATTTTCCTGTAATAATATGCATTCATTCAACACAAAAAAAGAATTATTGATGGTGTTGGGTGTTAAGAGGATATAACGTGCAAATGTATATTTTTTGGCACTTTATTAGGCATCATTAATTCTTACAATGAATTTTTGATTATATATTAATGATTTAAAATAGATTTCTAAGAAGGAAAGTGTTTCTGGGTAGCGGACTTTGAGATGCTGGATACAATACGTGTGAATGGTTGTTGACAGTAATCAGATTCAAGCTTTTTCTCCGAATATTGACCATTGCGAAGTTCTAAGTTTGTCAGAGCATTACGTGCGAATATAATGTCTCTGATGAAATAGAATTAGCCCAAAATATCAATAGAATACCAACATTAATTGAATTTTCTTTATTTTAAAACAGGATAATATTTTATTTTATTTAAGCATTAAAAATATATTCGTCATATAAAACATTAAAACCTAGAACACGGTACAAATGGTTTCTTTCAATTATGTTCTTCTTTTATAATTAAATGGTGAATATAGCATACTGATGCTATCTATTCTGAAAATAATGTTGAATAAATTATACAATTATGTTTTATATGGTTTCTGATTTTTATTCAAAATAAACTATAACCTTATCCCTATAATAAGAAAACAAGAGATTTAATGAGAGAGGAGAAATTTAGATACACTGGTAGAATTCACGTATACTTATAAAGTACGTGCTGATAAGAAAATAAATAAATATATTAAGGATAATAAAAAAATTATCATCATCTTTATTAGTTATGTTGCTGGAACAGCACACAGCATAATCTATTTGGCAATGCCTAACGTATGGCAATACTACAATTATTTCATTCCAAATAATTATGTTGCCACAGCAATATGTTACGTTAGATTCTCCTTTTAAATGTTTTTAAATACTATAGCTATTATTTTTTAAATATCATTTCTTATCCTTTCCAACATTGAAATAAAATAATAATAGTGAACAGTGTAATTTGCTTTGTTTTTTAAATGTTCATCATACAATATGGCATGCACAGTGATACTAAATTACATTATGATGAGATTTCCAAGGTAGGCCATGAAAATCGAAATGCAAAGATATTAGTGTCACTTGTAGTTAAACTTTTTGTACGTATTTAGCAAATTAATGGTGGAATTCTGTAACTTTCTCGGAAGCTCCGGCTATCGTAGGCCCTGGCAACGAAGTGACGTTGCGATGACGATTTCAGAATTTTTGCAGTTAGTGACGTAGAAGTGTCAATTTACGATTTTTTGTACATAACCTTTATGTTTAACATGTAAACAGACATATCATCTCGTAAACATATACCAAAATATTTCAATTTAAAATTTTAACTAATACGAAAATTGTTTGAAATATAATATAGCGATTGCTAACATTTTTTTTTAAAGAAAATGTACGGAACATTTTGTAATGCCAAGATATAGTATAAACATATGTTTATACTGCTGCCAAGATAGCACGAAACACTTTGGAAAATTTCAACAAGAACTGTTATCATTAGGAGAGTTTCAAAGGACGTAATATCGCACTAGTGTATAGTGAATTTGCAGATAAATGTCTTTTCAGGCACATTTATGGATGATGAAATGTGATTTTTTTATAAAGCCAACAAGGACAGGTATCCCTATAAAGTCGACATTGTTTTTCTTACAAGAGTACCTAAACACAAAAAAATACATAAACCTAGCAGACAATATCCACACAACATAAAGCATGTGAAATGTGCACAAACTAAATGTTCGAAAAAGTCTATTATGGTATCGTGTTCACAATAACTTCACAATTTAAAGTTGACTTTTTCATAAGATTTTCTAATAATAAAACTACATCAAATTGAGAGGATGTTTAACTTTATATTATGTTGAAGAAAATAAGAGGAAATTTACCTGTTTAGTCAATGACTTTATTTGTAAATCAAACCGCAAAGATTTTATCAATGTGTAACTATATTGAACGATTAATGTTTGAGGATCCAAAAAGGTAACATTAAGTTTTAATAGCATAGGCCAAAGTATATAAATGGTTGAAGGATATAGATGATTTTGTATTTAGAAAATCGACCAATCCTGTGATGTATTGTTGTACTTGGTACACCAAATCATTTGATATTATTGCAGGATTTTGTTGTCGAGCCTCTGAAATTATAGTAATTGAAAGTTCTCTTTATTTGCAGTTTTTACAGGAGAGTAATATTTATTAGGCTGAAATTTGCACTTTTTCAACTCAAAAGAATATAAAAAATTATTGTTTAATAAATTTACCAGCAAGTATTATAAAACAATAGATGACATTTGACTCGGATAATTATACTAATATTGGATATGAATTATATGTTTACTATTAAATCTTAACAATAAAGATCAAAAAGAAAAATAATAATACTGAACTAGAAATGTGAACTTTGAATAATAGGTACTCAAATAGAGATTGTTTGTATAAATATTCAAAAATAAAACACATTTTATTGTCAAATATATTTTCTTTTATCAACCTTACCATAAAAGTAGTGCTGAAATTTAGAAAAAAAAAATTACAGTATGTGAATAGAAAAAATATATATATATATATACAAAAGGAGAGTGTTCTTCATTGGCTAAAGGTGGAGCAAGTATATCAACATGTGTGCCATCAATTACACCTACATCTCGTGCACCCCATTTTTCATAAAAACTATACAGAAGGATAATTTTTAGAACGTTTAGAAAAGGTACCCTTAATTACCCTTGGTAAATATATGAACTGGGTGCCATCGATTAAACAAAATACATCTCCGGTCTCCCATTTTTTATCATAAAAACAAAATAAAGAATTATTTTTAGAATATTTTGATACAACATAATTACCCTTGCTTGACACGATTCTTCGATTCACAATCACTGGGAAATTTTATGCATTCAGGGAATAAATTGTTTGATATTACAAGACAGACCTGATGAACTATTCGACTTACTGAACTCTGACTGAGAGAAACAAAGCTATTAATACCAACACTATTCTGATAGCTGTCTGATGCTACGAAATTTAATGTTGTTAAGACCTGTAACAAATATATAATGTGCACTATAAAGTTAATATGCATTTCAAGTGATGTTTATGATAATAACCTTCAAATGTAATGGTATATTTGTTTGTTCAATATGTCCATCCAATAACTGGATCAGGTTTTGAACAGTGTCCTTATTCAGTCTAAACATTTGTTTAAAATGCCTGTTTGGTATTTCAAAAGGATTTCCGTGATCTCTTAAACGTTTGCGGAATATACGCATATAATTTCTAAAATAAAGAAAATAGAGAATATTATGTATACTCTATATATTTTATATTATCGATTACCTACCTGTTGTGATCTTCATCTAATAATAATGCTATAAAGCCATTCATATTTGCAAATATAAAACAATAATAATTATAACAAATAAACTAACAGAAACTATAAATATAACAACAGGAACAGTATATTAACAATAGTTATATAATAATAATATAACCACAATATAACCAACAAAATCTTTACTCACGAACGTTTTGACAGTTCTACGTCACTAACTCTCAATATTCTGAAATCGTCATCGCAACGTCACTTCGTTGCCAGGGCCTACGATAGCCGGAGCTTCCGAGAAAGTTACAGAATTCCACCATAAGCCTTTTTGGACACCTGCACATAATTATTAAGCTTGTAAAATATCGTATTCCAACGTTGAAACTTATGACATGATCAGAATGTATTTTCAATGCTTTGAAAATGCATTCTTGCTTCGGGGAAATATTCCCTAAATTATCCCGAAAGAAGACATTATTGAGTTTTTATTCACCTTGCCAGATGTTCTTATGGGATGTTTATTTATGGGGCAGAATAAAAGACATAGTTTATCACAAAAGCCGAGTACAACAATTGCTACGTCCGAAATGGAAGTAACTCTGCTCTCTATTAATCGACAAGTAAACGGGTATTGAAAATGAAGGTGAACACTTTGAACATTTGTTAAGTTGAAGTTTTTTCTTGTTTTTTTTTTGTACGTAGGTACTTTCTGATTTAAATATATTTTCTTTTCCTTTATATTACTTGGTCAATATATTTTCTTATTTATGTTTAGGTATATAATAGGTTCTTTTATTTACTTTCATTTCAGGCGGGGATGATTTAGATATCAATTTGTGTACCCTTTCGTTATTAATGAGTAAATGATTTGATTATAACTAATGCATTATATTATGTTGTTTTTTTTTCTCGTTATTGTCTACTTAGTTCATGAGCTATGGAAATTATTTTTGCTGTTTTCCTATAATTAGATCTACCTATATCAGTTGGGTGATAAAGATATAATATTATTATTATTATTATTATTATTATTATCATTATTATTATTATTTTATTTCAATGTCTAAAAAGGCAAGACATGAAATTTAAAAATAGCTAGAGAATTTGAAAACATTTAAGAGGAGAATCTAATGTAACATATGCAAGAATTAAAAAATCGGTGAGAAGATTGAAATAAATACATTTATGGAAGACTATGATGAAAATTCAAGTGAAATCGAACTATACACTGTCTAGTGACACTTAAAATTAAAATAAAGTTATTACTCACAATAAATAAATAAATTTATATTAAAAATTGTTTATTTTTTTTTGGATTGTCTTCGTATGACTATATCTTCGTCAAGAAAAGAGGTAGCAACTTCCGGTTTTCATCATTCTCTACAGTTTTTTATATTCTTCAATATTACTATATTAAAAATATGCCGTTCCATTTAAAATGTTAAAGAAAAAACAAGTAATATACATACATTGAGAACAGCGCCCCCTGTTATTTTCTTTGACAACTACGTAATTTCGTGCTACATGTCTTTCAATTCTTTGTAAGTTTCTCTATCTAATGAGCGCAGGAACATTAAAATCCGTTTGTGCAAACCAAAACAATACCGACTTTTGTACGCAGACATACCCCCCTCCCCTCTTCCCTTCGCATGGAAGTTAGATCAAAAAGTTTCAAATAAAAGTTGTATAAAAACGTCTAAAAATGTTGCTAGAACAATTTTCAATCTATCTTAATCTAGAATTTAATGAAAAATTATCGAATTTTTAATTTATCTTGAGAATTGCGCCCCCTCGCGATCATTTTGGAAACTTCAAAATATTTTACTTGTAATTTCCGTCGTCCATTTTACTATCAAGATTTTTTCCGCGAGGTTTTACGATAAACGGTTGCCGAGATATGGTCGGTGGCCGAGCTTAAACAGACACCCGGTATACTAGTTCATATTGAATGTGGTGGTGTAGCTTTTTTTGCACGTGGGGAAGTGGAAGAGAGGCATTTGGGTTTCTTCTAATCTTGCAGTGTTGAACTATGTTTTGATGTGTGTGGTTTTCCACTTGTTGTGTGGGGTTTTCCTTCCGTATACAGATCTCCTTCCGGTAATATAATCGAGTTTTTCTCGGGTTTAACAAATTGTCTTGAGAAATTAAATGCAGTCACGGACAAATTAATTCTGTGTGGTGATTTAAATATTGATTTACTCGTTGGCTCATTGAATTTTGATGTTCTATGCGACATGTGTAGCTGTTTTGATCTTAAATATTTGACGCGCATTATTCACCAACAAAAATGGAGTTATTTCTTCTGCAACCCATAACTTCATCATTATCTTTTCACACATTAATAACTTGCTACACAGAGTAACGTTAAAAAGAAATAAAACTTGTTATTTAATTAATCATTTCACACTGCCGAAGAATTTCACAAAACAAGCTGCAAGAAAGAATTCTTAAAAAAATAACAGAACTGCGATAAAAAAACTGCCGACAGGAGTTCAGAACAGGAACCTTCTGCCTTCACAAGAACTCTCCTTATTTTTGTGCATCATATTCTTAAAGTTTTTTTACGAATTTGTTACGCCCTGTATGCAGTTTAACATACCAATTAAGAACACTATTAGCTGTGCTTAACTGTGCATACCATGGTTAAAGATACGCCCCATTTGCATGTACTTTTTTGTTTTTATGGCCATTTATATTAATTTGTCACATTCCTCTGACAGATAATATTTCCTAATTTATAAAATTTAGACAACGAACCCTTACACACTTATAGCTAATGGAATAGTTTTCGAGACCCGAGAGAAAAATATAATAACCGTCAGCTTTGAGGTGGTCGACGTCAAGTGTCTCTATAGATCACTTAACAGCTAATTTTTTTTGCAAGCATTTGAATATTTTATAGATGGTACTTTTGTATTTCTTTCTCTTGACTTAGTTGGTTACTAATAAATTGTCTTTTTGCAATATGTTTAAATTTTTCATTGATTGATAAGTATAGTCGATAATAGTGTTTTTTTCTAGAAGATTTTGTGTGTGCCCCCTTTTAAATTAATAGGAGACAGTTTTTGAAATATTGACCGAAATGATTTTAAAAAAATACGAAAAATAATTGAATAAATGAATGAAATGAAAAAAAAATCAAATATTAACAAATAAACTGCGTAAGCCAATTTATTACATTTCAAGTGCTATTGACCATAGGGGTATTAATTTGGCATCTGACATATTGACCTGTATGCTTGTCCAGTCGAACATTGCCCAGAATCTTTTTGTCTGCTAGATATACCATCTACTACTATTATTGCCTGCCTACATTTAGTCTTATGAACTGATATTTAATGTAAAGCACTATGATGAATTATTTTGTTAAATTCATAGTAATTAAGAAAATATTTCTGTATGAATTTATTTTACAAATAAGTAAATAAATATATGAAAACCTATTTAATTTCTTTGTAAAACATGCCATAATTAGTAAATCTTATCATGGTTTTCTGTAAGGTAAAATATAGAAACTGCACTTCTCTGGGAAATAAAAGAATCCTGTATGGTGTACTTATTAACCTATCAAAATCTTTGACAGTAGTGGATATCTGTACTTATTTTAAAAGTTTGAAGTCGACGGAGTAAAATGGTCTTTCTCTTGATTCAGTAATTATTTATATGAAACAGGTTGCTCATACTAAATATGGTAAAATAGCGCATTCTAAGATTGACCAAGAAGTTCTACGAGGTAGTATTCTAGTTATTTTCGCACATTGGAGATATTATTTATTACTGCTGTTAGTTCTCTTAAGTGGTGACATTTGTGTTCTTGTTTCGATAGTGATAAGCGCTTAATTCATTTTCTATTAGTTTATTCTACGAAATGACAATTAATAATTCCTGATGTGGATTAATTCTATAGTTAAACTATTTATAATATATAGGTACATATATCAACATACATATTCTTTTATAAATTTCATTTTACTCAATATTTTTACATTTACCACACTTAAGTTTAATTTATTTAAAGGTCTTTAAATAAAATATCAATATAAAATTAAGGTAAATATTTATTTCATAATTATATACTATAATAATGACATTTTTATTTTTATACAACCTTTTTAATATAGAATTAAAATAAATGAACATCAAATCTAAGGGGAGAAATATTCTTGTTGCACGAATAGAAAAATTGATAAAATATTTTTCATATAATACACTATCTTTTATTCAATGTGAAATTCAATATATTTACGACTTGCAATTATAATGCCCTATAAACATATTGCTGTAGCTGTTACACTGTTATAAAATGGTAAATTTCTTATTTGAAATGAAAATATAACACGTTGGGCACAGCCATTAAATATATACAATGCAACAATGCTAATAAATAATAAAAAAATTAGAATAGTCTACTTGTAAGCTTATTCCTTAACAGCATAGTATTTTAAAAGTTCTTGTGAGTTCTTGCAGTGATTTACTTCTTTTTTTCTGGTATATCTCTTATTCAGTTTTTGTTTGGAATAAGGTTAAAAATTAATCGAAAAGCCTAAATCTCATATAGAAATTATATTTATATTTTATTAGAATATCAATCGTAAATAGCATTGCTATACTGTATCTATTTTTGTTTTACAAATAATGAGAAAGAAAACCTTTCAACCCATTTTCGAGTTATAATGCTTGTGTAAGGCTTATACCGGGCTCTTTTTTTATCATTACACATAGCATTTTCCCTATGTGTAATGATAAAAAAAATTGTCAATGCATTAGCGATATAGTCACTGTATACTAGATAACCAGTTATACACTAATGAAGAATTTACGTATAATTAATTTTTAAATCAGGTTGCCATTACTTGCCATGACGGGAAAAACATTTTTTATGTCTAATATTTCTGAATTTTTATTCAAACATAAGTCATAAATTAAATACATTTTATTAAAAAATAGATAATTTATTTATAAATCATGGATAAATACAACAGAAATGAAAAGGTGGCTATAGTAATGTGGTACCAGAAAAATAATAGTTTAAGGCAAGTTAGAGACATGTTTTCCGTCAATTATCCAGACAGGCCTATACCTTGTGCAAAAACAATACTGAACTTTTTTAAAAAAGTTCAAGAAGATGGTTGTGTTCTAAATTCTCACAAAAAAAGAAATAGATCCAATCATGTTCGAACAGAAGACATGAAATTAAATATCCTGTGTTACGTAGAGGAACGGTCTGTAGGATCTCTTTTAGATGTAGCTAAACATTTTGGAGTATCGTACAGTTCGGTATACAAAACTCTGAAAGAATTTAAATATAGGCCATACAAAATATCAAATCATCAAGAGCTTTTCGAAGAGGATAAGATAAAACGAACTGAGTTTTGTGAAATAATGTTTAACATGTTAAATGAAAACCAAGAAATTTTAAATAAAATAATTTTAACGGTGAAGTCAACTCTCATAACTTTCGGTTTGTACCCTACATTTATCCATGAAAAATTATTAAATTTCCTATCCATTAATCCATTAGGTACTGGTCCCGTACAAATCCTCACGCTCAAAACCTGACCCGAACACAGTACCCTCAAAAAGTTAATGTCTAGATTGGAATAATAAGCGATAGACTTATTGGCCCATTTTTTATTGACGGTAACCTCACTGCAGTGAAATATTTGAATTTGTTGAGAGACCATATCATTCCATCAATTGAGATGATGAATGTTGATGAACCCTGGTTCCAAATGGATGGGGCCCCGCCACATTCTACTAACGCTATCAGGAATTTTTTAAATAACTTATTTCAAAGACGGTGGATTGGTAGATTTGGTCCCATACTATGGCCTCCAAGATCCGCTGATTTATCTCCAAATGACTATTTTCTTTGGGGTTACCTAAAAAGTAAAATTTACAACAATGTACGAATACGCAACTTGAATGAACTAAAAGAGCGTATACGTACTGCTTGTAATGGAATAAGGCCAGAATTTATTAGAAATACACTTCGTTGCTTTCAAGATCGCCTTGCTTATTGCCTTGAAAGACAAGGTGGACATTTCGAGAACTTGTTGTGATATTAGACTTCACATTTAAGTTCGTTTAATTGTTATAATAAACTAATTATTTTGTTCCAAGTGATATTCTGCATTTTCTTTATTAAAAACATAACCTAATTCTTCTAAGCTTTATTTTGCTCTGTATCGCCCAGTGTTACCAGTACAAGTATTATTGCCGAATCAAATACTTTCGCGCTAAATTTTAACAGTTTCGTAATAAATGTAGGTAAAAGGTTTTATGTACGCTGCAAAGTTTAATTTTTCCGTACAAATAATTTATGGTAGAAGTAAGAGAAACGGATCTCCAGAATATTATTTTATTTGTATCGGCCAGTGGGAAATGGCGGGAAATCCTTAATGTAGCAATTATGATGTTGACGACGTGATATATTTCGAATTTTAAAATTGTAAGAAAAATTGTACAAAATTAGTTATTTACTATATAATTGTTAAAAGTGCTATTTTATTTTGCGAGTAAGATTTGCGACACGAGGGTGATTAGGAACTGGAGCAATTTAAAATAAGCAAAATAAAATAACATTTTAACACGTGTATCGTACAGTGTTTCTGCTACAAACTCAATTTTTATTTTAAAATTTTAATAAAAAGTTTAACGAAAATTGACTGATAAAAATCTTATGACAGCTCACTGTTCCCGCTTGTCAAAATACGAGTGTCGAAAATTGACTGATAAAAATCTTATGACAGCTCACTGTTCCCGCTTGTCAAAATACGAGTGTATAACTGGTTGTCTACTATACAGTGACTATATCGCTAATGCATTGACAATTTTTTTTTGTATCATTACACATAGGGAAAATGCTATGTGTAATGATAAAAAAAGAGCCCGGTATATCTATAATGCTAGTTGTAAGAATAATTATCCTGTTCTTTTAAATAAAAAAAATCATTGATTCTTGATAAGAAATTTTATTAATACAAAGGTGATTCTATTTCAACAAAACATACATTTTCACATAGTGCCTTGGTAATCTAGAACTTTGCAACGTGAATGCTAAGAAACTGGCCTACACTAATCGCTAGCTGCAAACATTCTCACATTGTACCTCTAGCAGCTTAGCGCCTGCCCGTCAAAAACATCCGCATTTATTCGTACTTATTTTGTTTGAAATATTAAATTAAAGTGACTATAATAATTAATGATGCCTAATGATCTACTGAAAGCAAATATTCTCACATAGTACTCTCAGCACGTCCAACACCATTAACTATCCTTTCATTACATTAAAAAAAAATGAATTATTATTACTTAACAAGATAATATTCACAAGTAAAAATTGAAATAAATTCAAATTGAGTTCAATACAGTTTTATTCAATTCACTACAATTGTTTCACCCTACTAGGGCTTCATCAGGTGATGAATATTAGATAATATTCATCTAATTAATAATGCTCAACGTTTTACTAAAAGCAAATATTTTCACATAGTACTTTCAGCACGTCTCACACCATTAATTATCCCCAAATTGAATAATTTCATAACTTACTTATTTCGTCATACACTTTATCAAATTCTGCCTTATTTATATCTTCCATCTTAAAAATTAGTAATACAAAAAAAAATAATTGAATGAAAATTATTTAAAAAGGAAAACTAAATTAAAATTGAACTCTAAATCTTAATACAAATAAACTAATCATGAGCTGAAAAGTAGTGTATCGACCCTACTCTAACCCTCGCTATCCCAAAAATTTATTTTTTTTTAGAAAATTTTACGTCTTTCTAGCTCGAAATACAAACTTAATCATCAACAAGTTGATTCTTGTTTTTCGCTTATATAAAAAAAACAATTGCTATCAGCAATTTGTAGCGCCTCTCCCGTCAAACTAAAATTTAGGTTGGCATTGATTTTTTGAAACGTTTGTGATAAAATCTTTCTTGTCTATTTTCTTCAAGTTGCCACATTCGCACCAACACGCACATCGTCTTTGACAGTTTATACACCAATGGCGGCATATTGAATTATTTGTTATTAGAAGTTCACAAACTTGTTATGTTTCGTCTTCGGTGGGTATATCTTTTCCTTCTTCTTTGTATAGTACCTCACTGTACTTGTATATGAACGCATTGCCTTTTTCATTGTTTGTCACATATTTTCCTTTTCAATTTACTAAAGTTATCCTTATTTTTCTTTTAGAAATACCTCGTTTGGGTAGTACCTGGAACACGTTATAGGCAACTGGAATTTTTCTCACGGAGCCTGCACCACAAAGATCAGTCGCCCCCGTCACATTATCTCCAAATTCCATCCATGCCCTCTCTTCTGGTAGTACATTGATTTGCAGAAAGCTGTAAACAATATTGACACTGCATTTTTCTTTTGCATGTTTTTAAACCACACATGACCATTTCCTTTGTCTTTGAAATCCTTGTATTATACATACAATAACTAAAAAGTGTATTTTTAATACATCCAGTTACTGTTTACATAAAACATTCTTACTTACGATCTGTCACTACGCACTAGAAATATTTTGATTTATATCATTTTTACACATTTATTTATGTTACAGGTATTTACTATATCTTAAGTATTATTATCAAAAACTTTCTTATGAATTGGTACCATTATTTATATTTAAATTCAAATTTATTTGTCTAATGTGTATCAACAATTCATGTTTATTTTGGTACATCAGTGCCTCCTTATATGTAGGCAACTTATTCTACTTATTATTATTTGTTTTGACTAATGCCTAAATCTTAAAATAAACTATTTCTAAAGATAAAATTAGTGTTCTTTTTCAATAACTAAACTAATTCTTAATATTATTATATCAATGATGTGAAAATCACAGCAATATGCCTGTTTATTCCATAAATAGGAATGTGAATCAAAGAAATTGCAAAGCATTTGCACTCTAAAACAACAATCTTTGTCTCACTACACATTTATTTATGTCAGAATGTACTTGTATGATATGATATTCAAATAATATTAAAATTGTACGGTATAACCATCA
This sequence comes from Amphimallon solstitiale, assembly GCA_963170755.1. Taxonomy (NCBI): domain Eukaryota; kingdom Metazoa; phylum Arthropoda; class Insecta; order Coleoptera; family Scarabaeidae; genus Amphimallon; species Amphimallon solstitiale. The sequence goes on along the minus strand of OY720677.1, from coordinate 112,272,877 downwards.
TGAAAAATTATTGGATAACAAAATGTTACAAAACAAGGAAAACGTTACTATTATTTTCTTTTTCTCAAAATTTGTTTTCCTCTTGTGAAGTTACTGGTAATCATATCTTCTTAAAATTCACTAATAGGAAGCAAATTTATTAGTTTTGTTCGGCACAGCAGAATCATGAAAGCTTGCGTACTGAAGAAAACTAATAAGTTTAAAACACATGTATCTACGGTTGCCTTATACCTCATAGTTTGATTTACATAATTCCACGTAATCATTTTTCTTTGCTTTATGATTTGTGTGTCATTGAATGAATTGTCTTCCATGTAGTTAAGTTGGATGCCGCTTCTGATAAATCAAGATTCTTTCAAAGGGAACCACATAAATGGCAATTCTTGCTTTCATCAGGATGACAGATTAGATTAATTTTTATATTTCTTGAAAATTGATATAACAATATATTGCTTATGTTTGAAGAAACGAAACGCTTCTTATAAAACACGAAGATTTCTAGGAAAGCTACAATGACTTTGAGGATGTTTATATAATTGTATTGGAATATAAATAAATGCATACATATTTTTTAAGTAGTTTATTCACGTAACTACAAAGTTTAAATGAAAATTATACATTAATTTACGTCAATACACCATACAATATATATGTAAACAAAAATAAATCAAAGAATTCATGTAATGCTTTATTATCTACCTCACTATTTTATAAAAAAAAATGCTGGTTTTAGTTATAATACTCGTAACAAGAGTCCACATTTTATACTTAAAATACTAATGTTAGTTTTACTCACTTCAAGAGTTAAAAATTCTCAACTAAAAGTCTTTAATGCTAAAAATACTGAGTGAAGCAATCGTATAGTGGAAACGCGTTACATTCAGTTGCACGTCATACTAGATCCATGACGACTCGCCTTGTATATGTTGCAGGATCTATTTTTATTTCTGTCAGTGACATTTGATATAACCAAAGAAAAAAATTATTCACAATACAATAACTATAACGTAATATATTTAGTAATTGAAATGCTCTAAGACTTCAGTCTTTCTCAACTTATTTATTATATTGATTTAGATTGTCGAAAAACCTTAAATGTTTCATTACGTATCCATAATATAATTTAAAATAATCAATACTTACGCTATTCATATTAAATTTAACACATGATTATAGAAAAGTTTGTAAAAAGCCTCGACTGTTTACAGAAACCTTTCGGCATTATATTCAATGGATGCAAATAAATAATAAATACAATTCTATGAAGCACTGTTTTTAAACAATTTATATCAAAGCAAAAATAAACATGAAAAATTTGACAGGAAGAATATACACAACGCACATCTTTTTGACAGATATGATTTATCTGTCAACGCCGAATTGACCTATTAGTCTATTAAAAATAAAGAATTTAATAAAGAAATTTAATATTGAAACGGAAATTATGTGTTTATTTGCCGTGAATGCGTATATTACGATCAATTTATAAATCTTCTATTTAAGCTAATGAAATAAATGCCCTCAAGTATAATTTAACAAAGTAAATTTTTTAGTTTCTCTAATACAGTTATGACAACATGTAAACGTCATCGATGACGTACAACTGAACTTAACGCGTCTCCAGTATATGTATATCTCGATTAATATATTTGATGTAATTTTTTATTGGTAAGCAATTTAATTGTAATTACTGAATGTAAAGCAGTTAAATTTACTCAAATATTGTAAAGTAGGGAGTAGAATAGTAACTGAAGTAATTCTTCACTCAATATTCTTCTCTCTGTAATAACCTAATTTATTTTACATAGGTATTTCTCTAGTTTAACAATAGGATCTCTTTATACAACATGAGAAATTAGTATAGTATGCGTAAAAGATCATACGTGGTGTTTAGAAATTTGGATATTTTGTGAAAATACTTGTTTGCAAAATGTTTCGATCCATTCGAATATATTTTATACGATTATTGTATTTTAAAAAAAGTTTCTATTTTCAAGCCAATGCATATAGTGGACATTACTGGACTAATTGTTTTTGAACATACTTCCTGTTTAGCAGAGAACGATGTTAAGTTTTTGATATAAAATGAGGCACACTGTGTGCATTAAACATTTTTAATAGAATTCTCCATTTGGAATACAATATGATATAAAAGGTCTTTCAATAGGGACGCACGAAATTTGTTAGGTTATAACGGCCATGTTTTTAAAGCAATAACTATCAAATTTTTGAGAATTGCTCAGCAGCATATGGAACATATCATGGAAGGTTATAGCATTGAATAACATGCGCAAATCATCAAATTTTATTTTCAAAATCAGTGCTCCGTTGGAGAAACGTTCCGCGCATTACGTGATTTTTATCTTCACCACAACCATCCTGTCTAGTCAACTGTTCTATATTCGGTGGCCAAATTTCTCGTAGTTCACAAAAACTCGGCGTTTTTGCGAATTCAAATTGGCGAATTTTGGGTCAGAACTTGGATCTGCACTCGTATAAAATTCCACTGTTCCAGGAACTTAAGTTAAACGGTCATAGATAACGCAGGCTCTGCCAAAAAAAATCTTCTTTAGCGACGACGCTCATTTTTCGATGAATGGATATGTGAACAAGCAAAATTGTCAGATTTGGGACAATACCAATCCATAGAAGATAAACTAGCACCAAATTCATCCCAAGAAGGAGTTTGTTTGGTGAGGATTTTATCTGGCGGGATCATCATAATCGTCAACGGCGAGCGCTACAGATCGATAATAATCAACTTCTTGTGACCAAAACTGGATGATATGGATACTAGTGATATGTGGTTTTAACAGGAGGCAGCTACGTGCCACATAGCGCAAGCCACGATGGACATTCTGCACGAGCAATTTGGGGGCACGGTTACGTCGCTCGGCGGCGATATAAACTGCCCACCGAGATCAAGCGATTTAACGCCTTTAGGCTTCTGCCTTTGGGACTATCTTAAATCGCAGGTCTATGCGAATAAACGTAATCACTTGATGCCCTCAAAGTCGAAATCATCAAAAATGAAACCTCCCGAATACATGTCGCCAAGCAAAGCCGCGGAGGATATTTGAACGACGTTATATTACATAGTGGTTATCTGCCATACAACTTGTTTTATTTACATTTAAAAATCGAGCGTCCACAAGGAAAGACACAACTAATAATGTATAATGTATTAGTTCCCTATTATCATTAAAGTTGAGCTAGTGGTAAGCATTTGACTAATAAATGGAATTCAGTCTGTTACTGTACATCATAGCCTCGCTTTGCTAGAGTTTAACTTTAATATCTTGCTTGCAAAACACACTGTCATAGCATTTTAAATTTTCTTTATCAAATTTCGTAGAAAATACAACAAAAAAGAAACATCTTCGCGGATACTTTGAGATTAGGAAATTATATTCGAAGTCCGTTAAAAGAATTTTGTGATTTAAGCAAATACGCATTAACGAGAGATCGGGCAGGAGGAACACTGGCAAACATTTTGCAAGATTAAGGATATAACATGCAAAAAAGAAAGAATGAAACGGATTACAAGAAGAAATTATTTTCTACATGGAAGAAGCGCAAAGCAAGTTTTGCAACATGGTAGAAGAAATTGAGAGCATTGCCTCAAATTACGATGAAGACATCCCGGAAGGAATCCAAAAGATTGTTTTGACTCCGAAAAAATTGAGTTAAGTCTATGTGGCAAAAAAGACACACCAGTTGGAATCAATTAAATTAGGAAATGAATCCGTCATAGAGCGGAAGAACTTGACTCGATATGAAAAGGAACAGCATCACAAATCATTCAAATAGAGCATTAACTGCTAGCAGATTGTGAAATGATGGTGCAAATTCCACATATTCAGTAACATATTTCATATCAACACACGTAATAATCAATAATCACTATTTCTTTAGTTGCTTTATATAGAATATCAAAATAATTTACACTAGAAAAAATTAAAGAATAAAAAGCAATTCATTGTGAGCATATCCTTGAGTGGCATATCCCAAAGCCTTCGGATAAATTGTTTGTACAACTATTCTCTACTTTAGTTCGTCGAAGTTATCTGCTTATATAGTAGACATCATGAACTTTAAGTCTTTCTAAAGGTGCATCGATTTAGAAAGATTAGTTTATGTAAGTTTGGACATTTTACGCATTGTGAGGTGGCGCTCCATCTGCTTAGAACGAAAAATTTGCAGATGCTTTCCAACATTCCTCAGTAGCCGGATCAATTTGGTTTCGTAATAGATAAAATATTCCATTGCCTTCGTTAGTGCACCATTAATGACAGATAGGTCCATAATACAATTATTGAAAATATACGTCTTAACGTTTAATTGGTATATTTCTTGTAATTGGCTTCGTTACATCTAATGAGAGTTACCTATTGAACTACCTTATCGTAATTAAAATATAATATCTAGCCCTGTTCTGAAGAAATGTGATCGGAGTGACCTAAGGAATTATCGTCCGATTGCAATTCACTTCAACTTCTCTTTGAGACCTTTGAACAAATAGTATATAAATTTATATATACTCACTATCACAGCACGGGTTCGTGACTGGACGCTCAACGACGAGTAATCTGCTTTGAATCTATTAAACTTCATGGTAATTTCGTTAGTTTTCTGACGTCATATCTTCGGAAACGGATCAATTATGTGTACTATAATGGATTCAAATCTGCCTAATTTACTGCACCATCAGCCGTTCCACAGGGATCTAATTTGGGCCCTCTGCTTTTTATACTATTTATTAATGATCTTTTGAAATCGCTTTCTTGTGATAAGCGTAAGCTGATGACTTGAAAATCTATCATCGTATTGATACTATCTCAGAATGCTCTGCGTCTAGAGTGTGATTTAGATACTTCCTATGATTGGTGTCAGCACAATGATCTAGTAGTTAATATCAATAAATGTTATGTTATGTTATGAAGTATTCTAGAAGAATGGAACTCATTGACTTCGAATATAGCATTGGGGACAAATACTAGCCTGCGTGCAGGAGGTAAAAGATTTGGGAGTGCTATTTGTTCGATATTTATCCTTCGCTAATCATATTACTAATGTATGCACTTCTGCCTCTGGTACACTTGGTTTTATTCTTAGAAATAGTAGGCATTTTGCAAATACAGCCACTATTGAACTACTTTTTTCGCTCGTGCGTACTAAGCTTGATTACGCTGCTGTATTTTGGCATCCAATTTATATATGCTATTAACTAAATATAACTTCTTGTCGGCGTCACAACACGGTTTTACCAAGGGAAGAAGTTTGGATACTGCATTGGGTGAATTCATAAATACAATAACAACTGCTTTGGATAAATCTCATGTGGCTCTGGGTCTCTTTATTGACTTCTCTAAAGCTTTTGACTGTGTTGATCATGGGATACTACTGCATAAGCTGGATACGTATGGTATAAGAGGAACACCGTTAAATTCGTTTACTTCATACCTAACAAATCGTAGCCAGCAGGTGAAGATTGGGGATTGTGTTTCTGAGCCCAGAAGTATTAATACTGGTGTACCACAGGGCTCAATTTTGGGACCAATTCTTTTTCTTATTTACATAAATGACCTACTTCTCCATCTTCAGGATGAAAATGAGCAATCAGTGGTTGTATCATATGCAGATGATACTAATATTTTAATAACAAGTAATAGTTTTACAGACGCGGAACAACATGTTCGGAGCTTGTACAAGAAGACATGTGTGTGGTCAAAAGCGAACAAACTGTGTCTTAATAACGACGTTCTTTTTAAAACATCTAGATCCAAAGTAACATCTCATGATCAACTACACCTAAATAACGGTAGCTGTATAGAGTATAACGACACAACAAAAATATTCGGACTAATCGTTGATAGCAGCTTACAATGGCAAAAACACGTCGCTTATGTCTGCGAAAAGTTGTCGAGATCATGCTATGCTCTAGCGATATCATCAAATCAGTGTGGCCGCTCAATCATGCGCAGTTATACTTTGGCTGTTTTCATACCGTTTTGAAGTATGGTATTATGCACTGGGGTAGGTCATCGAATTTCAATAGAGTTTTTCTGATACAAAAACGTGCTGTGCGCATTGTCACAAATCTTAGGAGAATGGATTTATGTGTACCAGCCTTTAAATAACTTGGTATTTTGTCCCTACCATGCATTTATATATACGAGCTGTTTAGTAGAGGAGATTGAAGAGAGCTGGAGCCTCCTCCCCCCACTACTGCATCCCCCCACCATTGCCACCCCCACCACTTTTTTGAACAGCTTCAGAAACTGTTCAAAGCTCTTCAGACGCTGTTCAAAGCTCTTCAGAAGCTGTTCAAAGCTCTTCAAAGCTCTTCAGAAGCTATTCGAAGCTCTTCAGAAGCTGTTCAAAGCTCTTCAGAAGCTGTTCAAAAAAGTGGTGGGGGTGGCATTGGTGGAGGAGGCAGTAGTGGGGGAGGAGGCTCCAGCTCTCTCCAATCTCCTCTACTCTGTTTTGTTTTGTCCATAAAAACAGAAAAAAAATTCAGCAGCAATTTATTGACCATGGATATGATACCAGATATGAAACATTAATGATGCCAATACAACATAGCACAACATTATATCAAAAGGGGATCTATTATAATGGCTGCAGATTTTACAACAAACTGCCAGAGTGCCACAAGGAAGAAAAAAATTTTCAAAAATTTCGGCTTCAGGTTAAAAGGATTTTATTGGAAAAGTGCTACTACAGTACGGATGAGTGCGTACAAGACATGCCTATAAAATGATTGTCGTATATATTTTTTGTTTTCTTTGATTCAGTGTAGCTATGTTTTACGAGATTTCATCAACACATGTATACTGCATATCTGTACCCCAGAGCCAGACTATATTAAGTCTAAAATTGCCAAATTTTTGCTAAATATGTTAATGTTATTAACATAGTTTGCCACTTGCATTATCTGATAATAGATGCCATAACATATTTTTTAACATTAAAAAAAAAGCCTAATTTATTTTGTGTGGAAAAGGTAGTTTACTGCATTAGTTTGGTAAAGTTGTTTTTTGTTCTCTAGTAAAACCCATATTTCTATATTTTTGTTGGATAAGCGGCTATCGTAGAAAAAACATGATATCTGTCAATCTAATGCATGCTGGTTAAAAAAACAATACGATTTAAAGAACATCTTGATTATGCTGAGCTGTAAGAATATGGCTGTGTACTGTATAAGATTTTTTTTCCTTTTTGACTTTCCTCGATAAGAGGGAAGTATTGTAATCGTGAAAAAGTCACCCTCCGAGATTATTTCAGATATTCACGTTTCAGGGTCCCTGGATTACAAAAAACATGTTTCCTACGACCACAAACCAGTTGACGAAGAGGAGATAGAAGATATTACCAGAAATGGATGCCAAGATCAAATACAAATTTCCAATGAAGAAGTACAAACTATTTCCCAAGAAGCTTTGCATGTTACTACTGAATATAACGAACAGCTACATAGAACTCCAGATAGAGAAGTAGATTTTGACAGCGATGATGAAGTGGCGGACCCCGACTATTCAGATGGAAACGAATCGAACGATGTCCAAAACGAGGAAGCAGAAGAGAAATTAACACGTAAAAGAAAAGCAAACCCAAAGAATTGGAAGAAAAATGTTACGAAGGAACGGTACTCAGGGTTGGAATACAAAACTGACAGTGGAAGTCGTGTTATGAACCCAAAGTTCCTAAAAGAACCTTGTGGCGATAGTTGAAAACTCTCATGTAAAAATAGAATTTCTGAAGAACGGCGACAGATTATACATTCTAATTTTTGGAGTCCATCAAAAACATTCGATATAAGAAGACAGTACATAACATCTATAGTTACACAGGTAGCGATAAAAAGACGGCGAAAGAAGAGGAAAAAGAGCATTTACCCATTCTTATACATTTGAACCAGAAGGAAAAAAATAAACGGTCGAGTGGCTGTACTAGGAGATTTTCAACTATGAATATAATTATTAATTTAACAGCCCAGACAACGATACCTGCGATTTATGCGATCAACTTCAGCTTCAAATTCGAGAGGCGGAATCGCTTGAATCACGAAAGAGGCTACAAGCTGAATACGATCAGCATCTTGCAGATACGACCAACAGATACATATTGAAATCAGAAGATAAAAGAAAGTCTAGGGAGAATTTAATAGAAAAGAAAGTTATAATGATTGATCTCCAGAAATGTCTACCGACCCCAAATTTACATAATTCACAGAGCTTTTACTCCCTAAAACTCTGGACATATAACCTAGCTATCCAAGATGCAACATGTGAAAAAAGTTTTTGTTTCATGTGGGACGAAAGCGTAGCCGGACGCGGAGGAAATTAAGTTGCATCATGTTTAATAAAATGGGCTGAAGAGAACGTTTCAGATGAAGTCAAAGAAATAACAATTTGGTCGGACAATTGTCCTAGCCAAAATCGAAACGTCTGCTATTTTTTTATCCTGCGTATTAAGCCAAACGTTGCTGCTGTCAATCACAAGTTTCTAGCAAGAGGCCACACTCACTTGGAGGCTGATGCCGTTCACTCCATGATAGAACGTGAAAGAAAGAAATTTCCACAGTTTCAAATCATAACCCCTTGGGACTGGCAGCAGATGGTCCGATTATGTGGAACGAAAAGACAACTCACTGTAGTCAACATGGAATGCGTCGATTTTAAAGAATTTAAATATCTATTTGAGGGATGCACTGCACCATATATAAATAAGAAAAAAGACAGTGCAAGTAACGATTTTCTAATATCCCACGCAGTTCACTTGCAAGTTAAGAGAAGTAACCCTGGAATCCTCTATTACAAAAGAGATTTTAGTAAAGATTTTTTAGAAGTAGACTTTCACAGAAGAACTAGTCCGAATGATTACTCTCCTTTAGAAATTCCACTGATTAGGGAGGGACCTAAACCAATTTCTGCTAAAAATCCATCTACAAAAAGTTCTTAATTGGGTACCAAAAAGGTTTCATGATTACTACAAGACTTTGGAATACAAAAATAACGAAGATGACGAATAGAAAACAGCAATTTTTGTTTATCAAAGGAGTCCAAATTGTCTTACATACTTTTAAATAATTAATCAGTATTATACAATTAATAAGTAGGTGGTATTTTTTTCCCTCTTAATTTACCTAAATGTTATGTCCACTGCAAATATGTCATGTCCATCTGTTTGCACTTAACATGTATGTTAGATCCAAAAAAAAATTTTTTTTATGAACAAAACTATGTTAAGTCACTTAAATCAAAAACAAAAACAGAAGCAAGGTTTGCCATTAGAGCTCATATTCTTACGCCTAGAACTAATTTAATTATGAAACAGTGACTAGATTTAGTAAAAGCAGTGTTGCATAAATTGAAAAAATCTAATATGAAATTAATAAAACTGCTCTACTGAAAAACAAAGATTTTGGACTTAACATAGTCTGGCTCTGGGGTACAGAGTACAGACATGTAGTTCTCTGTTTTTCTAAAATCAATAAATATTATTATTATATCACTATTATTATTATTATTATAAATTAAAATTGGAGAGCATGCAGCGACAATTTTTAAAGTTCTACAGCTTTGGGTCAACTTTTTACATGGTTTATAGTGCATAACAGGATTGACTATCCCTATCTGTTGTGTTCATTTCAACGTGCCACGGCTTTCTGCCAGAAGTCAATTCACGTTCTTACTTTCACGTGCAGGACAAATGTCATGCTGAAGAGTCCACTTCATCAAATGTGCCATAATGGAAACGAGTATTTTAAAAATATTTTTTTAGAGCTCAAACTTAAATGAATGATATATGTGAAATTTATTGTATTATATTGTTTGTAATCCGCACATCTATTATAAATTACAATGTTGCCGTTGCTGGTTTTTTACTTCTGGGTACACAATCAAGTATTATTATTATTATTATTATCTTCACAGAAGATAACAAATTATATGTAAAACATTGGTAATTCACTGATTGCCATATAATAATTCTTGTACTTAATGTAGTTCTTGTGATAGAAATTCTCCACGATGCAAGATTCTAGATATTAATCGACGTCTTGTACCATGGTTTACTGCAACGACTATAGTATAATTATGTGATAATTCTTCTAATGATGGAGTTTATAGTCAAATTTCAAATATTTTCAGTTAAATTAAAAAATCTCAAAATTTTATTAATAACATCGCACAAATGGTCTTGATGAAATTATTAAATAAATTCGCCACTTGCTCATGAGTTCTAATGCTATAACCAAAACCAATCATCAACTTTTCTGTTTATTTTTTAAGGCAATTAAAATTAATTTTTTATCCAACTGAACATAAACTTACTTTTAAAATATCAGTTTTAATTGAATATATCTGGCGCTATTTAACCCTACAGATGCTGAATTCTATATAAACTTAAAAAAAATCTCTTCTGAAATGCTTGAATTTATACAGCCTGTTTTATTTCAAGTGAAGAAAGGTGCTATTATGGACGGTTAAACAGGAAGTTTGATTCGAAAATAAATTTACTTATCATATCCACTATGTGTATTGACATAAACGTGAAAAATTTTACTAAAACTGAAATAGCCTGATCAAAAATATTCAAATTGATGCCAAAATTTACCTAATCGTGTATAATTACATAAAAGATTTAAAAAAAATTTAATGTAATGTCACTTTCTCATTAAAAACATTACATCACGCATCATCATCCTTTTACGGACAAATTCTAGTTAAGTATTACAAAAATAAATAATTCACAGCTCACTCTCTGGATTAAAATTTGAATAAGTCTTAAACTGGCGAATATATTCCAAACCACACAAATACAAGAATGCCAACTGTTCTCTCTTCAGAACGAATTCTTTCCTGCTGAGTCTAACGTTTCGAACAGCTAAACACACATCACAAACCTGAACGACGCTTATCTTTTCTATAAGGAAGCACATAGCTACGAATAATCCACTTGCCAGAATGCCGTCGCTATAACAAAAATTAAGATTTGAAATCATCGGCCGTTTACTTCGAATTACACGTTTTGAACGCGACAAATCATGTTATTCGTTGAAAATCTTTTGGGTAGTTCTAAAGATAAAATACAGAGGTAGAACAAAAATCTGAAATTTACGAAATTAATTTTAATAAATGTGAGAAAAAATATATTGGACAAACTAGACGTTCGATCACAACTCGCTATAAAGATCTCATCGTTTATTTCCGGTTTAATAGAACGATAAAGTCTAGTGTGACTCGACATATTTTGGACACAGACCATGATGTTTTAGCAAGCGGCTTCAAACTTATAAAACAAGTGTTTGATTATAGAGAACTAGATAGTTATGAGAGTATAAACCGTGTCTAAAGTTAAGTGTTCACCATTGCTAACTTTGTTATTATTGAAGCTACGACGTCGGTTAAATTACCAAACTAGTAGGACCTTTTTGCTGATTAAGTTAGTCAAAACAGAGAAACAATTGAAGAGCTATTTTCTGGGATATTCACAAAAGCAACAAATTTTTAAATGGAACTGTATATTTCGACAATTATTGAAAGAGTGTTAAAGTCTAAACAAAAAGTACCACAGTATCGTCCTAAATTTACAAATAAGCGAATAAAAAGCACTCAAACTCTTCGATTATCATTGCTTTATTATGTAAGTAGGCGATGGCAAGTAATTAACTGTTATAAATTTTAGTACATTAAATCATATGAAACATTGAATAATAAAAGTGATAAATTTATACATTTTTTTATCTTAGTAAATGTTTGAAGGTATGGCCTTGTTGATCAATAGGTACACTTCTGAGCTCTTCTGAGAACACTTCTTGTCACTTTTAGGATAGTTCTAGCGGGAATATTATTTATTATGTCTCTAATTTTGTTTTCCAACTCCACCATATTTCTATACTGCTGTTTATAAACTTCGTCTTTGATGTAACCCCACAGATAAAGATCTGAAGGTGTTAAATCAGGGGATCATGGAGGCCAAGGAATTTGTTTGTTTGTTCCTATCCACCTATTATCAAAGAGTCTACCTAACATAGTAGCACAACCATGATAATTATGAGCAGGCTCGTCCCATCCTGTTGAAAATGGTAGGTTTTCTAGAAGATTCTCGAGAACTGGCGCTAATAGTTGAACATAACGTGCCCTTGTTAGGGTGCAGTGATATAAAATTGGGTCAATAGCTCGAGAACCTAGTATGCCCACCAAATATTTAAGCTCAATCGATGCTACGGGTGTCGTGGATCCTCTATCATGGGATTCTGACGAGACCAATAATGTTGGTTTCCTTTATTACACATACCTTTAGTTAAAAAGTTAGATTTGTCTGACCACAAAATAGTTTAAAATTATCTGGATGTTCATTGATGAAATTAATTATCCAGTTACAAAAAAATAATCTTCTCTCGGCATCTCCTGGTAATATTGTGTGTACCCTTCTCTTTTTATAGGGATGCAGTTAATGTTTCCTTAAAATAAGTTGAACGGTGCATCTATTGACATCCAATTATTATTCTCGCGCATTGTTTCTAATTGAATTTTGACTAAATGCTTTAAAATATGCTAACACTCGTAATTCCATTTCTTCGTTGATTATAAATCCTTTCCTTTTCCTAAATTTATTAAATATATTTTCGTTATTCCTTAGTTTTCTGTACAATTTTAAAAAGATTTGTCTATTCGGCGCTACACGATCCTGAAATTTGCTACAATAGTATGCCAATGCTTCCACGGTGTTTCATCTGCAAAACAGTGAGATAAGCTTCAAGCATATCGCTTATACTACGTATAAGAAAGTATTGTGATGACAAAAATTTTCGACCTCGGGATTTTTGCAGATGTCCACGTTTTGAAGTCCCCTGATACCAAAAAAGTGGTTTTTAAAAAATGTCTCTCTCTCTCTCTCTCTCTCTCTCTCTCTCTCTCTCTCTCTCTCTCTCTCTCTCTCTCTCTCTCTCTCTCTCTCGAATTTTGCAAATATTTCGTCAACTACTAAGTTTAAACAAATTTAAAGAATTCATATGTACTTAAAATTAAAATTGAGAACCATTTTATTTAAAAAGTTTTTCGAAATTACTACCGGAAGTACGTCTTTTACTCTTATCGAAAATCAGTTTCTTGCCAATATTTTGCAAGTCATGCTTTTTAGACAGGTACGCTACGAATATAAAAGTATTTAGAACTTAATTTCCAATATCTTTTGTATTAAAATCATTTCAAAATTCGGACCGGAAGTATCACTTTTACTCTTACCGAATAACGATTTTTTGCAAATATGTCATAAATTATGCATTCTATATATATTTATTAAGACTACAAAAGTATTTAGAGTTGGATTTGCAATATTTTTTAGTATAAATGAAATTTCAAAATTCGGACCGGAAGTAACACTTTTACTCTTAGCGAGTAGCACTTTCTTTCGAATATCTCGCAAAGTATGCATTCTATAGAGATTTATTTCGAGAATAGAAGTACTTATAATAGGACTTTAAATAATTATTATATACAAAAATTTTAAAACTCTATAATTTGAAACGCTCATACATATAAGAAAGTCGTGTGGTGGCCACACCTCATTTTTTCTAGACGTGCGTAAGGCATTTTAGTAGAACTAATAACAGTAATAAACTGTTAACGATAGGTAGCCGTACACAACCAATTAATTACAAAACAGATTAAGTTTACAAAGTCGTTGACGTTGTAAGTAATCTTTTATTTCATTTTATATTCATCGCCTACTTACATATTAAAGTAATAACAATCAAAGAGTTTAAGTGCTTATTATTCGCTTATTTTTAAATTTAAGACGATAAATCAAACACTCAACGTTACTTTTTGTTTAGAATTGAAGTTTCTTTCTAACAATATCGAAATAATATAGGATGTTTCATTTAAAAAATTATTGAAAAAAAGTCCTAGTAGTTTGCTAATTTAACTGACTTCGTAGCTTCAATAATAACAAAGTTAGCAATGGTGAACACTTAACTTTAGACAGTGTGTATACATACACCAAAAATAGAAGTAGATTAATTAATTCAAATAACGGGGCGATACCCCAATCTCGTTATACAGGCTGGTTCACCGGGAATAGAATCAATCGATGGCAGAAAAACTATAGCTAGGAATGATCTGAAATTTTGACACTATACTAAAGTCGATGGGGACGATCGCCAAGAATATTTTCAAGATACCGGCACTCCGGGCTATACCGGAAGTAGGAACCAACTTCTTAATTTTAAATAGAATATCTTGTATATCGATTCTAAGTAAAATTTTAAATATACCTATATATCATGTATAATGTCACATATCTAAGTGGAACCCTTTTTGACTTATTGAAATTCTTATGTTAAATTTGACGTTTGCAGGCAGAAAATCAATAGCACTTCTTCCATAGAAATATGAATTTATTATTTAATTTGAAGTAAGTTCTCTCAAATAGATGACCTAATTAAATACTATTTGTATAAAATTGTTACAATTATTATTAATAAAAATAATAATAGTAATATATCTTTATTGCCCAACAGATTTTTTACATCTAATTACAGGACAAGAAAAAAATTCAATGAATCGATAACTACACAATATAAAATCAAATAATATATATATATATATATATATATATATATATATATATATACACATATACATATATATAATAAAAACATTAAAAACTCAATAATATGCACTACAAGAACCAAGACAGAGAAAACAAGAAAATGAAGAAATAAAAGACAAGCCATTGCAACATATAAGTAACCTTACTAATTAATTAATTAATTGATCAATTGCGATAATGGTGAAAAATTAATATCGAGATCATGCCCACAAGTGGCATTGCAACGACTACAACCTCTATAGAGCGGCGATGCCAGTAAAATATTTGTTCTGGTCGTTGAAAAATAAAATACATTTCTTGTGCGACATGGGTACTGAGGTACAGCAAACATGATCTTTGCCAAAAAAGATGGAACATCTATATTATTGTGCAATACATCATAAATGAACTTAATGTCTGTTTTATGCCTTCGTATGTCCAAAGATTCAAATTTAAATTCTTCAAGAAGGACATCATGGCATGTCCCCTGAACGGGGTACAAACCATGCCTCTTGAAGTACAGATATTTCGAAAAGCGCCTTTGAACCCTCTCGAGTGCTTCAGAATAAGTTTTATATGTTGGCGACCAAACGAATGAAGCATATTCGAGGCGAGAGCGAACAAAGGAAAAATAATAGATATTTCTAATAACAAACCCTAATGTTTTCAATGCCGATGAAATAGTGATACTGATGTGGTCAGAAAACGTTAACTTAGCATCAAAAAGAACGCCTAAATCCCTAACCACTGTAGAACGATGAATAGGAATCCCGTCAACGGCGTAATTAAAACAGAGAGGTTCTTGCTTCTGACTAATCATCAATACAGTACATTTAGAAATATTCAGGGTAAAATTATTCACCATACACCATGCTCCCAAAACATCCACTTGCCTCTGCAGAAACAAGCAATCCGTAATGGTGCATATTTTCTGGAAGAGCTTGACATCATCTGCAAATAAAAGTTTATGGTAGCCCAATTCAGAGCAGATGTCATTAATAAATATAAATATAATAATAGGGGACCTAGATTGCTACCCTGTGGAACTCTGGAGGTGGCAGTGAAGTAAGATGATTTGTGACCAGCATAACTGACGTACTGAACTATATTCATCAGGTAAGTGTTAAATAATATAATGACTTCAATTGAGGTGAAAAACCAATAGCATCTAATTTACGTAGCAATATGGCGTGATCGATACGATCAAAAGCCTTGGAGACCTCAGTATAGATGATGTCATCTTGCTCGTTATCATCCAGGCATTCCGAGACAAACTGGGTCAACACTGCAAAATTGGAAGTTGCAGATCGCTTACTCATAAAACCATGCTGGTCATCCGAGAGTCTGCACGGATTTGTGAGCAAACATTGATATAAAGGCACATTTCGAACACTTTAGCAAAATTATTAATTATTAATACAGAGTGTGCGAATTATACGCCAGAAAACAAATTTGGAAAAAAAATATTAAATGGGAAGCGTCAACTTTTATCTTACTCTGCATTAAAAATAAGGATCACTTTGTATAAATATGTCTATTATAAAAAATGGCAGTTTTCGAAATATTGGCAAGTTAGTATTTTTATTTTCTACAATACATACTGTTGTCATTAGTTCTTTTTGCATTAGTTAGCCATGACAGTGTTTACAAAATTATAAATTGTTCGTTGAAGAAAAGTCATTTACCTTATTATAATTAAAATAAGTCACGCCGGGGCGCTTAAATTATACAAACGATGATTATTTAAATATATTTATTATTTATTTTAGTGATCCTTATTTTTAATGCAGAATAAGATATATAAATGTTGCCGTTTCCCATTTAAAAAGTTGTCTTTTGGCATTTTTTTCAAATTCGTTTTCAGGCGTATAATTCGCACACTCTGTATTAATAATTATAACAATTTTATACAAATATTTTTTTCCCTTACTTGTCCTCATTATTTTGAGTTGCATTTACTATATTTTAGAATGTTTAGTTCATTTGATTTTGGGGCGAGCTGTATATTAGCTCACAAATTAATGTTATTTTTTTACGTAGTATAAATTGTGTTGGTTTCCTTTTGTCTCGGAATATTTTGGTTTAATTTTACTTTTCTATTTTTATTTTTGGAACCTATTTTTAATACAATTTTCCCGCTGGTATGGCCATCTATTGGTGATCGGATTAGGCCGTATTATTATAGAGACCTGTGTAATGCCGTGTGAAATAATTTCACTTAAGCATTACAGTTTTTCTAG
This sequence comes from Amphimallon solstitiale, assembly GCA_963170755.1. Lineage (NCBI taxonomy): Eukaryota > Metazoa > Arthropoda > Insecta > Coleoptera > Scarabaeidae > Amphimallon > Amphimallon solstitiale. Next base: position 112,256,036 of record OY720677.1, on the reverse strand, counting down.
TGTTTGGAGTTAATTATTTTCTATTATATATATTGATTACCCTCTGCTTGTTCTTTTCATTCATCCTTTTCATAATTTTGCGTTAAACTTTATGTGTTGTTGGAATGGTTTTATCGAGATGGCGTTGTCGCCTGCCCTACTCGAGGAGTGAGTCGTTGAGACATTTTCCCGAAAAAGCGTTGATTTACTTTCATTTTGTTAGTCCTTCTGAAAAGCAGTGTTAATTGTCCAAGTACTTTCTGCATTAGTTTTTTTGATATAATTATATGCCGTCTTAAGTGGAATCTTGCTGTTTAGCTAGCAGATGATTGGACAGAAGTGATATTAATTTCGTTTTCTTATCGACATTGTCGGATATTTCTTTGGATTGTTACTTCACTGGTGAGTTTCAGAGTTTATGTCTAGACTCTTACGCATTTTGTCTCGTTTCCCTTTTTCCTTTTAGCTTTTATTGCCGGATGGCACAATTTTCTTGTAACGCCAACGCTGAGTACTTGATTTCACATGTGCGTTTATGGGTTGCCGCCATTTTGAGAAAATCTGGAATTAAGATTGAATTCTGAGTTAAAAGGACTATTTCCGCATCCATACCGTGACCGAGAGCCGACTCTTTCTACTGCTCTCGTGGACGCCTAGAGGGAGTTCCACCGCCAGAATTTCCATTTCGAGGGAATTATTGTCTCACAGATAGGTTTTTTTAAATTGTTTTAATGTAACTATGATTATTTGAAGAGTCGAATTCGAACTGTACATTTAATTATTGCCTGTGAACATTCGAAGTTTTATTTCGTAAATTTAAATTAAGCACATGGCTCATTAAATGTTAATTTTGGCCCGATAATTGCAATATCGGAGGGTGAGTCATGCCCAGGCTCGTCTAAATTCTGTAATTAATAGTTAATTTAACCACGTACCTACCGATTTCAAGGGTTGGGTAACGTTTTCATCTTTCTGTATTTGAGATTTTGTTACTAGCGCCTTCAGCCATTTCTATGTAGACATAACTTATTTAGAACAGCCTTCGGTTGTTAAATTGTTGCTACTGTAAATTTTTATTGTTAATTTTTTTGGTAATTCATCCCCATTTAATTTCTGTTGTAACTATACTTTTGATTGTTTCTTTACGTTAACCAAGTTTGTGTGAATACACGCTTCTTAAATTCAATTTTTAGGTGCATATTTGTAATTACGTGTCATTAAGTTAATTTTAAGTCCATTTAAACTCATTTGGCGATTTTATTATCTTTTAAATTAGCTTATGGTTTTCTTATAAGTTATGTAATAGTTGGTATATATCGGGTGATCCACCCATATTTTTAATGATTTTGATTTACTTTTTTTTTAATTATTAAACTGTACTGGGCAATTTTATATTTTTATTTAAAACTATTTTATTGTTAAATTTAAATCTAATGATCCTTAGTAGATCTTCGAATATTCCATCCTTGTGTAACGGTAGGCCCTGTATATAATGAATAAAATATAAATATAATATAACATCCAAAATATTTATATTAAGGTAATGTATATCATGAAATTAAGGTAGATAATAAATCAACACAGATCGGGAAACATATATTATTCATTTATTTGTATTAAATTATTATATTCCTGTTTAAAATGTTTCTATATAAATTCTGTATATGTAAGAGAGAAATAGTGCGTAGGTGTATCTGTGTGAAAGAAACACAAGTGGCGTCAATGTTATCGAAGTCAGCCAAGAGTTTAGGCGGCGTTAACAAGAAACGGTTTGTGTGCAATCAACACGTGGGCAACCTTGAACGCTACATATTTTGCGAGTGCATGTTCCCACGAATAGAGTTTGAATAGAAGTAAAGTACATAAGTGGCTCGGGGAATTCCCTAGAAGAATACGGCGTGACCTGCCTTAAGCAAGGAGTAGGCAGAGAGACGCTCCCTAACTCGTGAACAAATAGGTTCACAGGTCCCTTTTTGTCGAATAACGACTGGACCGCACCCAAGCTAAAGGGAACGATCTCACAGGCTAATAGTGCGAATAAAAATATAGTAATTTCACGCATTATTTAAAAGTAAAAGAAAAGCCTAGTGAGAAAAGAGATATATTTTTAATAAAACAAATAGTGTACTACGTGAGGTAGAAGTTTTATTAAAAACAAGTGTGTGCCGTGATTCGCTATAAAGAAGACGGCGATTTCAATCCATCCTGGGGGAAAGCTGCTGATGAAAACACCATTTCCACCATCATAGCATCTGTATAAAGGTACCCAACGTAAATTGATTTAAAGGCCTATATCATGCATGCATTTTTTTGTGAATAATGAAATAAAATCTAGTTAAATTCACGAGATATTATTTATGTAAGGCAACGTTGTTATATGGATCTATTATATTTGCCTATGTTGTAATTGATGCGTAATTTGTATTGAGACATACCATTTGAATTGTGTTTCGTTCTGTAACATTTGTTTGTAACCTGATCTGTGTTGTTGGTGTTTTAATCAATATATTAATAATATTTAAATATCCTTTTGCATATTATTTGTCTACCTTAACATAAAAAATTTGGATTATAAAAAAGAAGTAATAGTACGTCCAGAAAAATAATCTTAGTGTCTAAATACCCGAACCGTCTTGAAATTAAGAGTCTTATGCAAAACCGAACTATTTATCTGAGCTAATTACGCGGAGCGTTCAATAAGTCAATTTTAGTCATTGTATTTATTTTATTCATTTTAATTATATTTTAAACACATACTATTACACTTGGAACAACTTAGATCTCATTAAACTTGTTATTTGTTTGTTAATCTGGTTGTAACGGTAGGCCCTGTATATAATGAATAAAATATAAATATAATATAACATCCAAAATATTTATATTAAGGTAATGTATATTATGAAATTAAGGTAGATAATAAATCAACACAGATCAGGAAACATGTATTATTCATTTATTTGTATTAAATTATTATATTCCTGTTTAAAATGTTTCTATATAAATTCTGTATATGTAAGAAAGAAATAGTGCGTAGGTGTATCCGTGTGCAAGAAACACAAGTGGCGCCAATGTTATCAAAGTCAGCCAAGAGTTTAGGCGGCGTTAACAAGAAACGGTTTGTGTACAATCAACACGTGGGCAACCTTGAACGCTACATATTTTGCGAGTGCATGTTCTCACGAACAGAGTTTGAATAGAGTTAAAGTACATAAGTGGCTCGGGGAATTCCCTAAAAGAATACGGTGTGACATGCCTTAAGCAAGGAGTAGGCAAGCAGACGTTCCCCATCTCGTGAACAAGTAAGTTCACAGGTCCCTTTTGTCAAACAACGACTGGACCGCACCCAAATTACAGGGAACGATCTCACAGGCTAATAATGCTAATAGAAAGATAGTAATTCTAAGCATTATTTAAAAGTAAAAGAAAAAGCCTAGTGAGAAAACAGATATAAGTTTAATAAAACAAATAGTGTGCTAAGTGAAGTAAAAGTTTTATTAAAACAAGTGTGTGCCGTGACTCGAGATAAAGAAGACGGCGATTTCAATCTACCCTGGGAAAGCTGCCCGTGAAAACACCGTTTCATGGTCACCGCATCTTCATAAAGGTACCCATAGAATAAGCAAATTAAAGGCCTATATCATGCATGCTTTTTATAAAACAATTCAATTAGCATTAAGTAGATGGTATATTGTCTAGGTAAAGCGCCATTGCATTGTTGATTTATTATATTTGCCTATGTTGTAATTGATGCGTAAGTTGTATTGAGACATACCATTTGAATTGTGTTTTGTTCTGTAACATTTGTTTGTAACCTGATCTGTGTTGTTGTGTTTTAATCAATATATTAATAATATTTAAATATCTTTTTGCATATTATTTGTCGACCTTCACATAAGAAATTTGGATTATAAAAAAGCAGTAATAGTACGTCTAGAAAATTAACATTAGTGTCTTAATACCTGAACCGATCTGAAATTAAGAGTTTTGTGCAAAACCGAACTATTTATCTGAGCTAAGTACGAGGACGGTTCATTAAGTAAATTCATTTCATCAATAAGTCAATTTTATTCATGTTAATTTCACTATTAAATTTGAATTTATTCATTTTAATTATATTATAAAATCCGTACTATTACATGGTGTTTGACTGTTTTACTACCTAGTGTACCTTAATTAGTCTTGCTGCTGGTTTAAGTAGCATCCTGCAGTAAGCTTAAAACTGAATGGCTGCTGGCGCCTACAAGTCATCCATCTTCAGTATTCTGAATGACCTACCACTAAAACCGACTAGTTAGAGGCAAAGCACCACTATATCTTTTCTACCGCACACTAGGGAAGTAAGGTAAGGCGGATTGAAGGTGACAGACAGGAATTCTCCGAAATTTTCATAAGTTTATATAGACGAAGCTACAGGTTTGTAACTCCGACGAATGGGCGCATCTTTTATTTGCCGACCGGATGAAATTATTTTAGTTGCCGTCAGCGCCATTTGTGCCTCCTTCTGCTAGGACAATCCTAAGGCAGGAGAACAGGTAGTAATTCATCTTTATATGGAAAAGGTGCTATTGATTTTCTGCCTGCAAACGTCAAATTTAACATAAGAATTTCAATAAGTCAAAAAGGGTTAGAATTAGATATAGACAATATACAGGATATTCTATTTAAAATTAAGAAGTTGGTTCCTACTTCCGGTATAGCCCGGAGTGCCGGTCTCCTGAAAATATTCTTGGCGATCGTCATATATAGTCGTATAGTGTCAAAATTTCAGATCATTCCTAGCTATAGTTTTTCGACAATCGATCGATTCAGTTCCCGGTGAACCAGCCTGTATAAGTTTGTGGTGTGAACAACGATACCGCTTTCAGCTACAGTTAATGATGCTAGTAATAGCTTAAGTGTAGATATAAATAAGCCATCCCTGTAACATTTAAATCAATGCGTTGTTCTGTATACCCTATGGTGAGATAACGCGGTGTTTATTAATCAGTGCTACTGATAATGATAACATAGTTGTCGAAATACGTCTTTAGCTTTCAGTGCTTTAATGTAGTCAAGGTGTTTTTATCAGTGTTTTTGTTTAATTGAAAAGATATTAAGAAAGCTCTGCAATTGCTTTGTTTTTAAATACTACAATGTTTACGGATTGATTTTGGAATATTGCTAGATAGATATTAACTTACTGACAAGTTATCAATATTGTATTACTAGTTTTGCCTAATCGGTTCATTTCTTCGTAAGCCTTTATCAAGTCGTTCGGATTTTCCGGATGCATCGAACCTATTTGCCAATTTGTCAAGTGGATTATGTACAAGTCGGTCTTCTTCTGTTCCAAAGAAAATATTTCATTGACATATGATCATCGATTAAAATTACATATAGTATAACTTACGTCTTTGAACTCTCGATAAATGGTAAGTTTCAACAGTTCATAATGCGAATTCGATGTGATTTCAATTATTTTAACTTCTACTCCGTCGAATGGTTTAAATTTAGGGATATTCTAGAAAATAAAAATTAGTTATTTTAAATTAATTATAAAATTTACTAACAGTACTATTTGCTCTATTCTAATAAAACCTGTAAGCAATAAACGTGTTGTAAAAATTATTAGATATGTGGGAAGCACCTGAAATAACGAAGAATTCACAATCACAAAAAATAATCTTAAAAACCGTTTTACTTTGTTTTCGTTTCCTCTATATATTGAAAAATTAATTGGCAATGTCATAAATTTTACTTTGCTGAATTAAAAAATTTGGTTATTTACGGGTCTAAGGGACAGTATTATTTATTTAATTTTTTACTCTTACTGTCTGATATTTTTTTTGATTGAACATTGCAATTCCTGAATTAAATACGTTAATTAACCCTACTAGTTAATAGAGCCATCTTCCGGCTCACGTAGGCTGCGTTATTGTGTACTGATGTTGTCGTTCACAGATGTCACTGTTGCATTTATATGTTAATTATGTTGGTTTTCTTTAAAACTGTCATTTAACGTTAGTTTTTCAAATGTTCGTAACGCTCTCATTATCGTTAAATCTTAATCTGTAGACATCGCAAAGAAGAGCATAGAATTTACTATAAAATTATTTTTGCCTTGTGTGTGAGGTAAAATTGAATTGCCCAGAATGGGAATGAATTTTGAATGATTTGGAAATTTTGTGTCAAAGTAGCGGTTAGTGTAGTCCCCGTATCTACATGCCCTATTTTTCGACAAGAAAAGTAATTTAAGCATATTCTTACAAGTATTCAATTGTAAATCGTCGAATAGATAGATAGATAGATTTATTTGTCACAAAGTACAATTGTCAAAAGAAAATATTCATATATAAATCACAAAACAAGTGTAAAACATCAATAATAACATACAAAACACAATGTGTATAACTAAAATCAAAGGAACGAAACCGTAACATCCAGGAATTAAAATTTAAAGTTTAAAAATTCTTCTATGGAGTAAAAGGAATTTTCCATCAATATCTGCTTAACATGGTACTTGAAAAGATTATTATTTTTACATTTTATTTCGTTCGGAAGCTTATTATAGAACTTGACAGCGTGATAGTTGGTAGCCAGCTGACTCCTTTTCAAACGATGGAAAGGAGTAACGCAGTTGCGACGGTGTCGAGTATCGTAATTGTGTATATCGGCGTGTTTCTGTACAGAATCATTTCGATGAACGTGCAGCAAGCAACTCAGTATGAAAACACTCGGCAACGTTAGAATATTATGTCTTTCAAACAAAGTTCTGCATGAGGATCGCGCAGGTACCTTGGCCAGTGCCCGCACCGCCTGCTTCTGCAGACGAAATATGATCCCAGCCACGGGCGACGCACCCCACGCCAGAATTCCGTATACGGCTCTGGAGTGAAAATTTGCAAAATATGCTACTCTGGCCGCGTCATACGTAGCGATATACATTAGTCGCAGCACGGAATATACTGCCGACGCCAATTGCTTCCTCAGTATGCCAATATGGCAGTCCCAACCCAGTTGAGAAGTAATACTAAGGCCCAGGAAGCGAGCCTCTTGTTCTTGGTTCATATCTCTCTTAGTAGTAAGACACAGTTGCTGAGTTTTACCACTGTTTAACTGTAGACCATTACTTCTAAACCACTCTCCAGCCCCGCAACAGCGTCCTCCATCTCCACCTCCAGGCTGGCGCGCTCCTTATCTTTCAGTAGGAGAGTCGTGTCATCCGCATACATGATCACTCTTGCCTCAGAAATGTTATATGCAAAATCATTCACATACACCAGAAAAAGCAAGGGCCCCAAAATAGAACCCTGTGGCACTCCCCTAGCGACATGGACCGATTCTGAAACCTGGCCCCTCCACGACACAACTTGCCCGCGATCCTTAAGATATGATTCTATTAATTTATTGGCTATTCCCCTGATGCCATATGACTCCACTTAATAGCGTTGCATGTTCCACACAGTCAAATGCTTTCCCCAGATCCAAACAAGACATCATCACCTCCTCTCCATCATCAAAAGCATCCGCCACATATTCTAACACCTCTACAATAGCTGTTGAGGTGGACCTATTTTCCATAAAGCCATGTTGGTGTAACTGAATGATATTGAACTTCCGGAAATATTCCGTTAATCGGGTTTTAATCATTGTCTCTAGGATCTTTGAAATTGCAGGTAGTATAGATATAGGTCTATAGTTGCTCATCAGCTCCGCGTTACCAGCCTTAAATATCGGAATGACCCTTCCCATCTTCAACTCAACAGGAAAACATCCAGACTCCAAGCACTTGTTAAAAAATAGAGTAAGCGGAGCCACTAGGTCTTTCAAAAGTTGTACAGAGACACCATATACGTCTTTAGTGTTCTTCTTGTGCAGTTTCTGTATGATGGCCTGGACTTCCACCTCTGTTGTTGGAGAAAGAAAAAACGACCGATCAGACGATTTTAATTTCCGCTGCAATAAGTCTTGAGCATCACGATTTGGACCCTCGAGATTCGCTACTGTCCTCTCCCCAATCGTCGCGAAGAATTCATTAATCTGGTTCGCATGGAATAGGGGCAAATGTCCTCCCAGTTCCGATCGTTTACTCGTGTGTTGTGTAATAATATTCCATATTGCCTTAGTTTTATTATGGGCACTCTGTATATGATCTGCAATACCTTTTCTCTTCTGCTGAATTACCTTCTCTGCATACTCTTTTTTTAGTCGCTGATATAATTCTGTAGTATCAGTATCATTGCGCACGTCTTTTATTACTGATAGAGCATCCAGTGTTCTCTTCATTTTTTGTAGATCGCACGTAAACCAGGTTAATGGCGATAATTTCATATTATTACCTACTTTAAGTTCTTTCTCAGGGATTGTGTCATCGAGAATTGCCATAAACTTTTCATGAAAAGCTGAAAAAGCTTTCTGAGAACAGTCGAAATTGTAAATAAAATTCCAGTTTGTCTCATTCAATCTCTGTGCAAGCAGGTATGTATTCAACTCGTTTATCTCTCTCGTTTTTCTTACTTGTTTCATGTTATTCTCGTTTCTAACGATTTTTATTCTTACCACTTGTCCATGATGGTCAGACATGTGTGGGTTGACAGTTAACTGATCAACTGTTTTCCCATTAGTAAACACATTATCAATGCAGGTCTCTGTCAATGTGGTCTTGCGCGATGGCTCGGAGAACACGGCATTCATTCCATAGGATAGAAATAAATCCAGGACGTCGTCTCTAGCTCTGGAGTCAGCCAGAAAGTTTATATTATAATCCCCCGCAAAAATTATTTGGAAATGAGGAAACATACTCTCTATATACTGGAGTGCTAATTCCAATCTCTCCAAGAACACCTCTACCATGCCTGTAGGGGTCCGATATAATGATATTATAACGGTATTTATACTTTTTATAACCACTCCGGACATTTCTAGTTCACGCTCTATTGACAATTCTGCGAGTTGATGTATCTCTTGCGTTTCAATAGTTTTATTTAATATTATAGCACAACCGCCATGTCTGTATATTTTTCTACAAAAAGCTGCACCGAGATAGAAATCCAACATAGCCAGACAGCCCATCGCTTCGTCAGTCATCCAATGTTCCGTCAGACAGATAATATCAATGTCAAATTCTCTAATTAATATATCTAGGCGTTCGATTTTGTGTGTAAGTGACTGTATATTGAAATTCAATATGGATAAAGTATTTTTATCGTGGCCAATTCCACAAAAACTAATTTGCTTGTCTTCTGATATATCACTTAAGTATTCGTCGTCCGTCTTCCCACGTGTAAGAAAAAACGGTTTATTTTTGTACCAGTTGGCCACAGTGCCGGACATTTAATTACTTCTAATTGTTCGATGGGGACCGTCAGCTTGAAAGATGCGTATTTTTCCGGGTATTTGGAATTCATACTTTCACATTTTACATTTAATATATTCTGTGTCTCAATATGGCTTATTACGTCTTCTGCTTTAGTTCCAGGTTGTAGATTGTAAACATGTAACCGAGCTGATGCTTTAAGAGTTGACTTAGCCGCAGTTCCGACTACAACTCCTCTATTTCTATCACGAATTACTTTTTTAAAACCGTGGACGTCTACGCTTTCACGTGTATCTATTAGTGGCTGTTGAGGGTTACCATGTTCTTTCACTAATTTTCCAATATCTTTGGGGTAGGTAGGTGTTTGTATTAAATTACTACGATCTCCATCCGAAATGTTCTCATTTGTTTTCTTTAAAACAGTCGCATAGTTTGCGATTAGTTTTTGTCCACAGTTCGTGTTATCAGGTTCAACGCTCTTTGGATTTTTGCTGCTCGTTTTTGTCTGATTGTGTTTTATATGTTCCGCTTTTTCTTTGACGCTGTGTTTAGTACATATAGTTCCATCTGTATTCTGCGGGTTAAATGTATATAAATTTTCTGCAATAACGCCTTTCAAAGTTTTCACTTCTTGAGAAAGAATTCTGTTTTCGTTATTCAATTTTGCGATTTCTGTCTTTAACGGGGTAATAACCTTTTCCGTTAGAGTTTTCACAAACTCATCTAATTTTAATTCTAATAATGAGTCAATATTACATACTTGATTATGTAACTCTTGGTTCTTTGATTGTTCACCGCTTTCAACGTTTAAGGTTATCTCTTCCGCACAGAAGCTACATGTCCATTTACTAGTAGCATCCTGTTCCCGTATCTTGGATAACTCTTCTATGGATAGATTTATGCACTTTATATGAAAACTAGCTGCACAATTGCCACTACAATCGACATAGTCCTCATAACGATCAATTTTTCCAGCACAACACTTACATCTTATCGCCATCTTGTTAACATAATGTGTTTAAATGTAAATATCAATTTAGAAACGTCAGCCGACTAGAAGTGCCAACATTAATATAACTTAATTATTGGGACCATTTAGTTGCGATTCTGTAGAAAAATTTGTTCCACATGTTAGACTTAAAGGAGCTGCAAATAATACTACCGGTGCCAGATTTGCTGAAAATTTTATGAGGCAAATATTGCGATGTGGAGTAGTAAAGCTTCAAAATCTGCCAATATAGTTGAAAGCGTCGATTATGTTAATACCGCAACATTTTTTTAAATCTAAGAAGTCATATACAAAATCCAAACAAACGTTTTACAACGCATGTGAACCCTAATTAGTGTTTTTATAAAAACTTCGAAATGTGATTAAAATTGTTATTCTTGACACTACCAAACAACTTCATTTTTAGCAAGACTTTTTTAATTTTATTTTGTTCTATTTCATTACTTATTTTAAAAAAATTCATATTAATTATTTTAAAGTTTAATTTAATAAAAATTCAGAAAGTATTTCTTTTGGTTACTACTAGATGGCGTTACATATGGATCAATATTTTGAGGTTACCAGAATCAAATCCATGAATGTAAATCGAAGTCATGTGACAACCTTATATCGCGCAGCGATAGCAGATACAGCTTTGGATAAGTTATTCAGGCCGTCATCTGTTGGCTAACTGCACATTTCCTTGAATCGTTTTAAATCAACTTAGCTGCTGGAGCCATGGTTGCGCCTGAAGTAATGTCCGTAAGCAACGGCATAAAATAGATTTAAGAGAAGACGACAACAAGTTTTTTGGGTAACCTTTAGAAATCATAGAAGAATACATCAGAAAACCCTACACGAATTACAAGAATGCTATTTCAGCAAAGGAGAGATTTTTCCTTTCGAAGAATCCCAAATTGCTGGTTCTAACTCAATGCAACAGATAATATCTTCTACATTGAAATTGTTAAGAAGCATGATAATCCACTGAGGAATATTATTAATTTTCGAAGTTTTGAAAGCAGTTTTACACACAACAACGTCAAAGAGGTAACTAATTCAAGAGTCAAGTCAAGGCGAGTAGTGGCGCTGCTCAGTGGCTCAATATAATAAGCTTCATAATAAACAATGGTCCCCTACCAAAGCCACAGTCGCGCAGATGCGCCACAAGAAGCGAGGGTATGCTTGTGGAATACTAGAGACGCCACAGTCTAGCCACATCGGTGGCGGGCGTTTGCCACTAGAGTGGCTCTGTATAATAAGGCATTCAGTATCTTATTATCTTGAGCGTTTTGCTGGTTAAAATGTGCATGAAATTGATTTTTTAACTGCGATATAAAAATCACTGAACAATATATAAGAATGCTGTGCTTATGTTCACTGTAAAGTATCAACACATTACCATAATTGTGTCAAAAGATGTCGTTCGTCAAGTTCTTTATACAACATTAATTGTTATTTTGAAATTTATTTCCTGTTCTTAGAATTCCCAAGGGTTCACTACTACTTTTTTTTGTTCTTTTGCACTTACATATAATCTGCAATAAAGATGATCATTATTATTTTGCTGTACGTTACCTTGTCCAAAAATGACAAATTGTTAAGACAAACGATGACTTTGATCTGTTTCTCCACAACCAACTGCCAAAAAATTCCTATAGCTGGATTTGAAGGCTTCGCTGTAATCATAAACCTTGATGGTATGCTGAAGCTATCGACCGCTATAGTATTTATGATCATAAATGGATCGTTTGCCAGTCTATATGATGGTGTTTGTGATATTTTACCTGCAAAATACAAGCGTTGAAACAGTTACTCAGTTAAAGCAAATAACTTCACCGTTTTTGTTGGATCGGTATAGGCCCAACTTAAGAGTTGTGGTAAGTAAGACGTGGATATTTTTGTTAATAAATAAATTATCTTACCTTTACGAATTGGCAAATTAATTCCTGGTTTATTTTTTGAGTTTTTTCTGAAATGTGAAGCCTTTAAGTTTATGCTGTCCATTGCTCGATCTTGCCAAAACGAACTGCTTAGATATTGCATTTGTTGATGAAGTTTCGTAGTCAAAATATTCGCAACTTTCTTCTCTATATTCTTATTGCATATAATGCCAGTCTGTGATGGGATTTGAATACTCTGGAGTATTTGAAGTAATACAAAATGTACGAGTTTATATTGATCGACATTGTCGACCATATTGAATCTTTGCTTGCGCAGCTTGTATAACTGATGAATCACGTCTATTTTGCCTTCCTTTGTCGACATCCTTAAGCAAATATCGATTAATATTGTTATTCCAGAACGACCAACGCCATCACTAAAAAACAAAGAAGACAATTAAAACGATTATTACTGTTGGCTACACTGAATTTCCATACCAGCACTGAACAACTATTGGAGAATTTCCCTGCGGTATGGAAAGAATATGCCTTGAAAAGGATGCTAAATTATGGATATATAAGGACACACGATTACGATCAGGGGCGCTTAGGAAATGATATTGCTTGACGCTTCTTTCTTCATGATTATGCATCAACGTAAAATATCTTATTTCATAGTTAACCATTACATCGACGCTGACGTAAGTAATTCTGAAATCATCAACATCCAGAATGCCATTTATTTCCGGCCAATATTTCTCAAATTTTCTCTAGAAATATTAAAAATGTTATCTAATTATGCAAAATCAAATGAGTATTTGGTTATCGGGTAGATTTCAATATTTTGGGAAGCGTGTATGCTGTGTGACAAAGAAAAAATTTGCTGTTTATTTTTAATTAATAATAATTATGATATTCGCGTGTACTTAATCAGATTATATACAGGGTGTTTTAAAACAACGGTAAATAATTTTTAGGACATGTAGCACAGTCGAAAATAAGGTAATAATATTTTTTTAAGTTTTTCTAAGCAAAGAGAACTCCAAAGGTTAAGCAAATATTTGATAATTGCTTATTAAATCCAAGTTAAGGTTGGGTTGGGTTAACATTATTAATTGCGTACGAAAGTCATAACTTGGTTTATCTTAACGAATTTTAATATTTCAAGAATCATGATTAAGATAATGAGAGTGTATGTAGTAGCCACGCGCACTTAGTAATCTCTACTTTCATTTTTACTGTACACATTTTCACATTAATAATTTCTATATATATATATATATATATATATATATATATAAATCAATAAGGAAATATCACGGATACATAATAAAAATAGGAGAAGGAATATCGGGATAATCCGCTGTAGTGCAACCGCAGACACGTGTTTCAGACTAGTTGGTCATCGTCAGTACGGTGTAGCCAAGGAATAAGGTGGGATATCCTTGGAGATAGAAACAAAAGGAAGACCATCGGGAAGACAGACCACCAATTGCAGCTTAAATGTCAGAAGATCCTCAGGTCTGAGTGACAACAACTGACACCGCCGCGAGGCAGACATTGTCAACCCGCGTGCCGTCCAACCCAGGAATGATAAATCAATAAGGAAATATCACGGATACATAATAAAAATATGAGAAGGAATATCGGGTTAATCCGCTGCAGTGCAACCGCATACACGTGTTTCAGACTAGTTGGTCATCGTCAGTACGGTGTAGCCTCTTCCTTTTGTTTCTATCTCCAAGGATATCCTACCTTATTCCTTGGCTACACCGTACTGACGATGACCAACTAGTCTGAAACACGTGTCTGCGGTTGCAGACTAGTTGGTCATCGTCAGTAGTGTGTAGCCTCTTCCTTTTGTTTCTATCTCCAAGGATATCCCACCTTATTCCTTGGCTACACCGTACTGACGATGACCAACTAGTCTGAAACACGTGTATGCGGTTGCACTACAGCGGATTAACCCGATATTCCTTCTCCTATTTTTATTATGTATCCGTGATATTTCCTTATTGATTTATCATTCCTGGGTTGGACGGCACGCGGGTTGACAATGTCTGCCTCGCGGCGGTGTCAGTTGTTGTCACTCAGACCTGAGGATCTTCTGACATTTAAGCTGCAATTGGTAGTCTGTCTTCCCGATGGTCTTCCTTTTGTTTCTATCTCCAAGGATATCCCACCTTATTCCTGGGCTACACCGTACTGACGATGACCAACTAGTCTGAAACACGTGTCTGCGGTTGCACTACAGCGGATTAACCCGATATTCCTTCTCCTATTTTTATTATGTATCCGTGATATTTCCTTATTGATTTATCATTCCTGGGTTGGACGGCACGCGGGTTGACAATGTCTGCCTCGCGGCGGTGTCAGTTGTTGTCACTTAGACCTGAGGATCTTCTGACATTTAAGCTGCAATTGGTGGTCTGTCTTCCCGATGGTCTTCCTTTTGTTTCTATCTCCAAAGATATCCCACCTTATTCCTTGGCTACACCGTACTGACGATGACCAACTAGTCTGAAACACGTGTCTGCGGTTGCACTACAGCGGATTAACCCGATATTCCTTCTCCTATTTATATATATATATATATATATATATATATATATATATATATAAATTTTATTATTTCTTGGTGTTAGCGACCTTTTCTATTTACTTAGACAAAAATAAAAAACATTTTTTTCTTTATTAAGACGTTTCGACACCTTTTCTTTTAATGTCTTCTTCAGTTATTATAAATATATAACACAACTACAAACATATTAAAAATTTTGATTCATACATTCCAAAGAATGTACATGTACTTCGACAAGAAGTTTAAAATGTTAGTACGTGTAACATCCTATGTTTATTACGTGTTATATCAATGACAAACAATTTAAAATAAAAATTTATTTGTGTCTAAGTAAATAGAAAAGGTCGCTAACACCAAGAAATAATAAAATTTATATTTTAAAAGCACGACCAAGAAACAATTTTATATTTATATATATATATATAATTAAAAATTGAAGTAAGAAATGATCCTGTTATGTGCAAGTTTATATAATTTTTGTATGCTATGAAAGCGTTTTTAATTGTGCAAACTCGATGAATTTTGTAAGTATTTTTATAGAAATTCTTTTTTCTTTCTGCAGATTTAAAATTATTTTAGATTTAATAAGAGTTTTAACTTGTTATTTGTTAGTTGTCTAGAGCCTATTGTAAGTTATTTTATTGTTAACAGCCCTGATGAAGACAATAAACATTGTCGAAAGCTCGGAATTAATTCGAAAAGAGTAGTCTTTACATTGATTTACCCCTGACTACAATCCCAACAATTAAATTATGCTACCTTCTAAACAGTCACTACTTACACTATACTATATATATATATATATTTATATATATATATATTTCTTCGAATATTTTCGCGGTCGTTTGTTGAAGCGTTGTTCTTCGGGATATTTCGC
The DNA here is from genome assembly GCA_963170755.1 of Amphimallon solstitiale. NCBI lineage: Eukaryota > Metazoa > Arthropoda > Insecta > Coleoptera > Scarabaeidae > Amphimallon > Amphimallon solstitiale. Next base: position 112,240,433 of record OY720677.1, on the reverse strand, counting down.
CGCGTTTGGATAATTTTGCCCTGATAAGGACATCTTTCTTCCTGACGTTTCGGTGACATCACTTTCACCTTCTTCTTGAGGATCTTCTAAGTTCGACGGTTTCTTCAAGAATGCCCTCTCTGTTCGAATCGCCTTGTATTTCTAGTGCCGTGGTAGTGGAGGGGCGAGTGCGGCTTCTTGTGATTGGCCCGCTGATTGTAGTGTTGTTCCCTCTCTGTCGGTCTTTCTGTGTTCGGTCCGTGTGGTTTACGTTAGGCGGTGGGATGCTGTTGTTTCGTCGTTTATTTCTAATTCGTCTGTCCGATAACGTTGATTTCCATATGTCAGGTAAACGTTGTGCGTCGTCACGTTTATTCATGCAGTCCTGTCGTTTTTCTATCTCTATAGCCTCCCTTATTGTCCGATATGTCCAATTCGTACTACGGGCTATAGTTTTTGTACGTTCGAAATCAATTGTATGTCCGGAATGTAGTACGTGTTTGGCAAGTGAGGAAGAAACTGCCTTTTTAGACACAGCATTTCTATGTTCTTCCCTCCGTACGCTGATTCTTCGATTCGTCTGGCCTATGTATGTCTGATCGCCATCTTGGCATGGTACTTCGTATACACCCTGGTCTTCTAGTAATATTCTGTCCTTCGTACTTGGTAGGACGTCCCTAATTTTCTTATCGGTGGTGTATATTGGGTCTATGTGTGTGAATGACCCCACTACATACCTAGAGAAAACGACCAAGGCCAAGATTAAAAGCGCACCGTTCGAAGAAGAACTCAAAAATCGGCTAATCCCAAGGGAGAAATCGTCGAGATGTCCGAAATTCTACGGACTCCCGAAAATTCACAAACCAAACGTACCTCTAAGACCGATAGTGAGCTCCATCGGATCACCCACCCAAGCTCTGGCCCGCTTCTTGGCACAACAACTACAACCGCTAGCCGAAGAAATACCATCATATGTCAAGAACTCAGCACATCTCACCGAAATATTAAAAGGAGTTACAATGGCACCCGAAGATATGTTAGTAAGCTTTGACGTAACTTCGCTATTTACACAAATACCGATCGGTGAAGCAACCGAGCTACTTGATACAAAATACCACCTACCGCAACACATCTTAGAGCTAACGAAACACTGCCTAGCCAATACATATTTTATATACGGCGGACAGTGGTACAGACAAACAGATGGAGCTCCCATGGGTTCACCGTTGTCACCTATACTAGCAAATCTGTTTATGGCAGATTTTGAACAAAAGGCGCTAGAAGACGCTACATACAAACCGAAACTCTGGCTGCGCTACGTAGACGACACCTTAGTGATTTGGCCGCATGGAAGAGAGAAATTGAATCAGCTCTTATTTCACCTAAACAACAGACACTCAAAAATAAAATTCACCGTCGAAACAGAAGAAAATAACCAGTTACCCTTCCTGGACATTCTAATAATTAAAAAACCGGATGGGTCCCTGGGTCACACAGTATACAGAAAACCTACACACACGAACAGATATCTGAACGCATCCTCACACCATCATCCGGCTCAACTAAACTCAGTAGTGAAAACACTAATTCATAGATCACAAATATTAGCGGACACAGAACATAGGAAAGAAGAAATGGGGAAAATTCGAAACATACTACAAGCAAACGGATATTCGCAACACACAATTAACAGAGCAATTCAGAGCAACAACAACACAACTAGAAAAAGAGAAAAACCTTCACGAGTTGCGTTTCTTCCCTACGTGAAAGGGACAACAGAGAAAATAGGTAGAATACTACGGCGACACGACATAGACCCAATATACACCACCGATAAGAAAATTAGGGACGTCCTACCAAGTACGAAGGACAGAATATTACTAGAAGACCAGGGTGTATACGAAGTACCATGCCAAGATTGCGATCAGACATACATAGGCCAGACGAATCGAAGAATCAGCGTACGGAGGGAAGAACATAGAAATGCTGTGTCTAAAAAGGCAGTTTCTTCCTCACTTGCCAAACACGTACTACATTCCGGACATACAATTGATTTCGAACGTACAAAAACTATAGCCCGTAGTACGAATTGGACATATCGGACAATAAGGGAGGCTATAGAGATAGAAAAACGACAGGACTGCATGAATAAACGTGACGACGCACAACGTTTACCTGACATATGGAAATCAACGTTATCGGACAGACGAATTAGAAATAAACGACGAAACAACAGCATCCCACCGCCTAACGTAAACCACACGGACCGAACACAGAAAGACCGACAGAGAGGGAACAACACTACAATCAGCGGGCCAATCACAAGAAGCCGCACTCGCCCCTCCACTACCACGGCACTAGAAATACAAGGCGATTCGAACAGAGAGGGCATTCTTGAAGAAACCGTCGAACTTAGAAGATCCTCAAGAAGAAGGTGAAAGTGATGTCACCGAAACGTCAGGAAGAAAGATGTCCTTATCAGGGCAAAATCATCCAAACGCGGCGAAATATCCCGAAGAACAACGCTTCATATATATATATATATATATATATATATATATATATATATATATAGGTGTCCAGAAACTCTCCTGACAAACGATTCACCCTAGTCCGAAAATGCTTCCTAAGGGAGCTAGAGCTCTTTGAAGATGGCGCCTTGTAATTAGTTTTTTTTTAATATCTCCCGAACGCTTCTATTTAGAAAAACAAAAACTGGTATGCTTATTTATCCTCCAGAGATGAATCGATTCCATCAATTGCGAATTTCTAGTACCGGTCATAGGCGTCCGTTTTGGGTAAGTAAACGGTTATTTTAACGCATAACTTTTTTGTCTTTAACTATTAAGTATTTGTGACACTAGATTATTAAATTTTCAGGTATTCTAGTACTAAAAGGTACTCTTACTTTAAGTCGGTAGGATACACCGTTTTCAAGAAAAATCGATTTGAAAATTTATCGTTTTTTCGTCATTTCATCTTTCGTCATTTCAACTTCTCGAACTGACAACAATTTGACAATTAAAAACGTAGGTTTTATTTCTGTTGGCAGTTCAGAGCGAACTAGTGCAAAAAATAATAAATTGAATTTTAATGACGAAAAAACGACAAATTTTTAAATCGATTTTTCTAGAAAATGGTGTATGCTACCGACTTAAAGTAAGAGTACCTTTTAGTATTAGAATACCTGAAAATTTAATAATCTAGTGTCACAAATGTTTAAAAGTTAAAGACAAAAAGTTATGTGTTAAAATAACCGTTTACCTACCCAAAACAGACGCCTATGACCTTAGGAAGCATTTTCGGACTAGGGTGAATTGGGTTAAATTGTCTTAAAATTATCTGAGGAATCTCCGGTCTTCGTTTGTCAGGAGAGTTTCTGGACATCCTGTATACCGGGTGTATTATGAAAAACCTTTGGTGCTGTAACTTCCTTATATTTTATCTGATTTTAATGAATGATATGTCAAACTAAATCGTTTTTAAAACACTGAAACCTGTTATTAAAAAAAAAATTGACAGTTCGTTTCTGACAGACAGTAGTTAACTTTTTTCTTTTAATTGTACTACATATTTTTTTTTACTTATTCTAATAAGATTTATTTCCTGACGACACCTCCATTAAATTGAGTGACAAATTTATTGTTATTAAAAAAAGAACTACGAAATTTACAGAAATCAAGCTATCATAGCTTTTAATGAATCAAATGTTCGAAATTGGCCCCATTTTGTTCCGAACACATTTGACACCTATTAACTCCAACTGCTGCGTTTAATATAAGATTTGGTGGTATTTCATGACATACTTGTACTATCCTTCTTACTAAATCATCTCTGGTATCAGGTGGAGTCAAATAGACCTGATCTTGAATGTAAGACCACAGAAAAAAATGCAGTGGATTCAGATCTGGCGATCTAGCAGGCCATCGAATAGGTTCGTAAGTGCCCATCCATCTGACGCCAAAATAATTATTTAGAAAATCAGTATTCATTCGTGCTTTATGGGGTGTCGCACCGTCCAGTTGGAACACGACCCTGTTTAACTCAGCAGGTGGTAACTCATCTAAATAATCGCCTATTTCATTGCGTAACAAATTATTATACTTTTCTTGGTTCAGATTACCCTCAACAAAAAAAGGCCCTACCAGTCTATCGCCTAAAATGCCACACCATACATTTGCACTGAACCGATTTTGAAAATTGTGTTGCACCACAACATGGTTATTTTCACTGTTCCAATGGCGATGATTATTTCTGTTGAATACACCATTTTTCCTAAAAGTGCATTCATCTGACCACAACACACGACGATAAAAAATTGGATCTTCCCTTAGTTTATTCATGAAAACCGTGCAGAATTGAACCCTACGTTGAGGGTCGTTTTCACCGAGAGCATGCACCTTCCGTGGTTTATAAGGAAAGAACTTGTGCTTCTTCAGACTGTACTGAACTGTAGAATGTGATACCTGCATGTAGTGAGCAATTTCTCGTGTAGACGTATTAGGGTTTTCTTCCACATAGAGCAAGACACTTAATTCTAAATTTTGATTTTGAATTACACGTGCGTTTATTTTCGGTTTTTTGAATGATCCAATAGTTGAAAATGTTATAATGAATGTGTGACTGACAAATGTCACAGCTCTCTTCGAAAATTTGGAATGCACTACTTTTAAATAGCGTCATTAAAAAAAGGGGGTGAAAGAAAAATATGAATAAAGCCCGTACAAAAAAAATCGCTGTCCAATGTGCACGCAGTGACGCGAAATAGATTTTTCTTTCCTCGAGTCCGAGTCTGTCGCAGTTAATATACAAACATAATAATTTTCAGTAGGCGAATTTAAGTTTCAAAATAATATACTTCTATTTAACGAAAAAAAAAACATCTTAATGCACCGAGGTTGTTGACCTTCTCCACATAAAGGCGTGCTATTCACACAAAAAAAAACATCGCCATAGAAAATCTTTTCAATTGCCATTTATTTAGAAATTTTTGATGAGTTACAAATAAATTTCTTTTTTTATTTCCAGTTAGACATTTATATTTATATTATTTTTATTATTATTTTTTTTTTGGAATACCCTTAAACTGGAATTACTAGTGATACTTAAATGCGTATAGGATAAACAAAGTTATGAATCGATTTTAACTACATTTTGGGCATAAAAATTTAGAAATTTTTGATGAGTTACAAATAAGTTTCTTTTTTGATTTCCAGTTAGACATTTATACGTAAACACAGAGTATGAGCCAATTGTTGAGGAATCGAGCAAAAAAGAAAACAATATCTAATTTAGTTCTTTATCTTTTCGTGTGTCTACCTCATCAATCATGACGTTTATCCTTATTTAACCGTTCAAAAAGAAAATAAGAATAAATCTTTTTGGGAGTTTATTTCAATCAAAATTCATAAAACAGAGAGAGACAATATTGTAACGAAACCAGCAGACATTCGAGCGACAATAAAAAAAGGCTGTAAATCATTTCGGCGCGACGTATAAAAACGATATGTAAACAAGTCGTAAATATATCATCTCACAGATGTACGGCATAATCAAGAAAGAGTCCAGATTTCCTCTGGTATATTACCGAATTTACTGGTACTTTTCGAGAACTTTTCATGCAGATATATACCGCGCGATCATTTAAATTCTAAATTAGAGCAGGCTGTGAAATTTAAATTAAGTTGGTATATAAGTACTAATTTACAATTTGAATTGTCAAAGTGACGTTTCAAAATGTTAATTAATCAATAATTGACATTCTGGACAACCTAATAAAAAAAATCCCGCCTGCTATAATTTAGACTTTAAATGATCGCGTGGTATATGGGGATTCATTGCGGGATGAGTAATTGCGGAGTAATTCGGGATTAAGAAAGTCCGTAAGAAGTAGCCGACGCGCGTAGAAATAAATACAGTAGAAATAAATATAGTGGTGCGTCTTATATATAAATAGAAGTGTGATATAAATATACGGACATATTAGTAATAGAAATAAATACATGTGTTAATTTTAATTTAATAATAGTAGTTTAAGTGTGATACGTTAGTTTTTATATTTTATATTGTTATATAATTTTAAGTATATAAATATACAGACTGTTTTCAATAAATTGCACGAGTTGTTTATTGCGAACCCGAAAACGTTACAATATGTTGAGGTTAGCAGAATCAATTTCATGTAAATGTAAATCGAATTTTTGTTACATCACTGTCGTTTTTTTTTAATTTTAAATAGGCCGATATATCTGTAATATCATGATATCGAAGCACATATAAATAACCCCAGAGCCTGGTGAACAGCCGATGTTCTCGTCAAGAAATTGCAGCTAAATATAGGTGTTACTACTACATATTTACTTTGGAAAAAGTATTGACTACCTGAAGTTTTTAGCTTTATTGTTAATTACGAGAATTCAGTATAGAATATAAATTAAGGAATTAAAATTTAAATTTTGAAATACTTAATATGAAAATAAAATTATCAATACTGTACGTACCTTTCCTTCTTCAAAGACGTTTTCGGTAACTATAATATACTCGACTTTTTCGTCCCATATCAAACGCCAGAAGTCAGTAATAGTCTCTTCTAAAGGACCTTGAGTAGCAATATAAGTCTTCTCTGAATTGTACCCCTAAATAAATAAAATTGAAAATTGTATCGTCTTTATTTCTTTTTTCATTTAAGAAGAATTATTTAAAACATTATGAGTCAACAGTAACGATCATTTTTACTACTGATTACATATGAAGACACCTGCTCGGGCAGCATAATTTGACAACTAAATGTCAATTTACGATGAACCTTACTTCTTACTTTTACTACTCTTGGAATTAGCATTGACGATAAAAAAAACAATTTTGAATTTGCATAAGAAACTCTATTTTTAACACATACCCGAACAATATAAAGAATTAATGTAAGAAAACATGCTATGAAAAAGCATGATGTCTCTTTGAAAATATAACCTCGGTCTCTAGAAATGATGTTGCCGATATTTGTATTTCTGAAAACTGCATTCATTAATCATTAATAATTTTAATGCTTATTTACTCCCATTCCTAAAATGTCATTTATCGTTCATGTTTGCATGACGTCATATGATCTTTTGAGTATACTTTGACAAGCTGTGGCTCCCTGCGCTTTAGTCATGGGGTGAACTTAGCAACGGGCTCTTTTGTCGCAAGCAAATGATATCGATAGGTTTTTTAATTACAAAAATCAATTGAAACTCAGTCAAGTTTGTTGACACTTGTCATCAACCTGCCAAAATAACCCAACGTGACACGACAACACGAAAGTAATTTTGTATTATTTGGATTATTTGCTGTGAGTTTTTTGTGTTATCAATTTACGTTTGTTAATATAATTTGAAATTCTACAATTAAATTAAACACCGACACATCTCTTCTTTTGTTTTGCTTTGCCAAAGCTTTCTTTTCTTTCGACCAATCATACGCCACTATTCCAATATTTGTTTTAATCTCTAACTCCTTCGTTTCATTAGTTTTATATACTTCCATCAAATATTAACTAAATAGCGATAAGAATTTGGAGTTTGTACTTTTAAAATTCTTAAAATATCTTTAAGTTATATAATTAAATATATTTTGTATTAATTATGTATATACAGGATGAGTTAAAGTTAAAAGTTCCTACAGTGAAAGTATGTCAATTGATAATGCTCGTAATATTAATGCTTTTCTGTGCTAACTGGGATAAATATCTTATATTTCTCATACGTTTCAGTTTACAACCTTTACAACCTTGTATATCGTTAAATCTATGACAACATCCACTTTCATTTCTGTTCATTAAATTATTTCTTTAAATGTTAATAGTATTATTTCATGTATAGCTAATTAATTTGGTACTCATGTAGATGCATATTGGTTTTATATAAAATTAAGAACAACTTTCATGTGTAGATTAGACGTACAGTCACTGTAAAAATCTAATCATCACAAAGTGTACATAATTGATATTTTGTAATTTAAAATAGTAAACGCCCTTTCGTCATACTTACGTCAATGTAATTTGCGTTGATATAATCCGAATAAGGGTCTCCGTTAACTACCTTCAGTTTTACCCTATTTTCGTCATCTGTAACATTAATATATTAAATTCAATATTCTATAATTATTGAAAAGAATACTAGTACATTTAAAAGCAACATTTAATATCTTTAGAATTTCAACACAAATCTTATACAACGTGTTTCAAAAAGAACTTTATTTTAGTAGGTGGTGAGTAACTAGTACATGGAAATTATAATAAGCCACTTACCTTTTATTTATAAGTAATTATTTATCTAATGTTATTTTGTGTCTAGCAATATATCTTTTCTGACAAATAAGTTTTTTACTTAATAAACAATACTACTAAATAATGTACAAATTGTAAGAAAATATTTTTATTATTGAAGCATATTCCCGAGAACCACAATTACTCAATGGAGAATGACAATATTCCTACGCGGAACGTAAGCGATAGTTTCAATTGCAGTTTCATAATAGAATTGTGGTTCATACAGCTTGACATCATCACATTCGCCTAGTCGTGGGAAAGATTCGGGTTGCAGAATCTGTGTCAAAACGCAAAAGTTCTGGTAGACCACCTTCACAGTGTGCTTGACGACGTTCAAAACCTTCTTGGAGAAATCAAACTTACATCATCAGTTCGACTTCTATCACTTTAAACGAAGGTATCTTCTAGAACCGTTCATAGAATTAGGGAAGCACATATGGCGCTAACGGTAACTAGAAAAATGTCATCCGATCGACAATTTGATATGTGCCCGTTTTGCCGGAGTTTCACACCTGTAGCTTCGCCCAATTGAATTTATGAAAGTTTCGGAAATTTATTGTGTGTCCCCTTCAACCTGCCTTACCTTACTTCCCTAGTGTGCGTTGGAAAGATGGGGTGGAGCCTGTGCCTCTAACTCTCGATTTTAGGGGATGGGTCACTCAAAATACTGAAGGTGGATGACTCTTAGGCGCCAGCTGTCATTCTATTTCAGGCCCACTCCAATAAGTTACTTATTCCGACAGCGAAAATAACTTAGGTACACTAGGTATAGTAAGACATTCATACACGATATAAACAACAGTAACAATTTTATTAAATAAGATTGTAATTATATATGGCCCAATAAGATGCACATTGAAATTATAAAAAAAACCACAATTGGATGGTTCACCCTATATATATATAATACAAAACAAGTTGTGAAATAATCAACTATCCAAATTTAAATGATCTACAAAAGCCAAAAGGGCATAAATGCGCTCAAAAATTTAAATTAAATTCAGGTCTGGCAACCGCAAAAGTGCACTTAAAAATGATTTTTTTAAAAAAAAAAGATAAACATGTGTACATTCAAAACCTGATTAATTATCTGTGTTACAAAAGAAATTAAAGGCGGGGAACGAGATCTCGCTTTACATTTAAACCTCTACAGTCACTACATGCTGTAGATGGGTATTTAAAAAAAAAGCAAATAATTAACTAGCTATAACATTTATGAGAACAAAAATTAATTAAAAACTGCAAAATATGCTACTGACCTGACGGAAATTAACTAGCAATTAAATTGGATAGCTTCAATCAAGCCGATCCGGTTGGCATCGGATACAAAACTTATTTAATCTTAAAGATCTACTCAAAACGTTAATGAAAATGAATTTACAGGTAAAAGCGCAACGTATTCTAATGAAATTAATTAAAGCAAAACAGATAAATAGGTTTCCAAATAAGAATAATTATATATACATATCTTGACAGTGTATTTGATCCAGACGAGGCATCAGTTTTCAATAAGGCATCCACAATAGAAATATATTAATTCTGGGTCCAAAATGATGTAGATTTGCCCACAAAGGCGGTGTATGGTTCAAAAATTCCAATATATATTTAAACATCCACGTGCTTAGAGGAAGATAGGCTAGCGTGATGGCGGCGATACTTCCGGAATTCCAAAACGTGTTCGCACATAAATGCAATCGACAGTACGGTATAAAATAAAAAGCTAAAAGGGAAATATACGAAACAAGGCATTAGTCAGGAGAAAGAGAAATTAAGACACTTAATAAGCTTACCGATCCAGTGAAGTACTTCAAGCAATAAGAAAATCTTGCACCATCGCAGCAGGAAACTAATTAACTACCAAAATTATATTTATCACTGTTTAATCATCCACGATTTAGCGTGTGAATTGTACGGTAAATATACAAAACAGTCCATTAATTACAGTGAACACTGATCGAAGTAAGTGGATCGCTTTTTTAAATCAACTAAATGGTTCGATCGATATCGGAAGAATGAATTGACAAGAACACGAGGCCGGGTTACAAGGTGTCAAGGCGACATCTAGCAAGTAGAAGGTGAATTGTTACATAAAATATTTAAAAGATAAGGGACAGATTAATAAGAATCAAAGAAAGAAATAATTAAATAGAAATAATCGCAGATAATTATGCATCGACGTAAGGAATATAACAACATTAAACGGAAGGAAAATCTTAATGCTTCCAAATAGCATAACCAATGGTACACACGCAAAATGGTACTACCGCTGCAAATTGAAGGAAAACTAACCCAAGATAATTAAAAATGAAGGAAACCACTTAATTACACTAGGTAATTAAATAGAAATAAATTAAATGAAAATTCCACATCCCGCAGAAAATAATTATACGTAATTCCAACAGTAAACAAAAGATTAATTCTGGGCTTAACCTGACTTCGCGCGAAAGAACTCAAGATAAATGTACAGCGTCACTCGCAGGAAATGCAACAAAAATTATAGAACGGTAATAAGGTATAAGATACAAAAAAAAAATTAACAGCATACAAAGTATCGGTTGTTCATCAGATCCTAGCTAGTAGGCTTAATTATTGCAATTTATTTCAAGAAAATTTAAATAATGACGAAATTCTTGATCTATACCTTATTCCAAAAAGTGAGAGACTAAATTCTGAACAGACCCCCAGTCCAAATTACAACCTGTAACTGGTGAAATCAACTTTAGGCGGTAAAATTAAATTTAAGTATCTGTCTGAAATATGAAATCTCTACCAAATTAAACTGTATATAGATCCTTCAGAAATAAATTCACAGTTAAGGCAACAGAATCGTAAATGTAGTAATAACAACACATAAAAGTAAATAAATTTGCCTAGAAAACAAACAATGTCATAGATGTCAAAATAGTTGACAACTGATAGCAAAAAGCGAATGTAGTGTGGTGTTATTTCTTGGGTGTGTTCAGAATTTTTTCTCTCTCTTTTTGGAACAAGATATAATTCTTTTCTACTGATGAAACATTACTTCCCTCATCGAGTTATAAGCAGATTGACCAGTGCGATCACCACAGCTTACTCCGTTAGATTTTTCTATTTTAGGATTGCTGAAGAATGAAGTATATATGACAAGAATTAATATCTTAAATGGCCTTATGATATAATTACAATTAATTGTAATGAAATAACACCAAATGTATTGTAGAATATTTTGACAACATGAAACGTCATATTGCATTATGCATTCAACAGAATAGTGACCATTTTGAACACTTTTTATAAAGTATAATTAATTAAAATTAAAATAAGTTACTTACCTTAATTGTTTGATTAATATCCCATCTTTAAAGTTATCTTATTAAATAAATTAATAATCCAATTGTACTTAATCTATATCTATATAGGAGAAGTTTGTGGACAACTAGATAAAATTCTTTTTGAAACACACGGTATTATATTTGTTGCGCAATTATGATAAGAGATGGCGGTAAATAAAGTTTATTTGACAAACGCAATTCCATATACTAATGACTTACATGCTATTAAATTTGAGTATCTATTTTTCAGCCTGTTCTCTGGTTTATTACCATATTCTTGAGATTGCAATGGTTTACTTGGTAGCATCTGAAAATGTGTTCACTAATTTCTGTTAGTATGTGCTATATAAAATTCATACCTGGTATTGTTTTTCAAATAGTTCTTGTTCCACGCAAGTCTTTATATAGCTAACATAATCCTCTATCTTTACAAGTTTACTGAGTTTCGCCTCGTTCAATACAATTGTGTTCTGTAAATAAACTTAATAATAATTATACGAAGAATAATTTTTTAAAGAAGGTCGATTTGTGAATGGGAGTGAGAATGACCACGTAATTGCCGCCGTGCGCGTGTTTAGACGCCATTTGCAGCGGTATCGTCTGCCTGTGTGCTGTACAAGTTTATAATGTTTAAGAATATCGAGTCGCTCTCCGACTAGTTCAGTCGAATTAGGATTTGACTCAGAAAATTTTTAAAACAACGATTTTCTTTCTCGAATTATTGGGAGGGGTCACTGGCAGCTTACATTTCGATTTTCGAGAATCGCGTCCCATTGCTTTAGCCGCCATCTTCAATTTAAGGGAGAATTCCTATTTATTGAGTAACTCGTTTATTTTCAATCAACCCACAGTGCAGACAGTGCACGCAGTGATTTTAACTTGTTTCGCTACTTAAAATTAAATTCCTTGGTTATCAACGCTTTAACTACGACGAAAAAATGAAAACTGCAGTTATAGATTGGGTTTCCCCACTGGTAGCGGGTTTATTTGACATCGGAACTCAATATCTTGTTGAAGGTATGATAAATGTTTGAACAAAAAATGCAAATTATGTAGAAAACTAGATGAAATCATGTAGAATATGTAACATGAAAATATGAACAGAGCTTTGAGATGATCGCCGTTTCGGGAACGGAGCGTTGAGATAATCCTGGTGTCGCTGTCCTTGGAGGCAATGGAGTCGAAGTCGTATCGTAGCCGAAGATTTTTCCGTAGTATTGCAGGAGATCGTTGGTAGAAAAAGTGCAGTTCGTATCCGTAGAGAAGATGTTCGTAAAGATGCAGAAATAAACATTATCCTATAGATGTAGAGATGTTCCCTGTCGTCGATAATATGTCGAGACTGCTTGTCTTGTCTTGTGTCTCTTCTTTTGCGGAGTACCTGGGCAGCTTGCCCCTCACCTCCTCCGTCCTCAATGGTATTTACACGGGCTTCCGACTACTCAATTCACCTTCGGCCCGGTAAATATGTTCGTCCTCCTTGTCTCGGTTTCGCTCACTGGTTGTGAGCTGACGCGCCGGTGTGCGCGTCGAATCTCTCGGTGACTGTGTTTGCAAATACAGCCAAAATTTCCGGGATATGCCGCATGATGATAGCTGGTATTCCCTGTTTGTCGTTTAGTTGTACTATTTCTAGTATTATCTTCTGTACTAATTGCCATAGGCCCGTCCAATTAATATCGGCGGCTCCTGTTGTTTTAGGTGTATTTGACGAACTTGAACTTGTCGGTCGATTTACTGTGGTGATTTCGGCGTTTTTAGCCGGTGCTGGTTTTTCAGTCGATGTTTTATGTGATTCTAATCGGCGTGTGGGAGTCGCTGTTTTCTGCAGCTTGTTGTGGGTCCGCTGCTATTTCCATCGGCTCGGTGTCCGGGAACGGAGCGGGCTTGGCCGGTTTGGCGGCTGGTATGCGGTTTGATTCCGTGGTATTGTTCGTAGTATTTTTCCCCCAGTTATGCGGCACCCTAGGGCACTGCTTGTCGTTGGCGGTGTGCGGACCCTCGCATAGGGTACATTTTGCGGGGCTGTCTTCCGTTTGACGGCATTCGTTGGTTAAGTGCGCCTGGGCGCATTTCATGCACTTTGGTTCGGCGTAGCAGTTTCTTTGTCCGTGCCCGTACATTTGATACCTGTGGCATTGAGTGCGGTATTCACGGTTGATAATTTTTGTTTGAACGGTGACTCTCGTCCCGCCTAACTCCTGTAGTTCTGTAAAAATACGTTTGTTGTTGTCGGTTTTCTCCAGTTGCACGTAAATCAACGGCAACGGCTTTCGGGTCCTTTAGTCATCCTTTTACATAGGATGACCGTGTAGCCTCGGTATGTTAGTTCTTCTTTTAATTCCGATTCCGGGATGCCTTCACATACCGGTCTTATGACAACCCTGAGGGGCTTCGTTTCCCTTAGTTGAAATGTGTGAAATTGCAGTTTCCTGGCCTCCAGCATCTTTTGAAGTTGATGATAGTCGGTTTTCGTTTGCGGCTGTATTCGTACACCGATAGGTTGTACGCCAGCGGATTTAATACGTATACCCATTCGGGCGATTGCAGTGCGTACTTCTGTCCATTTCGCTTTTTCGCGTAGGTCGATTGGCGGAGTGTGTCCGCTCGTTGCTGTTTGAGTGGTTCCGGCGGACGTGTCCGGTTTGGGGCCAGGGCCCCCAGGTGGCTCTAGCTTGGACACGTCTTTCGCCTCGGTGCGGACCTTCGGGTCGCGTTCTTTGGTTCTCTTCCGTTTGACTTTCAGAAAATCATCTTCTTGATCTTCGGTGAGGGTGTCTTCGGCTGTTTTGTCAGCTGTAGTAGTATCGCTGTCTGTCGCTTTTTCTGATGTATCTGTGCTTGATCCAGTTGCCGCCTCGAGTAAGCGTGCAACGAATTCTCGTGGATTAAATGATGGTGTCGCTTGTTGCGACGGTGTGGTAGTTGGGCGAAATTCCGGAAAATGCTTCCAGAAGATCGAGTCTTTGGTGATGTTCGGTAAGTATTGCGGTAGATTTTTTAGTGCGGCTTTCCAATTCCGTCGATCTTCCTTGTTAGGCACGCATTTAAGAAATGCCTTGATTCTTCTGGCGTACTCGTCGGTGGATACGACCCCTTTAGGGTTCGATTGCGGTGTTCCCCCTCCTGAATCGGCCATGCCGTTTCGTTCCGGTATGTTGTCGATGCCTTAACAGGCAGAAATAGTCGCTGGTTTATAACAATGTAGAAATAATGCTGCTGCTGATCTCCGAGGAATAGATGTTCACTCTTTGAACGCTGGCAGTCGAATGACGAACAACGTTTAACACTCTTTTTTGTTTTTATACAGATTTCTATTGAAGATGGCAACTCAGTTGTCGAAATACGTATATAGACTTTTTATATATTTTTTTATGGTAAGGGATTTTTCCTTTTGCATTTATTTCAGATTTTCAGCCACATTCTACACCCACTATTGGAACTTGACCACATTAAAAACAGTATTTTAACTTACGTATATATAGTCTTCATCTGCACCGCTCTGATTTAAGGAAGCACCTGAATTAATAGATAATGTATGTTCTCTATCTGTGAACAAAAAATTAAATTCAAATGTGAAAATAAGAAAAAGCTACGAAACTAACCTGAAGAAATTCCAAAGGTTATCCTACCATTACTGAAACAAATTTTCCTGAAAATGGAATTCTAAATTACCGAAAATTGAAGAAGAGAAAATTCAAATAACAATTATATTAGATGTTATTAGTCACGGCACTATTAATAGTCACTATAAATAGTTGTAGCTGTTTAATTTTCAGTTACTGACTTAGGCTGAAAACTTTGTTGGTCTTTGCAATTAAATTAAGACGCTAAGAAATAAGTAATTAACAACTAACGGTTTTAACAATATCCGTAGAGATAATTTGTTGTGTTTTAGTTGTTACGCAAAAACAAACAATTTATTTTGCTTTAATATTAAATCTCGTAGATACGCTAATATTTACAAAATAAAGTCTTAGTACTGTTAACTACAATCTATCAAAACTAATGACTCTTACTACTTTTACGACAGAAGTGTATTTAAACTTTTTTGTACTCGCCGCCTGTAAAGTCACATTTGGCGCACGTGTAGCTCGACTGGGAAATACGTTTTCCTGGTTGAGGCGACTGTAAAAATTGAAAAAAACACTGGCACTTTGGGACATTTAAAAAAAAATCTAACTTGGTAGTAATAAAATTTAGTCTATAAAATGCTACTTCCCTCCACTATTCTTCACTAAAAGTTGGGGGAAATTGGAGTAATAATTAAAAATTCATCGAAAAAAATTGTGGCGCCATCTATTTGACGATATTTTAAGCGACATCTTAAGCAAGATTCACGCGCCATCTATTTGTACCACATCGACATTCATATTGGCAGTTCGGAATTGTTTGTATTTAAACCAAAAAACGCAATAAATGTACGATAAATTTATAAATATAAGAATAAATACCTCATGTTTGCATTGTGTAAGAATATAATAACTTAATTTTAGGGAAAGGTGAGTAATAGTTACGTACCTACATGAAATGCTTAAATTAATTAGGTAATCTATCTTAGGTTAGGTATGATACCAATGATATTAATCAATAATATTTTTTTAATTTAATGTTCGTACAAAAAATATTGTACAAACCACTTGCATGAAGACATCTTCCACGCATTCGCGCAATTAAAAGCACTCGCTTCCTGCGGTCGCTCGTGCTTACAATGTGCGCTCATGCGAGAAAATAGTTTTCCCGCCCTTGGTTCGTAAATAACTATTGTAATGCAAATTACACAATCTGCAGATTTTTAAAGATCAGTTTTTTCATAGTTAGAATAAATCAGCATTAAGAATATTACTTCTTTGCTATTTTTGCGGATTTCATAGTATTGGTAATTAAAGGAAATAGTAACTGTTCTCACTTAATTTGGATTATGTCTGTAGGTATGTCATTGATGACGGCATAACGTAAAGGCTGGTGGTCTCATAACAAAAAGAAAAGTCATCAAATATTTCTAATATATTTTTGATGCCGAAATAAATTGATTTATTTTATTTATTACAGAGACAATTCAATATATTTACAAGAAAAGGGATTTTTTGGCAAATTCCGCTGTAGATAACCTCAGATACGTGTTTCAGACTCGTTGGTCATCATCAGTACGGTGTAGCCAAAGAATATTGTGGGATATTCTTGGAGATAAAATGCAATAAACAGAAGACTATCAGGACGACAGACCACCATTTGCAAAAATCGCAGAATCAGAAAATCATAAAAAGAAATACATAAAATACAAGAAACAGAACATTTGACCTAATTCCGATATAGCGCAACCGGTTTGACAATGTCTGTCTCGCTGCAGGTGTCTGATGAGCTCAGATCTGAGCATTTTTTGACTGGAACTGCTAATGGTGGTCTATTATCATGATGGTCTTCCGTGTATTGCTTCTATCTCCAAGCGTATCTTACCCTATTCTTGATCTATAGCGGAATTTACCCAAAAATCCTTTTTCTTGTGTTTTATGTATCAGCGTTAATGTTTATGATTTAATATATACAGGGTGTGCCAGCGAAATAATAAAGTCCATTATTGGCATTATTGATGCCCAATAATATAGAAAACGAAAAAAAACTAATAAAAATAAATTGTAGAAAATCATAAACTCTACAGTGCAAAAATATTTTCAGTTATATACAGTGTGGAAACTACTTATGTAATAAATCCAGTAACTTCCAAACTAATGACATTTCTCGAAAACGCTGAAACAGGTCAATTTTTATTTTAAATTGCGCTGGTTTCTAAATCACTGCACCTATGAGTGACGTCATCTTCTTTAGAGCTGTGACGTCATACGTATTTTTTTTTAATAGAATGCTATATTTTTTTATAAATTCGTACATAGTACTATTAAATACCTTTTCAATGAACTAACACTAGTTAACTTTATTTTCAACTGTTTTTGAGATTTTTACATTTAAGGAAAAAAAAACTCAACATGAAAAAACTGTGTGATGAAATTGATAGCACCTGACGGTAGTAGAATACAAGAAAGATAGTAATTTTGCTTTGATCAAAAAAAAATTAGTAAACTTTGACGTTTTTATAATTGTTGTTGTTGTGGTTGGAACGTAAAAATGTAAAAATCTCAAAAACTGTTGAAACTAAAGTTAACTATACTCCATTCAGTCTAAGAATGGAGTAGATGGCGCTACAATATGAGCACAGTTTACACACGATGAACTTTGTATTTTGAAAACAAGTAAAACATATGTTTACTGTCAGATGGATAGCAGGGATATACATATCTGATATCATTATATTTTGACATTTACGTAAATTTTTGTACAAGTTGGTAACTCATTCCTCAAGAAAAAGGAATGCACATGTCGTCTAATTGTACTTTTTTGTGCTTCATCCAATTTATTGTAAGTATGACGATAATTTCTTTTTCTTGGAGGAGAAATTGGAACTCCATATAATTCCATTTCTTTAATAATGCAGTACATTGTATTCCTATTAATACCCACTTCCTCTGCTGTTTCTATTGACTGCAGCTGTTTTAGACATATTGTCTTTATGCTTAATGTACACATTATAAGCCATTTGCCTTTGTCCAGATCTTATGTGTTTCCCTTTACGATTTTTTGAAGGACCTGGTAAAACTGCTTCCGCCATACTATAGAATATTAGCGATTACGAAAAGAAAGTTAACGAAATTGATAAAATACCTTAACAAATGAATGTTTCACTTGCGAGTTCTAAGAAGAACTATTGTTTAAGAATATTAACAACAAATAACTATGTAAAATACGGAAATCGACAAAATCTTTGAACAAAACTGTCAGTAAACAAATTTTTGACAGAACGAGCTAAATGCGATTATTTTGCCGGTGTAAATGCACACTCGATTTCAACCAATCACAAACGTTTATTTTAAGCCCTATCTTTCCCAATGCTTTATTCTTAGACTGAATGGAGTATAGTGTTAGTTCATTGAAAAGGTATTTAATAATACTATCTACGAATTTATAAAAAAATATAGCATTCTATTAAAAAAAATGCGTATAACGTCTCATCTCTAAAGAAGATGACGTCACTAATAGGTGCAGTGATTTAAAACCAGCGCAATTTAAAATAAAATTTGACCTGTTTCAGCGTTTTCGACAAATGTCATTAGTTTGGAAGTTACTGAATTTATTCCATAAGTAGTTTCCACACTGTATAGTGTTCGACGACGAACCAACACAAACACGTTTAAATGAAAAGCTATTATTTTTTTACATATTATGATATTCTTTTCACGGCTGATTAAAATGACAACAATGTGTAATAGTCGATTTTCAACTCATTCTGAGATATGGCTAGTTTTCGTCGATATCATATCAGTACCTACGTGAATTTAATGTTTATTTTGACCTTTAAACGCTTATTCCTTAGATTTGCAGGAGTTTAAACCTTTTAAAAAAAAGTTAACTGGAACATACTGTATGCCACTGAAGAGTACTAAAAATTTACTATTTAAAAATACCACATTCTTACGTCTGTGGTTGATACTGTAACAGTTATAGAACGTTATATCTGAATAAACCCGACTATGACTTGCGTTACACATAACATAACTAAAATCAATCGAAAGGAGTTAGTTTTAATGTTCTTTTCTCAGCTCTAAAAGCTGTATCATAAAATGTAAAAATACATGTGTTGATTAGTCGTTGTCGAACACTCTAAATGAAAATATTTTTTAATTTTAACTTTCTAGTGGGGACACTCAGTATATATACACATAAGAAACATATAAAACTAATATTTTATTTTACATTTGTTTTACACGTTTCTGTAATATACTATCCACAAATAATAATTATGTTTTTTATACATATATACAGACTGTCTAGGCAATAAAAAGATTGACTAGTAGCAATGTAAAGTGCTACCAGAAACAAATCTATATGTTATCGTAATAACGAAGCAATGAAAATTTTAACTTTTTGATAAAATTTATTAGACAAGAAATTTACATTACGCCCCTGGCACATACATTGCTATGTTCATAAATAAACACATAAAAATACAAAGAACATTTAGTCAGACTAGCATAGTCCTACTGTGTTTATTCTAAACACAATAGGACTGTTGACTATTTATACCAAGCGCATAACGATATAACACAGTTACGTGTGTTTTTTGTAAAAAAAAAAAAAAAACTAGGGGTTATTAAACTTCATGGGTCAACAGCTGATACGGAAAATCGTCTGTAATTTTTATTTAGCTATTGAAAGTGTAAATACTTTAGTAACGTTTCAAATTAAGTAAAATGATTTTGAAAGGGACCGATATGTGAAACGGGTGGATTACTATTTCCTTCTTCGCCTATGCGCCGCGTCGTTGTAAAAATAGTTGACGAAGATCTTCTTCTGTCTTAATTTTATCCCAATCATACAATAGTGTTTTCATGTAACTCAAAAAAAAAAAAGAAATCTAAAGTCGCGTTGCTGCAATTCGCGTGCTTATACGTAGCTTTGCATTTACCATATCGAAGAGTTGCTCCTCCGCACGTAACACTTCCCGTTCTCTTTCACCACCCCTACCTTCATAACTTGGATATAGTGTTCCTCGTTCTCTTAACCAAATATCGTGCCCGTAATCATCTGATACGGCGGACGCCTACGATCAGAAAAACGTTCAACTGTTTTTCCGTTTTCATTTGTTTCACTTTACAGATACATCATATCCCATAATTCGTGCATTGTAAAAGCCGTGCCGATAACTAAGAATGAATACACATTCGCCGGTGAAAACATAATGAACATCTGTCTTGGATATGACACATGCAAGCGCGTGCTGTCCATTCGTTCATACCACGGTCGTCCAGGCCCGGCATAAGGGCAATTGAATTTTGTATTATTTTTTTTCTATCGTATTGCTTACGAATAGAGACTTTATATTTTGGGAATAATTTTATAATAATTACAGCTATCGATTTCCGATATTCCGTCTTTTTATTGCCCGGACATCCGATATTTCACATAGGTACTGTATATTAGGGTGCCCCTTATATTCTTGAAATTTTTTTTTTTCAGATATCGAAATGCATACCCCTTAATTCTTTTTAAACTACCTAGACTTACTCAAATACAAAATTTTATCTTCCTATGTCAACATTAATCCGTGCCGACAGAGCCGTGAAAATATTGAAAATCGCTGTCTTTAACGCTTATCGTTCTGTAGCTAAATGAAATGAAATGTTTATATTTTATAAAAATAATAAAAGTTAGAAAATAGGTATTTATTAATTAAAAGAACATCACAAATCAGCAAGGATATTTTCTATTAAGGGTCTCTTTTTTACAGTCTGGATACATATTTCTATGCTCTTGTACACAGCGCGGCAAAAATTGTCTTTGTTCTTCCTTTGCAGTGATTAAACCATGAAAATCTTGCATGAGTTTAAAAGAAAGAACTCTTCTTTTTGTCTGCAAATAGGCAACATCTTCTTCCCATATAGAAACGGGTTTCTTCAAGAAGTTTTTATCAATGTTTAAACGACGAAATAAATTTGTGCTCTTGACAGACACAATATCATTTAATGATTTTCCTGCAACAATAGACAAGATAATATTTTTATCAGTTTATTCAGAAGGATATAAGACATAAAACTATGTATTTTCACTTACCATACAAATAATCAGACATATCTTCTTTCGATGGAATGTATCTCTTCACAGAATCATACAAACTCTCTCTTTGTAAGTTCGCTACTATACCAATCAAAGAGTGATAAAACAGTAATTTCTTCTGACAAATACCAAAGATGTTGACTAAACTTGCTCAGGGTTGCTTTGGAGATCTCTTCGTTAACAGTTTCATATTCCTTAAGCCTCTTTAAAAAGCGCAAATCTTGATTTGGTGCCTTGACCGCCAAACTACATCCAAGCCATGGTTTTACATATATAATTTACACAAAATATCGAAAAAAGTTATTAGAAAAAGTTTTTCTAAAAACAATTTTTAGCCCATATGCAAAATTTCAGCTGCATAAAATAATTTAGATTTTTTGCCAATTTTTTTGTAAATTGCACCACTGTTGCGAAATAAGACAACGCAACCTACATAAAACTTCTTAGTTTTAACAATGCTTTATTCCAGACACATTTTCTTTAAGGCGGCGCCATATTCAATGTGTGTTTTTCTACAAAATCCAAATAGGGCTATTAAAATTTGGTCACATGTGATGCAAAGTTTATTTGTTTTTGACCCTGTATAAGGTAACTTCATAAAATAACTATTTTTGAAAATGTAGTTTGTGTCTAAAAGTAATACACATTAATATTAATACAGACAAGTACACAGCGTCACAAGTAAAGTCTGCATTAAGTGGAAAATAAATTTTCGTTTAACTTTACGTAAGTTTAACTAGTTTCAATGATTTAATTTAAAACCCCTTTATTAAAATTTGTTATGAAGCTATGTTATAAAAAGTAAAAATAGTCTTTTATTATTTAAGTTCAGTTTCCAAAAAATTAACTAGTTTTGTACCTTACGATGATGCACCAAACACAAGTTGGCCGCAAAACAAATAATAAAAAAGATCAACAAGCCCTTGCGTTCTTAATGCCAGTCAAATCGCTTTCTGTTTGTCATAGTGGCTTTTAATTAATATTGCTTACTACATAAAAAAATGTTAACTGTACAGGAAAGAATTAAAATTGTATTAATATGTGGTGAAAACACAAGTCATCGTATAGCTGCCAACATTTTTAATGAAAGGCATCCAGGCAAAAATGTGCAACAATCTACTGTGAGTAGGATTATGGTGAAATTTAAATCAATTGGATCGGTGGAAAGTTCATTTAAAAAACCACACAATCCTATAAAACATAGTGAAGAAGTCCAATTAAATGTTTGCCTAGATATTGTGGAACATGGTCAAACTAGTATTAGACATGTTTCTCGCAGAACTGACGTTCAGAGAGAGAGTGTAAGGAATATTTTGCACAAAAATAAATTTAAGCCGTATAAACCTAAATTTATAAATACTCTTAAGGAACAAGATTTTGACATACGTTTGGGATTCTCTTTTTGGTACCAGGGGGAAAAAGAAGAAAATGTGTCCTTTCGGTTTCACGTTTTATGGACAGACGAGGCCACTTTCACTTCAAACGGCGTTGTTAGCTCTCAAAATTGTAGATGGTGGGCTCAAGAAAATCCGAATTTTATAATAGAATGCAAGGACCAGTATTCCTTTAAAACTAATGTGTGGTGCGGTATTTTAAACGATCAAGTTGTTGGGCCTTATTTTTTTAGAGGCAATTTAAATTCTGAAGAATACCTACGCTTCCTTAACTCCGAGGTCATTGAAGTTTTGGACAATATGCCTATTGAAATAAGGCATAATTTTTGGTACCAGTGTGACGGTGCTCCCATCCATACTACAAGACTGGTTCAAGAACGCCTCTTGGAAATATTTAGGGGCAAAGTAATTGGGCGTAATATGGAGCAATACTGGCCGGCTTGGTCTCCGGATTTAACTCCACTTGATTTTTTCTTGTGGGGTTAGCTAAAACAAAAAGTTTACAAAGAAAAACCTTTCCGTAATGTTGATCATTTAGAAACAGTGATTCGAAACTGTATTTTATAAATAAGGCCCCTTAGTATCAGAAACTCCATTAAAGATATATCAAGAAGAACAATTGTTTGTATTGAACGCAATGGGAGGCACACAGAAATGTAATTTTAATTTTTAGGTTTTTCCAATTATGTTTAATTTAATATTCAAATACCAAAAAACATATTGTTATTAATTGAAAAGGTGGAATTTTAAATGCGTTTCATTTTTATAATGTATTATGATTATTTTATTAGAAAATTTGACTTTTCAATTAAACTATTTTCTTAATATTAATGTGTATTACTTTTAGACACAAACTACATTTTCAAAAATAGTTATTTCATGAAGTTACCTTATACAGGGTCAAAAACAAATAAACTTTGCATCACATGTAACCAAATTTTAATAGCCCTATTTGGATTTTGTAGAAAAACACATTGAATATGGCGCTGCCTTAAAGAAAATGTGTCTGGAATAAAGCATTATTAAAACTAAGAAGTTTTATGTAGGTTGCGTTGTCTTATTTCGCAACAGTGGTGCAATTTACAAAAAAATTGGCAAAAAATCTAAATTATCTTATGCAGCTGAAATTTTGCATATGGGCTAAAAATTGTTTTTAGAAAAACTTTTTCTAATAACTTTTTTCGATATTTTGAGAAATAACCCCACTTTTGAATTTTTTTTGGAAAAAAAATTAAATTTGACAGATAATGCGAATCACGTGACTATTATTTTTTTGGTTAATTTTCATCTTGATCGAAGCAGAAATTGATGCCAAACTCAAATTTAGAATAAATCTATTAATAAAAAAAAATCCCATATGATGCGGACTTCACTGGTCACACTGTATAACCGCAATGAATAAACAAATATCTTGAAGTACTCGTTTATCCTTGGCGTTAATATTGAATTGAGATTGCAACAAACATATTTTCAAAGAGTAAGTAGCTCTAGCCATCCACCTTGCTTGATGCATTGCTTCAGGAGGTCTTATTTTAATTTTTTTCTCATTATCTCCTCCTAAGAAAATAATAGATAGTTCAATCAGTTCCCGATAATCGTCACGTACAATGGATTTTTGCAGTTCTTGATTATAAAATGTCAACAATTCTTTAATCATTGTTTTAGAAAAATGTTGTGTGACGTTGTCGGTGTATGTTTCAATAGCAGCAGAATTAATAGTTTTCCAGTTGTCTCTAAACTTTTTGAACATCGGGATATCAGGGCTACTTGTGATTTGGTGGATTTTTGTTTCAAATACACATTTTAAAACCAGTTCTCAAACGTGATGGCGGCAAGCAAAGAGTAATAATTCACTATCTAGTTTTTGTTCCAAAAGTACACAAGCTCCTTTCAATCGCCCAGTATTAGATGCAGTTGTGTTACAGCACATTATTTATACTTCGTCCTCCAGGTTCCAGTCATAAAGTGCGGTTAAAACAGCTTTAGCTTGATCTTGACCGGAAGAGCTCTCCAGTTTGGGCACAGCTAAAAGTTGTTCCTTTTCTCCAAACGAAATAAGAATTGGCAGGCGTTCTTCTTTAAAACTTCTTACGTCCAGTCCGGGTAATAATTTCCCGTCCCAGTGAACGGTCACCGTTTCAGGCAAATTATTCTGAAAATCTGATTTTATAGCTTCCGCTCTATCTTTTCTACTCTGTGTGCGAATGCGTTGAATAGACGATTTATTTATCGGGAAATCATCACAGCTAAGATCTAGGGCTTCCACTACAACCTGAAGTATATAAACAGAATCCCTTATGCTTAATTAACATCTATTTAAAGCTGCAACTAACTTAGGAGTGATGAAGTCTTTTCTTCCTCTTTTTGAAGTTGTTACAGAACTTACCATTTGAGATGTCGATGGCAAGGGTTCCTCAAGGCTTTTATCAGAGCTGGTAGGTTGATCGGGATTTTCTTGCGTTTCGATAAAATCTTCTGTCGTTAAAGATGACGACAAACACATTTGCTCATGTCTTTTTTTCTCTTCATGTAATTTTCTCTGTCTTGTTCCTTCTTCTTTCTCGTCTAACTTTTATCTACACCCGCTAAACATCCTGGATGCCCTGGTTCTCTTTGTTTTTATAAAAAGATTTTATCTTCTTCTATTTTCATCCATTCCAGAGCATTTGCGTGTGCTATATCGAATAAATTATCTAAATTGTTTTGAAAGTCCTCCTCACGGCGCTTGTAAACATCTTGCGTTTTTTTGGATTTTTTTTGTAACTCTCTCCAAGCACGGTGAAGATCCACAAGTTTTTTTACACAATTAGGCACAGCTCTGGTAGGGATTCTAGCTTTTTCACAGAATATAACACACTCTCGAACAACAAGATTTGCTCCAGTTATTTGATGGTTCACGTCACCAACTAAGATAATACTTTTTTTATCGCTTCTTAATTCCACTGCCATTTTTAACTTTAAAACAATATGTTAATCACGAGACTTACTGAGAACAAATGACAAATACGGAGAATACGCGCCGCTAGTTCCGCGTAACTTGTATGAACATGTTTCGATGCAAGTCGGCACTGGTTATCATTCTCCAAATGAGGTAAAAATTTATTTCCGAGTGTTTTAGGAACAAATGAACAAAACTAAGACGTATGCGTTAAAAAATAAAAACTTTGAAAAATAAGGGACACCCCTGTATACTTACTTGACTATGATACCCGAAATAATTAAACCCATGATTGGTATAAGAAACAAAAGCCAAAGGTAAATAGATTTATCCGGAACAGGTAATATAACACTTATTTCATCTGATGTTGTATTTGATTCTCCAATATCATTCCTGGCGGTAATAGAAACCTTTAGCTTGGTCGACGAAATATTGTGATGATCTATATAGATCTGGAAAAAAATCATGAAATTACGTGTATCACCTTTTATGTTTTAAATCAGTTAACCTCTTTTCTGTAATTTAATTGTTCCTCCATGTCACTGCATGATGGCTTTTCTAAGATACTAATGTAAATACAGAATTTAAGAGCATATCCGTAAGGTCTGTCAGGATGCTGCCAACTTATGGATAAATTAGAATCCTTCCAAGCGAGATCTAGATTTAATGGTGGTGATGGCTCTAAAATATATTTTCAATAAAGTCAGTAACACAAAAGATATCACCTGGTTATTACATTTAAAAAGTCATTAAAAATGTACATATAAGTACGTCAGATGGCAAATTATCTATTTGAAAAAATTTTAAAATTCGCTCTTTTAAATTGATTTAAATAAACAGTGCACTACGCACACAATAGTACAGCAAGTTTGGCGCAGAAGTCGTTATTCGAAGCACAAATTAGTTGTGAAAATCCGACCCAGATGCAACAGAGTAATTTTACGACATGTTGTAGTATAGCTATGCAAAATTTCAGCCTTCTATCGTAGAAATTGACGATTTGCTCAAGAGAGTCACCTTCATTTTAAACAAATTTTGCAATTTTTGGCACTTTGCCAAGCCCCGCTTTGGTTTCGTGAACTCTAATTTGACGCACATTCTAAAAGTAGCGCGGTCGCGCTACCCATAATATAGAAGGAGGACTATTCTGATTAGACCACGGCCATTTAGTTTCAATAGTAGGGAGACGTTTATCCATTACCATACTTCTGTATGCGTATTGGTTCACTGATACGATGCTTAGTTGTTGCTCCCACATTTGGAAGGTTCTTGTATTACAAATGGCAAATGCCCAGTTTCTTATCAAATCCCTGATTACGGAAATTACTCTCATCGTGGAGAGCAACAACAGTCGAAAATATTAACTTGTGATAAACTTTTTATTTTTGCATGTTAGATGAGACCCCGACTAATCATTGACGAGATGGTACCTGCTAGATGACCGCTTTACATAAAACTAAAGGAGAAAAAGGGTCTATCTCAAAATGAGTTGAAGATAATTATAGATCCAGCTGGGGTTCTTCGGGTGTACCACGCCTGAACTCGTAAGATCAAATTGTCAACATCTCCTAAAAAGCTTGTTGCATTTATAATTTTGATTTATTATTTTTAAAGCGACATGTCTTGTTCTTTATTTCTGGGAGCGGGAAAGTCGTCGGATAATTAGTTTTGGATTGGAAGAAATTGCTATTCTATATCCTTAATTTATAGAATATGATTGGCGTGTTTTTGTGGATTATCCTATTGTATTCTAATTTTTAATTGTCGTTACCGTCTTAGTGTTTCTTTGTACTGCCCCCATTGAAGTGCCATTTTGTTGAAACGATCTTTGCAAAGGGAATTCGCCCAAATATTCTAGTTGCGTCATTCTTTTAAATTTATATTGCTTTTGGCCTGACCTGAATCCGAGGTGTGGCAGAAAAGTAATGAGACTGGCAACACTGCAAGCTATCTGGCAACGCTGCCCTGTTATTCTTGATAGAGCACGTATATCAGTACCCTCCCATAGCTCAGTGCGAGTTTCAACTCTGTCCGTGAAGCACGTGATTTTTGTGACTGCTATTAGCAAAGTTGTGTTGTGGTTGTTCGTCACGGAAAATGGAACAGCGGAATTTGGAGCAACGTTGTGCCATTAAATTTTGTGTTAAGCTTGGAGAATCGGCAAGTGTGACGTTTGAAAAGCTAAAACAGGCCTACGGGGAACATTCTTTATCCAGAGCTCAAGTTTTTCGCTGGCACAAATCATTTTTGGAAGGCAGAAAACACGTTGAAGATGAACACCGTTCAGGGAGGTCTTCAACTTCGAAAACCAATGAAAATATCGAACGTGTGAACACTCTTGTGATATCAGACTGTCGTTTAACAATAAGAATGTTGAGTGAACAATTAAAAAGGGTCATTCGCGTGAGACCAGACATTGTAAACAAATGGATGCTCCATCATGACAACGCCCCATATCACACTGCCCTCTCCATAACAGAGTTTTTGACCTCGAGAGGCATTCCTGTGTTTCCCCAGCCCCCTTATTCACCTGACCTCAGTCCGTGTGACTTTTTCCTTTTTCCTAAACTGAAAAATGTCCTCAAAGGACGTCATTTCGGAACTTTAGAAAACATCCAAAAGAGTGTAACGGACATGCTGAAGACCATACCGATTGAAGACTTCCAGCGCTGTTACCAACAGTGGGAACAACGTCTCCATCGGTGTGTAGCTGCCTTTGAAGGGGATAACATTGATGTTTGAAAAAAATAAAAACTTTGGCAAATAAAAAATCAGTCTCATTACTTTTCTGCCACACCTCGTATTTTCTTCTGTCACTTCCGCTCTCATTTCCATATTCTTTGTCTTCTCCTCGTTCGCCTGTAATTCGTATTTTCTTTCTCCATCTACAAATTGTCTAAATAGTTTATCTAGTTCCCAGTTAGACCTCGAAATATTGTCTCATCATCATCAGCGCACGCAATAAATTGTACTTTGCTGTGAAAAATATCGCCGTTTGTTTGAATTTAGCATTTCCTCATAATTCCTTCCAGAGCCAAATTAAATAGGTCAGTTCATAGCGGATCGCCATGTCTTAGTCCTTTTCTGGTTGTAATTTGTTTCCAAATCATTCCTCTAGGAGTCCTAGAGTGTTATCCTTATTTACTGTATCAGTTATATGGTATTTTTAATTCTGCTAATGTTTCATATATTTTTCTTCGAAAAATTGAGCCGTACGTCTGTTTAAAATCAATGAAAAGCATGTGTAAATCTAGATTTTGCCCTTAACACCTAATTTGCAACGTCTTTAAAGTGAATATTTGGTATGTTGTTGATCTTACAGACATGAAACGCCTTGATCTTCTTCTATTATCTCATTCGCGTATCTCTTTAGTCTTCTTCGTATGATTTTTGCTATATCTTTGTAAGCGACTTCAAAAAAGGCTATTCCCTGTAATTTTTACAAAGTATTCTTGCTTTCCTTTAAGGTCGGGCATATGACTGCCGAACTCCATTGTTCTGTCATTTTCTCCATATTCTTAGCACTAAGTGATGCAAGTTTTTAGGTAGTTCGATCCCCCCTTGTCTTAAGATTTTGACTGGTATGCCACTTTTACCTGATCTCGTGCTTTATTCTTTCTGTATGCTAAATTCTTGTCGATATCGTCTTGGAGTTGCTGTTTGTTGTTCCGTTTCTCTGTCTTCATTCAGCGGCTGTTGAAAATACCATGCTCATCTCCTTCGTTTGTCTTTTGTAACTCCTAGCAGTAACCCATCTTCATCTGTACAGTAAACCATTTTTATATTTCATAATGTTTTTGCTCTATCTTGCTCTCCTAGTTTCCTGAAAATTTCTGATCTCCCTGTTTACGTAGTATTCCTCTATTGCTATATTTCTGCAACAACTTACTTTTGTCTGTCTGCATATTTTGCGATTTTTCAGTTTTATTCATAACTAGCTGTCCGGCAGACGTCCTTTTGCTCTTTCCGGTAGGTGGCGTGATGATATAATACATAATAACTCGGCCACAGCGCCACCTGACTCATTTTGATCCATAAATTTAGAATTTATTAATAACTTGCTTACAGCGCCACCTATCGTATCTTAGCCTAGGTATGAGCTATCGTCTCGACAAAGCAAATATGTTTTGTGAATATAACCTAAATCGGTCAAGTCCTTTAAAAGTAACACGATCCCAAACAGACTCACCTACAATTATATATACAAAGATTTATCTCCAGATTTCCAAATTTTTTTCTAATTGAAAATATTCAATTGAGTTATTTCCATCCCGTGAACATAACGAGAAAACAAAAAACAATCAACTATGTCGTTTCAATAATTATGATCGCGAGTGTATACAAAAATCATTATTTTTGTGCTTTCTCCGAATTTTCCGACTTTGCTTTGTAATTGTCTTGATTTTTTCCTGAAAGCTGCTCCAGGACCATAACAAACAAAACAAAACATGAATTACGTGAATCGTCAGTTATTGTCTTTAGTACATACAAAAATCCTATAGAAAAAACACTTTAATTTTTCTCGAATTTTCCAATTTTCCGGGCAGCTTTTCCAATTTTTCTTTCTCTAAAAGCCGTACTCAAACTACTATGAACATTTTTTAAAAAAACATTTCATTTTTATTTATATAGATTGCTAATTGTTCCTACTGTTCTGTTTTGATTACTTTCCAGTGCTGCTTTATTTTTGTCCATTATCGATTCTTTACATTAGATATCATAACATTTCCCTTTTTTGTCCTTTTCCGTGTTTCTGAAACTGGTGTTTACATCCTTCGCCATTGCAGTTTATTGTATTGCATTCTTCTTCTGTTGTTTGACTGTCTATGCTTCTTCCTAGTAGATTTGATTTTATTTCGTCTTCGAACCGCCTTGCCACGCCATCCGACTCAAGTTTCCATAAATCTTTCGTCTCTCTTGTTTTTCGGTAAGTACTTATATATACAGGGTGAGTCATCTAAGCGGGTAAGGCCGATTATGCCTTTATGAGTAAAGATATTTCGAAGCGGGGTTTTCCTTGAGATAGCTGTTCATTAGGAGTACATTTTAAAAATAATTTATATTATACAGAGTGTTCCATAAGTTCTGGCTAACCATAGTTATAGTTTTTTAAATGGAACAGCCTATATATTACTGCATTTTTGTATTCCCCGTATAATTTTTAGTCAAAAAGTAATAAAATAGTATAGGCCTAAAGTGTAAAGTTTTTGACTCATTCCCATTTTTCTGAAAAATTCAATGTTTGTATAAAATTATATTTCTCGAAAACGACATATTAGATGGACAAAATTTTTTGCAGTATTTACAATAAGAGGTCCTAATAGAAGCATGTTTTATTTTTGTACAGTTACTAACTGCATGTCCAGGAAACTGGATTAAAATTACATTTTGTATAAAAGTCAATTTCTTTAAATGGAACACCCAGTATATCAGTTCATTTTTGAATTGTTTATTAAATTTCATGTCAGAAACATGTAAGCCGTTGATGCTTTAAAAGTGACTATTACAGAGTTATTGTCGTTTTTTGATCTGCTTTTGTTTGTTTTTGCAAAAAAGTCAATTTCTTCAAATGGAACACTTGTATATTATTTCATTTTTGAATTGTTTATTAAATTTCACATCAAAAACATGTCAGTTTTGTGGTTTTAATTAATATAGTATAGTACTGACAAAATTATATCAAAAAGAGACAATAGCTCAGTAATAGTCACTTTTAAAGTATTAACGTCTTACATGTTTTTGATGTAAAATTTAATAAGAAATTCAAAAATGAAATAATATACAAGATGTTCTATTTGAGAAAATTGACTTTTTTTGCAAAAACTAACAAAAGCATATCAAAAAACGACAATAACTCTGTAATAGTCACTTTTAAAGTATTAACGTCTTACATGTTTCTGACATGAAATTTAATAAGCAATTCAAAAATGAACTGATATACAGGGTGTTCTATTTAAAAAAATTGACTTTTATACAAAAACGTGTCATGTAATTTTAATCCAGTTTCCTGCATATGCAGTTAGTAACTTTAAAAAAATAAAACATGCTTCTATTAGGACCTATTTTGTAAACAATTCTGCAAACAATTTTGTCCATCTAATACATCGTTTTCGAGAAATATAATTTTATACAAATATTGAATTTTTCAGAAAAATGGGAATAAGTCAAAAACTTTACACTTTAGGCCTATACTATCTTATTACTTTTTGACTAAAAATGACACAAGGAATACAAAAATGCAATAATATATAGGATGTTCCATTTAAAAAACTATAACTATGGTTAGCCACCAAGTTATGGAACACTCTGTATAATACAAAATATTTTTAAAATGTGCTCCTAATAAACAGCTATCATAGGGAAAAAACCTCTTCGAAATATCTTTACTCATAAAGGCATAATCGGCCTTACCCGCTTAGATGACTCACCCTGTATACCGGGTGTTCCCGCGGAGCGGTAGAGTCTATTATTGCTATCTAATAATGTAGAGAGCGAATAATTTTTAATACAAAAATTATAGATAATCATAAGCTCTACAATCTAAAAATATTTCCATTTATACAGAGTGTTCGACAACGACGAACCAACACAAACTTATGTTTTTTTTAATGGAATGCTATGATTTTTTTACATTTTATGATAGCCCTTGAAAAGCTGATTCAACTGACATCAACATGTATTTGTCGATTTTCAATTGTTTCTGAGATATAGCGATTTTTCTTTAAAAATTGTATAACATTTGAAAAGTTGCTATGAAATAACGATTGATGATGAGATACCTATTATAGGCTCAATTAGTAGAGATATCTTTTCAGCACGTGAAATTAATGCTTATTTCGACATATCTACGCACGTTCTTTAGAATTACATACCATTAGCTAAAGATAAAAATTCCAAAAAAAAATTGTTATTGGAAAGTACGTAAAATTTACTAATGAAAAATATATATTTTCTTCCACCAGTGGGCGATATTGCAAAATTTATAGGCTATTATATCTGTATAAACCCGATTACGACTTAAAAATATGAGTTGCCATGACTTGCACTACAACTATAACTAAAATTAGTCGAAAAGAGGTATTTTTATGTTTGTTTTACAAATAAGTAATTTTTATTAAAATTTCAAAACTCATGAGAAGTTTCGAAGTTCATGAATTAGCAATAATATAAAAAAATATCGCAGATGCTGTGTGTCAAAATTTGTTTAAACATTAAATATATATGAAATATTTAAAATTAGAATTAATAGATGTGGTCTATGTTTTGGGGGAAAGTGATTGTTTGCTGGCACAAACATATACAACCAAAAATATCCAAATATGGGAATGCCATCGATGAGTGCTTTTCAAATATTGTTAACGATTTGAAGAAACGGGCAGTGTTCCGTACGAAAAAGGAGCCGTGTTACTGCTGCCGTAGAAAACGCAGATACACAAAAGGTTATTTGTTATGCGTTCAAGAAAATCCTCATACAAGCGTACGTAAACTTTCTAGAGTCCCTTGACTCTAGAAAGTTTACCCCTTCACAGAGCGACTGCGATATTTTACCTATTGTTAATTTATGGACTTCCAAACTTTTCATTTTATGAGTTTTAAAATTTTAATAAAAATTACTTATTTGTAAAAAGAAAATATTAGAAGTCACTCTTTTCGATTAATTTTAATTATGTTATGTGTAATTAAGTCATGGAAACTCATATTTTTAAGTTGTAATCGCGTTTATTCAGCTATAATATCCTATAACTTTTGCAATATCGCCCACAGAAAGTAATATTTTTAGTTAGTGAGTAGATAAGCTATGGGGCTTCTGGCGCAAATCTCCATAAGGTTAACACAGGGGGTCTAACATCACTTTTCCCCCCACCACTCCAACTTCTGACATCACGTGACCGTAAGCAACACCCCCGTTAACGCCTTCTGCAGAGTTTTGAACAGCTTCTGAAGAGCTTTGAACGGTTTCTGAAGAGCTTTGAACGGCTTCTGAAGAGCTTTGAACAGCTTCTGAAGTGCTTTGAGTAGCTTCTGAAGCCGTTAACGGGGGTGTTGCTTTCGGTCACGTGTTGTCAGAAGTTGGAGTGGTGGGAGGAAAAAGTGATTTTAGACCCCCTGTGTTAACCTTATGGAGATTTACGCCAGAAGCCCCATAGATTATCTACTTTAGTGGATTTTAAGTAATTTGCAATGACATATAAATATACAGGATGTTCCATACATTTTTTTTAGAATTTGCAACTTTAGCGAACGGTATGTAATTCTAAAGAACATGCGTAGATATGTTAAAATAAACATCAGTTTCACGTACTGAAAACATATCTCTACTAATTGAGCCCATAATAGGTATTTTATCATTATTCGTTATTTCAAAGCAACTTTTCAAATGTTGTACAAATTTAACGAAAAATCGCCATATCTCGGAAACAGTTGGAAATCGACAAGTACAAGTTGATGTCAGTTAAATCTGCTCTTCAAGAGCTATCATAAAATATAAAAAAATTATAGCATTCCATTTAAAAAAAAACAAGTTTGTGTTGATTCGTCGTCGTCGAACACTCTGTATAAATGAAATATTTTTAAATTATAGAGCTTATGATTTTCTACAAGTTTTGTATTAAAGATTCTTCGCTATCTACATTATTAGATACCAATAATGAACTTTACTCCGTTAGGACACCCGGTATAACAAAAGGAAACTGTGAAACCATAAATTTACTATATATTGAAGCTTTCTTAGTTTGTAATTTTATTGTGCGAAGTAAAAGTTGCCAAAAGTATGTATGCAAATAAATCAAGTCTAAAGCGTGTAAAAAAGAAACAAGTTAGTGGTTATTCACATACTTCTGTTGTATGGACTTACTAATTTTGGAAACCCTTTAAACATGTATCGCGAAAGCTAAAATTAGTTAGGTATGTTATTTAACTTACTTAGTTTTTCAAAAGTCACATTACAAAGCAAACCATTGCCAAAACTTCCATTTTTGTGCTCTGCCTAAAAGGGTGTTTCAAATTCTTATGAATAAAATAAAAATAATCATTATAGTTCTATGGTCACAGGCAATAAGAAAATACTTCAAAATGGGTCATTTTTCAGTAAATTTTTTGTCTGTGATTGTAATTTTCAGAATATGTTCGCTTTTAAGGGCTCTGTTACTTTCTAGTATAGCTTTCAGAAACAAATTAATACATCATTTTTTAGTCCACAAAATATGACAAGATGTTTCAGCAATAGGGAGTCAAGTACACTAATATCCTTTTTGCAAACCTGGTTAAATAGTTTTCTTCAAAAAATGTGTCCAATAATAACTTCAAAATAAGAATCAATAAAATATTTAACCCTTTATTTTAAACAGAATATAAAATATTGAACTTCAATGTTTGAAAATAATGTTAAAACATAAATGGCGAAAAAAACTTCTTTAATTAATTTTTTGTACAACAAAATCAGACTTTCTTCTTTATTTGTCTTCACATCCTAGCCTGTAGAAATCTGGGTCAACATCAGCCATATTTTGTCAAGGCAGGTTTGTATAAAAATCTCTAGCGTCGGCATCAATTTTATTAAAAAGGGATACCAATTTTTTTTTCTTGATTGTGATAGGTACTGGTTGA
The DNA here is from genome assembly GCA_963170755.1 of Amphimallon solstitiale. Classification (NCBI taxonomy): domain Eukaryota; kingdom Metazoa; phylum Arthropoda; class Insecta; order Coleoptera; family Scarabaeidae; genus Amphimallon; species Amphimallon solstitiale. The sequence continues at coordinate 112,205,231 of OY720677.1, read as the reverse complement.
TTGTGAGAACGTGGCAGTTCATAATTTACTGAAATTTCCAAATGTTTTTTTCCTTTGGTATCCTATTCGCTTAAAATCCGTTAAATTGTCAAGAGCAATTTTGTATTGAAAGAAACCAAAATCTTTACGAAATCGTAGCCATTTTATGTTCCGAAAGTTGAATTGTCCCTGAGCACCATCCACTTTCTTCTTTTGTAAATATTTCTTAAACAAATCTGGAAAATCGAAAAAATGTTCTTGCACCATTACTTTTACCTCAAATCTTTTATTTTTAGCTGCGATCCTAACTAATTGAAACCAACCCCTTGGAAGTTGAATAGAAAAGGGGCTGCATTTACGTTTCCTTTCGATAAGAGAATTGATTCTAATCACATTCCATGTGAGTGTGTCCCTCAATTAGAAGTTTGCGTTTTCTAGTTTCCAGGGCAGGGTGATATTTCAATATGTGCATAAACATAGCTATTACATTTGAATTTTTATTCTGCCCCCCGCAGGTATCTGAATAAAAGATAACGTTTAATTTCGGAAGGCATATTAATCAAGAGGTGATATAAGCATGATGCAATTTCTATTGATCCCTTTTCACCTATGATTCACCCGACATATGATGGAGGCTGTCCATTATATGTGGGGTATCCAGAGACACAATCATATATGGTTAATAAATAGAATATTGTCTTTTATGGAAGACCTCTTCTGATGTCAACAAAGGGATAGGTAGCACTTGAACTTGAATATTTGCATGTGAGAAGACCCTTTTGCAATATTTTTATCTTCGGTTTTCTTCTGATAAGCGAGATCGGCTTCAATATGATGCTGTTCGAGTTTCTCCTCGGCCTCTACTCTTAGTCCATCCTCTTTAGATCTTTTGAGAATGGCCAAGGAATCACAAGTGCCACAAGTGTCTAGAGAAAGCTTCTTAAATTTTATGTTACTTTTGGCGAACATCTTTCGATTAGTTGAAAAAGCAGCTTTCTGATAGAGTTCATACATAATGGACAAAATAAAACGAGTGGCTAGATATTTCTTATTAGTGTGTCGACGTTTATAATGGAACTCATAAAATGTGATTCGTTTCTTTGTCTAAAGCCTCTTCACTAACGCTATTTTTGGGGTGTTTCCTTCGGAGATGTCAGCTTTTTAATGTACATTTTACTTACATGCATTTCCTTGCGAATTTTCAGCATCATTAGTGGTCTCGAATTAGGTAACATGATTGTCTTTCTATTGCATTTATATTAATCGTCCGGTCTCTAATCAAAGCTTTAATAGGGCACATTTAAAATCACTTGTGACGTCTTTTTTTCTTGCCCCAGTTACTTAGGGTGATAGTAATCTCTTTCAAAACTATAGACCCATTAGTATCTTATCTTCGTTTTCCAAAATATTTGAGACTCTAGTCGCTAAGCGTATTACTGATTATTTTTTCAAAAACAACCTTTTCTGTGTGGAACAACATGGTTACATACCTGGAAGGGATGTAGAAACGGCTCTGTATCAATATACTCAGAGGGTTTTGACAATTCTGGAAGAGCGTGGTTTGGTATGTGGTCTGTTTTTGGACTTATCAAAGGCGTTTAACTGCATTGATCATTCAATATTCCAGGAGAAGCTAAATTCTGACGGTATACGTGGAATAGAAAATAACTGGCTAGAATCTTACTTAAGTAATCCTAAGCAAATAGTGAAATGTTGCATTGACGGAGTTATTACGCAATCGGATGAGATTGCTGTGACTATGAGTGTCCCACAGGGTAGTGGCCTTGGGCCACTACTCTTTATAATTTTTATGAATGACATAGGATCTATTGTATCTAACTCTAATAACAGCATCATTACTTATGCAGATGACACCAACTTAATTATTAGAGGTGAGGACTTGAATTAGATCCATCAGGAGAGTTTAAAATACTACAATAGGATGCAAGACTGGTTTGCAGCATATAAGCTCAATTTGAATGAAGGCAAAACTGCATGTATAATGTTTAAATATTTAAATTTTATGCCAGTCTCGTCAGACATTCTTTGAATAGTTTGAATATTCAGCTGTCTTCTTGCACAAAGTTCATAGGAATCTGGATGGATGTACACTTAAAATGGAATATCCACATTGACAAAATTTTTGACGTACAAGTGAGGGTATGTTACGCTATGCGCATACTAGTTCGCATAATAGATGACAATAACCTGTTATCGGTGTATTTCAGCTCTTTTTATTCAAGAATACGGTTTGGAATTATTTCGTGTGGTTACTCATCGGATATGACTAAGATTTTTACAATTCAAAAAAGAATTCTAAGAATTCCCTTTGGAAAGCGCTGCTTAGACACTTGCTGAAATTTGTTGAGGGCAAAAAGATTGCTGATTGTATATGGTATATACATCTATGAATGTTTGTATATAAAAGCAGCACGTTTTTCAGTGTTTCCGAATTCGATCACGCTTATGGCACAAGAAACAAAAATAATTATAGATTACCGCAACATCATTTAGTTGTAACGGAAAGGAACCTTGGCTACGCCTGTATGTTATTTTTTAACAAATGGTCGAATGATATGAAAACTCTGGGCAATATCAAGGAGTTTAAATTAAAGTAGTGTTTTCCTATCAATGCAGCATTAACTTTATTATTATTATCGACTTATACACTCCTCAACCTTGGGGAGGTTGTGGAACATTCAATTCTCCGGGGCTGAGTGCCAACGGAGTAGGCTCGAGGTGTTTTATTAATTAAATGGTTACAGTCTCGATATGAGAGGATCGGCCTTCTGCATTAATTTATAGATGCCATCCTTGATGCGTAGTTTCTTTATAGATTGGTGTAAGGTATTTGGTACTTCCCTTGTTGCTCTAATTATGACGGGGATAATGGTGACTACATCTTGCTTCCACATGGTCTTCAGTTCTATGGCTAGTGGTAAGTATTTACTGATTTTCTCTTGATGTTTTTTTGTTAGATTAGCAGCACCAGGAACAGCCACGTCTATTATATATGTTGCCTTAGACGTTTTATCGACAAGGACAATATTCGGAATGTTGTTTGGTATAGTTTTATCGGCGGTTATGGGTCTCGCCCTATACAGTTTAAATTCTTCCCTTTCCACAATACTTTCTGGGTCGTACTTATAGTATGGTGTTGTGTCATCCATAAGGACTAGCTGTTGTAATAGTTGCTGGTGTAGAATTGTTGCTACCATATTATGCCTTGTCGTATAGTCCGCCAGCGCTAATATATGGCATGCAGTAACAAAGTGGCCTATTGTTTCGCCTTTTTGCCTGCAGAGTCTGCATTTATCATCTATGCTTTCTTTGAGGATGTGTTTGCGGTATTATTTGGTGGCGACAACCTGATCTTGGATCGCGAACATTAATCCTTCCGTTTCAGCGTACATCTTCCGCGCAGTGATTTTCCCCATCATCTTTCTATTATTTGCTGGTCAGTTTCAATTTTGTTTTCCATGTCTTCTACTTTGAGCGGTGCCCCTTTATAATTGTTCTCTACGGTGTAGTGATGTAAAGTATCGTGCTGATTTTCTTCCGTAAATTACGTATGTAATTTCCTTATTTGTGCCCAATGGAGATTGCGGCTGTTCTGAATCTCGCTCCCACCCATGCTTCCTTGCCAGATGGAATCTCTCAATGGCACTCTTTGGATGGTGTATTCGATACTGTGTGGCCATTATTTGGTTTGTTCTGTCTAAAGCCGAAAGTTCAGTTTCTGTCCACTTAAGTATGTCGAAGCTGTATGTCAATAATGAGATTGCAAACGTGTTTATGACTTTGACAATTCTGTCTTTACTATTGTTTTTATCCTTTCCTTGTATGCTGTTGTTATTACATGTTTACTTTCAGCATGATCAATTCTCCTAGCCTACCCAAAGCCCAGATATTTGTAGAGTTCATCCGGATCCAATCCTACAATTCTTTGCTGGCCTCTGACCATATCGAATGGATCCATTTTCCACCAACGGCCCCCAATCATATTGTCTATTCCATATTTCATTCCTATATAACCAGTGAAGGTCTTAGTCTTTTTGGGCAGTTGCCTTAGGTCTTTCTCAGTACTGGCATATAACTTAATGTCGTCCATCTACATTAGGTGACTCAGATGAACTGTGTCCATTTTATATCCTTTTCTTCCTTCGTTTAAGATGCAACTTAGTGGGTTTAATGCCATACAGAACCACAAGGGACTCAGAGCGCCTCTCTGAAATATGCCCCTTTTGGCGGGTATATTTTCAATTACGATTGTCTGGGTGTTGGTGGCTAGTTTTATGTTCGTGCTCCATTTCTTCATGATGTTTCTAAGAAACGTTATCAGATATTCATCTATCTTATAGAGCAATAGAGTTTCAAGCAGCCTAGAATGAGGGACACTATCGAAAGCTTTCTGGTAATCTATGTATGGCGTATATAGATCTCTTTCGTTTTGTTCCCCCGCCAGTATTTTATTTCTGGTGAGGTGGTCGTATATTTTATTCTTTACGATTGTTGTTAGCAGTTTAAAGAGCGTGGACAGACAAGTGATTGGTCTGTATTTAATAATAATAATATACTTTATTGTCCAACGGTTTCCCATTTACAGGACAAACAAATACACATAAAATTTTAATAAAAAACCATACAAAAAATGAAATTACCAATTAATATAAATGAACAAAAAGCAGTATTTGAAAACATAAAAATAAATTACGCTATTTACAAAAAATGTCACTGAAGTGAAGATCTGCAGCTCTACACATAACTGTGAGGGGAGAGTGCATAAGAAAATTTGTTCTCGGAAAAGGTAAGTAAAATGTTGTAGTCGAACGGGCGGGTCGTCTGGGAACACGGAACATCAAACCAGAAAGGAGACCCGCACCATGCCCTTCACGACGACCACTCAAGGACTGGACACCATGCCTCTCCAAAAGCGCACCATAGTCGATGTTTCGCTCAGGATACACTCCATCGATTTTAAAGGACAGCAACTTTAAAAATCGGCGCTGCACCCTCTCAATACTCAGCCTCAAGTAAATATAATGAGGGGACCACACATTAGAGGCATATACTAGATACAAAACTGAAGTAAAGAACTTTCAAAAGTGTTATGTGGAAATCGGCCTTGGGTATGCCCATGCCTAAAAAAAAATCCTACGACCTTCTCTGACATTAGAATAATAAGTATATTGCCAGTTCTTTCTAAAATATTGGAGAGGGTTCTTTATAATCAGATATTCAATTTCTTTACTGCCAATAATTTTCTTTCCCATTATCAGGCTGGTTTCCGGAAGGGCTTTAGTACGGCCACGGCGTTGGCTTATGTGTTGAATGGAATAATGACGTCTATTGATAACGGATTGACTTCTGTGCTTATTCTTTTGGACTACTCGAGGGCATTTGACACGATTTGTCATCCGCTGCTTATTTCTAAGCTCAAATATTATGGATTTTGTGATGATGCGCTTGTTCTACTTCGATCTTACTTGTCTGGAAGAACGCAGCGAGTCACGTATCGTGGTGATGTTTCAAATACTTCCGCTATTTTATCCGGTGTTCCTCAGGGTTCAATCCTAGGCCCGCTGCTTTTTATTATTTACACTAATGACATTTTATCATCTGTGGATCACTGTAACGTCCAAGCCTATGCAGATGACACACAGCTATTTCATTCATTTCCTCTTCATGAATACCAAATGGAGGCTGATAATATTAATGCAGACTTGTCTAAGGTGAACAAATTATCTCTTGAACATAATTTAATACTTAATTCGCAGAAGACTAATGTGTTAATTTTTGGCTCTAAATGTCATGTTGAATTTTTAAAATCTAATTTGCGGTTACGTATCTCGAGTAATCTCTTACCTTTTTCCGATGTTGCGAAAGATCTTGGGTTATTAGTTGATACTCGACTTCGTTTCAGTGAACATGTTTCTTATTTGTTGGGGAAGTCCTATGGACTTTTGAGAGTTTTATATGCGAATAGACATATTTTAAATTCTTCTTTGAAGCGACGACTATGTGAATCCCTAATGTTGTCTCAGCTTAGCTATTGTGATTTCATTTATGGTCCATGTTTGGTTGCGCGGGATGGGTTGCGAATTCAAAAGCTTCAGAACTCTTGTTGCAGACTTATTTGTAATCTTAGGAAGTACGATCACATTTCAACCAGTATGAAATCTGTTGGGTGGTTAAATATGGAAAACCGACGTAAACTTCATCTGGCAAACTTTGTCCATGCGCTGCTTCAATCGACGTCTCCGCCCGTCCCTCTCAGTGGCTTCTTGATTCCACGGCATTTCATCCATGTTCTCAATACGCGTTTCAAACATTTGCTCACTGTTCCGCGTCATCATACATCTCTTTTTCAGCGATCGTTCAGTTATTCCGCCGTTACGCTTTATAATAGTATACCGGATGATATTAAAAGCCTCTCTAGTTGCGCGGGGTTCAGTCGTGCCCTTAGATCTTACCTTTTTTCTTTGCAGTAGCACAGTTTCACATGCTCTGATGTCCGAGTTGTTTTTTTTTTCTGTGTTTTATTTTGTTTTTCTGTGTTTGTGCCGTCTATTACTTTGATTATTATTTTATGTTTATTTTGTATTAGTTGATGGACTCTGGTTGAGTATGAGTAGCTTTAGCTAGACTTCGCCAGTTTTCATCAATTGTTTACTTTCTCAAATAAAGGCAAATTATTATTATTATTATTATTATTATATTTGAGAAATATTTCGAGATACGCATTAAAAAACCTAAGGTTTTCGAGGCGGCGAGACAAGTGGTCGTGATGTGAGGTATGAAACTCAAAGTAGAGTCAAAGACAACCCCAAGATCAGTAATACGTTCAACTTTGCTCAGTGGTCGATCACTTATACCATAAGTAGAAGGTAATGGATGGACTCTCCTCGTGTAGGACACAAAGAAACATTTATCAACACTGAGTCCGAGTTTATAATTTGAATACCAATTAGTTAAAACATTCAAATTTTGCTGTTGGTGTGCTATGTCATTGAGAGTATTAATACTTCCGTATATTTTCAGGTCGTCCGCATATGCAAGAATTGGACAATTCAAAGATTCAATTAAATCATTAATAAATAATACAAAAAGCACTGGGCCCAGCTTTGATCCCTGAGGAACACCAGATGTTGGACAAAATGTACATAATTACGCTTGTTACACAAGTAGGATTGCAGTAAATTTAATAAGGAAGGACTGAGACCAAACGACGAGAGTTTTTGGATCAATAATCCATGGTCAATGGGATCGAATGCACTACTGAAATCCGTGTACACAACATCAACATGACCACGCGCGTCAAGCTCCCTGCTAATATATTCTGTTATGGTCAAAAGATTTGTGACAGTAGATCGGCCATGAACAAATCCATGTTGGTACTCAGAAATATAAGATTTCGTATTGCAATATAGGCATGAATAAATGACATTTTCATATACCTTGGCAAAATTTGATAAAATGGATATGGGTCTGCAGTTCCTAATATTTGATTTATCCCCCCTTCTTGAAGACCGTGTTACCACCCCTACCACCATGTTACCTTTCATGATGTTAATATGGAACGACGCTGTTCGACATGATCTCCAGGTCATGTGTTTGACGGGAGTAAAAACGTCAGAGGGAAATTATTGAGTCAGTTGTCAAATGATAATTTTTTATGTCAGTTTGTTACATGATCAATACATAATTATTTATTGTGATATTTACTCTTTTAAATGTTATTAAATAAAACGTTTGGTAACAACCGGGCTGATTCTCGCACATTTCCACAAATCAGGAAAAGTAGAGGTTCTAATAGACAAATTTATAAGAGATGTTAATGGCCCAGCCAAAGCACAACGTGCATTCTTTAAAATAAAATTAGGAATTTGATCATCACCAGCAGTATTATTACAAGGAAAAGTAGCCATGATAGAGACTACCTCATCTTCGTTCTCAGGGAATAAAGTAAACGGCACATTGTCAACTGGGGAAATGTCAAAACTTAAACTGGAGCTATTTTGAAAGACTGAAGAAAAAGTATCAGCAAAAACATCAACAATTGATTGTGGAGAATCAATAAGAACCTCATTGTGATTGGAAATTCTTGTAGAAGCCGACTTGGAATGTACATACTTAAAAACTTGTCTAGGATTAGTAATAATGGCTCTATCAATCTCTTGAAGATATTCAGAATAAGCCGACTTTATCTGAAATGTACACAATGTACGAAGTCGTTGAAATTCATTGTAGAAAAATGTGTCCTGTGAACTTTTCCATTTATGTCGATAATATTCTTTTAATTTTAGATTGGAGATGATATCTTTTGAGAACCAGTGAGGATATTTGGATTTTGAACTGCAAGTCGCCACTCTGGGAACAGAACGTTTAATAATTCTGTAAAACATCGAATAAAACTCACTAGGTGCATCACTAACATCACCCAGAGAATCCAAGAAAGTTCAATCAGTTGATTCAGTATCAGAGTAGAGCTGATTCAAATCAGCTTTATGAAAATTATATGGTAAGTGTCTATAGGAACAAAAGGAGAATCATCTTCTTCAATGAATTCGATATTACCAAATCAAGAAGCCATCCATCATAGTTAGTAATGGAGTTAAACTGCTTAAACATTAATGAATTGATCAGACAATTTAAAGAACTACATTTGGAACACGAAGCAGGATTGTAGGAAAGCGCAGGAACATTGAAGTCACCCATGAAAAGTGCGTGTTTATCAAGTAATACCACTTCTAGGTCCTCACACAACACTTCAAAGTCATCTTGAGAAATATAGGGGGGGTGTATATGGTTGCAATAGATAATGTTTTTATCGGGAGCCGGTAGTGAAACATCCGTCTTTGGTAGTAAGAAGGTCGTTCCCTTCATCAGAAAGTCTGGCATTGTTTAAGGCTCGCGGATGACCTCATCAAACATTATTATTATTATTATTATTATTACTTGTAGACAAACTAAACTGTTATTGTTTTATTACTAATAATTATTATTACTATTACCGAGACTAACTTCACAGAAAGAATAATACAACTGTGACGTCAACAATACCGCAATAGCTTGAATTGCCGTTAAACGGTTTTTGCTAAACGGATATAAGAATACTTAATCCTTGCATTTTATTTGTCAAAAAAATGTATGTACACTTAAATCCTTTCAGCTTGTCATCAGATCTAAATTTCAGAAATTATGTGGATGCTAAAATACTCTAGGTATACATATTTTTTTGCAGAAGATATTTGACGGAAATTCAAGAACAAGCCTGCATATTCCTTTACACCTGGCTGAAATCTTAAAAAGCGATAAAATTCCTGAAGCTTTTAAGGTATAGGTACACATATTCCTGATCAAAACCCTCTTCTTTTCCCTCTACACAGACATATTTCCTTACGTCAGATCGTGCATCTGCATTTGTGGAATATGAATTCAAAAAAAAAACAGTTTTGAGATAAGTCGACTTCCCTTATTGCCTCTGACCAAAGAGTTAAAGATACCTACTCTAATACAAACAATGTCATTATTGTAACGTATATTAGTGCACATGTAGTCTTTCCATATATAACATATACTATGTATAGGGACTGTCTTAAGATATGTGTCATTGTCGCCACGAATATCATAAGAAACTATTTCTCGGGTAGATGGATAAGGAGCCATCCATTTTACCTATGCAGACATGCCAATCAGATTGTATACCGTGAAATTTCGTATTACATTTGGTCCTAAAATTAATAACATTTATTACTATCACGAACGAGGTATCGAGAGATAAAAAAGATTGTCTTTGCCGCTTTAACAATACATGACACGTACAGGCATCTGCCACATCTTCTACACAGTGTTCTGAGAAATGTCGACAAAGAAGATACTTTATATCAGTGATTCCCAACGGGGGCAATACCGCCATCCAGTGGAGGCTGGGAGGTTCCATGAGGGCGATAGCGGATCCAGTACCTAATTAGTTTTAGTTTAAACGGATATAAGAATACTTAACCCAGATATGCCTACTGTCCTTTTAAAAGGACGGTTTGTCAGTTCCTGTTTTATCTACCCAAAGCGTCATTTTAAGTACTGAAACATAGAGGTCAGCACAGGTTTATGTCACAGAAACGTAGAAGTTTCGTTTGGCGGCAATAGTGGTAGTGTTTATCCACAATTAACAGTTTGGAAGCCCTTAAAAAAGTGTGATTGTGGAGACAATAGCTTTGTTCGTAGAGAAATCACAGACTAATCAGAGCCAATGAGATGTTGTAAAATCAGTCAGAGACTAGTTTCGTATTTCTCCCCACCAATCGAATCGCCGCTGACTAGTTTGTGATTCCTCTACGAACAAAGCTAATGGCGCATCCTATTGATTTGAGGCTTACTGGGTAAGTAATATAAGGAAATTGTCATGAATTTTCCTTGAAATCGCTTCAAATAAGATTCAGTAATACGACTATATCTTTACAATAAAAATGAATTGCCTGTTGTTAGCACAAAAACTTGTTAAATCTTGGTGTCCTTTTAAAAGGACAGTAGGCATATCTACAACTTTTTTTCATTTTTCTAGTGGGTTGACGTTAAATGAACTTCCTCATTATTTGGAAGATGACGATAATGTTTTAAATCATGTCAGCGTGGATGGTGAAATCAATATAGCATTAATGCCTCCGACTAATGCAACTGGTGACCTAACGGATGAGGATTCGGGAGATGAAGACTCTATGACTGTAAACAATTTGCCCGCTTCGCAACTCACGGCAGAAGTTGAAATTTTTAATCCAACTGATAATTTTCAAGAGGATTTAGATTATTCTAATAATAATGTGAATGACAATCCGGACGAAAACAATGAGAACGGCCACGTTGTTGCAAGTGAGTGGGATACAGAAGACGATATTCCTCTTCATTATTATCAGGCATCCAAAAAAACTTTTAACTGGAAAAACAAAGATCTCGATGTAGAAAATATAGAGTGGCCATTGAAGTATGGTTGCAAACCCTTACTAACACCAAAGCAGATTTTTTATTTATTTTTTGACGCCGAGATCATCCAAATATTTGTACGTTTTAGTAACGAATATGCCCAGAAAAAAAAATTATTGGGGAAATATCACCACAGATGAAATGTATTCATTTTTTGGAATTTTGCTTTTAAGTGGCTATGTATCCATGCCTCGTCGCCGAATGTACTGGGAACAACGAAAAGACAGCCACAACGATCTAGTAGCAGGGGCATTATCTAGAGATAGATTTGAATATATAATGCAAAACTTGCACTGTGTAGACAATGATGAATTAGATAATAATGACCGATTTGCCAAAGTACGGCCACTTTTTTCTAAACTTAACAAAAAATTTCAAATGTACGCTCCACACTTTGAGACACACAGTGTTGACGAATCAATGATTCCATATTTTGGTCGACACGGTCTGAAGCAATTCATAAAAGGTAAGCCTATTCGCTACGGTTTTAAAATCTGGATAGGAGCGACAAGTCAAGGATACTGTATGTGGATGGAGCCTTATCAAGGAAAGAACTCAGTTATTGAACCTAAGTATAAGTTGTTTGGTTTAGGTCCTTCTGTTATCTTACAATATTGCGACATTTTACAAAGTATTGGAGATATTCCCTATCAACTCTTTTTCGATAATTTTTTCACTACGGTACCTCTGCTGCACGAGTTAAAAAGGAGAGGAATAAAAGCAACTGGCACTATCCGGGAAAACCGAATGTCCAAATGCCCACTTATTTCTAAGTCAGACGCTAAGAAGAAGCAAAGAGGATTCATGGACTATCGAACAACTGATGAGACGTCCGTAGTAATTGTAAAGTGGAATGACAATAGTTGTGTCAATGTTGCTTCCAATTGCCACTCGGTTGAACCTGTACATCAAGTCGCCAGGTATTCTCAAAAAGAAAAAAAACGAGTTCAAGTGGAACAACCAAATGTCATTTCTAAATACAACTTGTACATGGGAGGGGTAGATCGTTGCGATCAGAATGTTAGTTTGTATCGAACTGGTATCCGTGGCAAGAAATGGTATTTCCCGATTGTCGCATATTGCCTTGACGTTGCAGAACAGAATGTTTGGCAATTATATCGTTATTTGGGAGGGAAATTAGACCACCTAGCCTTTAGAAGATGTGTAGCAGAAGGAATGTTAGAAAGCCACCAAGGTAGCTCTAGAAAAAGAGGAAGACCCAACAGTATGGAACATCAAGAATCCAAAATAGACAATAAAGATCACTACATAGTATCCCAGGAGAAGCAGACAAGATGCCGAATTTGCCACAAAAAAGTGCAGAAAAAATGTGCCAAATGTCAAGTGGCTTTACATGTTGAATGCTTTCCAAGTTATCATGGAAAATATGACTAATATTTTTTTCTCATTAAAACAATTAGGTGTAATTTCGTTTAAGTGTAAAATGTGTTGCTACTTCACGTATTATAGTTCATGTTATTAAATTTTTTTTTTTATAAAACGGTCTTATAAATTTATTTACCTATGGCTACTTTAATGCCTACTGTCCTTTTAAAAGGACATACGTTTACAGCAAAGCTCTTTAACTATTTTTTTTTTCAATTTTTCTCATGTTTATTGTTGTATAATGAATCTAATCACTTAATTTCATTGACAAAATCTAAAAAGCATAAATTCAGGCATATCTGGGTTAATCCTTGCATTTTATTTGTCAAAAAAATTTATGTACACTTAAATCCTTTCAGCTTGTCATCAGATCTAAATTTCAGAAATTATGTGGATGTAAAATACTCTAGGTATACATATTTTTTTGCAGAAGATATTTGACGGAAATTCAAGAACAAGCCTGCATATTCCTTTACAGCTGGTTGAAATCTTAAAAAGCGACAAAATTCCTGAAGCTTTTAAGGTATAGGTACACATATTCCTGATCAAAACCCTCTTCTTTTCCCTCTACATAGACTCATTTCCTTACATCAGATCATGCATCTGCGTTTGTGGAATATGAATTCAAAAAAAAAAAAACAGTTTTGAGATAAGTCGACTTCCCTTATTGCCTGTGACCAAAGTGTTAGAGATACCTACTCTAATACAAACAATGTCATTATTGTGAGGTATATTAGTGCAGATGTAGTCTGTCCATATATTACATATACTATTTATAGGGACTGTTTTAAGATATGTGTCATTGTCGCCACGAATATCATAAGAAACTATTTCTCGGGTAGATGGATAAGGAGCCTTCCATTTTACCCGTGCAAATGTGCCAATCAGATTGTATACCGTGAAATTTCGTATTACATTTGGTCCTAAAATTAATAACATTTATTACTATCACGAACGAGGTATCGAGAGATAAAAAAGATTGTCTTTGCCGCTTTAACAATACATGACACGTACAGGCATCTGCCACATCTTCTACACAGTGTTCTGAGAAATGTCGACAAATGAGATACTTTATATCAGTGATTCCCAACGGGGGCAATACCGCCATCCAGTGGACGCTGGGAGGTTCCATGAGTGACAGTACAGTATTAAGTATTTAAAATGTGGATATACGTACCGCGCGATCATTTAAATTCTAAATTAGAGCAGTTTGTGAAATTTAAATTAAGTTGATATATAAGTACTAATTTACAATTTGAATTGTCAAAGTGACGTTTCAAAATTTTTGATTTAGAACATAAGATTTTTCTTACTGAAAGTTATTTTAAAAACGCCGAACGACAAGAGAATGGTGCATCAATGATTTTCAAAATGCCTTCCCTAATTTTCCTGCGGATTATCAAAAATTAGTCCAAGAAATTTACACATGTGTGGCGAAATTTCATAATGTTGGAACTGTAGGTAGGAAAGCTGGGGGTAAAGTCAAGAATATATGGCGTTCGAAAATGGCGGATTTAACGAATCCAACGTAAAGAAGGCCTTAAAAGAAGACTATTTTCTATATAGCACTTCTTGCGGAAAAGCACCGAAAAGCCACAATTTCAAGAAAACTTAACATACCTTGTAGGTTAGAACTATCGCATATAGTATCACACTTAATTTGTTTTGGTCATAAAAACACCAGTGTACAACATATTCATCAACACTAAACGCAGTAAATGACCATTATTTATATAAATATAGAAATTCCGGTCATAATTTTGTCATTTTATAATAAAATACTTGACGTTTTATTTACAAAAGAAACTCAAACGTCAGATTGGTATTTATATCTCGACTATTGCCAATTGAAATGAAAATAACAAAATTTTCCTATCACTTAAAATATCTACTTCATATCAATATCAAGGTGATCACGGTTAAGATAATAGACGCATTTAAAATATCTATATTATGAAATAAACTAAAGATGAGTTGAATTAAAACATTGAGTCAAATATGTCCAAAATAAGTAAGTATGCCATAGTAAATTATTTGCTCATGATTTCAATAGATTTTATAATATTTTTGTCAATGTAAAAATTACTTAATCGGTTAATAATTGTATAAAGCATAATTTAAATATATTCCTACACATAATCTTAAAGAAAAAATAATTCTTAAAAACGTTTGTATATGAGGTAGTTGATTTTATTGCAATAATTTAAGTCTAACTCAAAATATTTGTTAAAACAATGGATTCTTTTGTGTGTGCGCATGTGTGTGCGTACGTGTGAGTGCGTGCCTGTGTGGGTCGGGCAGGGCTGGGCTGGGTTGGGTTGGGTTGGGGTTCTTTTGTGTGTGTGTGAGTGCGTGTGTGCGTACCAATGAGTGTGTGCCTGTGTGGGTCGGGCTGGGCTGGGTTGGGTTGGGTTAGGTTCTTTTGTGTGTGTGTGTGACTGCGTGTGTGCGTACGTATGAGTGCGTGCCTGTGTGGGTCGGGCTGGGCTCTTTTGTGTGTCTGCACGTGTGCGTGTGTATATGTGTGCGTGCAAGTGTGGGTGGTTGGCTTGCGTGTGTGTGTGTGGGCGGCTGTGTGTGTGCGGGCGGCTGTGAGCGCGCGATAACACATAAGTAACAATTACATACAATGGGTTGGTTGTGTGTTTCGACGAGTATTGAGTTTGGACTGAATTATATTGACCCAGACACAGGGGCTCATACTAATGCGATACCACTAAAAACTACCCATCAATCCTGTTTATAATGGCTGTGTTCTCTATTGTAAATTTTAAATTAAAATGTCCTATCAGAGAAATTACTTGGATAGTTTTCGATCGTAACCAATAGTATATGGGTGTTTTTGTAGTATACCCAATTTTAAGAATTAAACACAAGTAATTTCTCTGGTAGCACAATTCTACTTAAAATTTACAAGAGAATTTAGCTCATAAAATAAGAGTTTAAGTATAATTTTTACTGGTAGTAATTAGCGTAGCATCTTTTTTTTTTATCAAATTACTGACACCTACGTTAATGTTACTGGTACTTCAGTTCTGCACAAATAATTGTTGGTCCACAATACATAAAATAAGAAAACGTAATTTTTGCTATACAATTTTACTATACAATATGATTGATGTATAACTTGTACTTAATGAATAATAAGTATGAATTAATATAGGAAAATTGAAAGGTATTGCACTTTTAAATTGTTTTAACAAATATTTTGAGTTAGACTTAAATTATTGCAATAAAATCAACTACCTCATATACAACCGTTTTTAAGAATTATTTTTTCTTTAAGATTATGTGTAGGAATATATTTTAATTATGCTTTATACAATTATTAACCGATTAAGTAATTAATTTTTACATAGACCATACTATTATAAAATCTATTGAAATCTTGAGCAAATAATTTACTATGGCATGCTTACTTATTTTGGACATATTTGACTCAATGTTTTAATTCAACTCATCTTTAGTGTATTTCATAATATATATTTTAAATGCGTCTAATATCTTAACCGTGATCACGTGATCAAGTAGATATTTTAAGTGATAGGAAAATTTTGTTATTTTCATTTCAGTTGGCAATGGTCGAGATGTGAATACCAATCTGACGTTTGAGTTTCTTTTGTAAATAAAACGTCAAGCAACGTCAAGTTTTTTATTATCAAATCACAAAATTATGGCCGAAATTTGTATATTTATATAAATAATGGTCATTTACTGCGTTTAGTGTTGATGAATATGTTGTACACTGGTGTTTTTATGACCAAAATAAATTAATTGTGATACTATATGCGATAGTTCTAACCTACAAGGTATGTTAAGTTTCCTTGAAATTGTGGCTTTTCGGTGATTTTCCGCAAGAAGTGCTATATAGAAAATAGTCTTCTTTTAAGGCCTTCTTTACGTTGGATTCGTTAAATTTGCCAATTTCGCACGCCATGTATTCTTAAAATTTTCCCCCAAGAAATCTCTTCGCAGATTAGCCCAAGAAATAAACCTTTCATATGGAACTTGTCAAAAACTTTTAAAAGAAAATTTAAATCTTTATCCCTATAAGATTAATGTCGTTCAAGAGCTATTCCCTCGAGATTTTCCTGTACGAATAGAATACTGTCAGTGGTTTTTGAATAATTTAAATAACAACAACACTTTGGATTTAACATTTTTTTCTGACGAAGCAAACAAAATAATGCGTATTTGGTCTTCGGAGAATCCTCATGAGTTTATTCAATCGCCTCTCCATCCGCAGAAAATTGGTTTCTAGAAAGCGTATATTTGGACCTGTGTTTTTTGAAGGAACGATAAATGCTGAGAGATATCGAAATAATTTACTTGAACTGTTTTTACAAAATCTTCATGATGACGAACTTTGACATGGCTATTTCCAACAGGACAATGCAACAGCTCACAAAACATGGGAAAGTATGGCTCGTTTTCGCGAGTTTTATGATAATCGAGTCATTGAATTTCCGTGTCGCAATCTGGACTTAACGATTCTTGATTATTTCATTTATCCGTATCTGAAAAACACAGTTGACAAAAATAACCCACAAAATCTTGAAGAACTACAAGAGGCAATGTCTAATGCATGTAACGCTATAACCGTTCAGGGAATGGGCAAATGCTTTTGAAAATATGAAACGGAGGGTTAACAGTTGCATTGCAGCAGGGGGAGAACACTTTGAACACCTTTTGTAATTCACAATAAAACTAATTTATCTTGTAATGCTTTCATTTCCATTAAATTTAAATCGATTACACATAAGATTCACAAATGTCACAAAGTATAACATAACCGCAAATTTCAATTAATCAATAATTGACATTCTGGACAACCTAATAAAAAAAATCCCGCCTGCTATAATTTAGAATTTAAATGATCGCGTGGTACTTCCCTACCAACCACCAATGTATTTAATTTGTCGAAGAGTTTTTTTTCAAATGAAGCTATAAAACTTTCTGGGTTACGTTGCAAGACAATTTCAATAAAACGCGTGCTGATAGGAAGAGCCAAGATTTATCATATTTTCAAGAACGGGAAAAACAATATTTAAAACAGCCAACTATATCAAACCTTTTTCGTCGTAACAAGATATTAATTGACTACGAGCCTCGTATAACGTGGCATTTTTAATCGCAAAATTTAGGAAAACCACACACAATAGGCGAAGAAATAATTTTAACGGCTGTCAAAGAGATATTAAAAACTGTTTTTCATCATAAAACACCGTCAGATATAATCAAAGAAACTTCTCTCAGCAATAATTCAGTGCAAAGGAGAATAAATGAAATGGCAAAAGACTTTGAAGTATCATTATGTGATTAAGGGGGCTTACGCAGAGGTGCCGACGATCTGCCGATATTGAATCTCATATGAATCACATTGAGATAATTGTTAATACATTACAAGTCAATGGTATGAAATTGAATTTATCAAAATGCCAATTTTGTCGAAAAGAAGTTAATTATCTGGGATATGTGGTAAACCAGCAAAATATTATGTTGGATCATCAAAGGTTAGAGGAAATACAAAATTACCCAATACCTAATAAACTCAAGATGTTAAGAGGATTCCTGTGATTATTAAATTACTATAGGAAATTTGTTTCTAATTATAGTCAAAAAACAAATATGTTGTTGAACTTATTAAAGAAAGGTACTAAATGGAAATGGACATCTGAATGTGAGAAATGTTTTATTCAATTAAAAGCAAATTTCGATGAAAATTTAAAATTATTTCATCCTGATTTCCATTTAGATTTCATAGTAAGAACTGATGCTTCAAATATAGCTGTTGCAGCGGAACTCATACAAGTAAAGGTAGAACGTAAGGGGCTGGCACCATTTGCGCTAATGCAAATTTCGCCCTTGTAAGGTATTCGTTCTGGTGAAACAAACAGCAGAAATTTTTGTTTTCTTATTATGTTTTTGCATTAAATTGAATACAAAGGATTAATTAAAGTTTCGTTGGGAGTACTTTCTGATAATTAAAATTATTTACTCCTACATTTCACCCTCAAAGTTGGCAAAATTTACAACATCATAACACAGTTTCGGAAACTTTATTTTAAAAACTATTTCCAGTCGAACATGCATTGAGCCCTTGTTTATTTGTGTTTTAAATATCGTTTTAATATTTCGTAAATATAACCGGTACTATTACTAGAACGAAACCATCTAAAGTTGAGAATTTGCATTAGCGTATATGGCGCCATCCCCTTACGTTCTACCTCACGGCAGTTCGTCGGCACCTATGCGTAAGCCCCATTATGGACTTGCAAATTTTCTATTCAACTCGATGAATCAACTCTACTAAATAACGAAGCTGTACTCTTATCATACGTACAATTTATAAGAGAAGAGAAAGTTCATCAAGATTTTTATTTGCTAAAAATTTGGAATCTGATACAAAGAGAGAATATATCTTTAATCCCATGCAAATGGCTCTCTAAAAGTGTTTGTCTGAATGTTTTTTTCAATCTATTCGACACAGCACTGGACTTTCTTGAAAACAGAGAAGAAAAATTTCGCAGAAACTTGATTTCGTCAAAATTAATTACTGCTTAATGATTTTTAATGGATAAATAAACAGATCAATTAGGTACAGATAATAGGCAAGAATATTTTAATATTTCATATAAAATGTATGTACTAGGAGGGCGTTGAAATTTTTCTTCTAAAGGGGGCGACGGTGCAGAAAAGGGGGTTGAGAATCACTGCTTCATATAAACAACGTATTGTAATTATTTGATATTTAAACATGATCTTTTCGCTTGCAATTGCTTATGACTGATTTACTTTATTATTTACATTTGAAATATCTATCTTTTGGGGACTAATAGAGTTAAGGCGATTTATTTCACGCGCGGTAGTATAAATTGCTTTAATTATACTTGATTCACACGTACAAGGAGAAACACGATGCAGCCTACGCTCATGTTAACATCAAAGTGTACAAATAATAAATTTCTAGACATGTTAAAACTAATAAATTAATTAATGTCTTAAAATGCGGCACGTACCTGTATAAAACGTGTCATATTTTAACAAGGCGGTATAGATGTTTTTGAATCTTTCGTTATATGTCAGTCAGATTTTTATTTCTCGAAACTTACTAGTGAAATGATTTTCATGTTGTAATAATACTATTAATGTATTGTTTGCAAGCGCAATTTCTATTAGTGATTTAATAAAAAGTGAAAGTAAAGTAAACTTGGACAAGCATGTGAAGTGCTGATATCTTTTTTCTTCATGACCCGTCAAAATAGCTTGACATATTAGCCTCTGCCAAAACAACCCCTTTTATATAACGCCCGTAATCTGAAAATATGTAATAAGTTGCAAGTTGTTGTATTTGTCTTTATTTAGTGTTAAGTGGAAGTGATATAATGCAATAGTTGCATTGGCAATTGTATAATATAAGTATATAATATATGATTTCAAAATTCGATAATAATAATAATTATAAACATTTATTTACCAACTTAAGGATAAATGAAATGATATCGTCAAACGTGTGTTTTATTCTGTATATACCAAGTGCTTGCCTGCAAGTTGTGGTTGCATTTTACTGTGTGATAAAACGACGACACCGAGAGTTTGTATGAGTTAGTACGAGAAAGCAATATACAAACTGTTTTTTGGTCGAGTGTAGTGTTGGAACAGAGGGGATTTCAGTACATTTACGCTGATGCTAGACTGACTCTCCTTTAATCAGTGCAACAAGGATAGCAGCTGTACTTGCGCGTTTCATTTGAATTTTGTTCACGCTCGATCTCTAGTCGACTATACTCTGTTCACTGAACGTATAGAGTAGCAAAAAACGCGTGATCAATGCATGATTTTTAATACTGCCTTTCTATTGGCTCTGAGAGCTACATATAAATCCTAAAACACAAGATATAAATCATCTGCTTTCTGTGATTTTGTCACATGATTGTGACTATACCACGCAGCAAAATCACAATTTTAGAGAAGAATGAAAATACGTATTTGGTAAGGTATAACAAATGAGCATATAGTGATTTTGCTAACATTGTCTGTTATTTTGAAATATATGTTATATATGTATACGTTTTGCTTTTTGCCTTTGCTATATAGTATTGTGTATTAATTGTATTGTTCCTTGTATTTGCGCTGTTTGTATTTGTTTAAGTTGTTATTATTATTATTCTCAGTTTTTTTAAAGACTCTATTAATGATTAAAGGTTTATTGAAGGTAAGATCTATAAATCGTAAACAAAGCAAACGGTTTATAGGTTAATTATGTTTCAGCTTTCCAGAAGTGTTGAATTTAAATTAGTTTTTACCTGTTTATACAGTACTGTGCAAAATGCAGCCAGAACTGAAGAAACGAGTAAAGAGACATTTTACAGTGCCAGAAAAAGAGACTGTACTGAATATATTTACCAAACGTCAACAAGAATGCCCTGCTGATTCTAAGACACTAATTGTTGACTTTACAGCCGAAGCTGCAGGTATCTGCTCTGCAAGTGTTTTTAATATTTTGCGAGAACACAATGCACAAGATGTGAAACCTCCAAAGACATATACAAGAGCACGATTTGTCCTGGATAATATTGATGATAATATGCGCAATATTATTAGACGTATAGTATACTCATTTTTCTATAAAAATGAGGTGTCAACAGATAAAATGGATAAGATTTTATTTAAAGTAAATGAAGATGAGAATTTGCCAAACCTCAAACGTACAACAGTGTGGAAGTTGTTGAAAGAAATGAATTTCTCTTTCAAAAAAAGAGCTCGTAATGGTTTTTTAAAGGAAAAATGTGAAATTGTTACATGGAGACGACGCTACCTTCGTCAAATAAAAGAATTTAGGGAACAAAATAGAAAAATTTACTACCTAGATGAAACGTGTGTCAATGAAGGCCATACTGTGCAAAAAATATGGGTAGATGAAACGGTAACAAGTCCAAGGCAAGCATTATTAGAAGGGCTCTCGACGGATCTTAAAAATCCAACTGGAAAGGGAAGACGATTGATTGTTCTTCATATTGGTTCAGAAGATTGATTTGTAGAAAACGGCTTATTGTTGTTCGAGTCAAAAAAGGACCAATAATTATCACGAAGAAATGAATGCAAATATCTTTGAGGCGAGGTTTGAAAAGGTATTGCCTACGTTGGAAGAAAAATGTGTTGTGGTATTAGATAATGCTTCCTATCACAGTAGAAAAATTGAAAAAGTGCCAACTACAGCCACGCGGAAAGGTGATATTCAGTCTTGGTTGCAAGAAAAAAATATATCCTTTCAAAAAGATATGGTTAAAAATGAACTATTACATTTAGTTAAGGTGCACAAAGAACATTTCAATAAATATGCGATTGATGAACTTGCAAAAACTTACAATAGAACAGTACTAATAGAACTGGTTGAATGCCATCAAACATGTTAAAGAAGTAGAGAAGAATATGTGGGAGTTAGACGTAATTGTTGAAAATTTACAAGAGAATTTCATAATTAATTAGGAAAGTTCTGAAAGTAGTGAATGTGACAGTGACATTCAGGAATAATTTTAATTGTCAACACAGAAAAATTTAAAATATATGTTTACATTCATAGTTTCTTTCGATCTTTCTTCTATATATTTTTTAAAAATAAAGTATATTGTATAAATAATTAAATGAAGTGATGGAAATCTCTCGGTGAAACATGTCGAAATATAAGCAAGTAATAACAAATAACACATTTGGTATTGTTTTACAAATAAATATAATTAAATACTCGATGTACATTCCGCCTTGCGGCATCGTCAGGACTTCTCGAGAAACTAAAGTAAAATTTAATATACTGTAACTATGTACCTACTTCAAACAAAAATGTAAATAGAAAAAATATGCAAAAATAGAAAATTATGAAAAGGTCATGACTTATCTGGAAAGACCGTTTTTACAATGCTAGAGTTTATTAGCGGTGAATTTATGAGTTCGGTTTCTTCATTATTAACATTGCCTGGTTGTAAAAGTAAACTTTCTTTTATAAAATAACCTTCTAGAACATTCATTTTTTTTACTTTTATTTAAACTTTACAGTACTTCTAAATTGTCTATTGAAAATTGATGTCCCGTGTCTAAAACATAGTTAGCTACACTTGAATTTTCATAATTTAATTTAACGGCTCGCATATGTTCTGAGAATCTTAATTTGAAATTTCGCCCCGTTTGACTATATAAAATTTACTGCAATCACTACAATTAATTCTATAAATTCCTGATTTGTTTAGTTTAGAATTCGCTGCTTTATTATTAGTTAATTGACTTTTTAAAGTGTTATTATTATAGAATCCAGTTTCTTTAAAACATTACTAATTTTCATACTTATACTATACTCATTTATTTCATACTATACTAGTATAAGTATGAAAATTAGTAATGTTTTAAACAAACTGGATTTTAAAATAGCCTTCTATAATAATAATAACACTTTAAAAAGTCAATTAACTATTAATAAAACAGCGAATCCTAAACTAAACAAATCAGGAATTTATAGAATTAATTGTAGTGATTGCAGTAAATTTTATATAGGTCAAACGGGGCGAAATTTCAAATTAAGATTCTCAGAACATATGCGAGCCGTTAAATTAAATTATGAAAATTCAAGTGTAGCTAACCATGTTTTAGACACGGGACATCAATTTTCAATAGACAATTTAGAAGTACTGTGTAGTTTAAATAAAAGTAAAAAAATGAATGTTCTAGAAGGTTATTTTATAAAAGAAAGTTTACTTTTACAACCAGGCAATGTTCTTAATGAACAAACCGAACTCATAAATTCACCGCTAATAAACGGTCTTTCCAGATAAGTCATGACCTTTTCATAATTTTCTATTTTTGTATATTTTTTCTATTTACATTTTTGTTTGAAGTAGGTACATAGTTACAGTATATTAAATTTTACTTTAGTTTCTCGAGAACTCCTGACGATGCCGCAAGGCGAAATGTACATCGAGTATTTAATTATATTTATTTGTGAAACAATACCAAGTGTGTTATTTGTTATTACTTGCTTATATATTGTATATGCATTTTATTTACATATGTTTACTATGTACATATGTACTCTATTTATACATGTATAAAATACCTTATAAATTCACAATAAAGTAACTACCTATGCCCTATTTAAACTTGTAATTTATATTATATACACATGTGAATAAAGCCTTTAATATATTTGTTTCATTTTTAAATACCTATACTGGAGACGCGTTAAGTTCCGTTACACGTCATCGATGACGTTTACATGTTGTCATAACTGTATTAGAGAAACTAAAAAAGTTACTTTGTTAAATTATACTTGAGGGCATTTATTTCATTAGCTTAAATAGAAGATTTATAAATTGATCGTAATATACGCATTCATGGCAAATAAACACATAATATCCGTTTCAATATTAAATTTCTTTATTACATATTTTTAACACACTAATAGTTCAATTCGGTGTTGACAGATAAATCATATCTGTCAAAAAGACGTGCGTTATTGTGTATATTCTTCCTGCCAAATTTTTCATGTTTATTTTTGCTTTGATATAAATTGTTTAAAAACAGTGCTTCTTAGAAGTGTATTTACTATTTATTTGCGTCCATTGAATATATTGCCGAAAGTTTTCTGTAAACAGTCGAGGCTTTTTACAAACTTTTCTATAATCATGTGATAAATTAAATGTGAATATCGTAAGTATTGCTTATTTTAAATTATATTATTATAGCTACTATATTTAGGACAGCTGACTCGTCGGCCATTTTGGAGATAAATGTCAGTCATATTACGTACTTATTTTTAGTCATTATTATATATTCTGGGTATTTCCTAAATATACGACTATTGTAAAAAATTATACCTACATTATTTCACGTCCTAAACTGACTTAATAAAGTCAATTATTTGAAGTTCTATTCAACATTTGCTATTAGCATACATATTTACCGCTTTAAAATTATCTCCAAAATGGCGGACGTGTCAGCTTTGCTTTATATAGTAGTTGTATATGTTATGGATACGTAATGAAACATTTAAGGTTTTTCGACAATCTAAATCAATATAATAAATAAGTTGAGAAAGACTGAAGTCTTAGAGCATTTCAATTACCAAATATATTACGTTATAGTTATTGTATTGTGAATAATTTTTTTCTTTGGTTATATCAAATGTCACTGACAGAAATAAAAATAGATCCGACAACATATACAAGGCGAGTCGTCATGGATCTAGTATGACGTGCAACGGAATGTAACGCGTTTCCACCATATATTGGTTTTTATTATTTGTTAAAATGCCTGATTTTAAGCAATTTACGAATGTTTTGTTGATATAGGTTATGTTTGAGATTTACGTATTTGAGTTATCTAAAAAAACAAAACATGCATTTTCTGTAAATTTAAATCGGTTCAGTATTTTATATAAACTAATAAATTGTTGTTTTCGAAAATTTAAACATGTAATCAAAAGATTTTATAAATCTTTATTGTGAATATAAGTACTCTATTGTAAATTGAGCTGTGCACGTGAAAGAGTCGTGAACAGCTCGTGATTACTCTATACGTTCAGTTAATAGAGTATAGTACATTTTTAAATCGCGTTTCGTCCATCTAATTTAGAACAATTATGCGCAAAAATTATTGAATTTTCGAATCATGTTACCCCGGAAATGTTAACAAATGTCCGTCGAAATTTTTATAATCGGCTCAAGAGGGAGACTTATTTGAGCATTTAATAAATAAATAAGTACTTGTAGAAATTCATTTTTCTTTAATAATTCCATTCTTAACTTCCTATTAAATTATACTTACTGAAACATTTTGTTTAGTTTCATAAAAATTTATTGTTTAATTTCAAAATTTTAATTTTTCCTTTTCTATTTTATAATACTAGGAAATTATTTACTTTTTATCTTAATAAGAGTTTTGCTATTGTTACGTTTTTGTTTTTTATATCAGCTATAGTTCTTATCTTTGATATTATAAGAAACAAATTATTATTTTTAAGTTTTTAGAATTGACGATCATTTCTTTTATTTACTCATACAATTTGGGAATCTGTGATGAAATCCGTTACTAAAATTATTTAGTGCGATTATCTGATGCTTCAACAAGTCTCTACTTATAAATTATCTAGGTAGTGCTTTTTATTGTTTAATATTATTTCCATCTTCTCTAAAGCAGTACAGTAAGTGAGTTTATTCTTGGTTAAAAAATTTGTTATTGACAGTAACAGTAGTAATTTTCACGGACTAACGTAGTAACGATTTCTGCTGTGTCAACTTTAAGTTAACGTAGCTCTAATATTACTAACAGAGCCCCCCCCCCTTATTCTCCCACTTATAGTCAACCAGCTTGTCTAGTACATTCATCCGCAGGTATATCGCGTGCACACTGTATATATCTAGTCTTGTGCATGTATCTGTTTGTATATGTGCTTAATATATTATAAACTAATTATATCTACATTTCTTCATGGATTATATGAATTCCGTAAAGATGTTGAAACAATTTTCAAGCAGAAAAATACGAACACACTTTCTGAAACCAAGATGTCTTCTCTATCTATTCCGACGGCTGTGTATTCAACAATTGTAGGTTATGTTGCGTGTCTTTTGTAGGAATTCTGTTTGCTTGACCCAAATTGCTAGATCTCAATTGAGAATTTTTTATTGTCTCTTCTCTTTATGCCTGAGAATTCCGATTTAGCTTTAAGCAGGTGTTTGCATACATATAATCAAAAAAGGCATTATTGCCAATACATTAAAAGAAAACAAGAATAACGAGTAAATTCCACTGTAGAGTAACCGTTTCTGTCTTAATGGTCATCATTAAGGCCCGGATTTTAGGTAGTAAAAATTTTTCGAATAGGTACCTACCTAGGTTATCAAAAAGCTTAAATTAGGTCATCTTAGGTCGAAATTTTGGGAAAATAGGTAAAATAGGTTGCATATTTTTTTGAATTTTTTTTTTTTATTATGTATTAAAGAAATTGCACTAGAACAGGTATATATTTAAACAGTTTTATGCTATTATAGGAGGTATAAATATATTAGTGGCGTTTGTAAGCATGACAAACCAAATACTTCTCAAAATTATCTACTGTAAATGAAGTACTCTTATCAGATAATATATTTTTTAGCCAAGAAAAAGATCTTTCAACGTCACAAGACGTGGTTGGTGCAAACTTGTAAATTGACCAATCGAAATTCATTTGTAAATTAGAATTACCATTTAAAAGTTTTCTAATATTATTTAAAATTTCATAACCCGGATTTTTTCCCAATAAAGAAGTAAGTTTTTGCATGGCTTTTGCTGCTACCTCTCCATTGGCTGCACTTAGAGATTGTCTTAAATCATCCAACACTTTCAGCGAATCAGTTAACTGAAGACCGCTTTCTTCGAGCTTTTTTATGCTTACAATGAGAATTTTAAAATGGCTTTTAATATACAGAAAATTGTTTTTTATGCCATTTTGTTTAAAAGCATTCTGTGCTCTCACGATACAAGCTGCATCACTTGACTCAAATGCTGCAACTACCTGAAAGTGAAATTTTTAAATAAAATATACATTAATGTAAATATACCTATTTACTGATTTTATTTCTTCAAAATGGTCAGCATAAAATAGTGCTGCCTCCAGCCACGTGCCCCATCTTGTAAGCACAGGCTGTGGTGGCAGTGGAAGATCAGGTAAATGCTCCTTGTAATACTGAATTCGAAGAGGCGCTTTCAGAAAAACTTTTTTTACATTAGAAATGAGAGCATCTACTTGCTCAAAATTGTTACGAACGGTTTCTGCTACTAAATTAATGGCGTGAGCTAGACAGGTGAGATGAATAACGTCTGGGTAAATTTTTTTTAAATCTCTCCCACATTTGAGCATATAGGCAGCACCATCTGATAAAAATAATTTTACTTTCCCATACCTAATACCATTTGGCCAAAGAATTCCTTAAAATTAAAATAAATGTAGATTAATTTACTAACAAGAGAAACTGAATCTGTTACCCAATGACTCGTTAATAAAACGACAAATGTTAACAGCAGTTGTGTTTTCCAATTGCTTAGTTGCCAGTAAATATGGCACTCCAGGTTCTGTGTCTATCAGTTTACCAATAATCAAATTAGCCATATTTCGACCCATAGAGTCTGTAGTCTCATCTGTTGATATCCATATATTGCTATATCCAATTTCTTTCCTTATCGATTGGATGGTCTATCAAAATAAATTTATTTACAACATTTGAGTAGTGTAGGCACATTGTAAAACCGTTAGGTTATTCACCTCAGTGTAACATTCCACCAGGTAATTTTTTCTTAGTGTAGATTCATTCGGGATTTTTCTTTGACAATAGGTTTCGAGAAAACTGTTCAAGGTAGGATTGTTCAGTTTATTCCATGGAATATCTGCTGCAAGTAACGCTTGGCATAAATCCATGTTAAAACTGCGATTGGTTTTCGTTGAACCAGAAGCCTGCGTCATTGTGGTTTGTCGAAGAGGACTAAGCATTTGAGTTTTATGACTTTCCCCATTTATATGCTGATCAAAATGACTTTTCTTCTCGCATTTAAACTTGGTGTAGCCAAAGAATAATGTGGGATAACCTTGGAGATATAAGCATACCTTATTCGTTAGCTACACTGAACTGGTGATGACCATTAAGACAGAAACACGCGTCTATGGTTGCTCTACAGCGGAATTTACCCGATATTCTTCTGTTTCTTGTTGAAAATTTTCGACCTCGAGATTTTTGCAGATGTCCACGTTTTGAAGTCCCCTGATACCGAAAAAGTGGTTTTTAAAAAAATGTCTGTGTGTGTGTGTGTGTGTCTGTCTGTCTGTGACCACGATAGCGGTCAAACCGCTGTAGATATCAATTCCAAATTTTGTATTTACGTGTATAATCTCCCTATTGAGATCCGATTAGTTTTTCAGTAAAATCGGTAGACCGGAAGTAGCAGTTTACTTCAGTGAAAAATTCGAATTTTGCTAATATTTCGTCAATTACTAAGTTTAAACAGATTTATAAAGAATTGAAATGTACTCAAAATTAAATTTGAGACAAACTATCTTAAAGAGGTTTTTCGAAATTCCAACCGGAAGTGGGTCTTTTACTCTTATCGAAAATCAGTTTTTTGCGAATATCTCGCAAGTCATGCTTTCTAGGCAGGTACATTACGAGTATAAAAGTATTTATATTATAATTTTAAATATCTTTTGTATAAAAAAAATTTCAAAATTCGGACCGGAAGTACCACTTTTACTCTTACCGAATAGCGATTTTTTGCAGATATGTCATAAATTAGGCATTTTATATATATTTATTAAGAGTAGAAAAGTATTTAGAGTTGAATTTGCAATATTTTTTGTATACATGAAATTTCAAAATTCGGACCGGAAGTGGCACTTTTACTCTTAGCGAGTAGCACTTTTTTTCGAATATCTTGCAAAGTATGCATTCTATAGCGATTTATTAAGAGAATGAAAGTACTTAGAATAGGATTTTGAATAAGTTTTGTATAAAAAAAATTCTTAAAATTGTATAATTTGAAACGCTCATACGTATAAGAAAGTCGTGTGGTGGCCACACCTCTTTTTTTTTTAAGCATCCGCGATGGTTCTATTTTTGATTATCTTTTCTGGGTTCGGATGGCCCGCGGGTTGACAATGTCGTCTTCATGGCAATGTTTTTGTACTCAAAATCGAGGATCTTCTAAATGAAGCTACAATATATCGGATAATAAATTCCTGCTTATTTTCGGATGTCAGTTATTACACAAACGGGGGTTAAAAGAAACATATTTTTCGTCTCGTCAGTATTTATACTGTCTTCTTCAGATGAATTGGTTATTACCAAAATATCATCCACATAAACTGCATATACTAGAGCGGTCCCCATATATATTTTTTTGTTAATGAAAGATATTTTGGGCAGTGAAATGCAGTTTCTTCATTCTGCTATTATTTTTGGACATTTAAAGGGTAATACTTTAGTAAGTGACCCGCACTCCAAATATTTAAAACACCAGAAAAATTTCAAATAATATGTACGTATATATACCGCCTGTGTCAAATATCATTAGGTATAGGGAATCAGTGCATACGTACGATGTATACTTATATATGTAATACGTGGCAGCGCGGAATCTGTACTTCGTATGAATATACATACTGCAGTGATCTTGAGTTTAGAAATAAGTTGTAAATAAGTTTTCTCAAGATCACTTCTAGATTTAAGTTAATTAAACACTATTTAATTTACTTTGTAATATTTATGGACTAAAATCCAACAGTACACATTGTATATAAATATTTATTAAGTTAAGGATTTCAGCACATCTCAATTAATTCAATTAAATTAACGTGAGAATGTTATTATAATTTTTATTCAAGAAATTAATATTAGAATAAGCCTTGTATATCAAGTAAATATTCATAAATTATTGTTTATCCATAACTTCAGCGTAAAAAGATATGATGTCGGAGACCGTTCGATAGATAGGCCCGAAGTAAAGAATATTTATTCGCTAGATACTATCAACAATTACGAACGTGTAACACATCAATGGCGGTAAATATTTAGATTTTATATTGTTAAGAGCGTAATAACTATTAGGTACTTACTGTGTTGAAAATGATTTAGATATATATTCGTTTACATTTTTAAGTGAGTGATGTATAGACTAACCGCAAGGGGCAGTAATGTAGATACGCATCTTGAAGAGGTGGAAATGTAGTTATTTCAGAGCATGACCGAGTTTTTTGTCAAAATAATGTTAATATAAGTACGGGACACGATAATTAAACCCCAGATTAATAGTAGGTGAAAACCGCTCTAAATAATAAACTAACATTAGGTGTCTATATCAATAAATAAAATTTAAACTTGTAAAAATTTTTAAAATAAATTACTAAAAGGGACTTAGAAAATTTTTTATAAATTAAAACTTATAAATATTTAAGAAAGATTAAATAAGTACTTTAAAATTTTTCGACAACATTAAACTTATAGGATTTTAACTGTCTTCATATATTTATGTGAATTCAATTTAATAACTCTCAGAATAAATAAATGTATTTCACATACAATTAGTATCAAGATAAATAACATTGACCAGCTAGAATGTTTTATTTTAGAACGCGGTGGTGTAACACTACGTGTTACAGTAAAACATTTTGGAGTTTGTGATAGTTTTTGCTTTATGAAGGATAAAAGATTTATTTTAATTTTGTGTATAAATACAGACACGCCATGTTTGAATACATGTAGGAAGGTCAGAACTATAATTTTTATTTATGCATATTTCTTTGTAGAATATTTTTCTTTTTGTGCGATCTGTAATAAGAATTTTGAAATGGATGAGTTTTATGAATTTTGTGAGGAGTTGAGGTACTTCACATGTTTTTTTTTGTATTATTTTTGTATAAAGTGTTTTGATGTGGTGGTTTATGCTGGAGATAAACGAGGTTGGTAATTTTTATTTTTATTAATGAATATATTCATAATTTATTTTTTATTGTGCTTGTGCATCGAGGACTGACGTGTTAAGGAAGTTTAGTCAGGGATGTGTACAATGAGTCAAGTAATTAGTTATCTCGTAGTATGGAGCCTTGATTAATCCTAAAAACAGGAATTTGTGCTGAGAATCTCACTTAGAAGCGAAAAAAGGCATTTGAGTGAAATTAATATCAGCGCAGAGTCTATCTTTGAAGCACAATTTGGGCACTTAAGTTTTTATATATATATCATATATATCATTAGGAGCTGGAGACGTTATTGTGTACGTTAAGGGTGTGTCCAACGAGTCAAAGACGAACTCGTAGAACGGAACGCTGACTGACCAATTGACGTGAATTTGTTTTGGGGACACTGTTTGGCAGCGAGAAAAGGCACTGGGCAGTATTAATATCAAAACAGAGTCCAGGTTCTAACGTGTATATGATCATAACCATTGGGATTCATTTTTTTTATTATCCAGTATAAGCCTCAACAATTGATTAAAAATTTGATTTGTTGATTGCATTAGTATCATCATTATAAATTAAACCAAGTACAAGTGTGTTTGGTAGGATGTTATAATTTGTCTTTGTATTCTTATTATTATTATTATTATTACTGTATCAGAGTCTTAGTTTCTTATATCATAACATACAATGATTTTGTTCTGAATATTTATTTTCTTTTTCATTGTTTGTACATACATTTGAATTTTAATAAGCTTAATAAATCATGTTATAAGATATTTCTGTATTTTATTTAATTTATCTGACCTGGAGAGAACTTAAGAGTATCAATATTTTCTGCCCCTGAGAGAAAGTATAATTAGAATAACTGTAAACTGAGCTAGTGAGTTGCGAAATTGCCTAACCCACATTTCTGCAGAAATTATAAAATCCCAGACTGGCATAAAACCTAGTACTGGGATATATGCTTAATCCTTTTTGAATTTAAGAATAAAGAATTTTAATAACCTCAAAACCTTATTAATTTACAAGGGTCACAGCAATACGTATACATTGATTTCCTATGCCTAATTATATTTGAGACTTGCGGTATATAAATAGAAAGCTTACGTTTCACAGAATCCGAAAATGTAGGTTTTATTGCCAGCAAGTAAGTAAAAGTATAAAATTTTCTTCTTGAAAACACTATTTTTCGGGTTAAAATGCGCCAACAACTGTCAACTTTCGACGCAGATAGTGGATGTACAAGACATATGCACATTCAAATTGTCCGCGAATGTTTTAATTAGTTTATTTTGTGCAGAAATATTATATTTTAAAGTTTTCATGAAACTATAACATTGTGAATATGTTCAGTTATAGGCAGTTAGCATGTTGTTACTTATTTATAAAGACAATTTAAATAGTATTATTTAGTTTGTATTTTCTATTAATTTAAAGGATACATGTCCCAAAATATTAAAGGCTATGCAAACCACATACAAACTTTTTAATCAACACTTAGATTTCTCGAAAACGACGTATTAGATGGCCACAATTTTTGATAGTGTTGCTTATAATAAAAAGACCTAATACAGGCGTGTTTAATTCTTACTACTAATTGTATGTGCTTGGTAAACTTACATGGTACATATTTCACACATATTGTATAGTTTGCCCTAAGTATAACAGTTTATTGAAACTATATAACTTATTTGAGTATATTGTACAACAAATATATATCTAAAAGTACATATATTCTGAGGACGCAAAAGTAATAAACTTAGACATAACCTTTAACATAACTTTGTTGTCATTAAGTTTCAAAAATTTTCTCTAAAATAAAATAGTGTAAATCTGGCTTTCGCTAGTGCTCCGCGGAATTAAAAAAGTAGAGTATAATATAAGCTAAATAATGTTGGAAATACACTTTGCCTTTTGTAAACAATTGTTATTTTATATACATTTATACGTAAACGTATATGCACATATGTAAATGTATGAATGCACATCTACCCTAAGTTAGCATTGCTAATAACAACGTGCAGACAGCTGTCTCGACCTTACATTGGTCTCATCAGTGCACGAATGTGATGTTCACAATGCCTTACAAACTTAGATTACCTGATATAGTAAACTTACGTACCAAATGCCATGAGAAATTCCCAGCGGCATCTGTTACACAAGCGCGACATCGCATGTAGGTAATGTACGTTACACATTCAAGTATTTTTGTTATATGTTTTTTTTAATTATTATTTTGTTGAATACATACTTTTGTTAATGCTGATACTTGCTAAAATAAATTGTGCTTGTTCACATTGTTATTCTTATACAGTATAATGTGGTAAAACACGCCCCAGCTTACAAACATATTTTACTGCTATGAAGTTCAATTTCCACACCTGAACTGGAGCGCTAGTGACAAAAATTCAAGGTTGGCAGAATGAAAGCTTCTTTACCTCCTTCAGACATATGCCGGACAGAAATAGGATTGCCCTAAGGTGGTATTTTACGTCATCATGTTCCAAATTACCTCGTATTAAAATTTCGTTGATCATGTAAGCTGCCCAGACAGTACCAAAGGAGGTGCAAATATTTCTTTAGTTGTCTGTATCATAGCTATAAGTTATTTTATGCCACCTGTTTTGAT
This sequence comes from Amphimallon solstitiale, assembly GCA_963170755.1. Classification (NCBI taxonomy): domain Eukaryota; kingdom Metazoa; phylum Arthropoda; class Insecta; order Coleoptera; family Scarabaeidae; genus Amphimallon; species Amphimallon solstitiale. Next base: position 112,171,785 of record OY720677.1, on the reverse strand, counting down.
ACTTGGACTTACGCATACATAGTTATCAACTTTGGGCTTATTAAATTGTTTCAAAAATTATTTTTTCCTCAAAAACTATTTTTTTCCAGGATACTAAAGAATTGGATAAAACAACCCAAAAACAGAAAATTTTCTAGAACAGTGATTTCATCAATGGCAATGCGTGGGGTATAGTAGCAACTGTAACCAATGTAATATCTATCTTTAGAGCTTGTAAATGTTCTCCTACAATCCAAAAGCTGTTCCATATCACTTTTTTATTTCTGAAGCAACAACAGCAGCAGTAAATCAAGTAAATCCACACTCTGTTAGAGAATCATGCGTGGTATCAACTTCTACAAAACAAGCTAAACCAACAAAGCTTAGCAACTCCACCACGCGCAACATTTTCGTCTGGAAACCGGACAAAACAACGAATCTTATAAAGTTTACGTAATGATGACGATAATGATGAAACCACCCTTTCAAAATGTCTTTTAAAATATAATCGACACCTCTTCCCCGTTGAACCCTCATTAAAGGAAAGACAAAGTGATCTCAACCAAAACTGGTGCGAAGGCTAAGAGTTAAAAACTACATTTGCATTAGTTAGTCACAACAAGAAAGAAAGATCATACAAAGATCCAAAGACAATAAAAGGAAATTATGCTTCTCTTATTCGTCTAGGTTTATGAAGAAACAATTTGGCGAATACTATTATTAGACCTAATTCCATACAAACTGGATCCAATGCATAAAATGCTACGAATGTCTTCACGAAACATATACAAGCTATTGCGATGTGTGCAATATATGTAGAAGCAATTAATTCTTTGGATCGCGATCACTTTACTACTGATGAATGCGCCTTAAAACAATAATGATTTTTAAATTTAAAAATATACTGTTTAAATATTTATTTGTTCTACTAGAATACTACTAAATGCTTTCTTATAACGAGTTTTTCAATGACTCTGTTCGAACTTTGACAGGTTCTGACGTTTCAAGTGGCAGCGCTGCCATTCTTCGACGTTTGTGCCAGGGAGCGCTGCACCATTCAACAATACGTCAAAAATTTTAAAAAATATTTGGGCATGCATCCGTTTAATACCCAAATGACACAAAAACTGATACCCAAGACCACCAAGCTCGTTGTGTGTTCGCTGCTTGGGGTCTGGATCAGCTGGAAACTGTTCCAAATTTTGGCGAAAAAATCATCTTCAGTGATAAAGCACATTGCCGGTTGAACGACATGGCATCCAGAGAAGCTTACTATTTGGCGTAGATTTTTGGTCAAGCGATGTTTTTTGGGCTGTACATCTTCCGAAACGAGAATGACCAGACGGTGACTGTCAATGATGACCGATATCAGGTCTTAATTGACTTTTTGTGGCTTCAATTGGATGGCATGTACCTACCTTGACGAGATATGGTTTAAAAAAAATGGCGCAACATATCACACATTGGGTGTTACATTGAATTGTTGCAAGAAAAGGTGTTATTTTCAGAAGAGGTGATGTAGAGTGGTCGTCAAGATCGTACGATTGTACGCCCTTACACTTTTTTCTCTGGGACTACGTATAGTTGTTGGTTTATAGCAACAAACCAACAACAGTTGACCAACTAGAGAACAGCATCATTCAAACCGTTGATGAGACGCCATACAAAATTGGACCACTCGGATCAAATTCTGTAAACAAGGCCGTGGAGACCATTTGATTTAATCCGCAATAAAGGTTTCCGTCATATCTCACACACAATTCATTTTATTCAATTTTCACGTTCAGATATGCTTAATGAGGAATTCCTTATTAATACGCATAGGCAATTTAATTAAAAGAATTAAACTTACTTGAACCTTTCGTAGTTACTACTGCATTCCAATAACAATCCTCGTCACCAACAGACGATATCGTTATATTATATCGGGTAAATGGTATCAACTCGGTTAATGGGTAACACTCATCTTCCTCAAGTAAGTACTCGATAGCAATTTCCTTTCTATTATTTTCTAGATTACCTCTTTTCACATACTTTAAGAGCTGAAAATACGAAAATTGTAGTTTTAAATGTTGACAAGAACTAAACGAACCAAAGAATAAATATTGAGATTAAAATTGGATTAAAAACAAGGCTAGAATTGAAGCGTACAGAACATTTGCACAATAGAGAAATGAATACGGCTATGATTTAAAAAATTTCAGATTAATCTGAAGCTAAAACACTATTTATAAATTGAAATTAGCAGACGCAAACCTGTGTGAAAAAGCTATTTAAAAAGCTCTCTAAATTGAACTAAGATTGGAGTACTAGTTAGGCACCAACCCTAACAACTGCCCTCAATCTTCGAAATTCTTAATAGATTTCAGCAGAGAAGCACACCTTTATTTCAATTCCTTATATGGCATATTGCTGTGGTATCTACCTTTTAATTCTACATAAATAATGGTGATACCTTGACGTATGATTTTAGTGTAACAGCATAGATATTGAAATTTATACGTGGAGTCGAACAGCGGTTTACTCACAATATCTATGTCTTAATAATAACAGTGAATATATTTCGAATAACTATAATAATTAACGTTAACTCATTCTATTTAAATGATTCCTCTATAAATATGCGATATTGTTTATTTAAAAAAAATTATATGATACTATTTCACCAAAGCAAACATTCGCACTTACTACTCTGATAATCTAGTGTCTTGCTACGTAAATATTTCGAAATCGGTTTCCACATTTTCAGATACTACCTCTAGCCACTTAGTTTTTCCACATCAAAATATGCTTGGATATTTGTGTCCAGTTATTTAAATTATTGTCTTGTGGTTATTTAAATTTTAATGATGCTCAACAATCCATTTGAGGCAAACATTCGCACGTAGTACCTCTATGGTCGATCCAACATCATTACACATATTTCTAATTAATAATGAATAGGCAAAATATTTAAAACAAAGTGAACATTCATTCAATAAAACAATGAAGATAAAACTTCTATGTTATAATTAGGACGCGGACACGAACGGTTGATGACTCATCGCCCATGGGCGCACTATTGAAATGTTGTATTTTTAAAGAGGTTTTAATTTTATTTATATAATTGGATAACAAGTGGCTGGTGATATCTTCTGTAAGACTTGTTCTCTTGAATTAAGTACATCCTTGTAGATATAAAACGTTCTTTTTACATCGCAACTGGTTATAGGTGCGTACTGGAAATATTCTTTTATTTCAGCGTATTTAGCATACACAATTGCAGCGATGTTATTAAATCTGGATTTCTATTAAAAACTGCGTCTAACTTTCGCCAAAGGCCACATCTGAAGTCACTTGGAATAGTTTTGAAATTATTAATGGCCCACATCTAATGTGGTTAATCCATCTTTTAATTTGAGATTTCGATTTTCAAAATATGTGATTAGTTTAGGCAAATTTCCAAAGTGTTTCTGAAGGAATAACAACTGATTTTTTTTCAATTTGGGATTTGTGTTAGTTCCTTGCACTCAGAAATATTTCGAGCATCGTCATTTAAACATGTAACGAAACTTTGTAAACTATCGAAATTCTCTGCATAAAAACTATTTCTGTGTATGTTTTAGCAAAGCTAAGTGACGAACGTGCGATATTTTGGCATTCTGTAACGATATTTTACAGACTTTGTAATAAATTTCGGAATCACCGACAATTCATTTTCATATCAGAAAAAGTAACATAAACAACGTTCTAGATCTAAATAAATGATAAATAAAAATGTACGCGTATGTTATTGAAACTAAACGAAATCCAGTGCACACTTACGTCTAGATAATTGGGAGAAGTCGATTCAATAAACCGGTATTAAACAGACTATTACAAAAATTACGAAGTACGTAATTAACAGTCAAACCAATGAAAAAACGAAACTAACGTAAGTATGAGTGAAAATTTTATTTCTCTTGCGAAATATAAGATAAATATAATAAATTTTAAAAACCCCTCAAGCTCCTATCTACGCCTATGAAAAGATAATTTTACTCATAAATTCCTTATTTTATGGGGATTTTTTGCTCTCATTCTCGGGCACTTCTCGGGCGTAAACAGATGTTGCAAATCACCATATGAATTAGTGCTATTCAGTAAGCGTGTGTTGTTTACATTATTTCTTTGCTCCGTTGTAACTTCGTCGTAGTTTAAACCGGTCATGTCCGCGCCTTAGTTATAATTCATAAAGATTTTGCATAACTCACTTAGTTTGACTATACAATTCTTCAAATTCCCTTTTATATATATCTTGAATTTTGTTTTATTTAGAAATTTTAAAAAAACACACAAATTATATTTTTAAATTCTATTCCTTAATAATATTCTCCAATCTTTAAAAGAATAAATAGTGCATATAGCCCTACTGTATATGTTATTATATATAAATAGATATACTTTTATTTTGGGTATAAAGAATAAATAAATCAAAGTCGAAATTCATATCAACATTTACATTTTTATTAGATATGATATCATTTTCTTTGGCATTTCTGATTTTATTTTGCTCATATAGATTAATGGCGTTCAAATGATTCACCTTCTTTTCTGTTCCATCCATCGTCATGACTCTTTGTCTATTGTTTGTTTCCAAAATCTTTTTGCTGCATTTCAAGGTATGTTTAAGGCTAGTTTTACGGTTTTTCTATAGTTAGGTTCTGTATCTTTATGTTCAAATTGTACTTCTTGTTTATCGTTTCTACAAAATAAAGTTTATTCATTTACTTAGCATGTATATTATACTTCGTTAGTCTTTGTATATCTAACATTTAAACTTTTCTAAATAAAGTTTAGTAATAATCATTTATATATTGTCTTATTTATAATATGTTTAACGAAGGAATTTATCCTTTATAATATCTATAACCCATCTTACTTAAATGATTAGTAGAGCTTTTGCTATTTAAACTTAAATAGATATTCAATTGAATTACAACACTTGTACTATAACTAAATTAATTCTTAATACAACATTTTTTTCTATTTTAATTTTCTCTTATTTTAATTAATTTATGTAAACACCCTTACCACCATTTTCATTCAGCAATATGTACATCAAGTCACTTAGACATAAAAAGAACCAAAGTTGAGCTATTATAAGAGAGAGAAAACGATATTTTAGCCAAAAAATGACGTTTGACTAGTAAGTGATAGCTAATACAGTATTTACTTCCCTTCACGGTATATCCACGAACAGACTCGACTTACAATTAACTTTATATTTGACGTTAATCATAGTGAAAACAGATAAAAAATATATTTTGAGAACGTGACGTTAAACCCTATTTTAGAATACAGTTTTCATGATGAAAAGAATGCAATTACGTCTTAAACAAGATGTACCAGAACATATCTTATATACTTATACCATGAATGTGCTCAAGTGCTTTAATGTTAATTAATATAATACAATAATAATAAGACGAAGAATATTATATACCTTTTGAATAATGTCAGCAGTTAAATGTTTACAGATCCCGTAAAATCCTTTAACATAACTTGATGAACAGCGAATTATCCGGCACTAATGGCTTCACACGCCTTCCGAAGCACGGTAGCAGTTCATTTTGTTTGGTTCTTTTGTAATCGTCAAAATTAAACAAACTAATAACGTTTTTTTTATATAATTTACTTCCTCATTGCAGTATCTAGTTTATAGATATAGTGCTTAACACACTTTTAATATTAGTTGACTTGTCTGAACATATAGTAACATAGTTCACGTGAACTTGGGTGGTGTCATGGGGTTTTTGCTTTTTAACGGCATACTAGTAACATAAATTAATCACCGAATTTTTGCAAGTGCTGCTTCCTGACAGGTATAAGTTTGGTAGATAAACTGAATTTGGTAAAGATAGATCATGCATGGCACTGCACTATCTTACTGAAAGAGACAGGTGAGTGGCAAACCATTCATATTAATACAGAAGATTGTGAAGTAAACTTCAAGAGCTTCACTAATTTGAAGCGGTATTGAAATTAACAAACATCCCATAATCTTTGTAAAAACGATAATTCGCTTTTCTCTTTACAATGCATGCCATTGACTCAACGGATTCAGTCAATAGCAGGCCACTATCAAACACGTCAATTAAGATTTATTTTCCGACAATGAACGAAGTCTCCCCATCAACGCCTAAACTGAAAGCATTCCTACTAGCGGAACACGATTTACATTATGACTACGACCGCAGCAGGCTACAGAAAGTTAGTTTTGCTTCAGTTATAACTTACCGAACTTTTAAGTATGTATCCTAGCACTTCAAAAGAATAGAATAATGGCAGTTCAGTCATAAATATGGTCACGGATGTGCTACTAATTTCCATAATCTCAGTTATGTTTACTGCAATAAGAAAAGACAAATCTATAAGTATTTTATATACCGGGTGGTGCAATAGTGTGTCGGCGGAGCTTAGTGTGAAAACTAATAACGCTGCAGCAATGAGACTTTACGTACGTATGTAGTATGCGACTGTGCATTTTCTAATTTTATTTACAAATATACAGGGTGTTCCAAATTTTCGCAACCACATTCAACTGTATAGCAATGTATTTTAAATACATTGCTATACTTTCTAGATATTATAATGATAGCCATTCAAATTATCTTTGCAATGATATATGGATATGTGGACTTCAGACTGTTCGTTTTGATTTTATTGATAATATTGTTAAAATCTTGACAGTTGCAGCATCTAACATTTTAAGCTGTAGTCTGTAAATGCCTCACGTAACTCTTGTGTCTCTAATTTATGGACTAACACGTTATTTGTTTTGAGGTTGAACAAAGTGAATAAATATACAGGGTGTTAAATATGTCGTGTCTAAGTTATCGATCTTTATTGGTTATTTTCTCGTTTTTTTTTAATCTCACCTATAATATTTTTATAAGTCAGCATATGGCCTTTAAAATGGTAACAATAACATAGTACTTATTTCTAGTATTTTCAAAGTTATAGCCCTTTAATGGGATATACTCATGTTTATAACATGCAAAATGCGGGGCATCTTATAGTTGGTTGGCCATGAAAATAAAACAAAGTAATTTTAACAAACACCTGTCTTTTAAATGCTTTATCATTAGTTTTAGAAATACATTTTGAAAATTTTCGATAATAAAACAATCTTAATTTAAAATGTGTTCAAATATATTTCCATTCTGCTCTACACATGCTCTCAACCGTCTCTGTATCGACAGACTTACATTCTCAGCTAAGTTATTCTCACTTAATTGAAGAAAAGCGTTTCTTATTCGTTGCTGCATGTTCTCTGCCGTTATAGGAGCTGTTGCGTAAACAATGTTTTTTACAGTTGGCCACAGAAAGAAATCACAAGGTGTGAGATTTGGTGATCGTGGTGGCCAGCTTATCAAACTTCCTCTCCCAATCCATTTATTGGTGAATACCCTATCTAAATGTGCTCTTGCAGCAGCACCATAATGTGCTGGTACACCATCATGTTAGTACCACAATCTCCTGATGACGTTATCTGGGAGGCCTTCTAATAGCAATGATAAATTATTTTGTATGAAATTTGTGTAGATTGCACAATTTAAAGTATTATCAAAAAAGAATGGACCAATGATAGTGTTTCCTATGATGCCTCCCCATGTGTTAACACTCCATTTTTGTTGATATAAAATGGGCTGAACAAAATGTGGGTTTGTAGTGTCATAATAATGGGTATTTTTTCTGTTTGTGGTTCCACAATTAGCAAATGTTGCTTCATCTGTGAAAAGCACATGATCTAGAAAAGTTATATCGTGTCGTAATTGTAAAAGTAGCCATTCAGAGTACACTAGTCTCCTTTCAAAGTCCGTTTGTAATAAGCCTTGATGATTTTGAATTTTGTAAGGGTGAAACTTATGTTTTTTTAAAATCCTTTTTACAGCAGTGACTTCTATCCCGTGTTGTTTCTAAATTATCCTTGAAGATACGTGCGGATTTTCCACAATGGACTGGACGACTATCACTTCATTATCTTCTGTAATCATAGTCTTACTTCTTTCATGTTCGACGTAATTCACTGAACCCGTTCGAAGAAACCTTATTAACACATTTTCAAACGTTTTACTATCCGGTGCTCTTCGGTCGGGATATTCCATCGCATATGTTCTTGATGCTAAAAATGGATTTCTGTTGCTAGCGCCAATAGCAAATACCATGTCTATGAGCTCCTCTTTCGAAAAATTCATTTTAAAGCAAAAACAACAATAAACTATTATGGTATCTAAATGAGAAATAATGTCATTAAAGCGATATAACTGATAACAAGGTAAATACAACACGTAACAACTACTAACAAACAAACGGAAATTAATAATTCACTAGCCGAACTTAATTTATAACAACAAAACGCAATTACAGAAAAGAGAAAATACAGAAAACGACTTTTTATGGACTTTTGAAGTAGAGATTTGACGTTTGGTTGTACAGCCATTTTTTTTTTTAAACCAAGGCCAACCAAGTATTAGATGCCCCACATATTGCATATTATAAACATGAGTATATCCCATTAAAGTGTTATAACTTTGAAAATACTAGAAATAAGTACTATGTTATTGGTACCATTTTAAAGGCGATTTTACAAGGAATATGCTGACTTATAAAAATATTATAGGTTAGATTTAAAAAAACGAGAAAATAACCAATAAAGATCGATAACTTAGACACGACATATTTAACACCCTGTATATTTATTCACTTTGTTCAACCTCAAAACAAATAACGCGTTAGTCCATAAATTAGAGACACAAGAGTTACGTGAGGCATTCTACCCATTTACAGACTACAGCTTAAAATGTTAGATGCTGCAACTGTCAAGATTTTAACAATATTATCAATAAAATCAAAACGAACAGTCTGAAGTGCACATATCCATATATCATTGCAAAGATAATTTGAATGGCTATCATTATAATATATAGAAAGTATAGCAATGTATTTAAAATAAAAAAGTTGAATGTGGTTGCGAAAATTTGGAACACCCTGTATATTTGTAAATAAAATTAGAAAATTCACAGTCGCATACTACATACGTACGTAAAGTCTCATTGCTGCAGCGTTATTAGTTTTCACACTAAGCTCCGCCGACACACTATTGCACCACCCGGTATAAATGTCTTCATGTATAATAATAATAATAATAATAATAATATCTTTATTGTCATCAATTCAAAAGAACATTGACATTGTCATTAAAAAAAAAAATACACAGATCAGGTACAATATATAACACTTGTCAAACAATAAAATCGTTAATGCTGTAGAAGGCTCCTTCCAACAGATAAAGTTTTAATTGCTTCTTAAATGCACTGAGATTTGTACCGCTTAGCGATTTTAAATTAGCCGGCAATGCATTATAAACCTTTACCGCCATGTACCTCGGAGATCTTTCATAAAATTTGGAGTGATGTAGCGGGACAGAAAAGTCATTATTATGACGCGTCACCATAGTGTTGTAGATCTGATTATTGCGCTTGTATTTATCTGTATTTTTGAGCAAGAAGATAATCAATTCATAAATATATAACGAGGCAACCGTCATTATATTCATTTCCCGGAACAGAGGTCTGCAACTACTACGTGAGGAAACACCCCTCATGGCTCTTAACATACGTTTCTGAATAATGAAAATATCGTTAAAGTATGTAGATGATCCCCAGAAAATGATCGCATATCTTAAACGTGACTCGATACAACCATAATAGAATAATCTCAGGCTCTCCAAAGAGACAACCCTACTCAGCATACCAATAGCATACAACATGGGATTCAATTTTTTAGATAGACCCACGCAATGCTCACCCCAACGCAGACACCTGTCCACCGTCAAACCCAGAAAGACGGACGACTCACTCTCCGTCAATGATTTGCCCCCCAAGCTCAAACACAAACTGTAATCCAAATTTTTAGTTTTGGAGAAGGTGACAATATTTGTCTTATCTGCATTAAGAATGAGACGGTTTTTTAATGACCAGGACTGCATATCAGCAATCACACGCGATGCCAACACAACGAGCTCCTCTTTACATTTAGCTGTTATTACACATGAAGTGTCGTCCGCGTACTGTGTAATAGTACAATAGCTCATGTGATTCTGTAAGTCACTGACATAAATTAAAAAAAGAGTAGGGCCGTGAATGGATCCCTGCGGTATGCCCCTACCCATAGACGCCAATTTGGAAACATTGCTCTTAATTGTGTCGCCCACCCTGCCAACAATTGCGGTAACGTGAGATCTACCACTGAGATAAGATCTGAATAAGTCGAGCGCCGCCCCCCTAACGCCATAGCGTTCCATTTTATACAACAGGATATCATGATCCAACAAATCGAATGCTTTAGTCAAATCAAAAAACATTCCCACCGCATAACAATCACTATCGACCGCACAATATAAAGAGTCTAATACATTATACATAGCGTCTTTCGTGGATTTTCCAGATATGAACCCAAACTGGGCCGAATTAATTATTTTACATTTGATCAAAAATGATTGCAGACGCAAGTTAATTACTTTCTCGAAGATCTTACTGAATGCTGGCAATAGAGATATAGGCCTGTAGCTAGCAACATCGCCACTAGATTTACCCTTCTTCAAACACGGTATCACCTTAGCGATTTTCAATCTGTTCGGAAATATTCCGTTGACTAGTGATAGGTTGATTAAATAAACCAAAGGTTCCACTATATGGTCAATGACCAAAGATAATAAACAGTATGGAATATCATCCACACCGCTAGACTTCTTAGCAGACATTTCCCTAATAATCCTTCCAACTTCCAATGCATCAGTCGGTTCAAGAAAGCAACCGATAGCATTTGGCCCGATACTCACATGCCCCGCTCCAGCATCAGAACACAGCCCCGTGGCTGAGCCACTAAAATAAGTATTCAGTAAATCAGCCACAAGTGATGGGTCAGTGATAATTTCCCCCTCCCCATCGCAAAGCTGAGTTTCCCTATTTTGCTTCTTTTTTGTTTCTCTGTTAATGATATTCCAAGCAGTGCCCAGTTTATCGCTAGAAGAGCCAATTAGCCCACTATAATAATCGCGCTTAGTATCACTAATTAGTTGGTTGTAACGTTCTATGCTCATTTTATAACAGTTACTTAAGTATTCGTCATTATGTGTTTTAGACAATATATATAAATCTTTTAGATTACTGGCCATCTGTCGCAGAGTGCTATTATACCACGGGATGTGAGTGCTTGATCTAGTTTTACATCTTTTTAGTGGAAAAGATTCATTGAAGCAGTAAAGAAACGTATCATAGAAAACATTGAAACCAAGATCCAATTCCGCGGTCTCGAACACCCCCCTCCAAGACTCATTTGACAACATGAACTGAAAAGTCGCCCTACTGCCGTCAGTGAAACAACGCCTTTCAGAGAACAATGGAGGCTCGACAGTGTCCTTACACCGACAATCCATCGACAACAGCTGATAACAGTGATCCGAGATATCCTCATCACCCACCCTAACACTCAACTGTGATGCGTCAATATTTGCAAACACATTATCAATCAATGTAGAAGTCAAAAAAGTCGTTCTGGTGTTATCCTGAACAAGGGGGATCATACCAAACGACGCAAATAATTCCACAACACTATCAGACAATCTGTTTCCCGCATTAAAGTTAATATTAAAGTCTCCACACACGAACATTAGATTTTTCAAAGGGTTGCCAAATTCAAGAATCTGTAGCAGCTTTTCCCGAAAAACGCATAAATCGCCCGAAGGTGCCCTATATACACAGATAATAAGTATACGTATCCCATTTGTTTTAATAACTATACCGCAATACTCGAAATCTTTTTCTATCGGGTTAACATCGCAAATCAGTGGCATAGCCCCAACACCATCTTTGGCAAGCACTAAAACCCCACCACCCCTGTTTTTCGTTCGACAAAATGCATTCACTAAACTATAATTTGAAACACCCAAATATTGTAATTCCGGATCCACAAGCCAATGCTCAGACAAACAAACTATCGGTGGGTACTTTAGAGACTGAAAAAGCAAATTTAATCTATCCACTTTATACTTAACACTACGTACATTTAAATGAAAAACACCCAGCATTATGCAATCCTTACTGCATTCAGTATTGATTGAAAATTTGACCCCCCCCACGTTTGTATCTCGCCTATTCGAAGAAGCCTCCACAGCACCAACATCGGGTACAATATATATCAAATTACTAAACCTATTGCTACATGAAACAGCAGAAGCATAGTCATAATTTACAATAATACTTGCTACATGATTGACCAACTTAGCTTTACCCGATCTGCGATAAATAAATATCAGGTCTTATGTATACTTACAAAAAAATAAATATATATTCAAGTATGTACTAAAATATATATAATTCCCATTACTGCCAGTTACTTTAACGGGAATTTATAGTTGTTATACATGTTTTCTAATTCCGCGGTGCACCTTAAAAATCACGTGCTAATAAAATAGGTGATTTTATTGCGTTATCTATACCGAGCACATGTCATACTTAATTATTTGACTGATTTGACATTTATTTTGTATACCGGGTGTCAACGAGATCATGTATCAGCACGCCATTTATTTATTAGTTAAAATAAATATATATGAGTGATTGGTGGGCTTCTTCAGGTACACTCAGTTTTTCTATAGCACGTCCGGTCAAACCAGAAGTGACGTTAATTTTGAATTTTTAAATACAACATTTATTATTTCTGTTCATATTCTGAATTAAGAAACGTATTTTTCACATTTACACGCATTGGCGAAGGAAACATGTATTTCACGTTGAAATTACTAAAGAAAATGATTTTTTTTTCATTTTCAAATGACAGGTACTTTTTTTTTTTAAATAGTAACACCTATTTTTTATTACAGTGCCATATTGGCATAATGTTTAACTTTCAAGTGATATAAAATATGCTGTGGTTTAGTGGTAGACAGGTAGTACAAAATATAAAATGTTTTAAAAGTAGTGTAATTCCAAACCAACAGAGCAATTGCACGTCAAATGAAAAAAACACAGTTATCATAGGAAATAAACGTCACCTGTAAACAACTAACAGGCTGTGAACTGTCAATACAAGTTGATTGATAGTTCACGTTATTTTTGTGTATTGTTTAAAAGTTATTATATAGTTGTACTGTAAACAATACATATTTGGTAATGTATACTCGAAATGAAAAAGTTGATATTCTTTTAATTTATGGAGAATGCCGTAAAAATTCAAGAGCCGCTACAGCGCTCTATGCACAGCGGTTTCCAGACCGACAGCACCCACCCCCAAATTATTTTATAAGAGTAGAATCTCAATTCAGGAGCGAAGAAGACGATCCACAAAATAATAATGTAAAGCTTATTGTTGACGAAGCAACAGAAATTAATGTACTCGCCTTAGGTGAAGTTGATAAAACGGTTTCCCTCCGACAAATCGGTCGCGAGTTAACTATCAGTTATGAATCTGTGCGAAAAATTCTAAAGAAACATAACTACAAATCTTTCAAGTATCAGATCAACCAACACCTGTTCGAAACCGATTTTGTAAGAAGATTAGAATTTTGCAACTGGGCTGTAGATAATATCCGAAGAGACGGTAATTTTACTGGTAACATTATTTTGTGCGATGAATCAAGATTCTCAAATCTTGGATTATTTATTTAACCGACAAAACACGAGATACTGGGCGCAGGAAAATCAGCGATTGTACAGACAAGGTAACCATCAAGTGAGTTTGGTTTTAATGTTTGGCTGGGAATGATTGGGGACGTTCTTTTGCCTCCTATAATTTTTGACGGACATCTAACTTCAGAGAGATATTTGGATTTTTTAAATAATGAAATTAATGACTCTTTAAATTATTTACCAAGGGAGCAAAGATATGCTGTATTTTTTCAGCAGGACGGCGCACCACCTCATAATTCACGACTCGTTAGGGATTACTTAAATCAAACTTTTGGTGACCTCTGGATGGTACCAATGGGCCAGTCAGGTGGCCTCCTAGATCACCGGATTTAACACCATTAGATTTCCATATCTGGCCATATTGAAAGAAAAAGTATACACTGTACAATCTACTACTCGCGAAGAACTGGAAGCACAAGTGAGGCAAGCAATAAATAATATAACCAAGCACCAGTTACATAATTATGTGAGGGAATTTATATGATGTGTTAATTTATGTAGAGATCAGGAAGGGCGACATTTTGAACATTTATAATAAATACCTAAATAATAATAACTTACATCTAGCTCCTTTCAATAATACTCATAACATAGATTTTGTAAATTACTGTTTTGGCTATTGTTGTGTTACTAATAGTTTTAATCCAAACATTGAACATGTGTGTATCTTTGCTTAATATCTAGTAGTTGATTAAATTTATGGAAGTCGTTTATTTCTTATGATAACTGTGTTTTTTTCATTTGAAATGTAATTGTTCTGTTGCTTTGGAATTAGACTATTATTAAAACATGTTATATTTTGTACTACCTGTCTACCACTAAACCACATCATATTTTATATCACTTGAAAGCTAAAAATTATGCCAATATGTCACTGGAATAAAAAATAGGTGTTACTATTTTAAAAAAAAAGAGTACCTGTCATTTGAAAATTAAAAAAAAAATTATTTTATTTAGTAATTTCAACGTGAAATACATGTTTCCTTCGCCAATGCGTGTAAATGTGAAAAATATATTTCTTAATTGATGGTAATTTGATGGTTTTTGCATTTCGACAATTGTTGCGAAGCAGTTTCACTTTAATGGATAATTTTAACAGATATCGCTCTTTGACAGAAATGTCAAAAGTTAACCTGCACTAGATGGCAAATTTTCAGAAGAAACAGAATATGAACAGCAATAATAAATGTTGTATTTAAAAATTCAAAATTGACGTCACTTCCGGTTTGACCGGAAGTGATATAGAAAAACTGAGTGTACCTGAAGAAGCCCACCAATCACTCATATATACGGTCCGAATTTCAAAGTTTTATTTTAACTAATAAATAAATGGCGGGCTGATACATGATCTCGTTGAGACCCGGTATATTACAACCTGTTTGTTTACTTAATACCTTTTAATGGCCGGCTCATTAGAATTCTCAGCCTTTTCATTGCGTTTACTACATATTTACTCTAATATATTCTAAAGGTGATAATGAATGCAAATAGAAGCTATACGACGCTTAAGAAGATGAAAATTGATTACATAAAATATAACTCAAAGAAAATTTCAAAAATACTTAATAATTTTGCGTTTAATATTTCAGATGACGCGAAAAGAACCGTTTTTAGATTCTAATGGAAAAATACCAGAGCTGAAGAATATCAGCATGGGTCGCTAATATTGACAAGTTTGAAGTTGGTTTGGTTCACTTTTTAAAGAAATTTTCGGAAGAAGTATAATGTGTCTGTAATTGATTTACACTGCAGCAATATGCATTTTAGGGACTTTTGCGTTTTACAATTTTTACCTCTGGGTGAATTTAAATTAATTGTCAACTTTAACATTAGAATCACATTAGCACAGTTTAAAGGGCTTTTTAGCAGTGACTTTGAAAATTATCGTCATAAAGTAATCAACTTTATCATCAAATTGTTGTGTCTCTCTATTAAGTTGCCAACTGTATGTTACATTATAACTACATACACTACGTCTCCCCTCTTACACAAAATCTTTAAATTTAAGAGGTTTTTTAATTACTCGACCGCTGCGTGTCGTAACCTGTAAATTGTTATTTAAAGTTTCGTTACCACAAGCAGAGTCTGTCTCAGTTTCTAATTTAACATTAACTAATCCTTCATTAGTATTACTTATGTCTGATTGACAATTGTCATCCAAAGGTTTAGGTTCTAATTTATACATGTTACCTGATCTTCTCAAATGAGTCGAGTTGCGTCTGAGTAATTCTCCATGCTTATCTTCTACCATATAAGATCTTGAAGTGTTGTGTTTTTCCACGATCCTTGCTTGTTCCCATATTTTATCCTTATACACTCGTACATTTTCTCCCTTCCGAAATTCCTTCCTTTTTCTGGCATTTCTATCATGATAACCTTTATATCTATTTTGTCGATCTCTTAACATTTTAGGAACTCCATAAGGAACTTTTGATTCTAATAGTTTCTTATGTACTGGAATTTTTGTTCGCATTCTCCTATTAAATAACAGTTGAGCTGGTGACAAATTTAATCCAGAAATTGGTGTATTACGATATTCTAATAGTGCTGCCTAAAAATCTGTATTTCTTTCTTTACATTTTCGTAACATTTTCTTTGCAATTCCTACGGCTCTTTCCGCTTGTCCATTGCTTCTCGGATATCTAGGAGAACTAGTTATAATCTCAAAATTCCACTGCTTAGCAAATGTTTTGCACTGAAATGAGTTGAAAGGCATATTCTCACAAATTAATTCTTTGGGTATACCATGAGTAGTGAATACTATTTTAAGTTTTTCGATGACTTCTTCTGCAGTTTTCTTCTTTAATGGTACTACCTCTAACCATTTCGAATAATAGTCTTGCAGTACTAAAAAATCACTACCATCAAAATATAAAATGTCGCAACCCACTTTATTAAAGGGTATATTTGGTATATTATGAGGTATTAAAGGTTCTTTGCAATTGCGATGAAGATAAAATGTCGCAACCCACTTTATTAAAGGGTATATTTGGTATATTATGAGGTATTAAAGGTTCTTTGCAATTGCGATTTTGAAATTTCTCGCAAGTAGTGCATTTCCCTATAAGATCTTCTATCTCAGTCATTAATCCAGGCCAGTACACCAACTGCCTAGCTCTATTTTTTGTTTTTACTATAGGTACTTAAATGTGCTTCATGTAACAAATTTAATATGTATTGTCGTAATGCTGTTGGCACAATAACTCTATAATTCATAAATAACAGTCCATCTTCACACGTTATTTCATTTTGTAATTTGTAATATATTTTGGTCTCTTCAGTCATATTATTTCTTGATAATGGCCAACCATTATTATGGTATAATTTGAGTTGCTGTAAAGTTGTGTCTAATTCAGTTTCTCTTTGAAATTCTTTTCGTTTTTCGTCTGTTATGTTTAAGCTCGTACTGACTGAATGGACAACTTCACTAATTCAGTCATCCTTACAATCATTATCTTCGATGCTGGATCTAGATAATAAATCAGCTATATGCATATATTTACCTGGTAAGTATGTAACATCTAACTCATAGTTACATAATCTTATATTCATTCGTTTTAGTCTATTTGAAGCTATATCACATACTTTTTTATTTAACAAACTTACTAGTGGCTTATGATCAGTAAGTACTTTCCGACCATATATATAATTGTGAAATTTCTTTGTAGCGAAAACTATACTCAGTAACTCTTTTTCTATTTGAGCATAATTTATTTCTGTATCTGTTAGACTTCTTGACGCAAAACCAACAGGTTTATTTTCTTGCATCAAACAACAACCAATACCATTTTTTGAAGCATCTGCTTGAATAGTTATTTCCTTTTTGACATCAAAATTTCCCAAAACAGGTGATTTACTAACTCTCCACTTGATTGCTTTAAGAGCTTCAGTATGGCAAGGTAACCAATTAAATATTACATTATTTCTTAATAATTGGCGTAACGGTGCGGTAAGTTCTGCTAAATCTGGTGTGAACGGTCTTAAAAAATTGACCATGCCCAATATACTTTGCAGTTCTTTCTTATTTACTGGATCCTTGATCTCCAATAATGCCTTAACTCGGTTCGGATCTACCTGTTTACCATCTTTCTTAAATATATGTCCCAAATATCTTACCTGTTCCTTCTTGTATTGTATTTTTTGTTTATTAAATTTAATACCACTATCTCTAGCTCTGTCAATGATTTCCTTTAAAATTTTATCATGCTCTTCTTCACTGGAATCTGATATTAATAAGTCATCATAGTATATCAAAACTCCAGGAATGTCTCCAAATTGCTTACCATTCATATTTTGAAAATACTCTGGAGCCATACTAAGACCAAACGGTAAACAATTAAATTTCCAACATCCAAACATGGTGCTAAACCTACACAATTCACTAGATCTTTCATCTAATTTAATTTGCCAAAACCCTTCTTTGAAATCGAGAACAGTGAATAGACATTTACATGCTAATTGCTCACTGATTTCTTCTAATGTGGGAATTAATACATTTGGTTCTCTTTTTATAACTAAATTCAAATCCTTCGGATCGAAACATAGTCTTACAGATTTATCTGGGTTTTCTACAATAACCAAGTTGCTGACCCAACCTTTAGGCTTTTCCACATGACTAACAATACCTCGCTTTTCTAAATCAAGTAATTTTTCTTTTAATTTATCTCTAATAACAATTGGTATACGACGAGGTGGATTAACAATTGGTTTTGAGCCCTCTTTTATTTGAATAGTACATTTTTGTTTATAACTACCTAGACCCTCAAAAACATCAGAATTTTCCTTGATAAATTCTTCCTTATTTTTAAACTTAGATACTACATCTATTCTACTAAGTAAATTTAAACTCACACAAGAATCTAGTCCTAAAATTGGTGTTACATTTTCTTTTACAATTATAAAATTACTTAACGCTTGTATATTTTTCATTGTTTGACAATTTAATTGTACTATACCTACAGAATTTATTTTCGTACCTCCAAAAGCAACTAGTGTTATATCTGTATCTACTATTTTTGCATTAGAATTGATATTTTTAAACAAATGCTCTGGTATTATATTTACTTGTGAACCAGTATCTAATTTAAATTTAACAAATGTATTTTCTAGTTTCAGTTGTTCATACCAAGTTTCTACATTATTAACATTTACATTATCAATAATATCTATACATGGTTCATCAACTTCAATTTCTCTTACATTTTTTACTCTACAACATTTTGCAAAATGATTTTCTTTGTTACACTTTTTACATTTTTTTCCAAAGGCTGGACATTCTCGAGCACTATGCCATGTATCACACCGATAACACTTAAACTTATTTATCTTTTTATTTTCACTTACTTGATTACGATCCCTTGCTTTACTGACTTCTTGATCTTCTGAGTTATTCTTGCTGTGTCCTCTTGCTAATTTCTGTCTATGTACTACTTCAATACTTTTATCTTGTAGTATTTGTACCTGGCTCCTTGTAAGTTCAGCTGCTTTCGATAACATAACTCCTTCATCCAAGGTTAGTTTATCCTCACGAAGAAGTAATGATTTATCTCGAATACCTAATACAATTCTATCTCTTACCATTTGATCCTTGAGATTTTCGAATTCACATGTATTTGCCAACTTCTTTATATCTACAAAAAATTGCTCAAACGGTTCACCTTCTTTTTGTTCTCTCTTGTTAAACAGGAATCTCTCATACACAGTATTTTTCTTTGGGGTCGCATAATCTTCAAATGCTTTCAAAACCTTATTATAATCTTTCTTTTCCTCTTCTCCAAGGGAAAAAGTGTTGAATACTTCAATGGCATCTTCACCCATTATATTCAGAAGAATAGCTATTTTTACTTCTGAATCTAGCGACTCTTTTTCTGTGGCTTTCATATACCATGTGCTTGCAGGCGACCTGCGTATAGGGCTTACTGTAAGATAAAACGACGACACCGAGAGTTTGTATGAGTTTGTATGAGAAAGCAATATACAAACTGCAGTACAGCTGCTATCTATCCTCGTTGCCCTGCTTAAACGGAGAGTCAGCCTAGCCCGTTCTAGCCTCAGCGTAAATCTACTCGAATTCCCTCTTTTCCAACACTACACTCGACCAAGGAGCAGTTTGTATATTGCTTTTTCGTACTAACTCATACAAACTCTCGGTGTCGTCGTTTTATCTCACAGTAAGCCCTATACGCAGGTCGTCGGCAAGCACACTGTATATGTGGAAACTCTGCTTAAGTTTACGCCAGTTTTCACTTATGTTGCCATTTAACTCAAAATTTTTGGGCGGCTTAAATCCCTCCATTCTAACCTCACTCTATAAAATTTTAAAACTTAGCGGCTTGCTTTCTTAAATTTATAAAATGTATGTGTATCGTGGTTCACTTTTCTGACTGCGCCATGTTGTGTCTCTCTAATCATACACTATTGTTTAAGAGATCATTTATTTAAATATATTTATTACAATACACGCTGGTGTGCCAGGTAACTTCTATAACTCAAGTTGCCAACTGTATGTTACATTATAACTACATACACTACACAAATGAATTCGAAATTACAGATTATTAGAGGAGAAGGGCCGAATGTGAGCTACCATTTTGTTTTTTGTTTTAAATTTTAAAAATTTCTTGCAATTGAACTAAAATTTCAAACGTACTGATATGCACGTAAATTATGTATGTACAGTATGTATACGTTTAAGGCTTTAAACATATTCTTCGTTCAAAACAATGACAATTTAAGAAAAAATAGAAATTATCCATAATTTTTATTTTTGACCTTGTTGTTCATAATATGGGCTAGTGCAAAAAAATACCAACAGACATAGTGTAAAGAAAAGTGAAGCTTTTACTTAACAAGATAAAGAGCATTAGGTGCATATGTACAATTCTTTCACTTCCAACACATTAAGCACTGGATCCGTAATTCCCCTTCTCTGTCATGTAGAAAGCTGCTACATTTTCATTATCTGAAAAAGTTTCGACAATTTTGTCCAAATCATTATCTTCGTCAGATGGTATAAATCAATGTGGATGCTCATCTGAATCAGAGTACACAATCGTCTTTTGCTTCATTGTTTGCGTTATTTTAGATTTATCGGGTTTATGTAAGGAATCTTCCGTCTTTTTTATAGGGAGCCGATATGATGATTTGAGTCTTGGATGCTTTTTGCTCACGGGCTGACACATTCCTTTTTATTGAAGGCAAGAGCAAAATAAAAAGGAGATACGAGAGTCTTATCGTTCAATGATGTTTCCTCCTGATTCTGATCACTGTCTTTATAACACCCTGAACGAGGTTCAACTATCACATTAACAAGCAAATTTTGTCTTCTTGGGGACGCTAAACGACATTCCACATCTACGGATTGAAGTTTGTTTGAAGACCAATCTGATGTCATACTGCAGTTTGCCATTAACTGAAAATTCGGTGGTCAGCCATTTCTAATGATGTCAAAGGACTTGTGCGAATGCAATTTATGTAATGACCGTTTAACACTAGAAGAACTGGCGAATCTTCTGTTGGTTTTACTCTATAAAATGTGTAAGCCAGTCATGTAATAATATTTTGCTGAGTTCAGCCATTGGGATATACGGCATATATTGTCTCATGTTGTACACCCCGAATCAGTTGATATTGCGATTTTTCCACGGAAAAACTAGCAGTGGAGGAATATACTGACCACTAGCACTCATGCAAGTCACAAGAGTAACGGGAGACCCTTTTCCAAATAAAGTTAATGAAGCTATTTGGCGTTTACCCTTCCTGTCCACAACTCAGTAACTTTACTCTGCACTAGGGACAAACCAGTTTCAACGATATTGTAAATTCTATGAGGATAGAAATGTAGACTAGATATTCAGTTGTAAGATTATTCAAAAATTGTTTCACGTTATCTCTCTTGAATCTCAATGCCCTAGCAGAAGAAGTTCCTGTGAGTCGTCGAGTTGACAAAGGGCGACTGTGCCGGTGAAAGATCGCATCCAATCATGAGCGGCTTGCAATGCAATTTTTTGGTAGAATGCTTTATTTTAATTCTACATTGTAAGCCAGTAAGCCGTCTTTCGTCACTTTTGGATAGTCTTTTGTAGCGTAGTTCTAAGTACTTCAATATTCTGGCAGCCATTTTATATGTATGATCAGCTTCTATTCCACGTGACATATCCGCCTCATTCCACCTTTTCGTTAAAACCTTGGACTCATATTTCACAGTGTTCATGACAGTTGGGAAAGAGCAGGCAAATAATATTATCTAAACTTATTATGAGCAGTAGTTTCGATATTTCACTAGTTGTGTGTGTCACGTGAATATTTAATTAGCCCATATTACCTGCATTGCCCATTTCGAACCTTCTCCAAAAACAAAAATCAAACTATCTCCTTTGTATATAGATATTTATTTAAGATTTCAGAAAATCACAATTAAATTAATTAAAATAGTGTAGGAATGTCATTATAGTTTTTATTCAAGAAATTAATATCAGAATAAGACGTATATATCAAGTAAATATTCACAACAAAGTGTTTTCCGTAACTTCAGTGGGAAAAATATATGATGTCGGAAACCGTTCAATGGATTGGCCCGAAGTATACTCGATATATGCTATCAATAATTACGAACGTGTAACACATCAATGGCAATAAATACATAGACTATATAATGTAAATAACGTAATAACTGTTTGTAACATTTACATATTGATGTCTTTATAAATTTTTGTACATTATAATTGACATAAACACGTCAACATGTAAAAAAATATTTGTTTACATGTCAAGCGAGAGATGTATCGTTTAGTCGCAAGAGGCAGTTAAGTAAACATGCATTTGAAGAGGTGGAATCGGAATCAGTACCGAGCATGCCCGTAGTTTTTGTGAGACAGAATGTTAATATAATGCGGGACATCATGATTAGATCGGATGAAGCAGGTGAAAACCGCTCTTAATAACAATAAACACTTATACTTATAAATTATTAAAAATTATTTTTAGTAGGAACTTAGAATAATTTTCAATAAATTTGAACTAGTAAAAATTTTAAGAAGTATTTGATGTGGACTTAGAATAATTTTCAATAAATTTGAACTCATACATATTTTAAGCGACAAATATTATTGAAGAACCAGAATGCTTTTAGTCTAACACGCGATGGCCTAACACTATGCGTTACGGTGGAACATTTTGGTAGTTGTAATAATTTTGTTTTATATTAAATAAAAGGATTTATTTTAAATTTGGATATAAGTATAGACACTTTATGTTAGCAAATCTGTAGAAGGTCAAAAGTATCAAATTTATTTAAGCATTTTCTTCTTTTTAGTGTATTTTTCTTTCATAATTTGAATAAGCATTTTTACAAGTTATATTAATTTTTTTTGAAATGGATGAGTTTAAACAATTATATGAAGAATTAAGGTAGTTTAATTGTGTTTAATTTTTTTTTTTTTTTGTATATAGTGTTGAACCGAATTTTATATGGTGGTTTATGCTGGAGTTTAACGAGGTTGTTAATTTTTTTTTTATTAATGAATGTACTTTCATAATTTACAATTTTTGTTTGAGCTTGTGCATCAAGGTTTGACGTGTAGGGTAATTTTGGTCAGGAATGTATACAACGAGTCAAGCAATTAATTAACTCGTAGTGTGGAGCCTTGATTAAACCTAGTGACACGAATTTGTTTTTTTTTTTGGTGATACTGTTTGGGCGCGAGAAAAGGCGCTGGGCGGTAGTAATCAGAACAGAGTCAATACCTTGAAACACATTTAAGCATTTCAATAAAATTTTAAATAGATATATATTAAGGGGTGGACACGTTGTTGTGTATGTTAGGGGTGTGTCCAACGAGTCAAAAGACGAACTCGTAGAACGCAACCCTGGTGTACCAATCTGCGTGAAATTGTTTTTTTTTTTGGTGATACTGTCTGGGAGTGAGAAAAGGCGCTGGGCAGTATTAATCAGAACAGACATAATGTGTATATAATTATAACCGGTGTAAGTCATAATTTTTTTGTGTTATTTGTTATTTATCCAGTGTAAGTCACGACATTCAATTAAAATTTTGATTTGTTGATTGCATTGGTTTAATTAATTGTAAACAGACCCAATAAAAGTGTTTGGTAGAATGTTTTAATTTGTTTTATATCATTATTATTATTATTATTATCATAACATGCAATGTTTTATTTTCGAATATCAGAATTTATTTACCTTTGTTTGTAAATACATCTGTGTTATTCTTATTAGTATTTTAATAAATTATGTTTATGTTTTTTTATTTACTTTATCTGACCTTGAGAAACTTAAAAGCATTCACTTTAGAGGAAGAACATCTTTCTATTTTATGCCCCTAAGAGAAAGTATAATTAGTGTAACCCAAACTTAGCTAGTGAAGTGCGAAGTTGCTTAACCTACATTTCTGCAGAAATTATGGGATCCTAGTCTCGCATAAAGCCTAGTACTAGGATATATGCTTGATTCTGCCCTAATTTGATAATAAGGCATTTTAATAATATTACAAAATCATCAATCTGCAAGAGTCACAGCAATATGTTTCTTCAAAAAAAAAAAATTAAAAAAAACCGTACAGGCACCACAGGTAATAATTATAAAATTTATTGTACATCAGAAAATGCATCTAGATGCATAAAAAGCGTGTACAAAATTTCACAAAACGATCTAGGGTAATACCAAAGTTCTAAAAAAAAAAAAAATTTTTAAACTTTAGCATCCTACAGTTCAAAAGTTAATACATTTAGGACATATGTTCATAAGAAGTTTTTTTCACAAAATGGGCCCAAAAATACCCCCCTTAAATATTAGCATGTTATTAAGAAACATATTATTATGATATATTGGAGTTGAGTATCGCAATTTCTTAACTTGAACAAAGTTCAACAATATTCCAAATACGGGGCAATTATCTATTTATATAGCATGAGCCTTATTTATGTTGATTTATTTTGACCTATTCTAGTTAAATAATCTTTTTTGACATTTTATTTAGTATATTATTTTCTTAAATTTAAATTATGAACTATAATTATTCATAAATATTTTTTAAAACTTATTCTTTCTAAATAATTAGTATCTTTTGTTGTTATATTAATATTAGATTAACGCACTACCAATTTAATTACATTTACTTGTATATATTCTATGCTATTGGTACACAACTTTATTTATATAATAACAGCAAGTCTCAAATTCATTTTTTCCATGACATTAAGCAATTTTCGCTAACATACAACATCGAGCCACACATAATATCATTTATAGAAGTATAAAATATTACAAACCACAAAATACCTACATGAATGTTCAAGTTTACTGAAGACCACTTATTTAATTCGCAAATAAAAAGTTTCAATTGCCAATGGCAAACATCAACTGGATAAAAAGTCTGCCTTACATTAATAATGATTACAACTTTTGAACAAAACATTAGAATAAATTATCATAAGTATACATATATACATTTATACGTAAACGTATAAGCATATATGTAAATGTATGAATGCACATCTACCCTAAGCAAGCATTGTGAACAACAACATGCAGACAGCTGTTTCGACCTTACATTGGTCTCATCAGTGCATGACCGTGTTATTCACAATGCATTAACAACTTAGATCACCTAATAATGTCAACTTACGCACCAAATGCCATGAGAAATTCCCAGCGGCATCTGTTACACAAGCGCGACATCGCAAGGTAATGTTACCCTCCCGTAGTACTACTACTAATCAGGCAACTGTAGATATACGTGCATTCAATGAAAACGCCATAGGTGGCGTTCCTATATTGTATTGTTACATTGATTAGAATAAATGTGTAAGTTGTTAATGTGAGTAAATTATAATTGTGCATATGATTTAAAAGTGTTAATGTACAATGTCGTTTCCTTAACTTACCATCGTGGTAACAATTTGACGTTAATTGGCCCGCCTTTCCACAGATATTCACCACAAAGATAGCCAGTAATAAGTATTTCCTAGAAGTAACAAGCGCATAACAAGTAGCTAAAGAGCTGCAGAAATAAAATAGCCTGATGTAACTCGTAACCAGGTTAAACATAATAGACGTACAAAAGATTTTAACTTTTTTTTTTTTTCATTATCAGAAACATATTTGTATATGAACAAAAGGAAAAATTAATTAATGAGACGTTCGATACAGGAATAGGAATAAATTATTATTCTTATCACGGTCGATATATTTAATATTATTAAACAGAATTTTTTTTAAATAGCAAAGTTGTACAGTTTTAAATGCTGATTAATGCTCCTTTAATTATAAAATATATCAAAAACAAAATGATATATGAAGGTTATTCTTTTTACTTAGAAACATTAATGGCCAATATTTAGATAAAATTCAAAATAACGGATTTTCGATACATTGGAGTCATCTTTCACTTTTAATAAGGATCTTATTGAACTTTTACACAATTTGACAGAATTGCGTTCATTTATACCAAATAAACGATTGAAAGATATTTGAGTTTAGCGCGATGTTATATTAGTATTTTGTGTTTTACACAATTGGCAATACATTGTACGAAAATGTATTGAAAAATTCTTGGCTTACTATAGAAGCAAACAAAATTTGATTGTCAACATATTTTATTATTCAACATACTCTTCTCTTAATTGGATACATTTATTACATCGAACCTGCAAGACCTCTTTCAAAAAGAAATTTTTATCTTGCTCTGCAAACCAAGCCACCTTTTATTACTTCTTCGTTGGAAACAAAATTACGATCTTTTAAACTTTTTTTCAGTTGAGGAAAGACATGATAGTCGAACGGAGCAGATCTGGTGAATAAGAGGGCTTTTCGAGTACTTCGAACCCTAAATCACGAATTGTTAGCTTGCTACATGCGATTTGTGTGCAGATGCATTTTCCTGCAAAACAAAACACCTTTGGACAACTTTCCGCCACTTCTCACCATAATTTTTTCTCGTAGAGTGGTCAGTAACGTCGAATAGTGTTCATCAGTTATTGTTCTACTCTTATCCATAAAATCAATCATGATTACTCCATGGAAATCCCAAAAAACTGAAGCAAGAACTTTTCAAGCAGATTTTTGAACACGACACTTCTTAGACCTTGGAGGACCGGAGTGTCTCCATTTCATCCATTGCTGCTTTATTTCTGGGTCGTAGAAATGTACCCAAGTTTCATCCATAGTAACAAAACAGGGCTTAAGAAGTCTGCATTTTTTCAAACCGAGCACAGATAGAACGCGATGCTTACACCCTTGCACGTTTCTGGTCAACAGGCAGACATTCGAGGATCCATTTTGCAGACATTTTTCTCATGTCCAAATCGACGTGAGCTATATGAAATATTCAGTAGCTCAGACATTCGTTTTAGCCCAATTCGACGATCTGACAAAGTCATGTCATGAACTGCATCAGCATCTTCGGGGACGGACACAGAAACTAGCCTTCCCGATTGGTGATCTTCTTCAATGGAAAATTTACCCCTTTTGAAGCTTTCAATCCAATTTTTCACGGTCGCATAAGATGGACATTGATCGCCAATGACATTAAGCACATTTTCGTAAATATGCTTATCCCTTACCCCTTCAAATACAGGTACTTGATGATGGCTTGATACTTAAATTTTTTGATTTTCAAAATTTCGGTCGACATCCTTTTTTTTCAAATTTTAGTGCGCAAATTTGGTTTGACTTTTTGACGTGAAACTTTATACTGTCACTTCTAATAGGCTTCGTTGCTATGGTGTCGCAATATTTTCTTTATCCACGGAACCGGTCAAGGCTAACTAGATATCAATACACCCTCGTAGAAACAATATTTTTACTTCGACTCCATGAGGGTGGGGGGGGGGGGAGGATCAGCATTAATAGTTTAAATTTTAACAACGAAACTAAAACGTAAGTTATAAGATCTATGTGTCAGTCAGACAGAGAGTCCAAAAAATCGTGATTTTTTAATCCTTGTATCTTGGAAACTATTGCACCTTGATAAATTAAGTTTAGAATAGCCAAAATTTTTGTTATATCTCCAATTTATATAATGTCTAAGAATGTTAACATATATTATTCTCAATTATATGAATTTTAGCTACATCGATTCAAGCCAGTGATGTTATTGTGTTATTTTTGCTTAGAGTGTCAGAAACGTTGATGCTTATTCCAATTATTATTGTGCCTCATATTTTGTTTGGGAAGGCATACACATACTATTGTTTACTAATAGTATTTGTTCTTTTTTGTTTAATCTTTGTACAGTTTAACATAATTTAAGCTTATTGATACATAATCTTTTTATAGTGTGTAATGCAGTGGCGGCTGGTACTAAAGGGCACAAGGGCACGTGCCCTCCCAACCACCAAGATAAACACAGAAAGAAATTCACATGTAATTCAGTGCGTTATTTTGTTTTATTATTTTTACGCATTTTTATAACGATGGTATTAAAGTTTCCTACCGCACCAGACACACTAGCGTATGCCAACGCTCAAAACTATGTTCCGGGGCACGCTTTCAGTACCTCTTTCGAGTATGAATGGGCTCGCTTCGCTTGTCTCCACCATATGCGCTTATAAGTTCGGTTTGGGGCACAAATTTGCCCAGTCACAGAGTAGTTATATCCTTAATTTAGTTCATTTTACGTTTAGTTAATTTTGTAAATATTACTTGAACTTTTGCGTGGATTTATCTACATATAATGGAGAAAGTTAAAGTAGGAAAGCACGCATGTATTTTTTTTATTATAAAGCAAATATAGTATAATAATGTATTGATAACATATGCCTTTATAAAAACTTGATCTATCTATCTTTAAACTTTAATTGGTATTTCATTATGCAATTCATTAATATAAAGTTTATATTAAGGGAAAAATGTCAATCTTTAAGACATGTGTCGATATTTTTCCACAAATTCAAGTAATGTACATGTTTTCCTTTTTGTTCCACATACACATTATATTCACTGTTACGCGCATCAATTTAATTTAATTATAGAACGAGCGGCACAGTGCAATAAAAATGTAAACATTTTCTTTGCAAATTTACAGTCTTTTTCAAGCTTCTTTTCTGGATCGCCAAAACGAACGGTAATTCTTAATGAAATAGTCAAACGTAGATTACCTCAAGTTGCTCCTACACACTAGATTTTCAAAAGCCGAAATGGGAACACGTTATTTGAACACCAGGATTCTTTCAAAGAATGTTTAGACAAAATTATTGACGGAGATGGGATGGATTCAGTTACTATTAGTGAAGCAAGTGGTTTATTGAAACATTTAAATGCGCGGGATTGACAGTCCTCAAGTGCAAAAGGCAATTGAACAATTCCAACAGCAAATTATTCACATTAAAAATTTAAGAATTTTTACTGACAATGACAATCAAGAACGCGATAATGAAGAACCTGCAAGGAAAAGACAAAAAACGACAGCTGGAGATAACAGAGCTGTAATTGCAAAGGAAGTATGTGACACTATTTAAATTAGCGACTGATTTGATTTTTTGATGAAACTGTAAAATCTTATCCTATGTTGGACAGTGTAAAATTGAAAAATGAACTTTCAGCATTTTATGTGACGTAGGTGGTGTCTTGCCACTTGTAGTGCTCATAACAAACAACAACCTAAAAAGGGTTTTGACGTAAACATACAAGCTGTTGGATATTATTTGTACAACGCCCATGTCGGCAGCAGAATGTGAACGATGTTTTTCCACCCTCAAACGCATTAAAACTTTTCTGAGAAGCACAGTGTCAGAAGATCGACTGAAGGCATTGGCGGTCCTATCAATAGAAAATAAGTTCATTCAGTCTATCCCGGATTTTGACAACAAATTGATAGACGTCTTTTCAAGCAACAAAAATAGGAGAATGGATTATATGTACAAAAAAAGTTTTTTTGTGCCGGCCCTGTTTCATAAGTCACGAGCCGCCACTGGTGTAATGTACTGTAAATTTCTTACTCTTTTCATTATGTCTATTATTATTCCTTTTATTGCCTACTTGACTACAGAATTGTATTTTTTATTTCTTTAAAATTCTATAATAATAATAAGAATATATTAATAACTTTATGCCCAAAATTTTACTTTCAATCGTTTTTCTGATTCCATCTACTCAATTAAAACAAAAAATGTTGCTAGTTTCTAAAAAGTTAGCTATGGTTATCTCGTAATTTTAAACACGATGTATACTGTTAATCAGCAGTCAAATATGTCATTTAACGTGAGTGGGGCAATATCTGAAGTTATTATTGTTTATATTAAAAGTAGAGAAATTAGACAAATTCTCCGTTTTTTTTTTTTTTTTTCAATAAATTCTTACTATTGCTATCTGAGAATCTACACTAACTATAGTAAAAGGTCATATATAAAGATTACACCATGAAATTACAAATGTTATCGACATTAAATTATTTATTAAAAATCAAATACTCACCACATTTTAATTTTTAAACGCTAACACTAACCTAACAATAACGTAACGAACACTTTCATTGTTGTCACGGAATTAACACAGGAAGAATCATTTTCATTTCTGAATCACCGAATTTTCGTAACTTATTTTATCGAAAACTAAATGCATGTGGTACCAATTAAAAATATTCACAAAAATAATATTCGTTTTACTAGCGTCATCAAAATCATTTCTCTTTCCGCGTTATCTGTCTGCGTTTAGGAAATCCTGAGTGATTATATTTGCGGTATTTTACCAAATATACGCAGCAGCAATTTAACATAAAATAATTCATACACTTTATAAAAATAAAGTTGAATAGAATTAAGCAGGGGCGTACCTTCCGATTTCATGGTAAGATTTTGACGAAATTGCAATGATAACAAAACTGGACTAGGCCTTTCAAACGAAAAAAAAAACGATGAGGCAAATAAAGTAATTATTAAGCATTAAAACTTATTACTGTTGCAATTTTTTTTTGATGAATGGTGTACTTCTAAATTTTAAATTACTTTCAAATTAGATTGTTCTCAGTGTTGAAAATTCTAGTTATAATTTATTTATTTTAAAGGCGTTGGTGTCCAAGGTTGAAGACGTGTATTATATCGGCTCCGGATTTTTAACCCAATAATAGGGAATAAGCGAGTTAATAATACACAGAAAGGAGACAAGTGTGGAGAAGAAGAAAAAGTAGAAGTGATACAGAAATATAAGAAGAAAGTAGAAGGTAAGATAATTTATTAAAATTAAAAAACATGTGTTGACTGCCTCCGAGAGGTCGACTCGGGCATTCGACACACACGGATATATTTCAACAATAAGAATTAAAGAAAAAAAGTACGGTGCTGCGAACCAAACCAGAGATTTGGAAACAGAAATAATAAAATAAAGTACGGTACCCTGAAGAGAAGTCGGGCGTCAATAAAATAAAAAGAGGCGATAAGAAGAAAAGGCCCGTCATAAGAAAAACTAAAATAGTAGGAACACTGTTGGAAATGGATAGCGATGGGAACACAACAGATGAGGGAAAAAGAAAGAGGGGACAAAGAGATATAACCGAAATGCTTAGGGAGAATAAAAAGACAACTAAAACAACGGAGAAAGGAGTAAGCGATGACGAAAATAAATTAGACAAGTTAATGGAAATGATGCAAGGACTGGTTACACAAGTGCAATATATAGAGGGAAAACAAGATAAATATATGGAAGAAATGAAAGGAATTAAATTGGAAAATGAGAAAATCAAAGAAGAAAATGCAGAATTGAAAAAAGAAATTAGGAGTGTGAAAGGAAGACTAGATAGACTGGAGGGAGTGAATAGAAGAAATAATGCTGTTATGCAGGGATTAAAAATAGATGTGAGTGATCAAGGGCACCTAAAAGTAGTGGTAGAAGAAATTATCCAGAAGTACATGGAAATACAAATAGAAATTAAAGCGGTGAAACAACTGGGCCCAGAAACTTGCTTAATAGAACTGAAGAATACAGATGATAAGATACAAATGATGAAAAATAAGGGTAAATTAAGAGAATACAAAGAACAAAAGATATATATTAACGATGATATGACGAAGGAGGAAAGAGAAATATCAGAAAAGATACGTAGAAAGGCCAAAGAAGAGAGAATGAAAGGAAAAACCGTCAAGATAGGATTTCAAAAGCTAATAGTGGAGGGAGAACAATGGAGATGGAATAGAGAAAAAGAGAATTGGAATAAGAAGGAAGGAGAATTGGAAAGAAAAAAGGAAATCGTAGGAATAATGTCAAAAAACTAATAATAAAGACTAGTAGAAATGATGATGATGACCCGAGCAAGAAAAAGGACACGATAAAGGAGAATAAACAAAATAATGAAAAGATAAGGAAAAGTAAGGATAAAGAAAACATAATATGGAAAATTGGAACGTGGAACATAAAAAGTATAACAGGAAAAGAAAAGGAACTAGAAAAGGAATTCGAAGAGTTAGAAGTAGACATATTAGCGATTACGGAAACGAAGAAAAAGGCACAGGGAATAATTAAGATGGACAATGGTCACACTCTATTATACAGTGGTGTGGGGAAAGAAAGAAGGGCAGCTGCAGGAGTAGGATGCATTTTACACAAAAAATTAGAAAACCAAATTCATAGCTGGAAGGCATGGTCAGAAAGAATATTACTAATAGAGATGAAGGAGAGGAACATAATGAAAACAATAATAGTAGTATACGGACCAAATGAAGACGACACAGCAGATAACAAAAATAAGTTTTGGGAAGAATTAACAGTGGTGGTTGAAGATGCGAAAGGAATAATTTTTGTAATGGGAGACTTCAACAGTAGAGTTGGTATAAGAGACGATGAATACACCGAAGTATTAGGAACAAACGGAGAGACGGTTTGAAATAACAATGGAAGAAGAATGCTAGACTTTTGCATGATACACAACTTGGTAATAACTAATAGTCTCTTCCAACACAAAAATATACACACATATACCAGGGAAGTTAAGAGCAGGGGAGAGAAGTCCATAATTGATTATATATTAGTTGACAAAAAGAATAGAAGAATCGTGACTGATACAAAAGTAAGATGAGGACCGGAAATAGGGAGCGATCACTTTGTCGTTATATCAAAAATAAAGGAAAAAGTTCAAAATAAAGAAAAGAAATATATGTACAAACAGAAAGAAAACCAAAAAGAATTACTTAGAACATACAAACTAAGAAGTAAAGATATCGCTGAAAGTTACCAGAAAAGGATAACTGGAAGAGTAGAAAATGTAGAAATGAATAGAAATATTGAAGAAATTTGGAATACGTTCAAAGAAATTATAATAACTACAACTAAAGAGATATGTGGAGTAAGCAAGAAGAAAAACAAAAGACAAACAAAGTGGTGGACAAATGAAATAAGGTATCAAGTAAAGTCAAAAAAAAGCATGGAAAATATATTTAGCAGAACAAACAGCGGAAAAATACAATATATACAAAGAAGAAAGAAAAAAAGTAAAACAGTTAGTGGCAGAAGCAAAAAAAGAGACATGGCAAGAATTTGGTGAAAAGATGGAAAAAAATAGTAAAGAAAACCAAAAACTATTTTATAAAGTTTTGAAGTCAGTAAGGAATGAAGAAATGTCTCAATCTACACACCATAATAATATACAAAATAAGAAGGGAGATATACTAAGCGATAAAAAAAAATCATAGAAAGACGGAAAGAATACTTCCAAGAATTGCTAAACGAAGGAGTGGAAAATGAGAATACCGATGAACAACAAACAATAGAAGAATAAGAGACGAAAGAAATAATTACCATGGACGAATTGGAAGAAGCAATACATAAACAGAGAGATGGGAAAGCACCAGGCTGCGACAAGATTACGGCAGAAATGATTAAAAATATAGGACAAAAAGGAAGAGAAGTAATGTTGAAAATATATAACAGAATATGGAGAGAAGAGGAGATACCAAACGATTGGAGGAAGTCATTAATAGTACCAATATACAAGAATAAAGGAAACAAAAAAGAATGCAATAACTACAGAGGAATAACCCTTCTAAGCACTGCAATGAAGATTCTTGAGCAAATAATAGATAAAAGACTAAGAGCAAAACTCGAAAATACGCTACACGAATCACAAAGTGGGTTTAGAAATGGAAGGAGCACACAAGACCAAATATTTTCTGTGAAGCAAATAATACAAAAAGCCTATAGAGAGCAGAAAAAAGTATTTTTAGCATTTATAGATCTAGAAAAAGCATTCGATAAGGTACCAAGAGAAAGACTGTGGAATATATTAAAAGAGAGAGGGGTCAATGGAAAAATAAGACGATTAATACAGAAAATATATGATAATAACACCAACGCTGTAATAGCTAATAATTTAGAATCAGAAACCTTCAGAACAAAGGAGGGACTCCGCCAAGGAGGAAGCCTGAGCCCAATGCTGTTTATTGTTTATATGGACGACATTATCAAAAGGTGTACAAAAGAAAGTAAAAAGATCAGAGTTGGACACATTAACTTAAAGCTAGTCGAAGTTTCACAGGGGGGCATTCGCAGACGACATAGTAATTACAGCTGACAGCGCGGAAGATCTACAACGGAATTTAATAATATGGAATACGACACTAAATAACAGTGGAATGATGATGAATAAGAACAAAACCAAAGTAATGGTAGTGGGAGATGAAGAGATAGATATGAAAATCGAAATAGAAGGAATTGAAATAGAAGAAGTGAGAACGTTCCAGTACTTGGGAGTGAGAATTGATGGAAAAGGGACCCAGGACGCCGAGATTAATCAACGAATAGAAAAAACAACAAAGCTGTATTATAGTATGAGGAATAAGTTCATTAACAAAAAAGAGATATCCCGCGAAACAAAATTAAAAGTATATAAGGCAATATACCGACCGATATTAGTATATGGATGCGAATCCTGGATATTAAATACAAGACAAAAAAGTAAAATACAAGCAGTAGAAATGAAATATTTAAGAAGAGTCAGAGGAGTTACAAAGATGGAAAGAATAAAAAACTCGGAAATAAGAAAAGATCTAAATATACAGTCAGTGTTGGAACATATTGAGCAAAGACAGTTAGGATGGTGGGGACATCTATATAGAATGGAAAATACGAGACAGAGAAGAAGGATATGGGAAGCAAGAATAATGAAAAATAAAAGAAGAGGAAGGCCAAGGACGACATGGAATGATGTCATAGCAGAGATTTTGAAGAGGAAAGGCAAAACTTGGACGGAGGCGAAGAGCATGGCGAGGAATAGAAATGAATGGAAAAGATTCATAAAAAGTTAGAAGAGGATACCATACCATTAATATGGTAGAGGGGATTATTAGATTATATATATATATTTTAAAGGCTCTAACTCAGACACACGCGATGGTGTAATGGTAGCGCAACCGATTAGAAATCGGGAGGTCCTGGGTTCGAATCTTAGCCGTGGCTAACTTGTAAAAATTTTAAATTTACATAATTAAATAATTATCAGTGCGAAAAGCAGGAGAATTGTGTAGTTTCTTAAACACTTAGAACACCCATACCGTAGACTATCAACGAACTTCATTTAGGTATCACAGTATAAAATTAAATAACATGATTCTCAATTCATTCGGGAAACTGAATGACAAAAATGTAAGACAACAATAAAAAGGTATCTAAAAAAAAAACCTTTACTAAGACATCCAGGAGTTTATTGAACAATTTTGACTTGTTTCCATTAATTTATCCATCACAAACGTTGTACGTACTAATATTCTCATCACGCCCGAGTGTGGGTGCTTGTACGTTCTTCCTGAGCGGCTCCTAATCTTTGCAGGCACTTCACCAAAAAGGTTAATCTCTCCGTCGGCCGCACCTCTACACCAAGCGACAACTTTTAATTCGCCTTATCTAGGGAGGAGTATTGCACCGCGTGCGATCAATTTTCTTCGATTTTGACAATTCGGTTAAGCGTTTCATTCGCGCGTAATTCAAAAAAGAGATCTGCTCGCTTTTGTTATATACGAGGGTGAGTCAATATGCCCGTGATTTTTGAATTTCCCGCCTCTTGACTGAAAGGGCAACACTGCTCCTGTCAACAGACATCTGTCAGTTGACCCCTGTCAAAATTTGAACAAGCTGCGTCATTTAGATTGTGTTTGACAGCCATTGATAGCAGAATACCGCGTGATTTGAGGAAAAAATGGAAGAATGTGAATTTCGTGTGCTCATTAAGCATTATTTTTTGCGGAAACCAAACCAAGGCTAAGCTTGATAAATACTATCGGAGCTCTGCACCATCAATTTCAATGGTAAAAAAGTGGTTTACTGAATTTCGTTGTGGCCGTACAAGCATCAAAGATGCCGAACGTTCTGGACGCCCAGTTGAGGTCTCTACACCCGAAACAATTAAAAAAAATTCACGATATGGTGTTGGCCGATCGGAGATTGAAAGTGCGACAGATTGTGGAAGCTATAGGCATATCACATGGCTCAGTAGTTTCAATTTTGAATGATCACTTCGGTATGAGAAAGCTTCCGCAAGATGGGTGCCACGTTTGCTCACAATCGACCACAAACACAATCGTGTGACAACTTCGCAGGAATGTTTGGTGTTGTTTAACCGCAATATTGACGAGTTTTTGCCCGGTTTCATAACCGTGGACGAAACGTGGATCCACCACAACACACCAGAGAGAAAACAGCAGTCAAAACACGGGGTGAATCGGCGCCAAGGAAGTCCAAGGTGGGTTTGTCAGCCAACAAAGTCATGGCGACCGTTTTTTGGGATACACTCCACATTGACTACCTTCAAAAGAGTAAAACAATCAATGGCGAATATTATGCCAACTTATTAAGTTGATTTAATGAGGATTTGGAAAAAAACGACCGCATTTGGCCAAGAAAAAAGTTCTTTTCCACCAGGACAATGCAAAGGTGCACACATGTGCAGTTTCCATGGCAAACATTCATGAATTAGGCTCCCAATTGCTCCCTCATTCGCCCTATTCTCCGGATTTAGCACCGAGAGACTATTTCTTGTTTCCAAACCTGAAGAAATGGCTCGGCGGAAAGAGATTTGACTCCAACGATGAAATCATCTCACAAAGAAATACCTATTTTGATGACCTCGACAAATCTTATTTTTTAGAAGGTATAAAGAGATTGGAGAAACGTTGGACAACGTGTGTAGAGCTCACTGGAGACTATGTTGAAAAATAAAATGATTTATTATCCAAAAACCTGTGTTTCATTCAAAAAGTCACGGACATATTGACCTACCCTCGTATAATATGACGAAATTGTGATATAGTCGGATCGTTTTCGCAACCGACATGGCAAAACTATGAACTAAAGACGCTGATTCAATACCACTACAAATTCCAGTCAACCGGAACAATTTTAGAACAATAAAATTCAAATAATTAATTAATATTTTAGGATAAATAGCTACGGCTAGTAAAATACTATTACATGAAAGTCAGTTAGAAATTAAATATTATAGATAAAATTATTAAATATTACCTTTCTATATCAATATTTTATTTAATACATGGCTATTCTGAGCATTGTTGTCAGATTTTTATTTTCACGGAGGGGATGACACTTGACAAACGTAGCGAATATTGTGAATGACATTGTGGTCATATTTATTATCACAATTTTAAGTCCTCCTAGAAAATTTTAAGTGTGTTTGCAAACGATCTGCAAAGAGCAAGATTATATACATGAACGTGAACAAAGAACTTTTATTACACATAATTACATGACCTGTTTGAGATTTTACTGGTACATTGCATATTAGTACATGTTTTGCAGTTTGGATTTTATAACCTACTAATATCTGACATAAAAGAATGCAAGCTAAATATTGTCTGAACGTGTTTTCCAATTTACTTATTAAAGGCATAAGAAACGCTGACTATTTTTATTCTGAAGCAAATCTTTCTTAAACAACCTCATTAAAAACTAATCAGCACACTTTCCTGTGCAAAAATAAATTGAATATATTGATCTAAACCAAATTATATAAGAGACGGTAAGTTTTATTCAACAGAAATGTTTGGTTTTACTTGTAATTACTTTGTTATCTAGCATAATCAACTGATAAAACGAATGCTGCATATAAAGAATTGGAGATGGATTAAATTCAGTATCTATATCAAAGTTCAAAGACAGATTTCAGAATCTGTTAACATATTTGTTTATAATGCTTCAGAAGAAGATTACGATAGTTAAAATAATTTGTACTTACATTGATCTGTTGAAGAAAAATTCTATCTAATCGAAGAAGTAGGTGACTCTCACTAAGATACTAAATGTTTGAAGATTACATACTGTTTAGAACATTTTCAACTTTAAGAAGGTATAGTTATGTTGACTAATAGAAGAATGGTGGATGATTAATGTCAGCACCTGTCTTTCAAACATAGACGGAAAGCATAACGAAACACTAGGAAAAGTTAAGCATGACAAATTGTACGAGACATGTGTTCCTATTAGGGACTTGTTAGGAAATTAACTGTTGTGGAATAAAGTGTGCCTATTCTAAAATTAAATAACTGAATTTAGTTTTTCTCAAAAAAATTGATCCAGAATAAAATAATGATCGAGTTTATTAATGTGACAACAATATAAGCATTTGCATAGGGGAATGCAGTTAAAACAAATTTCTGTTATATTATTTTTATAGTTTTTCGAAAATAACTTTTGTATATTTTCTGTACGCTTTTAATTTTGTAATTATTTATTGTTATGAATGAAATTAAGATTATATAATTTGAAAAATATGTGATAGTATTGTAATTAGTATTAATGTAGTGTATAATAAATTGGGATAGTAAAAATACTTGTTCATTATTGTATTATAATTTAAAGTTGCTTGGCAAGTTGAAATCTGATCAGTACAAAAATTCAGCTTAAGAATACTCAACATTTGAAATACTTTAAGATGTTGAATTGTTTAATTCAGCATTAAATATAATCTTTAACTACAAGAAATGTATACTAGTTTAAAGCTTAAATAAACAATTATGATTGTGTATAGCTTAATTAAAAGTGTGATTACCATGCAATCAAACAGTATAATTAATGTTCACAGAACAATGGTACCGTAATAAGACAGAAAGCTATCTAATCGAACAAGCAGGTGATTGTCACATAATAATAAATTTTTGAAGATCACATATGTAATATGTGATATATTTAAGAAGTGATAAACACGTTGACTGTAATAGAAGAATGGATAGAATTTATACTAGTTTAAAGCTTAAATAAATAATAATGATGAGTTTAGCTTAATCAAAAATGTTTGATTAGCATGCAAAAACTATGTTGTATTCAATAATATACCTGCGAGAAATGTTTCAAGCAAGTTGCTTTTAGTATGTCAGTGATTATGGTAATAATCATAGTGAACAGTAAGAATCTGGCAAAAAAAATTTTTTATAATAGGTGTAATGCTTTTCTGACCTTGTTGTTGCATGTAAAATTACTTTAATGTTAATGCATTTAATGGACAAGAAATATAGCACTACTGGTAACGATACTTCTGTACAACTGTCTTTGCTAGCAAATATCTTTATTGTCTATAGTAAAACTAACTGGAACATATTTTCTTAATACATTTCTGAATTTAAATGAACCCCAAAAGTTCAATTCTGTCTGAAAATCTTACCTTTATTGTACTTATATTTAATTATTAACAGCAGACAAATTCATACAAATATAAAATAATGATTATATTCGGTTTCTAATAGTACTTAAGCCAAATTATTATCAAATTAATAGTTACATATTAGAATTATTGTCGGTAGTGCTAAAATCACAAGTCTAATTGATTATTTAGGGTTATAGTATCAAAATTAATATTACTTGACAGATCAAATTTTGCAACGTCTCAAATTTGACGCCATTTTAATTTTGGTGGCGCATGTCGGTTGATAGAGCGATTCTAGTATATACGTGTTTTTTCTATGTTTTTTGTATTATTTCTGTGAAATGCCATACAATTTTTTTTTAATCTAATATTTTTATTTACATTATATTGACATGTGCAAGCATTTTTGTGAAATGTCACGCATGACTAGAGTTATATATCTATCTATCATATAATTAATTACATGAGCTACCTCTGTACAAAACTATATTAAAACTGCTAACTACCATATATAACTAGTCTTCTTTATAATAGAAGCCTCTGTTTTTGCATGAACTTTACTAATATATTTTATCAACACGTTATACGACTGTATATATTTCCTCTTTTCTATCAAAGCAACAAGCGACACTAAAAATGGTGTAGATAGAATAGGTCACCGCATGATGTCGACGTGATGTTAATATTTATGGTACCGTGTCGTCACAGACGCTCAGCAACTAACTCTTCATTGTACACATCACCCGCTTAACAACGGGTGGGCAATTCCCTTATCTTGTTAATTAAATTTCGTCCTCTGGTGCACCTTTGTTAGAATGCATCCACTCTGTTTATTATTGTTGTTATTGAAGTAGAGGAGACACGTGAACCACCGTCGATAAACAGTAATAATCTCGTTCGTGATGAATCTTCGAATTATTCAAAGCTATTTCATTAGATAGTATGCGTATAAACTTGCACTTTATATAAATTAAACTGTAAAAACTAAATTAAAAAGAAAGCGTTTGCATTGTTTAAAACATAGAAGTGTGTTATCGGAATAGATTCTAATAGCGCGGAAAAACAATGCTTAAATTTCTGTTTTTACTTTCATATACGGTAGTATCTAGCGACAGCGGTCAAACCACTGTAGCTATCAATTCCAAATTTTGTATTTCGTCGTCTTGGTGGTGAAAAGAGCCACTTTTTTGAGTTAAATGAGTTAACTACGTACATCACATCAATCTAACAACTATGGAAAATACGTTGGTGAAGAAAACTAAGTGATTCTTCAACTGTAACCTTGAATTCGGGTAAACTGTGAAAGGAGCTAAATGAAAATACGTATATTTCTTTCACTGGTGAAACGTGTATAAGCGGCATATATTTCTTCACCACTACCATCCCGAACTACCGTCATGAAATTTCTTTTGGTGGTGAACAGAGCTAAGTCGCATAGTAACAGTACGATTTGCGCCAATTTGTAGTGGCGTGACTGTTTCTTATGTCAATTTCACATCATTCGTCTGTCAGTTGTGAATCCAGTGCGTTGTGATTCTGTTCATCAATAATTATTATTGTTGAAAGTACCTAAACCTTAATTTTTCCATGTGAAATAAAACAAACAAATATTTAAGATTTACACTGTATTTAATAACAACGACAGCTGTTTCGCTACACTGTAGCTTCGTCAGGTTGACACATACAATAATACCTATCTACATACACTTGACTCTTATATATAGTGTGTGGATATTAGGAATTCTAAGAACTGAATTTCTAGAATTTCTTGTCTAAAAGTGTCGGGTCTATACAAAAAGTACGTGGAACTAAATCTATTGCAAACAGATGTTATGTGTGAAATTAGGTAAACTGTATTACTAACTAAATATATTTAACAATGGTGATGAGTTTAACTATCTACATACTCATCACCATTGTTAAATATATTTAGTTAGTAATACAGTTTACCTAATTTCACACATAACATCTGTTTGCAATAGATTTAGTTCCACGTAATTTTTGTATAGACCCGACACTTTTAGACAAGAAATTGTTCTTTACATATCAGTTCTTAGAATTCCTAATATCCACACACTATATATAAGAGTCAAGTGTTTGTAGATAGTTATTATTGTATATGTCAACCTGACGAAGCTACAGTGTAGCGAAACAGCTGTCGTTGTTATTATACAGTGTAAATCTTAAACATTTGTTTGTTTTATTTCACATTGAAAATGGATTTACATCAAGTAAAGACCAACTCAATCCAAGACTTAATTTTTCCAATAAAAAAGACTTATGCCCGGTTGCACCGACATCCGTTGTTAAGTTTGTTAACCTATGTTAGTTAACGCTATGTTAAGAGTTAATCCGGATTAAATTTCTTTCTCGTTGCACCAACGAAAAGTTAACGTAGATTAGTTAACAGAGCGTTTGACAACGCAAGAATCTGACGTCATTAAAATGTCTGACGTTTCATGCCGTGATTGGTCTGTGTATTTTAAGTAAGATTTAAATTTGTGTACATTTATCATGGGAATTTTCAAACATATCTGCGTTTTATTAGGGTATATTATTATAGTAATTTGAAAACCATTTTTAAAATAAATACATTTGGTACTTTAACAATGATTTCTTTGAAATAACATGTGTATGTATATTTCGTGTACAATTGCTATCATAAGATATTAGGTAGGGAGTATATTATGAAATTAGTTTACTTTGGTTGTTAATGTTCTACTGAAGTTTAATTGTACTTCAACCTCTAAAATAAGTGTAACATTCTATTAACTAAACAAATTAACAATACAATGGACAAACGTGATAGGTCAACCAACCTTACTCAAATGGATAGAGTTGCTTTTGGCTATTGTTTCCGAACAATATTTCAATATTACTGAAATTGAAAGAACTGATGGAATTTCATTAAAAGAGAAATCCAAAGCATTGGGGATAGTCGCTGAAGCTTTTAATTCATCCACAAGAAATGAAAGTAGAACATGGCAACAATTAAAGAATGCCTACAACAATACTAAATGTCAATTAAGGAAGCAGAATGCTGATGAACAGGTTAGTGTAAACATAAATATTATTTGTTCAATATACATTCTAATAATCATATTTATTGTATAGTAAAAGCAATTGTAATCAGAGTATTTATATTTTCAAGTAATTTAATTTACAAATTAAGCTGATATAAAAATTTTCTTGTTCAGGTGGAAATATATAAAACGGGTGGTGGTACACCATACACATCAAAATTAGACCCGTCACAAGTAAGGCTATATAGTTTGCTCAAGCTACAAATTGAACCAAAACAAAATCCATTTGATTCTTTAGCAGATTATTTTGGTGGTAAGTATATTACACTTATGTTTAAGTTTTAAAATAGCCAACATATTTATTATAATGGCTACTCATAAAACACTATACTCTAAATAAAGAAACCAAATAAAAAAAGTAATCACATCTTATTTATATATATATATATATTTCAAAAATACACTAGTCTTTTTTTAGATAACATATGGGATTTTGATATTACAGCACCAGTTGCTGTTCCTGAAGGAATTGAACCTGTAACAAAACCAGCCAACGTAGCATCTGCAATAGCATCTGGAAGTGAAGCGGCAATGGAACCTCCCTCGACAAACAATTCCACAGCATTTGTAGACGGAAGATACAACTAGTGTTTCTAAACATAATGCCTCCGAAATTCCCCCTAAAAAGAAAAGAAAATTAAATGATATATATGATTGTGTTCAAAATTTCACAAAACAAAAATCTTGCAAACAAAATGCTGTACAGAAAAAAAGTAATATTGAAATTGAAATTCTTACTTTAAAAAAGAAAAAACAGGAAGTATGTAATAAATTACTCAGTTTCAATTGATGCAAGAGGAAGAAAAATTAGAACAAGAAACTGTAAACGGTCAACAGGAAGCAATCAAACTAGAATATGAAAAAATTAAAGTTAGAAATTTTGCAAAAGTCAGTTTTGAATTCAAATAATTAAGAAATTGAATAATGTACTCATATCAATATAATTATATTTATGCACGTACCTTAAATAACTTGTTTTATTCCGTAAAAAGTTGGTGAATTAATGCCTTTCTTGCTGGGAATGAGTTTCTTTAGCATTCAAAATGTTTACTGCATCATTGGCAACATCAATTCCATGAGGAACAGTATCATTAAAATCAATTGCTAAATTGTGTAATACAGCGGTAGCAACAATAATAGGTAGAACTTTTTGAGGTTTAAGTCTTAACAGACAAACAAGGAAATCTCTTTTTCCAGACACCAAAAGTCCTTTCAATTAAATCCTTGTT
The DNA here is from genome assembly GCA_963170755.1 of Amphimallon solstitiale. Taxonomy (NCBI): domain Eukaryota; kingdom Metazoa; phylum Arthropoda; class Insecta; order Coleoptera; family Scarabaeidae; genus Amphimallon; species Amphimallon solstitiale. The sequence continues at coordinate 112,128,190 of OY720677.1, read as the reverse complement.
TATGAATATTTATATGATCACCTATTACTTGTTGGAAAGTATCAGTTGTGAAGAATCGCAATGTTAATAACAACTGTGTAATTGGCTGTTATAGGATGATTTCTGTTGTTGTTATATTCAAAATCATTCAAATCAAATATTGTAATCATTTCTTGAACTATTTCTTTTGAAAACCTGTATCTTATTTTAAAGTCCACATCGTCGAAATCTTCCATGAGGTTATTTCTTTTTCGATACAGTTTCGGTCTTGGCAGCATATTTATTAACTCTAGTAATTCTTCATCAGATGATGTAATATTTGTATTATCACTATCACTAGACATGATTATTATAATTATTTACAGTACTCGACACAAGATAAACAAAAACACGAACATCCAATGTTACTTAGTTACTTTACAAGAAATTTTTAGGTTAACATTAACTTTAATCGACCTGTAACGTCGAATTTGTTAACCCATGTTAGGTAATTCGCTGTTAGGACAAATCGTGGTTCGTGCAACGAAAATACGCCTAACCGAGCATTTGCTAATCAAGATTAACTAATACTACTTTTAACAGAGGTCGGTGCAACCGGGCATCACTCTTTAGTTTTATATTGGAAATATTTAGTGTAAGTTATGGCGCACTATTCGCGAGGTAAATTGCTGGTGGAACTGTGTTTAAACGGTGTTAGTGAGCTAGAAGAACCTTCAGCAACAGAAGATAGAAATGGACAAAAGGTTGAAGAGATGGCAGCTGCTTCACTCGGCGACAACAAAGCTATTAAACAAAACAATGAGAGGGAATGTGAATATTTTGTTTTACAAAACATAGTTAGTGGTAAGTATGTGCGGTGTTATCACTATCACAGTCTATTCGTACTCATTTTTTATAGCAGTGTATGACGACGCCGACGGTTTAACACGTTGATATTTTTTTTGTTACATTTTTTTTTATAAAATGAGACAACTTTTCGTAGTGTCATACAACCCTAAACAATAAATGTATTAAAACAAAAACAGTCTAACTGTAGTCTGGTTGTTGAACTATACTTTTAATTTATTAGATACAAGTGTTGAAGACCCTTTTGCTGGTTCAGACTCAAATGAAGCTTGCGACTACATTGAAAAACACTTTACTTCTGGTAATTCTGATTCTCCCGAAAGCGAAGATTTAAAACTTGAAAGAAAAAAGAAAAGAAAAAGTCCACCCATGCAAGAAATAATATAAAATGATGAAGAACTTGCATGTAATGAAGACAAACAGTTAACAAGAAAACGGAAGCGTTTAACAGAAACTTGGAATAGAAATAAAGAACGCCAGCTTAGGCTTGCAGGCAAAGAACACTTATCCCAAAACGAAAATATTGTGAGAGGAAAAGCTGCTAAAGTAGTGTTGTGTAAATCTCATTATAACTGCAATGAAAACTTTAAAATGCACGAAAGGGAACAAATATTTCAAGATTATTTATCTCTTAACGATGAAAGATCTAGATGGAGCTTTATTAGTAAATGTGTCTCAAAAAGACGATATGCAATAGCTGATCAAACAAATAATTCTTCAAGAAGGCAACATACCTTATTGTACACTTTGACATCTACAAGGGGAACGCACCAAGTTTGCAAAAACTTTTTTCTAGGGACTTTAGATATTTCCGGAAAGAAAGTTGAAACAGTGATGAAGAAGACTTTTGATAGTGGAATTATAGAAGAAGATAAAAGAGGTTTAAATCCTGCTCCCAATAAAATTTTAGAAGACCGTAAAGAGATTGTACGGAGTCACATAAATTCAATTCCAGTAGTTGAATCCCATTATTGTCGGTCTTCTTCAAAAAGGATGTACCTCCCAACTGACTTATCTGAAAATCGCTTGTATCAAGATTACTTAAAATACTGTGAAGAGCACCAGGTGACACCTGTCACTTCTTCTTTTTATAAGCATATCTTTACTAGCGAGTTTAATTATGGTTTTCACAAACCCCAAGAAAGATCAATGCGATTATTGCGCCCAATTTAAAAATAAATCAGAAGATGAAAAATTAAACTGTCAACATGAATTCAATTTACACATTTTAAGAAAACAAGAAGCCCGTGAACACAAAAAAGAAGATAAAGAACGGGCTCGTAAAGATTTAAGCTTTAGAGCGTACGCCATGGATTTGGAAAAAATTTTACTCTCACCTCAACTTGGAATTGGACAACTGTACTACAAAAAAAAATTGAAAACCTATAATTTTACAGTATATACTCTTGCTAATGGAAGTGTCATAAATTACATATGGCATGAAACTGATGGAACTAAAGGAGCATCAGAAGTAGCCACGTACTTGTGGCAGTTGCTTTCCAACCTACCTCCGGAAGTGTCTGAAGTGACATTTTATTCAGACACTGCTTCTGGTCAGAACCGAAATACGATTTTGTCTGCTATGTTTTTAAGAGCGTTGTCTCTATCAGATAACTTGAAAGTTATCAATCAAAAGTTTATGGAATCTGGACATTCCGAAATGGAATGTGACAGTGTCCATTCAACTATCGAGAATAGAGGGAGAAAAATAGACATATTTGTTCCCGATCAATGGTACACAGTGGCAAGGACTGCAAAATTGCGCAATCCTCCATATATGGTAAGAGAAATGGACTACACCCCAATTTCAAGATTTTAAAACGTATAGCCAGAAATTAGTAACAAATAGAAATAAAAATGTAGATGGTAATGTTATGAGGTGGTTAGATGTTAAATGGTTGCAATTCCGAAAAGATTCACCGTTGCTTATTTTTAACAAAAACCAGTTGAGCAACAACGAATTCAACCAATTGTGCATTAGAAGAGCTACCCGTAAAGAAAATAATGTAAATAACGTTAGCCAACTATACCAATCCCGTCTTCCAATTGATGAAAAAAAATTAAGAGATTTACTGTTTTTGTGCAAGACAAATAAAATACCTTCTGTTTATCATCAATTTTACCAAAACCTACACTTCACTGATTCTACTAATAACTCTGATGATTCTGAGTAGATTCAGTAAAATAACTATAATACAAACTGTATTAAGTAATATGTTTTTAAATTTTAGTATTATGTAATATTATTATCAATCACTTAGCTCTTTTCACCATTAAAATTACCATATTATGTGGTTTTAGTTATATTTAAGTGGTGAAAGAAGCTAAGTGCTAATTAGCTAATTATCACTAATCATTTAATGTTTTTGCAACTTTTTGTAAATCAATGTCAAAGTAAGCTGTCTTATTTCGTCTGTATCAAATTTCATTGTAATTATTAAATAAACAACGTTGATACAAATGAAACATTGTTTTAATACAAAACTTCAAAACTTTATTGCCGATTTTCTCGAAATAGCAAGTGTGTGGCTTAGCTCTGTTCACCACCAAGACGACGATTTACGAGTATAATCTCCCTCTTGAGAGTCCTTAATCCAGCACTAATTAATAGCCATTCATTAAAGTGCAGTTATTACAATAATTATATAGAATACTAGATAATATACATTAGAACGAATAAATTAAAACGACGACTTTTAGATGATACATTTTGCTATTACAATTTCTTGTATTTCTATAAACAAACTTCATTGCTGTAAGACAATTCTTCATCTAAAACGCCTCTTTCTTGTCCATATAAAGAGAAACAATAAGAAACTCGAAATTACACGCAATAAACAATAAATGGACTGCAAATGTCAACAAACGTATTGGATTATTCTAAGGAAATAAAATAACATGAATTCTTCGCACAAGACCACTTTACACGAAAACTACTATTGAACAGGCCTAGTAGTTGGTCTTAGTGTACCCATTCCTTGCATACGTGCAGCAACAAGATGGGTAACTCAAAATACGCTGCCATCAAGGAGCATAACTCGCAACCTGCCTGTGTTGTTACGAGTGCGGGTCCCTGTTATAACAGCAGTGTTACGTAGTATGCAAAAAGCTTTTAAAACACAGTCCTGTTAGCCTGATTATGAAATGACATGTTCAAATAAATCATCTGGAATGTCTGATCTACGGGTTAAAATATTATACTTAACAAGGATATTGAAAATAATACCAGCATTGCATGTAAAAATGAAAATAAATGATATAGAAGAATGTGAAGGCATGTTTAGTTCATTTTTAATTAGATTATTTAGAGTTATTAGACAAATAAATTAAATAAATCATATTCACTATATATCTGTGATATAGGCAACCCTTTGTGCATCAGAGATGTATAAGGTAAATGTGAACAAAATAATCCAATAATCAATAATGCATTATACAACGTATTGTTGTGAATTAAGTGAGATACAAACATATACCGAGTGTTCTAAAATTACACACAAATATATATAAAATATTAAACATAAATATTCATATATTTAAATGTAATTTAATATTTATAGCGTTAATATATTGTAATTACAGCGATATTTACAAGCATTTTCAAATTTTCTAAAATTATGTTTTCATACATACATGTTTCCATCTCTTAATATTTCTTATGTAGACTTTTACAGGCTACTAACTAAAAATGTAATTTATTAAATAAACAGCTTATTACATTAATCAAAGAAAACAAAATGACTACTCTTTCTTTTAGTATAACTCCAACAATAAGTTATAAGTAGACAATAAAAGCCGATGTAGAGATAATTAGATAAAATACAGGCAAAAAAGAGAATGCGTGTACCGTGAGCATATTTACTTGAACATACGTTGGGGATTTTATCAATCGCATCAATCCTAAATATACACCGTACGTACTGCTACTACACAATCTATCCACTGGTAATGCAATAATAAAACAGACGAGCCGCCAAAACGGAGCGTCGCAGTAACCCTTGGAAACCCGATACGCGAACAATTGAGGGTGCGGGTGTCAGTCAAGGGTGACTTGATTCTACAATCCCCCAATTAGGAGGCTATATAAGAGAGCGGTTCTAAAATCGCGACAGCTTAGTCTAAGTGGCACGTTTTTAGTCCAGATTTATTTACGGTCTAATTGATTTCTTTTTTAATATTTCATGTTCATTATGTAAATAATAATAATACATCTTTATTAGCAATACGCTATTTACATACACTTACATTATTTAAATAAATTTCTTTAAAATATATAATGACAGTTGTCTCTTAAACCTATTTAAATTATTACAGTGTTTTATGTCATACGGGAGGCTGTTAAACATTTTAAGCCCATTAACAAAAACATTATTAGCCGTTGATGACCTATTTACTTTTTCTATAAAGATATCATTGATGATTCGTGTATTATATTTATGTGTGTCATGTATATAAACCAACTTCTGACTAATATACGATGGCGTAACACCTTGTTTACTCTTGTGAATGAATAACAGTGTTTTGTATGTTATTCTTTGTCGCACATTCATTAATTTCAATATACTCAGCATTAATGCAACTGGTGTATATTTGTTACACTTTAAAATTGTCCCCATAGCCCTATTTTGTATTTTTTGCATTTGCTGAGTTTCGTAATTATGTAACTTAAAGAGGATACTTGAGCAATATTCCATGTGTATCGAAATTAGCGATTTATATACAGGCAGTTTAATATATGTAGACATATTTTGACCTATTCTAATTTGTTGTGTGTGTATGAGACATTATCTCTATAATAATATAATATAACATTTCGCGCTCAGGTAAATTTTAGGATTTTTATTAAAATGATATGGATGACACGGAAACTGATCAGTATATTCCGGGTGTTAAATAACGTCCACACGCATTTACTATAATTTGTATACCAATGCAAAACAGAAACATTGAGAATAGAGCATTGCTTTAATTGCTCATTATATACGAATTTATAAGCATTTAATTCTTTTCTGTTACACAGGATGGACGAGGAAAATCAAATCGATGACAAATTAAAACGAAAAAGGGAATTGTCTAATGCGCGCGTGAAGACATATCGTCAATAGAAGTACACTAAATCTCAGAAACTGAATTCGTCGATGCAGGATGACCCTAATGTAATATAGTACGAAAAAAGTTGGATTTCGTATTATTAACCTCGCCTTGATGAAGTTTTCACTTCTGACGTGTGGTTTTAAGCACACCCGTTTTCTTGTTTAAATTAGTCTGTAGCTGTTGGCATCTGTGCCATCACTAAGTTATTGGTACACCGATATATCTTCATATCGTCAGCAAGCAAGTTTTGCCAACAATATCGTTGATGAAAATATTGGAGATTAGTGGGCTTAAATTGGAATCTCCAGAAATGAATATATACATTTTATAACTATATCCGCCACAAAAAACTTTTTGGGTTCAAATCTAAACTTTTTAGAGAACAGCAAAATTACAACATGTTAGCAATCAATAATCAACTCATAATTTTAGAAATAATTACTAAAAGACCTTGCAGTTGCTAAATATTTTACGAAAGATGACGCGCACTGCTTGCTAGGATTTCTTTTCAGCCATAATATCTTTTTTGCGATGGGGGAAAACCTTCATTATAGGCACTGTCACCCGACCTTTTGATCGGCAACCAATAGTGCCGGATACTTACCGGCTAAAAACCACCCCACCTCTTCCTGTCCGTGTTCCGGAACCGCTCGACGCATATCATCGGAATGCGGGTTGTCATTTATCTAATAGGAGTCTCAATTTCTCGGTCTTGTTTCTTCCTCCTTTTTCCTCATTATTTTCCTGACGTAATTGTGTACTGTTTCCCAAGAGCTCCTATCATCCAGCATTAAGGTTATCATGTTTGTTCCACTTTGTAATTCAGTTCCAAGCTGGATGTTCACCTACGACCTTTCCGCCTGCCATCGTTCGCATTCCAACAGAGTGTGTTCCACGGTATCTCTCGTTCCACAGTAGATGCAGTTGTCGTCCACGCTCTTCCCTATTCTTTTGGTGAAAGTTCCGAAACAGCCATGTCCTGTCAACACTTGTGACAGATGGTAGTCTGTTTGTCTATGTGTACATTTTACCCATTGCTCTATTCTTGGTGTCAAATGTTCTGTCCATTAAGCTACGTCTTCCGTACAGTCCCACTTTACTTGCGACTGTCGCAAAGTGGTTTCTCTTTCTTCTCCTTTCGCTTCTTTCGTTCCACCATCTCGCCTTTGATGTAGTCTTGTTCTCTCTTCGGCCATTAGTTCTACCTGGACCATTGCAGTGATTACTTGCGCTGCACTTGCCGATACTGTTCTAAAAGCACTAGCCACACGCAGTAACATTTTTCTCTGTACTTTGACCATCATTTGCCTGTTTCTTACTACTTTCAAAAAGTCGTGCCATATTGGTGCTCCATACAACATAATTGATTGTACCACATTATACCATATCTCCCTTTTTTTGTTTGCTAGTCCCTTGACATTTGGTGTAATTCGCATAAGAGCCGCTATATTCTTCTCCGCTTTTGGGGTTGCTTCCTTTATATGCTCCCCGAACTTGCAATTTTCATTTAATAGTAAGCCTAGATATCGTATCTACCTCGATGGTACTATTTCAGTTCCTCTACAGTAAAAGTTAACTCCATCTTTGTTTCTTTGTCCTTTTACTATGAGTGCCTCTGACTTTTCAGGTGCGAGCTCTAGCCCATGTTTCGTCATTCAGTTGTTTACAATCTCCAGAGCCTCATCGCCTTTGCTTACCAGTTCTTATTTGTTCTTAGCGACCAAAATTACTGTGCTAGATCATCCGCATAGGCGACTATCCACGCAACCATATATTGATGTATATTTAAAACCACTGATATAAAGTAATAAGTTTTTTCTAATGGAATCAAATAGAATATAAAAGCTTTCATGAATTTATTAATTGAGAGGTACGAGTACTAATCTTTCTATTTATAGTATCACATTATTTTTTGTTAGAAAATTATCAAGATCCTACTTCCACATGGTGTACGTGATATTTCAGCATTTCTCCAACACCTCTTCCTTTGCCGTCATGTCAAAATAATGTTCATACTAATGAGGTACGAAAGCGAGTCCGGGGAATCACATAAATGAAGCGTTCAAACGTGAAACAACAGCAAAAAAACGAAGGATACTCCATGTAACGGCCGTCGCTACTTGTCTTGCGCTCCTGTACTATTATACATCGTTTAAGGACCCACTCCACTTAACATCCTTTCCGTGCGATAACAAAGATGTCAGCGCTTGATTTTTTAAAAGGAATATACAGCAAGGGACGTGAAGTCGAACGTCAACTCACTTACGTCTCGCATCCGGATATCATTCCCGGATTAATACAAGGATTTCGCGATTGAGAGAAGGCGAAACGGCAATGGTGCTATATGCTAGCCGTTGGATGAAGTGGCTGTCATTTTGATGGAACAAAAGAGCTTCGTAACAAAAGAGGCGGAAGTTGGGGCGCTAAATTCCAATTAGATAAGTTAAATGATTGTTGTCGGTATTAAAATTGGCGTCTTATCTTTTATTGTAAATTTTCAAATTTATTTTCATTGTTTACGTTACTATGTTATAAAACGTCTGTTTTTGTACTGGCAATTAAAGAACTAGAAATAATGCCGATATAATCACTGTGCATGTATTAAAGTGTTATTTCTCTTAAAATATTTTATTATATGTATATGTATAAAAATAATTCCAGTAGAAATATGTCTGGCAAATTAGTAACCAGAAATATGTTTTCGAATTTTAACCGGCCGTTTAAAATTACAAATCATAGAACTTGAAAATTGTTGGAAAATGAAGAAACATAATAAAAAATGGAACATCATATTTCTTTCTTTCTTGTAAATTTACAAAACAGAGCACAAATAAAGTTAAAATAAGAATGATTCCTGTAGTTTCTTGCCAAAAAACCTAATGTAATTGTGACGTCCGTCCCTTGGATGTTTAGTAAAAGACGTATAGATGTTGTGATGTGCTTTAATTCGTAGTGGGCTACCACATATTATAATAATTACATTACTATACAACTATACACTATGTACGTACACTACTCTTCTTAATTTTATTCTTAATGCTTAACGCTTATTGCTTCATGCTTAATACTTAATACTGAATTATGAATAATGTTAAATGTTCATAAGACTTCTCTTTTATATTAACTATATTATCTTAACCTATTTCAGTGAAAGATAGTTTATATACAGGTTGTCTGTTTAAGCTCGGCCACCGGCCATATCTCGGCAACCATTTATCGTACAACCAGGTGGAAGAAATCTTGATAGTAAAATGAACGACGAAAATGACAACAAAAATATTTTTAAGTTTCCAAAATGATCGCACGGGGGCGCAATTCTCAAGGTGAATAAAAATTAGATAATTTTTCATTAAATTTTGGATTAAGATAGATTAAAAATATTACTAGCAAAATTTATAGAGATTTTTATACAGCTTTTATTTGAAACTTTTTGATCTAACTCCCATACGAAGGGGAGAGTGGAGGGGGGTATGTCTGCGTACAAAAGTAGGTATAATTTTGGTTTGCCCCAACGGATTTTAATGTTTCTGGGCTCATTAGATAGAGGATTTTACAAAGAATTGAAATATATGTAACATGGAATTACGTGGTTGTCATAGAAAATAACAGGGGGCGCTGTTCTCGATGTATATATATTACTTGTTTTTTCTTTAAAATTTTAAATGGAACGGTATATTTTTAATATCGTAATATTGAAGCACATAAAAACTGAAGAGATTGATGAAAACCGGAAGTTGCTATCTTTTTTCTTGACGAAGTATAGTCATACGAAGACAATCCAGAAAAATAAACCTTTTTAAATATAAATTTATTTATTTATTGAGAGTAATAATTTTATTTTAATTTTAAGAGGGTTCGTTTTCACTTGAAATTTTATCATACTCTTCCCTAAATGTATTTATTTCAATCTTTTTATCGATTTTTTAATTCATTGCGTATGTTACGTTAGATTCTCCTTTTAAATGTTTTTAAATACTCTAGCTATTATTTTTTAAATATCGTTTCTTATCCTCGCCAACATTGAAATAAAATAATAATAATAGTGAACAGTGTAGTTTGCCTTTTTTTTTAATTTCCATCATACAACTGCATTCACAGTGATACTAATTACATTATGATGAGATATCCAAGGTAGGCCATGAAAATCGAAATGATATATATATATGATATAAATTAATATGACTTATAGTTAAAAATTTTGTACGTATTTAGCAAATTAAGCCTTTTTGGACACCTGCACATAATTATTAAGTTTGTAAAATGTCGTATTCTAACGTTGAAGCTTATGACATGATCAGAATGTATATTCAATGCTTTGAAAATGCATTCTTGCTTCGGCGCAATATTCCCTAAATTATCCCGAAAGAAGACATTATTGAGTTTTTATTCACCTTGCCAGATGTTCTTGATGTTTATTTATGGGGCAGAATAGAATACATAGTTTATCACAAAAAGCCGAGTACAACAATTGCTGCCTCCGAAATGGAAGTAACTCTGCTCTCTACTAATCGACAAGTAAACGTGTATTGAAAATGAAGGTGAACACTTTCAACATTTGTTAAGTTGAAGTTTTTTCTTGTTTTTTTGTGTTTTTTGATTTAAATATATTTTCTTTTCCTTTATATTACTTGGTAAATATATTTTCTTATTTATATTTAGGTATATAATTGGTTCTTTTATTTACTTTCATGTTATAGGCGGAGATGAATTAGATATCAATTTGTATACCCTTTCGTTACTAATGAGTAAATGATTTTATTATACCTAATGCATTATATTATATTGTTTTTTTTTCTCGTTATTGTCTACTTAGTTCATTAGTTATAGAAATAATTTTTGCTATTTTCCTATAATTGATCTACCTATATATGTTGGGTAATAAAGATGCCGTTCGATTTAAAATTTTACAGAAAAAACAAGTAATATACATATATTGAGAACAGCGCCCCCTGTTATTTTCTTTGACAACCACGTAATTTCGTGGTACATATAGTTCAATTCTTTGTAAAATTCTCTATCAATGAGCCCCGAAACATTAAAATCCGTTGGGGCAAACCAAAATTATACCGACTTTTGTACTCAGATATACCCCCCTCAACTCTCCCCTTCGTATGGGAGTTAGATCAAAAAATTTCAAATGAAAGTTGTATAGAAACGTCTACAAATTTTGTTAGTAAAAATTTTAATCTATCTTAATCCAGATTTAATGAAAAATTATCTAATTTTTAATTCACCTTGAGAATTGCGCCCCCCTGGGATCATTTTGGAAACTTAAAATTATTTTTGTTGCAATTTCCGTTGTCCATTTTACTATCAAGATTTTTTCCACCAGGTTGTACGATAGACGGCTGCTGAGATATGACCGGTGGCCGAGCTTAAACAGACACCCGGTATACAATAAGTAGTTTTCTTTGAATGTGTTTATGTATGTAGGCCTTGTCTATATAACGAGACCCTGTGTGATGACCTTACATAATCATTGTTTTCGATAATTTGTTACAATAAACTAATGTCAATTTTAACTTATTCTGTTTTTAAGTTTAACCGACCTAATACGACCCTGCACAGCTGACGCGTGTCTTGCATTTCCTTTCAAAATATTACAACATGCATTAGATCCGGGATAGTAAGCTCGTCTGCATAACCATTGTCGCCAAAATTTATGAACTCCAACTAAAAACTTCGTCAATTGCATTATACGTCAATGTTTAAGGATTAAATGCAAATAACTTGTTAATAAAAAATGTCTTGATATTTTTAATCCCGGGAAACGATTCAAAATTTTATTAGGCATTTAATCGTCTTAAATTATTATTCTGAATGTGTGTCTCAGTAACTATTGTTCATCAAATTTTTTGTTCCTGGAGGTGATATAATTTTAATTTGATTGAGTAAGTGCTAATATCTGCAGTGTACCTATTGATAGAGTCACTCACGAAATATAAAAAAATTCATGTTATAAATAAGGGTTATTATGCCAGTGGCGGTAAAACTTGGGTTGCGGCCGCATTGTTATTTGTTTCCTATTTCTTAGTTTGTCTTCTATAATTCCTTTGTATATCGAATATAGCACACACAGGAGGAACATGTTGTTGCAATTTTTTTTTTATTAAATCGAATTCGAAACTTCCAAAACCTTACAACGCAACGGTAGGATATGAAAAATTGTTCAATGATGAAGTAAAAATTAGTAAATAAATTGCGACATAAAAAATGCTTTACAAAGTTTTACTTTCACAGATAAGCTTATAATGTTTTGGGATTGTAATACACATTTAATATATTTGAGAACTTTTTTTTAATATTTAAAAGAATTTTTACCATAGTTCCTTAACTGCACCAACAATAGATACAACAGATTTAATGTAATGACAACATTATTTTGCAGTGAATTGCAAATAGTTTGATTACCAAATAACACTATTCGATACAACTAGGATAAAAATGTTAAAAGTAATTGATGGCAGATTTAAAACTAAAATCACAATACTTATTATTTAACTTCTCCCTGCATATACTTATTTCTATCAGACATGAAAAATGCAGTATCTTATGTTTTTAAATAACTGTGTAAAATAATTTGTGAATAACGAAGGTCCTAAAAGTCTGTCGATCTAATAAAATAAATAATCAATAGAAATTTGATTTCTGTTATGTAATAAAATATTATAAATCGCAGGTGAGTAAAGGAAAAAGCTCTAAACTTTTCATATCACGGTCGTCTATACTTTATAAAATTCATCCTACGACTACGTGATCAGTGAAATACTGACAGAAGCAAAAAAAAGGGAAGAAATCGGGGAAAACACACCCAGATCGAGCACTGCAAGGAAAAGGATAGGAATATAAATAGCGAGCAAGCGAATGATAGGTACGCTTCGACTGGAAAATTGACGCATTATTGGGTATGTTCGGCCAAAGAATAGCTGTTCGTTACGAGACGATTGCCGTTCCATTTCGATGTCTGTAAGTTGAGATGAATAAATGGGGTGAGGAGAAGTTCATACATATATGTTCTGTATGTATATGTATATACATGTATTGTACATATATGGAAAGGTCGATATGTTTAACTCAAAAATATCATTTTAAAAGGGAATCGATAAAACTGTATCTTGGCAAATATATTGCTTTTTAAAAATAAGAAAACATTTTACTATTCCACGGTTCACTTAGGATAGATGGCGAATTATATTATGCTAAATATTTTTTTTACATATTAAGCTGTATATTTTTGATTATAATTTACTCTATATACTATTTAACACACATTAAAATGACGAAACAGGGCAGAAATTAATACATTATAAACTCTCCTTTAGTAACCTCAAAAGAATGCTTTAATAGTATATTATGCAATTAGCATTTAATGATAGTTATTAAGACACGAGTAAGAAGATCGCCTTCCGCTCGTATTGTAATGAATACGAGTGTCTTAATAGCCATTAAATGCGAGTTGCATACACTATTATTAAACATTATATTTTGAACATTCCATTTCATAAATTGAGCGTAAAATGTTCCGTACATCTTTGCGAATTTATCTGGTAATAAATTGTTCGTGGCTACTAAGGCTTGTTCCATAATTTCTGGTGGAGTCAAATTTTTCATTTCACTGTCATTATCCCTCATTTTTACCGTTTATATGTTCAAAAAAGCACAAATTTTGACTACTTACTTGTAAATTGCAGAGAACTGTCACGTTTAATTAATTGTTATATCTGTCAGATATGCAGTCGCCATATTGAATATTGATTGAATATTGGAATGTCGCATTCTTATTGGATATAAACTTGTATCCTAATGAAAAATCTGTATTCCTATTGGACATAAACTTGTATCTTAATGAAAATCTGTTTCTTAATGGACATCATTGAAGTACGGGTTCGGCATATCTAATAATACAATTAAAGTATGGGAGTAGAAAAATTTATTTATATATATATATATATATATTAAAATTCTTTGCTGAAATGTGCAAGAAAAGTATTAATCAGTATATTGACGTAGTGGCATATATATTTAACAGTAATCAATAACAACAAATGACAACAGGAAAGCAAGCTGTCATCCAAACAGTTTCATTATAGTAAACATCAATTAAAAATAGCAAGCAACAAACAAAATCTTATTATTATGAATAGAATGAATCACTGCAGAATTTTTATTTATCAAAAACGACATCCAATAACATTACACGGCAACAACGCCGGCCTCTGTGTTTAGTGACTAACATAGAAAGATGCAACTGCGAAATGTGTAATTAAAAGTGAAAATGTAAACAATTAAGAATAGAACAGTAGCTACTATCTATGTAGTTGCATTAAAATACCTAGATTTATCTTAGACAAAATTGAATCGCACTTCACAAATAATATCGGCGCAAATTGTGTAAATCACACATAAAAGTGTTAATTATGTGTTAGACATATATGTTTCCACCTTATTTGTTTTTTTCTAAAAAGGTATGTGTTAATCAAAAATAATATTTGTGTAGATTAAAGTAATATATGTAGTATTACCTTAAGAATGTTAATTCCAAAAAAAATTCATAATGCCCGTAGTGTAAAACAACATTAGTTAGCAATGCAATTGGTATTATGTAAATGTCAAATCTCAGTAAGAAAATTAGTAAATATGTATATTAAAATTCTTCGCCGAAATAAGTCGCAGTGCATTTCGACACCACAGACCAGAAGAAGATGGGGGGGGGGGAACTCATTGAAACGTCTCGCAACTAAAGGTTCTTTACCTTACAATATGTTTGAAATTAAAAATAATGTATTATTTTTAATTTCAAACATATTTACCACATACCCAAGAAAGAAAGAAAGCTATATAAATAGCGTGATAAACAAGAAAATATCTATATTCATATATTGTTATAGTATGAACACATACTCTAACAATATAGTATTATGTATTATTTTCATTATAATTGGTTAACTTACTGTAAATTGAGTAATTACAAAGTGGAAATAAGTTGTATGGATTGATAGTTAAGAAGTTTATTGAATACATTAAAAATATTAATATTATAGTAATCATTCAATATATGAACCTCCTGTATTGGGAACTGTCGTTCAGTTTCATTTTTCATTGTAGTCCAACATAATCTGGAAAGGAGAGATTTAAATATTAATTGTTGAATTATTGTGTGTATGGTTTTGTGAAAACTTATGTAATTGACGTTAATGATGCGATGAGGAAATAAGAACTTAATTTGAAAAGATGTATTAATTATATTGATAAAATTTCGCGCGTATAATTCAAATTTTGGAACTGTCAGTTGAATGACATTTGAAAAGTATTCGCATAGAAATAGTTTTTGATACTTTAAATAACATGCAAACGTTTATAAAATTATGGAAAGAATAAAATTAATAAGGTTACATAATTTTAGGGTGAAATTAAGGATCATAACAGGATTTAAAGTCTATGTTGTTTAAGATAAGCTGATGTATAATATTCATTGGCCAAATTTGAAAAATATAGAATCGTCAAGGCGATCAGAAATAAATAATTAGATTTTTTTAAAAAAGTCTAAGAAGAGGTAGTTGTGTTTGTCGTAAAAGTGAATTTCTTTACGATATAAACACGATATTAATCGAGAAATAGTTAAAAATGATAGATTTAAATATTACGTATTTATTCAATAGCAAAGTGATAGAAGAAATTTTAAGAAAAATTAGCTACAATATAATAAAGGTTAAATTATTTACCTATTTTAAATAGAAAACCAGGAAATTGTGAATTTCTACCAAAAGAAACTATCTAAGTTGCCATTTACTAAAAGAGATCATGTATTCCAAGAGAGCCGCTATATTCCAGTAGAGATCCTGTTTTCCTAAGAGAACTGATATATTTCTGAAGAGATCCTGTATTCCAAGAGGGCTGCTATATTTCTGAAGAAATCCTGTATACCAAGAAGGCTGTTGTATTCCAGTAGAGGTTCTGTATTCCAAAGGGTAACAGACGACCTTCAAAGCTGATAAGATTGCTGTTATATTCAAAAAGAATTTATTAAGATTTCGTATCCAGAGAACATCAAGAGGATTTTAAGTATCATCATATTCATCAGGAACTTAGGATACAAACCTACAAGAAAAACACATTTAGTATTTAAAGTTTTTAATAATAATATTTGGTCAAATTTAAGAATAGATCGTAAAAGAAAAAGTAATTATATTATCGTTATAGATGAAATTTCAATCATATAATAGTATTTCTTATTTGAAAAAGCTTACAAGTAATTAAATTTACCAGATGTATTTATCTAAATAACTTACATTACATATTATATTTTCCAGAAATTATGTAGGTTATTTAACCTCACAATACAAAAAAAAATATCACAAATTATGCACTAATATAGTCAAAAATAACATTAATTTAGGTAAAAAAGAGTTAAATTTACTACTTCAGGGCCAAACTACGGTATAAAATAGATATTGTAACTTGATAAAAATAGACATCAATCAATTAAAAATAACTTACAATGTGAACTTATCGAGAGAAACACGTGCATATAACTAGAAAACATCACTTTTTTTTTGGATGGATGAATTAAATTGACATTATTTAAGAATTTAAAATTTAAAGTTAAAAGTTTTACAATCACATTAATAAAATACTAAAAACTGAAAATATCAAAACGTATAATTAAAAAAGAAGAAGACAAAGCTTTAAAGACATAATTTCATACATCAAATTCTACATTCACGTATTACTTATTTTTAAATTACTTTCCAGTTCGATATAATAGCATTAAATAAAATAATGTACAAATTCTACAGAATGTGCCCGCATGTCACAAAGAAAATGCTTTCTAATGAGGCAAACACACAGCCACTCAGATGTATTAGGGGGATCGCGAGATTCGCAACGAAGAGAGTTCGTTTTTTTTTCTTGCTGTTAGACAGCAACCCGCTAACAAGGTACCGTGATATTTTGATAAGGCACGTTCTGTATACAGTAAACACTTTGCTGTAATTTGCGAAAAGACCCTCATTGATTTAATGATTAGGTGTTATGTTGGGATACGTGATAGATAAATATAAAAGACGTGAAATATCAAACTCCTCAGTAATACACTTTTTGAATATTTATTAGTGCTATACAAATCAAATACTGGTACCACAGTGTTAATATTAGAGAAATTGCCAAAATTTAGCTTTGTGAAGGGCTATATTAAAATTCTTTGCCTAAATATACAATAAATGTATTAAAAGGAATTAATTATATTGGCGTAGCGGCAACGTAATTCATTAGCAATTAATAACAAAATGACGAATGAACAGCAATATGTCATCTAAAAAAAATTCATTACCTAACAAGATATAATGCAAATCAGAATTGTTTAAAAGCGGAAATGTGAACAATTAAGTATAGAATAGCCGCTACTACCTGAGCGGTTTTATTAAAACGTCTATCATAGACATGCATTTAATTCCACTACACAAATAATATCGACCGAATTGTATAATTAAAAGAGAAATGTAAAAATTAGGAGTAGAGCTTTCGTATGTGATTCATGTGCGAGTTAATTAGAAGGTCTCGGTTTACCTTAGTCAAACATCTAATATCATCACACAAATAATATTGACTACTATTGAATACTAACTTTATGACCATTTTAAAATTTTGACCGATGGCGCTGTAGCCTATATCAACTCAAAAATTTTAAATAGCAAAGGTGGTTTAGGGGCCCCTCATTTCAAATGTGTTTGGATGACCTATTCAAAATGTCTGTCCTTTTTTAAACTTCCTTCATTTGTTAAAAAACGCTGGTTAGGGGAAGGTTGCCAAATTTGGACAACCGCCTAAAATGGACCATCGTCATATCTCGAAAATTACAAAAGGTACCCACTGCGCCATCTATTTACAAGGTGCATAGTAACATTAAAACTTAAAAGAGTCAGTCGCACGGGGCGCTGTTTTAGTTGTTCAGGCACTCAGGCGCAATAAATGTTTGTGTTGTTGCGGTTATTATTTTTTGGCTACGCCGCTAAGACCTAATGCAGAAACGGTAAATGGATTTAAATTATTATTTAGTCGATGAAACGATATAACGTTCTTCGACAATTATTTAACAAGTTACGATCTAATGAAAATGTTGAAGAATGCTGCTTATAGGGCAACTGGAACTGTAAGAGATAACAGAACCAAAAAATGTCCTCTACAATCTGCTCCAGAAATGAAAAAAAAAGGAACGTGGGTCTTATCAAACAGTCTACAACAAAACTAATGGTATTGTATTTGTTCGCTGGAAAGATAATAGTGTTGTAACCATGGCCTCCAATTACGACAAAATCGAACCTCTGGCAAAAGTCAAAAGATGGTCTACTCAGGCCAAGTAAAAAGTTGATGTACCACAGCCAAGATTATTTGCAAATTATAATTTGTCAATGGGAGGCGTAGATCTTATGGACCAAGCGGTTAATAATTACAGATGTAGTATAAAAGGAAAAAGTGGTGGTGGTGTTTATTTACACATATGCTAAATGTAGCAGTGGTAAATGCTTGGAAACTGCACCTACTAGCCCGCAATGAGAAAATGGACTTATTAGCATTTACTAGAAACATTGTCCGACACTACCTACGTTGCTTTGCAAAATCCACGTTCCAAAAGGGCAGGCCCTGAAGTTCTGTTCCTAAAAGTTTATTACAGGAAGAGGGTGGACACTTCCCAGAAAAACTATAGATAAGCGACTAAGATATAGGCAGTGCCACATGAGCTCTAGGTGGGCGTGCCTTAAGTGTAATGTTACATTCTGTATTGAAAAATACTGTTTTATCAAATTCCATACTTCATCTATTTAGTTTTTTATATTTATATATTTTTTTACCAATAAATACAAGAATACAATAATAATAATAAATTGGACCTTATTATGTCTGAAACAAATGGGCAAATTACGTATACAGAACGAATATGCAAACGACTATATCATTGCGCGGTTTAAGTCTTACTAAATTCTTAACTGCAATGTGCTGCTGCTGCGGGTAGAGGGATTTCGGTGGGGGTTTCGGTGTTGCCTCTCATTGCTGACTATGGCCCGTTCCGAGCTGGACCTATCGGTATACTCAAAATTAAGTTTGAGAAGAATTTTATTATGAAAGTTTTTCAAAATTCCTACCGGAAGTAGGTCTTTTACTCTTATCGAAAATCAGTTTTTTGCCAATATTTTGCAAGTCATGCTTTTTAGGCAGGTGCGTTACGAGTATAAAAGTATTTAGAACTTAATTTTCAATACATTTTGTATTAAAAGAATTTCAAAATTCGGACCGATAGTACCACTTTTACTCTTACCGAAGAGCGATTTTTTGCAAATATATGGTAAATTATGCATTCTATATATATTTATCAAGAGTACAAAAGTATTTAGAGTTGGATTTTCAATATTCTTTGTATACATGAAATTTCAAAATTCGTACCGGAAGTAACACATTTACTCTTAGCGAGTAGCACTTTTTTTCGAATATCTTGCAAAATATACATTATATAGAGATTTATTAAGACAATGGAATTACTTAGAATAGAATTTTGAATAACTCTTGTATAAATTTTTTTTAAAAATTGTATAGTTTGAAACGCTCACGCGTTTAAAAAAGCCGTGTAGTGGCCACACCTTATTTTTTTGGAATGAAGTATAGTGAACAAGAAATTATATAACTTAATAATTTTTAATTTGTTACTGTAGTTGTAAGTTTGTTTTTGTTGTCTTTTATTCTCATTATGGAGGATTGTAATTATGTCAATATTCTTCTTTGGAATTTTAATGACAGTAAATATATTATTATTGTTATTATTATTATTACTATTATTATATGACACAAAACGGCAATAATAGATGCGTTGTTCATAATCATCCTATTAAAATAAGTGTTTTACGTAGCCCGAACAGTTTACGTTTCGGTGTATAAGACGAAGTTACCAAATATTGTAAACTATGTATTAATTTTTTACATTTGTAAATGATGTGTTTTCTTTTTTTGCTGGTTATAAACGGGTAATAAAATTATCAGCACTAACGATACTATTTGGTCAACAATAGTATCGAGCAATTGATGATTTTAGTATTTAATTGGTGGATAATGTCGAACGAATGGAGTCAGACGCATCGTTTAGCAAACGATTTGGGGGTACGAATGGGACTAGTTGAGCGCGTCCGTCGATGTGCAGTCCCTTAATGTCAGCCACCCTTTTAAAGGTTAATCTGCAGTCCATCGGATACCACATAATGCTACTATAAAATGTCACTAACTAAATGTCAAGCGACAATAGAAACGATGGGCCAAGGAAGACCATTTGCCATCGATTTCGGTCGATTTATAACATAAAATGTGGAAAAAAACTGGGTTAATTTTATTGTGAATGTCATAAAATAATGCAGAGAAAAAATTAAATATCGTGAAGTATAAAATGTAATAATATACTTCGAATATATAAAACGAAAAAGCAATTTAATTTCTGTACTAAAATGCATTAGAGCCGTAGTTAAAAGTATAAATTGAATAGCATATTTTAATGGTATAGATGTGAAAAAATAATTGGTGTATAAAGTGCATGATATATACAGTGAGTTTTATTATTATTTACAGAAATGTAATGTAATAACCACGACAGAGTGCACTTTAACAAGTAACATCTATTACTTATTATAATGGAAGTTTAAATAGATTTTGCAATTTAATAATCAGTTTAAATAGAAATATGAGAACACTTAATTAATCCAATACAATATTAAACAATGATACCTATAACCATCTGTATGATGTAATTATCGCTAATACCTCAAGTAGCAGGTAGAGTGTAATATAAAATGTAAGATTACATTGTCTTAATATAGGCAGGGTCATTCTAAATATATGCGACGAATTTTATGAGCTGACTCCTAGGGTCATTATGATCATAAACTTTGATATGAATCTATGTCTTAAACGGCATAGTTTTAAAATCATAGAATTTTTAATAGTAAAGTTAAAATTTTGTTATAGTATAAGTAACAAGATTTAATGTCAAACCTGTTTTTGCAAAAACATTCATTTTGAAGGGAAAATATTTATTTTATTTTGATATTATTGTGTCAAGGTGTTGTTAAAGTTTTCTAATATTAATTAAAAAATGTTGTGCGATATGCACTTATTTACGGTATTGCCAGTGGTAATTCACGTGCAGCTATACTCTATTCACTGAACGTATACAGTAATGACGAGCTGTTCACGACTGTTTCACGTGCACAGCTCAATTTACAATAGAGTACTTATATTAACAACAAAGTTTTATAAAATCTTTGGATTACATGTTTAAATTTTCGAAAACAACAGTTTATTAGTTTTATATAAAATACTGAACCGATTTAAATTTACAGAAAATGCATGTTTTGTCTTTTTAGATAACAAAAATACGTAAGTCTCAAACATAACCTATATCAACAAAACATTCGTAAATTGCTTAAAATTCATCACTTAATAAGTGGATAATTATTAATTGACTTAACAAAAAAATACACAAATGCGCATTTTGTAAACAATTTAAGATAAGTTTAATATGCATTTGTCAAATTCAATATCAGGCATTTTAACAAATAATACAATACCAGTATAAGTATTTAAAAATGAAGCAAATATATTAAAGGCTTTATTCACATGTGTATATAATATAAATTACAAGTTTAATTAGGGCATACGTAGTTACTTTATTGTGAATTTATAAGGAATTTTATATGTGTATAAATAGAGCACATACGTAGTAAACATATATAAATAAAATGCATACACAATATACTTTATTTTTAAAAAATATATATAGAAGAAAGAGCGAAAGAAACTATGAATGTAAACATATATTTTAAATTTTTTTGTGTTGACAATTAAAATTATTCCTGAGTGTCACTGTCACATTCACTACTTTCAGAACTGTCCAGATTAATTATGAAATTTTCAATAATTACGTCTAACTCCCACATATTCTTCTCTACTTCTTTAACATGTTTGACGGCATTGAACCAGTTCTCTTTTGTAACATTGTTCAATGATGTGTGTAACAGCTCTTTGGCTTCCGGGTCCAATTCGCAATGATGGTGGTAGTCTTAGTACTGTTCTATTGTAAGTTTTTGCAAGTTCATCAATCGCATATTTATTGAAATGTTCTTTGTGCATCTTAACTAAATATAATAGTTCATCTTTAACCATATCTTTTTGAAAGGATATATTTTTTTCTTGCAACCGAGACTGAATATCACCCTTCTGTGTAGCTGTAGTTGACACTTGTACAATTTTTCTACTGTGATAGGAAGCATTATCTAATACCACAACACAGTTTTCTTCCAACATTGGCAAAACCTATTCAAACCACTCCTCAAAGATATTTGCATTCGTTTCTTCGTGATAATCATTGGTCGAACAACAATAAGCCGTTTTCTACAAATCCATCTTCTGAACCAATATGAAGAACAATCAATCGTCTTCCCTTTCCAGTTGGATTTTTAAGACCCGTCGAGAGCCCTTGTAATAATGCTTGCCTTGGACTTGTTACCGTTTCATCTACCCATAGTTTTTGCACAGTATGGCCTTCATTGACCCATGTTTCATCTAGGTAGTAAATTTTTCTATTTTGTTCCCTAAATTATTTTATTTGACGAAGGTAGCGCCGTCTCCATGTAACAACTTCACATTTTTCCTTTAAAAAGCTATTACGAGCTCTTTTTTTGAAAGAGAAATTCATTTCTTTCAACAACTTCCACACTGTTGTACGTTTGAGGTTTGGCAAGTTCTGATCTTCATTTACTTTAAATAAAATCTTTTCCACTATTTGCACCTCATTTTTATAGAAAAATGAGTGTACTATACGTCTAATAATATTGCGCATATCATCATCAATATTATCCAGGACAGATCGTGTTCTTGTATACGTCTTTGGAGGTTTCGCATCTTGTGCATTGTGTTCTCGCAAAATATTAAAAACACTTGCAGAGCACATACCTGCAGCTTCGGCTGTAAAGTCAACAATTCGCGTCTTAGAGCCAGCTGGGCATTCTTGTTGACGTTTGCTAAATATATTCAGCACAGTCTCTTTTTCTAGCACTGTAAAATGTCTCTTTTCTCGTTTCTTAAGTTCTGGCTGCATTTTGCACAGGCTGCATTTTGCACAGTACTGTATAAACATAAACCATTTACTTTGTTCACGATTTAGAGATCTTACCTTCAATAAATCTTTAATCATTAATAGAGTCTTTAAAAATACTGAGAATAATAATAATAACAACTTACACAAATAAAAAAAGCGCAACCACAAAGAACAATACAAAATACTATATAGCAAAAGCAAAAAGTATACATCATGTATACATACAGCATGTGTCAATTTTTCATTAGTCATAGGTGATCAATTCATGCACTACGAGACAACGTGGCACCCATACTTTCCTCTCCAATGCCAGCGCGACCGATACATGCTCGAAAATACAAGTTATAGCAGTAACTATTGGACCACCGACTTAGGTGTTTGTAATGCGTTCAGAAATAATATTTACGAGTTGCAAGGATTTGTTTTTCTTTTTCCCTTCAGTAAATGCAGAGAATTATTAAGCTGCGTTCATGCTGCATGACACAAATAAAAGCGTAATTCTAATAAAATTAAAAATAAGGTAAATAAAAAAGGATTCTGAAAATAATAATAAACTACTAGATCAGATCAGGAGATCGCGGCGGCCATTTGATGTTTCCCGTTCCAGTAATAAGACGGCTAGATCGCAACGTGTTCGCAGCTAAACATTGAATGTAAAATCTGGTGGGGAGAAGTGAGAAGATCGGAGAAAATCGTTGTGATGTCGATTGTTGCCGGGATTGGTGACGGAAAGTAGGGGTGCCACGTTGCCACGTATTACTTGTACACGTATAAATCGCACGTAAATATTGAATCCCTATATCTAATGAAAATTGACACTTACGGTATATAACACCCACTTGGCAAAATCACTATAGGTATGATTACTTGTTCTACATTAGCAAATACGTATTTTCATCCTTCTCTAAAATTGTGATTTTGCCAAGTGGGGCATATATTTCAAAATAACAGAAAATATAGTCACAATCATGTGACAAAATCACAGAAAGCTGATGATTTATATCGTATGTTTTAGGATTTGTATGTATCTCTCAGAGCCAATAGAAAGGCAGTATTAAAAATCATGCGTTGATCACGCGTTTTTTGCTACTCTATACGTTCAGTGAACAGAGTATAGAGGTTTTTATTAAGAACGAAAATATACGGCTTATGGCAGGCACCCACGTACGGTTAGAACTCCAAAAGTGGAAGAAATGGTTATAAATCAAATTGAGGAACATCCTACTACACGCGCAAGAAAATTGCCTCTGCTTTAAACATAAGCCAGCCCACAGCTTGGAAGATACAGCACAATGAACTGTTGTATCCGTATCACATACAACGAGTACATGCACTTTTGTCAGCAGAGATTGGCTTTTTGTCAATGGATATAACAGAAAATCACTCTAAATCTTCAGCTTTTGGCTCACGTATTCTACACCGGCGAGGCTAATTTCTCGTCATTATTAATTTTCATAATAATCACACATGGGCAGAAGAAAACCCACACAATCCTTTGGAACTCTGCCATCACATTCAATTCTATGTTAATGCGTGGGCCTGAATTGTTGGAGATCACTTGATTGGTCCATATTTTTTTGTCGATGAGGTTAAATGGAGAAGTATACCGCCACTTTCTTGAAGAGTGTAGAAACATTGTTACGGATAAATCCTGGTAAAAAAGTGTCGATGTTTCAAGTATCTGGACCACTTGGAAAGGCCTACGCAAAATCTGCAAGCGTACAAACGGCTATAAATGCGTTCAAAGCTGCCTGAATTTGACCAATTGATCGTCATGTTTTTGGCGATCACCATTTCGCGGCTGCAGATAATTTGGAAGAACTTCATGTCGTCGCCGACGAAGAAAGTAACGAAAACAAGGAAGAGGATACCACCAACGAAGAAGAAGACAGTGAAAATGAAGTGGCTTACGAAAACATTATGGTGCCAAAAAAGAAACTATTTGAAAATGAAGGAAGTGGGAGCAAGTCGCAAACCCATTTAAATATCTCAGTTGAAGAAATATCTCCTATACCAAAACCAAGAAATCTTGAACAAGCATTACAAAGGGGACCACAACAGGCCGCTGAAATTACTAGTTCCCCGTACAAAAATCATTTGACGAAGAAGAAAGAAAAAAAGCAAAAAGGTGTCTCCAAGAAAACCGATCAAAATAAACAGGCAAAGAAATTAAGAACGCAAAAGAAAACTAAAGCAAACGAGGACCGGTGGTTTTTTACCATGTGTGAGGAAGAAGACCAAAGGGACATGATCCGGTGTATGCTGTGTCAATGTTGGGTACATGTAGACTGTGCCAATGTCAGTCCTAAATGCAAAATCTATAACTGTCCCTCATGCTTGATGACAATGTAATGAAATACATATTTAAACATTAATTTTTAATCATGGTCCAATTTAAGGTACTGTTGATCCATTTAAGGCAATGGGTTTCTTAAATTGGTCCATTTGCAAGAAGGCAACGAAATATTTGTTTTTCAAAGAAAAATTTTTTTTTTCAAAATGTTTGTTGTCAAAAGTTTCTTAATATAATAAAGTTTACTTTGCATTTCTTAAACCTATCTTTTTTTACTTTACCTATCCTCAATAACAAATAATCTGCAAACTGGTCCATTCAAGGCAACCTTCCCCTATTATCCACTGTTATAATGTAGAGATATGGAAGAGTTTAATAATACTCAATTTGTACTCATGATCTTTGGCAATCAAGAATATCGACAAGAGTACTTAATTTAAACAAACGCAGCTCCCTTAGTGCCCCCCCCCGCTTTTCCCTTCTCGGAAAGGCAGAAAATGAAATTACCGAAGAGATTTGATTTCTTCCTCCCTCTTTTCGGGGTAACGTTTTCCGGTCTAAACCAAGCAAGTCAAAGCCAAACGAGTGTATGCAGATGGTGCTGTGACAAAGAAAAGAAGTCGTCTCGTTCGAATGAAATTGAGACGAAGAACGAGCCTTTTAACGGTAACGGTAAATGTGTCGTCCAACAGAATAATTACACCTGCAACATGCCGAACGAACATTAAAACCCATTACGTGAAGTAATGGACAAAAAGCGGACTTTATATTTAGTCTGTGCGGAGGGTTTTTAATTGACTTTTAAATAATAGTCCCTTCGAAAGAAAAAAGCTCTCCAACGTAATATGGAACAACGCACACCGAAATTGATTGCAAATGAAAATGCTTTTATGTTTTTAGTTGCATTTAATTGCACTTCGCGCATATCAAGTTCGAAGTACATGTTAATAGTAGTCCATCGAAATAGATACAGCTAAATATGCTAGTGAGATATTGATTTTAATACGTGCTCATTACTGCTAATAGGTAAACACTTTTTGTCTTAGTTTTGTGAGAAATATTGCACTACAGCAATACAATTGACAACTTAAGGAATCTGGAAACTTTGAGGGACGTTAAGGCCATAATAAACTCCTGGCTAATATACGAAATGACATAAGTTCAGTATAATCTCGGTCAGAGGTGAACGTGTTTTTCTTGAACTATAACTATAGAACTAATGATCTTATTCATATCTTTTTGACGTGCTATTGTACGTAAATGTTGAACCTGATGATAAATTCGGTTTGGGAATAAAACGAGTAATACTTGCTACTGTCATGTCAGTCAGAATGGGAAATATTCTGAATGTTCATTTTGTACCGGGTGACCAAAGTTTTTCCACCACCACCAAAATGGATCTTTTGTTGATGGCGGCAAAACTTTGGTCACCCTTAATAAAAAGGATTTTGGAAATGTTTAAAATGTTTTAGTCGCAAAAAATTTCATTTTTGGATCGACTTTTTTTATTACTACGTTGCAGATGCCTTTCGAAAGATATTCATCTAAATTAAAATCAAAAATTTAGCTGTCTTCCATGGAGTTTACTGGAAATCATTTAAATTGCATTTATAATTTTAGAGACTCGGTAGTTTTGTTTGAATAACGGCGTGAGCATTCTCGGCATCCATCTTGTGCTGACCTTAGTTATGTCGAGATAATCGTGAAGAATTTTAGGAATGGTTGTATCACACACGCCAGTCATTTCTGCGAGTTGTGTCTTCTTTAGCCAAGCTTCTGTAACTCACTTACAAAGGACGACGATCTCATGAAGCCATCACATGATTCTCTTCAGACCGAATCAACTGCCAGGTAGTCTTCTATCAAGGTAAAATCAATGTAGTAAATGTAACTGTCGTTAAAAAAATTCAAATGGACTTTCAATGTTGTTGGTATATGTAATGAAAATGTATGCTTTCCAAATTAAATTCATCTTGATATGTACCACGTAACTAGCACTTGCAAATTATAATAAGCCAGTTGCCTTTTATTTATAAGTAATTATTTATGTAATGTCATTTTAACATTTGTCATTTTGTGATTAGCAATATATTTTTTTCTGACAAATAAGTTTTTTCTTAATAAACAATACTACTAAATAATGTACACACTGCACACACAAAAATCTTTGGAAAGAAACCGTTCATATATACGCAAGAAATTGTAGAGTACAAATAAGAAAGTTACTTTCTTGAAAAAAATACTAGGTTCAAGAAAGTAATCACTTGAGTAAATACATTTTGTGATTTAAATCAAACACAAGAACTAACTGATGTAATCAAGAAAATAATCATTCGAGTAAATAAATTTGGCGATCTTAAGGCAAGCTTGAAATGCTTTGCTTCATTAAACAGGAATTATTAGAATCAAGAAAATAATCACTTGATTAAATAAATTTCGCGATCTTAAGGCAAACATTAAATTCTTTGCTTCAATAAACAGTAAATATTAGAATTACTAATTTAAGGAAGTTGTCACTTGTGTAAGGCAATTTATCGACTTTCAGTCAAATTATTGACACTTTGCTTTAATAGATACACTTATTTGATATAAGTTCTTGCATTCTTAATGTAAAACACTCATAGTACATGTTTAAAGAACATTTTATTTTAATTCAGTAATAATAAGACTGATAGAAGACATACCGGTAGGTTTTCTGGTAACGCAACGATTGTATAGCGCATGTATCAGTCCCCACAACTGAACGACTACGTATATGTACTCCCCTCCGTTAACCAGAGCGGTGGTAGTAGTATACTACAGCCGTTCGCGTCGGGGAATACGATAACTGTAGCGAGTGATAGTGGGGACTTGGACACTCCTCTGTCGTTGCTTCACCCGAAAACTTACCGGTATATACTATATTTTAGTCAAACTTTGTAGTATTTGAACAAAGTTCCTATAGTTTTAATGTATGTATGACATTATTATAAGAACAAATATATTTTATTAATGTGATAAAGTATTTCTTAAATATAACGTCAGTGAATGTACAAGCACTGATAAGCATAAAAAGAAGGTAGTGGCATTAAAAATAAACATTTTATAATAACAACCCTTCTTCCAAAATATAAGTAAATTGAAATCGTATTACTCTTAAATTGATAATAAGATTCTTTTGTAAAATATTTATTTCGCAGACAAATACTTCCTCCTGAAACTTAACAATGCTTGTAGATTCTGTTACATTATTTAAAAAAACTCTCAATTACATTAATTAAATATATTTCTCTCTATAACATGGACAAAAACTGTAAGGATTTTGTGAAAATACTATAAAACTTGACCAAAGTATGCTATTGAACTAAAAACATTAGTAATATTAAACCAAGTACTTAGATGCCTTCAATCACTCTTATTATTGTCACGTTTTCGGGTTCGCAATAAACAACTTGTGCAAATATTTATTTTGAAACAGTCTGTATATTTATATGCTTGAAATTATTTACAATATAAAAACATATAACTAAAGTATTACACTTAAACTACTATTAATAAATTAAAATTAACACTTATATTTATTTCTATTACTAATATGTCCGTATTTATTTATATCACACTATTTATATATCACGGCACTTAAAGAACTATTTATTTGTTTGGCTACTTATTTATTTCCACTGTTCCCACGAGACCACTTCTTTATCCCGAATTACTCCGCGATTACTTCTCCGCAATCAATCCCGCAATGAATCCAGCCGCCTTATATACGTATGCGAAACATCTCGAAGCATTCTCGTAAACTCCATCTCCCTCTCGAATGTTTGTAGAATATTCCTAGACATTCTGTCTCCGGTGGACTATGCCGTACGGCGTGGAGATTGATTTATGGTGGTGTGTAAATAAGAGCGTTTTTATACGTCGGGCCGAGATGATTTATGGTCTCTTTTTGTGCGTGTGACAATTTCGTTTTTATCGCGCCGATATATTCTATTTAATGTAAACACATTTCGTTACATTATCATTGAATTAAAATACAATGTTGCTTAAACAGAGATTAATAAAATTAAGATACTTTAATTTGATAATTCAAATGATAATAAGGAAGTAAAGAAGTAGGAAACAATAAAAATATGATAGATCCATGTAACATGTTTATTAATAAGAACATTGTGTCACTATATCAATTTTTTGATATTTTGATATAAGTATTATCATTAGTATTTAATATGAATCAGGAATTAAATAACCCTTACTTTCCGCAATGTCTTTTTCGAGGTAATTAGTTAATTGTTTTACTATTTCATTGTTTTCAGTTGAAGAGTTATAAAGTTTATCAAGAAAATGATCCCAATTTTCCAATAAATGTGGGGTTTTGCCTGGATACAGCACCTCAAAATCAGCATTAATCTGAAATGCAACAAAAGTAACAAAATGTCTGTTTCCTTATTTGGTGAGCATTACAAGACTATCAGCTCTTCTATCTAATAATACTGGTCAATCCATTACAAAAAGTCAGAAACTTTTCCACACTTCTTCGTAAATTGAATGTGCTGTACCAATTTCGTAAGACATCTTCCCGTGGTTCACTCCATGTCTTCAGCCACGTATGAGCGTTTCTTAACTTTTCAATGTCTGTAATTGTATTGATTATATTGTATGTTTATGTCTAATTTTTATTCGTAACATACTAAACAACACATTTAAGAAATTTATTTGCATTAATGTAACGTATAAGGTATCAAAAGTAACATACTCATGATAAAATTAATTGTGCGTTAAAAATTTTCTTCTACTGTTTCTTCTTCTTGCAAAACCTTATCTTCTTCAACCTTGAGTTCACAACCAATATAAAGTAATTTTTTTATCTTATCTATTATTTTTCCTCTTGCTAGAATATGTTGTTCACTGGGGCTCTCACTTTTTCTAATTGCTGCAACGTAATACGTCAGTGATATTATACCTGCGCACAAGATGATTATATATGTGTCTGCAAATAACATCCACCAATCTGCTTCGTCGTCTTTGATCTAGCTTTTTAAAACTTTTATAATAATTTATGACACTTTTCCACAAAGGTCTGGTCTCTAATAAAGTTTTTAAATCGAAATCAAGATTCGCTTCTGAAGATTCCTTTTTTCTTTTTCTTGGGTTTTCGTCACTTTTATTTTGATACTATAGCATAGAAACAAGGCAATAATATTATAAATGGAAATCTTACTGATCATATCCTTTATTTATTTAGTGAAATTTTTTTAAAATTATGTAATTAGAAACTGGGTCGAAATAGTAAAAATACTTCATTAATAACATACAACAATATAATCACTTGTTCTGAGTGGTTACAGGAATACTGTAGGAGTTGAAAATCTAGAAATGGTTTTTCCTCATGATAGATATAGTACGTAGAATCCTCGTAGCAATTGACACAGTTATGTACCCACAAACTAGATAACGAGTCAGTGCCACAAAAATTGACATCAAAGGGAACGATTTCCAAACAAGAACATTAAACTAATTAATATATCAAAATTCAATAAGGCATGCATCCGATATAGATATCTATGTTATATTAATTTGAGAATGGGAATTGTATTTGTAGAATATTGTAGAAAATAAAAAAAAAGACTAGAATAGTAGTTATTGCAATATATCTCGTCTTCTGATGACATTCTCAAATTGTAAGACATTATATATTTTATAAATATAATTCTTGACTACTTACCTGTTATTTGCAATAGTATTTAACAAAAAACCATCCACACTTACCGTTTATTTATTAATTTCCACAAAGAACAAGTATGTAGCTTCTACAAGAGTCAGACACAAACTAATGTGTGGCTAATGCAGATAAAGGCAGTTTTCTATTTCTTTTTAACATATTTTTCGAGAGGTAGGTAAATTGAACACGGACATATCTTCTTTCAATTTTTTGTGCTTAACAACACTTTTTTTCATGGCGTTATACACGTGTGTGTATGTATATACATATTATATAGTTAGTATGTTAAATAAGCAGACCCTTGAAAATAAAATTGATGGCTTCATTTTTATTCGGGTTTTTGGTCCAACATTTTTATAATTTAAGTATACATATACAAACGTATATATAAATACATATTACATACTCTATCACAATTACACACCGACAAAAAATAACATTAAAAATAATCTTCATTAAAATCATTTTATTACAAATAATACTTTCAAATAAAGTTATGGTCTTCAAAAATAATCACTTTAAATAATTCATTCAAGTAACAATATGTTTGAAATAATATTTCACTTACTTAAAGAGAATATATTCATTCAAGTAACAAGATGCTTCAAATAATATTCTGCTTACTTAAAGGGAATATATTCCCAAGAAAATATATTTCTTCTGTCAAATATATTTGCTTTCTTGAATTAACCTCACATTCTGAATCCAAGACTATAAGTTTTTCATATAAGAATATAGATTCAAGAAATTATAATTTCTTGGTCCTAATATACCTTTTTCTGTGTGTGCAAGAAATATGTTTAATGTTAAAGCACATTTCCAAAGTGTACAGTGTCTTAATGGAGAATGGCAATATTCCTGCACGGAATGTAAGCGATAGTTTCACTTGCAGATTCCTAATAGAGTTGTGGATAATACCTTAATAATACCGCTTTACATCATCACATTGGCCCAGTTGTGGAGAAAGTTTTGGGCTACATAATCTGTGTTAAAAAACAAAAGTTCTGGCAGACCACGCACACAGCAAAATATTGTTAACCACGTACAAAACCTTGTTGGAGAAAACCCACATATGTACATCAGGTCGTCGTTTATCACTCCAAACAAAACGTATTTTCTAGTACCGTTCATAGAATTTTGAGGCGTCGCTTGCATATGTATGCATATAAAGTATCGGTTTTTTATCAGATCTTACCTAGATAATTACTTAATAATGACGAAGTTCTAGATCTGTTTTTTTACTGATGAAGCAGAGTTTCATTTAAGCGGGTTTGTACATAAACAAAATTACAGGACATTGTATATAAATAATCCAAACAATCGCATCGAAGTTCCTTTAGATCCGGTAAATGTCGGAGTATGGTTAGCTGTATCACGTCTTGGAATAGTAAAACCAATATTTTTTCACAATAACATTAATAGCCAACTATACCGAAAACATTTATTAAAACCATTTTTTCCTCAAGTGCAATAAGACGAATTCAATGGGGGTTACTTCCAGCAAGATGGGGCTACTGCACATACAACTCGTGAAAATTTAGCAGAGATGTTTGGACAGTGAGATCACCAGATCTTACTAGATTTTTTTACTTTCGGATAGCTGAAAAAAGAAGTACCTATAAAAGACAAGTATTAATAACTTAAATGACCTGATGAATAAAATTACAATTAAATGTAATGAAATAACACCAAATGTATTGCACAATATTTTTGACAACATTAAATATCCTACTGCATTATGCATTCAATAGAGTGGTGACCATTTCGAACACTTTTTATAAATTATAATTAGTTAAAATTTCTAGAAATAAGTTATTTACCTCTGTTCTTTGATTAATATCCCATCTGTAAAGTTATCTTATTAAATAAATTAATAATCTTTATTGTACTTGTTATTATTTGCATCGCCATATAGGTTGATGATAAATTTTGACAGTGGCAGGTGGATAACCTTTATACTATTTAATCTATATCCGCATATCAAGAATGCGTAAGATCATAATTTATTGAAGTTCTTTTTGAAATACGCTATATTAAGCCGTTAAAATAAAATACTTCCACCCAGTGTATATCACAACAAAAGGAGCTAAAAAAATTGTTGTTTGTGTTATATTCGTTTTTCTCAACCGAAAATTAGTAAGATTTGATTTATGAAGTGACGGAAACGTTAAAAAATAAGTTTCTGTCGGACGGTGCTATAAGACCGATAATATGTAAGTTGCAATTTATGGTTAATTAATGTTTTACTTCATACATTAAATAACTTAAAACACTTGGTTTGTTTCACTATGAGTTTATCAACAATAAATACTCTGACATATACGTTTCGGTTGTAACACCATTATCAAAGAGATGTACAAATCTAACTTAAAATCTATAAATGTTTGTCCTATATACTTGTCTGTTCTTGTGTGTGGTGGGGTGTTATTATGTTGTTAATAACAGTGTCTATGAAGGGTGTATTGGAAAATTCTATCTGTGTGTTGGTAACTAATGGTTTTTGTTTTTGAGCTTGTTTTATTTCTAATATTTCTAAGAGATCTAATCTTTTGCTTTTTGTAACATTATGTATTAACTCGCAGTTATCTATGTCGGGAAAGTGGTTGTAATCTATACAATGTTCGGCAAAGCCTGTGTTTTTCTCACTGTATAATATTGATTTTTTATGTTCTTTGACTCTAGTTTTAATAGCTCGTTCACTTTGCCCGATATATATAGCCTCACAATCTTTACATTTTAATTTATAAACTCCTGATTATTCCATTTTATGTATTTTATCTTTGTTGTTGCTAATCATTGTTCCTAGATTTGTTTTGTTTACCCAGCTTATTTTGACATCTAATCGTATCACTATTTTTATTTATTTTCGGGTATAAGTATTTGTTCTTATTATTGTGCTTTTCTTTTTGTTTTAACAGTTTCTCTATGATTTTAGGGTCATATCCATTATTTATTGCGATTAATTTAATTGTGTTTATTTCTTTATTAAAGGATCTCTTGTCTAGTGGTATGTTTGTGGCTCTATGTATATAACTATGGAAGGCTGCTAATTTTATTTTCATTGATTGTTTAGCATTTACGTGTAATATGTTGTCAGTAAAAGTAGGCTTTCTGTAGATTTCAAATGTAAGTTTATTATTATTTATGTTTATTGTACACTGAAAAAATCTCCTTAGGAATTTTAGCTACAGCCCTGTAACTATCTTTTTGTAGTAGTAAATGTTACAATTGTAGTAGAACTATGAGCACGGTTGTAGGAGAATAATATTAATCTTTGTAATTGTTTTTTGTATTTCGAATGTAGCAAAATGAACTAATGTACACAAATAATTTCAAGAAGCAGTTTTTACTACATCTTGTACTAAAATATGTTACAATATTTGGTAAAAGTTGAATGTATAATTATATGTTTATTAAAATGTTATTGTGTCTAGTTTTCTCCTTTAACTTGATATCTTGGGAATACAATATTATATTGAACATTTGCACAAAAAAGTCTATTCTAAATATAGAAGTGACATGTGCATTACTATTCGTATTATATAGAGAGCAGGCGGACTGGACGGGCAAGACTGCACGAAAAATTGTTCGCCCTGTGCCGATCAACACCCGCGAGACCCCAAGTTTTAGGGCCTTTTATTTTTGTTGTGCCCGGAATATCATTTGGCTTTGTTTTATTATACAACTGTACATTTTGATATATGTCGTGTATTGTGCTTGTGTGGTTTTGAGAGGCTTTATTGTAAACAATTACGGGACCTTTTTTTTAGAGAAGTAAATTTGAACGAACCAATATTAACATTTAAAGGTAAGTACTTTCAATACATTTTTAGAATGATTTAATATGCGTACTACGTTTTAATCAGTTATGGAATATTGCATATACCTAATTTGATATAACAATTAAAATAGATATTCAATTATTTAACTTAGAGTATATGTGTGTTTAAGTAGAATTGTGTAATTTTTTTTATTTTACCTTACGTAAGAACATATTCATTCTCTTGTATAGGTATTATAATTGTGAAATACTTATTTTTAGCATTCTATTCCTCATTCATGTTCTATAAGAGCTTTTTTACTCAAAGTCAAACATTCTACTTTGTAAGTGTCATCTAAGTTGGACAAAAATTATTTTTTATTTTGAGTATTACAGATATCCAGTCAGCTAGAGCATTAAGGCTATTGCCCCTCCAATTCAAAACATCTGCACTGAAAACAAAAAGTTGGTTTGTAATGGCGGGCATCGAAGAAAGAGGTGCAGGATGGAGTTTCTGTCTGCTTGTGGGTGAATCTAGTGATGTGAGTGTGGCTTTAAAACTGAGAAGAAATAAATTATTAAATTACCTGTTATCGTACGTAAGCGTAAATGACATTGTACATAAAGTGAATGCGAAATACCCTAATGAATGTGATTGTGTATAGATGTTTATACCTAAAAATATATATAAAATAACACCACAGAATAAAAATTATGTTTCTGTAAATGAAGTGATTTCTAATATTAATGTGATGGGTGATTAGTTACAAACAACATATATATGTGCAAGTATAAAGACCGTAATAGAAGCCGCCTTAAATGAAATCCTTTTTATAAACATATTTATTGCAAAATCTTTAGATATTAGTGACAAAACATGGAACTTTGTGTTTATTTCTTCTTTAAATCATAATTTAACATCAAGATTGATGTGTTTGGTCGACAGAATCACATTTGTAGTGGATGGAGATTATTTTGTCGTAATATGTTTTTGAGTATGTGTTTTTGTTTCTAAAATAAAAATGTAAAATCAGAAATTACTTCTTTTATTTCTTTGTTAACAAATAGAAAATTGTGATGATAAAGTTCTACATTGGCAAAGAAAAGACTACAATGGCAATGAGTTTCTTTTTCTATGGACAGGTGTCAAAGACAATATTGTATTGTAATATTTTCATAAAATTGAAAACATACTACAATATTGTAGAGTGTTATGCATAATCTAGTAGATTACTGCTAAAATACTGTAGATCACCTGCTCATAGCATTGTAGTTAAGATAAGTACAATTATGTGAGGGTAAGTATTACATTTTATTATAAATATACTGAATAATTTGTAGTGAATATAATAAAGTTACTGTAGAACATTTATCTACAACGTTTTAGCATTTTCTGCTACAATTTTGATTACGGAATACTGAATTTATGCATCAATAAATAACACTATTTGTAGTATTTACTGTTACAATATTGTAGAGTATTTCATAGATATCATTTTAGCAAAAAATCCTATATGATGAAGTTAATTTAAATACATTATGGTTACAACAAATAAATAGCATTATTTCCCACAACTTGTACTTGTCACTATATGAGCTGCAAATTTTATGGAAATTTTCTACAATTGTAGTAAAAATCTCTACAGATTTTTTTCAGTGTAACGTCTAGAAAGTTTATTTTCTTGTCTTTTTCAGTTTCTATTGTAAATTGTATCTTATGGTTTATAGAATTTATTACTTTTAGGAACTCCGTTAATTGCCTCTCTGTACCTTTTCATATGTAAATTACGTCGTCAACAAATCTGGCCCAGTAATGAACTTGTTGGATTAATACTGGGTTTTTCTTGAAGAGTTCTTCTTCGAAGTTATTCATGTATATTTCGAAGAAGAACTCTTAGTTATACCCGAAAATAACAGAAAATACACAAAATTAGCAAAATAGTGAAACGAATATTATATAGTGAGAAAAACACAGGCTTTGTCGAACATTGTATAGATTACAACCACTTTTCCGACATAGATAACTGCGAGTCAATACATAATGTTACAAAAAGCAAAAGATTAGACCTCTTAGAAATAAAACAAGCTCAAAAACAAAAACGATTAGTTACCAACACACAGATAGAATTTGGCAACACCCCACCACACACAAGGACAGACAAGTATATAAGACAAACATTTATAGACTTTAAGTTAAACTCACATCAGGTCCCTACAAATCATCCAAAATGTATAACTACGAATGGTCTTCCGAGCCCCACTCTATACATGAAAAATAATCAACTCCATACTGAAGCCAACATCCCATCAATTGACGAATATATCAAGGAACTCACCAAAGCTTTCTACAACAAGATGGAGACACACTCAAACCCAAGCATCACCGATACTCTAAATTATGACCCCCACACATCGTGGAAATACAAACGCCCCAGGCTAACAATTTCTCAGGAAGCATAACGCAGCTATAGTAGCACTCGTCCTATAATCAGATATTTCATATCAAGAATAGAAGTAACAAGCTAACAGCTTAACTCATAACCATCATAAAGAAGAAGAAGAAGAAACTTTAAGTTAGATTTGTATATCTCTTTGATAATGGTGTAACAAATATGTCAGAGTATTGTTTATAAACTCATAGTGAAAGAAGCCAAGTGTTTTAATTTATTTAATGCATGAAGTTAAAAATGTTTCACCAAGAAGTGTCTGCTACAACAGTCAAGAATAATGTTTCACGTTTATATACTTTTTATACTTATTTGTTTAATTCACTTTTAAATTTATCCAATATTATTCGTGATAAAAGTTAGTTTTGTATATAGTTCTACTTTAAAAATAACATACACAGTAAAATAGTACAAACTGCTAGATGTGACTCCACATTATTATTTTCTTCCAATGCATGGTATATGTTTAACTAATTTACGGAATATTTTCCTTGTTTAAAAATATTTTTTAAGAACGATTATAAATCCCTTTAAAATTACCACATCATTTAAGAACTGTGTACTTTCTTAAAGCGTTTACCTAATGCACAAGAAATACAAGACGGAATATTCCTTTCTGTATACGTTCTCTTTTTTTTTTTCGTCGTTGGCTTTCACAAATCCCCTGTTATGAACTTTCGCCGTTGATGACTCCATTAAAGGTATATTAAACCTGGAGATTACGTGGCTATGGTAACGGGACCGTGGGCGTCCTTCGTCTCGCCCAATAGTCTGAGGCGAACAGACGCCACTCACCCCTTAGCGAGTCGACCCGGCCAATCCGGGCAAACGAGGCGCCCGATCACCCCCTATTGCAGAACAAATTGGGACATTTACAAGCAATATGCGGTGTATTTGAGGGAAAACAGTTTAGAGCGGATGTGGTGTAACGTTAGTAGGAATTGGATGCACTTAAATTGTGTAGAGATGTTATACAAAGTAGAATTATTATGTTTACGTAGGTACATTAATTTATATTTGTAATTATCCACAATAATTATTCTGATGAAATTTTATTTGAAATAAATGCCGCTTATCTAGGATTGGAATGGAGAGTATTTGCGAATAAATAGCAGATCGTAGACTCTTTTTCGGGAAACAATTATTTCATTGCCAAGAGAGTTTTAAGGATTTTAGTGTTATTTTAAGCGATTTACTCCGAACATACCATTAGGTTGGCCAAATTGTCTCTAGTTTCTAAGTTATTATTTTTGTTTGTGAACGCAAAATTGTATTTGTCTATTATTTTCATTAAAAATATACCTTTTTGTACTCGCTTATCAAAACCTGTCATTTCACGATTCGATTTGCGTGCGTAAAATGTCACTTTAAACACGAGTGCGTAAAAGTAAAGTTGGTACTTCCTAGAACCTGATTAATTTAGTGACATTTTAAAATCATAAATCCCTAACCTTAATAATATGCTACCCAGTTCGTTGTTTTTCTATGAAAATAAAAGGAAATGAAATAGAAATTGTTATATTTGGAAGGTATGTAATTCAATGTCAGAACAGCAACAAATATTATATAAATTACCATTATTCATTCTTTTCTGAAATTGAAACGGAACAATTATTAAAAATTTTGATTGGGGAATTTTGACAACCAGAGATTGATACCCCAGGGATTAACTGGTTTGTTTGAATTGATCTTGATTGCGAAGGTAGAGTAACGTTGATTGTATTATTACATATATCTTGTATTTCAGATGTCGAACAAGTTGCAGGCGGAGTCGATATCTCTAACGGGGTCATTGTTTTAGCCAATTGAATTCTACTATGCAGAGAATTTTCGATATATCCTTCTGCAACCGTAGATGATTTCCATCCACCATGCCTTTTAATTGAAAGCAAGTCACCTCCTTGGTTTGCCAACAATGTCGCTGAACTCCTTCGGAAACAGTGACCTGTGAAGTTACTTGCGCTATCAAGCTGAAGGTACTCAGCTATTCGCATTGGAATTTTGCCAATTGTATTAAGACCAACAGGTGAACAAACACACTTGCCATTGCGATATGTTAAAAAGAATCGCTGCTGGCTGTCCGGTCTTAAATTTGCATATTGCCGAATTAATGCAATCCATTCGGGCTTAATGACTGCAAATGTACGGCTGTTACTTGTTTTAGTTTCTGGAATTGTTACCATAATTAAATTCGATTTAAATTCTATGTCTCGCAATGACATTTTGCAAAGTTCTTCACGTCGACACGCTCCAGAAATACCCAATATTAATACAGCCTATAAATACATATAGTGTTGTATGGAATTTAAATATAGAATATTTTTTGTATAGAATTTGGTGCTTCAACAATAAATTTAGTAATTTGTTCTTCGGTTAATACTGCTGATTTTTTAGGCTGATGTGGCTTCGTTATCTGTTTTAAATACGCTATGAGTTTTGCATATTTAGATATATCCGTATTATCATATATTATTAAGCATGGTTTTAACATAGAATAAGTGGACCATAATGATTTATTTGATTGTAAATTTTGAAAATAAACTAATAAACAATTTTCGGAGTATTTTTGTATATTTTTAGATCTAGCCCAAGTTACGAATTTAGTATAAGTGTTTTTGTATACGTTTTTTGATTTTATGGATAATAAATTATCCACTGCAATATTGGCAGCTTCGCGAATTTCAGGCGGTGTACATTGCATTTCATTATCAGAATTCATGTTGTTGGTGAGGTTTTTATTTTGGATGGAATTTTTTGAATTTGATAATTTTAAATTAAATGTCACTTCAAATAATCAATACTGCCAACTCAATTTTTTTTAATTAATATCAAGAGATTAGTAGTGTGTCATAAACGATAACGTATTTAACAATATGTATTATTATTATAGTTCCCGTACAAACTCCGTGCGTGAAACATTTCGCGAATTCGTGTCCATAAAGCGCTCGCCTTTTGGCTCGCGCTTTAAACTGGTCACTCATTCGCGAAATATGATTTCACGCACTTGGTTCGTAAATAACTATTTTGAAGTGTAAACTTTTTTGGGCGCGTTTCGTTGATTGTGGGCACTGAACAAAACTGATCCGTCACGCTCGGCTATGTAACGCCCGTTCGGGTAAAGTCGGCTCGAGTCGACTAAGGGAACGAGAGAAATATATCATATAGAGGCATTTAATTCCAATTAAATTGAAATTTAAATGAATAAATAAATTCATGTCCCCGAGCAGATTCGATCCCGAGCCGCACGGGTGAGAAGCCGGCACGTTAGCATCAGACCAGCGCGGGACTCGTAAGCGAGTATTCATATCGTCTATTTATATATATATATATGCGTCCGAACCGACTCAGAACCGTATCGGAAAATCTCTTCGTCGAAGAACCCTTTAAAGTTGTTCGTACACCCACGCGATTATATTTCGCGGACTGTGTTGCGTTCGCTAATTGGTAACTTTGCGGACGGTTAACCAAAAAATTTGTTGTGTGTGTATGAGACATTATATCTATAATAATATAATATAATATTTCGCGCTCAGGTAAGTTTTAGCATTTTTATTAAAATGATGTGGATGACTCGGAAACTGATCAGTATATTCCGGGTGTTAAATAACGTCCACACGCATTTACTATAATTTGTATACCAATGCCAAACAGAAACGTTGAGAATAGAGCATTGCTTTAATTGCTCATTCTATACGCATTTATAAGCATTTAATTCTTTTCTGTTACACAGCATGGATGAAGAAAATCAAATCGATGACAAATTAAAACGAAAAAAAGAATTGTCTAATGCGCGCGTGAAGAAATATCGTCAAAAGAAGCACACTAAATCTCAGCAACTGAATTCGTCGATGCCGGATGACCCTAATGTAATATAGAACGAAAAAATGAGGTGTGGCCACCACACGACTTTCTTATACGTATGAAAGTGTTACTTCCGGTCCGAATTTTGAAATTTCATTTATACAAAAAATATTCCAAATCCAACTCTAAATACTTTTGTACTCTTCATAAATATATATAGAATGCATAATTTACGACATATTTGCAAAAAATCGCTATTCGATAAGAGTAAAAGTGGTACTTCCGGTCTAAATTTTGAAATTTTTTTTATACAAAAGATATTTAAAAGTATGTTCTAAATACTTTTATACTCGAAATGTACCTGCCTAGAAAGCATGACTTGCGAGATATTCGCAAAAAACTGATTTTCGATAGGAGTAAAAGACCTACTTCCGGTAGGAATTTCGAAAAACTTTATTAAAACAATTTCTCTCAAATTTAATTTTGAGTACATTTGAATTCTTTATAAATTTGTTTAAACTTAGTAATTGACGAAATATTTGCAAAATTCGATTTTTTCACTGAAGTAAACTACTACTTCCGGTCTGCCGATTTTGCTCAAAATCTAATCAGTTCTCAAGAGGGAGATTATATTCGTAACTACAAAATTTGGAATTGATATCTACTGCGGTTTGACCGCTATCGTGGTCACACACACACAGACACACACAGACACACACACACACACACACGGACACACAGACACACAGACATTTTTTAAAAACCACTTTTTTGGTATCAGGGGACCTCAAAACGTGGACATCTGCAAAAATCTCGAGGTCGAAAATTTTCATCATCACAATACTTCCTTATACTACGTATAAGAAAGTAAAACATTAGGTGTGGCCACCACACGACTTTCTTATACGTATGAAAGTGTTACTTCCGGTCCGAATTTTGAAATTTCATTTATACAAAAAATATTCCCAATCCAAGTCTAAATACTTTTGTACTCTTCATAAATATACATAGAATGCATAATTTACGACATATTTGCAAAAAATCGTTATTCGGTAAAAGTAAAAGTGTAACTTCCGGTCCGAATTTTGAAATTTTTTTTATACAAAAGATATTGGAAATTAAGTTATAAATACTTTTATATTCGTAGCGTACCTGTCTAAAAAGCATGACTTGCGAAATATTCGCAAAAAACTGATTTTCGATAAGAGTAAAGGACCTACTTCCGGTAGGAATTTCGAAAAACTTTTTAGATAAAATTTTTCTCAATTTTAATTTTAAGTATATATGAATTCTTTATAAATTTGTTTAAACTTAGTAGTTGACGAAATACTGGCAAAATTCGATTTTTTCGCTGAAGTAAACTGCTACTTCCGGTCTACCGATTTTACTGAAAAACTAATCAGATCTCAAGAGGCAGATTAGACACGTAAATACAAAATTTGGAATTGATATCTACAGCGGTTTGACCGCTATCGTGGTCACACACACACACAGAGAGAGACAGACACACAGACACACAGACACACAGACACACAGACACAGACACACAGACACACAGACATTTTTTAAAAACCACTTTTTCGGTATCAGTGGACTTCAAAACGTGGACATCTGCAAAAATCTCGAGGTCGAAAATTTTCATCATCACAATACTTCCTTATACTACGTATAAGAAAGTAAAAAGAGTGTGGTTTTAAGCACACCCATTTTCTTGTTTTATTTATCCCTTATTTACATACAACCTCTCCTAATATTAGACATGGAGGAAAGCAATTCCAATGAATTTCTCGCTATTTATCAACTAGACAAATATGCTATTTGAATATGATCAAAAACAAGTAAAAATTCTGACAGGGCTTGGTTCAGTGCTTTCTTCCATAATTAGTTTAACAAGAACATTGCACTTTCACCCTCTCACTGTATTTCTGACTATACTTTGAAATTTCAGTCTTCACTGATGGTACTTGTAGAATAATCTCGTTGAATGGAATAATCTCGTTGAATGATTTAGTTTGTGACATGCCACCATTTTTTCAAGGACTTTAGATATTGAAGGCAACATCAATATCGGGCGATAATTAGATATATCCTTGTAACAGCCCTTTCTATATACCGGACAGATCTGAGATTGCTTGAATACTTCGGGAAAGACCCCAATGGCAAGTACTAAATTAATAATACGTATCACCCAGAGAAGCAGTACTCACAAATATTACTACTCTACCAGAAGACTCAAGGCTCCTGTATTTTGGACTCACAAGGAATTCTATTAATTGATTAATAGAATTTCTTCTGAATTATATTCTTAAGCCGGCCATACATTTACGAGTAAATCGTATACAAGCCTGCGATTCGTATAAAAAATCGTAGATGTAAATGTAAACTCGTAACTTGTATACGACTGTCAAAATGAATAGAGTTGAATCCGATTTTGTTACGAGTTAGTAGAATTAAAAATGGCGGAAACTAAACTATTTGTGTCACACCGATGAATTTGTCGAAATTTATAAAACTATGGGGTGTTTATAACACAAAAAAACTAAAGAATTTCGAGATATTATCGCCAGTTTTAAGGCTTATGAAGCAATTGCTAATATAATGAACATTAGTTTCGATGCAGTTAAGAAAAAATAATAATTTGCGCTCTACTTATATAATAAAGGGAAGAAAAAGATTAGTGTACAAGATCTGTTGTAGTTCATTCTCATGAATTTTTTATAGTCACATGCTTCGAACGGGTGTTGTAACAAACCTTACTCAATTCCAAAAATTTGTCTTTTTTCTAGTGTTTCTTTTACCCAAATTCATTTCTTTTTATATCGCATGTGACTATTATGCTTTTTAATAATGTTTAGCAAGAGAGTAACTACACCTACATGCTTTCTTTTACTTAGAGCCATATTTAATGTACTTTATTCAATTACGATATCTATGAGATATTGTAAATGTAGTATGGTACTCGTATACGAGTATACTCTTAACTGTAAGGGCGGCTTTAGAATAGAAAGTCATTTTGTTGTAAAGACTCACATAAGCTAATTAACAGATCTGAAAAACGTATAGTCTGTTTCAAGATATAGTGCGACGCTTAATATGGCGTCAAATTTGAGATGTTGCCAAATTTTACCTATCAAATAATGTAACCTACAAAATACATTTCAGGACTGTCATAAATAATAATATTCAAATAGTGGGGCTGCTCTCGCAATCGAGATCAATCAAGATACGCCACCAAATTAAAATGGCGTCAAAGTTGAGACGTTGCTAAATTTGATCTATCAAGTAATATTAATTTTGACACTATACCCCCTAAATAATAAATTAGACTTGTGGTTTCAGCACTGCCGATAATAATTCTATATTAATTTGATAATAATTTTAAAAGTACTATTAAAAAGCCGAATGTAATGATTATTTTATTATTTGTATGAGCTTGTTTGCTGTTAATAATTAAATATAAGTACAATAAAGGTAGATTAAAACTTTCAGGAATGTATTAAATAAATATGTTCCAGTTAGTTTCGCTACAGACAATAAAGGATATTATTTACTAGCAAAGA
The DNA here is from genome assembly GCA_963170755.1 of Amphimallon solstitiale. NCBI lineage: Eukaryota > Metazoa > Arthropoda > Insecta > Coleoptera > Scarabaeidae > Amphimallon > Amphimallon solstitiale. The sequence goes on along the minus strand of OY720677.1, from coordinate 112,083,578 downwards.
TAATTGTACAGCAATATTCTTACTAATAGTGCTACATTGCTTTTCCATTAAAAGCATTAAAATTAAAGTAATTTTGAATGCCACAGGAAGAAAGTCAGAAAAGTATTACAGCAATTAATAATACAAACATATTTGTTTGCCATATTCTAACTGCTCACTATGATTATTACCATTATCACTGACGTAGGTACTAGAAGCAACTTGTGTGAAACAGTTTTCTTAAGTATTTTCATTGATTGTAATATTTAATTACTGTATTTATAATATTTAATTTGCAACTAGCTTTCAAATAATAATATCCTACAGAAGCTATACGTATATCAATTAGAATTTATATAGGTCAATTACCCAAACAGGCGATACACGTCATATGAAACGTCACTGTGATGTCATAACAGTGTTGACAAATAACGTTGCTTTGAGCAAGCTGTACTTTGAAAATAATCTGTGGTTAGGACTAGGTTGACATTTTAAAATATTAGCAAATACTATTAATATGTTTTAAATTATTCGACTATGTCTACAAGAAATATAAACAAATTCTAAATACATGTGAGTTTATTTATTTTAGACTACATTCACAAAAATAATATACACAAAATCTATATATTATTATACATATTAGTGATTAAAAAACTCGTAACATTGCGATAAGCATATGATAAAAAGAAAATAATATTAAGTTGAAATGCTAGGTTTCTTCATCCTTTAACACTGTCTTCTGAATCGGAATCATTTACATTAATTATAAAAGGTAATATATCTTGTCTCTCAAAACCTACTTCTCTATCCCACCATTTTTGAATTTCAGTTTCACAGTGGTTAACGCTATTTGCCCAAATGTCTGGGGTTACTTGTGTTAATGCCTCTTTCCACAGTTTTATGTATTCGTCCACTTTTCTACCATATTTTCCAATGTGATTGTTATAGTATGTTTTTGTTATTCCCCACGCTAGTTCTATGGGGTTAAATATACAATGGTAGGGTGGAAGTCGAAGAACTACGTGCCCATACTTCTCTGCTAAATCATCGGTTTCATATACAGTTGGTGGTTTATGCCTTTACGTAAAGATATAAATGAAATTATTGAATAAAATAATTAAATATATATGTACTAACCGTTTAACTAAATCCAGTAATTGTATTTTTAAAGCAGCTCCGTCATAGTCAATGTTATTATTGGTGAGCCATGTCTGAATTTCATTTTTGAAGCTTTTGTGGTTTCTATAGATTCATTTTGCCAAGATTTACGAATTGTTCCATCTTGGAAAACCCAGGTTTCATCAAGGAACACAAACTGGCGAACATTTTCATGTTTCATACGAACATATTGTTGCAAGAATGTAACACGTTTTAATACAATTTGTGGTAGTTCCATTAAAGCTCGTTTAGGATCATCCTTCTTGTAATTAAAACCAATATTGTGTAATACTGTCCGTAAAGATGACTTGCCACCAGAAAAGAGTTCCTTTTCTTTAAGAGTAATATTCAGTGAATGAGACGTGATATGTTGTTCTGTAAAAAACTCAAATATTAATTTTATAAACGTAAATCCTTAAGAACTTACTGTTTCTATACATGTCATATACTGTATTTCTTATTGCACACTGAGTAAAGTCATCAACATTTACAACAGGCTTACTTCTAGGCCGTTTTCGCTTTGGGCTAGATGGTCCAACCCCCTGTTTTGATGTAGATGATATTTTATTTACAGTTGTAATGTGAATATTTAAAGCACTTGCTACTCTCTAAATGAAAAATATTATTATTAAAACGTTTATTGTATAAACTATAAATAACAGAAAATATTACCTCTCGAACTGCTGTTAGGGGTAGCAATGGCGCATTATTATCGCGTTCTTTTTCAAAATACCCGATTAAAGAGAGAATTATTTCTTTCGCTTGCTTACCTAACGGTTTAGGCATGATTTAGTTGTGAAAACAACTGATTGTTAAAAATGAAATCGGCGTATAAATATAGTAAAAATGGAAGAAATACGTATGATAATGAAGTGACTGAAAAATGTAAACAACTATGACAGTATGACATTTGACAGAATAAAATGTTACCATTTTATATGTTGCAACGGCGTACAGTTCTGGTAACATAAAACGCTACCGGAAGCTAGAATAATATTAGGATTAGTAGGTATTATTGTACTTTAATGTTACTTGGACCGAAATTATTCTTTATGACGTGTATCGCCTGTTTGGGTAATTGACCTATAGTAGTAGTATTGAATCGTCGTCTTTAGTTCGTACTTTGGCCGTGTCGGTTGCCAAAACGATTCGACCAAACATTAGAGTTTAATGTAACTACATTATAAATAAACAAACAAAGCCTATATTACTATTTGGTATCCAAAAAAATGCATAAGGCTTTGTCTTTGTCATAATTGACATTAGGTTTATTAAATTTGTTAACGACTAATTTTTTAATTGAAAGTAGACTGTAGATTCATTGTAATCAAGTTTAACATTATTATATAATTATGTAATATACTAAAAGCCATTCGACGAGCTCTTTTTAATACGAGCGATTAATACGGCACAGCTATACCCCAAAATTGGATACACTTTTCTGATAACCTGGCCCATCCACGGTCTAAACGAAAGTGTCACGTGACCGGGACTACGGTCCCATGTGCCTTAGGCTATTTTTCATGTCTCCGATGAGAGAGGCGAAGGCCCGAAGAGAATATTTGAAAATTTTCGGACGTGTAGAAAATCACGCTCCATCAATTTTTTCCCCGTAAGGAGAACGTGTAGACAGTCAAGTTCCTCTATAGCTTACATGAAATTTCGAAATTCAATATGGAGGTCGGCGAGCACAGCTTACCGTGACACCTTGAAATCCGCGTTAGGTTGAATTAAATGTTACAGTAAACGTCAACATTGAAGGGTGAAAGACCATCTGACGTTTTATTAACGTTGGCAGGCGCACGAAACTTCAATTGCAGGTTATGAACTATCGAAACCATTAACCAATTTCAGTTCGCGATGACACAATGTCAGAACTATAGACAGAATAGTGTCAGTCATGCGGAGCACTTCAAGTAAAGGCCGAATTTTGACAGGCGATAAGTTTGGAGTAATCACATTTAGAAGAAACACCGATTGCACGAGCTATGTCGTAAATTAAGGTGGAAAGAATTGAAACCACAAGGTCAGTATCTTCATATAAATATGTATCGAGTAACACTTACAGTCTTAAACGTTTGCAGGTTTTGTTCGTTAAATACTCGAAATATCCAAATAGATTGAGAGAATCAAATGCGAAAGCACTAAAGTGTATACTAAATGGCATTAATTTGATTGATCACAAATTTTGCATTTATTCGAAGAAAGGTGAACTCAAAAGAAGAGATTCGTCCGTCTTTTGAATTCTTCGATATGCAATCTTTAATTTGACATGTTGGTATGTAATTATGCTTAAGTGTAAGAATATCCACTAAAGTAACGGGAAATATTAACATTGACGGACAATTGATTTGCGATGAAAATTTTATTTCACTTATGAACCGTCAACATGATCGATAGGCGATAACACTTCTGGCAAACGTCAGAATTCACTGAAATAATAGCGTCGGTCGTGCAATACGACGCGTTATGTCGTCTCATAAATGCTTTAAATTGACAGAAGTAAATGCTGAAAACACCAAAGATGTATTTTGGAATGTCCGACATTATAAAAAGCATCATGACAATGCTTGCGTTTTATAGAAAATTGTAATAGAGTTGTAAGTGGGTGAAAAAGAGCCGGGGTTCAAGCTCGGAGAGATTGGCAAATTCTACTAGTATTATATCCTAAAGACAATAATCAAATTAGTATTTCATATTCTTATTTTATAGGTTAATTATTTTATTGGAAAGCAAGTCTATAAATAAGAAAATTAATGTACATTTTCAATTAAGTCTTTCATAATTATTAAATTCAGTTTTCCATTTAACCATATATATAATACTACTATATCGCGTGTAGACAAGGAAGACTTCTCTCCAACATTGTGAAATAAAACATATGATGCTATGCCGTTTTAGAGTCGCATTGTCCAAACTGCGCATGCGTTACAAATAATTTTTCAGAAATATCGTCGTGGCATCATGGGAAAATCATAGACAAACAAACGATCATACCGCAGAAATATATTTGTCAAAAATTGTACGAATTGTGGTTATGTTATAGTAAAAATTGTAACCTAATTAACTAAAACTCGCAGTCAGTTTAATTGCATTGCAATTGTGTTTCTTTGAAGATGTTATCGTGGGATATCGTGAATAGAAAGAAAAACACCTCTATAGGTACAATAATTTGTGATATAATAACAGCACTAAAATTATTCAACTCAACATGCAGGAATAATAAAGAAATAGATAATGTGGTATTCTTGTATTCTAGAATTACTGTCATCTACATCGGAGAAAAGTACGCAAACAACACAGTCACTTGTACTTGAATTAGGTAATTGAATTACTATGTTACATATTGAAATATTTGAATTGCTCATATGTAATAAATAGGCTTTTATTAAACTTTACAGAGTTGCACAACCATCTTTTTGCCATGACCTTTCAATTTTTTTGGTATATGTCTAATAGAACATACATGTGTTCATAGAAAGTTGAAGAATTTTGATATGTCCACCACGGAATCCACAGATGCCATATGATATGAGATAATAATATGCCGAAATTGCGTATTTTGAGAAGAGATTGGGCCGGTTATTGGAATTTATGCTATGATGCATCACTGATTGTGAAAATAACGTGAAGGATGAACATATTATTTATAAGATAGTGAAGTGTTTTTTTTTAATTTGTACTTTGCTAAATATAATGTAATTTCTGTCACTAAATTGTAATCAAGCACATATAGAATGTATTTTATATTTAAATTTACAATAAAATATGTTTTAGTTTAAAACAACTTGTAGATGGTACAGTATAAAGATAATATTCATTTTGGATTTTGCCAAGACAATGTGTGATGAGTTCTTCTGAACTTTTCCCAACATTGTGGAAGTAAATACTGCAGTGTTATGAACGGCAAGGTAGGCACAGCATCAAACAGTATTCCTGTTTTTATGATATTGTTACATTCTCTAAATCTTTTTTATCATTTTATAAATTTGTATGCATCTATTAATTCATACAATTATTTATATTTCATAGTAATTTTTTGTTGTTTTAATTCCAAGAAAGTATAAACAAAATAGATTTCCGAACATAAACAAAATAAAATTTAATTTTTTACTTCGTAAGTAGAAATTGAACTTTGATGTAATTATTGAATCAAATACAACATCAACATACCTTCTTTACAAGCAATAATATAAATCATTTGCAAGTCTCATTTCTACTCATCTCAGTTTATCAGATATAGACATCAAGAAAAATGTATTCATTATGAATGTGCTATTAGATACACTACGGAAATTCAAGTGTATCAGAGTAATTGTTTGTTTATATTATTTGTTATCATATGGGCGTATATTACGCTTCATCACGTTTTTATTTTCATGAATGGCTTAATCATTCTAAACTTTAAAAAAAAAGTTAACAATAAAAATTATATTCAATCACAAAAATGTAATGCTGATTAATTCCACAACTTTTCTAAAACATTCATGTTTCAGTGTATATCTCGACACACAATTAAATAAAGGAATACAACATTGTTGATTACGCGACATTATATTGAATAATGTACGTAGACAAATATAAAATAGATGTTGTTTTATTCTCATATATAGCCAAAATACTAAATACAGTAATTTAAGTAATTTTATTTGCATTCTTAAGCTTAAAATACATAGCAAAACTATATGTTGAAATATAATACAAGCTGACTTATATAAAACATACCTGAATCTATTCGATTGTGTATGTAAAACATTAATTTATGCGTTTTCTGTAAATCAAAATGAAAGAAGCAGTATTTATATTCAATAATTTCACATACACCAATAAGCATATAGAAATCAATGTACACAAGATTTTCTGTTCAAAATCTTTTCAATAAGACGAAATGAAACGATCGGTATTTACATTTAATATTATAATTTCACATATTCCAGTAAGCACGTATAAATCAACACAGAAGTTATAACTTCACAAGTTTTTCTGTTAATAATTCACTGGAATCAGTCTTCATATCGTTTATTTATTCTACCGCGTATTTTCTGGGTAATTCTGCAAATTCACCGATGAACTAAACTTGCACAAAACTGAATTCAATAAAAAAAACAACCTTGCGTATGCTTTCAGTAATATCATAGTTATAGATGTCAATTTAAATCAGAGGTTATAATTATGTTTTCTGTTTATCTGTCATTTCGTAAATTTCAAAATGGACAGTTTGAGTTGACGCATGCGCAGAACACGCAATGCGACCAATTCTATCTCTCTTAGTTGGGACGAAAAATTACACATTATCAAGATACAACACACGCAATATAGTAGTATTATATATATGCATTTAACACATGTATTTTATGTATTAATTAATGATCAATATTATTTCACCATGTCATTAAACACCAAATTCAGATATTACTGGCAAAATATATTCATTTTCATCTTAAACCTACCTAATATTCTATCAAAGTAACTTCATAACAACGAAAATCGTGGACTGAATAGTTACGGGGTCATAAATTTACGAACACACTACATAGATAATCAATCTTGACAGCCCTTTAATATAGCTGCAAGATAACTTAAATGAATACATTCATGGGTCATTACATTACGCCAAATTGATAATTACACCTTTCATTTATGTCTACAATAATACGCCCAAGTATTTCTATAGAAATATAATATAAATCCGGCTATCTTCCTCACGCCTACCTACATCTAAATCAAACTACTCGACTTACATCTCTTTCACGCAGCGTGTGTGCGTGCGTATTTCTTTTGATGATTGTTCGGGCAAATTTCTCGGATAATTCGATTGTTTACTTCCTCCGTCCTGTCGCAGCATCGTAACAGGCAAAACTGGTAGCGTTTTCCCCTTTTAGATCTAATCTGGGAACCACCCCTTACAATAGCAGTAACCTCCTAATCAACTTAGCCGAGACAATTATCCTCAATCAATCTCATCAGGTCGTATTATTTGCGCACCGATTCGTCTGTCTCTCTCTCGACAGGAGAGGAAGATCAACAACGCACTTTGCAGACGCTCTATATTTATTTTCGCGCCAGATTGCGGGGTGGTATACCCCCTCATGACGCGAGCGCTACGGCGGCGTCTACGTTGCCACTACCATACCACCCCCGCGATATCCAAACGACGTCGTCAGAAACGGTACGGAATTCGTGGTGGCTTTGCAAATTTGTCGCGAAAACGGGTTTGTTTTATATGTACACACGAGATATGTAAAGTGGAAAGAAAAATCGCATCGTGGTGTAATTATACTGAGTGATCGAGAATGTTATAACACGGTTGATGATATGTGAAGTTTTCGTGGTTTCAAAGTATGAGCTGTGTGAAGGACGACGAATAATAGAAACATAAACAAGAAATTGGTATTGGTTTTAATATAAATTATATTTATTACAAATAAGTAAGTATGTTCAAATTTATCTTAATTTCGCGAAAAAATATTCTAAATTTTTTTGTGTAACTATAGTTACACAAAGCAAATATGCACTTAATCAATCACATATTTTTTTTATTAATTTCATAATTGAAGCGTATTACTTTTAAAGGGTTTAAGTCAGCGATTCTCAACCTGTGGGGCGCGAGTATATCGAGAAAAAATAAGAAAAAATATTATTAAAAAATGTACTTAATACCTCCAGATCTTAAATTATATTGATAAAGGTTTGTCATGAAATGTAAAACATACGTCTTAGGTGTCATTCTTTCAAAAAAAAAAAAACATTTTTATTTTATATTTCACATGTATAACCTTACTTTGCTTCCTTTGATTTTATCTTTCTCATATAAAATTCAAGTTCTTTTCCTTCCAGGACGTATCTGTCAGCTCTGCCACATTGGCAAGTCGAGATGCTAAACAAGCTAATAGTCTACCAGTTAAAAATTGTTCTTCAAGAGCAGCTTCAACTTTAGCAGTACGTTGCCTAACTTCATATTTCTTTTGAACTTTTTTACTTCTTTTCTTAGACAATAATGCTTCTTCTGCTTCAATCAATTTAGCTCCTTTCTTTCGCACAAGAGCCAAAATATAATGTCCTTCATACCACTGTCTGAATGGTGTAGCATCAATGACTACAATTGCATTTTTTACCAATGTTTTGGTATGAACCAATTCATTATTGCTAGCGTTGTATACTACGTCAATAATACGCGTCTTACGTGTTGTGCCTTCAGAGCCCCACGCAAAATGTCCTGTATCGAGACGTAGTGCTCTATGCTTAATGTTTCCACCTCTGGTGCGAACATAATGCACCCTACGCTGTCCAAGTTTTGTATTTGCGGCTGGACGACCTAATTCGAACTTTTTCTTCTTGCGAAGGGGCTTTCTTTTGCCACCAGTGGCTCTTCTTCTATGCCAGTGATCCCGGCTAATACCCATTTTGGAGTAACAAACGTAAAGGAAGAAGGAAAATAACTACTCAACTGTCATTCTTTTGAGGTGATTCTGATTAAATTATCAGGCTAACAGTCAGACTAACATTTGACTGACATAAAATTTGTAAATATATATTTATTTAAAGTGATTTACATGTTTGAATAACCTTTCATTAAAAAATTAATAAACAAATTACAATAAATGTTCGATGCACACGTTTAGGCGCCTTTGTGGCGTTATGGTTGCACATACTTCAATAATCTTTTGTTGCAGTTCTTGCAAATTATGTACAGGAGTTCTGAAAATTCTATTTTTGCAGTAAGGGGACACAAAATAGTCCATAATAGTCAAACCAGGTGACCTCGGAGGAAACTCAACTTGCGTATGCAAACTTATCAGTCGATCATCAAAAAACTCACGGAGAAAGGCTATAGTTTCTCGTGTTGTATGTGCTGTTGCGCCGTCATATTGGAAATATCCATTATGAAGTTCATCGTCGTGTAGTTGTTGAACAAATTCGTTCAAAATGTTATTTTTGTACATCTCTGCATTGATGGTAAAATTGAAAGAAATGAGGTGTGGCCACCACACAACTTTCTTATACGTATGAGCGTTTCAAACTATACAATTTTAAAAAAACTTTTATACAGAAGTTATTCAAAATCCTATTCTAAGTATTTCCATTGCCTTAATAAATCTCTATAGAATGCATATTTTGCATGATATTCGAAGAAAAGTGCTACTCGCTAATAGTAAATGTGTTACTTCCGGTCCGAATTTTGAAATTTCATGTATACAAAGAATATTGAAAATCCAGCTCTAAATACTTTTGTACTCTTGATAAATATATATAGAATGCATAACTTACGACATATTTGCAAAAAATCACTATTCGGTAAGAGTAAAAGTCGTACTATATACCGGGTGTCCCAGCGTAGCGGTAAAGTCCATTATTGGTATCTAATAATGTAGATAGCGAATAATTTTTAATACAAAAATTGTAGATAATCATAAGCTGACCAATTTAAACATATTTTTATTTATACAGAGTGTTCGACAACGGCGAACCAACACAAACTTGTGTTTTTTTAAATGGAATGCTATGAATTTTTTTACATTTTCTGATAGGCCTTAATGTATTGATTAAACTGACATCAACTTGTATTTGCCGATTTTCAACTGTTTCTGAGATATGGCGATTTTTCGTCAAAAATTGTGTAACATTTGAAAAGTTGCTATGAAATAACGACTGATGATGAAATACCTTTCATGGGCTCAATTAGTAGAGATACCTTTTCAGTGCGTGAAAGTAATTTTTATTTTGACATATTTACGCATATTCTTTAGAATTACATGCCATTCGCAAAAGTTAAAAATTTTTAAAAAAAAGTAAATGGAACACCCTGTATATTAATATGCCATTGAAAAATACTTAAAATTTACTATTTAAAAGTATCTACATTCTTACGCCTGTGGGCGATATTGCAAAATTTATAGGGTGTTATATCTGAATAAACCCGATTACGACTTAAAAAAATGAGGTGTGGCCACCACACGACTTTCTTATACGTATGAAAGTGTTACTTCCGGTCCGAATTTTGAAATTTCATTTATACAAAAAATATTCCAAATCTAACTTTAAATACTTTTGTACTCTTCATAAATATATATAGAATGCATAATTTACGACATATTTGCAAAAAATCGCTATTCGATAAGAGTAAAAGTGGTGCTTCCGGTCTGAATTTTGAAATTTTTTTATACAAAAGATATTTAAAAGTACATTCTAAATACTTTTATACTCCTAATGTACCTGCCTAGAAAGCATGACTTGCGAGATATTCGCAAAAAACTGATTTTCGATAAGAGTAAAAGACCTACTTCCGGTAGGAATTTCGAAAAACTTTATTATTACAATTTTTCTAAAATTTAATTTTGAGTACATTTGAATCCTTTATAAATTTGTTTAAACTTAGTAATTGACGAAATATTTGCAAAATTCGATTTTTTCACTGAAGTAAACTACTACTTCCGGTCTGGCGATTTTGCTCAAAATCTAATCAGTTCTCAAGAGGGAAATTATATTCGTAAATACAAAATTTGGAATTGATATCTGTAGCGGTTTGGCCGCTATCGTGGTCACACACAGACACACAGACATTTTTCAAAATCCACTTTTTTGGTATCAGAGACCTCAAAACGTGGACATCTGCAAAAATCTCGAGGTCGAAAATTTTCATCATCACAATACTTCCTTATACTACGTATAAGAAAGTAAAAAACGGCCCAATTATCCTTCTACGAGAGACTGCCAAACCCCAATTTTTTGAGAATGTAGTGGAGATACAACAAAAACATGCGGTTTATTAGCGCTCCAAATTCGCATATTTTGAGAATTTACGTAACCCGAAAGATTAAACCATGCCTCATCGGAAAAAACGTTAAGTTTAACAGGTCGTTATTCATTAAATAGTTGACGAACCACTGGCAGTACGCAAGACGTCTGGGGTGGTCTGTTAGCACAAGAGCTTGATATGATTGCATCTTATATGGATGCATGTTCAAGTTCTCCTTTAAAATGGTTCGGCATGTTCCATAAGAAACTCCAATTTCTTGGGTCACGCGTCTCAAAGATTTTATCGGGTCCTGTTCCATACGATTACGAACGTCAATAATCACTTCTTATGTACGAATAGTTGGCCTTCCAGCACCGCTTTTATGAGTAACAGATCCAGTTTCGCTAAATACACCAACACTATGTGCGTGGCACATGTAAACATCTTTTTCTACTACTGCGAAATTTGGGATGTGTTCACGAAAATTATCCAAACATAAACGCTTACTGTATTCCCAAATACCATTACCTGTTCTAAAATACGCTTCAATAATGTAAGTTTTGTGTGCTGTGTCAAACCTTTATCAATATAATTTTTGATCTCGTGGTATATTCTGACATAACAGAAAATAAAATACACGTTCACACTGATATAATACACTTACAAATAGAATTATCTCAGTACTGTATGTAGTACACAATGTATTTAATAATTAACTTATTAATATTAAATTAAAATACAAGATTAGATTAAGCTCTTTTTCTATATTCAGCTCAGATCTATATTTTGTCTTAAAATCAGCTACCGCAGAAAATTCGGTTTCGCAAAGGTATGATGTTGAAAATGGTAATAGTATTCAAAATTCAAAGAGTGATTTATTACTAAATTGTCTTTTGATTTCAACACTTGCCGTGAAGTCTATAAAGATTCTTTTTCGGCAGGTTATTTGACAGCATGATTGAATGATTTTCAAAGGTTACAAAACAACTTCCACATGTTATTCTTCAGTGTATGCCAGTATTCCAGTTTTCTACGAAAAGATTTAACTCGTATCCGATATACAGATTGTCGTATTTAAAAGTTAATATGCATCTTCAAATACACACACATAAACATGTACCTATGTATGTATGTATACAACAGTTCAAGAATGTACCACCATAAGACCGGTGGTGTGGGGAGATCGAGAGCGCGGACATGGCATTCGTTCCGTAACTTTAGAGCGTGAACGTACATACATTGTATCTGAGCAAACTCGCAAATATTAAAATAAAATGCCCTTAACTGTCGAGGAAAAAATACGGATTGTGTTATGGTATGCGAAGGACCTTTGAACATCTTCAACATTAAATTTTGTATAGTTCATTAAGTATAATATTTTGTTTCGTTTTAAATGTGAGAATTTTATTTAATTTTTTATAAGAATTTTATTTTAGTTACAAATTTTATAGACTTTTGTTTCAGTTCAATGTTAATACATTATACATCAGTTACCAAAATATTATACAAAAGCCGTACATAGCGTAGCAATTCCTTAAAGCAAACGTCTGCATACTAGCTTTCAACGTTTTGCACTAAAGCCTCGGTACCCCGGTGTCCCGATATGAACTCATCTGTACTCCCCTACTATCGTACCCCTCCATTTCATGTTTGCATGCACATGTGTGCGTGTCTGTGTTTTCCTATATCTACTTTTATTTCAGTCAAACGGTATGTGTGTTTCCTCTTTGTAGTTGAAGATTCAATGTATTTAATTTCTCGAATATGTCTACCAAGTAGCTCAATTTCATCATAAAAAATAATTTCGAAACTTCCGGTCGGTTTTCCTCTTCTAGAAAAATGGCACACATTGTAAAAATTTCCAACGTGATAACCATCTTGCCTCGTAATAAAATAGTAACGCTGAATGTACTGCACCCATGTGTTTACAAAATGCAGAAAAGATTCTTGACTTTAGGGGTCTCATTTTTATATAATTTACTACGCTTATACCGTTAGCACAATATTCAGACCAGGACTCATTTATTTGGAAGCCAGAGCTTCTCTGTGGATCATGCAATATGTCCAGATACACTGTGGAGATTTTTGTTTCACAAGTGGTTGTACATTTTGGAATATTCCCGACATTGTAGGAGCACCATCGGTGCATATCCTTACTCAATTTTTCTACTATATGTATATTTCCACACAGAAAAATGTGTTGTAAATTTTACTACAAACGTTAGTTACTATAGTGACAACTATCGAGATATAGTATAAAATCCAATATTATTGTAGTATTTTCTTTTTTGTAGTTTTTCCTGACACTTACACTAGTAAAATTTAATGCTCGCGCTTGCACCATATACTACATATAATTGTAAGAGCTATTACCACAGTACATTTACTACAAATATTTTGTTGTCTATACCACAACATTTCTCTCTCTGTGCTGTTGCTTTGAGTTCTATTGGTTTGCAAAATAGTAGTTCTTCTACAGCTGACTTATCAACAAAATCGAACATAGGCTATTAAATGAGCATCATTATTGCTATGCATTTATTTATTTTGAATAATGATATGTAGAATTGATATGATATCTGAAGAAAAAATGAGAAAATTTTGTATGCTTATAATACGCTTACGTTTATTGCAATAGATTTCAGTACAAAACTAATATGTAAGTAATTTTTAAGTTTCGTTATCAATGTCCTAGTGTAGCTTTGGCGTCAAAATACAATTAAATTAAATAGAAACTAATATTAAAATTACAGCACGATTTCAGTGAAAATTATTGTATTGGGAAAGGGGGGGATGAAAATTGTGATTAAAAATTGGGTCGTAAATACTAGAAGGTTGAGAACCACTGGTCTAAGTGCCAAAAAACTCAAAACAAGATATTCAAATAAAACTCAATTTACAATTTAGTATGTTGTCACTTATCTAATAAATTTATACTTCTAATACAATACTAGGATGATACCTACATCGAATAAACAACCGACTTTTTTTTTAAATGACAACCTATAATTTTTTTAATTAATTTCGATAATACTTTCAATTTCCTATCCAATGGTATACAACTTTTAATATGTTACATCTGAAAAAAATTATGAAAAAGACTTTTAAATTTCAAATATTAAAAATTCATTATATAGTCAAAATGAATTTAGTTACCGGTGCATAAAACAAAAAACATTAGTTACTGCTGTCAGAATAAATTAATTTGTCAGTCTCACAATAAAATAAGTGTTATTCCCTTTTCTAAATTAGAATGATTTACCTTTCGCAAACTATTTTATTAATAAAAATGGTACAATTGAACAATATCCTCAGGAAGTTAGCGTAGGGCAGGAATATTGATGACAGAATTTTAAATCCATTCTTTTTTGATAATAATTTGACTGGGAAGAGAGGAATTTCTACAATTGAAATTGATGCCTGCATTATTTCCTAATGCAAGAGTGTTATTTCTGTGCTTATTTTTGTGGTTAATGTTATTGTTAGTTTTTTTTCTGGTTTATCAATTTAGTTTTAATGTAATTATTAACTTTGAATGTAGTAGATAGTTAAGTAATAGTTCGATTTTTCAACATTTTCAGAATTTTATAATAAAAACGAACGTGTGCCGTCAATCTTTCAATCAAAATTTATGTGATTAGATTTTTTAAAAGAATTTTTAATGTTTCAACTTTAAGGACTCTTTTTCTCAATTTTTTTCAAATGTAACATATTAAAAGTTTTATACCCTTGGATAGGGAATTGAAAGTACTATGGAAATCAATTAAAAAACTTATAGCTTGTCGTTAAAAAAAAAAGTCGGTGACGTCATAACAAGAAAAACAAATGACGTAGGAAATTCTAAATGCAATGAAAATATTCCCCTTATTTAAAATCGCTATACCCCTTCGAGATTTCCTTAAAAAATTGAATATTATCGAAGTTAATGCTTTTATCCGTTATTTTATTTCCACACTGTATATTCTTTTAGTGCATAGAACACAAAATATACCCTTTACAAGTTACATGCTTCAATTAGTAGGCCTTCAATGTAATTATTATTTAAAGTAGGCTATTGTTTTATACAAAGTTGTCGACTTTAAAAATACTGATGACATTTTTCATCAAAAAAAGTTGACAGATGTCACCTTTAAGTTCACTATTAAATTCTTCAACGTCACTAAATTTATGCTCAAATAATAGCACCTCTAAATAAAAATAGAAGGTCCGGCAGTATTTCTTTTCATTTTTTTTATGACACGTATGGCGGTACTTGAGTTATTATTATAATGGAATGCCCCGCGTGCTATGTTGCCAATGCTAGCACGAAACTTTTACCAATTATAAAAACAAATAACTGCAAATTCTAAACTATAAAAACACTTTTACCAATTTAGCTATCCAATTATCAAAATATTCAACCACAATGGACAGAAATCCTGAGCATACCAGGCAAAGTGACATTGGCAATAGCAACATTACTCAAAATTATCAAAATAGGACGTCCTTCCTTATAGAAGATATATTATACAGACAAAAAGACGACGGCAATTCGGAGAGGGTGTTTGAAAATTGTATGGGGCAGTCATACAGAGAAAATCAGAAAATTGAAAATGAGAGGATATACGTTCAACAACCGAAACCAATAGAGAAAGCACGTCTGGAGAAGCCCACTTACAACTATTTCCAGCCGGGAATAATTCAGAATAGTATGAACTGCGTGCAAAATTTCCAAGGTGGAGATAATGGTTATATACAAGTGATGGGAGCGTTGGGAGCGTATCTTCAAACACCCTACAAAAATATGTCCGATCCGTATTTCTTGACACAAGGTGCGTATTAAGAAATGTTATAATTTGGTGTTAAGTATGTAGAAGAATATATTGTTAATGTAGGTATTCCATTTCCACATGCACTATTTGGAACTTCGTCCACTGAAATTTCTCTAAGCGCTTTGAAACATTGCAGAAGAAGAAAAGCCAGAACTGTATTCAGTGATCCACAACTAACAGGTATTTAATTATTACTCATTTGAATCCTTTATCGTACTGAACGGTCGGGCAACGAAGCGGGGACAGAAGATTACTAATCCAGTCATACTGTCCGAAAATAGGCCCTGAATTAGAAAATGAACCGAACAAGCCAATTTTTTTATATGATGTTGGATGGGGTCAGGACAGCTTAATTTGAAGTTTTCGACCGAAACCCCTCAGGGCGTTTTCCGCCATCTTGAAAATAAGGGTGAATTCTTGTTTCATTTGTAACTCGACTCCTCGTCGTCCTACGGGGAAGTTGTTTAGGTATTTTTTGTTCCCTTTTTTATTCTCTATAATTGATGTTATATAACGTTTTCACCTAACATCTGCCGTTCTCGAGATATCGGCAAAAAGAGGACATAATTTGGGGTACGAGCTCGGTTTTTATTTTTTTTCTTCTTTATCGTCACACATAGCCAAAAAATGTCTATTACCAAAATGGTAGAGCACGTTCGTACCTAAAAAATTGTATTTTTGTTTACCCTCCATTTTCAAAATTACGAGTTCTAGTTTGCCGCAAAGTCGGCAAGTCCGTGCGAAGTTTTGATTCTATGGCTCGCGCGATTGAATAGATACGTTGTTACGGATTCACCGTTCTGAATATAATTATTGAAATAAAATAAAAGTAAATAAAACAGTGAAATTATGAATCACATGTATAAAATTTATTAGGCAACATTTTTTACAGGTAAAACAGATATTCATGTCTTCCTTTTCGACGGTCCTGCTTGTTCATATTGCTCTTGTTCATCATCGTCTTCGAGACGTGGAGATTCTTGAGCTACGTTGTCTTCGACGTCTGATTCGCTGTCATGTAGGTAGTCGACTTTGGCGGCGTTGTTGCATGTTTGTCCACTGCAATTAAGGCAAATCGTGGAACACGTAATGCCTGCTTTCCTGCACCCACAACCAGCTCCACATTTTTGTTTACATTTACACGATACAAGCTTTAGAAGCTCGGTTGGCACGGGTTCGGCTGTGCTTGTGATTGGTTCTAGTCCTTGGTGTGTTCATCGCCAACCCCATTCCTCCGGATCTTTGTATAATCCGAGCCAACTTTGTACTTGGTGATATGTACGGAAGACGAGCTGCCGTGCTGCGTTCTTAGTTGGTGGAAGTGATGACAGATTGAATCTGTTTTTGGTGATCAATTTTGTGAAACGCCGGTATCGTAAAATATTGATGTATTTGTCTTCCTTATTACCGCCGTATAGGGCGATGAGGGATCGTTCTCCTGTGGATGCCAAAATCTCCGGATCGACGTTTTTTCTTTTGAATAGTTCAACCGATGATACCAATTCCGCATGGTTTTCCATAGTTTTTATGAATTTGGATTTCCCAATATTGAAAAAAGACGATGTGGTATCGCGACCGCTGAAAGCATGAAGGAAGAGTATGTTGTCCTGAATGGTCTTGCCGTGCTTTAGACTAGTTGGAGAGTACAATGCAGCTGGTGTATTTCCTTTCGCTGGTTTTCGGAAGAAGATGTTTGTGTTCTGTTGTGCCAGTCCGGTAAGTAAAACCAAAAGATCAATGTCTTCGCCGACGATTTCAACGGAGTCATACTTGGACGCTTCTTCGAGTGCCGTGGTTACAATCAAAGTATCTGCGTCCTCGAAAGCCTGCTGAACGTTGATCCCGACGTTTTTAAAATGAAGGCACAGCATTTGTACGAAGTTATCTTTGTTAACGTTTCTTGCAAAGAATTTTTCTTAACTGACTGTTGGAGCTGTAGTCTCGTTGATTGTAAATTCAGGAGATTGGTACTTCTTCGAACGTCGTAGTCTTTCCGAAGTCTTCGTCCCAGCAATACTCATGTCATTAGGATAACCATCGAATATAATTATGATGTTCTCCTGAAAATGCTGTTGGACGTACGTTACGTATTTTTGGCAGATGAGGCCGAATGTTTTGCCGTTGGACCTCTATTTTCGATGTTCTTTAATTCGATTCGAAATTTCTCCCATATTCCTGTAATAACGTTATTGCCTGCGGCAGTAAGTACGACTGGTCGATTGAAAATATCATCCACATAGTTATCAAGTTCATCGCGTTCCTCGTCATTTAATTCCAGCGAATCCAGTATAATCTTTGACAGAGCGACGTGTGACAAGATGTGAGCTCGGACAGCTCTTGCATACGCATGACCAGAAAGAATTTTTTCTACGCAATTCTCTGCGTATATTAACTTGAAGAGTTCTTCGATCCCGCTTCCCGACATGATCATACCAATTGCTCCCATAAAGGACATCAATAGATAGAATCCACCGAGCCGTACAACGACGTTCTTCACATCCGATGTTGGATCAGCTGCTTCCACGATGTCGCGAGCTTTCCAATAAAGTGGCTGATCAAATGTTACAAAAGGAGTTATTTGATGGCAACCCTTGCATTTTTCAATAGCTTCAATAAGCGAAGTGAGGATGGTGTCGTAATCCGATGGCAGGGCATTGATGAACGGGAGACAAATAACTTTTGAACGTTTGTACCTCAGATTGGTTGTTACTTTCTCCATGAAACCATTCCATCCCGGAATCCCCACAGAGCAATTCCATTTTCCATAAAGCCAAATTAAATCTGGTACTGTCGGGACAATTTCGTGCGAGAGTTGACGAAGATCTTCGAGATTAGCGACTTTTATGGATTGTAATTCTGCGGATTTATGTTTACAATACGACTGTACTGGAACCATGCCCAATTGTGCAATTTCTGAGGCGGATTTCATCTCGACAATACGTGGAATTGCAGAATCACGCCCGAGGGCAGTGTGTAGAGTCACACAATGTATTCCTCCCATCGCATGAAACGTTCCATGACCGTCGATGGTATTAATGTTGAAATCTGCATTATCGAACACGAATTGAGAAAATGAATTCTGCAAAACTTCACGTTCAGCTCGGTGTATACAAGACTTCTCAAAAATAGTTACTTCTCTGTACGAGGCACAGAAACCCATTGCCGATAAAATGTTTATAAGTCTTCGAACCGAATTTTTTGTACAGGAAACCTCCGACGCCTATCTGTAGCTGGGATAAGAACGAACGAGGACGTACAGCTGTAATTATAGCATGAGCTATCGCTGTACATTTTCTTTTCCAACTTTCAAATGCACCACGTTTATCCTTCATAATTATTGCGGAAAGGAAAACTTCCAAAGTCTCAGGAACGACAGATTCGATATCTTTCATAAATTCATCCGATACAGGGTAATTGTTCGTATCATGCGTGGCACTTCTTATGTCCTCGCGGATAATTGCTGCAGCTTCGCGAATGACTCGTAATCGTTCTCCTCGAGAATCCTCATTTCTTTGGCTGTACCAGTTATCCGAAAGTATTTTATAACCGGTGTTCCGAAAGCAAATCAAGTAATCGCATCCTCGTTTTTCACTGATCAGAATGTTATGTCCAAACTTTGCTTGTAAACGACTTTTCACAGTTTTAATATGAGGAACGTAGTCTCCTTGTATTTGGCTGATCAATTCATTTAAAGAGAATTGACATTCGTCGGAATTTTCAATTAGAAATGAGTAAATGTCCTCCATGACTTCGTCCACTTTGTCCCCGGTAGGTCGTATTTCTTTTATGTCCTTGGAAGATAACGGGTAATACACATGAGTAATGCATTTGCGATGGTACCGAGATCCAGCGGCGACGAGATCAGGTACATGCTGGATACGGTTCTTGATTGAAACAGCAAAATCACCATCGCGTCCAGCAAGGTGTTGCATAATTTTTTCTTTCATCGATCTGTCTTTCACCACACTAATTCGTTTTCGTTTTCGATGTTCTACTTTCCCTTCTTCTTCTATTACTTCTGCACAAAATAAGCATTTATTTTTGAAATCAAAAACAGGCTCAAGCAGCGGTTCTTCTTCTGGTTCCTCGAGTTCTTCCGAATGCCTCAATGCAGATGTCCTTCGTCGATAAGCAATCGACGCTAGTCTTTCGTTGCTGTATGGTTTGTAGCACGCATGGTGAACACTCACTGAATCGACAGTTTGTAACATACGCTGATAATCCTCATGTCCTCTTTTAATGCTAGCCGCTAAAAGAGATTGGACAGCTTTCTTCTTCGTCATATAAATGTCTTCGATCAAAGGTTTTTTGCAAATAAAACAATCGCCCATTTTCACAACGATAGTAAATACGTACGCTCACACTGACATTCGCGAAACAACTGCATAACAATCTCCTATACAATGTAAGCACACTTATAAATTTCGATGGTGTGCGTAAGCCGAGGAAACCCGAAACCTCAAATTTTAGTTACAAACTTGCTCTACATGCTTCATAATAGACATTTTTCGCTGTATATGGCGATAAATAGGGAAAAAATTGAAACCGAAACCCAATTTTTTTCCTATTTTTGCCGATATCTCGAGAACGGCAGATGTTAGGTGAAAAAGTTATATAACATCAATTATAGAGAATAAAAAAGGGAACAAAAAATACCTAAACAACTTCTCCGTAGGACGACGAGGAGTCGAGTTACAAAGGAAACAAAAATTCATCCTTATTTTCAAGATGGCGGAAAACGCCCTGAGGAGTTTCGGTCGAAAACTTCAAATTAAGCTGTCTTGACCCCCTCCAACATCATATAAAAAATTTGGCTTGTTCGGTTAATTTTCTTATTCAAATGTATATAATGACTGGACTATACATGCTTATTTGAAAGTTAGTCAAATATTTAGTCATCGGATATTCTTCCGGACCATCAAGCGCACGTTTTAAAAATATTTTGGTTTATACAGGGTGTTCCAGATGGAAATGCCAGACTAAAGTTGCTTTTTTTAAAATGGAACCCCCTGTATTTTAATATATAAAATGATCCGCGCTTGAAAGATGGTTACATCGATATAATGCTGTATGGGTCTAAAGTTGATAGTTTTTGTGTTAATAATTATTTTACTTGATAAATTAATACATTTCAGTAGGCTATTCTGCATAAGGAAAAACAAAAGATCCGAAACCAACAGAATAGAATATTTTTTACTAGTATTGAGTTTCGTTGCTACGTGAAATAAATTCTGTAACTGTTCGCGTTATACAGAGTGTTCATAATTTCGCAAAATCGAAGAAATCTCGTAATTTTTTTAATGGAACAGCCTGTATATTTTCAGCTCATTAAAAAGCCCTTTTACTACGCTTTCTATTGATACTTCATTTAATGCATCTAGGATAGATCATTTGCTAATTATTTCTTTTCAAATTTGAATTAATGAAAAATGCTTGTATTTTTAGTAGCTAATTTGCACTTTAAAACCTTCTGTAAGGTCGGATATTCAACAAATAATCCATAAATGGTCTATAACAAGAAGAGATCTCATTTAGTATGAGAAACAGTGGATTTTCACTCAGCGGTGAATGCAAACATTAAATTAATATAAAGTAATATAGCATTTTCAATAGATTCACTGCTCATCAAGTTATTTGGTGTCAGTTTTAAGCTTGTATACATAAAAACCAAGTTGTCAAAAATTTCGTTTCATGTTATGTTCGGTATTTGGTTCAGTGTTTAAAAGAAATTGCTATAATGAGTAATTTTAGTATTCTAGAAATGGTTAATATGATATTTATTCTTGGGGAGTGTACAAGAAATTGTCTCCTAGTAAGTAGAGTATATGCAGAGAGATTTCCAAACCTTGAAAGAAAGCCAAGACCGGAAGCATTTAAAAAGTTGTTAGAGAGATTTATAGAAACTGGTAATGTAATCTACAAGAAGAGAGAAATAAGTAAACCGGTAATCAATGAACAAAACGAACTGGCCGTATTATTAACAATACAGGAAAATCCATATATAAGTATAGACGGTATTTCAAAAGTAACAGCTATTGAAGATAGGAGCGTACGGAGAATTTTAAGAAGTCATAAGTATCATCCGTACCATATGGAAGTAAATCAGGAATTGCATGGTGATGATTTCATTAAAAGAACAGACTTTTGAGGTTTGGCATTTCTGCAGAACGAACTGCCTAGTTTGCTTGAGCATGTGGATGCTGACACCCGACAAGCTTTCTGGTTTCAACACGATGGTGCACCTACTCATTATAGCCTTAACGTTAGGGAGTTTCTAGGGCGATGGAAGGAAGACAAATGGATAGGACGAGGTGGTCCAATCGCTTGGCCTCCACGAAGTCCAGATGTTATTGTATTAGACTTCTACTTTTGAGGATATGTCAAGGCTGTGGTTTATGAGGAAGTTCCTACAACAAGGGAAAATATGATGGAACGCATAACAGAGGCATTTAGAAATGTTCGCCAAGAAACATTACAGCATGTTCAGCAGAATTTCACCAGGCGGCTTCATTTATGTATTGAGAGACATGGAACGACATTTGAAATTTATCTTTGATTTATTTGTATTTACTATTTACATTTCCTTTATTTTTGATTTACTGTGCTATAACTTTCGTTAATTAAAATTTCTGTTGTGGTTTATAATTAGTATTTATTTAAAATAGCGCAAATTTTAATACTACTGTTGAGTGAAAATCAACTGCTTCTCATACTAAATGGAAATAAAAGTATTATTCATTAATTCAACTTTAAAAAGAAATAATTAGCAAATGATCTATCCTAGATGCATTGAATGAGGTATCAATAGAAAACGTAGTAAAAGGGCTTTTTAACGAGCTGAAAATGTACAGGGTGTTCCATTTAAAAATTACGAGATTTCTTCGACTTTGCGAATTTGTGAACACTCTGTATAACGCGAACAGTTACAGAATTTATTTCACGTAGCAACGAAACTCAATACTAGTAAAAAATATTCTATTCTGTTGGTTTCGGATCTTTTGTTTTTCCTTATGCAGAATAGCCTACTGAAATGTATTAATTTATCAAGTAAAATAATTATTAACACAGAAACTATCAACTTTAGTCCCTTACAGCATTATATCGATGTAACCAGTTAGATTTCAGACATTTTAGACATTTCCATCTGGAACATCCTGTATAGACCAAAATATTTTTAAAACTTGCGCTTGATGGCGCGCAAGAATATCCGATGACTAAATATTTGACTAACTTTCAAATAACCATGTAATCTTCCGTCTCCGCTTCGTTGCCGGACCCTGTAAGTATGTCTTACACTGTGATACTTTACAATAAAAATAGTATACTATCGTAGCCATTACCATTTGAAGTAAACAAAATCTTATAGTTTTGAATTGCGATTCGGGTTCCTTTGAGAAAGATTTAAAACTTCGAGCAGTTTAGAAATAATTATGATGTACTTAAGGATATCTTATTATCAGATGGGTGTTGTTTGTGGAGAGGTGAAGCAGGTCCGAATTATGAATTTTGACTCTACTTAACAACTGCGTAGACGATCGGTTGTGGTGCATCTCTCATCTCCGGAATTGTCCTGCGAATATAGCGCAAGTCTAATCTGGTCTAATCAAATCAAAATTAAAACTGAGTTTTCTCATTTGTCAATGTCATGAGGAACCGTACGCCAAAACAGACAGCTTTCTTCAAGTCAGTAAAAGCCGAGTTGAGCGCACATATTGAGAAGGGAGAAACTAACTTGAAAATAAAGTAAGGATGGTATTCCAACTATGGTGCAATTACATTCAGAAAACTATCGGTTCCAATAGGCCAGTTGGCCCTTTGAAATTATATTTTCAAAATATTAGAGGCTTGAACTCAAATAATAAACTGTTTAGCAACTATTATAATGTGATCCGTAAAGATAAAGTTTTTGCTACAGTTGAATTACAACAATAGAAACTAACTTGAAAATAAAGTAAGGATGGTATTCCAACTATGGTGCAATTACATTCAGAAAACGATCGGTTCCAATAGGCCGGTTGGCCCTTTGAAATTATATTTTCAAAATATTAGAGGCTTGAACTCAAATAATAAACTCTTTAGGAACTATTATAATGTAGTCCGTAAAGATAAAGTTTTTGCTACAGTTGAATTACAACAATGTGAGTGTCCTGCTGAGCCTGGGACTCTTATCAATCCAGTATTTAAATGATGATCAATGTCTTACAGACTCCGTCAAGCAAGCACTTCGCATCAGCTAATAACTTTGGGTGTAATTTTAAGAAAGCTGAATATATTTCATTATTATAGTTACTTGCTTGACTACGATTGATATTGACTGGATGATTGCACTGTTGTACCATGTACATTGGCATTGATTGCACAATGATTTGTACTCTCGTAAATGAAAATTCTATGTTAATTATTCACGTTGGTTCTTGTCGGAGGTAATATCCCTCATTAAAAACAAAAATTACTACCATAGAAAATTGATTCAATCAAAAAATACAGCATTATATAATAGATTTTAGGGACTTAGAACTTTAGTTAAAAAAGAAATCAATGAAAATTACATTTTACATCTATCACTAATGGAAGAATCTATTAGAACTGACCCTTCAAACCGTTGGCGTTTTCTTACTGCAAAAGGACGTAGGACTATGATACCAAATACATTTAGTGATGAATATAATAGTACCTTCGTTGACCCTAATTGCCGATGCTTTTGCAAAAACCTTTACGGACCCAGAATCAGATTACAACCCCCTTCCAAACACTTTCTCATATGTAACTGAGGATGAGTTGCTGGACTTAATGTTTACTTTCCCCAATAAGGGCACAGCAGGTGATGATCAGTTGTCTAGTTGTCTTATCCGTGATTGCAGATATGTGTTTGCTTCTTTTTTAAGAACAATTATTAACTGATCTATGCCTTTGAACATTTCTCCTGGTAAACGGGTAATCACAATAATTACTCCAGTTCATGAAAATAGAGATCGTACATTATTAAGTAATTATAGGCCTATCTCTATTATTTCAAGCTTTGGAAAATTGTACGCAAAGGTGTCTACCGCAGCATCCTTCATAGAAATCGCAAAGTTGGTAATAGAAATCGATCTTTTATTTGGCCAAACCAACATGGATTTATCGCTGGTCGATCTACTCTCACCAGTTCGGCAACAGTACGTCAATACATCGGGGAATCTTTGGAAAAGTGTGGGCAGGTGGAAGTAATTTTCATCTCAGATCTTATCTCTTTGAAAGTAAATGCTTTGTGACCTATAACGTATACTACGAGGGCGTCTTTTTATGTTATCTACCTAGCCATGAAAAAAAGTACATAAGAGAACAAAAGAAATTTATCTTTCTACATAATTCCCTTCAACACTAATACACTTATTCCATCTTTTTTCCAGTTGCCCCATACCCTCAGAAAAAAATTGCTTCGGTAACCCCGCAAAATATTCTTCAACAGCTTCGTTGAGTTCTTCATCAGAAGCAAAACGCTTTCCTCTGAGATGCTTTTTTAAATTTCTGAATAAGAAGAAGTCTGACGAAGCTAGGTCGCGGCTATAAGGTGGATACCTTAAGTCTATAAACCCACAGTCATTGATTATCTGCTGAACTTTGTTTGCCTTATGAACCCGACAATTGTCGTGCAGCAACAAGTTCTTTTGTGAATAAGAATGCGGGCGTTCTTCCTCCAGAGCAGTCTTTAACGATTTAATTGTTTCCGTAGGCCTCTCCATTTATGGTAGACCCTCTCGGCATATATTCAATAAGCAAAACTCTTTCAGCATCCCAGAAAACAGTTGCCTTCAGTTTTTTTTTTCCAGAAAATTGTGTCTTGGCCTTTTTTGGTGGTGGAGAGCCCTTATGAACCCACTGCATGGATTCTTGTTTAGTAGGAGGGTCCCAGTAATATACCCAAGTCTCATCCCCGGTAATAATTCGAGATAAAAATGTTTTGTCCCTCTCCAACTTGACCAAATTTTCTTGAGAAACTTCTGAGATCTTTACACGCCGATCTTTCAGTACCAAATTTTCGACTTTTCGCACCATGCTTTCAGTTCGAGCTTTGGGTCATCATTGATTGACTCACAGCCCCATCAAAAGAGTTTAGGCCAATATTTTACTTGGAAATAAGATGGTGTATTTTCCCCATATACAGCAACCATTCTTTCATGAATTGCTTTTGGACGCTGCGATGTTCAACTTTAGTTTCACTCATTTTATCGAGAAATGGACCGTCTCAAATCTCTATACACAGCATAAACTAAACACAACTTAGCGCATGTACTTCTAACAGTGACAGCAATTTTTCAATAATTTATTTGACATCGTCACTCTTTTGTTTCATGGCTAGGTAGATAACATAAAAATACGCCCTCGTATTTTAGCAGTCTTATTCTTACGTCTGACATCAGAGATCCAACTTGGGTCCTATTTATTAATGATTTACTCTTCCAAATCAACTGTCTCTTTTTGGTACATTAAAATATATTATCAGATAACAGCAGATTGATCCGAGAGATTTAAACTCAAATTAAATATTAATAAATACTGCGTTGTTACTTTCACACGTTCCTCTACACCTTTCTCTTACTGTTACTACGTTAACGATACTGGCCTTGTAAGGAAATTCGAAGTCATGGACATTGGTGTAATTTTTGATTCGTACCACCTTTGGATCACATATTGGGGCAATCTGTTCTGAAGCCTTTAAATCACTTGGAAGATCGCCTTGCTTAAGGCCTTGAACGCGACCTACGTATTAAGCAAAACTGAATACGCAGCACTTACTTGGCATTCTATTTATTCTGAAAACTCGCCGGCACTGAAACGTATCCAAGTTTATCAAATTTCTATATTTAAAAATCGATGTTCTTTATCCGGAGAGGGACATACCCCAAGCGGATTTAGTGTTATGCCACAACCTGTCATCTTTACAAACCAGAAGAGATGCTCTTGATGAGAAATTTTGCATAAACTCGTTGGAAGCAATATTGACTTTCCCTCCATACTGGAACAAAATATAGTTTTGTATCCCATGAGTTACATCGAGATATAGCTCGATTTTCATGGTTCTAATTGCAAGGACTATCGCTATGAAGCTGACTCCAGCATGTATTCTTTCCAAAGTTGGTAATAGGATGGATTTGGATATAATCGATATGGTATCGGTATTTTGAGAATATAATTAACAGTATACAGAATATAATTAACAGTAAGGTAGCGCAAAAGAGTTGTCACCTGATGTTCTTTGACTGTAATTACCAAAATTGATGACCTTACGGGCCCGATTTATGGTATTTTCTATCACTCTTGCCAGAACTTCCGGCGATAGATTCTCGCATTTTTGACGGATATTCTCTTTGAGGGATTCAAGATTCTGAGGTTTGTTGACATAGACTCGTGACTTCAAGAAACCTCACAAAAATAAGTCTGGAACGGATAAATCGGGCGATCCTGCCGGCCAGTGCAAATCGCCAAAAAGAGAGATAAGGCAGCCATCAGAATATCGGTTGCGGCACGTGCAGTATGCGCCATTGCTCCATCCTGTTGGAACCACATGTTCTCCAGTCCCAATTCATCCAATTGAGGAAAGAGAAAGTCATTGGGCATGGCTCTGTAACGCTCGTCTTCCAGAGTAGTCGTATGGCCCGCGGCGTTTTCGAAAAAATAAGGCCCGATCACGCCTCCAGAGTAAACTGCACACCATGTAGTAACTTTGAGCGGATGTAATGACTCTTGGTGGGTTATACGCGGATTTTTAGTGCCCCAGAAGCGATAATTTTGCGTATTTTTTGGGCCTTGTCGCTCACGATGATTTTCGATAAAAAGTTGTGCCAACACCACCGCCATTTGCAAAAATTATAGCATCTTCCGATAAGGTGATGACTTTTGCGCCACCTAGTATGTGTGTATATATTTAATGCCGTACATAATTTGTACTTTAGCCATCTTTGGGTATTAGCCTATTGGGAAATAAATAATAATTATTATTATAATCATAGTTCAGATGTATGTAACTTGCTCCTTGATTAAGGGGTACGCATAGCCATGGAGTTAAGAACACAGGTCGACTTTTAATATTTTTTTGAATCAAGCATTGTGATGATAATGTTGTATCTTCTTCTATCATTATTATATAGGTTTGGAGAAGAGATTTGCTGCTCAAAGATATCTATCTACACCAGAACGAGTGGAACTAGCAGGGGCATTATCTTTAAGCGAAACACAAGTGAAAACGTGGTTTCAAAACAGGAGAATGAAACATAAGAAACAAATGAGGAAGGTGCAAGACGACAAGACAGTAAATAGCAGTCACAATAACGCGAATAGTAATCCCCTGTTGGCGTCATCCTCTGGAACTAATGATAAACTCCATGGTAAGCAAAAGTTATTAGAAAGCTCTACTAGTTTTGTTATTTGAAAATTATAATATTTGTGCACTATTTCACCTCTGATAAGCTTAAAAGTTGTGTCAATTTCTTTTCTATATCTAATCCAATTACAAAGAAGAACATTTTATTTTATTTTAAATTAAATTAAATTAAATTAAATTAAAATTATAAAACTCTACAAGTTAAAAATTATAATTTTCAAATAGTACGAAGACGTATTTTTATGTTATCTACCTAGCCATGAAACAAAAGAGTGACGATCTCAAACAAATTATTGAAAAATTGCTGTCACTGTTAGAAGTACATGTGCTAAGTTGTGTTTAGTTTATGCTGTGTATAGAGATTTGAGACGGTCCATTTCTCGATAAAATGAATGAAACTAAAGTTGAACATTTCGTACTCGTGTCTTAATAGCTATCATTAAATACTCATTGCATAATATACTATTTTGAAATCGACTTGTTCTTTCTGTGATTTCATTAAAAACCTCACAATGCCGCACTCTTGTTACAAAATCGGCTTCTGTAATATGTTGATCAGAATGAAATTTGCAAGTACTGTTACCTCCAAATGCAATTTTTTAAAATATTGCTTGAGATACTCTTGGTAGGTCTTGACCGATTTGGTTACTCTATTGTATTCGCCATATGTAATTATTAGATTCAAAAAAATTTAAATCCAGATCGCGACATTTTCAAGTATTCAGAAACAGAAAATAAAGAAAACGCTGAATAACATATCAGTAAATACCTTACTAATAACAGGTAATATGACTGCAATTTGTTTTTATTTACTTACATGAATTTCCATAGCTTAATTGATTATAAAAAGTAAAACTTTAAAGGAATTGATACATTTTCCAAAATAACTCTGAAACTAAGACATTTTGTTATAATGAAGTAAAGACATACTGCCCCTAATTTTGAACGAGGAATCCAGTGAAGTTGAAAAAAATGTAGGTTGCTATTTAAAAATAACAAGATATTCATATTTTCTAGATGAAATGTTTAACATTGTTTTCTGATCACCCTGTATTATATTTAAAAGTTTGTAATACCGTATTTGAAGCAGTGTACTCTCCAAAATAATTCCCTAGAATTTTCAATCTATGCATATATTCAATTATTGGGAATGTTGTTATGAGTAACAGCTTGCAGCTATCAATTTTTTTACAAAAGCGAAATACTTCGAAAGTAGCTAACTTCAAAGGCAAAGTTTATTAGACAAACTAGCCTTAAATTTAGCCCAAGAGAAAATGCTGGAAATTATTTTGGAGTTTGTAAAATATCCGCAAGGGGGCGTAACAGTCAGGATCAATGTTAAAATTTAGAATTTCTTCATATTTTTACAAATTGAGTGGTATTGAAAATTTTTAAATTTTATTCCTTACACATTCTTTAATACTTTTAGTCTTGCACATTTTCTACTATCTAGTGAAATAAAGTGGTGGGGGCAGTTCAAATGTTTCTTTAAAAAAACTAGGATTACTCCCGTTTGACCTGGCCGATTTGAACAATTTTGGTCTCATTTAAAAGACCGTTATTTACTCTACAAACTGAACTTGTGTTTTAATATCTCGGACTAATGCCGTCACCGGTAGATGGCGCTAACTAAAATATAAGCAAATATAAGGCTTATTTTCAGAAAAATTAAATACAATAATATGTTTCTTCTTAGATGAGATAATAAAGAATTAAAGCCTCAATATTTCGGTAAAAAAAACCAAATTTTTATGTTTTTTACAACAGGAGATATTGACAAAAATAGATGAAAATGCATGAATTCTTTTGTTTTAATTGTCTTTTTTATTACATATATATCTATAAATAAATTCTATTTTTTGTTTGTCTTCTTCAGTAAAATTCTAACACGCAGACCAAATAGTAAAAGTTCACAAAAGCGGAAGAAAACCAAAAGGCATTCCTGGAATACCGGTGCAAAATACATAAATATATTAAATAAAAAAAATGTATACCATTTCGTTAGTGCCTGTTTAAGAAACCAAAATTACATGAATGTAATTTTATGCTAAACGTTCGAAAACATGTATAAACAACCGTTATGCTTAATGCTTAAAAATATTAAAACAAACTCTAGGAGATAAAGCAAATCTAACAAAGGCCTTACAAAAAATCTCGAAATAAAATTTATTTTATTTTTAACTTAAAATTATAAATCATATTATCATTATATTTTGGACCGTAGTTCTACAAATGACCAACTCTATACTTATGGTTCTGGTCCCCACATGTGGACTAAATTCAATATATGCTAATACTTTTATAGCATTTTCTTCGGTTCGGCCAGTAGTTTGGCTTCTATACACCGGAAGATTAATACTTCCGGTGGTCCTAAGCCTTTCCGCTATCCTACGAAAAAGACTGTTTTCCCAAACATATTTAGTCAATATCTCCTGTTCTAAAAGACATACAAATTTGGTTTTTTTACCGAAATGTTAAGGTTTTAACTCTTTATTAGCTTATGTAAAAAGAAACATATCATTGTATTTAACTTTTTTGAAAAAAGCATACTATTTGCTTACATTTCAGTTAACGCCATCTACTGGTGACGGCAAAAGTCGGAGATACAAAAACATAAGTTCAGATTGTAGAGCAAATAACGCTCTTTTAAATGAGACAAAACTTGCTCAAATAGGCTACGCCAAACGGGAGTAATTAATCCTAGTTTATTTAAAGAAACATTTGAACTGCCCCCACCACTTTATTTCACTAGATAGTAAAAAAAGGGCAAGACTGAAAGTATTAAAGAATGTGTAAGGAATAAAATTTAAAAATTTTCAATACCGCTCAATTTGTAAAAATATGAAGAAATTCTAAATTTTAACATTAATTCTGACTGTTACACCCCCTTGCGAACATTTTACAAACTCCTAAAAAATTTCCAGCATTTTCTCTTGGGCACTTTTACTTGAAATTCTTTTACCCGGAAGCAATATGACTACCGGTTTCTGAGAATAGCCGACGGCCATTCTTAGTTGGCCACCCGGTATATTTATTAGTGTCTTTATGTTTCGGGTCACTCTTTGATTATTATTCTGCTTTTTCTTTTCAACTTTCTAAACTTACAGTGTAATTCTTATGTTATTATTGTCCTGTAACTGTAGTTGTATAATTCTGTTTGAGAAATATATTTAATTTAACTGTCCCAAATCATTCAAATCTTACAGTATTAACAAATAATTATCAAAATGTAATAAAGCTAATTATTGCAATTTCTATGTGACATAATATATTTTAGCTCGAATTTCTGCCTATTTCATGTACCTATTTATATATTGTTACAAATGTATATGTATTATGGATTCCAATATCAATTGTATATGACCATTCGATTATAGAATTCAATAATGCCTGCGCAATTCCAACATTAATATCACGTAATTAGTCTATTTTCGAAATTCGGATAGCTACACCAAAATTCAAATAATTACTTATCCACACACATAAAATGAAATATTTCATTTTGTTCATCCGCTCTACAATAACTACAGGATAATTGATTTATTCATCGGTGGCCGGGCACTGTTATTCAATTTACCGACCTCAATACGTCTGGAACATTACTACATACAACGGACAGTGATTGTCTATTAATTTACCACGGGTATACAGGGGGGGCGCTGCCTCGCCGTTTTCCTCGAAATATCCGAGACCTACTGCCAGGCTAGCTAATACTGTTTTAATGATGTCCCGCGAGAGAGGCCGACGATGATGTTCACTTATTGAATGCAAAGCCGCCTAATCACAGTAAGATGATTTAGTTAAATCGTCTCCACTTGGTTTTCGTGAAACTCGATACGTTATAATTCATCAAGCAAGCATTTATTTAATAAATATATACAATGTTAAAGAAGTAGAAAGGTAAAGAAATTGCGATATGATTTATATTTCGGCATTGTTATAAAATTTCAATAAATACATTAAATTTTAATTTAGGTAAATAACGGGTGATCCAAATTGATTGTCATGCCGCTTCAGTGATTTTGCGACACGTTTTAGAATATGCCACCAACTATGAATGGAGTTTCAAATTAGAAATCTAGCATTGGTGTGCTTTGAAAACATTTTTTAGGGTTATTTCTGGTTCCTTACTGCATAGTCTACAACTAAGGTCTCCATCATACAGGCCAATCCTGTTGAGATGCACTTTAACAGGTGCATGACCAGTCAAAACACCTGTTATTGTTCGTAGCCGTTCCCTGCTCATATGTTGTATTTCTGCGGCTCTTTTGTTGCATGGTTGGCCAATAAATTCCTTGCCATGATTTTTTCCTGGAATTGTTGCCCAGTTGCCCAGAGCCAGTTCTAGGCCTATGAGTCTTGCTTCTGATCCCCTCCTAGCGAGTTCATTACATTTTTCATTGCCTTCAATCCATTTATGCCCTGGCACCTAGATCAGTTTTACCTTATTCCGGATTGCCAGCAATTTAAGTTCTTCGAGGCATTCCCAGACCAGTCTTGACGACACCTCTTGGCTTGAAATCGCCTTTAGTGTCGCTTGAATGTCAGATAATATAAAAATCCGTCGGTGACTGACGTCATTCCTATTGTTTTCTATAGCACATTGGAGTATGGCATACACCCCTGCCTGAAACAATTAGTTTTATTATTTCCATTTCATTTATCTGAAAATACAAATTATTTACATGCAGAGGTATAGATTTGAATGTTAAGTAATAATTCACAAAAATAGCTATAATTCAATATTGCATTTAAGATGTTCCATTTTCAACTTACTTTAAAAAAATTAATACTATTACTACTACTTATTATTTCTGGGTTTTACTCATATTTTTCTTTTTAAAAGTGTTGGTTATAACAGCTGATCGATGTTTGCAACCAAAAGTTACTAAAATTCCCTAACGTTGCGCGCTCAAGGTCCCCCGTTCACGAGAATTCCCGAAGTATGTTTTATAGAATCAAACGCCTGCTTGAGGCGACGATACCGAAATCCCATGCTTACGTGAGTTTATGGATTACATGAGCTGAGATCCATCTACAAATACCGGCATAAGTTTAACATTTAAAGAATTTTTAACACACAGTCTGCGATATTTTTTATATTTTTATATTATTGTTAATTCATGAACTTCTAAACTTCTCATGAGTTTTAAAATTTTAATAAAAATTACTTATTTGTAAAGGAAAATAGAAGTAACTCTTTTTAATTAATTTTAGTTATAGGTGTAGTGCAAGTCATGGCAACTCATATTTTTAAGTCGTTATCGGGTTTATTCAAATATAATATCCTATAACTTTTGCAATATCGCCCCCAGGTGGAGGAAAGTATATATTTTTAATTAGTAAATTTTATGTACTTTTCAATAACATATAAATATCTTTAGCGAATGGTATGTAATTCTAAAGAACATGCGTAGATATGTCGAAATAAACATTAATTTTACGTACCGAAAAGATATCTGTACCAATTGAGCCCATAATAGGTATTTCATCATCAATCGTTATTTCATAGCAACTTTTCAAATGTTGTACAATTTTTAACGAAAAATCGCCTTATTTCAGAAACAGTTGAAAATGGACAAATACAAGTTGATGTCAGTTTAATCAACCCTTCAAGGGCTATCATAAAATGTAAAAAAAAAGCATAACATTCCTTTTAAAAAAAAACATAAGTATGTGTTGGTTCATCGACGTCAAACACTCTGTATAAATGACAATATTTTTTAAATTATAGATTTTATGATTATCTACAATTTTTGTATTAAAAATTATTCGCTATCTACATTATTGGATACCAATAATGGATTTTACCGCTACGCGCTGGGACACCGGGTATATATGATTAAAATTCTTTGCCGAAACTTACAAGAAATATATTTAAATTAATCAGTCATCTTGTCGTAGCGGCATACAATATTTAACAGTAATCAATAAAAAAAATGACAATGGGAAAGCAAGCTGTCATCCAAACAGTTTCATTACAGTAACATTAATTAAAAGTAGCAAAGAACATAAAAACTGATTATTAGGAAAGCACATCAATTAAATAAAATCATTGGAAAATCTCTGAGATATCCAAAACGACATCCAATAACATTACAAGCCAACAATACCGGTCTCTGTGTTTAATGACTAACACAGAAAGATTCAAACGCAAAATGTGTAATTAAAAGGAAAAATGTAAACATTTAAGCATCGAACAGCGGCTACTACCTATGGAGTTTCGCTAAAAGATCTAGATTTATCTTAGACAGCATTCAATTCCACTACCTAAATAATTTATTATAATTATTTATATAATGGAACTAAATGTTACCTAAAATGAATTTAGGTTTTTTAATTAATTTAATAATTATAATAAATTCAATTTATTGAACTTAAAATTGCAGGTCACCAAAATTACGTAAGGTATAAGGTTTTACATGCATCAGTTATAAGAGCTTTAAATTGGACTGAAAATTGACAGATGTAATACCTGACTTGGCATCATTTTTGACCAAGTTCTTGAAATTGAACTTGAAATTGTTGGTTTTAAAACGAGCTTTATGTTAATTCCGTGAGTTACGATACTCCGTTACAATACCAACCTTCGTGCTTTTTATTTACATTTAAAGGATCAATTGGGAATACTATATGGAATGATAGAATAGAAGTGATGAAACGATTTGTGCTACAAATTCGAACCAAAATTGTCATATTCTGAATGGGACCACTGTTTGATGCTGAGTCAAATCTCTCTGCTCTGTGTGTTTATAATAATCGGGCAAAGAATACTACCAATTCCTAATGTTATGCGGGTTGTATATCTAAGAATTGCACTGGAATTGCAAGTAATCAGGAATCTTAAGAGGCATCTGTACGCTCGTGCGAACTTTGCGTAGAGAGATTGCATTTTCTTCTAAATAGTGCAGCTTCCTATGACGTATAGACAAATCTCTTACGAAGCGGATGTGTAGAAAACGAAGAATGCGATAGAATATAAACCTGGTATAGTTATTTAGGTTTTTGCGCCGAACACGGTAAAAATGTCAACACGAGGGGTAATTCGCTGAGGTATTATGGTGTACACGTTTCAGGAATTACTAGGTATTACGGGGAATTGTTAGGAATTATGAAGGAAATGTTGGGTAATACAAGGAATTGTGGGGTATTAAAAAGGAATTGGAGGATATTATGAAGGAATTGCAAGGTAATATGAAGGAATTGTTAGGTATTGCGAGGAAATATGAGGTATTATTTAGGATTTTCTATTGCGCATGCGCCATTGTTACAAATTATAACCCTGATTCATTGAACTATAGCTGCCGTGGTTGGGGTGGCTATCTTTATTCCATTCAAACGCTTATATGATAGAAATGTAGCGTGCCCGTATTATCTCAGTGGTCACAGTTTTCGGCCAGTGCTTACGCTTGCGTACTCGTTCAGTACTATTATACAGTTCAATGCCCCGACAATAGAGAGGTTGCGGCGTGTATTTTTCGTTATGTTAGACGGCCATTTTGTACTTACAATATAACGTAACGTAAATTAAAAAAATTGCGCTTGCGGATTGCTGGTGCACGTTAAGCTTAATTTGACAGATGTATGTTTCACATCGCACAGCATCGTCTTTATTTACAAAAAGATTGTAGCAGTGGTCAGATTCGGGATCATATAATGTGACTTTCGTGAATTTCTCCAACGAATTCGTCATTTTTTCGCACCTTCCAATAAAAAATAACTGTTTCGTTGTCACACTTCGCACTTATAACAACAACAAAACAGCTGTTCGGTGCATTAATAGACATGCGTCTTTATACCTACTATTTTCTAATTGGTTCCGATATTTCTAGAAATAACGTCTAAAAACTCATTTATACGGTATAAAATTTTATAAAATTCAGTGTTATAAGTTATAAGGGTGATTTTTATAACGAAAAATACGCACCGCAACCTCTCTAATAGGTAAATACATTTATGTATATACCTACCTTATAGTATATATTGCTAACCTTTTAGTAAAACGAATTCTCATCTGACAATAAGCAATCAAATCCAGGTACATAACATCTTAATACCTAATTTTATTTAACAAATGATTAAAATAGTGCATTATCCTATGCGTGCTAGGCGTGGGAAAAATTCGGGGAAAAAAGGAATCCTCTCCCGAGTATATAAAGTTCAGTTTAATACTATGTTAAATACAAGGAAAATTGAATGATTGCTTTACAACATAAAAAATAAGTATTTGTTTTTGCCGAGAAATGAATTAACCTAGGAAAATCCTTTTGTATCGTTTTTGATAGACCTTCCTGCACACCTGCTGTAACTAAAAGATTGTAAGTTTCTATATATTCAATTTATTTTTTTAGACGTCATAAAGTGAATCGGAAAATCCGAGGGAAAATCAGTCGGAAATTCCTGCCAAAAAAATATTTTAATCATAAATGATTACGAAAGTGAAGTCCTTCTGGGAAGTATAACGGAATTAGAAATTTTCAGAAATTGAACTTATTTTGTAAAGAAGAATTATCTCACATAATTGAAACTGATCGCCTATACACTTATATCAGTGAATACGCCAAAAATCCTGGAAGATTTAAAATAGTTAGTGGACATACAAAATTAATTTTCATGATTGCAAAATTTTTCTAAGGAAAACAAGAAAATGAATCTAAGATATGTAAAAAACTGAAAGCCTCTAATTCTGTATGTAGCAGGAAGAAGGACGTCGAAGATGCATCTACAGTTAAGAATTTAGATTATTGTGCAGCAGGATCCTGCAAAATTTCGACGGAAACCAAGTTTTTCTCTCAAATAATTAGAGATTTGTTATTTCTTAATTCAAATATTTTATTATGCTTCAAGTTTTTGCTATTTCATATAATGATGTGAAATTTGTGTTAATAAAGTGTTTGTATTGTTTTTTTTTTTGCAGTTTGAAGTTTTTTTAACAGTTAACCCTTTCGTTTGTACAACCTGTTTGAAATTTCGATATACTCTCCGCAAAAAAATTATTGACACCTATTCTTTTTTCAATATTTTTTATTTTTTCAAAATTTTTTGTTCTCTAACTAAGTACTACACAAATATATTATTATATATTATATATTATAAATATATTATTATTATTATTATTATATTATATATTATTATATATTATTTTTACATAGGAAGGGCGCAATGCTAGACATTTAAAAAGGGGCCGCCAAAGGTACTAGTTTCACCATCATTATCTGTCTGCACTGCAGACTCTGCAGTCAAAATACCAATAAAAAAGAAATTGGACCTATAATCATTCTTCACGTTATAGCACTCTAAACATCAACTTTCTGAGAATATATTAATCTTGGCAATGGGTACTTTCAAAGTTACAAAACGTCAAGGAGAGTTCTTCTTTGGTAGATTTTTGTAGTTCGGTGTCCTAATTAATATTTTGAGTTTGCGACTTGGACCGACCGCCGCTCGCGCCGCCATATTGGAAAAATGGTACCAAAAACCAGTTTTTCGAGAATATCGTCTCTCTAGCGCCATCTAGGTTAAAAATAGTTATACAAAAATTATAGAGCATAACATTTCCTGCAACTTCTGTAATAAACATTTTCCAATCAGATGAATAGTTCACTAGTTACAGCGGAGTCAAATTCAGCAAATTTCTATAAATCGCTACATTTTTTCTTGAAATTTTAGTAAATACCGATTACTTAATACGTACTACCGTCTTTTATTCATTACCGCACCACCATGAGATAGAGTGAGAGGCGCCTTCTTTTTTCATGTGGTATCCCCAGTAGGCCTAATCCACGATTCGTTATTTACTGATGTCTTTTCTTTCGTTTGGATGCCCTAGATCAGGGATATTCAACCCGTACCCACACGTGGCTCGCGATAACTTTTGATGTGGCTCATTTTACCAACTCGGGTATGAAATGTCTAAAATAATATTTGCGCTATAAAATACAATACCGCTGTTAATGGCCATAGTTGTTCAGACATTTCTCTAGGTTAATAGTTATATGTATAGAAAGAAAAAACATTAATTGTAGCAAGGGGTCAGTTTTGCCATTAAAAGGGAATACACGTGGGTACGACATATACCAAGTTATTAAAAATCATTTTACAGAAATTATCTTCCGCTTCAAAAACTGGTGTCCATAACAACAGCTGGCGCGCAAAAGTCCTGCATTATGAACACGTAATAAAAATTCTAAAAATTGTCAATTGTATTCGTGCCAACTCACTTCGACTTCAGTGCTGGATATTCAAAAAACCGATTGATGAACTTGATGCTGAATATGGAACTTTAATGTTACATTCTGAAATTGGGTGGCTTAGTAAGAGAAAAGTCATGCAACGATTTTTAGAGCTTCTTCCAGGAGACAAAACAGTTTGTAGAGTCTAGAAACAAAAATTATGTAGAACTTAGTGATCATAGCTGGTTATGTGATTTAGACTTTCATACAGACATAACAACTAAAATGAATATGTGAAATAAAACAAACAAATGTTTATGATTTACACTGTATTTAATATTTAATAACAACGACAGCTGTTTCGCTACACTGTAGCTTCTTCAGATTAACATTCTTATAAAAGATGAGATTTTACAATTATTATCTGTTTGCTTAGAGCAGAATTACTTTTCATTTGAGAATAAATTTTATAAGTGCAATAGTGGTTTAATTATGGGAAATTCTTTATCACCTCTTTTAGCAGAAATTTTTATGGACAATTTAGAAAGTAAGATTTTTGGGAATAATATATTAACTAAGAACGTATTATTTTGGTACAGATATGTTGACGACATTTTGGTAGGATACACAGGTACAAACAGACAATTGAATAATTTCCTTGAGTTTATTAATTCTATTAATTCTCATATTACGTTTACACTAGAAAAAGAAGTGAATAATAGTATCAATTTCTTAGATCTTACGTTAAAAAGAGTCAATAACCAAGTGCAATTTTCAATTTACCACAAAGAATCACATACTGACATAACCATAACCATATAGGAAAGAATATAACATTATTAAACAAATTGCCTGTAATAATGGATACGACCCAAATTTAATAGATAAATTAATTTCTAAGAGATTATTCAACAAAACGTTACAAGAAATTTATGCAATCACTAAAGACAATACAATTAAAAAGTTCAAATCTTTCACTTACTTAGGGGAGGACCAAATAAAACTAACAAAATTACTTAAAAAAAGAAAATTAACATTACATACAAAACTAATAATAACCTTGCGAAATACATTAAAAATAATAAAGGAAAAACTAATCGCAACAATAAATCGGGAGTCTATAGGTTAAATTGTGGTACATGTACTAAAGGATATACAGGGTGTCCCAGAAATAAAAAGACGGGAGTTGCAGGTATGTAAAGTCCGAACAGAAACAGGCCCAAATATACCGCAATAACGAAGAAATTAAAAATTTAATTTTCTATGTTGTTTTTTAGATAAAAAAAATTACATTACGGACCTGGCACAGAATGTATGTTTATAAATACACGTAAGAATGCTCATTTGTAAATAGAAATGAACACGCATTCATAGAAAAATACGCTTTTATTTGTATAAAACGGGAAAAAACGCGTACTCATTCATATAAAATATATTTTTTGCCAGATGGGCGACCCACTTTATTGCAGACAATAAAAGATTGTTTTTATTTTTAAAATAGGAAGGTTGTTGCTCTTTAATGTGTTTGTAGTCGGAAACAGCTGATTATTATTATTTTAGAATATTCAATAAATCGTAGTTTTTCTAGATTACAGTAAATATCAAGAATGTAATTTTTTTTTCTAGCAGGTGTAAAATTAAAGTAATTAATGGTTTGATATTTATTATGAAGTATCTATGCCTCCTCCTTTATTTTAACACAAGTAATATGGTGGTCCTGAAAAGGACCGATTGTGAAAGTGAAGCTGGTGGATATTTAGTCCAGGGTCGGCGTAAGGCCAATTGAATTCTTTATTATTTTTTTTCTGCCATCTGCGCACGAATAAAGACTTGATATTTTGAGGGACGTTTTTACACAATCTAGCTTCCGATTTCTGCTATTCCGTCTTTTTATTTCTGGGACATCCTGTATAGGTCAAACAGGAAGAGCTTTTAAAGCACGGGCCGCTGATCATTACTCTGCGTACAAAAACCTAAAAATGATTGGACTTACGCGAATCATTTGATAGAGAATAATCATAGTTTTAATAAAGATTTTGATATCCTTCATGTTCAACTCCAAGATTTAAAATGAATATATGCACTCAATCTTGAACTTCGGGGGAAAACTATTATTGAATTAATAGGAAGTATCAACGCATTTAAATCAAAATTAAATTTGTGGATTACCCAAATAAAGGGATGTAACTTTGGTCAATTTTACAAATTTGGAGTACTACCTTAAGAAATATGGGAAAATTGAAACAAATAAATATTTTGAATCTCTCACTGAGCTCAAAAATGATTTTGTAACTAGATTTTCTGATTTTCGTAAAATTGAGCCAATTGCTTGATTCATTTTAAATTCATTTGTTAATACTATTTTATATTGATATTTCTGAAACATCACAAAAAATTGCATAGAAATATAAAAGCTGCTGACTTAGAGATGGAAATAATAGATTTTCAATCTGATCTACAACTGAAAACAAGAATATTACAAACAGATTTTTGGATACTCGTTGATGAGAAAAAATATCCACTCCCAAAAGAAACGTTTCAAAGGCTACACTCCTGGTTTGGAACAACTTACCTGTGCGAAAGTGGTTCTTCGACAATGAACTTGTTAAAAGTAATGTTGAGATCCAGAACAACTGATGAACATGTTAATGACTGCATGAATTTAGCTATAGCATCGAATGTACCAGAGTATAAGAAACTGACAGAAGAAATGCAGTGTTAGGTATCACATTAATGTTCTTCTTATATTTAATTTGTAATTGAATTCTTAATAAAGTACATATTTTCTTTAAATATACGTTTAAATTGAAATATTAAAAGCAATTTATATGTAATTATATATAATTTACGACAACAATAAATTAATCATTAGTTATTGCAGGTTTAATTTTTTTGTTTTCTTCTATAGCCATGTAATTAACATTATTTAGTTTTTAAGCCCTAATTGTCACTCTTTTAATTATATATTGATGAAAAGACGTCTACTAAATTTGTTAGGTATCCTTATGTATCCATATTTTTATTTATGTCACCTTATTTTATTTCATCATTTATGTAATACAAGATTTTGTAAATGGTGGTAGTAAACATGGGTTTAAGTCATTGTGTATCTATCGGGTTTAATTACATACTTTGTAGTATTTTGAGTAGGTACTTTTTCAACAGCAATTCTATCTTATTGTAAAAACTATCTTTGTAGTAATATATTTTGAACACTTGTGAAATATAGAAATAGTAATACAATAAAACACCTTTTTCACAAAAAAATGTTTAATAACTAGATGTCACATTTCGTGTGCACTGCACACATCATCAGTAGTAACTGTTATTACTGACGATGTATGTAGTGCACACGAAATGTGACATCTAGTTATTAAACTATTTTTTGTGAAAAAGGTGTTTTATTGTATTACTAAAAATATGTTTGTTAGTCGAATATTCTACTTTTGGTAGATTATGCTATTGTTCGTTACTTTATTTTTGTACTGGTAATTTAACTAAAACATACGTGTTAGATGTTACTTATTAATAATCATAAGTGTACTTTGTACCTTTTCTAGGTAACGATATTAAAGTGTAATTATTTAAGTAATTCTTTTCTTTAAAACGTTATTGTGTGGTTACAGCATTGTAATTGAATATCGTACTGTATACTGTTTTCCTCAGCAATGATTCCTCATTACTACGGGAACCAGTAAATAGTATGCAATTTGATTACAGTGTTGTGATCATGTACCGCGAGATAAAAAATTATATTGATAAAGATTTGTCATAGAATGTAAAACGTCTGTCTTAAGTTATACCATTAAGTGTCATACTGTCAATATTTGTCATTATATTTTCTCTTATAATGACAGTATGACACTTAATGATATAACTTAAGACAGACGTTTTACATTCCATGACAAATCTTTATCAATATAATTTTTGATATCGCGGTATTAAACCCTTTATTTTGAATTTCCCGCTACCAAATACATTTGAATCGCCCGCTATTTGCTTAG
This sequence comes from Amphimallon solstitiale, assembly GCA_963170755.1. Lineage (NCBI taxonomy): Eukaryota > Metazoa > Arthropoda > Insecta > Coleoptera > Scarabaeidae > Amphimallon > Amphimallon solstitiale. Next base: position 112,041,351 of record OY720677.1, on the reverse strand, counting down.
TGATATTGAAAACTGTAATTTTTTGATGTCAGCGCCGTCTATAATTGGCGTACAACAATACAAAGCGCGGATAAAAATTTTGGCTTGGCTGCGCCATCTGTTCTAATCTGTGCATAAAGGGTAAAGTTATTACGTGCGTTGGAACCATGCCCAGTTGTTTGAGTGGATGTCGAAGCCGTGGCGAGAACGGATTTCGGTTTTTCCGAATACCAACATCAAATAATGATGATCGGCGTAAAGCATGGATTGCAGGAGTTTTTGGAGAATATGGGTGCAACTGATTTTTGACAAAAAAAATAGTGTACCTTATAGAGGAGCTCTAATTGAACAACTTTTACTTATAAATTAATCCGCGCTCACCCACAGGAACAGAGATAATTAATAATTAATGTGCTCACCGAGTGATTTTTCTATGTTAAATTTTTAGTCGTATCTGTTATACACACTGTTAAAATTATGAAGATTGTAATAAATGATGTTTATTTCACTTTACCACACAACAATTACATTTGATTTTTATGTTTTTTAACAACTTTTCTCAACAAACACAAAACAAGAAACCTAACCTTAAACCACCTAATGGAGAAAGCCCATTCCAACTCTCATGCGGAATCGGACACAACGACTGTCATCCATAGAGTTATATACTAGATAGATGGTCGAACAAACCACTTGTATTTTTCAATATTTATTTGAAAATTATATGCAAATCAGTAACAAAAGACGTTATAAAGTGTATATTATTTATAAATTTGTAGTTTATTTCATTGATTTTTTAACATGCCTTTTAAAATTATATAATATCCTGTAAATTAGTACGGAATGATATAGAGAATATTTATGTTTTCTTTCATTTTTTCAAACATTCATAATTCTCTTTTTGCACATTTACATGATTTATACTGCAATCATTGCAATGATTGTTCCCTTAATTTATAGATTTTTTTACTTCTTTACCATCTCCCTTCCCCCTCACCCCCGCGCGTTTGTACTTTTCGTGTTTGTCGTCCCTTTCCCACCACCCAGGATTCCAGTTCTCACCACCCCCAAAGTTTTTTACCATCTGTCTTCCCTCGGTGCAAATTCCGTTCTGTTGTTGGCGCCCCCTTCACATAAGGGGCCGGCAAGAATATTTGTTTTTGCTTTCTGTACCCATTCGTTGTCCGCACTCGTATTTCGGTTGATTTATACCAATTTGTTGATGTTTTGCCGCCCCATCAACAAATTGGTATAAATCAACCGAAATACGAGTGCGGACAACGAATGGGTACAGAAATTGCTATTAATTATTACCGTAAACAAGTTCGACCATCTATATCTATCTAGTATATAACTCTATGGATGACAGTCGTTGGTCCGAATCCGCATGAAAGTTGGAATGGGCTTTCTCCATTAGGTGGTTTAAGGTTAGGTTTCTTGTTTTGTGTTTGTTGAGAAAAGTTATTAAAAAACATAAAAATCAAATGTAATTGTTGTGTGGTAAAGTAAAATAAACATCATTTATTACAATCTTCATAATTTTAACAGTGTGTATAACAGATACGACTAAAAATGTAACATGGAAAAATCACTCGGTGAGCACATTAATTATTAATTATCTCCGTTCCTGTGGGTGAGCGCGGATTAATTTATAAGCAAAAGTTGTTCAATTAGAGCTCCTCTATAAGGTACACTATTTTTTGTCAAAAATCAGTTGCACCCATATTCTCCAATTTACCCGGATTGCATTTATCAATCGAGTTGACTTGCCTGAACGAGCTCTGTTATGTGAGGTAAGTATCCTATATTTGCTCAATTCTTTCATATTCTTGTTCACTTGCAGAATGTTACCTAATGTGAAGATGTTTTTTTTTTTTCAATTTTCAGACACACTTCGAACTTGACCAATTCGAATTAAACAGGTTGGATAATCGGAAGTTGTTAAAAAAAAGTGCAATTCCAACTATTGCAATAGCTGACTTTCCACGAAATCAAGGAATCAAACGAAAAGTATTAGGTAAGATGCCTCTTGTCCTGTTCCAATTGTTAATCATATCTAATTGCAAATGTTGCAGACCCGACTGCTAATGCGACAACTTCTCCAATTGTTACCAATCAGGATCAAGAACATTTAGAAACAAATTCTGCACTACACTACAGTGGGGTATGAACTGAACTGACTACAAAGCCATACAGTGCTGATGAAGTTCTGAAAAAACTATTTCAATACATTTAGCGAGCTAGTGATGTAGGTGTAACAGTGAAAACTATAATTTCGGACATGGGTCCCCTAAATAGAAGTTTCTGGAGACTACTTAACATTTCAGCCAATAGACATTCTAAAATAGTTAATTTTTGTCCACATCCCTTGAACAAACAAGAAAGATTATATATTATGCCAGACCCTGTTCATGTTTTTAAAAATCTGGCTACATCACTGATTACACACAACATTTTTGAAATTGATCTAGTAATTCAAAAAAATATAATCTTGGCAGTGTATGTATTGACATTGGAGCCATACGACCAACAACAATTATTTGATTTAGATTCAGAAATGAATTTAAAAGTCGCTCCAAGACTAAAAGGACACATGTTTGATCCTACCCGCTTTGCAAAAATGGATGTCAGTACAGCACATGCTCTTCTGCACCATGATACAGGTGCTGGCATTGAATATTTCATTGCGAAAGGGAAAATTCATCAGGCTCATACAACCACTGCTTGGTTTTGTAAGACTATGTTTAAATGGTTCAAAATAATTACCAGTAGACATACAAAACTTGCTTGGTCAAGCGTAGACGAGAGCATACATGAAAACACTGTGGATTTTATAAAGAAATAGTCCATGAAGATGTGCCAGTAAGATATATTATGGCAGATCATAATTTGTTGAATGAATGAAGGATGACAAGAAACCGTGTTGTAAATCTTTACTTTAATAATGAATAACAAATACTTAAACTTTTAATATATAATATTTATATGTATCTACTCTTATTTTTAATTCTATATTTTGTTATTTATATGTATTACCTTTTTAATATACATTTTTTGTCTTTTCTATTGTACATTTATTCTATACTTGGATTTTCTGTTGAGTAATAAATAATAAAAATCGTGCACACACATATATACTAGCTTGCTGCTTTTCGATTGGTCCTCTTTAGCTAACGACACAATCACAATTATATTTTTCTAAAGTTTAATTAGACAACTTTCGTATTTTGTCAAGAAATCAATAAGCTATTTTACAATTTGAATAGATTTTTGACATATTGTTTGACAACTATTGTATTTTTGTAGTTAAAAAAACTGACAGATTTTTAAATTTCGGTTGTCCTGGGAATCTGATATAAAAAATAAACTTCTTTTTAAGACTTTGACAAGAGTATATATATCAAAATTTATAGTGTTAATAATGTTCACTCAATTAATTTTAAATAAAATAGTGGACTTAAACAAATTAATTTTGAGAATTATAAAACACAAAATTCGACGTAAGTACATTAATATAAAATTACGGACAATTTTGAAAAGTTTAGGTAAATGTATACGAAAACCGCGGCGTAAATGTTTATTGAAAATAATTAAGGATATTAAGAACTTAACTAAACATTACCTAACTTATTCTGCAATTGTTGTAGTGTTAGGAAATGTAGTTAAAAAATTAGTAAAAGTGATAGAAGAGAGAACACCGCGGTTTTAGATCGGTAAGTACATCAGATATAAATTGTAGAGGTTGGCAAAACGGCTCATTTCTTTGACTCGCCTCACTCGGTTCAGCTCCTCATTGTGCGCCGGATCACGGAACCGGCTCATTTGAACCGTGTGGATTCGTAATACCATACCGTTCATGAAAGTGTAGGACACGTAATACTCGGCGCCCATGGGCGCCGTCGTCGGCTCAAACGAATCGGGATGATAATTTAGGCTGCGCGCACACCAATTATACACAATTTTTGACAAACAATTTATTTGAAGCTATAATGCACACAAATTTGACAAATTATCAGATTGTTGTACACAAATTAAGCAAAATATATGTAAAACTAAATTATACATTCATTTGGTATTTATAATTATTGAAGAGTATGCCATTCGAACATAAGTAAAGTAATTAGAACTAGAGCATTTCATAATTTTCATAGCATTATGGCAATTATGATTATGATGCAGGTGTAATAAAAGTATTTGTAAGAATTTTGTAACTCACAGACAACTAATAAACTTAATATTTTATTTTATACAATATGTTGTTATGTTATACAAAAATAAATATATTTGTGCAACATAACAACATTACGACCATATTTCAACTAATAATTCCAAATTATTTAGTCGATACTCTGCAGCCAGTCGTACAGTAGGTTCCTTATGAGAGCCGACAAAACATGACTCGGTCTGAGTGAAATCGGATCCACTTCCCCTATCTCGCCCATATATACTTCCCAAGCGTTCCCAGGTGAGCCGAGATCTGATTCATTACACTGGCCAACAAATTTCAACTTTTGATTTTGCCATCAAATAATTTATACGAATTTCAATAGAAAACATATAAACATTTATTTTAATAAAAGGTAGAACGTAAAGTTAGCTCGATTTTTTATTGTATTACAATGAAAAGGTTTTTTAGATTAGATCATAATTTAATGTATATTTCAAATTATTATAATTAGAAATGTAAAGTAATATTGCTCTGTCTCTTATAAACAACATCTACAGCATCTCTTCTTAACGTCCAACAGTAATCTGCTAACATAATAGGATTCCATTTCCCCTGATACCGTTTTTCCATTCCCATGATGTCTTGGTGGAAGCGCTCACCGTGTTCATCGCTAACGTCGCCCATATTTTCCGGAAAAAAATCCAAGTGAGAATGTAGAATGTGCACTTTAAGGGACATATTACAGCCAGCAGCGTGAAATGCTTGCATCATATCCATTACTAAAGTTTTATAGTTGTCAGCTTTTTTGTTTCCCAAGAAATTCGTGAAAACTTGTGCCATGGAGCGCCAAGCTGTTTTTTCCTTCGCTGTTAATTTGGTTTCAAAGATTTCATCATTTACTATTTCTCGTATCTGAGGTCCAACAAAAATACCTTTTTTCAGTTTTCCTTCTGTTATTTTTGGAAACTTTTCACGAAGGTATCTAAAACCGTCACCTTCGCGGTCCACTGCCTTTACAAAATTTTTCATGAGCCCAAGTTTCACGTGGAGAGGTGGTATTATGATCTTTTCTTTTTCTACTAGAGGCTGATGTTGTACATTGTCTTTTCCTGGTATAAACTGTTGTCGTAGTGGCCACTCTTGCTTATGGTAATGTTTTTCCCTGTCACGACTGTCCCAAAGACATAAGAAGCAACAGTATTGGTGTAACCAGATTGCATACCCAAAATAATTGCAATTACTTTAAAATCTGCACAAATATTCCAGGAATAGTCTTTGTACTTTATCTTTTCTAATAAAATTTTCAGATTTTCGTAAGTTTCTTTCATAGAAACAGCATAACCTATCGGAATAGCAGGATAATGGTTTCCATTATGCAACAAAACTGCTTTTAGGCTGGTCTTTGATGAGTCTATGAATAATCTCCAAGGACTGGGATCATGATGTATTCCAAAAGCTTCAGAAAGTTTATAAATATTATTGCAGTAGACCAGATTACCGGCCATACTATAAAAATCAACAATATTTTCATGTCTGCTGCGAAAAATACTTATTCTTGTGTCCTTTGCTAAGAGATTCCATTGCTGTAGTCGCGACCCAAGAAGTTCTGCTTGTGATTTTGAAAATTCAAATCCCGCACCAAGTCATTTAATTCAAACTGAGTAATTAAATGTGGTTCGTTTGATGTAGATGGAATAAAATCAGGGTCACTTGATTTTTCATTACCTTCAAAGTTAGTATCGCTATCGGTAGCTATTGTACTCTCCTCGCTTTCTTTGTGAATTGGCGGTCGTGGAACAGGATGCTGTTCATCATGTGGTCGAGGTTTCTGAGCTGACTCAGTTTCCACATAATTATATTTTCTTTTCTTACGGGTGTTAAGTCCTGCAGTTTTGTTAAGGCAAAAATAGCAATCTTCAAGATGATTCTTTTGTGCTTTCCATCGCATAGGAATGGCGAACGGTAAAGAATGTCGTTGTCCACATAACCAATCTCGCAAATATCTGCTGCATGTAGTACATATTACATGTGGAACCCACTGTTTGTCCTGATTTTTGACGGTCATATCGAAGTAAAGTTCATAGGACCGGCAAATGTTCAGACTTCCCAAGCAACATTTTTAGTCGTAGGAACGTAACGGCGACCATCACAAGAACTTTAAAGTTTTCGCCACCAGTCGCCGGAACGTGGTGACAACGGTCCTATTACGTGCCTGGGACCAAAATGGGGAATAATTATTCGGTAGTAGCTACGTTCCAGCGACGTCCCTGGAACTGCTTCCGCGACGTTTCCCGGACGTTACGGCTACGTAACGGCGACGTAGCAGGGTGGTGGCAGCAACTGTAATGGAACTTCTTAGTTTTCTGACACTCTCAGTCGCTCTCTGTCGCACACCTTCAGCAAAGCTTCAACTATATTCTCATCTCATTCCGTTGTCGAAGCTGGCTTGTAAACTGATGGTAGAATGTAATACTACACGTTGATGGTGTGAGTAGTAACACACAATAATTAGAAATATTAAACACGCGTTGATCATTTTAAAGGATTTCATGGGTATTAAAGTTATATGCGAATACAAGTTTTCTGACAAATATGATGATGGTACTTAGAAAAATGACAACGCGCCCTTAAAATATACGTTTTCTTAAAAAAACTTTTTTAAAAAATATACTGTACAATTTCGAAATTGTCCATCTAGGCATGTGTATCTGTTTTTAAATTATTCCTGAACATTCTAAACCAATAAATATTCATTGATTTGGTACTTTTAGTACAGCTCTCAAGAAAAATTAATTTTTAATCAGTATTATGACGTCATTCAACGTTCATGAACAGCAATGGCGTCGCAATTCTGCTCGATAAATATGGCGAATTTTGCGCAAGAGAACTTACAAGTAGTAATTACTGAAATATGCGACTTTAAAGTACATAGTACTTGATAAAAGTAATCGTGTAGTAGCAGCCACTACAAATATTTCCTTTAAAGTTATAGTTGCTACAAAGTAGTACATGGGACCAATCGGTCCACGTCCCTGTAACTTTAAAGTTGTGCAGGTTCGTTAAGACTACCATGAAGTAGCACACTACTGTAAGGTTCCCGGTGCCACTTCAAAGTTCCACGTGGAACTTAACCTAAAATTAACACATATGATTGCGGTTAGTGGTAGTGAATTATTGTAAAAATAGCTTTTTTCAAAGTTCTGGCTACGAAAGAGAAGAATGGAGAAATGGGAGAACGACAAAGTATTGTACTGGCCGCACAACTCAAATCATTCACGTAGCGAGACTTTAAGATGCAATCCCGCCAATGCTCCAGAGGAGAGTTGGGTACATTATTCGTACATCATAAAATTATCGAATATTAACAACTTTAAAGATGCCTTACAGACCGAAAAACAATTAATCGGCTTTAGCATATGCAGTAGATCATTGATTGAACTGTCGATTACTCTATGCAATAAAGACCATTCTCTAAGCTGTTGCGAGAATGAAATTTTTGACGAATATACTATTATTTCGTCTTTATAATCAACGTCATATTTAGGAACAAATAACTCATCATAGCCCTAATAATTGTAGATTTTATCTTTAAAATTTTCAACAAATTTCACATCATCTTCGTTATAGTTATTATTTCCGACTTCACATCCTCTTACTTCTGGTTCTGCTTGACAGGCTTGTCCACTGTTAGTCGTTTGAACTGATGACACTGATGCTTTTGCAATAGTTATATTTTTCCTGTGGCTATAATGTACGGAAATGTCGCCATTACAATGAAGAGCGTTCAGCTGAAGCCTCAGTGTTCGATAAAATATCGACGAATGTCTATAGGCTTTCTGTTGCCACGAATTTTGTTTTCAGACGCCATGATTTCGAACGCAGTTTCATTTCACAGACACGAGCGATACTTATTGGTGAGTGCCTTTGTTATTAAAGTCGATGAAGTGAAACTTACCTTGTAGTAATATTTTAAAAGTAACTGCAACTATGTAGTCGCTCTGAATTTATACGGAAGTGAAAATTACCTGTAAGTAACATCTCTGAGTAGTAAGAACGCCGAAATTACTATAAATATTACTAAAGAGTTCCGTAACTTTGAAGTAATTAATACATGTTCCGATAACGTAGCAAAAACTTTGAGCGTAACTTTCAAGGAGTGCTAACTTTAAAGTCACACTTCAGTAATACAAGATGGTTATGGCCACTATCGTTTTCTACTTTAAAGTTCCAATAACTTTAAAGTAATCTTATTTAGTAGCCGTGTGGTTCCAAATACGTTAAGAGCTACTAAGAAGTTATGGGACCATAGAGGACCTACTACTAGTCACAGTTACGTGACTGCTACTAATAAGATCTGAATTATAGTAAATTTTACTGCTAAGTCAAATATTTAGTAGCAGTTACGTAACAGTTACCGAGTCCAAGTTCCGGTCTCAGTTCCCGTCACTTTGATGCTGCTTGGGTTAACTTTTCACTCTGGCCTAGTGGGGTAAATTTACCACATACGTAACAAAAGTTATTTGAATTACTTCTACACGAACGAGGCATGACTGTGTCTTTAAAGATGAAACTAAATTATCTCAATTTTTAATTTCGTTATTAAAAATTCTCATTCACGGCTTTATGCTGTGCTAGCGCTAGTGGTATTTCAGTCAAAGATGTATCTCTTATATAGTATGTATCTGCTTATCCCATCCCTAAGTCCTATCAACCAACCAGATTAAAGCATAACACTGCAAACTTGAACATTCTTGAGGGAACGAGTCAAGTCACGTCTGCAACAAGTCTCGGCCTGCATTTTCTCTGTAACCAGAGCTAAGCCAATACTGCCGCTTTTCGAATCATTTTTACTTTATATATGCTGTTCAATTTCATTAGTTACTAACTTAGGGTAAAAACCTTGTTGGCCAGTGATATTAATTAACAGAAACGTGAATAACGAGTATTTCCGCCTCAGGCCCGTATTACGGTAGCCATCCTCCTAGGCAAAGACTCATAAAGACGTCTGCTTCCACTCTTCAGTGACCGCTGCTTCTAGCTCTTGTAGCGTTCTTATTATTAAGGTATTGAGATAATGAAGGAATTTTTAGGAATTACGGGGTATTCCAAGGAATTTAATAGGTACTACTGGGTATTGCAAAGAATTTAATGGGTATTGCAGGGTAGTGCAAGGTATTTAATTAGTATTACTGGGCATTGCAAAGAATTTAATTAGTATTACGGGGTATTGCATAGAATTTGAAGGGTATTAATGTGAAATACCTCGCATTTAGGTATTGGTGTACAAAATATTGTAAGCGAATTACCCCTCATGTCAACATGTCTTTGTATTTACGGAAAAAGAGCAGGAAAATGTGGTTAGTCTTATTCACAAAATAAAATAACCAAGGAAGCCTGATATCAGACTTTCGGATTTTGTTTAACCGCCAGAATTTCGATTTTTAAGTAAAGAGGACTAGAAAAATATTCTTTTTTTTTTTCCTGTCATCTCGGCCGGTTTTGATTTTTTATTTAGAATAGGTCATCAGCATTTGAAATCGTTTTGTAATAAGTGAACATTTTATTGCGTGGGAAAGTATATACTCACTGCTTATATTAGGTGTTTATGACAATAGACTATGGTTATAGAACTGCATCATATAACAACTGCAGTCAACACTGTAATGTTCCGAAAAGTACAAGATTTTACAAGTGGCAGAAAATCGTTTTTTCCTATTAACTCGGCCAATTATGATTTTTTATTTGAAATACTTTGAAACAATTTAAAACAAACCTAGAACAGCTGTAAGAATTTCGATTTTTGAAAAAAGGGGCGCTGGCGAAAAATTGTTTTATGGTATTTTCTCGGCCGATTATGATTTATTTTTTTAAATACTTTGGAACAATTTAGAACAACCTAGAGCAACCTAGACCAATCGTCTGAATTACAATTTTCAAAAAAAAAGGGGTTAGCAAAATCCTGTTTTTTTCCTACTATCTCAGCCAATTTTTCGAGATTCTTTGGAACAATGTTTAGAACAACTAGAACAACCTTAAAAAATTTAATTTTCGGAAAAAGGGGGTCTGGGTGAAAAAGTTATTTTTTTCAGTTTCTCGGCCAATTTTGACTTTTTTTTTTTAAATAGTTTAAAGCAATTTAGAACAAACTTAGAGCAACCTGGAACAACCGTCAGATGTCCGATTTTCGAAAAAAGGGGGCTAACTTCACACACCCAAAAGTGTAACTAACCCGTCATGTGTGTGTATCATTCAGAATTTGAGGAATGTCTGGAATATCTCACAGCGTTAGTAATTAAGAATTTTTTGGATTACGGAATACTCACGCACGCAAGTTACCAGCACTTCGTCGTTTTTTTCAGTTTCTCGGCCAATTTTGACTTTTTTTTTTGAAATAGTTTGAAACAATTTAGAACAAACCTAGAGCAACCTGGAACAACCGTCAGATGTCTGATTTTCGAAAAAAAGGGTGCTAACTTCACACACCCAAAAGTTAAACTAACTCGTCATGTGTGTGTATCATTCAGAATTTGTGAAATGTCTGGAATATCTCACAGCGTTAGTAATTAAGAATTTTTTGGATCACGGAATACTCACACACGCAAGTATACCAACACTTCGTATCTATACAAGAAACTATTGCGAAGCGTACGGCACCCTGAGAAGGCCCAAAATATGAAGAAACGCATCCATGTCTCGCTAAAACAATGGTAATATATTTTCGAATTAAAAATGACTGTGTTTTGTGGGAGTTTGCAAAACGAAAGAAATGTCATTTTTGATTATTATATTATAATGTACTATTTTTCGTGAGTGAAAGGGATAAGATTCTATTGGTGGTATAGTATGTTAAAAAACAATTTTGAGTTACTTCGGTTTTGCCTACTCCGGTAATTTTTGAACAACCAACACATACTTATTCCATGGAAACAACCTTCGAGAAGACCCCAAACCAAGGGATCTATTAGTCAACCAATGCATCGGGCGAAGGCGGTAAATAAGAGAGATTCACTTTGCTTTTGGTCGCGGATTGCGTGAATTCCTTGAAGCGAAGTTGATACAGTATGTACTTGCAAGTGGCACCACAATGACATGAAGATGACCTGTCCCACGGCTTCAACGCACAGTATTCAAAAAATGAAAGCAAACGCTCATTTTCAAAGAGAAGAGTAGAAACGATCGTCTCCCTACTGCCCTTCAGACAAATTAAGACAGATGTTAGAACCGCTTTCGTAGACCACTTCATTCTCTGCAATTTTACATTTGCATCAAACATTGGATAATTTGTAGATAATATTATTCTCAACATTTTCTGTTAAAAAAAAAATGTTGTCCGACCAACCATTTACGCGAAAAAAAACATTTTTTTTCGCCCCCTCTTGAGTGTTTTTGGTAATCCCAAAAACATTTTGGCATTACCAAAAACACTCAAGAGGGGGTTCCAACTTTTTGGATTTAGGGCAGTCACATGCCCCCACTAATGATTTATCAAATAAAATAGTCTCGCATATTTTTTTCCAAAAACAAAATACAGATTGACTGTACTATAATGTCATATATTGAATCGAATTTCATTGTTTTATTATTATTTATAAAATAATTTTAAGTTTAATGTTTATTCATTATTATTATGTAACTACATCTGTAAAATAATAGTCCTATTTTTGTCTGTTTTTATTTACGATAACATCGAGAGTATTTGGGTATACATTTTAAAATAAAAGATATCCTGTCCTAGTAATTCCTTGTTTAGTTGAAATCTTTTTATAACTGTCCCAACACCAGATTGTTTGCGAGTAATTTTTTGTTCGGTCATAAATTACTCTTTTGAACTTGCGTCTAACAGTATGAAACAATTTCTGACGATCTGTACAGAGGAAGTACGTACCATCTATCTCCATCTCATTTCTTTACATATGTTCAACTGCCCGGCAGAAGGCGCCACTGTCCAGTGGCAACAAGGCCAACTGTATCTAACATCGCTGCGCGATATAAGGCAGTCACATTACTTCGATTTACATTGATGATTTTGATTCTTGTAACCTCAAAATATTTATCAGTATGTGGCGCCATCTACTAGTAGTACTAAAGGAAATAATTGCTGAATTTTTATTGATAGGTTAAATAATAAAAAGCGTTGTGTTTTATAATAAACATTATAATAGGACTTATATACTTTAAACTTTTAAACATAAATTTTACAATAAGTAATATTAACAATATTAAAATAAACAAACAGAACAAAAAAGAATTAAAAAAGTACGCTGAAACTTAAGTTATTAGGTAGGCAGGCAATTTTTTTATAATTTCAGTAATTTTCTACTTACTGGTTTGTTTCGTACGTATATTCTTTTAATACTATCTGTTTTTTCCAGACAAATATTGTACAGAGTTGGTTTCATCATTAATTCGATAATTACTCTACAAACTTTGTCTTTATGTTCAGTGCAATTAAAAATAGTGTTTTGTATTCAATGTGGATGTAAAGTAGTCAACAATATCTGCTAACTCTTTTAAGAGACCTACAAATTTATAATTCGGATATGTCACATAACTAGATATTTCTAATTCTTATAACCTCAAAATGTTATCAGTATGGTGCGCTATCTATCCAAAGCATAATAAACTGCTTGGTAAATTATTTAAATCTTGGAAGGCATATATACATATTTTAAATTTGAGTTTTGAACGTCAGCTTGACGGCAATTTCAATTTGAAATTAAGGTAAAATTAGGCCTCTTAAATACTTTTACTAGAAAGCATATGTATTTGCTCATTAATTATTCAATATAGGAAAATTGAAAAAATTGCGCCCATTTCAAAGAAGCAAGTGTTAGTATTCCATGTTACATTTTGCGAAAATCGTCTCCAAACTTAAACGATTCATCTACTTTAGAAGGCGGCATCTTAACTTCGCGGTCGCGCAGATGTTCTTGATGTGAACCCCTAATCGAGTTAGACGTGTTTCTAAATTGGCCGACTTCGAGATAAGGGGCGACAGCACGCCTTTCGCCTTTCCTTAACATTGACTAATTCACCCCTATTAAGTTCGGAACTCGCCCTAATTGATGCTACAAGATGCCGGTCGTTCAACGTCTTAGGGAGCTCTTATTCAACGGCGTCTTTGCGTATGCGGCACGTGTAATATGTGATGAAATCAGAACTTGTCTCGACTTGACGAACTTAACGCACAGTTTTGTTAGTTCTATTAAACAGTTAGGATACGGGACAAAGGAGTAGATGATTTTGAATAAACGACCCTACATTATGCGCATTTCTATAGGAATAGCAATTCACTTAGTCCCACACAAAAAGAGGACACAATCACCCAGTGAAACTGAGTTACATATTTTTATTTTTTTGTAAATTTTTAGTTTTAAACTTTTTTTCTTTTTTTTGTAATAGTACAGAGGCTTTGTGATTTCGCTTGTTATTAATAAGATAAAATATAGGAACAAACACTGCGAATATAAAGAAGGATAGTTCAATGTTTACTCATTTGTAATCTGTTTCATTTTAATTTGTTCTTTTTATGGCAATTTTTTTGTCCTATTATTTTTGGAAGCCCGTGCACATTAATTTGAAGTTAGAAACTTTGTTCTAAATTTAGAATGTTGCGTTACTTGTTTGGTTTATTTTGTGTTGGCCTCCTGGACATGTCATGCCATTCATAGGCGTAACTAGACCTCAACCGGGGGGGGGTCACTTCAAAGATATGCCATGATAGTACATTTTTCGAACCCGTTTTTCTTTCGCATTTGTCAGTACTGGTAGTGTTTCTATTTCTTCCCATCAGAGTGTATTGAAATAATACATTTGTCAAGACTTTTAAAATTAAAAAGTCCTTAATGACCCAATTTTTCTTTTCTTTTTCACGAAGGGGGGGGTTCTAACCCCCAAGCCCCCCCCCCCTGGTTACGCCACTGATGCCATCTTCCGGTGACACCCTATATTTGATTTTCATTTAGTTATCGGAATATGGAAGTCTGTTATATTAGTACTTCATTGCACTCGGTTTTTGTTCATACGTTTATTTCACTGATGGTTAAATATCGAATATGTTTCAAATTTCAATTCTGTTGTTTACTCCTGAATTTAATCATGTGATTTTTACTTGTATTTTTGGTTATGCACCAGCCTTATACGAGTACACATAATTGTGGAGTCAAATCGGAGAATGGTCAGGTTTCCTTTGTCATCAGTTGCTGTCGTAAGCACCGATTCCACTTGCCGTTAACTCTTCGACAACCCGCAAATTTGCTTATAATTGTTCATTATGTTATATGAATAGTAGCGGAATAGTAAAAAATAAATAGACAAAGAATTTTCCTTAATTTATTTCCAGTAATTTTTTTTAATAGATAATATTATTTTTTGAATATTTCAGTTTAAAAGAAAGTTGTTGATGTTTTTCCACCAAATATATTTAAACTTTCTTTTATAAGTAGGTCTTTTATAATATCACAATAAAAAATAATAACAACAACATTAACTGTCAGTTGGAATAATTATATGCTATTTAATCACAAGATATAAAATCAGATTTCGTATTCATGAATTATTATTACGATCCTGTGATGCAAATTAAATTGGTGCCCTTCTGCATTCGCAGAAACCAAAACCTTTTCAAAAATAGCTTTTTGTTATGTATTGCAAATATTTATATATATAAAATGTTAAAAAGACGTAAAGAGGGATAAAATATAAATATTTTCGATTGTAATGTATTTATATATCCCAGTGGTAATTGCTGTGATTTCCTCAAGATTTTCCCTGATTTCCTTAAGATGTCTCCTAATATCCCCAAGTATTCCTTTGATATCCCGCAAGATTGCCTCTGATTTCCCTTAAGATTTGCTCAAGATTTTCCCCGATTTTTTTAAGGTTTCTTACCCGCAAAATTTCCTATGATTTCCCTTAAGATTTCCTCAAGATTTTCCATGATTTTCCTAAGATTTCTCCGAATATCTAAAAAAAATTCCTTCGATTTCCCCCAAGATTTCTTTTGATTCCCCGCAAGATTGCCTCTGATTTCCCTTAAGATTTCCTCAAGATTTTCCCCGATTTTTTTAAGATTTCTCCTAAGATCCCCAAGGTTTCTTACCCGCAAAATTTCCTATGATTTCCCTTAAGATTTCCTCAAGATTTTCCCCGATTTTTTTAAGATTTCTCCTAAGATCCCCAAGGTTTCTTACCCGCAAAATTTCCTATGATTTCCCTTAAGATTTCCTCAAGATTTTCCATGATTTTCCTAAGATTTCTCCGAATATCTAAAAAAAAATCCTTCGATTTCCCGCAAGATTTTCTTTGATTTCTCTTAAGATTTCCTCTGTTTGTCTCAACACAGGGCCGCAACAAATACAACAAATCTAAAAGTTTTTCGTGTTTTTTTAGTCCATACGCACACGCATTTCTTAACGATTACCCATGATTTCCCAAAGATTTCCTCTAATTTTCTCAAGATTTCTTAACGATTCCCCATGATTTTCTGTGATTTCCGCACTTTTCTACACCAGAATTCCTCTGCAAATTACTTCTCGAATAAGGCAGCAACACATTTTACATTTCTACTTACATTAACAACGAAAAAATAATGTAAACCTCTCTAATGTTAATAATTTTCTGGTATGAGACTCACATCGCCCGTCGTCTTCAACTTGTAAAAGACTCTTACCGTCCACGTTGCCTAATACTCATACTATAAATTTATAAATTGTGTCAGTATAATTTATTATGCATCTTATACTACATCAATATTCGTGTTTTAATCTTGAAGCTAACTTCTATAAACGTCATATCTCCTGAGGAAGCAATTCAGTATTGCGACAGCTTGATCAATATGGAAGCAGTTATCTCACTTCTACTTTTTCAGATTTTCTCTCTTAATTAGTACAGCTGGACTTCAACCTAACATAAATTAAATATTGGGGGGCGTTTCCTTTGACAAAACTACATTAATGTGTAGTGCACCACTCGAATCTTGATGATCGCAAACGCATTAGGGGCGCTGACTTAGTTTTTTCATCCGGAGAAAAAGGGGGCTTAAACCTCCAAGCCCCTTCCTTCCTCCTTCTAGGTACAACCGTGCGGAAAACAATTGTAGTAGGTAACGTAAGTAATTTAAATCATTAGTTGCCATAACAAATTGAAAATTCTTAAAATATTGTCTATGACTACCATACTCCATGTTTGAAAGTATGTAGCCATTTGTTGATTTCAAAAATTAGCTCGTTTTAAACGTCCAAAACAATGTTCATAATAAAAGGATTGTACTCTACCTGTGTTTGGAAACAAGTTCCATTTTCGAATTAACATCAAAAAATTATAGAAAATTAAAATGAAACTTCATCAAATCATCGATTTTTTTTTTCCGTTACAGATTCACCGATGGATTTTTCAGGCAGAAATTTTCAAGCAGATCCAAAACGGTCAATGGACAACAGTTACGGACCATCACCAAGTTCACCGTCAAAAGATAGTGACATAAGCGACTGTGACAGCGACATTGATATAGTGGGTGATGCAAAATCCGTACCTTATTCGTTCAAAGGAGCATAAATTACGTCGCCTTGTGTACCGATAGACTCCATTCGTAAATACTGTTAATTATATTCTGTACATTTATTAGATACGTATGTATAAAAAGACGAGTTAAAAAGAAAACCTTTTAGTACAAGTTTGAAAGAACAGTCTTGATTTATCGTAATGTACTTAAAAATGACATTAATTAGTATTAATAAAAAAATATAAATAAAACCGTTATTACTTGTTTACTTTCTCTTTTTATTTTTTCTATACCCTGTCCCAAATAAAGTGATTCAAATATCTCGCCAAAACCCAATTAGCTAGAGTTCGAAATGTAATGCTATATAGATGTCGCTAAATGTAGGGATTACCAAGGCCAACTGTTTCTGCTATCGCTACGCGATGTAAGGCCGTCACATAACTTCGATTTACATTGATGATTTTGATTCTCGTAACCTCAAAATATTCATCCTTATGTCTCGCCATCTAGTAGTACCAAAAGAAATAATCTCTGAATTGTTATTGAAATAAACTTTAATTTTACAATACAGACTTCAACCCGACAATTTTTCCATTAGAATTTTATACACCTATAAATATTAAGATATAAATTTAATCTGCAAAAAAATTATAGCTATTTAACAAGAATTTTCCTTATACTATATTTCGAATAATCAACTCTCATTTTCCGAAGTACCTACCTTACGAATGACTTGCCTTTTAGCGCAGACTATTTTAGTAAGAACTAAATGACCCAGAACAGCCACGTGTTTTTCTGTGAACTAGATCTAGACTAATCTATTGGTACTCGTAACTTCCAAAATATAGTAAATATGTATCACACATTCAATGAAACGACGGAATATGTGTAGTATAGAATAATTTAAGTAGAAAAGAATATAGAATACACAAAATAAGTGTCAAATCAGTCAAATGTCTTTGATATAATTAGCACTATTGAGATGTATTTTTAAAGAGGTTTTAATTTTATGTATATAATTGGATAACAAGTGGCTGGTGATCTATAAAATACAAAACACCTTATTATTTGTTCATTTTCTCTTCTGTAAGACTTGTTCTCTTTAAATTAAGTACATTCTTGTAGATAGAAAACGTCCTTTCTACATCGCAACTGGTTATATGTGCGTACTGGAAATATTCTTTTATTTCAGCGTATTTAGCATACACAATTGCCGCAATGTTATTAAATCTGGATTTCTATTAAAAACTGCGCCTAACTTTTGCCGAAGGCCACATCCGAAGTCACTTGGAATACTTTTGAAATTATTAATAGCCACAATCTAATGTGGTTAATCCATTTTTTAATTTGAGATTCGATTTTCAAAATATGTGATTAGTTTAGGCAAATTTCCAAAGTGTTCCTGTAGGAATAACAACTGATTTTTTAAATTTGGGATTTGTGTTAGTTCCTTGTACTCAGAAATACTTCGAGCATCGTCATGTGTCACATGTAACGAAATTTTGTAAACTATCGAAAGTCTCTGCATAAAAACTATTTATGTGTATGTTTTAGCAAAGCTAAGGGACGAACGTGCGATATTTTGGCATTCTGTAACGATATTTTACAGACTTTGTTATAAATTTCAGAATCACTGACAATTCATTTTCATATTAGAAAAAGGAACATAAACAACGTTCTAGATCTAAATAAATGATAACTACAAATGTACGCCTATGTTATTGATATTAAATAACAGTAAGTAAATATACCGTAGTCGTCATATTTTAATTTCGGTTTACACTTCTATACCATGCAGAAGATGACCTTAGAATATGCAGCGATGCCTGCTTGCTAACAGTGGTGGGAGAGCAACGTAGTGTCGATGTCGGGGGACTCTCACGCGAGTCTACTGTCTTGGCAGCCTCGCTTATGTTTATCTTTAGTTTGTTTCGTCGCTCTCTTTTCCTCTTTCGACTTTCCTATCAGAAATTAAAATATGACGACTACGGTATATTTCCATTATTTCTCTTGCGAAATATAAGGTAAATATAATAAATTTTAGAAACCCCTCAGGCTATCTACGCCGATGTAGTAAGAATTTTACTCATAAATTCCTTATTTTATGGCCATTTTTTGCTCTCATTCTCGGGCTCTTCTCGAGCGTAAACAGATGTTGCAGTTCACCATATGAATTAGTGCTTTTCAGTAAATGTGTGTTGTGTACATTATTTCTTTGCTCCATTGTAATTCCCTCGTAGTTTAACTCGGTCATGTCCGCATCCTAGATATAATCCAAACATATTTTATATTCACGTGATTTTAAAAATGCTGAGCGATTACCAAGTAGTTTATTGTTCCTTGGATAGATAGCGGTTCAATATTTTTAGGTTACCAGAATCAGAAAAATCTCGTTATGTGACGGCGCAGGGCCTGCTCACGGGTTTTACCAATTTTGAATTTTATTTTAGTTCCTATTACAAACACTAAGCGCTAGTAGATGATATACGCAGTTTACCGAATACGAATCGTCATACCGAAACATAACAGCGCATAATTTGTGAAAATCCTAACTCCTAGTGCTCCTAACCTAAAATTATATGCGTCATTGATAATTCATAATCAAATTGGTGCGTAGTGTTGTTTGCATTAAGTTTCATTAATTATTTAGACTTGTTGTAAGTCATGTAAGTTGTGAGGAACTATGGTCGTAGTCAAGTATTCTGTGATCACGTGTACCTATTGATAGCACTTCACCGAAAGACAGTTTTCTTTCCTTATTTGGATGAATACGTACGTGTAAATAATCCACAATTATAAAGAATTATTGTTCTGTATGTATTTACAAAATCAGCATTGTGCAGATATTAATCAGTGGGTTGAAAGAACTGATGATCCATCCCTTAAAAGGACAAATCCTGCTAAAGTGTATAAAAACCATGGGATTTGTGAAATACGTACATTATATTAACTCAATATAGTATGTATCAGTGGCGGCTCGGGGTGGTTCACATAGGGAGTGCATAATTTCAAAATTAAAAAATGAGGTGTGGCCACCACACGACTTTCTTATACGTATGAAAGTGTTACTTCCGGTCCGAATTTTGAAATTTAATTTATACAAAAAATATTCCAAATCCAACTCTAAATACTTTTGTACTCTTCATAAATATATATAGAATGCATAATTTACGACATATTTTGCAAAAAATCGTTATTCGGTAAGAGTAAAAGTGTTACTTCCGGTCCGAATTTTGAATTTTTTTTTATGCAAAAGATATTTAAAAATACGTTCTAAATACTTTTATACTGATAATTTACCTGCCTAGAAAGCATGACTTGCGTGATATTCGCAAAAAACTGATTTTCGATAAGAGTAAAAGACCTACTTCTGGTCGGAATTTCGAAAAACTTTATTAATACAATTTTTCTCAAATTTAATTTTGAGTACATTTGAATTCCTTATAAATTTGTTTAAACTTAGTAATTGATGAAATATTTGCAAAATTCGATTTTTTCACTGAAGTAAACTACTACTTCCGGTCTGCCGATTTTGCTCAAAATCTAATCAGTTCTCAAGAGGAAGATTATATTCGTAAATACAAAATTTGAAATTGATATCTGTAGCGGTTTGATCGCTATCGTGGTCACACACACACACACAGAGAGAGAGAGAGAGACATTTTTTAAAAACCACTTTTTTGGTATCAGGGGACCTCAAAACGTGGACATCTGCAAAAATCTCGAGGTCGAAAATTTTCATCATCACAATACTTCCTTATACTACGTATAAGAAAGTAAAAGTATAATACAAGAACGCTTACCCAATCTTTATAAGTTTCACCGACATACTGTCAGGGTTGCGATCGGATTTTTTTTTATTTCCCTAGATTTCTAGTCAAAATGTCCCTAGATTTCCCCGAAGTGTATAATATTGTTTTTTTGTTTCTACTATGGAGTGTGGAAGAGAAGGAGAACGATCGCTTACGGAATATAACTTGTAAAAATGGGCAGGAATTTGATCAGGGCTGCCGTTTCGGTACAATTGTACTGAATTCAGTACTAAACGTTAAAATTCAGTACGTCAGTACTACTTTCTGCAAAAATGTTAGTTTCAGTACGAAATTACGAAGATAAAAATTAATAGAAAATGTTTTTTTAAAGTAAATTAACAAAACGTTTTAATGACGTTAGATAATATTTGAATCATATCCATAGATATGTAAGTATTTACGTATATCTATGATTATATCACACATATTGAAATTAATTCTATTTATATTACTATACTAAATGTATTTGTTTTCGTTAATACATAATTTGTTAATGTGCATACGTATACAATTAACAAAATCACTATTAGTAGACATAACAAACAAAATATGTTCCAAAATCATTCGGCGGCTTTGCAAGTACACACAATACTTAGTCAGCTCCTTCCTAAACATAATTGAGGCATCGGCCGTTTAAGATTTTTATTGCGATTTTTTCATCATACGTTAACCGCGAAAACGTGTTATTCTGCATCGCAGACACGAAATTCATCTTACAACAGCGTTGAGCCGACGGGAATCTTGCTCACATGCTATGTATTATACGATATGGAACTAGAACAAAATGCAGGTCTCCCCACCTTCAATGTAATGTTTAATGGCTTAACGCAGCAACAGTAGAGATTGCCCATAGGTATGTTTCTCTCGGTGGAAGGGGTAAACATTCGAATAGTTTACATCCGTGCGCTGTTAGTCGCAGGGCTGCCGTTTCGGTACAATTGTACTGAATTCAGTACTAAACGTTAAAATTCAGTACGTCAGTACTACTTTCTGCAAAAATGTTAGTTTCAGTACGAAATTACGAAGATAAAAATTAATAGAAAATGTTTTTTTAAAGTAAATTAACAAAACGTTTTAATGACGTTAGATAATATTTGAATCATATCCATAGATATGTAAGTATTTACGTATATCTATGATTATATCACACATATTGAAATTAATTCTATTTATATTACTATACTAAATGTATTTGTTTTCGTTAATACATAATTTGTTAATGTGCATACGTATACAATTAACAAAATCACTATTAGTAGACATAACAAACAAAATATGTTCCAAAATCATTCGGCGGCTTTGCAAGTACACACAATACTTAGTCAGCTCTCCACGACGTTTAATATTCAGGGAACATATAAAAGCCTTAGCAAGCAGAATTGAGTCGTATGCTGTAATTAAGAGAAGAAAAGAAAAGAAAACTTATCAATGACAGGCGCTTTGAATTTTGAATCATATACTTACTAATATTGAAATTCAATATTAATACATATTTGTTTTTCCAATAAAATCAATATGGAAATATGTCTCTATAAATCATTTGACGTCTGTGCGTTTTAATTTCTATTCTGTAAACATCCCTACTATGATTAAGATATTATTGTATCTTTTATATTACAATAATCTGTATTTCTGCTACCTCTTTTACAATTACGTCATAAAACAAATATCCTTTTATAACAAACTTTTTAAATTTCCCGCCATTCAGTACATTTTTACCAAATTCAGTACGTTTTCAACTAAAATATCAGTACATTTTTGAACGGGCTTGCGGCAGCCCTGAATTTGATGCCTGGATTTTAGTTCGAATGGTGGCGCTAGTGTTCCCAACTAGGCCAATGTTGTTAGTTGCAATTATTTGACATTTCTTAAATGAATTTTTGGTAGAGATTTATAGAATAGAGTAGGTATATTTTTTAGTCAAAATATCATAGTAACTTTGTTTATTATTATTTAAAATTTGTAGGATGTCTGCCAATTGCTTTGTACCGGGATGTACCACCGGCAACGGTAATTTAAAAGCTTATAACCGTAAACATGGAATAAAAAATCCCAGTGTGTTTCGCCCTCCCTCTGTAAGTATACATTTAATATCTATTATTATATTATACATTATAATGTATATACATTGATTTCTTACCCAAGAACGAAATGTTGAAGAACTGGGAAGCAGTTATTAGGCGAATTGACAAACGAATGGAAAAAACCAACGTGGTTTGTGAATTGCATTTTAAAGATGATGATATTGAAAGAGAATATGTTACACATATGCCAGATGGTTCAGTTTTTAAATTGAAGAGAGGCACTCCAAATCTGAAATTTGGAGCAATTCCTTCAATTTTCAATAATTATCCAAAATATTATGCAAATGTTGTAGTCCAAAAAAGAAAAGCACCTGCACCTAGAAACCCAATTCTCACACTTAAAAAAAAGAGATCTAATATACATGAAAATGCCACAACACAAGAAACATTTGAAACAAGTTTCCTTGAAAATGATTTTCTGCATTTTGACATAGACACGATAAAACTACCTACATCATATTGGTCATCATGTAAAATAAAAAATGTATTCTGCTTCACATGTTGGGAGGATGATTTATCTAAAATAAATAAAAGAGTAATTTTATTTGGACATAAAGAAATAAAGGTAAATTTACATTTTCAAAAAGGAAATGCATATTGTACACCGATTATTTTTTTAGGTTTATGTATATGAGACTCAAGTGTTTATAAATGAACTTGAACAAGTTAACAACTATGTTGATGTTGGGAATATACTGCAAAAGGTAGAAGAATTGAAACCCTGCCTTGGAGCCAATGAAACAATTAGGTAAATGGCATGATATAATGTTTTTAATTATTTATAATATAAAATATCTATTATTTTTTAGAGCAGAGAACTGTACTTTTTATTCTATACCTTCAAAATACAATTCACAATTTCCGAGTAGATGCTTGATGTGTAAAAAATATAGAAAGCATTTAATGCAGATTAATAAACGGATTGATATAAAAAGTGAAAAGAACTGTAATAATATGAACCAATTAAAAGGACAGTTGAGAAACGTTGTTAGAAAGAACTTAAGACTTAAATCTAAGGTGAGGATAAAGAACAATAAGCAAAAGCAGCATTATCTTTTTTAATAACATTTTTTTTTATTAAGGTAGTGAAATTAAGGACTCAAGTGCATAAAATGATGCAAAAATGTGCAAAAGTTCAATATGAAGCAGTGGAAAAGTCTATAAAACACTTACCTGAAGCCCAACAGGAAGCTGTGCGAACATGCATCAATTTTTCTAAAGTGAATAATTCAAAAAATTTGCGCTATACTACTCAGTGGATATATGAATGCCTCCTATTAAGAATAAAGAGTAGAAAAGCATATGAGCATATTCGACATCATAATATATTACCTTTGCCTTGTGTTGATACCTTAAATACATACTTGAGAAATATAAAAGGAACCTATGGTTTTCAGAATCACACATTTGAGATAATTAAGAAAAAAGTGGCACACATGTCATCCCAAGGAAAAAGAGGTATATATATATAATTGCTTATTTTATTGCATTTAATTTTACTTTTGTGGTTAGGAGTATTATTAGTTGACGAAATGAAACTCTCAAAAGGAATTTCGTTCAATAAAAATACACTAGAAATACAGGGCTTTACAAATCTGGGGAAGTACACACCCCATCACCAAAAAAACGCAAAAGGAGATCACGCCTTGGTATTAATGTATCAACCTTTTCAAGGCAAATGGGTTCAATCTCTAGGTTGCTTTTTAAGCAAAGGTTGTGCAAGTGGTACTGTTTTACACCAAATTCTAGCCGAGGCTATCCTACTCACAGAAAATGCAGGACTATATGTGGATGGAATAGTGTCAGATGGTGCTACATGGAATCGAAATATGTGGAGCAAATTTGGCTTGAACAATGACAGTTCAAACTGTAGTGTTGAACACATAAGAGATTCTTCCCGTAAATTGTGGTTTATATCAGATTTCCCCCATTTAATAAAAAATCTCCGAAATTTTTTGATTAAACATGATGAAACTTGGGTAAAACAAGTGTATATTTTACTATATGTACATATTCATAATATCTTAACATTTTCAGACACCTTGTGGTATTCTCAAATTAAAGCACTGGCGTACATTACTTGCTATAGAAAATGAGGGGCCTTTTCATATACAAATTAATTATAAATTAACAGAAGACCATCTGATGCCAAAATATTTTCAAAAAATGAATGTACCATTGGCCTACCAGGTTCAATAATTATAATAATGTTTGACTAATCTATTATATTTACATAATTTTCTTTCATAGTTTTTTGATGTATCAGAGTCCTTGGAACTCTTACAAAATTATGCAGATGATTTAAAAGATTCTAAAGGAACGCAGATATTTTGTAAAATCATAAAGAATTTGATAACTGCAATGGATTCTAGAACTCCTTGTGGAAGCTTAAATTTAAAAAATAAACACTGGCAGGTAAATACTTAATACAATTGTTTTTGATACAAACTACTCAGAAAATGGAATTTTCAGGCAATTAAGGACTTCTCTGAATTTTTGGAAGTATGGGAAAGAGAGGCAAAAAACAATAAGTACTACTTTATATCCAATTCAACAAGTTATGGAATGGCCATTTCTTTAAAAGCGACAATGGAACTATGTGAATTTTTAATAAGCAAATGTGATTATAGATATTTAATGACTGCTCGCTTGAATCAAGATGCTTTGGAGGTGTGTCTTAATAAAAAAATTCTTCTTAATTTCGGAACTTAAATTTTTATTTTGTAGCGGTTTTTTGGTCTAATGAGAAATGTTTGCGGGTCCAATGATCACCCTGATTCTACATTATTTCTACAAATGTATCGGCTGGCAACAACCTACTCCCTAGTAAAGCCAGTTAAGGGAAGTAATATTGAGGGAAAAGAGATATTGGAAGTACTTTTAACAGTCCGTGATATTGAAGATACACAGGAAAGAAAAGAACAGTGGGTGGCACAGGTGGACACAATTATAGATAAGGGGAAGAATTTAGAACTACTGGAACATTCTGTGTTAATTTTATCAGAGCATATGTATTGTAAATCTAGTGTATCTGATTACATTATGACATATCTAGCTGGTTATGTCGGGAAGAAAATTAGCAAATTTATTGAATTTAAAGAGAATGGAAAAAGCCAAGTATGCCAGGGATGTTTAGACTCCTTAAAATTACCTGAAAATGTAAGCCATCCAGAAAGGCACAGATTAATAGATATTAAAAATAAAGGAGGCCTAATGCATCCTTCTGGGACATTGTTTTCCTTAACTAAGCAATTAGAAGAGATAGTCTTAGGTGCTGTTAGTAAAGGAGTGAATAAGGACACTTTGTTTCAAATAACAGAATGTTTGTTAAATTGTAAAGAGCTTTCTTTGATTGGGTGTCATAAACACAGTGTCATCTTAACACAGAAAGTAGTTCGATTTTATTTAATTATGCGAATGCACTTTCTTTGTAAAACAGTGAATAAAACGAATAGTATTCATAAAAGCCAAAGAAAAGAGAAAAGAAAGGCAGCCAAATTAATATAAAACAAATATGTAAAACTACATTTTATAAATAAATAAATATCTAATTGTTTATGTTTTATTTCCATCCAGAGACTTATACATATTTTTTAATTTAAACGCTACCTATTTCATAATAGCTTTCCACTACTAAATACAAAATTACCGCATTTTCAAGAAAGCATTAGTAAAATTATTATTTGCCAGTCGCATCCTTAGTGGTTGCCAATATTGAATTATGTAACGAAATTTCTTAAATAAATGCTTAAGACTTTACTACAATTACGCTGCAATTAAAAGTGGTGTAAAATAATATAAACTGTGAAGCCCGACATGTCTGTCAGTCCTGATTCTAATTCTGAAAATATTCCAGCATTATTGTCGTCAGAAATTTATAATTATTATTATTATATTTTATCAACATAAGACAAAAGCTGAGCAAGTTCATTGAATCTGTTTAATTAAATAAATTTTACTACAAGAAATATTTTTTGTCAATGTATATTGTTAATTTAGAAATGTACAGCTACAAATTCTGATGGCAAGTCCAACATGACATAATTTTTTTTCAAATAAATCAAACCATTATTCATTTTACAACTCGTAAATTTCCTATAATAATAATAAACTTTTCTTGTCATTAATTTGCTTCATTTTACTGATATTAACTTTTGAAACTATTACGAATTGTATTATTAATTACAACTGTACTTACGAAAGTTGTACGTATAAAGGAAGTTATTTATTTCATTGAATATCACAATGTTGCACACATTACTTTAGATAAGAAAGGAATAGGGTACAGAAGTAAGCCGGGAGTACACAATGGAGCTGCTTTTTATTGAATTTCATATTACATATTTATTAATATTTCTAACGTTGTAACCATTCAAAATTTTAAATTCTGGCCTAAACAGCGATGCAAGCGCCACCAACGTCAAGCATCAACATATTGCCCATTTTCACAACAAGGCGATCGTTCTCCTTCTCTTCCACACTCCATAGTTTCTACAAACACTATTAAAAACTCAATTTTTAACACATCATACTTCAATTAAAAATGAAATATCTTAACAAGTGTTAAAAGTAATTAACTTTTAACACTAGCGTTAAAAGTAAAGTGACAAGTCGTTTATCACAATGACGTTTTGATAAAGATATGACAGAGAACTCGAAATATTATTCAAACGATGTTGATTCAAGTGAATAGTGCCTACCTAATCGATGAAAGTTATCAGTTATATGAAACAAATACATCTTATTTGCTAAAAATGGAAAATACACGTAGGTATTTTGCTGAAGGATTATGAAACCGATAACGTGTATGAATTTGAAGTATCGTTGATTGAAAATAGTAGTACTTGTCTTATTTGAAGTGGATCATTGTCGTCGCCTTCCACAAATACAAAATTTTAGATAGGTATAATTATGTTTTTTAAATACCAGAATAATGTCTTCTACATCCAAGCTAGTAGCAATGGCTCTAACAGCACACTTAAGTGGCTTTATAACATTTAAACCAGAGAGGAAATATTTGTATAACTTATAAAAAAAAAACAATAAAGCTGTAATTTTGAAGTATATGGTGATATAGGGAAATACCCGTGTTATTACTTCTCGAAAGCTTGAATTAAAATGTGAAAAATAAAAAACAGCACAAGCTGTTATAGTTATACTTCAGAGCAGGGACTTTTTCCAAGGGATTTGCCTTATTTTATTATATTGTAGTAATTTGATCGATTTGCAAACGTGCTTAAAATTTAAAATCGGTAGAGCACCGGTTCGGAATGTGTATAGATGTTATCGCGTTATTAACCTTTGAATTTCCTACTAGCCATAAGATGGCGGACTACTATTTAAAAAAATATGTAATCAGTGGTTTAAGCACAGATAAGGGAGATTACAGATAGCCGATGTAATGGCTATTATTGGCAACACATTTTAGAGACGACCGCTAGGTTCTAGCGGTCGTCTCCAAAATGTGTTGCCAATAATAGCCATTACACCGGCTATCTGTAATCTCCCTTATCTGTGGTTTAAGTTTAAAACTTTTTAAAATGAATTGTGATACAATATAGGTAGCTTAAATACAGACGGTTGTATTAAATTTTCCCTAGATTTTGACCTATTTATATTAAAATTCCCTTTTTCCCTAAACGAACATAAAATTCCGTAGATCTAGGGAAATTTCCCTAAATATCGCAACCCTGCATACTGTTCCAGACAGGTACTGTTCATTGTACAGTTTGTTTTGAGGGAATAATAAATATAACACTACAGTTTGATTACATCTGACGATAAACGAAGTCCATTTTGCGTGTCTTTGACTTGCAGAACAGTTCTATCACTTTTTCATTAAAATTTGGGAAATCATTTATAAATTCAATTAAAAACCGGTGCTGCTTCGATGTGATCTCTGAGCGATTTATCTAATTCTGCCGTAAAATTTATCAATTCCCGAAAAATGCCCTTGGTATTCGACGTTTGCCGTTCATCATGACCCTGAAGTGCCAGTTCAAACGCGCCACAAAATCTAATGCAATTTATTATTAAATTTAACACATGCCTATTTTTTGTTACCTGTTCATTGTGTTGTTGAACTGCTTTTCTATATGATGATCTAAAACATTCTGAATGTTATTTTTTCCTAACATTCTTAGACTAAATATATTTTTCAAATGCCCTTCGGAATTTTCATGTTTCGTAATTTTAGCACTAAGATGAATTAAGTCTTTTATTCCGTTCTTTGACCAAGACGGTTCACCACCAAACAAAAGACACGGAAAACAAAACAAAGTATTTTTAATTTCACACCCACAAATCCGGTCATTTTTCTGATAAATATTCATTTTGAATTTTCTTATAACGTCTTTACCTTTAACAGATTGTTTATTTCCTAAACATAATTGAGGCATCGGCCGTTTAAGATTTTTATTGCGATTTTTTCATCATACGTTAACCGCGAAAACGTGTTATTATGCATCGCAGACACGAAATTGATCTTACAACAGCGTTGAGCCGACGGGAATCTTGCTCACATGCTATGTATTATACGATATGGAACTAGAACAAAATACAGTTCTCCCCACCTTCAATGTAATGTTTAATGGCTTAACGCAGCAACAGTAGCGCTTGCACATGTGTATGTTTCTCTCGGTGGAAGGGGTCTTTACATCCGTGCGCTGTTAGTCTTAGTCGTCATTATATCTATGACTACGATCGGTGCATGTAGGTTGTTTCGCGTGCCGTACACGCCACGTTCCTGTTCAATAACAATGAATACGTAATAAATAAATACTTTCACAGTTAGTCGCCGCTTGGTTTGTTTTGTTTCAAAATTCCAGGGGGTGCAATTGCTCACTTGCTCTCATTAAAGAGCCGCCACTGGTATGTATGTAATTTATAAGCGAACACTTTGCTGGACATTTGTATGATTGTGTCCTCAACAAAATAACCAAGCAAAAACAATTTATATACATATTTAATAATGATTATATATTTAAAAGTTTAACAGCAACAGACAAGCATTATTTAATTATAAAAATAAGGATATGATGCTACTATTACCTACTACCACAGTATAGAGCTGTATAGACACAGTAGTTTCTCTCGCCGTCGGCACCTTTGATGTTTGTGTCCCAAAATAGTACTGCGCATTCACGCACGCACAACCAGAGGCGTAGTAAATTTTTCTATTCAGGAATAAGCCAGTGACGCAGAACCAAATCGTTTATGAGATAATTATGTTAATCTATTTTTAAAATTATGAAAAAGCTATATCAATAATACAAAAAACGATGATAAAACACTGCTTTTTATTAAGTACATATTACACACGCATTTAAAATGTAATACATTATACGTACAACACAAAAAAAGGCTCCTCTAACCTAAAGATTACTTAAATTTCTTGACACAATTCATCAATGGTGTTGTAAAATTGTTATTTTATTTGAATTGCCACTAACTTTGAAATTTCTATTGCAAAATTTCAAAGTATAAAAAATTCTTACACGAATAAATAGCTTTATCAAAAATTCAGTAGGAAAATTTTCGCAGGGATGTTTATATGATATCTCCTCCAACTTCTGTTTTAATTTAAAGCTAACATTTGGTTCGAAGGAAAATTAAGAAAAAAATTCACAGAAGGCTTTTTCCTAATGCGGTATTTATATATAGGTATACTGAAATTATGGTCGGGCGTTGCCAAATTAGTAAAGCTGTTTCACAAAGTTAGGACATGCCTTAAAATAAGTGTAAAATTTGAATTCATTTCTTGTGTTTTAAACGTATAATTGTTGGAAAACTATGCTTTTCAAAACATTTGTGTCCCAAATAACCTATAAAATAAGTGAAGGCATTTTGTTCAGTTATATTTTCCAATTGTCGGTAATCAATCTTCGAAAATTAAATTTTGCGTTGGTGGTGGTGAATTTGTCATGAAGTTTGAGTAATTATTCACAACTACAATACACAATATGCACATTTCAACAGTTGAGGACATTTTAATGCGCCTGGGGATCTTACCGCATTGGTTCTTTCGGAAACCTGAAAAAGCTTAATTTAGAATTGTTCGAACTATTCTTGCACCGAGGTGCACAACAGTAATGGGGCATTTTTGTTCCAAGTATTCCCGAAACGAAACACAACAATTATTGATAAAACGTTATGCTGCGTGCACACTAATTATAAAAAACAATTTGTTTGTCAAAAATGTTGGAAGTACGTCAGCATCCATTAAATTATATGGAAATGTTTCAAGGAAATGCACAATAATCGAACAAAAATTTTTGACACACATTTTAAACACAAATTCTAAATTAATAATGTGTTAATAAATTTATTTGACGTTAATTATAAATGCCAAAAGAATGTATAATTTAGTTTTACAAATGCCTTGTTTAATCTGTGTTAATAATAAATTGTTTGTCAAACATTTTGTATAATTGGTGTACAGCATAACTTATATTAACGGCCATTCACAAATCGCATGCCCAGCAATCGCATCAAATAATCCCGCCAACTCAACAGCTGATGGCTGACTACTGCGCATTCAGAAATTTTCAGGCACGCGTCGGTTCAAGGTCGTCGGTAGGAGGACAATTATTTCCCTCGAGAGCGTGCTCGAGAGAAACTACTGTTTCTATTACATAGCTATATACTGTGCTACTACTAACAAAAGATCTCTTAATATTTTGTACAAAATATATCTATTTTTATTTTCTTTAATGTATGTTATGTATTGTGTAATATACAATGATTACTATTTTTTTGGATTTTAATTTTTCATTCCGTATGGGTATATTTTTCATTTTATATATGGATTTATTGGTATTTACGATGTTCATTCAGTGATTTACATGTTGCAATTTGAATGTGAATTGTTAATGTTAATCATTGTATAACTTTTGTAATGTTCAATGAATCTGTATATTATACTCAAAGATTTGTATTTTCGCGCGGTTTTGTGACGTAAGTCATAGTTCGTATTACAACCACGGTCCATCGCGCATCGATATTGATACAGTTGGCCTTGAAATAACATAAAAATCTGGACATCATGAATTAAGGTTATTGTGTTGCCTCCCTATACAGTGGTTATCAGTGGTACAATCAATGGCCCCAGGAAAGGACATTAAAACAAATATTGTAATATTTAATCTCATATATATATATTTACATATTAACTTGCTTCATCGTATAAAAATATAATATTTACAATTTTATTGACAACAATACAATTTTTAAGACTAATTTTTTCTAAACGTAAAAATACAAAGTTTAGGGTTTTATTACCTACATGTTTATAGCTTTTTTTTGTACCGTAATTATTATTGTAAGTAAAATAATGTAATGTTCAAAAATAAGTACAAATTTAGACAACGATAACAACAAAAACAAATACTTTTAAAATATTGCACATAAATAATATAAATTAACTACTTCAAATGTTCATTGTTGCACCAGGTACAGTTCTCAATTTTATAGAGGAAGGAGTCCTCGAGATAGACGGTTAGCATTAGTTATGAATTATGTAGAAACTAGGTAAGTACAATGCACAGAAACTGTTTTTCACAACAATTGGAACAGTGATGACAGTTTAGAAAATTAAAGTATGTTACTAACAAAACCAATAAAAAAAGAATGATAATATTGGTGCTAAGAAAAGAAACTTGAAGCTATTTATATACATGTTTGTATTAGATCCTACATAAGGTGTTCATGCTAAACTTTGAAAAAAGGATGAATGATATGTCATATGTTAAAATCACAGTATATAAGTTACACATTAAAATGAGTGTACCGTAATTATTATTGTAAGTAAAATAATGTAATGTTCAAAAATAAGTACAAATTAAGACAACGATAACAACAAAAACAAATATTTTTAAAATACTGCACATAAATAATATAAATTACTACTTCAAATGTTCATTGTTGAACCAGGTACAGTTCTCAATTTTATAGAGGAAGGAGTCCTCGAGATAGCCGGGCGTTTTGCTGGTGTTCTCTGTGTTCTTGGGGTAGTTGGCAAAGGTTGCCGTAGGGTACCGCTGAATATAGTACTTCTGCACGATTCTTGTTTCTCATTTATGTC
This sequence comes from Amphimallon solstitiale, assembly GCA_963170755.1. NCBI lineage: Eukaryota > Metazoa > Arthropoda > Insecta > Coleoptera > Scarabaeidae > Amphimallon > Amphimallon solstitiale. Next base: position 112,008,725 of record OY720677.1, on the reverse strand, counting down.
CTTCTGTAACAAGTAATTTAAATATCTTTTAAAATGAAAATAAAGTAAAACTATTAAATATTATATATGACGAGGGATGTTCATGTAATCTATGGGTAATAATTTCTAATGGTAATAATTTGGGATTGGGGGGCAGGTTTACATTCCAGGATTGGGATGAATGAATAATGTAATTCGAAATCGGGCAGATTAATGGCAGTAATCCAATAATACGTAACAAGGTGGACATTATAATTTTTCCTCAAGTTCGTCAACGCGAAGCAGCTGGCTTATCCCTCTTTGCCTTCAATAACGACGTTTACAACGTACGATATGTATATATATAAATAGTTAAATTTATCGTGGCGAATGTAGGTGACGGACTTGCGCTGAGAGTATTATAGTTAAATCGTAAGCGTTGTGTGTAGCGGGCCGATCTATTGTATACTTCTATTATCTATTGCGTAAAGATGTCCCGCTCATATCCACCTCAAGATATTGTTAATGAGTGGATAAGAGATTTGCATATATTAGCATTCAACCGTATTTAACTTCGATGCAAAATTTGCAGTGTATTACTGTCGTGGCAAGTGAACACCTGCGTAGTAAAACATGTGTCGTTGGATATACTTAAAGCACGTATTGCTGGCTCTGCAACCGCTTATGAACGACAGAAAGCATTTAATTCAGATCTACTTAAAATGCTAGAAGCGTGATTGATTCCATGGAATACGATGAATCATGCCGACTTTACTCATTTTTCCAAAATTGTCTTAGCCGTAAATATAGTGCATTGCGTGTGACCGCAAAATCCACCTCTACAAAATAATATTTGTCCCCGATGTATGATAAATTTAAGACTTCAATTCTGTGGTCGGCGGTTAAAGGGTCATAAGTCGTATTTTTAAGAAATTAAGGTTTTTGGCTAGAAATGTTTAAAAAGGAGATTCTTTGGTCTGTTAAAACGGTATAAGTATATTTATGCTGAAAAATGTAAAAATTAAGGTGCTGAATAAGATATATGTAATATCAAATACAAGGAATTACGATAATTAAAAAGACATAACCCGTGAATGTTTTGTTAATAAAAACTATTAAAACAACGTATGTTTACTTATTTCTTAGTTTTCATTTAAACAAAACCCTTGTGACATTTTGAGTGTATTTTCAGTAGCGATTTAGAAAAGTATGTTGACATATTCCCTTTTAAGTGTTTGTTTGAGTAAATATAAGCTGGCATAAGTTGACTTATTGCTAGTTTGCGTCTCTTTATTAGAACTGTTTTGGGGTTATGTGTATAGTGTTGGTTGTGTTCTCAATGCAACAATTTCAGTAAAAGGTATAAACATTATAACACTTTGAATGACAACATGCCTAGAATAATAGGAGGAGGACGGAAAATAGGATTTCAAGAATTCTTGCAGCATGTGTTCCTAAAAACAATTATCTTCCTACTAAGAATCCCCAAGGTAAACAAGCAAAAATACACAACTTCTACTATTATTAATGAAGAAATAGAACAAGACTCTCAACAAACAGCTCTCATCAGTGAGAAACAACTTTCTCATCAAAACACCAATAAAAACATTTTATTACCTTTAGAAGTATTAGAAAGAGACAACGAAGTATTAGATGATAACACTTAATGACGATGAACTGTTTGATACCTCCTACACTGTGCTCAGAAGTGACAGGGATTTCGACGCCGTAAGGAAATCGACTGGTGGCGGTGTCTTGATAGCAGCTTCAAATGAGGTGCCAATAATCCCATGTGATACATCATACCTTTCTGTTTTAGTTCCTTTGGTAGACATAATTATTTCTAGATGTAATTTTGTTTCACAAACTGTTTATTTCATTGTTTTGTATGTACCACCGTATATTTCTAATGATGATTGTGAATTATTTTTTGAAAACTTAGCATTAAATCTGATCGATAAAAAAGTTGTAATTTGCGGAGACTTTAATTGCCCTAAATTTAATGCAGCCGACAATGCTAATGACATAAGATTCAGCACTTTACAAAGCTTTATACATGTATTAAAACTGTTCCAATTTAACACTGTTGTAAATAGAGATAATAGATTGCTGGATTTAATTTTTACTAATTTTGATTGCTCTATTGTTGTCGAGCATACCCTGTTCCCATTGGTTTCGGAGGATACCTTTCATCCGGCATTAAGCTTTAATATGAATCTACAGAGATGTCCAATCAAAAACTTCCCATCCAGGATCGATTCCGGGTATAATTTTCGGAAAGCTAATCTTCCGGAATTATATAGCGAACTTGGAAATGTGGATTGGTCCCAGCTGAAGGTGTGTACTGATGTGAACCTTGCCGTGCCCACTTTCTACACAACAGTATTTTCTATTATTGACAAGCATGTGCCGAAATATACAACATCGTCGCGTGGTTTTCCTGCCTGGTATAGCCTAACTTTAATCAACAATATTAAATTAAAGGAATTTTATTATCGCAAATGGAAATCTTCCGGTTCAACAAGCTTTAGACTTGAATTTACTAGATTACGCAAACTGGTCAAGTCTGCAACACGCAGAGCTTATGAGGCATACCTTTCTGGTCTCGAAATGGAAATATCCAGGAACCCTAGAATATTTTGGCGATTCATTGGGCAAAGGACGGGTAAGTCGAGAATACCTGGTTGCTTGAAGTTTGGTGATGGTGAACTCACGGATTCAGAAGAAATAGTGGAAGCATTTGCTACAACTTTTTCAGATGTATATCAGGTACAAGATGTTTCTAGTACGTCGGCCTCCAAGGAAAGTCTGAACAACTTCTACATAGGGTCTATTTCCGAAACTGATACATTGGCAGCCATTAACCACATCAAGGCAGACTTTACATCTGGCCATGATGGTCTACCCAACTTTTTTATCAAGGACTGTGCGTCCATTCTATGCAATCCGTTATGCACAATTTTCAATCTTGCCCTTCGCACGTCGACATTTCCTGAAATTTGGAAGATAAGCAGGATTACGCCTGTATTCAAAAAAGGAAGCAAGCATGATATCTCGAATTACAGACCAATTAATATTTTGTCCAGTTGTTCTAAGATCTTTGAGCAATTGCTGTATAATAAACTATATAACTCCATTCGGTGCTTTATCTCCACGCAACAGCATGGATTTATGTCAGGAAGGTCAACTGTAACTAATTTGTCTGAGATTACCCAGTATATCAGTTCTTGTATGGACTCAAAAGATCAAGTTGATGTTCTGTATACCGACTTCGCGAAGGCCTTCGACACTATTGACCATACCATATTGTTATCTAAACTGAGTACATTTGGCTTTACGTCATCTATAACTAATTTGATAGCTTCCTATCTTTATAATCGTTCGTGTTACGTCTGTTATAATGGCTTCTATTTCTCGGTCTTCACCGCTTCTTCAGGTGTTCCGCAGGGCTCGAATCTTGGCCCACTATTATTTAATGTTTACATTAACGATCTTCTGTCGTTACTCAATTGCCGAGTCCTTGCCTACGCCGACGACCTGAAAATTTTCTCGAAAGTATCTTCAACTTTCGATTGTGAAACTTTGCAAAATGATTTAAACACTATCTGTGACTGGTGTAATAGGAACAAGATAAGAATCAGCATAAATAAATACGCAGTTGTTACTTACACAAGAAAAACTAATCCTATAATACATTCCTACTCACTAGATCTTGACAATATTCCTAGGCAAACACAAATAAAGGACTTAGGTGTTTTGTTTGATCATCGCCTGCAGTTTACTGACCACATCTACTCCGTTTACAATTCCGCTTCACGCTCACTCAGCTTCGTAATTCGATCCTGCCGAAAATTTTCAAATTTAAATACGCTAAAAACTCTCTATTATACACTGGTGCGTCCGAAACTCGAATATGCTTCAATAATTTGGTACCCTTACTATGTTTACCAGAACTTACTGATTGAGAGAGTGCAGAGAAGATTTTTAAAATATTTAATTTATAAATCATCTGGTAACTATCCAGCCAGGGGCGTCGACTACGATGAGCTCTTTCTGAGGCACAATTTCACCTCACTTTCATATCGCAGAGAGATGGCCAGTGCTAACTTTATGATTAAATTAATCAATAATGGCATAGATGCCCCCAACTTGCTCACAGAAGTGGATATAGCGGTGCCAAAGTATGGTACAAGATCAAGGGAGACATTTGTTGAGCCCAGAGCCAGAACAAATATCCTTGCTAAAGCACCGATTGCCCACATGAGCAGAAATGCGAATAAAATCTTCCCAGATCCCTTCCACTCTTCCTAGTCCTATTCTTCATTGAATTTCCAATTTATACAGGGTTGTACGCAAGAACTGTTTGTTAGCTATTTGTTTCTGTTTTGCCATAGCATTAATATATTTATTTCATTATTATTTATATATTATTTTTAACACTGTACAATATCATTGTATTATATTGTCCTGTTAATGGAGTAATCTGTTGGATAATAAAGACAATTATTATTATTATTATTAGAAAAAATCCTGATTACATTGCTGGCAAAGATGATAACAATAGTGAAAGCTCTGAAAATGAAACTAGTTATGAGGGACCAGTTCAGAAAAAAACGATTAGCAAACCATATGCTCGCAGTGTAGTTGTAAACCGGAAAGAGAAAAGAAACTCAGGGAAATACTACTCTATGACAAAAAATAAAAACAAACAAGCAAGGAAAATGAGGTCGAGAAAATTGTAGGAATAAAGGGCAGGAAAAAATTGATGATACTGTAAGACAGAAAATTTTTGATGAATACTGGTCCTTGGAAATGCATGATAAAAGAGTGGCATATGTAGCAAGTCTGATAAATGTAAAAGAAACTGCTATAACAAGAAATAAAGTTCATAACGGGAAGGCAACCAAAAACAGATGACACACGTATGTTTATCATTTTGAAGTAAATTGTCAAAGAATAGCAGTCTGCAAAAGTTGTTTCATAGACACCTTAGATGAAACTGGAAAGTTCATTTCATGCACGGTAACAAATAAACTTGCATTAAATAATGGAATAACACATGCAGATAAACGAGGCGCACATACACCTGTACACAAAACAGCACAAAGCAAAATAAACGAGGTAATATCACACATTAATTCCTTTCCCGCTTATGAAAGCCACTATTCACGGCGCCACACTGAAAAAAATATCTAGCTGCAGAACTGAACATAAGAAAAATGTATAGTCTATATTCCGAACAAAACGAAAAACCAGTTTCTATAAAAATCTATTCTCGTGAGTTTCATAAAATGAATTTAAAATTCCAAAAACCAAAAAATGACACGTGTACAAAATGTGATACCCTATTAGCTACAGAAAAATATTGCGACAATGTAGAAGAAAAAATCAAAATTAAAAAGGAAAGAGACAAACACCTTACTTTGACAGATTTAGCTTATCAAGCAAAAGATATTGACAAAAAGAAAGGTCAGAATGATTCCTCCCACATTATATACTCTTTTGATTTACAACAAGTTTTACAAACTCCTTATTTGTCGACGAACAAAATGTTTTATTTGCGTCAACTTGCGACACATAATTTAACGATTCATAACAATTCTTCAGGGAATTCTACACATTTTATGTGGCCAGAATGCACCGCAGGCAGAGGTGCAAATGAAATAGCTTCTTGTATTTACTGGCATTTAAAGAGTATTCCAAGCGAAATTAAACACGTTGTGTTTTACTCCGACACCTGTGGGGGACAAAATGAGAACTCATATGTTTGTTCCGGACACACGCATCTCGAATGTGATGTGGATCATGCTCTGATTGAAAGGACCAAAAAGAAATTTTCAATTGACATACATCATCCTAGAGATTGGGATCAACTTGTTAAATCTGCGAGCAAAAAAAAAAATAAATTGAAAGTTGAAATTATGGATCAAGATAGATTTTTTTCTTTTTCCGATCTCACAACAAGAACCGGACCCCTGCAGATTAAAAATAAATTTAAATTAAGAAACATTTATTGGTTGAGATACACAAAAGATTCTGTTGTTAGATACAAAAATAGTTTGAATGAAGAGGAGGAATTTAAAGAAGTAATGTTCTTTAAAAAAATCAAAATATAAACAGCTTGGAAACTTTTAAACTAAATGCTTTTTATAAAACACGGAGACCTATAAGTACAAAGAAAAAAGAAAATTTGTTAAAAATTGTAAAACTGCTTTGTTCAAGAATATTACCGAAATTTGCCTACCGACAAAAATATTGTTAAGGACACAGATCCAGATGTTAATATGTACAATCTCTCAGAAGATGAATGCGAATAATAATTTTAAGAAGCAAACCTATTTTCAAAGTTTTCCAAAGATAATGTTCCTATTTTTAAAGTAATACGTTTATTCAGATATTTCACTACGGAAGCCTTAAAAATAAGTTGACTTAAGTGTTCATGACAATTTTTTATAAAAGCTTAGGTGTATTTGTGTTTTTAGCGGAGTTAATAAAACGAATAAAAAATTTTCATATGTACGTTTCCTTTTAAGCGCTGTAACGCGACACCCAAATGGAATAAAAATAAAATTAGTCCCTTTTTACCGTTTTTGTTTTGGATAACCTGTTTGATCAAAAGGACATAAGTCAAACAATTTATGAAAAATGCTGATTGTGTGATCAGTATAAAAAAATGAACAAATTTGTCTTAATTTACATTACAGTATGTTCCATTTATTAATTTGGATCCTTTGTGCAGCCAAAATAATATTACTAAATTTTGACGCGCCATTTCCCACAAATTGTCTAAACTGTACTTAAGCCCTTTTAAGCGCCAACCACAGAATTGTCAATGACATTAATGACAAACAGATGAAACTACTGATGTTAAAGAACGCAATATTGCAAATGCTTTGGTTGGAGTGACGGTCAGTGACACGACAATGTCTACACATCTACTTGCGCCTAAGAGGCTCGAAATTAAAACAATATATCTAAAGTGATATTTTTTGATATCTTCAAAAATGAGTATATTTGTACCATGTTTTTAGCCAAGAAATTGACCGACTAGCGCTGGAGTAACTCAACCTCAATATTGTTTATCTCGTTAATGAGAACTTGAAATGTTATTCAGAAAGTAACAAAAACTACAAATTTCACATGAAACAGAGTTGATATGGCTTGAAAAATAAGCATTTTATATATTAATCCAATCATTTTGTTAAAGTTGATGTGTTAACTGATATTTTTCGTCATGCTGGTTGAAAACTGCGCTAATGCTAATTCTTATCGACCAATCAGTAACATACATTCTTTACATACATATACCATGTTAGGGGTCAAAGCCAATAGTTGTAATTATAGAAAATATTTCTTTAATTTATGTAATATTTCCTAACGGTATTCGCGCATTCCGTGTATTTATGTTTCGTACATCTTAAAATTAAATTTTTATTAAATGAAACACTAGCACAGAGACAAACAAACAATGAAAGTTAAAACTAAAACTGTTAAGCCATGCATGTTAAAGCAATTTAAATATTTGTTTTCCAAGAATAAAATAATACGAACCCTCCGAAATCCGCGAAACCTCCGTACGAAGCATCTACAAAAAAAAAGAAACAAGAGTGTATAAATAACTTATCAGATACAACATGTCTGAGATTACATAATTTGAAGAAGTTAAAAATTTAACAAAAGGTTTGAATGAGACTAAATAAAATTCAACAGGACATAACAAATATAAAAATATCTAGTGTAATAGTGTGAACTGTTACAATACTAATAAAGTTATCGTTATGGCAAGTATATCAAATGGTTTACTTGACAATTAGTATGTATACAAATATATAGAAGTAAAATCGCTTTAACAGCCAATAAACTAAAATGCCGTCATATTTTGCATTTCAAGTTTGTTTAGTTTAAGTGACAAATTTAAAATCAGCAGTTCAGTAATAAAGTATTGCTGAATTTCTTCCTTTTGATACATATTATAATATATACATGTTAATATATTAAGATTCTTTGCCGAAATATACAAGAAGTGTTAAATGTAATCAACAATCTTGTGTAGCGGCATGATTCAAAACTAATTAAGGCTGGGGTTCGCGCGTGTTATATGTCCATAAGGAATATCGGTACCATTTTAACGAAAAGTTGTAAATCAAGAACAATGAAATTTTCACACAGTACATGTGTGGGTGGAGTTAAACACGGGGCAAGAAGTAAGTGCATCCGAGTTGCAGAAGATAGCAATGGAAGCATGCCAGGCCAGTTTCAGGCAAACCCTGCCCTCGGGAGAGAAAAAGCCCAAGAATGAGTGGTGGAATCAGGAGATCAGGGCTGCAAGAATTAAGGTCCGGAAACTGCGGCGCGAGGCCCAAGGAGTCAGAGAACCAGGTGAGAGAGAGAGACTTTTCAATAAGTTCAGGACGGAGAGGAATGCATACAAGAAGCTTATTATAAAGCATAAGGAAAGGGCTTGGGTCAAGTTTTGTGAACAGGAGGGGGGCGAAAGCCCATGGGGGAGGGTGTTTAAAGTGTTGAAGGGCAAAATGGGCGATAGAGAAGTTTTAGCGAATGTACGCAAGGAGGGGGGGGTGGACTCAGTCAGAAACAGATACAATGGAGGCCAGGTTATCAAGATATTTCCCATTCTGATAACGCCCGGATGGGACTTCATCGAAGAATTATTCACTATTGTGATGGAGGGTTGGAGGAAGGGGAAGGAGAATGGACCAGGGCGGAATTGCGGGATGTGGTCAGGACCATGAAACCAAACAAGGCGCCGGGACCAGATAGATTCCCGGGTTGGTTACTTAAAGAGTTTCAGGAAGTGGCGGGAGAGGTGTTCCATAGGGTATTGAACTCATACTTGGGGGACGGAAAATTCCCGGGGTGTTGGAAGATTTCTGATATTGTATGGATTCCAAAAGGGTGGGGGTGATTTTCGCCCTATTTGCCTGTCGCCATTGCTTGGGAAAATTTTAGACAAGTTGTGTACGAGAAGGCTGAGTGCATTCATGGAAAGTAAGGGTGGGTTTCATGAGCATCAATATGGCTTTCGTAGGGGCAGGGGTACGACGATGGCACTCGAAACATTAGTGGGGGTATTAGAGCATAGTAGGAAGGAAGGCATGCATGCTTTAGTAATATCTCTAGACATGAAGAATGCTTTCAACTCAGTGACGCACGACGCAATAAGCAGAGCGCTTGTTCAGCAAGGATGCACGCGGAAGCTTAGGCTACTAATAGAAGACTTTATGGAAGATCGAGTTGTTAGTAGTGCGGGGGTAAGCATCACAATGGAAAGGGGATGCCCACAGGGTTCGTCTCTGGGCCCGATTCTTTGGCTAACAGTCATGGAGGGATGGTTCGCGAGGTTGGCGGGTGTTTTGGGAGAATGGGACCACTGCCAGGCATTTGCGGATGACCAGGTGGTGGTAATCACTGGTACTAGTCTCATGGAGATTGAACGAAAGTGGGGGGTTGTTTGGGGCGAATGTGTTGCGTGGGCTGATTCTTGTGGACTTATGTATAATGGGGATAAGACAGGCATTATGTTTGTTCCAAAGAGGGGCAACACTAGAGATCCAGTCATAAAGATAAGGGAGGATAAGCTGCTAATAACACCGAACCTAAAAATACTCGGTGTAGTGATAGACAGAAAGAGGTCGTGGCTTGATCATGCTAAGTATGCCAGAGGAAAAGTGGCTGGATACATCAATAGGGCGGCTGTGGTCGCGGGGCAGCGTTGGGGGCTTAAGCAGTCACCGGAAAATAATTTATAGAGGCTTGGTGGAGCCGGTTTTGACGTACGGTGCTGAAGTGTGGGGTCATCGGGGTACCAACACCATGGTTCGGAGACAACTGAGTGCGGCCCAGCGGCCATTTTTGGTCTCAATATCGAGGGCCTACCGGACGGCGCCGACTAACGCTCTCGCAGTCATCAGTGGGGTTATCCCGCTCCATTTGCGAGTGGAGGAGCTCTACAGGGTGAGGAGAGAAGTTAAGGAAAGGGAAGTAGTGGGGGTCACAGAAAGGTTGAGGGTCCTGCCGGAACATAGGCATCGATACATGTATAAGACTAGTTATGCGGGGGGGGGGGATATAGGTGGGAGGGCTTGGTTTGTGGACGTCTCCGTTAGGGAAGAGGAAGCGGGAATAGGGATTGTCTACAGAGATGATAGCAGAAGATCGCGAGTATTTGATAAAATTAAGGTTCTAGGGGATATTAGGACTGGTGAAGTCGAAGATCTAGCGGCAAGGGAGGCGTGTGTGGTAGCGGCGGAAACGAGTAATATAGGGATTTTATACACGCACGCTCTGTCCACAGTTAAAAGGGTTGGTACCTTTGATGCAGCCAACAGTGTAGTAGCTGAAATCCAGAGGCTATTGTGTGAGGGCAATGGAGTGACGGGGGTGCGGCATTTGTGCAGTGATGGAGCAATGGGGGCGAGAATGGCCCACAGTGCGGCAAAAGAGGCAGTGGTTAATTACCACAGAGTAATTATCAATCACACCAAGGTTGAGATTAAGAAACGGGAGAGGGAGCGTACCTTGATAAGATGGCAGGAACAGTGGGATACTGATACGCAGGGGAGGTAAGCGGGCCTCTACGTGGCAGGGGTCTCGACACGACTGAGCGCCCTGTCATGGAGGGGGGTGCAGTTAGCGACTGGGCACGGCGACTTTGGGGCATACTACCGGCGGTTCAGGCTGAGAGAAGGTGATGGACTGTGCGAGTGTGGAGATGAAGAAACTGCTAGGCACGAAGTGTGGGAGTGCCGGCTGCCACAGAGGCAGGCATTAAGGGAGGAGTTTCTAAGTAATTTGGGGTTAGGAGTAGGAGCTGGTCCGGCCGACCTGCAACTGATCGACGGCGAACTAATAGTTAGTGCGTTGAATGAGCTGGGAGAAAGATTATGGCCGGATAGTGGGGTACGGGATTAGCACTTTCCATGCTGCTCTCCGTCGCCAATGGTTGTTGTGCGCGTTTCCGGTCTAGTCATGCTTGGGCCAGAGCGGTATACACGAGCGTCATTTCAAGAAAGGGGTGGTGAGTGGTTGGCTGTGCGGTGGACCGGATGCCGAAAGGCGGGTCAGTGGCCTGCAGGTTTGCTGCAGGCGACAAATTTCAAGTACATGTTAAAACACACTCATCAGGTTGAGTTATTTTGAAAATCCTGGTGCCCTTAGTTTTTTCAAAAAAAATCATAAAATTAGTAAATTTGGAAGAAACAGAACGAAATTAACTCAATTTATAAAAGGCACTATGCTGATGTCGAATCCGAAAAGAAAAATGAATTTTGATTTTTGGTTTCGCCTAAAATGGTACCGAGAAAACCCATTAGATGGGTGTTTTAATTCGAATTTAGCAACACTTTCTGTATTAATTTTTGTTGTATTACTATCTTTATTATAAATATTTCTCTGTTTGTTTCTCTATTGATCAAGGGTTATAATAAAAACTGCAAAAAATCCATATGCAATCACAGCTCCATCTATGGACCCCCATTAGGGTTAGGCATCGAAGACCGCACCGTTAATAACAAAATGACAAATGAAAAATAATCTGAAATCTAAGGAGTTTCTTTCATTAACTAAATATAGATAGACTATAAATGTGAATGTGTATGTATCAATAACAACTATTAAAATTAATTTATTATTGATACTATTATAAGTAATATAACCTACAATAGTCCAGTCAAAGAATCGCTAAAAGGGGGAAATCTAAATATCTAAATAAAGTAATTTGTCCAATAGTATATTTAGTTAAACGAATGTATGCTGAGCAAAATGCTGTATTTGAGGTGTTCTCCGGGTGTCAGTGGCGCCACTATCGCGAGTAACGCGTTTAATTCGATATCTCGAGAACGGTTCATTTTACACAAAAAACAAAAGAGACCTTTTTTTCTCTTACTAATTAGGTTTCTTAACTTTTTTGTTCGAAACTAGCATGAATACTTTTCGAGCATTATTTCCGAGTTATTTCGTTAGAAATGCACAACTTCCCTATTTTCGTCTTTTTCCCCCCTTTATCTCCCGAACCGTTCACTTTTTGTGAATTTTACCTGTGAATCATTTTATTATCTACATCTTTTGTCTGAATCTTTTTTCTCTACAAACAATACTTTGGTAGTTACTGCTTATTTTATCGACCGAACTCCATGTTATCGTCGTTACGCGTGTTCACGGACGCAGCATTGCATGGGTTAGGCTAACAAGGGAATAACTGATGTCATATTGCGTCGAATTATTATTAGATAAATTTACAGTGGTATGGAAATGATTGGCTGGATAAAAATTTGAAGCATGTCTGACATTACTAGCATTAAAACCAAATGCTAACCTCAAAATCCTCATAATCTACACTTTCATTGGTCTGCCTTGATTTTCGCTCTTCAAACAACTTACTTAACCGACGTATTTTCTCTAAACGTTTCTTTCTTTCCAATGAATACCTAATTTTCTTCTGTTGATTAATAGTTTGGTCGTTAAGTTTAATTTTGGGGATATCCTTTTCAGTTCTCTTACCTTCACCTGAAAGTAGAAATCCATGAACTCCTTTAACCCAGTATCTCGTTTATTATACCTTGTCTCAGAATAAGAAGGAGTAATTGGAATATCGCGCTAGAATGGTACATATTTTTAAGAGATTTGATCGGTTCTTGTTTTTCTTATGCTTATAACCAAGACAACCTCCTGTTCTCTTATATGTTTGCTGTGGTTTATTATATTTTACTGTGTTATTAAATAAAATCCGTAATTTTAAGTATAACACGAACATCAGGAAAACCAAACCGGTTGAAGTATGTATAAAATGTTAACAAAGTAAAGTACAAATTCCAAAAATGGGAATAATCAAAATTGTAATAAACACCTCCAAAACACTAAGAAAGTTTTCACTTCAATGACAATATATAATAATGGCTAGCAAAATCAACGGTACCTATCGCATAATTAAATAATATTCTCAACTGTTTATATATCTTATCAAATTGTTGTGTTCACTACATATTAAGCTATGTGTTCCGGGCTTTGGTGAGATATTTGAATCACTCCTTCTTATTCTAAGACAGGGAACCTTGTCTCAGAATAAGAAGGAGTGATTCAAATATCGCGCCAAAATGGTGTATATTTTTAAGGTATTTCATTGGTTCTTGCGTAGGCAAGTTTAACATGGGAAAATAAGATCTCCAAAACGCCATTTTATGTTTATAGCCAAGCCATAACCTAGTCTCTTACATTTTTACTTTGGTTTATAATACTTTATTGTGTTATTAAATTAAATTCGTACTTTTATGTACAATATGAACATGAGTGATCAGACGGATTAAGACCTGAGGAACAAGTGATCAGGCATTTGAAACTTTGAATTTGATGAATCTGTCAAAAATACTGTACGACAGTGCAAAAAACAAACGTCCAATACTTAATATCATTGCAAAAATAACTATAGATGAGTCCATACCAAAAATGAACTGAACAACTCACACAGATTCTTGAATTGACTCATTAATTTCAAGTAAATGTTAATTAAGTACTAATTATATTACCACATGTTCATAAACATGTTATATTTCAGATATGTCAAACGTAATAAAAAACCTGTACTAATATAACAAGCCTGTAGGATTAAAAAGCCATACTGATAAAGATAGGCAATTAAGAATACTTCATATACGATCTAAATTGTGGGAGAAGCACTATTGTATTGATTCATGAAATGAACGGTAACAAGTATTTGGAAAAATTGTGTCGACCATGTAATTTTTAATCTTTTTAACATGATGTGAACACTAAATTATTGTTAATTTCCAATATATGATATAAAAATATGTTATACTTTATAAGATAGTGTAAGTTATTCAATGAAAATGTTTCTATATATTTTCAAAATACAAAAATTTTAATAGGGAATAATAATTAGTAATGTGTAAGTATACCAGAAAGCAGCAATCAATCGACTTCCGTCATAAAGGAAAAATAATGACGTATGCATTGCCAATTTCATAACAACGAACATAATTACTTTATATATTACTAAATTTAGAATTTCATTGGTGTATAATATATTATATGTATATAATAATAATTACTGGATTATTTAAATTATTAATATTAATTAAAAATGATAATGTTGGCGTTATTTTTGCAAGTTTTACAAAAAATATTAACATCGGATGTTGGCTTACATGAAACATCGTTTACACGTCGCTAGTGATTTTGAATTTTGAATTTCTTGCTGTCATTTGACAGTATTGTTTGACAGTATTATAGGTTTTGGTTGCTGTTGTTTATGTTTATTATTTTATTGTAGTATTATCTTTCAAAGTTCTTTTTAGAACTAACGATGCTTAAGTCATTCAGTAGTCAGTCAAAGGAGCTCATTAGCTCTTTGATTACATACATACAAACGTAAATTGAATAACTATTACCGTTGACGAGTGTGCGAGAGGTATGTATACCTACATATTTGTTGTAATGACATCAAATAAATATTAATATTATAATTTTAGAGAATTGCACAAGCTTTAAGTATTTCCGTTGAATCTGTGAGTAGTATTTTTAAGACACGTAAACAAAATGATGCTCTCCAAAGTCCTAAAAAAAACGTTTCAGGAAACTGTATGTGATTACTCCTGCAATAAAAGCAACAATACGCGATACGATCTGTATAAAAACGCTAAGTTGCTTATACAACTCATTGAAAATAAAAAGAATATTATAATGTTAATGGTGATTTTTAGAACAATACTTTACATGAGCTCGTTATTATCACTGCTAGGGGAACATCATATCTTTGATGGCTCTGTTGATTCTTTTGGTGGAGTACTAGCAGATATTGGTTTCGAATATAAGAAAGACTGTCCATAGAGAAGATTAAGGAAAAAACACATGTTGTTCTTCCTCGAACCAATTTTCTATAAAAATATGAATAATTTACAATCTGAAAGTCCACTGGAATATGTCTATTTAGATGAGACTTGGATTTTTGAAAATGGCACTGTAACCAGATCAAGGCAGGATGATAGTCATAAGAGTGTTTGAAAGTTGACGGCTAGAGGTAATACTCTGCATTAAAATTGACACGTGTCGAGTAATACAAATTTTGCTTTGGTTTTAGGTTTATAGTCATTTATGCAGGTACATGTAATGGTTTTATTAACAGTGCCTCTTTAGTATTTTATTCAAATACTAGTAATCCTGATTACTATCGTGAAATAGATAGAAACAATTTCTGAAATTAGTTTGAAAATGAACTGCTGTGTACGCTAGATGTTATCATAGCATTTATATCATAAATGTCCTAATAATTCTTGAAACAAAGGTCAAATAAGAGAATGGTTAGGAGCCATAATATACCAGGCGCACACAGTTGTACAACTATGATTATATCACTACATATTCAACCCGATAGAGTATATTTGGGGAATATCCAAAATATACTATAATAAGCACATGGGAGAGCAGGGTTATGAGGAAAAATGCAGTTAAGATATTGAATCAGACCCAGAAATGAGGACACCTGAAATTTAGACGAATACTCTTAGATATACTAGCAGTGAAATCAGAAAATGATGGCACCGAGAATTGTTGCCTGGCAGAGAAGAAGTAATACCATTTATTATAAATGTTCAGAACCTAAAGACAGTAGAAATAGTGATAATAAACAAGAATGTCTGTAAAATCTACTATTCTTTACAATTAATTTGTAAAATTGAAAATTCATAACTTGAAATAAAAAAGACATAATGTCTTTTTTTTACAGAAATAATATATTTTAGGCATATGTAGTTATTATACAATAGCGAGTGAGTGTACTTTAGACTTTAATGATCTAATTATTGATGTTTAGAGTTAGTTTAGTGTTTATACATAACATGTAATTATTAATGATGTAGTATAATGTGATAAATTGTTTGTGCGATGGAAATAGCACGAACAACATATAAAATTAGTATTTATTTTTGTCCGGTATACTAAAAAAAGTTACATATTACCATTAGTTTTATTATTTTATGTGCTCTTCTTTGCTTATGTGACAGTGAGGCGCATATTTAATATGTCAGGTAAATATATAAGAATATGTAAATATTGAGTATATTTTCATTACAACTTCAAGAATTTTGGTTTCAAGTCAAATATGTATTAATTTATTTAATTGTTACTTATAATAAAATTTATAAGATAAAAATATGTAAGCAGAAAATGTACCAATATATGTTATAATAGATTCAATACATATACTGATTTAAATTTTGTACTTAATGTTATACCGATTATAAGAAAAAACACATAAAAATAAATATCTATATTTTGTTACTTGCCTGTAACATTTGGAACTTTCTTTTTGTGTATGTCCTAAGTTGAAGAGGGTTGTCATTAATAATTTATTACAAATTGGATAAGTGACGAGTTTTGTGTTAAGCTGTACCATACTTTGAAACAAATTAATTGTAAAGTACGACATTAATATAAATTGAAGTCAGGTTTAAAAAGATATTTTAAACAATGAAGAATTATTGAAAAAGTTTGCTTCCTTAAATATACATTTTATATAACCATTGCTTAAGTCTTCAGTATTAACAAATAATCACTAGAAGAAAAGTACGAAGAATTTGATTTTTTATTTTTACTATTTATTAAGTGGAATGGTGAATTCAAGATGTAGTTTTATTTCATTATACTCACAGAATACATTGTTTTACTTTATCAAAAAGTATTTAATTTACATTCAGAAAATTTGGTAAATTTTGATGCAAATATAACCTCAAAGTAAACTTCAGAAATCGTTAATTTTATTCGTCGATCAGAATACTAACATTGACGTACTACAACTGTTACATCATGGATTTTGATGACGAAGGTCGATTGTTTCGTGCTTTCTACCATATATGTAATTATCTTTGCAGGTTGTGTAAACAACATCAGCCGATGTAAACTTTTCTATTTATTACTGTTGTATGTAAAATTCACATTTCCAAGAGTAGTTGCCTGAATCTACCTCCTCAAGGTTTGTAGCAGTAATACAAATGATTTATTTGTTCTTCATTGATATTTAAAATAGAAACTAAAAAGCAAAACTTTTTCTGCAAGTTCTTAAGGACGTCTTGATAAAAGATGAAAGGTTTGATTCATTATGGCTCTCTGGGACAAATATTTAATAATAAATAGACTCGATTCACAACTTTCATGTTGGTATAGGACATTCACTAAAATGTGTAGTAATTATATCTATTATATTCTATTTCTTTCATTTGGAAATTGGACCATCTCCATAGATTATTCTAATGATTTCTTTTTTTTGAAAAATTAGATGAGATAAAAGATTTATATTCATCAAATTATAGATGTACCTGTGTACGTACTTGTGTTTATAACATTACTCTCCTGTTTCCAATTACCTTGCACTCGTATTGCTGCTTCAATTGGTAGAATGAAAAGGGTCACATCTATCTATTTTAACTAAAGTAGTAAATGAAACACAAAACAGCTATATCCTGAGTTAGAAATAATACAGTTCTTCTAACCTCAATTGTCATGATGTCATATCAAATTGTCTACTAAATTTTAAGCTATGTGTTCCATGTTTTGGCGGGATATTTGAATCACTCCTTCTTATTCTGAGACAGGGTATAGCTTAAATCAAATAGAACGTATACAAAACAACAAAGATCTGAAAATGTACATATTATATAAATACTCTGTAATTGATTTAGATATAGCAATTTAAATATTATCAATTCATTAAGTTGTCACTTGTTCTAAGCATATGTTCATGTTCACATGCAACTGCAACTACAACATTGCTAATATGATAAACTGCATTAACAACCTGTAATTTCGATATCATAGTCTGTTAAAGTTTAAGTGAATAATTTTTAAAATAACTACTTAAATTATCATGATTTCTACATACCTTGTCTCGGTGTTTTTCGTTTGCTGCTAGAAAACAAGTTCGTTGGGGGTAATTTACGCTTAGCTGCACTTGATAATTCAGGAGTTCCCACGGGTGTTCTCAAATTCCTCCTAGATCCAGATGGCGTACAAGCTGACCCAAATGGAAGATTTCTCTTGCTGCCGGACAATGCAGGTCTTAATAGTCCTGACGTAGACGGAATAGGAGATTTAGCTCGCTGCATCTTTTTGGCACTCAGTTGCTGCTTTTTATTCTATAATAAAAACCAGATCAAAAAAAAAATAAACTGAGAAGAACAATGTTTTAAATAATAAATACGAAGATCAATAAAACAAGTTATTATCTTTGAATGTTAGTGAAAACAGAATAAACTTTTGCTATTTTTGACGGAGTAGGAAATTTTTGCTCCCTGCAGTTTTTGGCACTTACTGTTATTGCTTTTTATTCTAAAATGAAAACCGAATAATGAAAAATAAACTCACAAAAACAATATTTTAAAGGCTGTGGCTAAATGTCTGCCGGCGGTCTTGCCTGTATAAACTTAAAGTGCCGCCGGAATGTATGATTGTATACATTGAGGAAAAATACTATGGAGACGCTGTAAAGCATCTTTGCTGTATTCTCAAAACGGGAGCATTGGGCGGGGCAAAGTGTGGCACAAATATGGCTGTCTCGCCTAGTAAAATATATCTATCGCCGGCACATTAAACACTTTTCGGGGGAGTTTTTAATATTGGCGTTCGTGTCGTAATTGACTCACAATTTTTGGGATTTATATTCTACATAATTGCATCTTTCCATTTATCATACTCTGTCCCCTTATTTCAAATACACCCTGTATATATAATCTGTCATCCCACATCTGTCATGTTTACACTAACCTACGAAATGTTATTTCAGACGAATTCTTTTCAACGCCGTCTCTGCTGTTGCAGCTATGTAGAGCACAATATAATGTCTTTTAATATTTAACATATTATATAACTCTAATATGTTTGACATAAGTGTGTTATCAATTTGGCTATACCCGGTTTGATGACGTGACGTCGTCTCCCTACCTATTCTTTCTCAATGCTTAAGACAGACGTTTTACATTCCATGGCAAACCTTTATCAATATAATTTTTATCTCGCGGTACTTATAGTTTCTAGCTGAAAATTCTGTTTGATAGTAGCTAATTCCGTATTTCTGTTTGTTTTAGGAAACATGTTCGAATCTGTACGGGTCATGTTTGGATATAAATTTCAATCCTATCGCTTGTACTTCAATGTTCATTTGTGCATTCACATTTTTGTGTCCTTTGGGTTTTAGACAGATTAATCAAAAATGTGTAATGAGAAGTCAACAACCATGCCAAAGTCTACAGCACATCAGCTATAATTTAGAATATATTGAAGGTCTTTTCGATGAAAAGGACGATTTACCACACCACAATTTTCGTGATACGATACCAGTATCGGGAGCAACAACAACGTCTCCAATACGAACACATGCAAATATTTTTTAAAAGATTTCTTGCTTATTCGAAGTAACGTTGACAATATAATTGAACGTGCGCTTATATTAACAACAAAAAACGTCCGTGCTGAGGACATTCGTTGTTATGCCAGAGCACATTCGAAAAATTGATATGTTTGAAATCACAGTTCATTCAAATAGTAATAATTTGACTTATTATAAATTGGATATAGATTACAAGCCTCATACGTATTTTTGTTATATCAGCGCGCCTTCCATATACATTCCTACCAAAACAGAAGAGATGATCGCTTACAGAGATCCCTCACTTAAGGCTCCGGGCTACCCAAATTATAGGTATATGCTATTACATGTAAGCGTTTTTTTCTTCTTTTTACTTGCTTATTTGGTAACATGAAGCAATGCACTATTTTTTCTTATATACGTACGAATGAATGCAAGGTATCTATGACGCCCTTTTTTCAAAATAGTCTTTAAATGTGTTTAAAAAAAAATAAAACGTCGAACCATTTTTTTCTTACGGGTACAAATGTGTAAATATTCGGGGATAAATGAATTTTTATTCTCTTGGATATTGTAGTAGATATATAATCAGGGCGCTTTTACGAAAAGTGTTCCAAGTGTCTAAAAAAAAATGAGGTGCGTCATAAAAACACTGTTTGTACTCAGAGTGTGAATATTGCTTACCGCAATTTATTTACCAATTTTTTTGTTAGAAATATACATACACTTATATACGTATATAATATGAAAATAAAAATAAGAACTTATTTTTGCCGCCCTACCCGTATTGAAAATGTTCATAAATTAAAACATTTTTTGCTTTTCCTGGAAAATAGCGACCATAAAAACCATAAATAAAACTACGTTTTCTTGAGTGTTTTGACATTTATTATCATGTGTCTTTTTCGAGTGTGTGAAGTTAGCCCCCTTTTTTCGAATATGTTGTTCCAGGTTATTCTAGGTTTGTTCTAAAGTATTTAAAAAAAATGTCAAATTTGGCCGAGATAATTGAAAAAACCGACTTTATCACCCAGCCCTTCTTTTTTCGAAAATTGAAATTTTGAAGGTTTTTCCAGGTTGTTCTAAACATTGTTCCAAAGAATCTCGGGGAAAAAATCAAAACTGTCCGAGATAATCGGAAAAAACGAGATTTTCTTGAAAATTGTAATTCTGACGATTTTTCTAGGTTGCTCCAGGTTTCTTCTAAATTATTCCAAAGTATTTCATAGAAAAAATCAAAAACAAACGAGAAACTGGGGGAAAATGAAAGCCAAAAGTATGAAGACCCAGTTTTTGCAAAAACTAAAATTTTGACGGTTGTTCTAGGTTTGTTCTAAACATTGTTCGAATACGTCAAAACCATATCCCTTATACAGGGTGTCTCTAAAAGGTCTTTAAACAACTCTACCACGTATTTTTCGGACCAAAATAAACCGATTTAGCAAAACTTGGCTTAGTGAAAGTTGCTTAGTTTGTGCGCAATACGGTCCTGAAGTTGCAGTTGGAAAATTGTTTTTTTGTTATAAATTTGAAACGGCTGGAGCGATTGCGCTAAATTTTGTCACGTCAAAAGACATGTACATAGTTTAAAGAGACGTCTAAACGGCCTAAGACACGTGTACACGGCTTAAAGATACATGTACATGGAGCACACAGTATGCGCTGCCGTCCTCTAGTTAATGTTCTCAAATCTTAAAATGCGATTTTTGAGAAAACGATGCAATTTTTCGAGTCTTACCAAGAGTACCTTTTTTCTTGTACTTAAGACACTTAATCTAAATTTTATAGACAAACTCTTTTTATCCATTGGCGTAGAAAATGGAAATGTTTTAATATTTATAAACGCAGGTTCTCCGCCTATGGATTGATTACTATCACAATTTTGATACAGAATTTCTTGACTCATAAAACTGTGTAAACATGACAAAATTTAGCGCAATCGCTCCAGCCGTTTCAAATTTATAACAAAAAAACAATTTTCCAACTGCAACTTCAGGACCGTATTGCGCACAAACTAAGCAACTTTGACTAAGCCAAGTTTTGCTAAATCGGTTTATTTTGGTCCGAAAAATACGTGGTAGAGTTGTTTAAAGACCTTTTAGAGACACCTTGTATATCAAAAAATATTGCAAAAAAGCAAATCCAAAAGTGTGAAGTTATCCCCCCCTTTTTTCGAAAATCTAAATTCTGACAGTTGTGCTAGATTTGTTTTAAATTGTTCCAAGCAGTTTTTAAATTTTTAATTGTGTTTCCGTAGGCCTCTCCATTTATGGTAGACCCTCTCGGCATATATTCAATAAGCAAAACTCCTTCAGCATCCCAGAAAACAGTTGCCATCAGTTTTTTTCCAGAAAATTGTGTCTTGGCCTTTTTTGGTGGTGGAGAGCCCTTATGAACCCACTGCGTGGATTCTTGTTTAGTAGGAGGGTCCCAGTAATATACCCAAGTCTCATCCCCGATAATAATTCGAGATAAAAATGTTTTGTCCCTCTCGAACTTGACCAAATTTTCATTAGAAACTTCTTTTCTGCACAGTTTTTGTTCAGGTGTAAGCAATCTGGGTATCCACCGTGCAGACACCTTCTTCATGCCCAAATCGTCATGCAAAATTTTGAGAACACTTGTGTCGGATATACAGACTTCATTGGCAATGACAGAGATCTTTACACGCCGATCTTTCAGTACCAAATTTTCGACTTTTCGCACAATGTTTTCAGTTAGAGCTTCAACGGGTCGTCCGGACTTTGGGTCCTCATTGATTGACTCTCGGCCCCATCGAAAGAGTTTAGACCAATATTTTACTTGGAAATAAGATGGTGTATCTTTCCCAAATACAGCAACCATTCCTTCATGAATTGCTTTTGGACCATTGCCTTCAGGAACTTTATTACGCTGCGATGTTCAACTTTAGTTTCACTCATTTTATCGAGGAATGGACCGTCTCAAATCTCTATACACAGCATAAACTAAACACAACTTGGCACATGTACTTCTAACAGTGACGGCAATTTTGCAATAATTTGTTTGACATAGTCACTCTTTTGTTTCATGGCTAGGTAGATAACATAAAAATACGCCCTCGTATCTATTTATGTCTAAGGTATTTACAGGCAGGAAACCCATGAACAAAAGACTACAACTAGGGACGCTTATGTAAGCTATATGTACAGTTTAGTTTTTAGTAAATTGATAATTGATTGCTTTAAAGTAAAAAAAAAAAAAAACAGGAAAACAATATTTTGTCAAATAGGTAGGTAGATACCTAGAATAAGTTAGAAAACTAAAAATTAATTTTCTGTTGCCCTCATTTATATATGTAGGAAATAATTTTCTACTACTAGCACTGTCGCTTTAATTTTTCACTAAAACTGACATGTTAAATTATTAATCTTATATATTTCGACATGTTTCACCAAGAGATTTCCATCACTTCATTTAATTATTTATTAATCTTATATTTATGTACTTTGTAAATTAATAATATTTGTGTATTCCCTTGATTCATTTATAATAGGTACTAAATTAATATAAAATTAATTTTCTTTTACTTACTTCATATTTTAATGTGGTTATACCTGTTACACATTGTTTAAAATATTACATAATAAATAATAATATAAATTAGTTATTTAGAACACCATATTAAAATAAAATGTCATACGAAAGAACTATCAAGAAATCGAAAATCAATAATAAGAAAATAACTTGGTATGTCTGACCCAAAAATAAAAACCACCCGTTATCAGTGTGGTAAACAAGATCAGTAAAAAGCATTGGAAATTATCAATTATATGTCTTGAATTTTTAGAAAGTATGGTTTTGATCTTTAATAACAGAACAGTGAATAAGTGAGAAAACAATATAGAAATCTTCTATTAGACGTTAAATTAATACAAAATTATAGTTTGTTGTAGTTATACCTATTATACCTCCTTTAAAATATTATATAATATTAATATAAAATATAATTAGTTGTTTGAAAGAATAGCTACTTTTAATTGTTGGTATCTATTACTAAAAAAAATACGGCAATATTGAACAAATAAAAAACTGAACACGGGTATATTTCAGATATGTATATGTAAGAAAACGCAAAAATTGTGTAGCCAACTTTTTATTCAATAAGAGAATATTCATTCCGAAACATATGTGTATTTCGCCACACAAACACCCCGGGGCCCCCCACTTGTCTGTCTTTCTAACAGTCCCATACATATAAATATGATGTTTATCAGATATTCTCTGAAAATTATTCTGTTGCAGTCTCCTAATAGAAGTACTTGAAGAGGGGAAGTTACGGGGGACATTTTCATACTTTTAATTCAGTATATGCTATGCAACCCGTATTACTTAACATCGCAATATTGAAATCAGTAGTACGGAGCCTTAATAAGTTTATTTTAAAATTATCCCGTAAAGTTGGTGCAACACCCTCGTCATCATTATTGTACTCTTACTTGGTTCGTGTATTTGAGAAGTTAAGTTTTAACGAATGCAGACGGTTTCATGAAACGTGCAATACAACCTATTTTTTCAAACAAGGTGGTAGCGACGGAAAAATTAATTTGGTTATTGAAACAATAAATCAGACCTTGAACAATTCCTCAATAATAAGTTAGCTAGTGTAGCTATCTACAATGGACAACGATCGCTTTAAGTCGATCGCACACGTGTCCCAACCCCAGGAGAGAGTCTCCTTAAAAATAATTTTTGTCCAAAGTGGTAACTCAATATGGCCGCCGCAATGCATAGGCGTGCATAAATATTTTGTATAGGGTATATGTACACTTCGTATGTTCCCGAAAATCATTTAAAATAGGTTCTTAGTCCAATAATAATTAAAGAAATATCGTGAGAGCATTATTTTTTCAATCCTTTTATTCTTTTTAATATAGTAACATTTATTCTAACTGTATTAAAGAAAACAAAAAAAACCTGCTTAGAATATGTATGTTACGCCACTGAACACATAATCAAACATGTCAGATATATGACAAGTTATTCAAAATACTCATTTTATAAATTATGATTGGTCAATATTGCCATAATTGACCTGCCTTAAAGTGGTAACTTCCGTCTAAATAATACCTATTCCCCCACCAGTTCATTATCTCTCCTATTCTATTCTTTCCTCGTAGCTATGTCATGTTGTATTTCTCAAATATGACTTTTGCATGAGGAAATCGAAACAATTACGTGCTCAACGAATGTTACCGTTCGGAAACGTTATGCATTGACCAAACATTTTCGCAAAATAAAAAATTATATTGATACATGAAATTCTTCCAGATAATGGATCCTAAAACATTTTACGGGCGAAAAAATGTTACGCAAAACTGTGCCATTCGTGATATCCCCTCTGATAGTGAGGACAGTGAATTGTCAGATGACGATGACGCCCCTAATGAAGAGTTATTGGTGCAAGCAGGAGTTTCTTCAAACAACATTGAAGAGAGTGATGACGAGTGTTCAGATGAAGATGACATTCCTCTTATACAACTCCACAATCAAGCCCCGAATCCAGCAAACCAAAAATCCAGAGGGAAAGTAACTAAAACACCAAAATTGAAGAAGACTTTTTCACCGAAGTTGTTCGCCAATCTTGTTTATATAGCGTCCAAACACGACCTAACAGACCGTTGTGCACTAGTGTTGAGGAAATACAACGGTTTGTGAGTATGATAATTTGGATGTCGATTATCAAACTACCTAATACCAGAAGTTATTGCTCTACTCAAACCAGAATTTCACAAGTTGCCAATGTTATGCCAGTAAATAGATTCGAGGTAATCAAAAGTTTATTGCATTTTTCAGACAATAGTCAGAGTATAAGCAGTTTAGACAAAATTATGCCAGTTCAAGAAACAATCAGAAAAGCCTGTTTGACCATTCCTCTTGAACAGCATCTGTCTTGCGATGAACAGATCGTCCCGTTTAAAGGAAGGATTAGTATAAAAACGTACAACCCTAAGAAACTCCATAAATGGGGTTACAAGATATTGGTTCTTAGTGGGGTATCCGGTTTCTCTTGCAATTTTGAATTGTTTGCGGGAAAGCGAGGCTATACAATTGTACTTCGATTGAGCAGACCTATTCCACATGACAAACACGACAAAATTTTCTACGATAATTATTTTTCTTCGTTGCCGCTAATATCGTACTTAGCGAAACGGAAAATTCATTCTGTGGCCACAGTCCGCCAAAATCGATTGGCTGATTATCAAGAACAGACAGAAAAACAAATGAAGCAAAACGGAAAAGGTACCATAAATGAAAGCACAACAAAGTTTGATGGGATCGATATACATGGTGTGCAATGGTATGACAACAAAATTGTCACTCTAATTTCCGAGTATTGTGGAAGCCGACCAAGCACCAAAGTAAAATGATTTTTCAAATCTGAAAACTGCAAAAAAGAAGTAGATTGCTCAAATATAATCACAGAATACAACCGCCATATGGGGGGCGTTGATTTGCAGGATTCGCTAATAGGACTTGATAAAGCTAAAAAGTCGGAAATGGTATCACCGAATATTTTATCATATGATAAATGTTGTGGTGGTAGATTCTTGGCTATTGTATAGACCAGGGGTCGGCAACCTTTTTTGGCCGCGGGTCAAAATCAACCAAAATGCGAGTATTAAAGAGACATTTGGGTCAGAGATATTTTCGTATTAAAACAGCATTTTAGTAAATATAAAATATATATTATTAAGAAAATAATTACAAACATAGTTGAATAAATTTTATTTATAAACTTTCTCTACGATATCAATGGCTCCCGTGATGTTGAACTTGTGACGTCAATTTAGTTAAGTCTGGTTTATAGTTAGTCGTTTTAAGTCGAACACAAGCATCTGAATTATCAATAGTTAACCTGCTCCTGTTTTTGCTTAAAATAAATTTCATTTGTGAAAATATTTGCTCACATTTATAAGTGGACCCGAATGTGGACAAAATGGCAAAGCCAATTTTTTTTAATGATGAAAACCTCGCAGGAAGTGATGCCCAACATGTTGATATCATGAGAAAATGATTATCTTCTGTATTTTCCAAATCGTTCCGCAATTTCTTGAATTTATCCGTCCATAATGTTGAACTTTTAAAATCAATCATTTCTAAACTAAAATTTTCAATTCTTAGATATTCAAAATACTGCAAATTTATAATATTTTCTTCTATTTCATCGGGCTTTATAAATGTAAACATTTCTCCATGTTTCTTAAGACTTTAAAACCGACTTTCATATTCACTTTTAGTGACCGACATCCAACTTTCGAACATTGCGTTCATCGATATTTTCTTTATCATGTTCCCTCTTTAACAAGGGAAAGAAATGGAATTTTTTAGTTTTTATGTCAATTTCAAATAATATCAATTTTGAAGTAAAGCTCTTCCATTCCTCATACATTTTCAAAATTGTGTGGTTATTTCCTTGGAGTCGTACGTTGAAATCATTATAATGGTTCATTATGTCTGTTAAGAACAAATGTCTTAAAAGCCATTGTTTATCATTGAGTTCGAGATCATTTTCACCGATTTCGTGAAGAAATATTTGTATATCATCAAAACACTCTACAAATCTATTAAGAACTTTGCCCCGACTTAACCATCGTATTTCAGAATGTAATAACAAATCTCCATATTTCGATTCAATTTCCTCCAAAAAAGCTTTAAAGCGCCTGTGTATTAATGCTGATCGCGCTATTATCATGTTTACGATCTTAACACTTTTTCAATTACATCCTTAAGTTGTTGTGTAGTTGCCTTTGCAAATAAATTTTCTTCATGTATGATACAATGAAACGATAAAAGTGAACGGCCAAGTTCATTTTCCATTAGTTTTACAAATCCAACAGTTTTCCCCCTCATACTTGGAGCACCGTCAGTTGTTATGGAAAACAATTTACTTTTTAAATCCAATACTTGCCCATTTTTGACATTTGTAAACTCTTGTACTTGACGAAAAATATCAGTGCCTTTGGTGGTGTCATTCATTGAAGCAAGAACGCATAGTTCTTCATTGACATTCGAGCTATTTATTGATGCAAATCTAATAATTATTACAAGCCTACCAATACTATTTATGTCGGTACTTTCGTCAACTGCAATGCTAATTATGTCACAAGATAACAAATCATTTTTGACCTGTTCATCAATATTCTTGGCCATATCTTCAACGCGACGCTGGACTGTTCTAGCTGACAATGGCATTTCTTTGATTCTCTCAATTATTTGTTTTTTATTTGCCAAGTCATTAAATAAGTGTTCGGAACAATTTATGAATGCGTTTTTTAAAAACTCGCCGTCTGTAAATGGTTTTGCGTTGGTACCAATGCTAAGAGCTGCAACAAAGCTGGCAGACGTAGCGTGATTGTTGCTGGTAACAAAACTGTTTAAGAATTTATTTTGTTTTCCAAAATTTAATACACGTTTAGCAATGTGTTCAGATTTATCTTCATTTGCCATTTCACTCACATCTTTATGTTTTGAAGAAAAGTGTCGCTCAATATTATAAGTCCTGGCGGTAATTATATCTGTACATAAAGTACACATCAATTTGTCACCATTTTCGATACACCCATACTTTTCTGTCCACACATCTTGAAATAATCTCTTTTTTGCTTTTTGTTTGTTCATGGTAATTTTTTTAAATAATGATATTTATTTCACTAGGTCAATATTATTGTGCTACTGTACTACACGTGCTATAACTGACATACAACTGAGATAACGACGCGCGCATCCAAGAATGGTACAATTTGTTCGGACAATGTCGCTGCATTCCGCATACTATCGGCCGATTCCATATCCAGTCAGGCGGGGTGGGGCCTTAACTGATATTTTTATATGTTATACTGGATTCAAATTTGGTACGTTCATAACTTTGCGACAAGAAGAAGAAATTTTTTGGGAAAAAGAAAAAATTTTTTGTATATCTTATACTTTATTTTCGTAACTAAAGTGGGACACTTGAAATTACCAAATGGGTCACTCGGTGACCCACGGCTCATAGGTTGCCGACCCCTGGTATAGACGAATAAAAAGGCAACAAGGATCCACGGACAAAATAATGCCGCTTCTCGGATTCAAAACTCTCTTGGCAGAACAGCTTTACTCTACAGGAATTCGAGCATCTAACAAAAGAGCAAGGCCAAGCGGGTCAAACAATGGAACACCAACCGAGACGAAACAATTTTGTTCAGAGTGGCCATATTAGCCATTGGCCAGAATGGACAATTGAACGCGAAAGATGCAAGCTGCAAGGGGCTTTCTCGCGTGAAATGTCAAAAATGCCAAGTTCACTTTTGTTGCAATTCCAAAAACAATTGTTTCTTACAAATTCATCAATAAAATTACTACATTTTCTGAACTTTAGTATATTTTTTAATCTTTTGTTTTGTTGTATGGGTTCATAATGTTACCATTTGGTAACCAAAAATAAAATTTTGAAACTCTTCAATTTTGCCGACCATAATTATTCCAAACGCAATGTAAGTTATTTCAAAGGTCATTATCTGTTTGTTCAAATTTTTTAGAAACATAATTACAAATTTCGATAATTCATGTATTAGAGGGTTAAGTTAAAATAAGGTGTGTAATAATTAGTAGGCAATGCATCTATTAAATTACGCAAATAAACACTGACAAAAAATCTATTATAAATTTTGTGTGTAACTAAAAAATATGTTCATTTATATTTTAATTACTCAATATATTTTTGATAATCAAATTAAGTGTTGCTATAATTAATAGGAAATATATGTATTATAATCTATTTGTATAATAATTTTTATGTAATGTGTAGAAAGAAAACAATCAATATTTAGTAAGTTATAAGTAGTAGTTATTGTTTATGAAGTAATAAAACGAGTACTTCTTAATACAAAATTAAGTAACACAAAATGAGTAAGTCACATATAATTATATTGTAAAATGTATGTTTTTAAAAGTGTTTCATTCCTTTTTAAAAGCACGAATAAATAACTGTTGAGTTGTTAAAAGCACTGTAGGCTCTACATCACTTAAAAAACGAAAAAAAGACAAAATGCTCTATTTTAATTATTTTTTAATATAATTACAAACTTGAACTATCAGTCACTTGAAGCAATTTTGGTTATTTCGTTCGTGTAGTATCAATTTATTCAAGTACCTTAACATTTGCGATTTTTTGCGTGGAAATTGACCATTTTGTGGTACTTATACGCTGATTAGGTTAAAAAAGACACGTTAAATCTTTCCTATCACATCTTGTATAATCTGACATTTTGTTGAAAAGTGTTTGAAGAAAATTATAGCAATTCAAAACTTACATTCTCATATTCTAGCATTGTCTCTTCAATCATGTCCGGGATACTTCGTCCCCAAGACAAGAAAGGTCGCTGATTTTCTTCTTCAAATTGAGCTGCCAATTGCAGAAGTTCGTACTCCAAATCAGTAATTTTTTTTGTAAGAGCGTTTCCTTCTCTCTCTTCTTTAAGAAGAGTGCCACCCCTGTTCCGGAAACGATTCGGATCGTTTGCTTTCTCTTCTAGTTCCAGTTTTCTCTTCCAGTATTCCTCACGTTTCTCCAGTTTTAACAAAGTTTTCCTGGAAAAAATGTTGGTTTTTCTTTTATTAGAGTAAATTATTGAACATTTGTTACAAATCACAAATATTATGATACAATGATTAGCATTAAATCCACAAACATTCAACTATATGAAAATCAGGTTTTTATTAAATCTACTTCTGCAATTTGAGGGTATTCAATATTTATAAATTCTTTTTGCTGTATTACTGTTAAACTTATAAGTTAACTTAAAGTAAATTAATTTCTTCAGTAAAATGAGTACACTTACTTGTTATCTTCATAGTATTTCTTCATTTTTTCAATTTCAATGTCATGAAAAGTAAGTAAATCTTCAGTATATAAATTGTCATGGAAAAATTCAAACTTAATTCTTTCTGACGCTGTGTAATGACATTTATCCCACAACAATACCAATTCGGACCGCATTTTTTTGATAAACTTCTACAAATAAATACACCACAAATCACAATGTCGGCTAAAGTACAAGTGCTATATTATTTCCTCACCTCTATATTAGCCTTTTTCAAGCTTTCACAACGTTTCACCTCATTTTGTAAAGCCATTAGTGTGTCCAAAGAATTTCCTGTATATTTTTGCATAAAATGATTAGAAGCTTTGATGTCCTCGGATATTATTTCCCAAAGACAAGTAACCTTTTCTCGCAAACTAGAAATCTCATTTTCAGTTTGAGATTTTTGTCTTTTTAAGGATTCATAATATTCATCAAGCCACTGCATGTTATGATCTGTCACGGAAAATAAGGAATCGTCAGGTGAACATACATTTTTTTCAATCTCCAGGCTGGGTTGAATACCAAGTTCATTAATTATATCAAGTATTTTACATTTTATTTCTAAATACTTGGATTCACGTTTAAATTTTTCATTTTCCAATTTTTCAACATGGTTTGCAATATTATCAATTTCTTCCATAGTTGGTAAAATGTCTGAATTGGATATTGAAATTGGCTGACAACCTAAAGATTGACAAACTTCTGCCTGTCGCTTTTTTAAGCTTGCAAGTTCATTCAGTCTTTCTTTAACTTTAGTTTCGTACCTAGTTTAGAAACAGGAATTACATTAATTTTCAGGAAATAAAAGCTAACATCAACTTAAATTAAGACATATTATTTGTTATGACTGAAAATAGTTTAATCAATATACATACTCAGCTATTCGATTCTTTAGTCGTTTCTTTTCTTCACACAAACTTAAGTTTTCCGCTCCGTGACATGGCATTTTAATACGTAGTCTTTTACACAGCAACTCCAGTTGTTGAAGAAGTTCTTCAATACTATCCACTAAGTTATTTTGGAACACTTTTACATCTCCCAACATTTGAGTGTAGCTGTCATCAATACTCTCTTTTAGAAATGTAATCCATTCTAACTTCACCTGTTCATCTACCCCCATGTGTTTCATTAGACAATCTAGTTCTTTGATATTCCTAACTGTAGCAGCATTAACATATGCTATAAACTCAGTCTGCCAGGACTCCATAATACTATGTTAAAGAAAAAATACAGGAGTGTATATAGGGTTTAAAAATAAAGTAATGATAATAAAAAAACTTTACATTTATACATTGGTATACGATTTTTTTAGTTTCAGGCAATTTTCAGAGAAAATGCTTTTCTAGAAAGTGTGAATTGAACTCATTGCTGTAAATGAATTTATTACAAATTTAATTGGTCATTTGATAGCCACAACATTCTTTCTCAGTAATTTCCATTCAAATTTATTAAATGACCTTCATACAACTCATTCTAAAAAAGCCTAGTTTTTCCTATTGCAAAACTTATTCAAGTAATTTTTTGTACTTATGTTCATAATAATAATTAACGTATTTTCTTAAATATACAAATTTACCTTTTAAAGCAAAATTAAAACACGGTTTTAGAATAATTTCCTTTAACACATCTTACCGTTTAAAGACAAAAAAAGATTTTTTTACTCAAAAAATTATTCAAGAAAGAAAAACCTCTTGTGTACTTACGATAACAATTCAATTAAAAAAATTCTTTTTAAAAGTACAATAAAATGGTGTGTATACAAATGACAAACGATTAAAACTTATTCTTTTCTGTATTTCTGAATTAAAATTGGACACACAACACAACTGAAAGGAACAAAATTTCAACTGTCGTGATACAGAAGCAGATGCTGTCGTGTGACGGTTCTTCCATTAATTTTCAATTTGAAAATGCTTATGTGATTGGCTGCACTCCTACCACGCCAGGGGATGACGGAATCACAAGCCCAATTTAATAGGCTAAACAATAAATATCAACTAAAGAACTATTGAACCGCAAAAAGATACATTTTATAAAATATTGCCCCAGTTATATAATTTGAATTTCAATGTACTTAATAGATTACATGAAAATATCAATTGATACCACTAAATTTATACGATTTATACATTTCAAATGATTTTATTATGTACATGTGTAAACCGACCTTAAGTTATAAACAAGAGGGTTATCAACATTTTAACTTAAATATTTCATAAATAGTATTAAATTAAAATATTTAAGACATAAGGTACATATTAAATATTATTTTTATTCATTTATAGGTATCTGTTGCTATTTTTATTACTTTGTTTTTAGCTAAAATTTCAGAATTCTCTACTTATCTTTGAATCATTCAAAAAATATTAAATTTCATTTTATTTTAAATAATAGTATATATAAAGCAAGTTTAAGATATTGGAAATGTGAGTGTTTTCTTTTAAATAATTATTTACCATAAATAAGTTATGGTTACATTCTTGATCAGAATGCGATCTTTTTTGTGATATCTTAAAATTAATCTCTTTTTTGAAGGATTTGATAGTTCCACAGAGGAAGGTAACTCAAAGCTCGCCAGTCGTCAGTTCCCACTTTCACGGTCAGACACGCTATTGTATATACATACATAATTTCTTATAATGAAAATTAATTTTGGTAGCTGTGCACCAGTAATTCAGAGAGAAGAAAATAGTCAGTCACTCATTCAGATTTTATCTTATATGTCTGATTGAAATTGAAGGTAATTTGTTGAAACTAGGAAAGATGGAGATCGTTGGAAGAACATTAAAATAGTAAGTATATATAGCACATCTGTGTCCTGCGAGTCCCATATTTAAGTTCTTGTAATATTTGTCTGATTATGTGAACAGTGACTTCTTGGAGTTTTTGAAATATGTATTTTCAAGCATTTTAGTAAGTCAGTATCTTCCATGAGACAAGAATTGAGCAAATATTTAAAGAATTTTGAAGATGATCTGTCTCAATTTATAACAAACTACGGTCAACCACACAGTAAGAGTGAAATAATTATGGAATCTTTTTTGGATTTTACAATTATCTGTGCAGAAGTTGATATTGAATTTGTCAATGAATTCACCAAGACAATATGGTGAAATTTCTAATATGAATCTAATATGACAAAATTAATACAAAAACAAATTTTTTGATTGTTCCTATTAATAAATACAAAAGTATCATGTAAAATGCAAAAACCATTATAATACGTACACAAATTAATATAAAATTAATAGTTACCTAAAAATATGTAAAATATATATGATATGTAACAAACTCATAAAAAAAATGGGAATAGTTTGCTGAAAGAGGAATCTGCAGAGAATATTGAATGTCTTGATAAAATACTTTAAGCATGTGCATATACTTATACAGTGTGTAAATAAAGTAAGAAATAATATTCATATTTTGTTTATTATCGCTGTTTGAGAGAAAAGCTCGGACAGGTCAATTTTATTTTCTTCCTCGGGATTTTATGGATGTCAATTTTTTTCTTTGGTTTACTACTCTGGGACCTATGACGCCATCGACTTCTTTTTCAAATGGAACACCTTATTTTTTTGCTAGAAATAAAAAGTATATTTTTTTCTGAATTCAGCAATACCGCATATGTGGTATTTAAAATTAGTAGTTTTAGAGATACGGAGGATCATAGGTATCAAAATGACAACATTAATTAAACTTGAAAATCAAAAGAGCAAATAGTAATAATTTATTCTTGGGAAGATTACAAATTTTTACATTAATAAATCTTCAAGTTGCCACCCATTTGTTTCTTGGCAATGATAAAGTCGGAGTTGAAATTCTTCCAAAACATTATCTCATTTTTTTGGTCGATATTTCTGCACTCTGACATGTCAATTGTCATTATTAGCACGCTTAATACTCTAAAACAATTAATTTTAAATACCACTTATGGGGTATTGCTGAATTCAGAAATAAGTATACTTTTTATTTCTAGCAAAAAAATAAGGGGTTCCATTTGAAAAAGGAGTCGATGGCGTCATAGGTCGCAGAGTAGTAAACCAAAGGAAAAAATTTATATCCATAAAATCCGGAGGAACAAAATAAAATTGACCTGTCCGAGCTTTTCTCCCAAACAGCTATAATAACCAAATTATGAATATTATTCCTTACTTTATTTACACACTGTATACTGGAGACGCGTTAAGTTCAGTTCCACGTCATCGATGACGTTTACATGTTGTCATAACTGTATTAGAGAAACTAAAAAAGTTACTGTGTTAAATTATACTTGAGGGCATTTATTTCATTAGCTTAAATAGATTTATAAATTGATCGTAATATACGCAATTCATGGCAAATAAACACATAATTTTCGTTTCAATATTAAATTTCTTTATTACATATTTTTAATAGACTAATAGTTCAATTCGGTGTTGACAGATAAATCAAATCTGTCAAAAAGACGTGCGTTGTGTATATTCTTCCTGTCAAATTTTTCATGTTATATAAATTGTTTAAAAACAGTGCTTCTTAGAAGTGTATTTATTATTTATTTGCGTCCATTGAATATAATGCCGAAAGGTTTCTGTAAAGAGTCGAGGCTTTTTACAAACTTTTCTATAATCATGTGTTAAATTTAATGTGAATAGCGTAAGTATTGCTTATTTTAAATTATATTATGGATACGTAATGAAACATTTAAGGGTTTTCGACAATCTAATTCAATATAATAAATAAGTTGAGAAAGACTGAAGTCTTAGAGTATTTCAATTACTAAATATATTACGTTATAGTTATTGTATTGCGAATAATTTTTTTCTTTGGTTATATCAAATGTCACTGGCAGAATTAAAATAGATCCGGCAACATATACAAGGCGAGTCATGGATCTATAGTAGAATTACCGAACAGATGCAGTAGCAACGTTGCATTATAATATATTATATTATGTATTGACGCGCTGTTGCTACTGCATCTGTTCGGTAATTCTTCAGTAGTATGACGTGCAACTGAATGTAACGCGTTTCCACCATATGTCTGTACTAATAATGTAAAACTAATGAAGCTATAGAATAGTTTTCAAGGTTTTGATCAAAATATTAAACAGAATAAGTTAATAAGAGATGGTATATAATAGCTTGACACTTGCCAAACACTTACAAATATGAATTAGGATAATAAATCTCTATTTCTTTAAACTTTTTTTGATTTTCCATTCCTTTAAATAGCTGTCCCATTATTCTTCAGTTTCTTTTTTTCAGGAGTCTTTAGATGGTCCATCTGAAACTATTGGCTCTTCAATTAACACAAGAAATGAACAGTTTCGTTGACTCCAACAAATGAATTTTGGAAAGCGATTTTATTCGAACTTCAGCAGCGATTTTCAAAATTTTGGAATGTGCAATACCCAAAAATGGAACAGAAATTGAAGGGACAACAAAAGAGATTACAGGAACAGTTAATTTACCTTTTCATGTTAAGAAATACAGCTATTCTAATAATATACTGGATCAGCATAAAATCATTGCTTTTTTAATACTTAATTGTGCTGTGGAAGAATAACGTCCATAGTCCTTGAGAATATCTTGACGTACTTTAGCTGATTAAAGTTGGTAACGATTCCGCGCATGTTGGGAATTGTATCCCGGGGGCATTAATTACGTGAACTCAAAATGGGGAGGAGTCTGATAACATCTCACCAAATCTAATTTGCCGGTGGTGGTTAATGAAAATCTCACGTCAACTTTTTAATTTAGAGAATATACATTATTATAACACAACATTTTGCATTACAAAATCAATCCCGGGAATAGACAATATTTAATATGAAACACAATATCATCGGCTTGTGCGTTGTAGACATACCGTAGTCGACATATTTTAATTTCTGATATGAAAGTAGAAAGAGGAAAAGAGTGCGACGAAATAAACTAAAGATAAACATATAGCGAGGCTGCCAAGACTACACTCGACAAACGTTTCCTATGAAATGTAAGGAGTGAGGATCCCCGACACTGCGTTGCTCTCCCACCACTATTAGCAAGCAGGCATCGGTGCATATTATAAGGTCATCTTCTGGGTGGGATAGAAGTACAAACCGAAATTAAAATTTGTCGACTACGGTATATTTACAGATCACACACCCAGACATGGCCGGTGAGATGCCCCTCCCACAAGGTCCCCAGTTGATTCTTAAAATATTACGATAAGCACAAGCAATCTCAAAAAAATGTCAAGAGTTACACATCGAAGTGCAGTACCGTATTAGTTATAGCACAGATAAATATCCAGATGGCCCATGATTAACAAATTTTTGTAGCCCTAAAATGGTTACGAACACCAGGCTACGCCACCGTCGCCGGGTTACTACCACCAGAGGCGCTGAATATTTGATAAATTTATATAATCTGCAGTTTAGTTGTAATTTAAGAGATTGAAGCCTGCAATTGGTATTCTAGTTAACGACAGATGCCGCTCCTAAAAAAAATATTATTTTAGGTAATTTATTTCGGTACTGAATAAGTTAGTTTACGTATATTTTTTTCTGTTATTTGAAAATATTATAATTATTTTTGTCTAATAATTGACAAAACCATTTTTACTAAATATAGGATTCAAAATTTCATTTAATTTCTATCCATATGATCATAAGACTTAAGGTCTATAGTTGCTTGCAATCATTTCTGCACAAAAAACTGTTACCTACATCAACTATTCACACAAAGTTACCTTGTGCATACTTTTTTTTTCTATTTATATGATTTATTGACTATAAATTCCAAGAGCTCCTTCATTGAGTAAGATTAATGTTTGGGGGAATATTATTATAAAAATACAAGGTAGGAAGAGGATTAATTTTAGTGAACAAACTGGAAAATATCCTAATGTAAACACTTATATAGGTATAGCACAGATATATACAGGCCGGCGCACCACATTCCCATCGGTTTATATGTATATACGAAAAGTGGCAAAATGTTTAACACCTTGCCACATTACGGGCACATTTTAAAATTATTTTGAAATATACAGAGTGATTCAATAAAATGTTGCGTACCAAAGTTATGAAAATTTAAATGGAACACTTGTATATTATGGCATATTTTGATACTATAGGCTAAATGAAGGCTACTTACTGTTATACTCCCTATACATAACTTAACAGAGACATTTAACTATTTCTGTCTTACATATTTGAGTGAATTATTTTAAATTGTATTTATTGTTTACTCAAAGCATCAGACTTTAAGATAGGTAAGTTAAAGTTGAAATCTAAAAATTATACAGAGCGTTTAAAAACAATATTATTATTATTACTTCAAACAGATACATTACTTACTATTATTACTAAAAACTATATTAGTAATTTAGGATTTTCAATTTCAAACTTTAGTTTCTTGCAATTCATTTTTAAAATGGCTAATATTTATTAACCTAACGGTTTGATTGGTTTTGTTTCACAATAATTAAAAAGCATCATAACTAGGTAAACAACAAATACATACTTTAAACAAATAACAAACTTAAGTAGTAAAAGAAAACTAATGTTTTAACAAGTGCTCAAAATGATGTCCTTAGTTTTCAATACATAAGCGAATTTTCTCTTGAAAGGACTGTTTAACTCTTGTTAAAATACTTGGTGTTAAAGAACGAAACGCTATTCTTATTCTTCCTCTCATAACGTCTGGTGTGGTTGGTGGTGTAGCATAGACAATATTTTTGAAATATTCCCATAAGAAAAATCAGAAGTCGTTAGATCTGGAGAATTTGCTGGCCAATTGAGTGGACCGCCGCGTCCTGTCCACCGATTGGGATATTGCCTATACAATTCATTTCTAACATTTACTTGAAAATGCGCTGGTGCACCGTCTAGTTGTAACCACATTCTTTGTTAGTTACCATCAAAGAACAACGTATCACTAGTCTATTAACTAATCCGTTATTGTGGAATGATGACTCGTCCGTAATAAGTACAAAATCCAAAAAAACTTCATCTTTATTAAACTTCTCTAGAACCCATAAACAAAATACGAGTTGACGATCGTAATCTACTTCCAAAAGTGCTTGGTGTAATTGAATACAATACGGGAAAAAGCTGTGCCTTTTTCTAATTTTTCCGACGCTCCGCCTGCTTAATTATTCCATTGGCTTCACTTATTTTTCGCTGACTTGTATGTGGCTTTTCTACAAGAGATTCGATAACAACAAAATCATTTTCTTCATTTCCCATAATTGGGTCTTTGCCTTTCTGGTTTCTAATAAATAAAACACTTGCAATAAATTTTCTAATGACCGCCTATGACGCGTGTTAGGATATTTTTGAGCATACACTCTTGATACTAGCAAGTAATTTTCGTCAAACTCTCTAATTACTAAAATCATATCCACCTTTTCGCTTTGAGAGTCGGTTCTCATTTTAAATAATTGAAATTATTGAAACGACGTTGAACGGCGATGACGTCTTAACTAATATGTACTGTAACTGTCAAATAATTTATCTGGCTGAAGTAATAATAATTCCGCCTAATTTTGAGAAATAAATTGCAAGGAATTAGTGTTTGAAATTGATAATCCTAAATTACTAAAGAACTGAAAACTTATAGCTGCGACCATCATCTGACTAAAAACTTGAACAGAGAATTTTACACTCACTTTTTGAAAGGAACTGGGTGGTATATGCGCATTTGTTATTTTTGAAGTGTAAACTTCTTTAGACGCGTTGCGCTGATTGTAGGCAGTGAACAAGACTGTCCTGCAACGCTCGGATATGTGTAACGCTCGTTCGGGTAAAGTCGGCTAAGGGAACAAGATAAATATATCATATAAAGGTATTTAATTTCAATTAAATTGAAATTTAAATGAATAAATAAATTCATGTCCCCGAGCAGATTCGATCCCGAGATCTCACAGGTATGACGTCGACACGTTACCATCAGACCAAGCGCCGGACTTGTAAGGGAGTATTCATATCGTCTATTTATATATATATATATACAGTTCGTCTAATGGATCATTAGACGCACGTCATTAATTTTTATGCGTACGAATCAAATAGGTACTTCCAGTTCAAGTTAAGCACTATATACATAATGCATTAATATAAACTTCACATTTTTTAATTTTTCAATTGATTAATGCAGTAGTCTAGATATGATTTGTATTGCAGACATACGTATTTTCCGCACTTGAATATTCGACACCGATATTAAATAAGGATAGATAGACTGACCGACAATCTTTGCTTATGTTA
Source organism: Amphimallon solstitiale (assembly GCA_963170755.1). Lineage (NCBI taxonomy): Eukaryota > Metazoa > Arthropoda > Insecta > Coleoptera > Scarabaeidae > Amphimallon > Amphimallon solstitiale. Next base: position 111,969,280 of record OY720677.1, on the reverse strand, counting down.
TCAAATAATTACGTGCGTCTAAAGATCCATTAGACGAACTGTAGGTACATACGTTCGGCGACGGGAGAGCATGATCAGTCGTATAATACGTTAATAAATATTATACGCGTGTGTACATGTGTAAATGTAATAAATGTGCGAATACGTTTTATTTAATACGTTACTGAAATATTATACGCGTCTATTTCGTATTATTAACCTCGCCTTGATGAAGTTTACACTTCTGTTGTGTGGTTTTAAGCACACTCATTCTTCTTGTTGTTAGTGCTCTGCTCTTCTTGTTTTTCTGATCAATACTATAGGTCTCCTTTATGTCACTGAAAGAAATAATTTTATTATACATAACCGCCATTTAGTAAATTATTTCGAAAACTCTTAAATAAATGAGGTGCAAATCTTTCGCCGGCACTTCGACACAGTCTTTGACGTCAGTCATTTGGACACTTGGTGTAAAACCTCGACTCGATCATCTGTAAAAGGGATATTGCCTCATTTTCATATAACAAAAATTCTGCGATATGAATGTCTAATAAAGCAACTAAGTTGATGTAAACATTCTTTGTTAAATAATCTGCTAAATAGGTAACCGAATAACATTATTATGTTTCAGTGAAAGGACAATAATTACAGATTCAGAATAATCTAAGAAATTATGATTATGATCGACGGACTTCAGTGAAATCATTCCGGGCTCTTTTTATGTTTCATTCAAAGCGAGATTGTAGATGAATCACAATATTTTGGCTTTTTTTCATGGCATACTCACCCTTTTTAGGCGAAATTTATTTAGAGAATGTTTTCGCATCGCGATTAGGAAATATGTATGAACTAAATATGAAATACTCATTTATACAGAAGTAAGTTTTATATAGAAAGTAGGTAATCAATAAATATCAAAGACTATTTTTTATCTAATATTCTTAATTTTGGATGTCGCTTTTCTGGCGAGGTTTGTTTTCTAAATGTTAATTTACAGTTCATAAATATCTGACAAATTATAAGTTTTTCATTTGCTATAATTTAGCCAAGGGATATTGCCTCATTTTCATATAACCCATATTCTATGATATGCATGCATATAAAGCTATTACATTGATGTAAACATTTTGTGTTAAATAAACTGTTAAATAGGTAACCAAATAACTTTATTATGTGTCAGTGAAAGGACAATAATTACAAATTCAGAATAATCTAAGAAATTATGATCGATGAACGAATCTGATTTCAGCGAAATCATTTCGGGCTCTTTTTATGTTTCATTCAAAACAGGATGTAGATGGTGATACCATCAAGCAATTTATAGGGCAACCTATGAAAATGATTCTTAATATTCCAATACTGGGATTTATTTTATATTCAATTTTCTTATGGCATGTTAATGTTTTATTGTAAACTGACTCAGCGTTAAAAGTAAAATGACGATCCTCATAACTAAGAAAAAACATACGCATACTGCTTTTTTGTACATAGGGCAAAATTGATTTAAAGAGTGCTAAATTCACAAGTCATTACTCCAATCGTATAGAGTGTAAATTAATTAAACAAATTTTAACAAAATAAATGATTTAATCCGTGCCTGAGGTGAACATAAAATTTTACAGCGTGCCAAAACAAATGTACCCATGCAATTAAAATTGTTATCGGATTTATGTCATTCTAAGCTTTTTTTATTGGGAAGTGTTTGTAACTACGATCATGATGATTGATGGGTACATAGATATACTCTATTTGATTTATTTTCTAATATAAAATCTCACTCGGAAAACCGAAAATAATGTTTGAATTTATATCATCTGAAATTCAAGAATTCCTAATTTATATTGATAAGTATGGTATGTTTACATATATGTTTTTTTGTCGTTCACTAACAAAAGTGAATTGGTTTTTTGTCTTCAACTCAAGGCTAAATGTGTATGGGATGAGATGAATAAGGTGATTGTATTCTTGTTAAATATTAAAAATAGATCTTAATTCAAGTTCCCCAATATCGTCATCTGGTGTCGGTTAGTTAAACTTGAAAGATAACTTATAGTAAATCCTAATTTCATTTTTCCGGCAAACATGTGGTTCAAATATAAAATAATGGTAAATTCTAAATCGTAGTGTCCTCTATTTTCCTTAAATGAACTAAAACTGAAGGGCTACAATAAAGCCTATCTCATGGGCTCTCTGCTTCTTTCTCTGTGGTTATAGTTACACAACCTAGAGAAATCTGTAAATATTCCGTAATATTTCTATGTAGTAAAGTGTCGTCCTCCGATATTTTTCAAATGAATTAATATGTATGAATGAAAAATGGTAAGCCAATAAAATTATTCCAAAGATTTTCATCCCCACTCTCACAATTTAATCCGGAAGTTTATAAAAAAATGTAATATATTAATATATATTTTTTTTACGTAACAGTATACTTTGTTTGATTTGTTTTTAACATCGTTTGCCCTTGAATTACATATCAACATAACTTCTATAGCTATTGTGTACTATGATAAATGAAGAATCGTAGGATTACTAATTTTTTTCCTTATTATACTCACAATTACCCTTTTATAATTAAGACAATAAATAAGTTTATACGAAAGGCTTTTTAAAAAACGTATTCATTTTCTTTTAAAGAAATATAATATAAAAAAATGAGGTGTGGCCACCACACGACTTTCTTATACGTATGAGCGTTTCAAATTGAGGAGTAGAAGTAACAAAGGGGCTAAGTGCCATTTTTCCGAAAAGTTAGATATTCCTATAGATAGGTTCTATGTGCCATCGACTATGTCCTATCAAACGGGCGAAGTGCCCGGACAAAAATTCCTAGAGAAATCTACTGTGTAAGTTGGCGTTTCCTACATGTGCCACGATAGTTTTTCAACAAAGGGGGTAAGTGCATAGTAGGCGCTGCGCTGCTTTGTTGAGTATTTATTTTGCAAAATAACATACCCTAAAAGTTATAACTATCAGTTTAATATGAGTACAGAACGTCGAAAACAGGGATTAGGAAGACTAAGTGACGAACAAAGGCAACTAAAAACTAGTGGAAAACAATACAAAACCAGAAAGGGAAATACAGTGTCTGAACAACAGAAACCTAACCTAGAAGTAAGTTGCTAACTGTGTAAATAATATTTTCACAGAACCCCAACACGTATATTGTTTCCCGCAGGTGCTATGTAAATGTAAATTGAACTGCAAATCTTTGACTTACGCGCAAAGACTAACCCTTTTTGAAAAGTATTATGAAAGCAGACCTGACGTTCGTGGAACGTATATCATGGGCTTAATACAGATTACTGGCGTCGAGAAAAGGAGGCATGGTTCCTATGAAGAAGCTAGTGATAGTCGTCGTCAAGCCACTATCCATTATAGCATTCCAGATGGAGAGGGCAATATTGTGATTGTTTGCAAATCCACTTTTATGAAAACATTTGCTTTGACGAAAAAGCACGTGGAAACTATTATTCAAAAGAAAAAAAGCGGCGCAGTAATCTACAAAGACATGAGAACTCGTACGGCTCCTGGCACATTCACACAGGATGATAGAAGACTTATTAAAGAACATATAAGTAGTATACCTCGAGAGGAATCGCATTATTCACGCGCAAAAAGTGCAAAGAATTACATGAGTCCCGATTTAAATATTAATCGGCTTCACAAAGCGTTCTTGCAGAAACATCCGGAAAGCTTGGTCACTTATAAGTTCTACAGAAGAGTTTTCAAGGAAGAATTTCCACATGTTTCATTTAGAGCACCCAGAAGTGACACCTGTCGAAAATGTGATTCGTTAAATTGCGAAATAAAAGCTCAGGGCGAAAGAAGTGGGGCTGCAAAGGTGGAGTTAGCGTTGCATCATCGAAAGGCGGAAGCAGCCACTGTACAGATGAAAAGGGACATCGCATTATCGCAAATGCCAGATAGCACCGTAAGTGTGTTTTCAATGGATTTAGAACAAGTCATGTTTGTACCTACACTGACTCATTCTGACATGTTTTACCTAAGTCAACTCTCGTGTTACAACTTGGGTATTAACTTCGGAGACAACAAGCACTCCTACATGTGTTGCTGGCATGAAGGAGTAGCTGGACGAGGCGGTAATGAGATCGCCTCTTGCTTATTACGCGTCCTTAACATGGGCATTACAGTTAAAAGAAATATTGTTATTTGGAGCGACAACTGCGTCGCCCAAAATAAAAATAGAATGATTGTGTTCATTTACATGTTTCTGGTGAGTTGTGGAGTTTTCGATACCATTGAACACAGGTACCTCGTCAGTGGTCATAGCTTCCTTCAGTGCGACAGGGACTTCGCCCTGATCGAGAAGAGAAAACGCAAGTGTGCTCCAAAGGTACCTGAGAACTTACATGACGTAATACTGTCAAGTACTCAAACAGGCCGATTCGAAATAGTAGACATGGTTCAGAAAAAGTTCTTTGACATACAATCGGCAGCAGACACGGTGTTAAATCTGAAGCAAGTGAATATTAGCAAAGTTGTACGATTAAAAGTCGACTCCCAACGGCCCGGTATAGTGTTGACCTCTGACAGTTTTGCTGAAGTGTCACCGTGGAAAGCAACTCCGATACTTAAAAAAGGAAAAACCATGGAAGACATACAAAATATGTCGATTCACCAGCTTCCCGATGTGAATAAGATCGGTGATAACAAAAAAAAGCACTTAATCTCAATGATTCCTTATCTACAAGATAAGAAACACCAAGACTTTTACGTCAATTTGACCAAATAATATATTGGCACATACCCCGTTTCCCAAAATATCTTTTTTAAATTTTTATATTATTGTTACATTTGTATTTTTTACGTAGTTTATGTAGTAGCATATTCAGCCATAAGGTAAAGAATAAACTACATCATTTTTCTTTCAATAAAAAATATGTATTTGTGTAAGAAAAAGTTTTTTGTTAATATCTCGAGTTGAGACTTTTGGGACTTAACCCCTTTGTTACTTCTACTCCTCAATTATAGAAATTTAAGAATTTTTTTTACAAAAATTATTCAAAATCCTATTCTAAGTACTTCTATTCTCTTAATAAATCGCAATAGAATGCATACTTTGCAAGATATTATCAAAAAAGTGCTCCTCGCTAAGAGTAAAAGTGCTACTTCCGGTCCGAATTTTAAAATTTCATATATACAAAAAATATTGCAAATCTAGTTTTAAATACTTTTGTACTCTTGATAAATTTATATAGAATGCATAACTTACAACATATTTGCAAAAAATCGCTATTCGATAAGAGTAAAAGTGGTACTTCTGGTCTGAATGTTGAAATTTTTTTTATACAAAAAATATTGAAAATTATGTTTTAAATACTTTTATACCCGTAACGTACTTGTCTAAACTGCATGAGTTGCGAAATATTCGCAAAAAGCTGATTTTCGATAAGAGTAAAAGACCTACTTCCGGTTGGAATTTCGAAAAAGTTTCTTAAGATAATTTGTCTCAAATTTAATTTTGAGTACATTTGAATTGTTTATAAATTTGTTTAAACTTAGTAATTGACGAAATATTGGCAAAGTTCAATTTTTTCGCTGAAGTAAACTGCTACTTCCGGTCTACAGATTTTACTGAAAAACTAATCAGATCTCAAGAGGGAGATTATACACGTAAGCACAAAATTTGGAATTGATATCTACAGCGGTTTGACCGCGATCGTGGTCACACACAGACAGACACACAGACATTTTTTAAAAACCATTTTTTCGGTATCAGGGGACTTCAAAACGTGGACATCTGCAAAAATCTCGAAGTCGAAAATTTTCATCATCACAATACCTCCTTATACTACGTATAAGAAACTAAAAGGAAATGGTATTAAGGGTGTTGTATAGGTACATTTTCAAATATTTACAGATTACAGGCTATCTTTAAACTTTATGCAAAAATGATTTAGATGAAATATTCTTATAATGTTTATCTACACGTCCCTAGGCATTTTGTTTTTTCAATTTTTTATTAAGGGTGTTTTATAGGTACATTTTCAAATATTTACAGATTACAGGCTATCTTTAAACTTTATGCAAAAATGATTTAGATGAAATATTTTTATAATGTTTATCTACACGTCCCTAGGCATTTTGTTTTTTAAATTTTTTATTAATTGTTATAAAAAATTAAATACAACTAGATAATCGAAAAATAAAATGCGTACCGACGTATAACATATTATTGTGAACATTAATTTCTAGCAAAATTTTTTCGTATTTATTAAGATAAATGTGTAATTTGATAAGAACGAAATGCATTTTTGGCACTGCTTTAATACGCCACCTGCAGTCAAATATTTGATATATCCTTGCAATCCAAGACAGGGCAGACTTACTTTGTTTAGGTGGGGATTCACTTTACGAGCGATATTCGGAATACAGAAATCGTTGTTACGGTTTTGAGTAGGTATTTGATTAAACATTTTTTTATATTATTTTACATTTCATAAAATTGAAAACATTATCTAGTAACCTTGGTTTAACTTTATAAAATTAATGTATATTTTCTTTTTGTAAAATTTACTTATATTATTTTGTATTACATTTCATAAAATTGTACACATTCTCTGGCAGGCTTTTATAACTTTTACATAAATACAAACTTAAACAAAAACATTACATATGATTCATAAATAATACTAGCTTTTTTAGTTCTTCCACTATTTTACATTTATCAAAATAAAATACTACTGACATTTATAAGTGAGTTAAAAATAATGTAAAACTAATATAGAAAATGAAAAATGAGATGGATATAGATGGTGCCTACTTCCTCTGTACAGATCGTCAGATATTGTACCAGACTGGTAGACGTTCAAAAGAGTAATTTACGACCTAGCAAAAAATTACTCTCAAACGATTCAGAGTTCGGACAGTTATAAAAAGATTTGAAGTAAACCAGAAATTGCTCCGAAAGGATATCTTTTATTTTAAAAATTTAACTACATTAATCTTCGTGTTATGGTAAATAAAGAACAGACATAAATAGGACTTATTATTTTACAGATGTAGTTACATAATAATAATGAATAAACATTAAACTTTAAATAATTTATATATAATAATAAAACAATGAAATTTCATTCAATACATTATATTATAAGTACAGTCATTCTGCATCTTTTTTGGAAAAAAATATGCGAGACTATTTTATTTGATAAATCGTTAGTTCGACGAACAAGTCTGTCGAAAAAAACCGCAGTGTGTGGGCCCCTTTAGTCATTGAATTCATGTACGAGGTTTCTCGGATACCTTGCCGGCCACCTTGTATTATAATAGTACCTATAGATATAAATAATTATCCTGTGATTTTCAATACGGCCAATGGAAAAGATAATCAAGACGATGACATTAGTGCCTTTCAACAAAATATTATTATATAGTATTCATAGGCACTAAGTAATATTTCTTTTAATCAGGTCAGAATTCCATCTTACATACATATTAACTTATTGAACACATGTCAGACTAAAAAAACTTACAATCCACATTCCTGTGGCGCCTAGACACCAGACTAAATAAATCATACAAAATATTACTAGCACCTACGTTACGTAGAGTATGTGTAGCCTGAAAAGAGACAATTAGCACTTAACGCATCAGACGTATGTCATTTCGAATGCATCGCTCCATAAGGGCGGTACTTATAAATTGGGAACTATACAATTTAGATTTTTACTATAGCATTTAGCAAAACAGTACGTGGTAGTGGGGTATTGGCAAGCTCCACCCCTGAGTATAACCCCCCTATACCCGCAGCGAAGACGTCGAAATTTTTAGTTTGCTATACAACACCCTTAATAAACCAGCATTTTTATTAAATACCTATATGAAATGTCAGTCTGTTTCGGGTTGTCTAAAACAGTCTTCTATCCCAGGTAGCAGAGGTACGTTATATTGACGTCAGTTTTAGGTACTTCATATGACGAATAAGACGTGTTATATGACGTCTACAAGACCAAATTCTAACGTCAATTTGTCACAGCCACAAGACGTCATATTACGACGTCCAAATAACGTCTAATAAGTGACGTCGTGTGGACGTTTATATATAACGTACAAATAACGTCTGTAACTGACGTCGCGTGGACGTTTATATATAACGTACAAATAACGTCTGTAATTGACATATGGACATTAATAGAAGGTGTAACAAATATGATGGGTTGACCATGCACATGCAGATTCTACAACTATAAGAATAAGAAAAAACTTTACTTAAATATTTGTTAGAGAGTTGTCAGTATTTTATTCAAAAAGATAACAGAAAACGGATGCGTCCATGATTCATCGAGCTCAGTCGTGTTAATTATTGTACAAAGATGTTATTTTGAACATTTATTATGAATTGAATAAAAAACTGAAAAATCTCATGTAGTTCTAATTTTTGCTGAAACGTTGTAACACAAATATTTATATAAACTTTTTTATTACCCAGCTAGCAGACTGACGTTTTTATGACGTCTAAATTAAGTCATTTACGACCTTAAAGGACATTCGACCAAAATATGACGTCATCGGTACGTCTCATTGAGACGTTTTTGTGACGTACGTTGTACGACGTTTTATGTACGTCATTTTTTGGGCACATTTGTACCTACTCAATATGTGGAGTATTTTAAATCAACCGCCTAAAAATTTCCTACGGAGTTCGGTATTATTCGATCGCGTACGTGGTACGATCGCTTCCCACACGTTTTTTGTACTATTTAACGGTTATAAACTCAGAAATTAGTGGAAATTAGTAAATAGCACGATAGCACGTAATTAGTATATAGAACGTTTTGTAGTGTTATCTTTTAGTGTTTGTATTATTATATCTTATATATATCTCAAGCTGGTATCCGGGTAAGTAAAGATTGAATAAGCCCTTAAAACAAGACACACCTATCATTGTAGATAATTATTATGTACTTGATTACATGAGAGGTTATTGTTTATAAATGAAGGAGTTTTAGGTTAAAAATAATAAATATAATAATTTTATAGTAATTATATGAGGCAAACCAAGACCAATATATGTAAATGTAAGTTTCCTTATACTACGTATAAGAAAGTAATATGTTTAAATATACTTGATGATATATAGCATTAATAAATGTGAACTCAAAAGCCTTGTAATTCATAATGTAGTGAAGTTTTAAAGATAAAGTATACCGTTTGACTGAAATAAAAGTAGATATAGGGAAACACAGACACACACACATGTGCATGCAAACATGAAATGGAGGGGTACGATAATAGGGGAATACAGATGAGTTCATATCGGGGGGACACCGGGTACCGAGACCGAGGCTTCAGTGCAAAACGTTGAAAGCTAGTATGCAGGCGTTTGCTTTAAGGAATTGCTCCGCTATTTTGGTAATTGATGTATAATGTATTAACATTGAACTGAAACAAAACTATAAAAAATAACTAAATAAAATTCTCACATTTAAAACGAAACAAAATATTATAATGAACTATACAAATAAATTTTGCACGTCTTTGTACGAATTATCCTTCGCATACCATAACATCTGTATTTTTTCCTCGACAGCTAAGGGCATTTTATTTTAATATTTGCGAGTTTGCTCAGACACAATGTACATAAGTTCACGCTCTAAAGATACGGAACGAATGCCATGTGCGCATGGTGTTCGCGCTCTCGGTTTACCCACACCACCATAAGACCGGTGGTGTGGGGGGGCACATTCTTGAACTGTTGTATACATACATACATAGGTATGTACATTAGGGTGGAGTGAAAAATTTTTTTTTTCATATTCGTTTCGGAATACCTGTAAAAAGTTGCTGTTATTGTTCACAAATATACATACAAAATTTTATTTGGCACATGATAAATTTAGAGGTGCCCCCAACATCATGAACTTTAGAGAAATTCGCAAAATTTTGTCAAAAAACACCAACGTCTAATATTGTCAAATTAACGCTAAATCATATTCTGTGTGTTCCGTTTCGTTGGCAACTGTTTAACCTTGAATAGTGCGTGGATAGGTGGGGTGGGGGCGGGGGTGTTGAGGCGGGAGAGATGATTTCACTGCACTTGTCAAACGTTGTTCGAACGCCATTGTGCGCGTGTATTATTGTTATTTTACTTGTGAGAAACATTAATTTTAACCACTGCTGTCAAGAAAATAAGACTGTATGTAAGTAATATTTTTAATTTCCTGTTCACAGATTGTCGATGACACACTATTTTCGATATAATTTATACCTATTTTTTCTCTTTATTACAGTCAAATGTCGCGAGTCAAAACACGAAAAGAGACATGTTGTCCTGTGTTTGGTTTACCGGAGAAGTTACCAGTGTCTCAATTACCAACTTATAATGCTGTTATGAAAAATTACTTATATATTAAATATGAATTAAAGCCTGACAAAACAACAAAAGAGCCGACAGTTCATGATATATCCCAAAGATTGGCTACGGAAATTTTAGATATCTGGCGAAAAGCGTCGCTTCCTACTGTCAGCTTTAAGAGAGTACTACAACTTATTCGATCTTACCATGACAAATATAGAAGCTTACTAAAACCTTATCAAAGCCGTCAAACGAACAAGAAATATCAAGAGAAAATAAATGAATTTGTTACTGAGTCCCAACGGTTATTTGATATTTGCAGTTGCAAATGCAAAGTAATCTCAGAGTGCAATTGCTCAAAAGACAGTCGTGTTCCCAAGGAAGAAGTATGTTTTTTACTTGATCAAAGAACTACAAGAAAAATGATGATAGGCGGTGTAGATTTGGTTGCGACTGTAAAAAATATGAAAAAATTAAAAAGACAAGAAAAAGAATTACTGCGTAAAAAAGAGATAATGGATCCTAACCAACCGTCTTGTTCTCGTTCTTTGCCTGATGACTTAACAACCGAAAGCACCAGCTCAAGCAATAACAGCGTAGCTTCTAGTCCTTATCAATCGCCAAAACAAGTAGCTGCTCCGCCACTTAAGAAAAAGAGATTAAATTTACCATCATTAGCTCTCGCCTGCGATCGTACTGGAGTCTCTGACAGAGCAGCTGCTATTATAGCTTCTTCTGTGTTAAAAGATGTTGGTATTATTACATCAAAGGATCCAAGTGCTGTCATTGATCGTTCAAAGTTGCGCCGAGAAAGAACGAAAGTCAGATCAGCATTACACGATGCAGATCGCAATAAAAATATACGCGGAATTTATTTTGATGGCAGAAAAGATAAGACTTTGGTTAGTATTCAGAAGGAAGGCAAATTTTATAGAAAAAGAGTAACAGAAGACCATTATGTGATTGTATCAGAGCCAGGAAGTGATTATTTCGGGCATGTTACGTGTGAGTTGGGAACTGCTAAAGGTATTGAAAGTACCATAATAAATCATTTGAGAACAAAATCGGTGGAATTGGATGAAATAGTTGTTATTGGTTGCGATGGTACAGTCGTGAATACAGGTTTCAACGGAGGTGTTATTCGTTTTATGGAAGAAGAACTTAACAAACCATTACAATGGTTTGTCTGCCAGTTACATTCGAATGAGTTACCATTGCGACATCTTTTATTGCATCTGGATGGAAAAACTACAGGGCCTAAATGCTTTTCAGGCCCTATTGGATCTGAATTACAAAAATGTGAATCAATGCCACTTGTTCAATTTACCACCATTCCCTGCATATTACCTGAAGTCGCTAGAAATGACTTGAGCACCGACCAAAAATATCTTTACGATGTGATGACAGCTATCAGCACTGGCATTTTTTCTCCTGATCTAGCTAATATTACACCTGGACCACTTAACCATTCTAGATGGCTTACTACAGCAAATAGAATCTTAAGATTATATGCTACTAAAACAGACCCCGAAGAAAATTTAGTGATATTAGCCACTTTCGTTATGAGAGTTTATGGTCCAATGTGGTTCACAATAAAATGTTATCCTTCATGTATAAACGGAGCTAAGCACCTGTGGCAAACAATTACCCTAACTCGATATTTGAATGCGCCTTTGAAGAAAATCCTTGATAAGGTAATCCAAAGAAATGGATATTTTGGTCATCCAGAAAATATTCTTATTGCTATGCTTGGAGACGACAGAGAAATCATACGTAAACTAGCATATCAGCGAATTTTAAAAGCAAGAGCAGGGAATACTCTAGGGCTTCGAACGTTTAAAGTGCCTGCTTTAAATTTCGATGCTCAAGATTATACCGACTTAATTACGTGGCAAGAATGTAAGATAACTGAACCACCTCTGACTTCCAATTTATCTGATGAAGCCTTGAAAGAGATTGTCGAAAACGGTTTGACTACATGTCAGAATATTAAAGATTTTCCGTGCCATACCCAAGCTGTAGAGCGCTGTATCAAATTAGTGACCGAAGCTTCAAGTGCAGTTTGTGGAGAAAAAAAACGAGACGGTTTCATAAGGGCAAGACTATTATCACGGCAGCAAATGCCTAAATTTGAAACAAAAAAACAATTTAATACCAAATAATCTACTAATTTCTGGTTTTGTTCATTCCTTGATAATATATATTTTTTAATTTTTCTTGATTAAAAATATTAGTACTCCTAACCAGGCTCTTAATCAACGTATCACAATGTAGTTTTTTTTTTATGAGGGACATGAAATCTATAAAAATACTATCATTCAAAATTAGATCAATGTTTTTAAAAATTTAGTATTTTTCTAATTTTCAATTGGGTTGGGGCACCTCATAACATCAAGACAAGTAAACAATCTTTTGTATGCTGAATTTACTCATTAAAAGGCAACTTTGTATTGCTATTCCAATAAAAAAAATTAGAATTTTTTTTTTTCATACATTATCACTCCACCCTAATGTACATGTTTATGTGTGTGTGTATTTGAAGATGCATATTAACTTTTAAATACGACAATTAATCTGTATATAATAATATACGTAATGGTTCAAATAAAGTATGTACAAAAAATAACATTCAAGATATAATCTATAACTTTAAACATTTAAAGTATATTGATTAAATTGTAATATCGACTGTCTATTGGAACATATACATATATATATGTCTCTTGTTTTTAATATGGCTCTGCCAAAAAGTATTTTTAATTGTCAAAACACTTATCCTTTTTATAGTAAGTTTGCCGTAATTGAATTTTCTCCAGAACAGGGAGGCTTAAGTCTTGTTAATAAAAATTGGCTGACACCAAGGAAAAAGGAGGTTTTTTGGCCACCTTACAAAGAGCAAAAACAATTTAATAAATCTCTGAAAAATTCAGAAAATGCAAATCCAGAAACATGGAATGTATATAATGTCAGAAGAATTTTCTTTGAAACTGGTAAGTATATTTTATACTTGATATATCTACTGATTATTTTTTCTGTTTTTGTACCTGTACTATATTGACTTATTTCTTTAAATGTTTATTGTTATTAATTTTATTTTGATATGCTGGCTTTAGAAATTAAATTTGTATTAATTTCTATCAAATATTCTTAAGAATGGCAATTCTTACTTCTAATTAAATTGATAAGATAGATTGAATGCATGCATTTGTATAGAGTTTTATTTGTTTTATTTTGGCAATATATTAAAATGAATGCATCTGTTTAGACGATTATGAAGAAGCTCTAGCAAAAGTCAAGAGGGCCGAGGATATCTCAGACTTACAAACAAAAGAGGATGAAACCCTTTCGAAAAGATGAAACATTTCAAAGCCCATCATAGACAACTTCTACGTCCTCCAAAAATAGAGGAGGTTTTCTTTACTAATAGCAAGTTCTTTATGTTTATAATAAATCCAAAAATGTGGAGGTATATAATGTCAGAAGAATTTTCTTTGACACTCTCGTTAGTATATTTTATACTTGATATATCTATTGACTTTTTTTGTGTTTTTGTACCTGTACAATATTGACTTATTTCTTTAAATGTTTATTGTTATTAACTTTATTTTGATATGCTGGCTTTAGATATTAAATTTGTATTAATTTCTATCAAATATTCTTAAGAATGGTAATTCTTACTTGTAATTAAATTGATACGATAGATTGAATGCATACATTTATATAGAGTTTTATTTGTTTTATTTTGGCGATATATTAAAATGCATGCATCTGTTTAGACAATTATGAAGAAGCTCTAGCAAAACTCAAGAGGGCCGAGAATATCTCAGACTTACAAACAGAAGAGGGAAGAAACCCTTTCGAAAATAAAGAAGTCTTTATTTACTAATAGTAAGTTCTTTATGTTTATAATATGATCTCTAAATAAGTAAGTCGTTCGTCAACGTTTATTAATTTACTCTGCAGCTATTAGATGTTTAATGATGATTATACCAGTTTTGTTGTATATATTTTTTTGATACTCGTTGACAAATTCTGAATTATTTCTTGTAGAATATAATTTGAGAAAAATGTAATAATAAGGAAGTATTTATACATTTTTAATAAAGTTATGTGAATATTATCACTTGTTTTTTCTTACATTTTCTATTGATACCATATTCATTCCCATGTCTGTTCGGGTTAAAATAAAAAAAATAGGGAAACAAAATTTTTTAGTTTAATTCTTATGGCTAATCTAATTCTTAACAGTTTCACAGTTGCATTTATAGTAATTTTTCACTGATACCTTGTAATTTTTGTGATACGTGTTATCACTTAACAAGCCATGCCTATCAGAGCTTCACTATAATGTTTGACTTGTGTGAAATTGATTATAGTACGTGAATAATTTTTATTTATATGTAGGTCTAAATAAGGTCATTATTAAGTCATGATAACGTCGCATAAAGGTGAGAAATCGACGTCGCCAGTACGACATTACCTGACGTCATTTTACCTGTGACATATACACGTTATTGCAACGTCATCTAGACGTCATTCGGTAGGTCATTTTAGTTATAACTATTACCAAAAAATGACGTCATATTGTCGTCAGTCTGCTAGCTGGGTATTTCTGGCCGTAGAAGCTGATAGTGTGTAGTCAGCCCGCCATTTTTGTTTCACCCTGAATATAACATACAAATAACGTCTACAATTATATGGACAAAAGCGTTGTATGTCGAAAGTCTGGTCTGTTTAGTCACAACTATATGGATAGTTCCAAAACAGTTCTCATTTTACTGATCACACATTTTAGCAAACGTGCTCCATAATTCCAAAACTATCTTAAAAATGTCCGAAACTCTAGACCTAAACACATACTGTATGCATGTTTTCTTCTTCAAAATCGCTAAAACTGTAGATTCGGTTTTACGCCTACAGAAAGCTTTTAAGAAAATATACGCTGAAGTACTAATAGATTTGTTTGGTATTTACAATAAAACAAGAAAAATATACTTGAACTATTTTTAATGAAGACTAACATATCTGAATATAATTTACAAACTACTAATATTAACATATCTTTTATAGCAAATGAAATAAGAGTTTTTTATAAAACAACACATAAAAAATACAGTTTCTGATATAAAACATAAGTAATATGTAATAAACAAACTATTAAAAAATAACAAAACGTTTTAATTTGTCTAATATAGAAAATAAAATTAAAAACAAGTTTCTGTTGCAAAAAGGAAAGTATAAATTATTAACAAACTATCAGAATATAAATAACTTCTACAATGCATGTATTATAGGAAATGAAATCCAAGATGAGTTATTAACAGGTATAACAACACATTTTGCAGTAACATCGCTAACATTATAAATAAAATGTTCACGAGATAAATCATTCATTAAAAAAATTTGTACAGTTGCTGATGGAAAAGGGTAAGTATAAAAAGAGGAATAAGATCGAAATTGTCTACCGAAGAAAACAAAAGCATTGTCATGTAATCTTAGTAAAATGTTGTCTATTTGCAAAAGCAAGTAACATGATCCGTACATGCAGTGAGATAAGCCACGGTGAGAACATTCCTTCTGTGACCTGTATCAGTACCGAGGATGCTGATAGTGCATTTTAGCAATAGACAGTTTTCTTCGTAAGAATAAACGCATAGAAAGTTAGTCGTATTATAATATTAGTAATGTACACATGTTTTCTTAGATTTATTAATATTAAAATTCTTTTTAAAAACTAATAAATCAAGCGTTTTTATTTATTTGGCGCAGTCAGTAGGATTGTTCTACAAGTTTTAAAGTTTTAAAATTTGGTGTGTGTCAACATTTTGTGAACATCCGGAACCTGGGAAAAGACGCAAGAGGACCGAATATTGAAGAAAGTACGGGCCGGCTACGGCACTTTAATGAGCAAAGTGGGCTACCGTACTCGTTGAATTCAATATTCCAACGTTCCGAAGAAAAGAAAACAGCTTGCCTACCCAGATGCAAAGTAAGTACTATTCTTTTATTACAATGCGGCTCACCTGATTATTGAAATCAATTTCATTATTTGAAAAAGAAACCTTAATTGTTTCCCCCATATCCGTGCAAGTGACAATCCTGTCGTACCCTTAATTGGTAAACCCTATACAGAATTAGTAAATAGAGTAGATATATTTCAAGAATAATTTAAAGAAAATGGCAGAAAATTTCCAATTATTCAAATTAGAATTAGATACAATACCGTTATTCAACGGGGATTCGCATTGCGTGAATCAATTCGTAAACGCGTGCGAGGTAATTGTACAAAAGTATGTAGCAACGGCTGCGGTTAAAGATGTAATATTTCAGACGATATTAAGCAAACTAAGAGATCGTGCGAGAGCACTAATTTGTTCAAGAGACGATCTAGATACATGGGAAAAGGTTAAAAAGGCGTTATATAGTTATTTTGCGGACAAACGCGATTTTGGTCAACTTATTCAAGAATTTAATAACACCCGAATGAATTATAACGAGGATCCGATTTCGTTTGGACATCGAATACAAGATTTGTTATCAAAATTTAATTCAAAACTAACACAAACGACGGACATCACGCATAAAACACAACGTGCGGAAATTTATGCACAAACGGCGCTGGAAATTTATTTATTAAATCTACCAGGAGAAATACAAGTTCATGTAAGACCCTTGAAACCAACATCATTGGAAATAGCAATTGGTTTGGTGCAAGATGCCGTTAATTTCATAGCGAGATCGAAAGAACTGAAGGGAATAAAATCTTCAACATCGCAACATAACACCACATATAGAAAGCCTATGAAACCTATGAAAACCTATTTTCCAACAAATTATCCACCACAACAATTTCCAACACAATACCCAAATTATACCAGTTTTAACAAACCCCCTACGATTCAAACAAAAACATTTCCAACTGGGCCAATTCCCAACTATCCAAATCCAAATTACAATCGAAGATATTTTCCTTCGAGTCAACAAGTATTTGGTCAACCAAGGAATGTATGGAATCCAGGACAATACAACAATGCGACGGTTCCAAGACCAACCCCTATGTCAGGAATATCGACCGCAATAACTAAACCTTTAAATCATAACGAGATAGAATATACAGACTTTCAACAGTATGAAGAACCTCAACCAATATTTAACGAAACCAATGGTCTGTGGTATGTGCCTGTAGAACCACCCCAAGATAGTTATCACGTAGATTACCCACCTGAAGAGGAAGAGTACAAACAACAAGAAGAAAAGGTATCTGAAGAAGAAGAAAAAGCAGAAGAAAAATTTTCTATTAACTGTCTTACCGGAGAATTCAATAAACGATCGATAAACGAACTCCCGTATATTATATTAGGCAATCCACCAATAAAATTACTTATAGATACAGGAAGTACTGTGTCAATGATAGATCCCGCGGTTGTGAAAAGATATTACCCTAATAATATTATAAATGAAAAATTAGAAGTAGAAACAGCAAGTAATACTTTTACAATAAATAAATGTGCTATGATACCTTGTTTCAAAGAATTAAAATCACAGGGTTATTTGAAAATGCTTATGTTTAAATTTCATAAATTTTATGATGGACTTTTAGGTTTAGAAGATTTAAGATCTATGCAATTTAACATAGATTTGAATAAGGGTACATTATATATAAGAAATGATTACAAAATTCCATTACAATTTAAAAAGAACGATTCTGCTAAAATACCTGCTAAATCGAAAGTATTAAAAACTAATTAGGTCAATTATGTAGAAAGCAATGTATTATTATTAAATCATGTACCTATCTCAAGCCGATCCTCTATCAAGAATAAAAATTAATACTACAGAAAATTACGTAAATACGATAGACAATGAATTGGAATCTTTAATAGTTAACCAAGACAATATTGACGAAGGTATGTTAGATGAATTAGACGAAATGTTAAACAAAATACAAAGAAACGATCAGGCTACACAAATTAGTAATCAAAATCTAGACGAAATTAATAACGATACAAGTATTATTCATTCAGGCAATGGTAATATCGAATTTCAATGCCTTATACGGAAACAATATTAAATACGGCAGACCACCAAATTATATTAGATGCCACACATAATATAACTACACCTATAATTAAAAATTTCAAAATATTTGGTAAAAATAGAATTTGTCTTACATTTCCTTTAACGACGTATAGAGAAAATATTGTTACGGCATTAAAAGAATGTTTAACGTCTGAAAAAAAGAATGTTATCTATTTTAAACATAAAAGTATTGAAAGTGAAATAATTTCGGTTATCCAAGAATCATTCACAAACTTAAAAGTAGAGATATCTAATAAAATTGTAGAAGATATTCAAGATAAAGATGAACAACAAATAAAAATTAAATATTATCATGAAGGTAAAACTCTACATCGAGATATTAATGAAGTCTATCAATCCTTGAAAAGAAAGTACTACTGGCCTAATTTAGAGAAAACCGTTAGTACCTATATTAATAACTGCGAAACATGTCAATTAGCGAAATACGATAGACCACCCCAAAAACAGACTATATCTCATACGCATACGCCTAAAAGACCTTTTGAACAACTTCACATAGACCTATTATTTATGAATAACAGAACCATATTAACGATTATTGATCATTTCTCAAAATACGGACAAGCTTACGAAATTTCAGATAAAAATTCAAACACCATTGTAAACAATCTCATAAAGTTTACTAGTCACCACGGCTTGCCTCGTAAAATCATTGCAGATTCCGGAAAAGAATTTGACAATATAATAATGAAAGAATTTTGCAATTTGCATAAAATCACATTACATATCACCTCGGTAGGTAATTCAAAATCAAATGCAATCGTAGAACGATTCCATAGTACACTCACAGAATCAATCAGATGTAGGTTAATAGAGAGTAAAACAACGTTCGAAAATCATTTAGTAAATGCAGTATTAAGTTACAACAATAGTCTACATTCAAGTACCTACCAAATTTACTTCTTTTGAAGTAATTAACGGTCATTCAGAAACAAATCTACCATTTGATTTAAATGAGGAAAAACTAACACAAGAATTTATTCAAAATAGGGCCGATCAAATAAAGGCAATCAATAAACAAATTTATATATCACTAGAAAATGTCAAAGAAAAGGCTTGTAATAAAGTCAACGCAAACAGAAGCGAGATAGAAAATATAGAAGAAGGACAAGAAATTTACACACCGAAGAAATTTAGAAACAAATTAAAACCGAAGTTTTCTAAAGAAAAGGTACCTAACAAAAGTTAATGCTAAAACAATTGAAACGCAAAAAGGAAGTACCTAAATTGTCAAAAGATGTAATAAAAAAGAAAAGAAAATTCACTGAGGATCCTTTGTTACAGGATGAAGATCCCGTGGATGATCCTATTCCTGTTTACGCAGAAGACAATAATTTGCCAACTACAAGTAAAGCAAATTAATAATTATATTTTACCCTATAGGTTAGGAAATGTTAGATTAGTCCAAGAAAACATGATTTTATTTATAAGATAAACGCCAACGATTTATTCGTGTACATTAATTCATTAAATGACCAAATTCAGCTAGTAAAGACAACTTTTATTAATAAGGTAAAGCCAAATTCAAATGTAGGTTATTCCTCGGGCAATGATTTAATATCATCAGTCATTTTTGCACAATCGTTAGATGAGGATCAGATCAAATCGACTTATTCAATAATTGCACAAACGGTACGTAGTATTAATCAAACTAAAAGTAAACTCAAGAATATATTTCCTGAATTTATAAGAACTAGAAGATCGCCATTAAATATTGTGGGTAACGCCGCAAATTGGTTATTTGGTATTATGGATAACGAAGAAAAAAGGAGAATCGAAGTTGCTTTACAACAACTACACAACAATCAAGAAAATGTACATAAACAACAAGAACTTAGCCTCTCTATTCTAAAATCAATGTCAAGTAAGTTAGTGGACACACTAAACACAGTAAAAGCGAACCAACATGCCATTAACAACAAAATAGATGAGATATTAGAAACTTTGGAACAAATCAAATTCTATGAATTAATAAAAGATGCAAATGCACTAATAACGCAAAATAATGATATGATGTTTAAAGTTCTAATGGAAATTGAGGATGCCATTATATTCTCTAGTATGCATAAATTACATCCATCAATAATATCTGTAAGTGAAATAGGGAGATCATGTACCAATTAAATTCCCTCTACAACCCCAGACAACTACTTATGTTCAAAAACACCTTTAATTATTACCTATAATTTCAATATCGATAGTCACATCGACGACAAAGAAATCCTAATTAAAATATCTGTTCCTATTCTATTTAAACCTACCTATAATTTATATCACCTTTATGCTATCCCATATGATAACTTTATAATTCCCATACCTAAGCCGTATTTGTTAATTGAGGATAGTATATACATATTACGCACCTATCTGTGTCCAAAATTAGAAGACACCTTTATTTGCCAAGGACAACCCGTGCCTGTCGACGATAATTGTATATTGAATTTAATGAAGACTCAAGACACATGCGAGAAAATCAAGGTACATCTAGAAGAACCGATAATACAGCAGATTGGACCAGGAGATGTATTAGTGTATGCTCCACATAATATTAAAATAAGTTATGATTGTAATGAGTTAGGTATTTCTGTAGTTAAAGAAAACGTATTAATAAAATTAGATTATAATTGTTCAATAGAATTAAATGAAGAAAAATTTGTATTTAGGAATGAAATGCTTGAAGGAGAAATATTTAATCTACCAAAAATTATTGTAGATGTATATAATAATCACAATGTAAATCCGATTGAATTGAATAAAATTAATGTTAAAGATTTTAACAAAATAAAAGAAGAAATACAAAATGTTGTTAAAGTAAACTCTTATATAAATTATTTCATAGTTTGTATAATCATGATAATAATCACAATTGTATTAATTATAAAGAAAATTAAGTGTAAACAAGTTCTAAGAAAATCGGAGCAGGTTCTTGAGAATCCAACAGGACGTCAAGAACCCTTCTAAGGATGGAGGAGTAACATGATCCGTACATGCAGTCAGATAAGCTGCGGTGAGAACATTCCTTCCGTGACCTGTATGAGTACCAAGGATAGCAATAGACAGTTTTCTTCGTAAGAATAAACGCATAGAAAGTTAGTCGTATTATAATATTAGTAATGTACACATGTTTTCTTAGATTTATTAATATTAAAATTCTTTTTAAAAACTAATAAATCAAGCGTTTTTATTTATTTGGCTTCATCACGTTTTTATTTTCATGAATAGCTTAATCATTCTAAATTTAAAAAAAAAGTTAACAACAATAAAAATTATATTCAATCACAAAAATGTAATGCTGATTAATTCCACAACTTTTTCTAAAACATTCATGTTTCAGTGTACATCTCGACACACAATTAAATAAAGAAACACAACAGGAATTTAATTAGTTCTTTACATTGTTGATTACGCGACATTATATTGAATAGTGTACAGTTTTGTGCAATAAATTGGCGTACACGTCTTATTGCTAATTTTGACATTATTTTGCCATTGTGAAAATGGCTTAAGGGTGGGCTTTCCTTAAGAAAAATTCTCGAACGGCGTATGTCGGGTTGCCTGAAATATACTGAATATCGCGGGTGACCTGGCAATATCTCCTATCTGCCATTTTTAGCGAAAATGAGTTATTGGTAGATTTGAATTCTACGTATCTTTTTGCATTGTAATGTAAAGTCTCCTAACTGATAAAAAAATTGAAAGCACGTTAAAACGCCTGTATCAATTTCTCCTACGTGAATGACAGTGAAAAAATCGTGGCAACAAGTCCTATGTCGCCAGTTTGTGTAGAGTTGTTATGGCTGACAGAACGTTGCAACCTTCCTGTTCGTTTTTAACCGGAAAAATCTGCTCTGGTAAGTTTATGAAGTTTTTCTACTATTGTTATATGTTCGTAACACATGAATGTATACAATTTGATAGCATAAAAGTGAGTAATCAGTAAATAAACCTAATTATTCCGTTTGTTTCAGATAGGAGATTTTGCATTTTACACCCGAGAATCTTACAAGTCAGATAGGAGAAATTAAGCTGTCTAGTATGGCGGTTTCCGAAAGGACAATTCGAATACTTTCCATGGTTCATTTAAACGAAAATAGTAATTTACTTTATTTGGATACCAAAAATAAAAATGAAGGTATAGAAATGGAAATTGAAAACGAAAAACAGGAAAATATTAATACAAAGTTTTCTCCAGATATTTTTGATTTGGAAAATGCTCCGATTTTGTTTGAAGAGGTTAATTTGGAAAACAATCATATTGACGATACAGCGTGGAAAAATACTGACAACTTACCTCCACTCGGATCTCAGACTGAAGACTGCAACTTAGAGGAAAGTTTGATTAATTATAATAATAATACTATACCGAATGGTATAGAGAACACAACCTGCGATGAAAATATTTCTTTGGGTAATATTGGCTGTGATGATAACGACACAATAAATTATTCTTCTTTAAATTTTATAGAGGACCAAAGAATAATATTAGAAATCCATGAGACTGAACAAGAAAAACCTCTTGTGCCATATGAATTTTTCAGTGATGACGAAGACGAAACATATGAGTCTTCAGAAAAATATTTAAACCATAGTCAGGATAGTTCTGATAGCGGTAGCTTAAAAGGTTTATCGGAACAGAAACAAGAAGATGAAACCGGGGTACAAAACCAAAATGCAATAAACAGCGCAAGAAAAAGAAAGCGAAAACCGGATAAACATGACTGGATCAGAAATAAAAATAAAAGACTTCGAATGCAAGGAGAAGCGTATTTAGGATTCACGAGAAAAAGAGGTGAAAAGATTAAACAGAACATGCCAAGAAGAGGAAGGACTTTAAAAGAAACTTGTAGCTCAAAAATGTGTATGAACTCGAAAGTGAGATATTGTAAGGAGTTTACAGAAGACTGCAGGCACGAGATTTTTAATCAATTCTGGAATATGAAGTGGGATCAGCGAAAGGTTTTTATAGCGTCGCATGTGTTTAAAACCCCAACTTTAAAAAAAACCAAAGAACACTCAAGAAGGATCGGCACTTATAACTATTACCTAAATGACGGAAAGGAAAACCTGCAGGTATGCCGTACCATGTTTCTCAACACTCTAGATATCGGCTATAAGACTATTCAGTATTGGG
Organism: Amphimallon solstitiale; assembly: GCA_963170755.1. Lineage (NCBI taxonomy): Eukaryota > Metazoa > Arthropoda > Insecta > Coleoptera > Scarabaeidae > Amphimallon > Amphimallon solstitiale. Next base: position 111,945,749 of record OY720677.1, on the reverse strand, counting down.
TAGACAACAGCTCTTACGGTATGGCTAAAGATACTTCTACGAGAATTTCTACCAAGGATTTTGTAAAGCAAAGATATACCGAGAGCTATAAGTTTTTGGAAGAATTTTTTCAAAGCTTACCCAAACTTCCTTCTCATTACTGTCGTCGCGACACACTAAAATTATACTTAGAGTACTCGTTTCAAACTATGAGTCAATTGTACGGAGTTTATACAGACTGCTTCTGCAAAGAAAAGGATCTAACTCCTTTAGGGCGCAACGTGTTTGTTAAAACCTTTAAAGAAAAAAACCTAGCTTTATACACTCCAAAGAAAGATCAGTGCAATGTATGCTTTTCTTTCAAGTATGGAAATGTCACAGAAGAGGAATACAAAGCTCATACCCAAAGAAAAGAAAGTGCAAGGCAATCGAAAATTGAAGATAAACTAAAAGCAGATAGAGGAGAGCTTATAGTACTAACGATCGACTTACAGGCTGTGAAACTATGCCCCTATCTTCCAGCTAACAAAATATATTTCAAAACAAAACTTTGTTGTCACAATTTTACTGTGTATGATTTAAAATCTCGAAATGTAATGTGCTATTGGTTCTCCGAAAATCAGAATAATCAACTAAAAGCATCCACATTCACTACCTGCATTATAAATTATCTGGAAGAGAACTGTGTTACTTTGTCCAAAACTCCTATCATTATCTACTCAGACGGGTGCGGTTACCAAAACCGCAATAACGTTTTGGCTAACGCATTGCTAAATTTTGCTATTAAGTATGATATTATAGTCTTCCAAAAATATCTTGAACCGGGTCACACTCAAATGGAGTGTGATTCGGTTCACAGTGTAATCGAACGATGTCTTAGACATAGAGAAATCCACTTGCCTAGTGACTACGCGTCCGTGACCACAGAAGCCAGAAAAACACCTAAGCCGTATGGTGTAAAAATTTTGGATTACGCATTTTTCAGAGATTTTTCGTCATCTCAGTATTTAAGGTATTCCTCAATTCGACTGGGAAGAAAAGTTTCTGATCCCGTAATCAATGACATAAGGTGGATAAAGTATAAACCCAATGGAACAATAGAAGTCAAACTTGATTATAATAATGATTACATCGAACTTCCTATCCGACCAAAAACCATATCTCCAATTTTCAATTATCCCCCTTTGTTTAATGCTCCACCTAAAATTAAAACCGAAAAGTGGCAGCATTTGCAGGAATTGAAATCTGTTCTTCCAAAGGACACTCATTCTTTTTATGATAGTATTTTACATGCATAGAATAATACCTATAACCTATACTTAAGAATAAAATTTATATCTCTTACGTTTTTCGTTGGGTTACGTTTCAACTATAGTACAAAATGGATAGCATTTTTTTTAAGTTTATTTTTTATAAACACTTTTTGTGGGTAAATGTTTACGTTTTTTTTTTTTTGTTAATGTCTAGTACCTATGTATTTTTGAGTTTTTTGGAATAAAATTCTGTTATTGAAGAAGTTGAATAATTTTTTATAAATTGCAACTACTCCTAAGTTTGAACGCAGTGCAGTTCGAAATCTCCTATAAGTCAAAACATTGAAGACAACATCTCCTATCTAACTTCTAAAACGACACAATTTATAATTAAATATTTTTTGCTCAAATTATATTATGTGTTACCTAATCATACTATTCGGCAGAAGAAAATTATGAGAAATGTTCTTACTGCGAAAACTAAGTAGTTTTTTATGTCTCCTGTAAACTTTAGGTTACATCACTTACGAGATATTGCCAGGTCACCCGCGATATATATTTACCGAGTTTAAAATGCCTGTATCTTTTACACGATGCAGGTACCGGCCAGCCAAGGTCCGTTAACTGTATAGGTTGCCCGATCCCGTGAGTTTATGGGCAAGGGGAATGAAGTGAGGTGCACGGGCAATGACGTAGTTGAGTTGGTTGAGTTTCCCACTTGGTAATTTAACCTATCTTGTGGTGTATGTTTGTGATAAATATATTGTTTTTCCGGCTTGTTTTGAAAGTAGAATATTTGCAAATAGTTCTTTTAAGAACTCAGTAACTTGTTATAAGAGAGGTGGCAAACTTTTTTCAATATGCCAGGTCAACGGTGTTCTGGGGCACTTTGTAAAAACAATTTTATAGGAAGTAAAAAACTAGGGTTGAATATCTCCTTTTATTCATTTCCAAAAGAGGAAATATAGATGAAACAGTGGATAATAGCATGTTGTAGAAATGACGTTTGGAATCCTGTTACCACTCGAATATTTCAGCACATTTTAAAGAAGATGATTTCAAAGAAATTTAAAAGCTGAACTACTTAATTTGAATTATAAAAGATTTCTAATACCTACAGGTTAATACAGAAATATTACTAATAAGATATAAAATAAAAGAAAAACTATCTCTTGATTAATACTGCTTTCAACCAAATTATTAAAAGAAATTATTATTATTTAGATTATATACCTATTTAAACCATTTTTACTTTCTTATACGTAGTATAAGGAAGTATTGTGATGATGAAAATTTTCGACCTCGAGATTTTTGCAGATGTCCACGTTTTGAAGTCCCCCGATACCAAAAAGTGGTTTTTAAAAAATGTCTGTGTGTCTGTGTCTGTGTGACCACGATAGCGGTCAAGCCGCTGTAGATATCAATTCGAAATTTTGTATTTACGTGTATAAGCTCCCTCTTGAGATCTGATTAGTTTTTCAGTAAAATCGGTAGACCGGAAGTAGTAGTTTACTTCAGCGAAAAAATCGAATTTTGCGAATATTTCGTCAACTACTAAGTTTTAACAAATTTATAAAGAATTCATATATACTTAAAATTAAAATTGAGTATAATTTTATCCAAAAAGTTTTCCGAAATTCCTACCGGAAGTAGGTCTTTTACTCTTATCGAAAATCAGTTTTTTGCGAATATTTCACAAGTCATGCCTTTTTGGCTAGTACGTTACGAATATAAAAGTATTTAAAACATAATTGTCAATATCTTTTGTATAAAAAAAATTTCAAAATTCTGACCGGAAGTACCACTTTTACTCTTATCGAATAGCGATTTTTTGCAAATATGTCGTAAGTTATGCATTCTATATAAATTTATCAAGAGTACAAAAGTATTTAAAACGAGATTTGCAATATTTTTTGTATATATGAAATTTCTAAATTCGGACCGGAAGTAGCACTTTTACTCTTAGCGAGGAGCACTTTTTTGATAATATCTTGCAAAGTATGCATTCTATAGAAATTTATTAAGAGAATAGAAGTACTTAGAATAGGATTTTGAATAATTTCTGTAAAAAAAATTCTTAAAATTCTGTAATTTGAACTGCTCATACGTATAAGAAAGTCGTGTGGTGGCCACACCTCATTTTTTGTAATGCATTAAAAGTATATTATTTTTTTAGCTGTACCATATTTATGCCTTACTATGTTACAAGCTGAAGATGTTGGACCATCTGCGCGTGATCAACGAATGCAAAGAAAAGAAAAGAAAGAGTTCGTTGAAGAAATATTATTAGTGTCTAAGGAACCTATGCTAAAAGCTGATGATACAATTTGTATTGAAGATATTCCCTCATGCAGTAATGAATCTGATAATGAAACTTTACCTGTAAAGTATATTGTATATTGAATTAAATATTTAAACAAGAATAAAGTCGATGTGTCGGGCAGAAAAAGAAAATTGGAAGCAGTATATTCTAAAATTGTGGGTAATAAAAATTAATATTTTGTCCGTCTACATTGTACAATCACATTTCAATTTAACATTTTGTATTATTGTGTATCTTATATCTGTAAATGCATTAATACCTTTGGCCAATCTCGTTTTCCTGTTATCAGTTTTATAATATATACAAAATGTGTTTCTTGTTTATTATTCTCCTGGCTTGTATTTATTTAGTTTTATTAAGACTCCCGTTTTATGTAATTTGTAATTATTTTAATGATATTTTCCGAAATTAATTGGATATTAAGTTTTATTCTGCAATAAATATATAACTTTATTATTATTATTTATGATTAACAATTATTTAAGTTGTACTTATTATTTCTCACCATGATTTGTATTTACTTTACATTTGGATGCTTTGTAATAATATGAGTAATGTTTTAGAGAAAACTAAAATCTGATAAAAAAACAGTGCCGGTGTTTCTTACAAAATGTAAAAATTTATATTCTCTAAGTATCACATGTTTTAAATTATTTAAAATTATATTCTTAACAGTCGAGACTGGTATTGTTAGTGAGCCAAATCAAATATAAAAATTTCACCGTGGGTAAGATACGAACTCTGCGGACTCCGAACTAATCATTTAGTGCAAAGCGCGTTTTTTTTTCTCATGGTTTTCCCAGTAGACCTAATTCATGTTTTTTACAAAAAAAATGTTTACAAAAATATATACAGTATAGAAAATATACATATATACATATATATATATATATATATATATACAGTATAGAAAAAATATATACAGTATAGAAAATCACAATCCGTAGGTAAGTACATACTAATTCTCCAATTTGACGTCTCTAATTTCTAGATTACTCAAAATACGAGGATCAATAATTTCAGGTAATAAAGCGAGAAAATAAAATTACTCTAACTTAATTATCATTTCTGGCCAGTTCTTCATCTCTGTGTATAGTCTCATACCAAGTATCCTTCGGAATCCAGACTATGAAGTAACATACATCTTTCTGAGCTATGTTTAACTGTCCCTATATTTGGTACATGTAATGGTACCTAGATTTTAAATGTAATTCGCTGTTCCTATAACAGAATATAAAATTTGAAAACAAATTTTTTAAAGAAATCTCATTTTACAAAAAATTACTCGTTTTCGTCATCTTCATAGGGTGTATGCTTAGCTATTCGCAAAGTTATTTTTTTTTCAATTGGAAAATCAAAGCAACTTTTATTTCCAATGTATTGCTTAGCAAGAATTCACCCGTTGATTGTATCCGTACGTAGGCTTGTTTCTCTGTTTAGTTTTTAAATTATTGACCGTAAAAAAAGTTCTTTCAACATTGGCCGAAGAATGCAGCAAACAAAGTAAATTAAAAACAAATTTTGTAAGACAATTAAATTTACGTGTTCCGTCGCCGAATGTAGTAGTTTCTACTTTTTGCCAAAATAATTCTACATTATCAGAAAAACAGTTAATTTCGTTAGTATTTCTTAAAATACGCCATTCATTGTCCAAAGTCTGAAGGTCGGAATTGTATAAAAAATCCGGGAAAATGGGTGCTATACTTGAGTCGCTCTCGCAACCGACATGCGCTACTAAATTAAAATGGCGTCAAATTTGAGATGTTGCAAAATTTTACCTGTCAAGTAATATAACCTACAAAAGCCATTTCTGAACTGTCATAAATAATAGTTTTATACACCTTTTGACATTTGTCATAATTATCTTTTGACGTTTGTTATAATCTAAACATTTTAAATTTGTCTACAATGCTTGCCTTCTAAACAGTATAGCCAAATGTTATATAAAATAGAGGTGTAGAAAAAATAATGTCTAATAGCTTTATTTATAATATTTAATTTGTAATTGGCTTTCATGTAATAGTATTTTACTATGGGAAGGTATATATCCTGAATTATTATTGTTTTGAAATTGTTCTGGCCATCGAAATTTGTAGTGGTACTGAATCGTCGTCTTTAGTTCGTACTTTGGCCGTGTCGGTTGCCAAAACGATTCGACTATATGTCGGTAATAGATTGAATTGATCCTGATTTTACAACTACTGGATCTAAAAACTGAAATTTTTCCAAAGCATTATTCTTTAAAGGAAACCGTTTAATTATTTGATCACATCCTTCTACATAAAAATCCAAGCATCTTAGTCTAAAAAAGGATAATTGTTCTTTGGTAAGTGACGTGCTGGATATTGTTTGTATCACTTTTGCGCCAAAATACATATCCTCAATCTGCTGGTAATGTCTGGCTTTTTTAAAATCTACGTCTGCCACTGAAATACCTTGAAGGTAATCCCTTTTTATGAAACAATCGAATAACGTTTTTATAATAGTAAGTATGTTTTTATATAGACAATGTATTTTTAGGGTGTCCAGATTGCATTTCCTTATTCAAGTTATTAAAAAAGGGTAGAACAAATTCTAAAAATTGTAAAAATAACTTTGTAACAGGATCATTTAACGTTTTCAATATGTTATCTACAGACATGGGTGAAATATAACTGTAGAGGTCCATACTGTTCTAATAACCGCGAAACAACGCTATGTACGAATAACCATCGGGTTCGACATGGGTGCAAAATTTTATGGATTTTTGTATTACAAAATACTTGAAACTTGGTATATTCGCTAATTCGTTTGGGACCCTGAGCAAAGTATGTAATTATAGATATCTCTTGTGAGCTTGTCTATATACGAAGGTAGCTTTTCACATGCATCTGAAGAGCACAAATGGAAGGAGTGACATATACATTTCATTACAAAAAGCTTTGGAATGTCATTTTGCAATAAAGTCATTACTGAGCGATGTTGTCCTGCCATAACATTTGCCCCATCAGACGCAAAACCGACCAGATTTCTTATATATTGTATTCCTTTGTGACCACCCTAGTTATTTGACTAGATGTTTTGGTCCAATAAAAAGGATGTCACTTTAATATGTCAATGAACTTGCTCAATAATTAGAGCAAAAATCAAAAACGATGCTCCTGTAGCTCTTTAGTCGGTGCGAAAGGTCATGGGTTGTCTATAAGCGCCACATGCTTTTTAAATACACAAAAACATGAAAACTAGGATTAGGATTTAAAGCAATAGCAATCAAACACACGAGATCTAATTTAAGTGTATAATTAATAATAAAAATATGTATATGAATGAACAAACATCAACTGTATAACCCATACACAAAGACTGTCAACTGGTAGTCACTTAATAAACTCGGGTCTCAATAATCTTAACTAAATACGTTCTGAATCGTAACAGCTGTTCGATATTTCTCTTTAGGCTTATACGGAATTCACATTAGGTGTTATAATGTACTTAATACTACGACTAAAACAATTAACTACAAAGCTTCCAAAATACAACCAAGCTCTAACTGACACCGATGCTAACAATAGGTTAATTCAGAGAAGAATCTCTGAACAACAAAGCTAAACGTTCTTGATTACTTACAGTATCTTGGAGTCTTTACATTAAATAAATAAATTACAGTTACTACTACTTAGCTTATACAATCTGCACACGTGAAGGTCTCGTTGATTCTTGTAAGTTGAAGTCTGTTGTTCTGCTCACACTGTTACACAACTGCAAACCCTCGTTGGTCTGGCACTATTAAACATTGGCTTTGTACAGGTGTTAGGGAACAATATTCTTAGCTACGCCTTGCTTTTTGGTTCGCTAACATATGTAAATGTAGGGTTATAACATGTCTCCGCTATGCCTGGCCTCTCACTGTACAAACTGCACTGTCGCATGTATTGAGATGTTGTCGCCTATTCCATAATACAGAACTGCATCTTCTGTCTCACAGCTGACCACACGGTCTTGAGAACACGTTCTTAAAGATTCACTTCTATCGGTTCATTGCCGCTTACATATATTGTGCTGGTATTCTGCTAATATCGTTACATGCACTGCTTGTTTAAATTCGTATCAAGGATTCCCACACAACAAGGACCTCCTTACTAAAATAATTTCCATACAAGGATTTTCATACAACAAGGATCCTTTACCAAAATAATCTCCATACAAGGATTTTCATACAACAAGGATCCTTCAGCGCATTGTTTAAATGGTATCCTCCACAAAATTTTGCCTAAAAAGCCGAAGTAACAAATTAACATGTGCTTTTGAGGTTACAAATACATGCATTAGAAACAACGCTTGTGAAATAACAAAACAATAGTCAACAGGTGCATTACCTACTATCATCACGAAGCCTGATGATTTAAGATTTTAATTAAATGATATTAATAACAATTAAGCTTACCTTAGTGTCTTATTAGGCTTTAACATTCAAACAAGGACTAAAATTTGCGCGTTTTGGTTTATATGTGCCTGTCAAATGACAAAAACAAGAACATGAATGTAGACACGTTAAAACCTCTGTGATTGCACATGCTACTTGTCACATCGTTACAATGATTGTTACTGAATCATAATAACAGGTATATATAACTGTTACACCTTATGTCTACTTCACTAGTTCTAGCAATTTCCGTAACTGATTTTCTTCGTGGTCTTTTTCTTTTAGGGTTAAGTATTGGCTGCTCATTCTTGATGCAGTGCCCAATTTGACTTACAGTCACCTTACTAATATTTTATGCTTCACTAACTCTCTATCAAAAACGTTATTAACATTAACAGCAGGTTAACGACTTTAGCGGTATTGAAAACCGAAATGGCAAATGACAACATCGAATTTTACTCTCAATTGTTACAATTATTTTGCTGTATTTTATCTCTGAATTGAGAATTTTAGTTTTATCGTTTGAATACTTAAATTATTTCGGATTAAATAAATCATCCTTCTCTTAAATTAATGTTATCGACTCCTTCTGCCATCTAGGGGAGAATTCCATAAGAGTCCTACCGCCGTGCGTTTTGCATTATCTCATGTGTGTAATGTATATGTGTTGACGGGAAGATGGCGCACGATGTTTTATTTAATAGATTGGGTATTTTTAATTATTTTCTAATTTAGTTTTGGAGTTTCTTTTTGGGCTTAGAGTTATGTGACAAAGTAATTATAATTATTTTCCACTTTTCTATTGTCATTTGAATCTGCGTTTATGTCGTGTGTGTAAAATATCGGTTTAGGTCTCGTGGTTATTAGTTCTAATGTTGTTGATAACGCTTGAGATCGCTAGATGACAAGTGGATTCTTTCTCTTTTTGATCTTCGACTGCCTGGGTAGAAGCACTTAAAACATCACAAGAGCAGATGCATTTTCTTTAGCCACTACTTGAGAAATTAGTGGAATGTTGAAGTATATCGTGTGTAATCGCTAGTAAAAGGCGGATGTTATGATATTTCTCAAGGGTTAATGTGGATTTGGCGTTATGATTATAAACTTGCTGAGGATATTGTTTGTCGTGGCTTAAGAATTGTTTAACTGCTGTAAGTATAATTTCCACGTGTCTGATCGATCTTAATTGTGTTGTTTCTATATTCAATTATAGCTGCTAGTGCATGGCATAGATCTCATTTGAGCACTTTTGTTGGGTTAAGTCTAAGAACCACGTGCCTGAGGTAATTTTACGATTCCAAGGGAATTAGTTGCTGTATCCTGCGGTGAAGACGTAATTTGAGGTGCAGATAGATGTAATGCTGTAGCCTGCCAACACTAATTTTCCCGAAGATGTCGTTAGCCGAGGATATGTGGGCAGTTTTCCTTTGGAACGAGTGTGATCTGTAGAAGGTATCGTGTATGGTAGCTGTGGATGTGGTTTTCCTTTAAGGTACTGTGACTGTGTAATTTTCCTGATATTACCCATAACGCAGAAATTATTGGCCAAACAGTTTTGGTAAATTTATGTCAATTTCGAGTACTTCGTACAGTAAATTTCAACTTTCTCGGCCTAACTAATCAAATAAGTCATCGTAATTTCTTAAATTAACTTCTTGTGGCATGTGAGCCTTTATAATTTGAATTCATTCAATTAACGTAGCTTAATTAATAACAGTGACTCCAGTTGGGAGCTACTTGTCCATTTTGGAGAGGTTACGTAGCCTTTTTTTTTTGGATTTAGAATTTTGGAACAAATTTTAGATGTGTATTGGCGTTGCAGCCTCGCATCTGTATTGTGTAAATTTATAGCTTGTTATTTAGTGTAATTAGTCAACCATTTAAATTTATTATTGTACAATCTTGTAAGAAATTATTGAATCTAATTTTAATCACGTTTTCTTATGTAAAGCATAGTTAACTAGCGCTAATATTTATAGTATTAGATACCATATAACTTAGAGTCTGCACTCTACTGTCGAATAGATTGTCGGTTGCCTCTGGTATACAGAGTGGTTTATTTTGGTGTTGACGTGTTGCAAATTACAATCAAACTGTTCGACTTTGGAGGGACTTTCGGCAAGTTGCCTTATAATTGTATGCTTTTGTAAGAATATTGTCAGGTAATTATTTTAACTTTAAGGTGGTTTCATGTGCTTCCATTTTGAATTTCTTAAATTTTGTAATTATATGTCATTGGTAATTTGAAGTTGTGGATCACCTGGGTGACCATTTAAGATTTTATTCATTCCTTCAGAAGTTTATTACTGGCAACTGAGTTGCGCTTTTGTAATTCATATTTCATTGTTTTGGATATATTGTTGAAAACCAGAAGATTAGTTAGTAATAGCCGGTTTTGTGCTCAATATATGAAACGAACTGTTGGTTCCATATTATTAAGATTTCAATAAACCGTTTGTTAAGTTTGAATGAGTGTGTGTTGGTCTTATTTTCTTTCCACCTGGGGAGTTTACATTGGATCTGGTCCGGGGTCTGAATATCTGTTGGGCTCAGCATATTTTAACGGATAGGCGCCCTGACAACTTAACCTTCGACGAGTACTGTGTTCGAACTCGCCCTAATTCTGACTGTAGCTGGAGGCGGTGCTGACTCCCATATTTAACATCGACCCTTGGGAAGTACGAAGGTAAGACCTGAGTGTTTTATAAGTTGGTGATTATTTAATAGACTTCCCGTATCAAATAGAAGGTTAGTTACCGTGGTGGTGTCTTACTTCCTACCTTCTTGGAATTTTGTTACAGAGTCTGTTTAGGGCCTTTGGCCATCTGATAATTTAAACACAAGAAGGTAGCAAAATATACATAAAAAAAAACTATAATTTGTTAAAAGAACTACATAATGTGCCTCTGTTAAGTTAAACAAGACTATAATTACTAACACCTATAATATTAACAAAATAGTTCATTAAAAACAAAAATGTAGGTTATAAATAATTCATATAAATTTCAAGTTGTGAAGTTGTACTGAATCGTCATAAATACGTAATTGCTTACGTGCATTAACTGACTCGCCGGTTTTGCTATATATAGTTTTACATTCAGATATCAATGATTTCTTTTTTTTAATACTAATTCAGTTTTTGGCTATAACCTGAGATCTGACATAATATAAATATGTAAGTCATTCATTACTTCATATAGTTATAATATTACAATGTATTCCAGATAATTATTAATTATATACATCAGGGCTTCCAGTGAAGTCAGATAATCAGATTTAGTCAGATTTCTGTAGTCTTGTCTGATTTTGTCAGATTTCTTTGAAAATGGTCTGAAAAGTCAGATTTTTCTCAAATCACGAACTAAAATAAACTTGATAACTTGATTCTGTGGATTTCTGTCAGCCACTAGATCAAATTCAGATGAAATTTCAATAATTATCTGAAATTTGAAATTTATTTTAAAATTTGAATTTTAAATTTTCCGCGCCGCTGTCATTACAATACATTATCGGTATTGCAGATCGGCAATTAATTCGATCACCGCGTTCGATCAGCGAATAGGTTAAGTTTTTTTTATTATTTTTTGTCACTGCGCTTTTTGTGATGTGGGCAATGTGAGCTGAAGAATGGGACTGCGAATGATGACAATTGGGAAAATACTGTAAGTTGTGCTTTTATTCAGTATAACAAACTGGATTCTATTTTTATAACTTTATGGTAGAGATCACCATGGGTAAAGGCTGCAAAGTTTCCGAGGCTTGGCTGCAACAAGTTGATAATTTGGGGTGCAAATATGGACAGTGGCTCAAAGACGAGGATGGACATGGGCAGAATGCTTTCTGCATTGTGTGTTGCGCTTCTCTTAACATTGATAGTAAAAGCAATTAAACGGCATGCGAAAACCAGCAAACACATTAAAAATGCCCGGTCAAAACTTGAAGAAAAACAATTGCGACTTACTGGATGTCCAAAAGAGGAAAACAATAATTTGGTGCCCACAAAAACACTGGGCCTTTTTTGTGTCAAAGATGCTGTTACCAAGGCTGAATTATTATGGACATTTAAAAACATTGTGTGTGATATGTCAGTTTCTTCTTGTGATGGCATTTCAGAATTGTTTTATGAAATGTTTCCTTGCGAGACTTCTGCAAAATTCACCTTAAGCCGAACTAAAATATCTTACTATATTACTGAAGCTTGTGGCCCATATTTTCAATCGCAAATGCTTGATGACGTTCGTAAAGCATATGGTTACACCATTGAATTTGATGAAACAACAAATGCTGAATCCAAGAAGGAGCTACAGTTTGCGGTACGATTTTATAGTGAAGAAATGGAAGCCGTTGTTACAAGGCATTTACAAACCTATTTCATTGGAACGGCCACTGCTGAGGTAATTCTGAATCATATTAAAAAAGTAATTGATGATAATGGCTTGGTGAAAACTAATTTTTTGATGTTGTCAATGGATGGACCTAATGTGAATAAAAAGGTTTACTCTCTGCTCAATGATGAATTGAAAAGTGAAAGAAATAAAAGTTTGCTTGACCTTGGTAAGTTAGGTGCCTGTGTTATCTTTTTTTTTATAGTTAAATATTAATTATTTTGTAGGTTCCTGTGACATTCACATCGTACACAACAGTTTTCTCAAAGGACTTGATAAATTTGGTATTGAAGTTGAAGATTTTATCATTGATTTGTTCTATTTTTTTCATCAGTGGCCCCAACGAGAAGAGGATTTTCGGAAAGTCCAAGAGGAATTGCAGTTGCCTCAGTCAAAGATTATTAAACACGTAAGGACTCGATGGTTTTCGATGCAAGATGCAGCAGAAAGGGTGATTCAGCAATGGTCAGCCATAAGGAGATATTTTTTGACATTTATCCCAGGTAAAAGAAAGGATTTATTGAAAACAAAACGGTACAAATCTCTTACGGAACATCTATCTGAAAAAGCATTGAAAGCCAAAATTTACTTTTTAATTCATAGTGCAACAATATTCCAATCATTTACTAGGCTGTTTCAAACTGACAAGCCACTGATACACATTTTATATGATGAACTTATCTCATTGGTTACTTTATTAATTTCCAAAGTATGTTTGGAAGGTAAGACACCAAAAGCACACGAGATCACTCATTCACCCCTCGATGAAATTTTTAATCAGGCAAACTTACGAGTTTTAACAACCATTGATATTGGCTTTGAGACAAAGACTTTTATGAATCAGGCAAACTTTAATGAAAAAGATCGCGTTATATGTTATAAGGGAGCACAACAACATTTTATTGCAGCTGCAAAACATCTCATAGCCAAGTCCTCATTAAAAACTGGTTCATTTTTAAGACATTGCCGCTGTTTGAACCCCACATTAGTACAATCACACGGGTCACAATCTATTTTAAGGATTGCGGAAAAATTGCCACTTAATGTGAATCCTTCAATGTTGGCCAACCAGTGGACGATTTTGACAACCATCGAAGACTTTGATGTATTATTGGAAGAAAAGGTCCCCAAAAAAGATCTCCTGTTCTATTTTTGGAATAGGATCTTTAAAATGACAAAACAGGCCGATATTTCTTTCAAGTATCCAAACTTAACGAAAGTGGTCAAAGCAGCTTTGTCTTTATCGCATGGAAATGCTGCAGTTGAACGAGGTTTTTCAAAATCTAAACTGATCTTGAGCGAAGACAAAACGGCGATGTCACTGCGAACTCTTAATGCTCGCCTAAATGTTGCGTCAGCTCTTGGGAGGTATGGAAATAAACCACACTTGGTACCAATAACCAAAGAATTGTTGGAAATGGCTCGATTAGCCCATAATAGTTACCAAACATACTTGAATGATAAGAAGGAGAATGCCAAAAGAAAAGCGGAAGAAGCTCGATTGGAGCAAGAACGACTAGAAAGGGAACGACAATACCAAAAGGAAACATCTGCGGAGAAGAAGAGTATTGAAACTTTGGAAGCGGAATTGAAGTTGAAACGAAAAGTGGTAATGGACCAAAGCAAGGCCGGAGAAGAAGTAATCAAAGAAGCAAACAAAAGACTGAATGAAGCGCTTGATCGAAACGATTTACAAGAAGTGAGAATTGCTCAAATCATGCTAGAAGGTTATCGGAAAATGAAAGCTAAAGAAAAGACTGGTATGGATCGTCTTCAAGAAATGGAGAATAACTTGGTTCTTAAGAGAACTAAGTTGATGGAGAAATGCGTCAATAATGTGAAGAGATTCAAGAAATGATTTCAAAAAAAAATATTTTTTTAATTTTTATTATCTTTTATTTAGTTACGTATAGATTTTTTTAATTTTTTGTTACTTGAATGGAGTTTCTTATTTTTTGTTCTATTTAAATAAATGGTATTTTTATCAAAATTTGTGTTTATTATTTCCACACAAAATACTCATTAAAATTCGAATCAATTGATGAGATTTTAGTCAGATTTCAGTCAGATTTTCTTCACATTTAGTCAGATTTATCAGATTTTTTATTAAATATTACGCTGGAAGCCCTGTATACATTTATGACTATACATTTCATTACAGTTTTAATATCAAACAATATCAGTATTACCTTACACTATCTAATTCAAACACATACGAAACCAGTATTTTAATGAGGCTGAGCGCATCTTGTACTGAAATCCCTGATCCTATTGGTGCTGGATTTGGAATTGGTTGTTTGCAATCCTGTGTACGGCTATCTAATTCTTTAAGATGTTTCGCTTTTGTATGTTATCGGTTTTTGAATGTATTTCTAAATTACTACAAAGTCACAAGAGTCACACTTAAAATCAAATCCTTTCTAATGATTAGTTTTTATATGCCTTTTTAAATTAGTTTTCTGGTTTGTTCTATATTTACAAGAGTCACACTTAAAATCAAATTCTTTTAAATGATTACATTTTATATGTCTTTTTAAATCAGTTTTGTTGTTTGTTCCAAAGTCACAAGAATCACACTTAAAATCAAATTCTTTTAAATGATTACATTTTATATGTCTTTTTAAATCAGTTTTGTTGTTTGTTCCAAAGTCACAAGAATCACACTTAAAATCAAATTCATTTAAATGATTAGTTTTTATATGTCTTTTTAAATCAGTTTTGTTGTTTGTTCCAAAGTCACAAGAGTCACACTTAAAATCAAATCCTTTCTAATGATTAGTTTTTATATGCCTTTTTAAATGACTTTTGTTGTTTGTTCTATATTTACAAGAGTCACACTTAAAATCAAATTCTTTTAAATGAATAGTTTTTATATGCCTTTTTAAATGACTTTTGACGTTTGTTCCAAAGTCACAAGAGTCGCACTTAAAATCAAATTCTTTTAAATGAATAGTTTTTATATGCCTTTTTAAATGACTTTTGACGTTTGTTCCAAAGTCACAAGAATCACACTTAAAATCAAATTCTTTTAAATGATTACATTTTATATGTCTTTTTAAATCAGTTTTGTTGTTTGTTCCAAAGTCACAAGAATCACACTTAAAATCAAATTCTTTTAAATGATTACATTTTATATGTCTTTTTAAATCAGTTTTGTTGTTTGTTCCAAAGTCACAAGAGTCACACTTAAAATCAAATTCATTTAAATGATTAGTTTTTATATGTCTTTTTAAATCAGTTTTGTTGTTTGTTCCAAAGTCACAAGAGTCACACTTAAAATCAAATCCTTTCTAATGATTAGTTTTTATATGCCTTTTTAAATGACTTTTGTTGTTTGTTCTATATTTACAAGAGTCACACTTAAAATCAAATTCTTTTAAATGAATAGTTTTTATATGCCTTTTTAAATGACTTTTGACGTTTGTTCCAAAGTCACAAGAGTCGCACTTAAAATCAAATTCTTTTAAATGATTACATTTTATATGTCTTTTTAAATTACTTTTGACGTTTGTTCCAAAGTCACAAGAATCACACTTAAAATCAAATTCTTTTAAATGATTACATTTTATATGTCTTTTTAAATCAGTTTTGTTGTTTGTTCCAAAGTCACAAGAATCACACTTAAAATCAAATTCTTTTAAATGATTACATTTTATATGTCTTTTTAAATCAGTTTTGTTGTTTGTTCCAAAGTCACAAGAGTCACACTTAAAATCAAATCCTTTC
The DNA here is from genome assembly GCA_963170755.1 of Amphimallon solstitiale. NCBI lineage: Eukaryota > Metazoa > Arthropoda > Insecta > Coleoptera > Scarabaeidae > Amphimallon > Amphimallon solstitiale. Next base: position 111,929,681 of record OY720677.1, on the reverse strand, counting down.
TAATGATTAGTTTTTATATGCCTTTTTAAATGACTTTTGTTGTTTGTTCTATATTTACAAGAGTCACACTTAAAATCAAATTCTTTTAAATGAATAGTTTTTATATGCCTTTTTAAATGACTTTTGACGTTTGTTCCAAAGTCACAAGAGTCGCACTTAAAATCAAATTCTTTTAAATGATTACATTTTATATGTCTTTTTAAATCAGTTTTGTTGTTTGTTCCAAAGTCACAAGAGTCACACTTAAAATCAAATTCTTTTAAATGATTACATTTTATATGTCTTTTTAAATCAGTTTTGTTGTTTGTTCCAAAGTCACAAGAATCACACTTAAAATCAAATTCTTTTAAATGATTACATTTTATATGTCTTTTTAAATCAGTTTTGTTGTTTGTTCCAAAGTCACAAGAGTCACACTTAAAATCAAATTCATTTAAATGATTAGTTTTTATATGTCTTTTTAAATCAGTTTTGTTGTTTGTTCCAAAGTCACAAGAGTCACACTTAAAATCAAATCCTTTCTAATGATTAGTTTTTATATGCCTTTTTAAATGACTTTTGTTGTTTGTTCTATATTTACAAGGGTCACACTTAAAATCAAATTCTTTTAAATGAATAGTTTTTATATGCCTTTTTAAATGACTTTTGACGTTTGTTCCAAAGTCACAAGAGTCGCACTTAAAATCAAATTCTTTTAAATGATTACATTTTATATGTCTTTTTAAATTACTTTTGACGTTTGTTCCAAAGTCACAAGAATCACACTTAAAATCAAATTCTTTTAAATGATTACATTTTATATGTCTTTTTAAATCAGTTTTGTTGTTTGTTCCAAAGTCACAAGAATCACACTTAAAATCAAATTCTTTTAAATGATTACATTTTATATGTCTTTTTAAATCAGTTTTGTTGTTTGTTCCAAAGTCACAAGAGTTACACTTAAAATCAAATCCTTTCTAATGATTAGTTTTTATATGCCTTTTTAAATGACTTTTGTTGTTTGTTCCATAGTCACAAGAGTCGCACTTAAAATCAAATTCTTTTAAATGAATAGTTTTTATATGTCTTTTTAAATTAGTTTTCTGGTTTGTTCTATATTTACAAGAGTCACACTTAAAATCAAATTCTTTTAAATGAATAGTTTTTATATGCCTTTTTAAATGACTTTTGACGTTTGTTCCAAAGTCACAAGAGTCGCACTTAAAATCAAATTCTTTTAAATGATTACATTTTATATGTCTTTTTAAATCAGTTTTGTTGTTTGTTCCAAAGTCACAAGAGTCACACTTAAAATCAAATTCTTTTAAATGAATAGTTTTTATATGTACTTTTAAATGACTTTTGTCATTTGTTCCATAGTCACAAGAGTCGCACTTAAAATCAAATTCTTTTAAATGAATAATTTTTATATGTCTTTTTAAATTAGTTTTCTGGTTTGTTCTATATTTACAAGAGTCACACTTAAAATCAAATTCTTTTAAATGAATAGTTTTTATATGTACTTTTAAATGACTTTTGTCATTTGTTCCATAGTCACAAGAGTCGCACTTAAAATCAAATTCATTTAAATGCTTATTTTTTATATGTACTTTTAAATGAGGTTTTCTGTTTGTTCCATAGTCACAAGAGTCACACTTAAAACCAAATTCTTTTAAATGGCTGGCTTTCATATGTCTTGTCAAATATTTTTTATGTTTTGCTGGGAAACCACATAGGGAACATTTAAATGTTTTCGTTCGATCTAGTGAGTTGGATTGTTCTACTTTTGTATGTGCCGGGTCTTCTTTTCCACCAATAGAACTGTGCGTATTTTCCACGTGCAACCCCAGATATTCTTTTGTCTCGAATCGTCTGTAACAAATCCCACATTTAAACTTTTTCAGTTTGAAGTGCTGGCTGTTGATGTGCTTCTTGAGATCTGCTTTATACTTTGTCCGGTACTTGCACTGCTCACACTCATACAATTGGCTGCGACGTTTCTTGCGTCCGTTTACCGCTGTCACTTGATAGCTTTGCGGCGGTGCACTGCATTTCCTAAAAACAAATAAAAATAGGTGACCTCGTTCTCCGTACGACGAACTAATTACAAATGATACGACTAGTAAGAATACGAATTTAAAGGAAATAGCAAATCACTTGAGACAAACACGATCGTAATATGAACAAACAGATTTAGGTCAAGAACTTGCGTTACGTTTAAAATGCAGCATCCTGTTTCTTTCATCCATTTTAATTCTCCAAAATTGTAATTACATTTCATATTTGCTGAAATCTGGATACTAATCATTTGCATGACTGGAATTCAATTTTTTTCTTAATTATTTGCTTTATTAAATATTTAATATTAATATTAATCCCTTTTCTAACAGTTTCAATTCAATTATAGAAAGGATTTGTATACATAATACACACACCATTCGAAAGCACACATTTCAAATTATCTACTGGTAGTAATTTTTAAATTTCTTGCAGTAAAAGAATGTTTATATGTTAATCTAAGAAATAGTATGTAAAATAAAACATTTTGTTGAGAAAATATATTTGTATTAGATCATTACTTTTGCACAGCTAGATTATCAATTTCGATTTCCATGAGGTGGGAGTTATATATTATTGTTGGATGAATTAAAAACAAGAATGTAACAGTTCCGCTGGACAAAGAGTAAACTTAAAGTTGTTAAGAGGATTGAAATATTGCTGTATATGAATATAATAAAATAAACACTTAATAATGATTCATTGTTCACTAAAAAACACCATAAGTGTATGATGCTACGTTGATAAAGTTTTATGATAATGAATTATACCTGACATTTCCTTCAGAACAGTAGGCAAAATGATGTTGCAAATATTCCTTTTGTCCAAAGTGGATTTTGCATATTGGGCACTGCGTACATTCTGAAATCACAAGAAAAACAACTGAAATACAATGAATAGTGACATTAAATTGTATTACAATTTCATATTGCCATGGCACTTCAAGACACTAAGGATTTTTCCAACTCCGGCTAAATACTTGGTTAACTAAACAGTGGTCAAGGATTCATTATACAAAGTTGGCAATATTTTTGCTAGTGCATTTGATCTAAATTAGTATATTTTGTTCTAATATTGGCGCCATTTTAGACATTTGCATGAGATGGCAACTCTATATTTGATATAATAATACTCCAAAATAGGCCTCTCAGAATATGACATCCAAATTTTAATACCATACTAGAATCGACGAAGAGATTCAGTGATAAAAGTACGTGATCACAACGTGATCGAGGCATCCTAGACATAAAAACGCTCGGCGGCAAAGATCGTTTACATTAGGCGATTAGGTAAACAGTAATAGTATCACAGATCGCAGGTGTGTGAGAATTACTAGGTGCTATTTTATAGAGACAATACAATTTTAATACGTGTTGATAGAAAAGATTTGAATATGCACAATTTCTTATGTCAAATACTACGGCGATACCTATTTTACAGACACTGATCCGTGAATGATTTTATGTGCCTGTGTGCATACCACTTTGGTGTGATCACGTGAACCCAACGTGATCAATGAATCTGTTCAGCGATTTGAGTATAGATATCATCGACTTTGATATATTTATACACTAAAATAGTTCGCACCATCTCACAATGACGTTATTAAAGGAGAACCCCAGTTGTTCTACTATGCGATGTTGGTAGCCATAAACACATACACTACTTCTCCTAACTTATTTTTACTCCCTTATATATTTAGTATAAGGAAGTATTTTGATGACGAAAATTTTCGAACTCGAGATTTTTGCAGATGTTTCCGTTCTGAAGTCCACCAATACCAAACAAGTTGTTTCTAAAAAAATCTCTCTCCCTCTCTCTCTGTGTGTGTCTGCCTGTGTGTGCGTGCGCGTCTCTCTCTCTCTCTGTGTGTGTGTGCGTGTGTGGCCGCGATTGTAAATACTTCGTCAACTATTAAGTTTAACATTTACTCACAGGTTTAATTTTTCAAGATGATAAACTTATTTAAAACTTAATTTAGAACAACTTCTGTATAATTTTAAACGCTTATACGTGCCCACACCTCATTTCTTACCATTATTGTAAGTTATATTTATAGTTTTGAAACAACATGCAGTTATTATGTATATTTATAGGAATAAATCACGGACTTGTGCGAATTTATTGCATTTATCTCAAAAATTAAAGAGCATCTTGGAAAAGATCCTATTCATTTTAATACCAACACATTATACACCTCCAACAATTAAATTATACTTGCAAATTATAATTTAGAAGATTAAAAAAAAATTACAAGTGTTTCATATACACCCTCGGGTTGAGCAGTTCCAAGTAGTATAAGGTAACCCAAAACGTCACAAACGCAAATATCGGCATGTTTTGTAAAACAAGAATGGCTGCCAGCGGAATTCAGAAAAAGACAATTATTTGAAATTAGTGTTTTCGACTCTCTAATCATGTAGGAATCAACAAACAAAAAATCATGTGATCATAAAAAGGTCAAGCGACCACCTTTGGACACTTATGGAATGACACATAACCGCCGTTAGTACATAATAGCAAAAATTCAAATCTCTTAGATTATGCGCATGTGTAAGAAATCCTAATCACAGTTTGATATTTTATTAGGAAAAATTTCTTTGATTAAAGGCGTCCTCAATCAATAATTAGCGGTAACCAGTGTTGGAAAAACGCAAATTTGTACTAAGCGGTACTTTAACCAATGATTATGCTAACTGGCATTTTAGTCGGAGATGGAAAAACCAGCCCTAAAATTCATATTCAATCATTGTTTTAAAGACCAGAAAGTTGATATTATAACAAAGCGTTATTATTAAATTACTTTCTTAAAATACTCATCAATTAAATGAACTGCATTCATTGACAAAACTAATTTAAAAAAGAGGAACTATACTAACATGCTTTTAGTAACTTTTTAAAAAACTAAATAAGAAAATCCAAATGGACTCAAATAAAGTCTATAAGCTTTGAAAGAGCTTTTAATTCCCAAATTTGATATACTTTGACATACCTTCAAATAAAAAGTTGCTACATGCATCCCCAGGGCAAATTGTTTTATGTTTGGCCAAATATATTTTCGAGCTGAATCCAAGACAGCAAAATGTGCAGGCAAATACATTCTTGACGATGCATTTCCTAGTGGGAATAAAATCTACTTCAACATTACCAATCGGACTATCTTCATATTCTTCACCAAAATATACCAGTAATTCTTCACCTGATTGAATTCGACGAGTGCTTTGATAATACAGATAATCCTCATGTTGAAAAACAATTAGGTTTTGTTCAGAAATATTCCTGGCAGTGTTAATGTACTGCATCCAATTTAAATACTGTGATGTATCCTTGTCAAATACAAGTTTTCCTCCTTTTATTTTCCAAGTACATTCTGTTCTACAAAATCCAGAAAAAGGACCAAATGTTACACCATCAGGAATAAATTTTAAAGCTAATATTCCAAACTGTCCAAACAAATGTTGAATTTCTAAAATATCATTTGGTAATTCATCTTGTGTTCTGTTATTGGTATTGTCTGGAGCATGCCTGTTCAAAATATGTACCAACATTCCACACTCAATGCAGTAGTCTTCATAATATGCCCGACAATGTTCACAATCTGGCGGTCAAATTTAAATCAAGTAAAAACCAGGCAATACAATATTCACATATACAGGGTGTAGATAAAGTCTGGAACAAAATTAATATTTCTGTTATCTTCGGTTTGATGGAAAAACCCTGAAACAGGTCGATTTTGTTTTTATCCCGTGCACTTTATAACATCGTGAATTTAATTCTGTCGTCATCTGGTTGCGCGCGGGCGTGACGTCATTAGTTTTTTCAAATGGTAACCCGCCACATTTATTACCCCTTGTCGTTAGGTATTCCATTGTGCATGCAACGGTATAAAAAGTTTGGTACCTTACATAACAATTTTTGGGAGCAAAATGCTTTCGAATTTCAAAAAATTAAAATTTTATTTCTAATGAAAAACTAATCAAAAATTATTTTAAAAAATCAGATAAATTATAATCCGAGGTTTATCTTGGATTGTCGTCAAACAAGACACCAAAAAAAATGTCAACGGAAGTGTTCAAATTGTCCGCCATTGGCCATTTGACACTGGCCGAAACGGACGTACACGCTTTCTACGACACGACAGACAGGGCTCGTCAAGGTCGACCAAGAATTGAGGAAGATAGAAGGGTCAATATTCTCTTGGAACTTCAGGACAACCCCCACACTTCAACAAGGAACATTGCCAGGGATCATGCAGTCGATTTTACCACAGTAGCCAAATTGCTGAAGAAGGAAAAACTTCATCCGTACAAAATCAATCGGGTTCAGGAACTGAATGAAGATGACTTCGACCGCCGACTCGAGTTCTGTGAACAAATCATGCTACGGTGCGATGAGAATCCCGGATTTGTCGACAATGTGGTTTTTAGTGACGAAGCAACTTTTACCTTGAACGGTGAAGTGAATCGCCACAATTGTAGGTACTGGTCGGGCGAAAATCCTCGATGGGTTCGAGAGGAGCACACCCAACACCGGCAAAAAGTTAATGTATGGGCGGGAATAGTGGGAGATCGCATTGTGGGGCCTTTCTTTCTGGACAGAAATTTAAACGCTGCAACATACTTACATTTCCTAAGATTTACGCTAGTGCCAACATTGGTAGAATTATTTCCGGATGAAAACACCCCCGACAAGCCTCACCCCAGAATCTGGTTTCAACAAGATGGAGCACCTCCACATTTTGGCTGGCGTGTTCGGAGTTACCTCGACGAAATTTTCCCCGGGAGATGGATCGGACGAAGGGGAACAATTGAATGGCCTGCCCGTTCGCCAGATCTCACACCACTTGATTTTTTTCTATGGGGTCATGTGAAATCAAAGGTGTACACCAATAAGCCAAATAACTTGGATGATCTGAAACATCGTATCCGCGAGGAAATGCGAAATATTGGTGCAGAGACAATACGACGTGTCGTAGAAAGCGTGTACGTCCGTCTCGGCCAGTGTCAAATGGCCAATGGCGGACAATTTGAACACTTCCGTTGACATTTTTTTGGTGTCTTGTTTGACGACAATCCAAGATAAACCTCGGATTATAATTTATCTGATTTTTTAAAATAATTTTTGATTAGTTTTTCATTAGAAATAAAATTTTAATTTTTTGAAATTCGAAAGCATTTTTCTCCCAAAAATTGTTATGTAAGGTACCTAACTTTTTATACCGTTGCATGCACAATGGAATACCTAACGACAAGGGGTAATAAATGTGGCGGGTTACCATTTGAAAAAACTAATGTCACGCCCGCGCGCAACCAAATGACGACAGAATTAAATTCACGATGTTATAAAGTGCACGGGATAAAAACAAAATCGACCTGTTTCAGGGTTTTTCCATCAAACCGAAGATAACAGAAATATTAATTTTGTTCCAGACTTTATCTACACCCTGTATGAACAAGAAACGAAAGCTTATTTGGCCATTCAACCAAGCTAGACTTTACTAATTTATGTATAAATGTGAATTTTGAAAATAAATATGTCATTATTTGGTTTATTATACAATGAAACAGTAATATTTAAAACTTAATTGCACTTTCAATAGAGTGGAAACAAGCCAAAAGAACCAACTGAGTAAGATGCAATTAATAGTTATTTAGCAGTTCAAGTAGTGGCTAAAATGCAGTTGAGGTGTCGGGCGATTTTTTACAAAATGACTAGTGTACCTTATAGAGGACCTCTAACTGAACAACTTTTACTTATAACATTAAGGGTGGAAACGTACAGAAGTGGAGATAAAAAATAAATTAGGTACTCACCGAGTGAATTTTGCAGGTTACATCCCATGTAAGATATCCCATATAGAGCATTGAAACAATGAAAATCACAATAAATAGTGTTTATTTAAGCTCACAACACAACAATTATCTTAGATTTGTACGTTTTTTGATTAAATTTTAGTAAAATTGTAAATACGAAAATCTAGAGAAACAAAATGGCGGGTGTAAACAATTCGATAAAACGAGTGAGAAGCACAATCACAATCTAAGGATCGTGTCGGATCGGTTATGCTTCCTTGAATCAGTCAATAGAATTAATACGATGTAGAATATCATTGAAAATAGGATGTGGGAAATAGTATTAAATGTTTATAATTACGAAAATCACTAATAAAATTGAAATTATTAATAGAAATGTTGTTTTTGTAAGTAGATGGAATATTAGATAATTAGTTGTATCAGTTATACTTATGTATAAATAATATTTATGATTGGTATTGGTATTTATTTATGATCGGTAATTTGAAAATACATAATGAAATTGAAAATTGGCATAATCACAAAATTTTACAGTTGTTCCGATTATCCATTATCTGCTCTTGCTAATAATTGGTCTTTAATTTGCCATGTAAGTGCATTTAGTTTAGAGAAAATCATATATCATGTAAATATTAAAGTAAATCACAAAATAAGTTGACTTTTATAAGAATATAAGACGTTTTACAACTATCAATATTGAGCTCAATACAGATATAAAACAAGCTTAAGATATACAAATGACATACATGATATGAATTAGTTATTTTCCAGTCAGTCTTGCAAAAAAGTAATTGTCACAATAAAATAGCAAACACATAAAGTAGCATATATTGATGAGTAACAGTACTATATATGTTTATATAGTTTAATATCTCAATTATATTTTGTATTACCTACATCCTTAAAAATAACTGATTAATCATGAGCATTAATATATAATAATGTATAACTAATGTAACTTATGATAACAATATACCTAATACAGTGTATTTAGTCAGAGAAAGTAAATACTATCAACTACTATTTGTTAATTTTCGATTCAATTTAAAAATCATTGTTTAGGTTTAATGTAAAAATTACTGAACGTGTTATAAATGAATCAGTGTAGTGGATTAAATATTTTTATATTATAGTCCCTGCAATTGTTAATATGGTATAAAAGATATGACGTAATGTACGTTTAAATTGAATAACTATGAACAAAGAGTAAGTTATAACTAAGCATATGTATCAAATATTGTTATATAGTAGAGTCGTTTTGGCAACCGACACGGCCAAATTACGGACTAAAGACGACGATTCAATACTATGATTTTCTCTAAAATAAATGCACTTACATGGCACATTAGAGACCAATTATTAGTAAGAGCAGATACATTTTACAATTTCATTATGTATTTTCAAATTACCGATCATAAATATTATTTATACATAATTATAACTGATACAACTAATTATCTAATATTCCATCTACTTACAAAAACAACATTTCTATTAATAATTTCAATTTTATTAGTGATTTTCATAATAATTTCCAACATTCTATTTTCAATCCGTGCGTTCAGGGAGTTACGGCGCCGCTAGCGCTGAGCTGTGCTAGCTCGAGCGGTGTCCTGAACGCGACTGCTGAATGCCGGCGCTGGAGCTAGCGGTCACCATCTTGTCTAGCGAAAATAATTTCGCTCGATGACCTAGCGGCGCTAGAAAGAAGTGGGGATAAGCGATGAATATTCAAATATGAATTTAAAAATTCAAACTCGCGGATTAATAAACACATTAATTTATTAATTGTAGTAGTAAATATCATTTTTACGGTTGCTGTTGTACTTGTTGTTATATTTAATGTTATGCGAAAGTTATAGGTTTTATCATATAAAATAGATATTGATAAGTACTATTATATTCGGTTTACATATTGTAACGTTTTCGGGTTCCAATAAACAACTCGTGCAATTATTTATTTAAAACAGTCTGTATATTTATATACTCAAAATTATTTAACAATATAAAATATAAAACTAACTTGACACTCTTCCGGAAGTACGGTCTGCAGAACATCACTGGCCTGTCCTCTTAATGACACAATCAGACCAGTAGCTTTCTTCGGGGACGTCCACCCATTTGCTCCTGCAGCGGCTTCGAATTGATTCCGGTACGACATCCATGACGTCTTTCCATCGAAGGTGGGAGGTTTTACCTTTGCCTTCGCTGTTCGGGCAATCTCCAGGCTTCCGCTTGAGATATCATGGGGACCGCAGTCCTTCATCGCTGGCAACTGAAGCTGAACCCCAAACTCGTCCCCCATTCCGAACACGCGCTCCTCAACTTTCTGTTCCATGGCTTCGATGGCCTCAGAAAATTCCTGCCTCCCATTCGATGAATTCTTTTGAATGTCTTCCTCAAGAGTAGTCTCGAGTTGTTTTAGAATCTCGAATTGTTTTGCAACTGCATCTCCTAGAGTCTCGAATTGTTTTGCCATTTCATTTTTAATTTCTTCCACTATTACGCTTAAATCAGGCTGTACTTGAAACAAATATTTCTCGGGATCCTCACCTTCATTTATTAAAAGGTCACGAAGCCGGTCCTGGAGAATTGTTTTTTTTCCAGACGCATCTGCGTCCCTTTCTTCCAATTCTGCCCTTAACTCGGAGACCTTTAATTCTTCCAAACGTTTGGTAGCCATTTATTTATTTATTTATTTATTTGCACTTCTATATTGTTTACCCCACACCTGACACCAATTGTAACGTTTTCGGGTTCCAATAAACAACTCGTGCAATTATTTATTTAAAACAGTCTGTATATTTATATACTCAAAATTATTTAACAATATAAAATATAAAACTAACTTAACACACTTAAACTACTACAATTTAATTATCACAGGTATTTATTTACTACTACTATTATTTATATCTCTGTCCGTATTTATTTATATCACACTATTTATATAAAACGGCACTACTATATTTATTTCTACGCTACCACTACGTAAGGACTTTCTTTATCCCGAACTACTCCGCCCGCAATGAATGAATCCCGGTGACCCCGTCGCCTTATATACATATGTGAAGATTACTAGAGCATTCCTCTAAATTCCATACTTCTCTCGTAAACTCTGTCTCCCTCTAGAATATTTGTAGAATATTCCCAGACATTTGTCTCCGCTTCCGATACAGTACTATGCGTAAGTGTATGACTCACCGCTTTACGATATTTACCAGCCGAGAGAGATTTATGGTCTTTTTTTGTGCGTGTGACAATTTCGTTTTTATCGCGCCGAGAGATCTGATTCTTTTATTTAATGTAACTCATTTCGTCTGCTGGTTTCGTTACATTGCCCCCTTCTTAAAAACTGCGTTTCGTCCCGAAACACACTATTCCATGTTCTTGACGCTGGCGGATGACGAAATCCACACCGGGACCCACGGGTGCACCCAGCCGTCTTGTGGCAATGGCAATCCACCGTCCCAGGCCGCACACGACCATTTCCGTACCAGCACGCCGAAACACTGCCTCCAGCATGCTTCCTGCGATTTTCCATTCCAAACGGTCTAATCCGCAGCCCATCCTCGGAATTGCCAGCCTCCCCACATCCTGCTCGTGTGCACGTCCTCGTAGATCGACAAGGGATTCCCATAAGCTGGCTCTCTAGGTTTTCCAGCAAATTGTCGCACATCCGCCACTTCACCGCCGTCACGTCCATGGTATGGGGCAACTGGTTGAAACACACCATCCCTGGCTCACTATGAGGTGTTAGTCTCATGCGATAAACGACGTCATCTATTTGCTCTATTATTTCGTATGGTCCCTCCCAGTATTCTTGGGGCTTTGGGGACAGGCATCGGCGACGTTGAGGATCATACAACCAAACAAGGTCTCCTTCTCCGTAATCACCTCTCTCGGCTTGCACGTGGTAACGATTCTTCGTCCTGTCGCTGACATCCTGAGTGTGATGGCGTACTCGCTCGTGGACATCCTTCAACCTTCGCCAGGATCCACTGGCGCAGTCTTCTCCATTTGGGTTCTCCACAACACACTTGAGTAGATCCATCCTCTACTTTCAGAGAGTCCCATTGAGCCCAGTAGGATTCCAGTCCCTGTGAACGAGGAGCCACTTCTTGCCAAGCCGGTCCGCGACCAATTCCTTCCAAACCACCAATGAACCAAGGTCTTCATCAGCTTCTTGACCAATCCGCAAATTGTCAGGATGCCACTGATCGTCAACCACGGCAGTTCTGAACGTGTTGGCCGATTTTTCTTCTAGTCTGTTACTATGCCTGCAGTCTTCTAAACGTGGTCTTCTTGCAACAGCATCAGCGATTTGGTGTTGCACAGATGCACTTCGCGCTATTTATTTTGAGGCTCTACGATACTGAGTCGACGATTGCCTCTTCTCATCGACCCGTTTCATTTTTCGCTGCTCCGCTATGGTTTTCTTGGGCTTCTTCGCGCATTTACTATGCGCATGGCCCATTTCCATCTCCATCTCCATTTCCAATTCCAGCATCGGAGCGTTCTTCTCTTAGGTTGCACCTTATTCACTAACCGTCGGACTACCTGTTCCAGGTGTGCATGCCCATACTTCATCTCAAGACGCTTGATCAATTTAAGGTAGACTTGACACTCTTCCGGAAGTACGGTCTGCAGAACATCACTGGCCTGTCCTCTTAATGACACAATCAGACCAGTAGCTTTCTTCGGGGACGTCCACCCATTTGCTCCTGCAGCGGCTTCGAATTGATTCCGGTACGACATCCATGTCGTCTTTCCATCGAAGGTGGGAGGTTTTACCTTTGCCTTCGCTGTTCGGGCAATCTCCAGGCTTCCGCTTGAGATATCATGGGGACCGCAGTCCTTCATCGCTGGCAACTGAAGCTGAACCCCAAACTCGTCCTCCATTCCGAACACGCGCTCCTCAACTTTCTGTTCCATGGCTTCGATGGCCTCAGAAAATTCCTGCCTCCCATTCGATGAATTCTTTTGAATGTCTTCCTCAAGAGTAGTCTCGAGTTGTTTTAGAATCTCGGATTGTTTTGCAACTGCATCTCCTAGAGTCTCGAATTGTTTTGCCATTTCATTTTTAATTTCTTCCACTATTACGCTTAAATCAGGCTGTACTTGAAACAAATATTTCTCGGGATCCTCACCTTCATTTATTAAAAGGTCACGAAGCCGGTCCTGGAGAATTGTTTTTTTTCCAGACGCATCTGCGTCCCTTTCTTCCAATTCTGCCCTTAACTCGGAGACCTTTAATTCTTCCAAACGTTTGGTAGCCATTTATTTATTTATTTATTTATTTGCACTTCTATATTGTTTACCCCACACCTGACACCAATTGTAACGTTTTCGGGTTCCAATAAACAACTCGTGCAATTATTTATTTAAAACAGTCTGTATATTTATATACTCAAAATTATTTAACAATATAAAATATAAAACTAACTTAACACACTTAAACTACTACAATTTAATTATCACAGGTATTTATTTACTACTACTATTATTTATATCTCTGTCCGTATTTATTTATATCACACTATTTATATAAAATGGCACTACTATATTTATTTCTACGCTACCACTACGTAAGGACTTTCTTTATCCCGAACTACTCCGCCCGCAATGAATGAATCCCGGTGACCCCGTCGCCTTATATACATATGTGAAGATTACTAGAGCATTCCTCTAAATTCCATACTTCTCTCGTAAACTCTGTCTCCCTCTAGAATATTTATAGAATATTCCCAGACATTTGTCTCCGCTTCCGATACAGTACTATGCGTAAGTGTATGACTCACCGCTTTACGATATTTACCAGCCGAGAGAGATTTATGGTCTTTTTTGTGCGTGTGACAATTTCGTTTTTATCGCGCCCTGATTCTTTTATTTAATGTAACTCATTTCGTCTGCTGGTTTCGTTACAATATAAAGTGAATATCTTTTTTCTACTTGAAATAGATTATTTATTTCTAATAAACAAACTGTTAGTGAATCCTAAGTAATATATGAAAATAATAAATTTTGCTCGATGACTTAGCAGCGGTAAAAGAAAGCGGTTAAAATTCAAATTTGAATCTTGTGAATAATACGATCAATAGAAACTTCAATTATGTTGCACAATAGATCTTAAATAGTGCCTAATAAGTCTTTTTGATATGTTTATATAGGTATTGAAATGTATTTTGAAATAGATATAACTAACAAGTAATGTCAAACAGTATAATTCCTTCTAATTTGGCACTAAATTTAATCAAAAATATTAAGAGCTGCTACTGAAACTAATGAGCTATATATATAATATTGTTTGTTTTTGGGCCTTATCTTCTTATTATATTTTCGTGTTCTAAAATACATTAGTATTGTATGCATAAGTATAGATAGCTACATAGTCTATTAGGTAACGTAACTTAAGACTTTTACACAAGATCTACCATCAGATTCCAGTACGATAAATGTTGGAATAATATTGCTTCTTAACCACAACAATAAAACAAACACACAATGTTATCAGTTTATGTCATTTTTATTTATCAATAGGATAGGCGATTTATTTATTTATTTATACACTTATTATAAAGTAGCATTCAGAAAATACATCAATTAATTAAAATTGAAATGAACAACTATTCACAGTGCCGATAAGTATCTCAGCCAACACTGCTAATATAATAGTGTTAATCGTTACATCATCTTCAACTAAAACCTCAAAACATTCCAACGAATTTGCTAACATCAGATTTCAATAAGTTAAATATTGGAAGAATATTGTTTTTACAACTACAGTAATAAAATAAATACACAAAGTTATTTCTTTGTAATAAATTTATGTATCAGTTATAATTCTGTGGTTATACCTACTCTTACTGCAACATTAGCATTCAGAAAATTCATCAACTAATTAAAATTGAAATGAATACTGTTCACAGTGCCGATAAATATATCAACCAAAACTGCTGATATAATATTGATAATAGATTACACCAACTTCATCGAAAACTTCCACATAATCCATATAATAATACACTGTATAATGTAGTATTAAATATTTAGACACACTTTATATTATAGTAAATAATTTACCATCTCCTCGGTCAATTCTAAAATAAGGATTTTATATTGCTATCATATATTAATTACACACCAAATACGTTAACTTTATTTTTAGTTTAGATTTTAAAAGTACGTATGTCACGTCTTCATACTTCAAACAACAATAATAATTAAATTAAATAATAATAAATTTCAGAACGCCATATTGCCGCTGTCAGACTTCAGAAGTAGTAAAAGTACGCATGTCCAAGCAACAATTTTAAAATGTACTACTGTGACCCGTTCAATGACTTCAGGCGCTGGCCACAAGCTCTAGCGGTATACGCTTCCAGCGCCGTAACTCCCTGAACGCACAGAATGACATTCTACATCGTATTAATTCTATTGACTGATTCAACGAAGCATAACCGATGCAACACGAATCTTAGAATATGATTGTGCCCTCACTCGATTTATCGAATTTGTTTACACCCGCCATTTTGTTTCTCTAGATTTTTCGTATTTACGATTTTGCTAAAATTTAATCAAAAAACGTACAAATCGAAGGTAATTGTTGTGTTGTGAGCTTAAATAAACATCATTTATTGTGATTTTCATTATTTCAATGCTCTATATGAGATATCTTACATGCGATGTAACCTGCAAAATTCACTCGGTGAGTACCTAATTTATTTTTTATCTCCACTTCTGTACGTTTCCACCCTTAATGTTATAAGTAAAAGATGTTCAGTTAGAGGTCCTCTATAAGGTACAATAATGGGTGGAGACTGTGGCTAAAAATCTGCAAAAGGAAAATCCCTTACCACAAAAAATATATATCAAAAAATCTATGGAAAAATTGGAGTATATGGTTGCAGCCGATTTTTGACAAAAAAAAAACTAGTGTACCGTATAGAGGACCACTAATTGAACAACTTTTACTTATAAATTAATCGGTGCAAACGTACAGGAACGGAGATAATTAATTATTAAGGTGCTCACCGAGTGAATTTTCCATGTCACATTTTTAGTCGTACCTGTTATACACACCGTTGAAATTATGAAAATTGTAATAAATGATGTTTATTTCACTTTACCACATAACAATTACATTGAATTTTTATGTTTTTTAATTACTTTTCTGCGGCAAAATATCAAAAAATTGGTATAAATCAACCGAAATAAATACCAGTGCGGACAACGAATAGGGTACAGAAAGCAAGAACAAATATTGTTGCCGCCCCCTTACCACAAACCCGCGCGCGCGTGGTAGTGTGAAGGGGGCGGCTACAAAAGAAAGAAATTTGCACCGGGGGAAGGCAGATGGTAAAAAAGTAAAAAACCGATATAAATCAACTGAAAAATCCAATGCAAAAACTGCACTATTCCCCTACCCCGTGAAAAGTGTAAGTGAAAAGGTCTGCAAACCCAAAAAGTATGAGGGAAAGGTGCGCCACAAAGCGAAATAGTAAGTAAGTTTGCAGTATAAATCATGTAAATGTGCAAAAAGACTTATGACTGTTTGAAAAAATGAAAGAAAACACCTATAAACATTCTCTAAATCTTTCCGTACTTATTTGCTGGATATTATATAATATTAAAAGGCATGTTAAAAGTCAATGAAATAAACTACAAATTTATAAATAATATACATTTTATAACGTCTTTTGTTACTGATTTGCATATAATTTTCAAATAAATATTGAAAAATACAAATTTGTTCGACCATCTATCTACCCACTCTATAACTCTATGGATGACAGTAGTTGGTACGAATGCAACTTTTCCACTAGGTGGTCTGTTGTTATGTATGGGTTATGTTAAGATATTTAAAATAGCAGAAAAAACATAAAAATCCAATGCAATTGTTATGTGGTAAAGTGAAATAAACATCATTTATTACAATTTTCATAATTTCAACGGTGTGTATAACAGATACGACTAAAAATGTGACATGGAAAATTCACTCGGTGAGCACCTTAATTAATAATTATCTCCGTTTCTGTACGTTTGCACCGATTAAATAAGTAAAAGTTGTTCAATTAGTGGTCCTCTATACGGTACACTAGTTTTTTTTTTGTCAAAAATCGGTTGAAACCATATACAGTGGAATCTCCCTTAACGGACACTTCCTATAAGCGGACACCCCCTTTAGACGGACACTGTTGCCAGGTCCCGGGAGCGCTCCATAAGAAAAGCATTGCAATCGCTCCCCCTTGAACGGACACTCCCTTGAGCGGACGCGGACACCAGCTTGACAAAAAAAATTCTCTTGAACGGACATTTCGTTTGTTTTTTTCCGGTTTTTTTCATGTCATAGTTTACAAATAAGCTTGTCAAGACTCTTTTAATTTGCTCGCCTTAACAACAAGGCTCGATTCCCCAAATAACATAGTTGTGCGTTTGTTTATTGTACTTTGGAAAGAAGTGTTCATTCGTTTGTATACATTAGTGCGGGCGTGACGTTTAAAAATGGATAAAAAGAGGTCTGTATTAACACTGAAGCAAAAAATAAAAGTGATTGAAGTGTACAATAAAGAAAAATTAAGTGAGAAATTTTTCGAAGTGATTTAACATTGGTAAAACTCAAGCTTCTGACATTATAAAGAAAAGAGAAGTGCTAATTAAAAAATGGTACTCGAAAGCAAATCTAAATGAGAAAAGAAGCTTTTTTAATGCTGAAGGGCTGACAGTTGATCAGTTGTCCTACGAATGGTTTGTTGCAGCACGCAATAAAGGAACTCCATTAACTGGTAAATAAATTAGGTTTCTTAATTGTATAAAAAAGATTTACAGCAGGTTGATTCATTTTATCACTAATTTACTAAATGGACTCTGATTGACTAATATGTTTTAATAAAATTAATAGAATCTACGGTTGGTTCTTGGTGAAACATTATGAATATTAAACGAATAAAACACTTGGTTATATTGTTTCACTTAAGGACAGATTTATTGTACTCTGACACGTGTTTCGACCTCTCGGTCATTAACGAAGAGTTTACAGACTTAAACTAAACTAAGAAAGTTACCAATACCTATTTATATGTGTGGGCTAGTGTCTTTAAGTACAGTGTCAATAATGGGGGTGTTTATGAAGTCCAGTTGTGTGTTTGTGACATGTTTATTTGCTGTTGTAGCTTTTTTAATTTCTAGAATTTCTAATAAATCTAATTTCCTTCCTTTATAACTATTATGTAATAATGTATAATTATTGGTATCAAATACATGTACAAGGTCTATGCAATTCAGCAAAGCCTGTATTTTTATTATTGTTTAAAATTGATTTTTTGTGTTCATTAATGCGATCTTGTACGGGTCTGCCTGTTTGGCCAATGTAGATTGCGTCACAATCACTGCAACCTACCTCATAAACACCTGATTTGTCACACAATTTTGCTTTTTCTTTGTTATTAACTAAGATTTTTCCTAAATTTACTTTGTTCACTTGGATAATATTTAAACCTAACTTTTTTAATTCGTTAGAAACTCTGCTTAGGTTTAAATATTATCCAAGTGAACAAAGTAAATTTAGGAAAAATCTTAGTTAATAACAAAGAAAAAGCAAAATTGTGTGACAAATCAGGTGTTTATGAGGTAGGTTGCAGTGATTGTGACGCAATCTACATTGGCCAAACAGGCAGACCCGTACAAGATCGCATTAATGAACACAAAAAATCAATTTTAAACAATAATAAAAATACAGGCTTTGCTGAACATTGCATAGACCTTGTACATGTATTTGATACCAATAATTATACATTATTACATAATAGTTATAAAGGAAGGAAATTAGATTTATTAGAAATTCTAGAAATTAAAAAAGCTACAACAGCAAATAAACATGTCACAAACACACAACTGGACTTCATAAACACCCCCATTATTGACACTGTACTTAAAGACACTAGCCCACACATATAAATAGGTATTGGTAACTTTCTTAGTTTAGTTTAAGTCTGTAAACTCTTCGTTAATGACCGAGAGGTCGAAACACGTGTCAGAGTACAATAAATCTGTCCTTAAGTGAAACAATATAACCAAGTGTTTTATTCGTTTAATAATATGTTTTATTTAAATAATTTTACTTTTCCATTTAGGTCCATTGATACAAAGTAAAGCTAGAGAAATAGCTGAATCCTTGGGTAACAACACTTTCAATGCCTCGTCCGGTTGGCTTAACAAGTTTAAAATTCGTCACAATATTACGTTCAAAACGATATCTGGCGAAGCCGCCTCTGTTAATCCGGCGGATGTAGCATAATTCATGGTGAAACTACCTAATCTAATAAAAGAGTACCTACCAAGAGATATTTACAATGCAGACGAAACTGGGCTTTATTTTAGAGCATTACCAAACAAGACTATGAATTTAAAAAATCAAAAATGTGTGGGAGGAAAATTGTCTAAGGAAAGGATAACAATATTGCACTGTGCGAACATGGCTGGAGACAAGGAAAAGTTGCTGGCTATTGGAAAGGCATCTAGACCAAGAGCTTTTAAAAATGTAATAAAAGATACTTTACCGGTGACATGGAAATCAAACACCAAATCATGGATGACGTCTGAAATTATGAGTGAATGGTTAGAAAATTTCGATCGGAAAATGGGAGCACAAAACAGGCAAATTTTACTTTTTCTGGACAATGCGGCATCGCATCCAAAAAACATCAATTTGAAAAACACTAAAATACACTTTTTGCCTGCTAATTGTACTTCAATCAGCCAACCACTTGATCAGGGTGTTATTAAAAATTTTAAGCATAATTACAGAACTTTGATACTGAAGCACTTTCTAGCAAACATTGAAATTTCTAACACAGCCAATAATTTAGTGAAACGTATAAACTTATTGGATGCAGTTTATTTTGCTAAAAGTGCATGGGACCAAGTTACTGCTGAAATTACGTTTAACAGCCAGGAATATCCGACAGCATTTGATGTTGATTTTGAACCTGAAGATGAGTTGCCATTAAATCTACTTGCCGAAATTCAGAAAAGATGTATTGCAGGGGTCAGTGAGCAAAGCTTAAACGATTTTTATCTTGTCGATGATAATTTACCAGTTGAAAGATCACCTTTGAACTTACGCGTACTATTACAAGAACAAATTTCTGAAGTTCAAGAAATTTCTGATGACTCAACAGATGAACTTGAACCTTCAGATCTTCAAGATGCAAGAAACAACATCTTAACATATAAGGAGGCTTTGGCTAAAGCGCGTATCTTATAGCGTTTGTGAAATGCCAAGGTGATACAGAAACTATGAATATACTTTTATCGCTTGACTTACATTTTCAAGATGTTATTGCCAAGACCAAAACACGCCAAACTAGAATGCAGGAATATCTATTGAAATATGTAATATAGTATATATGTATGTACTTATAAAACATTTTAAACTTTTATTACATATGGAAATACATATTTACATATTAATGATTTTTTGTTATTAAACCCAATTGAATTGTTTATTTTTTTAATAAAAGCATTTTTCAATAAAAACTAACCATCTTAGAAACATTTTACTCATTTAAATTTGTAGTTTTCTCTTGACCGGACAGCCCCCTTGTACGGACACATTTCAATGGTCCCTTCGGTGTCCGCTCAAGAGAGATTCCACTGTACTCCAATTTAGCCAAATCTATAGATTATAGATTTTTTGATATATATTTTTTGTGGTAAGGGATTTTCCTTTTGCATTTTATCTCTATAAGGTACACTAGTCATTTTGTAAAAAATCGCCCGACACCTCCACTGCATTTATTCCCAAGTAGTTAATTTATTTAGGCATTTACTTACATAGTAGTCCATTATCAAATTCAATTTTTATATTACTAGGATTGAAATCTTCCTCAATTTTAACATTGTCGTTTACTACATTATACTGTCCTTCAGATGATTCCATTTCCATTTTAATATTACCTAAAATAGTGGCTGCCTCATATTCTTTTAGCTCATCATGCCATTTCATGCGATCTTTTAAATCAAAATTGTTTACGGTAATAACAGTTTCAGAGACGTGAAGTTTATCATCCTCAAAATCGTCTTGTTCGTTGGTATTCGATGTATTTATAGAAAACAATGTGTTATTCACATCACAATTTTCAATTTGGTCGGCCATAACCACCACAATTACTAATACAAATCAGAGGCAACTTCTACAATAAGAATGATATCACTCATATCACCACCACAATTACTATTGTCACCTATTGTGATTCTGTCCGGTTGTCATTCAGCCGCCATTTTAGAGCCGAAAAATTCTATGCACTGCTGCCAACCAGTGCTGCCGGAGCCATACGTCCAGGTGGAATGAAAAATGCCCGCTTTTACCCGACATTTCAAATAGAAAGCGCCAAATTTAAAAGTGGTCTAAAATAATTCGAATGTAAGTAAGATCTTCAACCTCCCATATCTTTAAGGCCTCTTTTTGTCGCCATTAAAGACGTTAGCGTTGCGGTGCCTAACGCATTTCTGTGGTCCGTCTTGATATTTTTCAAATCATTGAACATTCTTTCAACAAATGCGTTTGAAAAAGCCAGAATAAAACGTAAGGAAAGCACTACTTTCATATTGAGGAAAAGAAGAACATCTGCAGCATTTTTCAATTCAAATACCATTTTCCAATAAACTTCACAAGCTAGTTCACAATCTAAACCATACTCCATATGATTAAAAAAAAAAACATGCTGCTTCCATTCCATGTCCAAAATTAGATTTGTAAATTCTTTATTTATTGGAAATGCATAATTTTTCAACATTTCAAAAGATTCAGTGGCAGATATACCTAAATAAATTTTGCAAAGTGGCACAAACAAGCGAATGTTTGTGTGGTTAACAGCAAAAACATTTTTCCCTTTCAAGTTACTCACATTGATAATTAAATTGCTGCATAAATGCATCAACAATCTTTGTGTTTCAGATTTCCATTTATGAATAAGTGGCGATTCTGATTGAAATATAAGGTTAAAATCTGTTACAAGCCCCAATGTATATGACATAAATTCTAAATAAATTTTCGTGAATTTTTTCAAAGAGTTGAACAAACCATTGGCTTTTCCAGATGCAGTTTTAACCACATCAAAAAAGTTACTTTGACATCATTTGTTTTTGAATAGTATATAACAGTAATTGCACATTGTTTTATTGCACTCACGTCCGCCGTCTCGTCCATGACAAGGAAAACAACATCCAGGCAGACAGAAATGGAACAAACAAGCGAATATTTGTGTGGTCAACAGCTAAAACATTTTTATCTTTCAAGTCACTGAAATTGATAAAATTGCTGCATAAATGCATCAACAATCTTTCTGTAGAGTTTAGATTTATTAGACAATAAAATACATATTGATATCTGATGTTGACTAAATCGAGTTAAGAAAAGGAAATTTTAATTGTTTTATGTGAAAATACCCGATTTTACCCGCTTCACAATTTTACCCGACAGTCTGATTAAAATACCCGCGTTTCGGGTAAAATACCCGCAATTGGCAGCACTGCTGCCAACCCACTATAGACAATTTCCCCTGAATGCTCTGAATAGACTACCTAAGTTTGACGTCACAAGGAGGCGGGGCTCACAAAACCTTTCCAAACATTAGAAAAGTGTATGTAATCTGGCATAAGAAATAATTTAAAGCTATATTATAATTTTATCGAGTAAAAACAGAGTATTGCAAGCTTATAATTGGTTTAATGGTATACTAAACATATCAACTGCTTAATTTGTATTATAATTTTTGATTATTTGTTTATATAATGCTATGTAGTGTTTTAATTCGCATTTTTCGCGCGTGCGGGTCGGGGGAAGGGGAAGGTTATATTACAATTTTAAAATCGCAGAAAAGTGATTAAAAAACATAAAAATTAAATGTAATTGTTGTGTGGTAAAGTGAAATAAACATCATTTATTACGAGTTTCATAATTTCAAAAGTGTGTATAACAGATACCACTAAAAATGTGATATGGAAAATTCACTCGATGAGCACCTTAATTATTAATTATCTCCGTTCCTGTACGTTTACGCCGATTAATTTATAAGTAAAAATTAGCTAAAGTTTACGTGAGTTTGAATCAAAAACATTTGAGAAGAAGTATTTAAGTACAAAGTTAAAATTAATCTCGGGAAGAGGCTATGGGTAAACAATTCATATTTTCGTAAATGTGGCCGATAACAGTATTAAAGATAACCTCAAAGTGTCAACACGTTCTTTGCAATCATTTGTTTGCTGTTTATAAGTTTGATTAACAAATACATTTGGAGAAGGTAAGAACAATATACATTTACTAGTTTTGTTCATTTTTTTACAACTGTGTTATGTTTTAGATGCCATGATTGTGCTGTTTCTCATTGTCTAAATCGAACTACAACATACACTTGAACAGGAAGATTTACAAACAACCTTTTCATTTTCAAAGGAAAATTACTTACGTAAAAAGTGGTTACGAGCAATTAATAGAGAAAATTTCGTCACCACAGGGAATTCAGTGGTTTGCTGTAAACATTTTGATGAAGGTGAAATTCAACGGTTTGAGTCATATAAAGACAAGGAAGGTGAAAGTGTAAAAATGGTTTCAAGTATCGTTATTAATAAATAGTGTATATACAGTTTACGTTAATAATACCGAATTAGCATCAAATAATCTTATGTGGGTGTTACCTGAAACCTGTAAGTTGACTCGTTGGTCTCTATTACAAAATTTGTTAGCAAGATATATCTAGGTAGTTTATGCAGTGATTTATGTATAAACGCTGAATATTACAAGCATACATAGTGGTTATGCTGTTTATTCAATTAAAATTAAGTGTGTGAATAGTACAAATTTGGCAGTGAAAAGTAATGGTGCTTTGTTTGGTGATGCTTATTGTGCTTATCTGCAGAGAGGCGGACTTTGTGCGGCAACTGATGAAGTAGGTTATTTGTATTTTCACTTATGTGCAATATTTGCTTTTGTAACAAAAAATATAAAAACTGAAAAACAATTCTTGAGCAAAAATAATCATCAAAAGATAGTAACCTCATTAGCAATTAAAAGTGTATAAAGTCTGATAACTTCTATATTGATTTTAATGTTGTATGTGAATGTGGAACACCAATGAGCAATATAGTGTTAAATAATTATAGCAGAAATAAAAATAGTGTATGTCACCAAAAAAAGTGGTCAAACGAGAAAATTATCACTTTGAACAATTGCGAATATTATTAAAAATGTTGAAATATTAATAATGTTTTTTATACGTTTCCCTTTTATACATCCTTTCTTCGTCACATTATACCTACCTACCTAAATTTAAAGAAAGAATTACCTACCAAAAAACCTATTTTAGATTAGGTACGCGGTTAATCTATCTCACTTTCAGCACCTGCTAAAGTCCACGAGTAGAGTAGGACCATGCCGTGTAATCTTATATAGGCTAAAGTAATACAATCATGGCGGACAAGTTCTCCATACGCCTTGTGTACCGACTGGGGGCGCCACTAGTTCCTGGTGATTCACTGATTGTTTGTCATCAGTGTTGCCAACTTGGGGGTTTTCCCCCTAGATTTAGGGTTTTTTTTGAGCCATGGGGGAAATCTGGGGGGTTTTATTTTTTAGGGGTATTTGTAGAGGACATTGAAAACTGTTATACTTGAGTATTGCATTATTGCAAACAAAATTAAGGATAGGTGTATAAATTGTAATTTATTCGATTTTCCTACAAAAATAATAGATTTCGTCAGTTTTAAGTTCAACAGAAGAATTGTGAACTCATCCATGCCTTTTTCCGCAATCGTATCACGGTATCATAAAAGCCGTCTACCTTCTTTTTCTAATTTTACAAATATGGAAATATCATACTATGAAAACATGGAACACAACTTAGAAACACTGAAGAAAAAAGGAAATTAATTACACCTAAACATTATCAAATTTCTCTTGACTTGCTTAAAATAGAACAAAACTTAAAAACATACCTGAGTGCATAGGAACCTACCTTTAAGTGTTTGTAAACGGCTGCACTGCATGCGCACATCGCAACTGTGGACCCAACGGTATCTAATTAACTCCGACTAACTTTTTTAGGAGCTTAATGTTTTATATTCTTGGTAACCAAGAAAAAAATTAATAGTATCCAAAATCACCAGATATAGTAATTTAAAAAATAATCACGAGGTAATTTAAAATTAAGAAAAACAACCAGAACTGGTGATAAATCACCAGCATTATTGGCAACACTGACTTGTCAAACAGACCTGTCAAATTAACGCCCGCGTCGTATCGTATGTGTAACACGCTAACACGTCATACAAGGATGATACATTGTGCAAAAAAAAATACTTCATGTAGAAAACAAGCGGATTGTGCTTTTTACAGCCAAAAACAAATGGAGGTGCCAATCATCGAGGCCTGCCAACAATACCCCCCGCTTCCCTATGTAGGTATATTATTTTTATAAGAGAACTATTTTGGAAAGTTTAAATAAAGATTGATTAAATATATGTTAAAAACTTATAACATTTTTTTAATTTCCTGGAAACATGCGTTTGTCTATACAAATAACTGTCACAATAATATAAAGGAGTAATTTTTTTTATAACAATTTATTTACTCGTTTTTAGGGGTTTTTGATGAAATTTAGGGGGTTTTCAAGCATTATTCAGAGCATTCAGGGGGAATCGTCTGTAGTGGGTTGGCAACACTGTTTGTCATAGTTGTCAATGATCTAATACTATTATACTACTAGATGGAGTGTACGCTATGTCTTGCTGATTAGGAAGTGACCCACACCATAAGAGAAAGAAGGAAAATATACGAGCGTCGAAAGTTTGACAAGGATGAACGCAATTGACCGTTTTATGTGGGCTAGATTCAAATATGTTGCAATAGCTTGTAATGGCTTATAATGTTTAAAAGTATTATTTTGTTAAAAATATGCTATATTAAGAGGAAAGTAAAGGTATTGCAACTTTAATAATCATAAAGATATATAATTAAATATATATTATTAATATGGAATTAAATATATTCTGTTTAATAACATTTTAAAGGTAGCTTTGCTAGTTGCTATTCTTCAATAATTAAAAAGGAAAGAAAGTTAAATAAATATGATTTTTAATGACTGTGAGATAACTATATGATTTTGTTCTTCTAATTATACCTATTTTAGCATGTTTGATGATCATTCAGTTTTTATTTAAAACAGTAGTATTAGAAAAAATCACTACAGATATCAGATGGAAATTTTGAATTGACCACTAGAATTTTTCAAAATATTACGTTCTGAAAAAAGAAATATAGAAACTGACAGCTTTTCTTAGGTGTTCCTTACAACTTCTGATATATTCAAAATAAAAGACAATTAATGCTTAATTTTTTATTAAAATATATGTACATATAATTAATATGGATTAACAAATACGTAAATGGTAAATATGTGATCGAAGTAAAATGGAGAAAGAAATATTAAAAATACATAAAGCTAGAATAACAACTTGTATTATTTCGTGAGGTGTTTTTTCTGTGACTAATTCAAATACTTCAACATTAGTTACATTTGGGGATTCTGAGCTATAAGGTAAATAGAACATTAAAAATATCTAGGTAGAATAATAACTACAAATAGAAATCTTACTTTAACAGTTCTTTGCTTGGTGCATCAGTAATTTTTAATCGTTGAGATCTGCTATTACAGGGAATTTTTCTCAAGTGAGCAGGAAAATTGAAAATACTTTGAATTGCATTTTGGGGCAAATATTTTCTTCCATAACTTATAACAAAATCTTCAGGAACAAAATGCTCTGAACACAATCTTGAATATTTTGATGGCTTAAAATCCTTTCGTTTAGTACAAATTATCCACTGCTTGCATAGTACTCGATTAGATTGAAAACTAAAATTTTTTATATCAAATTTACAAATCATGTATTTTATTAAGAATAGTTAACCTGTGAAATCATACGTTCATTCCCTTTTCTGCCCTATTAGTACAACCATACGCTGCACATGACATTACCATTGTGTCTTAAATATGTGACTCCAAGCACTGCAAAGCTGGTATATATAATATTCAACAATTTAAAATATTTGTTTCTAATTTTGTTACTGATAATAGCACTTTTAACCAAATATATATGACACTAAATCCATGAGAACAACACTGTTAAATTATAAGCTGAAGTTAACAATTGCCAATATTCTTGATGATTCTCAATTTATATACATTACCTATATGCCTATATCAAATAAAAATGAAATTCCTAAAATGTATCTAATTACAATCACAATTTTATAAATAAAAATAGTTGATTCAATCATCATGAATCCACAGTTGTCTTTATGCTCGTATTTCTTTAAATAAAAATAAAGTCCGTGGTGTATGAAATAAAATCAATACTAGAAGAAATCTACTAATAAAATATATAATCCAAGTTACCAAAAACACAAATAAATATGTATAAATCAACAAAATTCCGAAAGTTTATATACACAACCATACGTTTGCCGCCTTGTTTTACCCACAACTAACGGTTTTGTATATCTGTCTCCTTTGTATGTAGAGGTCAATTCCTCTCTCTCTCTACAGTACATCTAGTAGTTCTATATTATTAGATCATTGGTAAGTACTGACTATGTGGGTAAATAAGTTTTATTTATGCTGGTATACGCTTTCTGTATGTATTTTTTTTTATTATTTTGTTATGTGTATATCTGAACGTGCAATACTAGAAGAAATCAATTAATAAAATATATAAACCAACTTACCAAAAAGAGAAATAAATATGTATAAATCAACAAAATTGAGAAAGTTTATCTACAAAACCATGTAGGGTGAAGTGGGGTAAATGCACCCCCAACTACTATCTACTATCAGAAACTGTACTTTCTGATCTATGTTCGAAGAGTAGAATCACAAATTCGATTAGTTTCCAACTATAGTCCGTCTCAACCCTATTATGCAGTACAGGTTTAATAGGGATATTGCATCTCTTATTATCTTTAGTAGTCTCTTAATAACGACATCTTTATATCCGGTTGCCTTGTTGCAAGTTCTATTATGCAAAGTATATGATGGGTATATGAGTCATATGTGAGTAATCGTTGCTGTCAATTGTCAGTTTTTACCGTAGTGTGTAAACTTTTATATTGTCTTTAATTTATCTATATATAATTTCTGTTAAATCGTTCTTTTTAGCAAGCATATTATCTTTTTCAAGCATTTAAAAGTAAGTATGCATACCTAGATCTATAATTCTGATTAACGTGATAACCTATATACATATACATATAATGTTTACAGATTGCTACATGATATGAGTTTTGAATTTTAAAAAGTGGGATGAAAGAGTATTCTTATTGAAAGAGATGACATCATTAGGTGGAGACATAAATACTTACGAGACATGAGAAAATTCTGAGACGAAGGTATAGTTTATTATTTAATTTGTTATACTTTTATGTTCATTACGCAATTTATTATTTGCTTGTGTTTGATTGTGATTGTTTTATTTTTAGGTAGAACTATAATATATACTGATGAATCATGAGTGAATGCAGGACACTCGGTAAATAAAAAGTGGACTGACGTTACTGTTCAAAGCAGTCGACAAGCTTTTACGTAAGGACTCAGCACCAAGTGGTCTTGGGCCTCGATTTCCATTAATTCATGCTGGAGGCGAGCAAGGTTTTGTTATTGGTGCTGAATGTACATTTCTTTGTAAGAAAAATACTGCTGATGTTCATAGCGAAATGGATGCAGATACATATGGAGATTGGTTCAAGAATAAATTGCTTCCAAATATACTAGAGAACTCTGTTGTTGGTCTCGATAATGCCTCATATCACACGAGAAAATTAGAAAAGTTTCCAGCAGTAGCACGGAGAAGACCAAATTATTGAATGGCTCACTGAGAAGAATATTCCACTTGATAATGACATGTTAAAAAGAGATTTACTGGCTTGTGTGTCAGAGGTTAGGTCTCAGTATGAGAGAAACAAAATTGATGAATTTGCAAAGAATAAAGGGCATTATGTTCTTCGGCTTTCAACTTATCATTGTGAATTAAACCTAATTGAAACGGTGTGAGCACAAGTTAAGCACTACGTTGAAATGCACAATACGACATTCAAATAAAGAGATATTGAACAATTAATTGTGAAGGGTTATCAGAATGTAACAGTGAACAACTGGCGGAATTACATTGGCCACCTTGCCAACTTGCAAGACGATGTTGAAGAGTTTATAATTAACGTCACACATTCATCATCAGATCAAGATCCTTTAAGTGATGAAGAAAAATAAAACAATATGTGTACCTACTCCTTTGTATGGTAATGGTTAGTTTTTTCATAAATGTTATCATGTATTTATTAACTTGTTCTTATAAATGGGAAAATATGTTTTTGCAAAATGAATTTGTGAGGAATTTGTGTCTTTAAATGTGTATAATGCAATGTAGGTTAACATATTAATATTCAATAAGACTATATAAATCATGTAACATATTAAAAAATAAAAGTACATGTTGTGTGTGGTTATTGTTATTCTTTTCATAAATTCTCTAGAGAGTTAGTTGTTTTTATAAATAGAAAAGTTTTTTATGAAAAATAAACTTGTGATTAACTTTGTCTTGGTCTGAATTTATAGTGGATAGTTGATTAAGATGTCAATATTCAGTGTCGAAGAAAATTGTATAGCTTAAGTGTTTCTTTGAAATATTAATTCATTTACTCTGGCTTACTATATTCAGTTAGATTTTAAATAATTTTTTACAGAACAATCCCAAAGGATTATATTATTACAAATATTTTAACTAATCCATCTTCCCATATATTCTCCCCTTTTAGTGTTTCAACTTACTATTAATTTTTTGTATGCAGTATGCATCAATTAAATGACAAACAGTCGTATAGGTTATGTTTTGATTACAAAAAATGTCAGATATTGAACCGGAACTGTAACGACATTATACAATGAGACGATTTGGCAACCATGAACACAATTCCCATAAGACCTGTACTGCATAATAAGGTTGAGACGGACTATAGTAGTTCTATATTATTAGATCATTGATATGGTAGAAAGCACCAAACAATCGACCTTCGTCATCAAAATCCATGATGTAACAGTTGTAGTATGTCAATGTTAGTATTGTGATCGGCGAATAAAATTTACGATTTCTGAAGTTTACTTTGAGGTTATATTTGCATCAAAATTTACCAAATTTTCTGAATGTAAATTAAATACTTTTTGATAAAGTAAAACAATGTATTCTGTAAGTATAATGAAATAAAACTACATCTTGAATTCACCATTCCACTTAATAAATAGTAAAAATAAAAAATCAAACTTCGTACTTTTCTTCTAGTGATTATTTCTTAATATTGAAGACTTAAACAATGGTTATATAAAATGTATATTTTAGGAAGCAAACTTTTTCAATAATTCTTCATTGTTTAAAATATCTTTTTAAACCTGACTTCAATTTATATTAATGTCGTACTTTACAATTAACTTGTTTCAAAGGATGGTACAGCTTAACACAAATTAACTCGTCACTTATCCAAATTTGTAATAAATTATTAATGACAACCCTCTCCAACTTAGGACATACACAAAAAGAAAGTTCTAAATGTTACAGGCAAGTAACAAAATGTAGATATTTATTTTTATATTTGTTTTTTCTTATAATCGGTATAACATTAAGTACAAAATTTAAATCAGTATATGTAGCGAATTTATTATAACATATAATGTACATTTTCTGCTTATGTATTTATCTTATACATTTAATTATAAGTAACAATTAAATAAATTAATCTGCCAGGCAACAATTCTCGTTGCCATCATTTTCTGATTTAACTGCTAGTGTATCTAAGAGTATTCGTCTAAATTTCAGGTGTCCTCATTTCTGGGTCTGATTCCATATAACTGCATTTTTCTCATAACCCTGCTCTCCTATGTGCTTATTATAATATATTTTGGATATTCCCCAAATATGCTCTATCGGGTTGAATATGTAGTGATATGATCGTAGTTGTAAAACTGTCTGCATCTGGTATATTATGGCTCTTAACCATTCTCTTATTTGACCTTTGTTTCAAGAATTATTAGGACATTTATCATATAAATGCTATGATAACGTCTAGCGTACAGAGCAGTGCATTTTCAAACTAATTTAAGAAATTGTTTCTATCTATTTCACGATGGTAATCAGGATTACTAGTATTTGAAAAAATACTAAAGAAGCACTGTTAATAAAACCATTACATGTACCTGCATAAATGACTATAAACCTAAAACCAAAGCAAAATTTGTATTACTCGACACGTGTCAATTTTAATGCAGAGTATTACCTCTTGTCGTCAACTTTCAAATACTCTTATGACTATCCTCCTGCTATGATCTGGTTACAGTGCCATTTTCAAAAATCCAAGTCTCATCTAGATAGACACATTCCAGTGGACTTTCGGATTGTAAATTATTCATATATTTTTATAGAAGATTGGTTCGAGGAAGAACATGTGTTTTTTCCTTAATCTTCTCTATGGACAGTCTTTCTTATATTTGAAACCAATATCTGCTAGTACTCTACCAAAAGAATCAACAGAGCCATCAACGGTATGATGCTCCCCTAGCAGTGATAATAACAAAGCTCATGTAAAGTGTTGTTCTAAAAAACACCATTAACATTATATTCTTTTTATTTTCAATGAGTTGTATAAGCAACTTAGCGTTTTTATACAGATCGTATCGCGTATTGTTGCTTTTATTGCAGGAGTAATCACATACAGTTTCCTGAAACGTTTTTTTAGGACTTCGGTGAGCATCATTTTGTTTACGTGTCTTAAAAATACTACTCACAGATTCAACGGAAATATTTAAAGCTTGTGCAATTCTCTAAAATTATAATATTAATATTTATTTGATGTCATTACAACAAATATGTATACATACCTCTCGCACACTTGTCAACGGTAATAGTTATTTAATTTACGTTTGCATGTATGTAATAATCAAAGAGCTAATAAGCTCCTTTGACTGACTACTGAATGACTTAAGCATCGTTAGTTCTAAAAAGAATTTTGAACGATAATACTACAATAAAATAACAAACATAAACAACAGCAACCAAAACCTATCCTATAATACTGTCAAACAATACTGTCAAATGACAGCAAGGAATTCAAAATTCAAAATCACTAGCGACGTGTAAACGATGTTTCATGTAAGCCAACATCCGATGTTAATATTTTTTGTAAAACTGGCTAAAATAACGCCAAGATTATCATTTTTAATTAATATTAATAATTAAAATAATCCTGTAATTATTATTATATACATATAATATATTCTATACCAATGAAATTCTAAATTTAGTAATATATAAAGTAATTATGTTCGTTGTTATGAAATTGGCAATGCAGACGTCATTATTTTTCCTTTATGACGGAAGTCGATTGATTGCTGCTTTCTGGTATAGTTGTTTGCATTTGGATTGACTTCAACTTAACCTCACGTGCCATTGATTATATCTACGATTATATGTTTTGGGAGTTTGGATATTTGGAATTTATTTTTGTTTTATGTGTTTTTGTGTAGATAGTTGTCGGTTTAGTGTATATAGTAGCGTAGATAGTAGTTTATAGTTTATTTCGTAAGTATATTACAGACATTTATATATTTTACTGAACTGATCCACAATACGTAAGCGGTAAGAAACAATTTATATTTTATATGGGAATGTGCTTGATGCATTGAAAATTCTATTTTAGTGTTAACACCCAGCAGTGAATATGGGTAAGGCTGGTTGTGCAGTTTTTGGATGTATTCCAAGGAAAACTGACTCACGTCATTCTTTTCCCAATCCTATGAAATATGAAATATTATTTAAAAAGTGGATGTCTCTAATTAATAATAAGCTATTGAATGGACTCAGTGATATGTATATATATGAACACTATAGAGTTTGTTCAAAACATTTTGAAAAGGAGAACTTCCGTTCAAGTAAATTAAAAAGGGGTTCTCAACCAACATTATTTTTACCAGGTGTGTAGAACAGATTTGTTTTATTGTTTTTGTTTATATGCACACGTAAATTATTAAATATAAACTGAAAAACTTAATCGGACATATTAATATGTTTGAAAAAAATTCTTTTTTTAGCAACTCCTAAAATGAATGTCGATTCTTCAAAAACTACCACTATAGAAAAACCCACCGAAACATTTCAGGTAGAGGAGCATTCATACTGCCTGCCATCTATTAGTCTGCAGCAAGCTAATATTGAAATATGTGACCAAATCGATGATAATATGCCTAGTACTAGCAAACAACATGAAGTGCAACCTACATCTGATATTGATAAATCCTATTAACAATTATGTATTACACCTGTATCAAAAAAAGGTATCTAGAGTACCTCCTATCTATTCATATTAATATTAATTAATCATAAATTATTCAAAATTTCGTGAATATATAGTTAAATTCTTGGTAGAGTTTCACTAAACCATATTTGCAGGTGGAAGAGGCTTATTAGGGTGCACAAATACTAAGAGGAAGTTAGACTTATCTCCCAAGGCTATGTTTTATTATAAACAAGCTTCAACTTTAAGAAAGAAAGAAGCAATGTTGAAAAAACGAAATATATATTTTCGTAAACAATTAGCCAAAGCAAGAAAACATGCAAGTAGCAATGCTTTTCAAAAGTATAGTTGTGGATTAAGTGGTATTAGCAGAACATTCTTTGATAGCCAAATAAAATGTGCTAAGCGAAAAGCTAAAGGCTACAGATTTACGACTGATGAGAAAATAATGGCTTTAGCCCTTTACAAGCAAACTGGAGTTGGTTATCGATTCTTATCCCAAATTTTTTCTCTTCCATCAAGGGTAACATTATCAAAGTTACTCAATAGTGTACCAATTGAAGCAGGTATTAATACATGTATTTTCAATGGTCTGAAAGAAATGGGAAGGAATCTTTCAGCACTTGATAAATATTGCTATTTAATTTTTGATGAGATGTCTTTATCTCCAAATTTGTATTACAATATTGGTAAAGATCGAGTAGAAGGATTTCAAGAAATTGGGAAAAATACCACAGACAGAATTGCTGATCATGTACAGGTATTTATTATATAAATTCACATCCATGTCACCTATTGTGAGTGCAAAATTTAGTAACACTTCTTTCATTTTTTAGGTATACATGTTGCGTGTGATAAACCAAAAGTGGAAGCAACCAATTTTATTCCAGTTTGTAGAAGGTGCTGTAAAAACAGTCGACATAGTGAAAACTATCAAAGACATTGTAGCTGCTATGGCTGATACTACATTTAAGATAGTTGGTACAATTTGTGATCAAGGATCGAATAATGTGGCAGCGATCAACTATTTAATTCATGAAACGCAACAAACTTATTTGAAGCGTGGAGAAGTGTTGTATGACAACATTTTTGAAATAAATAATGAGAAGTTCATACCATTATATGACCCTCCACATCTAATGAAAGGTGTTAGGAATAATTTACTTGGAAAAGATATAATGTATACTATAAACAATGAGGAAAAATTGGCTAAATGGAGTGATATATATACTGCATGGTTGTTGGACAATTTCAGTGGAGAATTACGTGTAATGCCCAAATTAACGGAATTCCATGTTAAGAAGGACTGTATTAAAAAAATGAAAGTTTCTATGTGTACACAAGTATTCAGTCATACTGTCTCATCTTCCATTAATTTGATGGCTCGATCTGGTAAGTGCTTTTCATAAATAGATATTGTTAGTTGATTATTTTCTGGTTATAGAATTTAGCGAGCAAGGAGTCAAAATGGATAGTAGAGCTACTCAAACAGCGGAATTCTTGAAATTCTTTGATACTTTGTTCGACAGTGTTAATGGCTCTGGTATGTTCAATTCTTCGAGGTATGGCGTAACGCCATAAATGTTATATCCTCCATGAACACTGTCGACAAGGATAATAAAAAACGTGTGCCACCAAGTTTTAAAAATTGGATAGTGACATTAAAAAATTTATTATTACTAAAAGATACTTTAAAAGCTGTCGGAATGAAAAGATTTAATCCACGAAATCTTAACCAGGATCCACTCGAAAATTTTTTTGGAAAAATTCGGCAGAGAGGTGGTAGATTTATAAATCCAACCTGTTCTGCCTTTGAACCATTTTATAAATCTTTACTTGTCAACAATTTAACCGGCAAACATTCTGTCGGAGCAAATTGCGAGACAGATAACTGCAACATTTTGGTAACGTTGAAAACATTTATAAGTACTACTGAGGTATGTCCAACACGAATTTTTTTTGAACTTTACTTACAATTAACATTTTACAGAAAATCGAATCAACTCGGATACAAGAGCGGCAGACCTTTCCAATTCCGGACGATTTTAATCAATTGCAACCGCTGGAGGAAAAAGCATTAGCATATGTTATCGGTTATATAACGAAAAAAAAAATTAAATTAACCAAATGTACTGCATGTAGATATAATTTGTTAAGAAGGGATTGTGAAGAATCTTCGTTCCATGAGTTCATAGCAGCTAAAGAATATGGTGGCGCTGTTGCACAAAGACTTAAATACTGTAATAATGAAATATTTAAAACATATGTAAAAATATATAATATTGTAAAATATATATTATATAGATATCCTAGTGCTAAACAGCTTTTAGAAAAAACTGTTTATACTTTAAAAAAATCAATCACTTTTAATTTCGTTGAATGCGAACATTCTAAAGAAATTATAAACAAAATTGTATATAATTTTAGTAAATTAATATTGTATAATTATTTCAATGGTGTAAATAATAATTTGCATGGTAAAGATCAAAGACCATTGCGAACTACCTCACCTTTATATGAACATGCTAATCAAATTTATAAGAAATATAAAAAATAAGACTTCTTCATATTTTATTTCTATTCCTTTTTTGTTTAGAATTCCACATGAAATGACATTATTAATTTTGTTCGCAAAATCTATTCCGATAACAGTTTTAATTATGGAGTAGGTTTGGCAATGAAGTTAATGTATTGTACAATTTATACCATCGTCGAATACTAAAATAAGAGAATCTGTAACGCTACTTAGACTCTTTGTAGTCTAGTTGTATTACAGATTTTCTTATTTTAGTATTCGACGTTTCTACATGCTTCATATTCTATTTGTAATACCATTTTCAAATTACCACGGAAAAGTTCTCCACCAAAAAAAAATCCAGTAGATGGCGCGTTCAATCGTGGTTCAACTACTTTATCATTAACATTTCGTTCTATTCAAAGATTATAAACCTACAAAGGATTGCTCATTCCCTATGCTGTAACGTTAGCATATCCCCCCTCACGGCGCGCACTGCGGTGACGTCACAACTGGACCATGCTCTTCAAATCGTAACGTTTCCAGTGTTTTTAGTACATAGGCGTGTGTTGCACGTGCCAAATTAATGAGATTGTTTTGCTTTATTTTATGATTTAAATCTATATTTCGCGATTGACTTTGTGTTTTTATTGTGTTAGTAATAAAACCACTCTTTATTAAAATTTTCAATTAATTTAATTTTATTGATAGGTAGTGAAAACCACGTGAAAACATAAGCGCTATGCCGGGTCGTAGATGCGCCGTATTTGGTTGCAACAATAGCAGAGTTGTAACCAAAGCAAAAAATGAAAGTGTCATTTACCATGAATTTCCTCGCGCAAATAATTTGGTCTCCACAACTATAAAAAAAGAATGGATTCGACGATGCCAAAGAGCCGATAAATTCAATCCCAACACAAGCCAAATTTGTTCTGTGCACTTTACGTCTAATGATTACGAAAGGGATTTACAGAATGAACTATTAGGTAAATATAAAAAAAATACATATTAAGAATGGCATTACAGATTACTTAATTTAGGATTACCAGTAAGAAGAAAACTGAAGAAGACAGCAGTCCCAACAGTAAATTTACCTCTTGAAAAGAAAGAAAAAAATCAGACACAACAAATACAAAGAAGCGAAAGACTTTTAAAGAGACAGAAGCAAAAAGAAGTTGAGGATATTTTGAAAACTAGTATACCATCTGATATTAACCCCCAGGCTTCAACTTCACAGGTTTGTGATGAGCATCTCTCTCAAGAAATAATGTCAAGAACATCTGAAGAAAAGCGTTCACATGAAATAAAATATGACTATAATGAATTACTGACAAAATATAATGAACTTGAAAAGCAACATAAGCTATTGAAGAACAGCAGTGGGAAAAAAATAAAATTATTGAATGACCAATTACGCCATTACAAAAGTAAATGTCAACAACTGTGCCAAAATAAGAAAGAAGAAACAGACGCTGTAAAAAAAATGTTTACCAAAAATCAAATGAACATGTTATTAAATAGGAGGAAACGAGTCAACTGGACTTCCGAAGAAGCTGCATCAGCTTTTACTCTACGGTATTATAGTAAGAAGGCATATCTGTATGTTAAAGATAAACTTCACTTTCCCCTTCCTGGTTTATCTTCTCTCAGAAGATGGGCAAGTAAATTGAAGATTACTAATGGAATTTTAACAAGCGTTTTGGAATTTATGCAATTAGCAGGAGAATCCATGAATGATTTTGAAAAAACAGTAGTGTTATGTTTTGATGAAGTAAAAGTACAAAATATCGTAGAATATGACGTTGGAAATGATAGAATTTTGGGTCCACATAATTATATGCAGTGTATTATGGCACGGGGCTTGTTTTCAAATTGGAAACAGCCTATTTTTCTTGATTTTGATCAGAGAATGACTTCGAATATTTTATTCTCTATTATAGACAAATTGTCTGAAAAGGGTTTTAAAGTGGTAGCAATAGTTAGTGACTGCGGCAGTACAAATGTTGGTTTATGGAAAGACTTAGGAATAGACATTAACAACACATCTTTCAAACATCCCGCTACCAACAGAGATATATTTGTCTTTGCAGATATTCCACATCTCCTGAAATTAATTAGAAATTGGTTACTGGATACCGGCTTTCAATTAAAAGATGGAAGTTTGATAAATAAGAATCCATTGGAGGAACTATTGAAAGTGACAGACACAGAACTCAATGTCTGTTACAAAATTTCAAAAAAACACTTGGAATGCAATGGACCTCAAAGACAGAATGTTCGTTTGGCTGCGGAATTGTTATCAGAAACGACTGCAAAAGCTCTTGCTCGTTATAAACCAGGTAATGATCCTCTTCTTGCTGTAAATGTAGCTACTTTCATTAGCGATATAAACCAATGGTTTGACATATTTAATAGTTACGCACCTCGTAATAAATTAGCGTCCAAAAATGCTTTTGGAATCAATTTAGAAAGTCAGGTAGCACATTTGGACAAAATTATCGATTTAATAGAAAATATGAAACCCATTGGTAAAACAAGTATACAGACATTTCAAAAAGGAATAATTATATCTACAAAATCATTAAAAGGTCTTTTTAATTCAATGAAAGAAGAATTTAATGCTGCCTATATATGCACACACAGACTAAACCAGGACTGTTTAGAAAACTTTTTTTTCCAACTAAGAAGTAGAGGAGGAGCAGATGATCATCCATCGCCGTTAAATGCACTGTACAGAATTCGTATGATTATTTTAGGGAAGAACCCTGGCATTCTTAGTAGCCATGTGAATACTGAAGAGGCGGAGCCTCAGGAATATTTATCAGCAAAAGTCTTTGAACAAGCTGAGATAGCATTAAATCCTTCAGATAATAATTTAGTCGAAATTAACTTATCTATATCCTCTTCTTCTTCAACTTCTTCCA
Organism: Amphimallon solstitiale; assembly: GCA_963170755.1. Lineage (NCBI taxonomy): Eukaryota > Metazoa > Arthropoda > Insecta > Coleoptera > Scarabaeidae > Amphimallon > Amphimallon solstitiale. The sequence continues at coordinate 111,891,008 of OY720677.1, read as the reverse complement.
ACGATTCAAGTAATTTAGAGACTGCCAACGATGCTCTAGAGTATATTGCTGGATATATCGCAAAGAAATTCAAAGATAAATATCCTGATCTGGGCGATTATACACACCAATTATTACTCACGGAACATCAGTATAATTTACCCTCATGGGTTGAACACTTATCGTATGGAGGCTTAATTAAACCTAAGAGGTCATGGCTCCAAAAAGTAAAAAAAATGAATAAATATTTTCTCAAGTACCATGGACCTCAACTTGAGAAAAAACACTCGGTTACCAAACAGCTGAGTAACTTTATTTATCAGAAGGAAAACATCCCTTTAGATTTAGTTCAAAATTTTATAAAACTTAGAACAATTATTAAAATAAATTATGAAAATATTAAGCAAGAAGAAAAAAAAATCAAAAACAGAAAAAGAAAAATTGTGGCTTCTGAAAGAAAGACCGCAAAGAAATTTAAAAAAATTGTCTCTTAAGTTTAGTTAAAATTTAAATAAAAATTTAGTTTTTATTTTATCCATTTTTTTACCAGTACCCAAGATTTACTGAAAATACTGATTAATTATTTTAATAATCTACTATTTATTTTAAATATTGCAATGCTATGAAATCTGTGAAAAGCGTAAGACATTATATTTCAACTATTTCGTAGGTCCGGTGACTACGTCACTGCCGAGTATGACCGATCACGTCCGAAGCTGATTGAGCAATCCTTTGTAGGTTTATAATCTTTGGTTCTATTCCGTTAGGATTGTATTTGTCTATGAGTAGGACCCAAGGATTGTATAAGAACATAGGATAGCCAGATCCCTATACCGGCAGTGTTGTTCGCATCGAGCCGTGACTCCGCCTCCTGTGACGTCACAAACGGACCAGTCGCACCTTAAGCAGTGTTGCGATTGCTGTTACAGTTGTAACAGATCTGTTACGTTTCACTATGTTTTATTACGTCCTTACGAAAGCATATAAATCTATTACGTTTTCGTTGATTTTTCAACGATTTTTTTTACTTTAATTTCAAATCTTCCCAAGCAACAATATCACAATTTTAGAGAAGGATGAAAATATATATTTGCTAATGCAGGACAAGTATGCGTATAGTGGTTTTGCTACTACGGTTGTGTCCAGGGCCGCCGCGTGGGTATTAGGCGCCCTTGTTCAAATTGAAATTTGGCGCCCCCGCCCTTTTATGGGGTTCTGTTGGACTCTTATAAAGTGCTGCAAATTATATGTGATATACTCTTTTATAGTATTCAAAATTTGACTTTCGAACTGAAAAGCTTTGGATTATTAAAACACGTTTGTCTTATTGTTTTTATTATTTCATAAATTTTAAAAACAAAACAATGATAAAACATTTTTTAAGTAAAATATAAAAAATAGAAAATATATTCAAATATTGAGCTTTAGCAGCTACAAACGCTCGTATCAATTCCTTTATATTTAATTTATTCAAAATTTCGCTCTCTATGGATATAATTGACAAGTCCGATAATCTCTCCAGCGCCATGGTAGATCGCATGTAGTTTTTTATAATTTTAAGTTTTGGAAAACTTCGTTCTCCAGTAGCTACCGAAACTAGCAGGGTTTCAGAAATCTGTAAAGCTATTGTAATATTTGGAAATGTATCGGTAAGATTGTTTTCATAAATATAATTTAAAACATCAATAGGTGACATATCCTCTTTGGTAAAACATCTCAAAGATTTTATTTCTTCGAACAAATTTAATCCATCAATGTCATTTTCATTAACATTTTTAGTATCCGTTAATTTTTGTTCTAATTCTTTACAATGTTTTAGAATTTCATTGTCACTCCAGTTTTTTAAATGAGGTATATAGTGTACCACCTTGAAGTAATTGTAATCTTCTTTTAATTGACTGAATCTTTCAGTAATTGAAGAAATGGCAGTGTATAATATTATATCGTAAAATTCAACCTTAAATTTTTGTCCTGGATTGTTGATTGGTTCGTCGGTTTGTTCATGTTTTAATAGTTTCTTTTTAAACCTGTTTCGACTTTGTGGAAAATCAGTACCCACCCCCAAATCATTAGCAACGATACTTGCATTGGCAATTGCACGTTTTCATACGTTTCATCTGATCTGATGATTTAGTTCTGATATAAGATTTTGTAAAGTCACGATTTGTAAATCACATTTAGAATTTTGCATTATTTCATTTACCACATTTACTAAATTTAAAATATCGTGCCAGATGTTAATGGAACAAATGAATTTAAACGAGGAAACCTTCTGAATCAACTTTTTTGCTTGAATTCTTGATTCCATGTCTCTTGTTTGATCTTCTTGAATATTTATTAATACTCTCAAAATTCCCTTCAAATCGTTTTTCAACGGCCTTAAAGCTTGAATTCTACTTTCCCATTTGGTGTTGAAGAGTGGCTTTAAAGTTAGATTTTCAACATACTGTTGCAAATAGCCCAACGTTTAACGGATGAAGAAAAGTAGTTGTAAAGCTCATGCACTACTCCGAAAGAATTAACTGTTTAGAAGGAAATTTTAGCTGCATCATTTACAACTAAATTTAGAGAATGCGCAGAGCAGGGGATATAGAGTGCCCTCGAATTATTTTCAATAATTATTTGTTGCAATCCTTTGTGCTTTCCTCTCATATTAGCACCATTATCGTAAGATTGGCCTCGTAAATCTGAAAAATTTAGTTCCAACGATTTTAAATGTCCATTTATGAATTCAAACAGAACCTGTCCATAGTAGTGTCGTCGACAGATTGAAATCCTAAAAAATTTTCTTCAATTTGGGCTTTATTGGTTTCCTCGTTTCCTCGACTTTTGGTTGTCACATTTAAAAAATGAATGTGTATTATCTTTGCAAAAATAAGGCAAACTAAACAACGACGTTGAACCGCAAACGCTTCTCAGCACATAAAGAATAAATATATGCCGATACAAAACATTCCCAATTCCTGTTGTTACATGTTACAAATTCTTAGATTTTTAACACGCTCCGTGTGGTAGCGCGAATTCCGCACGGAACGTGTTTTTATTGTTCGCATCGGCAATCAAATTTTGTTTTACACAAACGAAAACAGGCCGCAGAAACGAAAACAAAAGTAAAATAGAATTAAAATATAAAAATAAAAAAATAATAAAAATTTCATTTTATTGCTTAGAAAATATAAAAAATTGCAAGCGAATAATTAACAACTTTTATTTAAGTAACATTAAATTAAAAAACTATAAGTACTATCTATAAATTTTGGCGCACAAACGGACCAGTCGCACCTTAAAGTAAAGTGTTTTAATTTAGTTTTCGCCGTTACCCTTTGTAAATTAGCGAAATGCCGGGACGTAGTTGTGCGGTAGTTGGCTGTAATAACAGTCGTATTTCCACGAAAATTACCAATAGAAAAATCGTTTATCACAACTTTCCAAAGGCGACAAACTTCGTATCCAATACTGTCCGTAAAGAATGGATAAGGCGCTGCAAACGAGCAGATAAGTGGAATCCAAATACTAGCCCAATTTGCTCAATCCACTTTAATGCAAACGATTATGAACGTGATATGCGCAACGAATTATTAGGTAATAAATGTATTTATATATACGTTATGAGATAAATTATTCTAATACATAGTAATTATTGCTAGGGTTACCTGTACGAAAACAGCTTAAATACACTGCTGTGCCTAATGTAAATCTTCCACAAATGTCCAAAGATATAAAGAATGTTGCGACAAGAGGGGAAGCATATTTAAAAAGAAAATGAAAGAAAAGAAGAAGTAAATAGATTGATTGCCGAACAATCGATAGCTTCATGTTTAGCGGCAAGTGAGCTGTCAACAGCGTCTTCAACAGCAGAATTTAAAACCGATAAGCCTTTAACTGTCCCAGCAGAAAATATATTATCTAAACAATATGCGGAGCTTCGTGAAAGTCACACTAAATTATCTACAGAGATGGAAATTATGAAACGCAAATTGAATTTGCAGAGAAAACAACTTTTATACTATAGAAGAAAGAACAAGCAAGATAAACCTGCACAAAAACAGGAAACGGTAAAAATACTGAGAAAACTCTTAACAGAAAATCAAATTTCTGTTCTTCTAAACAAAATGTTTGCTTTGTTATTATAAAATTATTTTGTAAATTAAGAACTGTTATCCGTATGAATTATTTAAATACAAAAAGAACCCTTGACAATGCTAAAAAATCGAGTAAACGTAAGCTTTCTACTAGTACACCGTCAGACACTCAACGAACACTAGCTAAAAAAATGCGAAAAACCACTACTTGATTCGTTTTTATTTAATTACTGCGTAATAAAACATTGCTATATACTGACTCTTTTAATTGAAAAATATATATTTTTTGCTTTGTATAGAGAATACATGCTCATCGGCTTTCTTTATTTATGTTTATGTACCTAATAAATGTGTTTATTTGAAGTTGGAAAAGTTTTTTTTTTAAATTATAACCCAAAGTATAACCTTATGGCAATAAAAACGTGTATTCTATTTATAACAGTACACTGACGGATATGTTATTATCTAATGAAATATTATATACCATAATAATAGCACTAATATGACTCGATAATTAATTGTTGTAGTAGCTAAACACATTTTATAAGGTCCTTGTTTATAAATACTATAGTTATACAACTGATGGTTAGTTCGGGTAGGTAGCCAACAGAGGGGTTGGGCAGTAGGATGTGCCCATTCATTAGTTTCTCCCGCTAAATTTGTTATAGTAAAAGCAGTCTTCTCGTAGTAGTAAAGAGAAGCCAATGGGAGCTTAAACGAAGTGACGCAATTATCCAATTACACCAATTGTGTTTGTTATTACAATTTTGTAGGCGTTTTGCTTTAGATTTAAATATCTTAAAATATTTTGAATTAAGGGATATGATAAGTCTACTGACACTAATTTTTCAAATTCCAAAAATAAGTGATGATGTGATTGTGGATGTTAAATGTTATTCTAAAATACATATTGCAAGACGATGTAACGAAGAAATGTCATTTTTCCTATACATTTTATCTTATAATTGACAATGGATATTGCAGTACAAGCTGAAAAAGGTTCAAAGTACTAACCTTTAATAAAATCTTTGCTTGCTTATGAATTAGTTTGTTTGTATAACTTGTTGGGTATGTACTATCCTCAACAATAATTGATGATTATTCATTCAGACTTGTATCATGGCAGTTGTTGTTACGATTCAGGCCTAGATAAAATAAAAATAACTAGAACCATAATAAAATAAGTAATGTCAAAGCCGAGTACATTTAAGTGTGTATCTAATTAACTTTTATGAAGTGATATACCTCACTTCAACCAGTATGAAGGCTAAAATTCTACATATATAACACAATAAAATCCATGAAGATTTCAAACAATTGCAATTAAACGTGGGTGAAAGAAAAATTAAATAGTAGAAATATAAGTAAACTAGTTTGATAATGACATGTAATGTCGAAACTGCAGTCACATAGTGATTAAAATAAAGTGAAGTTATTCAAATTTAATTGAGTGTTTTATTTTACTTATGTATATCCAGTATCATGAATCTTCACAAAGTAACAGCCGAAAGTGTTATATATTTTAAACTAGTTTTGTTTGATAACCCCAACGCAACTTCAATTATTAGGAATTACTATTATTGAAAGCAATTTTTAAAATCGCAGGTAAATATATACAAATTGAAGAAACGTCCATATACAGACCACGTGTAGGCAGTACTTACTATATTGATAATTACCAAGAATGTAAATGTATAATGAAAGTTGCTGCGACTTCCCTGAGGAGATGAAGTATTGTGGGTGTAAAAGCAGGATTAATTATAACACTTCTACAGTAAGAAGGATAGTGTTTCTATTATAATAATAAATTTATTATATCAATAATAAGATATACATACAATTTACACAATAACACATCAAGCAAAAATGTAATGATAACGTCAACACAGGGCTAATTTATGTCATTGACATTGTAGAATGCTTCTTGAAGGAGAATGTCCTTTATTTTCTCTTTAGATACGAAAGTAGAAAGATGTCTACACATAACTTTGATTTTGTTAACTAATTACCAGTGACGTGTTGTACTGAAGTGGCTTTATTTTGTGCTATGTAATGCGGGATGTGCAGCAAATGGTGATGAGGGGTGGAGACTTCTGTAATCTCACCCCTAGTCATGAGGTGTGACAGCTTTTTCAAAGCCCTCCTTAGTTGTTGCAGAATATGTGTCTAGGCTAATGGACTTATCATAAGTTCTCTGAAGAGAGGTTTGCAGCGAATAGTTTGTGAAACACAGACAATTGCTCGAACAGCCTTCTTCTGCAGGATGAACACCTTTTCTACGTAGGCCTACTTACCCCATATTGGTTAAACATTGTTGATATGTGATTTGATTCCATGTTAATCTTGTGTCTAGTCTAATATCAAGGAATTTTCAATTCGTAGAATATATGTTTGATCTATGTTTACTAGTAAAATAAATTGTCTCACATTTATCCTGGTTAAGTGATAAATGATTGGCTGTGAACCATTTAAATTTCTAAATTCTGAAGATACCAAAACCTTAAAATAATGTGGTGTTTATAATGCATTTTCTTTGTAAAACATACTACATTACTGGTTTGAAAGCCTCACATAAACCAGTCAAGTTGATGAAACCATGCAAAGCAACTTAATAAATGTTGTGGTTCGGATAGCTTTTAATTACTTTTTCTTCTTTTACATAATATATTTAGTTATACCGAATATATAAAAGACTGTTTTAGACATACCTGTTGAACATATAGAAAAAAATTAGAATAACCCAAACCATTTTTTTCTATTATGTTATAAAAGGGTAATTGTGAGTATAATAAGGGAAAAAATAGTAATCCCAGAGTAATCCTACGATTCTTCAATAAAATATTTACTTAAATCTACTTTATCAGAGTTAAGCTATATAGGTTATGTTGATATGTAATTCAAGGGCAAACGATGTGAAAAGCAAATCAAACAAAATATATGTACTCTTATGTAAAATTTAATAGAAAACATCAAAATATATTTACATTTTTTATAAACTTCCGGATTAAATTGTGGGAGTGGCGTTGAGAATATTTCTTTGGCTGAGCACTTTCATTCATTCGTATTAATCCATTTGAAAGATATCAGAGGACGACACTTTACTATATAAGAAATATTTACAGTTTTCTCTAGGTTGTATAACTATAGTATTTATAAACAAGGATAAGGTGCTTTACAGTAGTGAACGCGTTCAACCTGGTCCGTTTGTGACGTCATGGCTCCCCACTACGCGGCGAAAATATTGCGGGATCGAGCAATCCTTTCTTATACAATCGTTGGAGTAGACCCACTACTTTGAGGGCAACTAGGCGGTGTTGCCAAATTTAACTTCATGGCTTGTAAGTAAAGACGGCTGTGATAGTACATATTATTTCTTATTATAAGTTTTTTAAACCTAAGTACTTGATTTTACCTTAGATACAGTGCAATAATTCGTCCTTTTATGTTTCTAACCTCTGTTTTGATTGATATTAATTCATTTAAAACAAAAACCACGATAGCAGTCAAACGATAAAGCATATCAATACTAAAATTTATATTTAGGAATATAATCTTCTAATGAAATCGGTGGACCAAAAATAGTAGTTTACTTAAGAGAAAAATTAAATTTTACCAACATCTCGTCCACTGCTAAGTTTAGACAAATTTATAAGGAATAGAAAAATGAGGTGTGGCCACCACACGACTTTCTTATACGTATGAGCGTTTTAAATTATAGAATTTTAAGAATTTTTTTATACAAAAATTATTCAAAATCCTATTCTAAGTACTTCTATTCTCTTAATAAATCTCTATAGAATGCATACTTTGCAAGATATTATCAAAAAAGTGCTACTCGCTAAGAGTAAAAGTGCTACTTCCGGTCCGAATTTTGAAATTTTATATATACAAAAAATATTGCAAATTCAGTTCTAAATACTTTTGTACTCTTGATAAATATATATAGAATGCATAACTTACGACATATTTGCAAAAAATCGTTATTCGATAAGAGTAAAAGTGGTACTTCCGGTCTGAATTTTGAAATTTCTTTTATACAAAAGATATTGAAAACTATGTTTTAAATACTTTTATACCCGTAACGTACTTGTCTAAAAAGCATGACTTAAAACTGATTTTCGATAAGAGTAAAAGACCTACTTCCGGTAGGAATTTCGAAAAACTTTTTAAATAAAATTATTTTCAATTTCAATTTTAAGTATATATGAATTCTTTATAAATTTGTTTAAACTTAATAGTTGACGAAATATTGTCAAAATTCGATTTTTTCGCTGAAGTAAACTGCTACTTCCGGTCTACCGATTTTACTAAAAAACTAATCAGATCTCAAGAGGGAGATTATACACGTAAATACAAAATTTGGAATTGATATCTACAGCGGTTTGACCGCTATCGTGGTCACACACACACACACAGAGAGAGAGAGAGAGAGAACAGACACACAGACATTTTTTAAAAACCACTTTTTCGGTATCAGGGGACTTCAAAACGTGGACATCTGCAAAAATCTCGAAGTCGAAAATTTTCATCATCACAATACTTCCTTATACTACGTATAAGAAAGTAAAAAATGAGGTGTGGCCACCACACGACTTTCTTATACGTATGGGCGTTTCAAATTATAGAATTTTAAGAATTTCTTTTACAAAAATTATTCAAAATCCTATTCTAAGTACTTCTATTCTCTTAATAAATCTCTATAGAATGCATACTTTGCAAGATATTATCAAAAAAGTGCTACTCGCTAAGAGTAAAAGTGCTACTTCCGGTCCGAATTTTGAAATTTCACATATACAAAAAAAATTGCAAATCCAATTTTAAATACTTTTGTACTCTTGATAAATATATATAGAATGCATAACTTACGACATATTTGCAAAAAATCGCTATTTGATAAGAGTAAAAGTGGCACTTCCGGTCAGAATTTTGAAATTTTTTTTATACAAAAGATATTGAAAATTATGTTTTAAATACTTTTATACCCGTAACGTACTTGTCTAAAAAGCATGACTTGCGAGATATTTGCAAAAAACTGATTTTCGATAAGAGTAAAAGACCTACTTCCGGTAGGAATTTCGAAAAACTTTTTAAATAAAATTATTCTCAATTTTCATTTTAAGTACATATGAATTCTTTATAAATTTGTATAAACATAGTAGTTGACGAAATATTGGCAAAATTCGATTTTTTCGCTGAAGTAAACTGCTACTTCCGGTCTACCGATTTTACTGAAAAACTAATCAGATCTGAAGAGGGAGATTATACACGCAAATACAAAATTTGGAATTGATATCTACAGCGGTTTAACCGCTATCGTGGTCACACACACACACACACAGACATTTTTTAAAAACCACTTTTTCGGTATCAGGGGACTTCAAAACGTGGACATCTGCAAAAATCTCGAGGTCGAAAATTTTCATCATCACAATACTTTCTTATACTACGTATAAGAAAGTAAAAGCGAAGAAAGTGGGTTCACAATATTAATACAAAACGCGAGGTGCGAACTACTTTGGTCATATAGTTCTTTATAGCCTTGAACAAGAATTATTAATTTCTCCTCCATTATGTTTTAAACTATTTAAACATTAATAGTTAAATAAAACCACTAGCAAGTTAATGTCGTCGCACCCCGAACAAGTAGGAGTATAATTAAGTTTTTATTAAAGAGATTCAACTTTTTAAAAACCAACTCTTTATTATACACATAAAATAATACACTTAAAATAATAAGCGTTTCAGCAATAAGTGACTGTTGTCTGACCTCTAGGGCATATATATAATAATCTTAAATATATTATAATCTTAAATACATTATACGTTATAATCTTATCATTAACTAATAATTGATATATGTATTGAAACTAAATAATTAATGTTGTGATAATTACATAAACTATTATAGTATGGATTTATAATGACAATGACTCACGACTACATGCATATAATTAGGGTAAATATCGTGATTCATAACTGTATACACAAAATTTAAAAACATCCAATGTATGCTCGAGGGCAAACCAGAGAAATAGAGTAGGGGAGAACGCGCTTAAAGATGCGCCAACTAAGTTAAATTGAATTCCGCCATTTTGAAGGTTATATTTATACCTAGCTCAACAATTCGCATGTAAAGTTCATTGACTTAGAAAAATGTAAACAAACTTACGTGTGAAAAGAAATGCCTTCCTGCAAAATGGCGACCACTATAGCGTTTGCTTAAAACTGGATGCGCACTCGTCGAAGCGCGTTCTCCCCTACTCTATTTCTCTGGGGCAAACGCGCACTTGTGCGGTCGGAATCGGCCCGCAAAGGATTTTTGCCGATGAATGCTTGTCCGAGCATTCCCTCCCGAATTTCCGAAGCTCATAAATTACGGTCCGGTCTAGTCTGCGGCGTTCGTATTGAATACTATAAACTAGATTTATCGGAATTTTTCCGTGCCGGTCCGAGCCGATGCGGGCCGGTTAGGTGTGCTTCAACCTTTATACGGGCTGTTCATTTCAAAATTCCCTTCCCTAAATTTCTGTAAATCTGTATGAAAAATCCAAGAAACACTTAAGAAGTATTATCGTGGGAGCCATTTCTTGATGCAAGAATGGACTTTTTTTTTGACACTTTTACCCCTGCCCCAGCAGCCACCACCTTAAAAATGTTAAATGGAAAGGGGTATCGAGTATAATTGATCAATTCGTTTTGAAGATTTTTAAAAAAATACTTTTGGTTTGTTTTGTTTTGTATTTCTAGCTAGTTAATCTATTTTAGGAGTATCGGAACTAACGCCAATATTAAAAACATTTATAAATTTTCTCAAAACCATGGAAAATAAATAATCTTATGGTTCTTTAACTTTTTAGTTATGTTTAATGCAGAATACTTTGCCTTCTTTTTGTAGTTACTTATTAAACAAAAATGCATGTTTTAGGATCGGATTAATACCTTTTTATATCTGTGGCAATCGAGAGTTTTAAATAAAGGTTGTTATATTTACCCCTCCACATCAAAATTCATAAAAACTTAGGCAGAGGATTAATGCAACCCGCCGTGGAATTCAAAGAGATGTTTTTGAAAATGTACGCCGCAGTATTGGCCAACGGCTGTACCATTGTTTAGCGATCAACGGAAAACAATTATTGGATTGAATTTTTCTGCAAAAAATATTTCTTTATTCTTAAATAAATTTAAAAATAAAACACATTAAGCAGTTAAAATGTGTTTGAATAATAGATATTTACGCCTAATTTTTTTTAAAAATCTTCAAAACGAATCGACCAATTTCAAAAAAGTAAACGCCAAAATGTACTATTTCAAAAGACCTTTAAAATGACATATTACTCGATACCCCTTTCCATTTAAGATTTTTAAGGGGGTAGCTCCCGGGGGCAGCGGTTAAAGTGGGTGAGTCAATTTTTGCATCAAGAAATGGCTTCCACCATAATACTTCTGACGTGTTTCAGGGAATTTTTCGTTGATTTCCAGAAATTTAGGGTGGGAAGTTTTGAAACGAACAGCATATTTCTGCCATTGAAGCAATAAACTGTATATTTGAACATTTGTCTATTACTATTCATACATGCTGGTTCTTTCAATAATAGGAACACTTTATCTGAATTGGCCTGTTCACATATTCTCCACAAATTGCTTTTGTATAAAAACGATTCGTTAATTCTCTAAATTCCATGCACATTTTTTATTTTTACTATAATCGCATGCTCTAACGGTCAGCAAAAATCCTTAATTAAATGACGATGTTTATAATACTTTTAACAACTTATGCTAGCACATTATCTTGATTCATTTATGAAAGGAAAGGGTTGAGTTTGCACTATAGTGAATATACCTTCCTCTGGTAGTCCTGCACAAGGAACATCTGATTAAATATATATACCTAGTGGAGTAAGTCATGAGAGAATTACTTTGAAGTCAAATATATACGGAAAAATGGTAATGGTGATATGAAATAGGAAATTAATTATTACATATTTCGTGACACCCCGACTTTAAGATCAGTCGCAAAAATTGATCATCAAAAATCAAAATTTTGTTCCGCTTTCGAGAAGGCGACGTAGTAACAAATCCATGAAACAATTTATATGGCCCGCAAATCAATTACTAAAGACTGGACACGAGCGGCCGATGACTCATCGTCCACGGGAGCACTATTGAAATTTTCTATTTTTAAAAAGTGGTTATACTTTTATTTATATAATTGGATAACAAGTGATCTATAAAATACAAAATACATTATTATTTGTTCATTTTGTAGTTCAAATCCAACTCTCCGTACTTTATTTATCTTACAAAATATAATACATTTTAAAAACCTCTCACGCTTCTATCTACGCCGATGAAGAAAGAAATTTAAGAGTAAAAACGACTTTTTTGCTGTCCGTTTTCTGGTCGAAAACAGATGTTGCAGTTCACTATATAAATAGTGCTATTCAATAACTGCGTGATGTTATACATTATTTCTTTTGTCTATCGGTAATTTCGGCCCCATACGTCCGGTCTTTAACAATCACTTGTGGACAATTACTTTGGGAGCGCATTCAAATTTGTTTTCCCATGTAAACAATTATTTGATACATCACTTGCAGTGAGTGTAAGAAAATAATAAACTTACCCTTTAAAAAAAAATTATGACGTCCAGGAAGAAGAAGAGAAATGCCGCGTTCACGCATTAACATCGGCGTAACCAATCACCAAGCACAAAGCACAGAGCGACGATATCATGTGTAAGAGTTGAACTTAATTCAGTTGCTTATCTGTGCTGAGTATTCGATACACTTCCGTGATTAGAAATGTTGGTGCGTTTGTCTTAAATGTGTGCGAATTCGGTCTAATAATAGTATATTATGCAATGAGAATTTAATGATAGCTATTAAGACATGAGTAAGAAAATTACAATACGAGGTGAAGCCGAGTATTGTAATGAATACGAGCGTCTTAATAGCCATTAAATGCGAGTTGCATACACTATTTTTTCTACGGCCCCATAATAAAACATTATTTTTTGAACATTCCATTTCATAAATTGAGGTTAAAATTTTCCATGCACCTTTGCGAATTTAGCTGGTAATAAATTGTTCGTGGTTACTAAGGCTTGTTTCATAATTTCTGGTGGACTCAAATTTTACATTTCACTGTCATTATCCCTATTTTTACCGTTTATATTTTCAAAAAAGCACAAATTTTAAGTACTTACTTGTAAATTGCAGAGGACTGTCACATTTATTTAATTTGTATATCTGTCAGATATGCAGTCGCCATATTGAATATTGTTTGAATATTGGAATGTCGCATTCCTATTGGATATAAACTTATATCATAATGAAAATCTGTATCGTAATGGACATCATTAAAGTAAAGGTTCGGCATATCTAATAATACAATTAAAGTATGGGAGTAGAAAAAAGGGTATTTATTGTAAATAATAATAATAATAATAATAATAATAATAATAATTTTATTCGTAATAGACTCGCTCACGCAAGTATCTACATCGTCAGTTTTACAAATTTGTCACATATACATCTAAACTAATACATAGACTCACTATTACGCAAATTACAAATTACAAACTATGAATTATATAGTGGCTCCCAAAAGTATTTTAAATTTTCCATTGAATTAGTAATTATTTCATGTAAAGAGATACTTTAGTCTTTATTTAACCACATTTCATACTAATAGCTAGACGCCTCATTACAATAATGACCGAATCCAATACACCCACAACAAAGCTACAAATTTTATTCAATATCATTACATTCCAAGAAATACTCCTGTATGGAGTAATAAGCCTTTCTGATCAAATGCTCCATAATCTTATTTTTAAAAATTTTTAACGGGAGTGATTTATACTTATTCGGCAGTTTATTATATACTTTTATTGCAAGGTAATTAGGACTTCCCTCCGTAAACGCTAACCTGTGCCTAGGTATTTCTAAGACGTTTGAATTCCGGGTGTCGTACGGATGACCTTCGCTCAACTTCGGCAACCCTGCAATATTCTCCCTAGCATACATTAATAACTGGTAAACATAAATAGAAGGCACAGTCATGATTTTCATATCCTTGAACAGGTCTCGGCAACTCGTCCTTATACCCACTTTATTCATTAATCTAACCGCTCTTTTCTGGAGTTTAAAAATTCTAATTACCTCAGAAGAGCTGCCCCATATTATTGTGCCATATGTAATTAGGGAGTGGAAGTGCGCGAAGTAGTACATTTTTAGTGTCGGCATGTCCACAATACGTCTAAGTCGGCTTATTGCAAAACACATGCTTGATAATTTCTTGGATAAGTGTTGAATATGCTCATTAAACGTGCAATTCTCATCAATATAAACACCCAGAAACTTGGTTGAGCTGACTTGTGCTATGCTACTATTATTAAATTTAATCAAGTATGATGATTTTCTCTCTTTTCTATCTATACTAAATTCTATAAAGTTTGTTTTATTACTGTTCATATATAGCGCATTGTCCCGAAAATAATTATTAAGTTCCTTCACTGAATTTACAATTTCACCCTGAATATTTACATTTTTCCTACATGTCACAAGCAACGATGTATCATCCGCGAACATAAACATATTCAGATCTGGTACATCATTTACATAAATAATATAGAGAAGCGGTCCCAGGACGCTCCCTTGAGGCACCCCTCTATCAGTATTAAGCACATTTGATTTTTTACCCTTCAGTTCTACAAAATGTGAGCGATCCCGTAGGTAACTCTGAAACCATTCCAGCGCTACACCTCTAATCCCATAGCACATCATTTTTTTTAAAAGGATGTCATGATTTACAAGATCAAAAGCCTTACTTAAGTCAACAAATACCCCCACACATGACCGGCCCTGTTCAAAGCCCTTACAAAGTTCATTTAAGAATGTTGCCGTCGCGGAAACAGCTGATCTGCCCCTACGAAAGCCGAACTGCTTTTGATTTAAAAGATTGCAGCGTTCAAGAAATTTCATTAGTCTATCAGCTACAATCCTCTCGATAACTTTAGAGAAAACACTCAGGATAGAAATAGGTCTGTAGTTACCCACAGTCAGTTTTATATATTGGTATAATCTTAGCTAATTTTAGTCCATCAATAAACGTGCCCGAGCCGAAAGAACTATTTATTGTTATCGTTAGTGGGACTATAAACTCGTCCAAACATTTTTTTAGAAGAACTGTACTTACATTATCCTGCCCCGATGAAACGGTATTCCTTAAATTGGAGACTACTCTACGAATTTCAAATTCATCAGTGGGAAACAGAAAAAAAGAGTTGTCATTTTGTCTAATGTTCGGTGTACATGAAGGTACAGTTACATTTAATTTATTAGCTATGGTGTTAAAATATTTATTAAAGTGGTTTGCAACCCTCTCTTGGTCTTTTAGTTCTTTTCCATCTACACTTAAAGATATACTCGTATCCGGAGACCTTGCAATGCCCTCACTGTTCCTAATCACCTGCCAGGCCGCTTTACTTTTGTTTGTTGCTGAAGAGATGACATTGCTATTGTACATTAATTTAGCCAGTTTTATTACTTTTCTATATATATCTTTGTATTTATTGTAATACATTCTTGTAACAACCCCATTTACATTTAAGATATACAACTCCTTTAGCCTTCTTGAGGAAACTTTAATACCCGCAGTTATCCATCGATTATTTCTTTTCTTTTTTGTTGATTTGCGCATTACTGGAAATGCAACCTCAAATTTGTTACTTATTTTAGTAATAAAGGTTTGGTATTGTAGCTCCGGATTATTACATCCTAGCACATCCAACCAATCCTCATTCCTCAAGGGATTTCTAAAGAGAGAGATATTTTTTCATTATTGACAGACAAATGCTTGTATGGTTTATTGGATGGAAAGGTAAACCACTTTGTTTGATTTACACTCAGATTATTGCCATTTGTAAAGAATTTGTTGTAAAGGGACACTAACAAATTATAAAGGCAAGTCTGAATTATTTACCAACGAAATTAGGCAAGAAAAACCGGCATTTTTGAAAACTACGCTTACAGGACAGCAAACATTTTTAAAAAAATCAAAAACGATGTGAATGCAAAGAAGACTAGTTAATCGATCGCACTAAATATTGTAAACAAATCAAAAGCTTTTCTAAAATGTGCCTGCTAGACGTAGCCGATTTTTCTTTCCCATCACAGAATCAAGTCATTCAAGGTATACGGCTCACTCGAAATATAATAAAGATTAAATGAGTTGGCAGAAAATTTGAACATTCAAAGTAAAGATAAAATTAAAGAATTTATCTGGTATTCCTTAGTACCCAATGAAAGTACAGAAATCAGATATATGTACATCGCAGCTGTATTTGTTCGATGAATTAATGAAGATTTTATAATTGCAGGTGCTGCAGAGTATACATTTTAAGAGTACTTCCACAGCTCAAGACATATAATAATCATTCAGCAATTAGTAACAAATTTATAAATTTAATAAAATCGTTTTTATGTACGTTTTACACTCAACACAAAAAGTTGTCACTTTAGGAGTTTGAGTTGGACACCTGACACCTCTGTTTTACACACATAAAAATGGATTTAGTTGCCTAGGCAAGTTTAGTACGAGGGCGTATTTTTATGTTATTATGTTATCTACCTAGCCATGAAAAAAAGCACATAAGAGAACAAAAAAAAATATTTTTCTACATAACTCCCTTCAACACTAATACACTTATTCCATCTTTTTTCCAGTTGCCCCATACCCTCAGAAAAAAATTGCTTCGGTAACCCCGCAAAATATTCTTCAACAGCTTCTTTGAGTTCTTCATCAGAAGCAAAACGCTTTCCTCTGAGATGATTTTTTAAATTTTTGAATAAGAAGAAGTCTGACGGAGCTTGGTCGGGGCTATAAGGATGCCTTAACTCTATAAACCCACAGTCATTGATTATCTGCTGAACTTTGTTTGCCTTATGAACCCGACAATTGTCGTGCAGCAACAAGTTTTTTTGTGGGTAAGAATGCGGGCGTTTTTCCTCCAGAGCAGTTTTTAAATTTTTAGTTGTGTTTCCGTAGGCCTCTCCATTTATGGTAGACCCTCTGGCATATATTCAATAAGCAAAACTCCTTCAGCATTCCAGAAAACAGTTGCCATCACTTTTTTTTTCAGAAAATTGTGTCTTGGCCTTTTTTGGTGGTGGAGAGCCCTTATGAACCCACTGCATAGATTCTTGTTTAGTAGGGGGATCCCAGTAATATACCCAAGTCTCATCCCCGGTAATAATTCGAGATAAAAATGTTTTGTCCCTCTCCAACTTGACCAAATTTTCTGGAGAAATTTCTTTTCTGCAGTTTTTGTTCAGGTGTAAGCAATCTGGGTATCCACCGTGCAGACACCTTCTTCATACCCAAATCGTCATGCAAAATTTTGAGAACACTTGTTTCGGATATACAGACTTCATTGGCAATGACAGAGATCTTTACACGCTGATCTTTCAGTACCAAATTTTCGACTTTTTTTATCGAGAAATGGACCGTCTCAAATCTCTATACACAGCATAAACTAAACACAACTTAGCACATGTACTTCTAACAGTGACAGCAATTTTTCAATATATTGTTTGACGTCGTCACTCTTTTGTTTCATGGCTAGGTAGATAACATAAAAATACGCCCTCGTATCTTAAATACCACGCTGCACACCACCCAAAACAAAAACTGCACTCCATGCTACATAATTAATAATTATTTTATTTAAAAGGGTGAAGAAAAATAGAAATTAGTTTCATTTTCAAAAGTACTTTTATTCCATTTATAAATACTATTTGTATATACATATACATACATAAATACATTTCTTTTGTAGATCTTACTTGGAAGAGGGTATTAAAACTAAAATATACACAGATCTGTTAATTTTACATACAATCGAAGTAAATGCATAGAATAGATGAGGTATATAATTATAATTACTTTTATATGCGTACATTTATATAGTTGTGATATGTGGAATTAAGAAAAAACAATGGTAAACTGTATGCAGCACCCAACATATTAAGTACAACTATTAAAGTAAAATTATCAACAATTATTTAACATTAATAACTTATTTATAGTGTCTCTGAGATTTTACGAAAATCACATCGTTTATAACAATACCCAATACAATACTATTCATTTACAAATCTTATTAACATATAAATAATTTATATAATTAATATAACAATGACAGGATTCCATTATATATACATATCAATAAATATGCATCCGCCTTAAGATATCAAGTCCCTATGAGATACACACATTAATTTAATAAAATATATAAAGATTCAAATTAATTTAAAAGAACTTGAACACTTTCTGTTCAAGAAAAATACATAAAATATATTAATATTTTTGTTTAAATAAATTCTGTAAATACTACAATAACAATAGAGGAATGCATAGTAACAACTTATAAATTATATTTACGCAAATAGATCAATATACTTTCAACTTTCCCAAAATACAATCATTAAATACTTAGAGATTAGAACTGTACGGTTGCGAGAGAGTACAACTGGTATTTTACGGAAGAAAGAAGTACATCGTTGCAACGTTTCTTGGAAAATACAGTTTACGCTAAAATTTATCATCGAATATGGTAGAACGTTGTGTATACATATATCTATGAGGGAAGAATAGAACAGGAGAGATAATAAACTGGTAGGGGAATGGGTATTATTTAGACGGAAGTTACCACTTTAAGGCAGGTCAGTTATGGCAATATTGACCAATCATAATTTATAAAATGAGTATTTTGAATAACTTGTCACATATTCTGTATGTCTGATTATGTGTTCAGTGGCGTAACATACATATTCTTGGCATGTTTTTTTTTATGTTTTCTTTAATATAGTTAGAATAAATGTTACTATATTAAAAAGAATAAAAGGATTGAAAAAATAAAGCGCTCACGATATTTCTTTAATTATTATTGGATTAAGAACCTATTTTGAATGATTATCGAGAACATACGAAGTGTACATATACCCTATACAAAATATTTATGCACGCTTATGCATTGCGGCGGCCATATTGAGTTACCACTTTGGACAAATATTATTATTAAGGAGACACTCTCTTGTTCTATTCTTTCCTCGTAGGTATATATAGGTTTGTTCAAACCTCCAGTTCTGAACGGTTCTAGAACTAGTGCGCATGTCATTTAAGAAAAAGACTGTTCGTTATCTTGAGCATAATCTTTTACTTTAAATGAATAAGTAAATGAAAAGAAAAGGCGTTGGATGTGAACATTGAAAATGTATTGTAATATATTTGTTTATGTAATACATACATATTTATTAATGTGTGTGCGCATTTGATGCACATGCCTATTATTAATAACAGCTTGTATTAAAAATCCTGGTTTTATTTACCCGGTTTATCAGAAATATCCATTACAAAATTTCGAAAAATGTATTTCTTCTAAACAACTGCTTCATTACTTTTTAAATCCTGTTGCAATTTTGAAATGCAACATTTAATTGTTCATTACGATTGATATTTGTCCACCAGTTTGGTGTTTTTTAATATATCTAGATATATTGCTTATATAAAAAATGCAGAAATATCCATTACAAAATTTCGAAAAATGTATTTCTTATAAACAACTTTTTAAATCCTGTCGCAATTTTGGTAGTTAGATGCATTAGCTATTAAATGTTCATTACGATTGGTATTTCTTCCCATAAGTTTGGTATTTTTTAATATATCTATTACTAATGTTGGTAGTACAAGTTTTCCTAAAATTCCAATTTTAAAACCGTTCGGACCTTTAGGATTTCGAAACGTTCTAGAACCAGGATTTGGCCGGACATGCGCGTTATTATCAGAACTACTAATTCTAGAACGGTTCCGGAACTGTTCAGAACTGGAGGTTAAACCTTATATATCAAGCACCCCTTGCTTTATTTCGCTGATGATGTATTACAATAATGAGCATGGTATAACACTGCTGAAGGGAGATTCTTATGCAGTTTAATTTCTTGACGGATATCGAAGAGATTCACTTTGATCTTGGCAATATTACTATGAACATAAGCTTTACATTTTGCCTATATTATGTATGACGTGTTTTAAGAAAGTACGAAAGCAATATTTCAAGGTTAACTCACGAGGTGTGTCAAAAAAGTAGTGACCATAAACGTATATACTTTCCCGAAGCAAATCATATTTATGAAGTTTAATATATGGGTTTTTTGATTTTTGTGTAAAAAAATTTAGTAGTGTAAATTAAAATTTTGTGTTTTAAATATTTTAAAACCAGTAATAAAATGCGTTATTAGATCGAAATTATTTATAGAATTCTAGTATATTTTTTAAGATCGAATATACGAAAGATTTTGAGTGTTTTCCAAGTGTAATTACAACCTTAATATTGAAATGGGTTTCTTTTTTCCTGTTTTCCACGCTCCCAATATGTAGAGCACGATGATTTAGAGAAAAACCAAAAACTCACGAAAAGCTGCACAAAATCCAACGTGACTGTTAAATCGGACATTGTGCAATGACGTCATGCATGTTTTTTCTTTAAATTAAGGAGCTCTATGATAGATTGTGTTGATAACGGTCTTGGTAATATTGGTTACGTACTTATATGTCGTTTACCGAATAAGTTTCAAGTTTTTGAATTGCAAAAATATCATGAAAAACCCATTGGACATATTGGGTCAAAAGTTTAGTACGTACACAATAATAATAAGCGGAGATTTCAATATAAATTTGGGAAATACTAATGACCAATCGGCTACACAACTGAAGGACATTCTTGGCTGCCACAATTTCATACAAACAATCTATGAACCAACCAGAGTGTAAAGGCAGCCCGCTACAATCATTGACAACATTTTTATTAACAAGATGTCATCTAAAAGTAAAGTAATAGTTTCGGGGTTATCGGACCATCTCGGTCAAGAGATCTGTTTTCCAATAAACGGAAATGTACAAAGGAACACCACAAGTAATAAAGTTATAAAGAAACGCGTATTGAATCATAACAAAATAAAAGAAATGACGCAACTACTATCGAATCTCGACTGGTCACAATGCATAGAAAGTATGGAAGTTGATACCAGCTACAGATACTTCATACAGAATATAATATACATAATGGACATCACTTCACCGGTAGTATCTATAAAAGAGAATAAAAATAAACATAAATCATGGCTGACCGCAGAAATTAGAAATAAATGTAAAATAAAACGACAGCTTTATGAAGAAATGTTGAAGGGACGCCTTGACAAGGAATACTACGACGACTACTCTAAACATCTTAATGAAGAAATCAAAAATGCCAAACTCAGATTCAATTCTGATTACCTGAGGCATTCCAGAAATAAAGTTAAAGCTACATGGAACCTGGTAAAGACAGTAACGGGGCAGAAAGAGAGAGAAGAAATAAATATAAAAATTATCCAAACAGATAACGATAATGACACCGAGTTAGAAATAGCAAATCATATAAATGACTTTCTGCTGAAAGCAGGCACAGTACAACCTAAGAATATTGAACCCTGTTATGATACTGTAGTGAACTGTCCGGAAACCTGCTACCTGTATCCCACGGACGTATCGGAAATATTGGACATAATAAAGTCCATGAAAAACACAAAGTCGACTGGATATGATGAGGTCCCAAATGAATTGCTAAAAGAAGCAGCTGTCTACATTGCACACCCATTATGTCATATTATGTCATATTGCAAACTTGATGTTGGAACGGGCTAAATTTCCAAGTGAACTTAAAAAAGCAATCATTAAACCGATATATAAAAAGGGAAATAGGTCAGATGTTAATAACTACAGACCAATTGCGTTATTGTCGAACGTTTCAAAAATTTTTGAAAAGATTATTTTAAAAAGAGTCAACAATTTCCTTGACAACAATGGATTACTGACAGATTGTCAAAATGCATATAGAAAGGGTAGATCGACCAACACAGCTATTTATCAAGTGGTGACGGATGTTCTGGATGGAATTAATGATAATGAATGCGTGGCGGCATTGTTCATGGATCTGTCAAAAGCTTTCGACAGGGTTCATCATGAGATACTGCTGGATAAATTATACAGAGTGGGTTTTAGAGGTACGGCTTATGATCTATTAAAATCATACTTAAAGGACAGAAAGCAACGTGTAATGGCCAAAGATAAAAATGATGAAAAGCTCTTATCAAATTGGGGTACCATAGGACGGGGTGTGGCACAGGGTTCAATCTTGGGCCCTGTGCTATTCATAATTTATGTCAATGACATCCCGAATGCATCTCCACATGGAATGACCCTTTATGCTGATGACACCTCTGTGGTACTCAGAGCTCCTAACATAGAACAACTGCGGGAAAATATAATAGAGACACTAGACTCTATGAATAAATGGTTTGAGCAAAATGGACTGTTATTAAATATCGAAAAAACCACTTACACTTTATTCTCCAATCTAAACAAAACTTGTGATATAAATTATGGAAATCACACACTCACTTCTTCGGATCATAGCCTTTTCCTTGGCATTAGAATGGACAGCAGCTTGAACTGGAAGGGACATATTGAATATATTGTTGGAAAACTCTCAAGTTTCTGTTATGCCCTAAAAACAATATCCAGTACGGTGAACTTTGGTGCCGCTCTGTGTGCTTATCATGCGTATGTTGAATCCAGTCTGACATATGGGATTGTTTTCTGGGGTAACTGTGTTAATATTAAACGAATTATGATATTACAAAAAAGGTGCCTTCGGAATGTGTTTGGCATGAGGGTGAGAGACTCCTGCAGGAGCGCATTCAGAAACAATAATTTACTTACTGTGGTTGGAATGTATATATTTGAGTGTTCGATTTTCGCTAAACAGCACTATGATACGTATTTCAGAGCTTTACAGACGGATCATACATACGCCACGCGCGCAACTGCGAGTGCTCTACTGATACCGCCATATACCAGATTGACAAGAATCCAGAACAGTGTAAAACAGCAGATCATTAAGATATATAACCACATTCCAGTTAATATTAGGTCACTAACTGTCGCCAATTTTAAAAAACATTTAAAAAGACACTTAATTAATGGTGTTTTTTATAACATTGGAGATTATTTTGATACTGACTTTAATTTGTAATTATGTTTGTCTATTTATACACTTGTGTTAGTTTTTTTGGTAGACCTTGTCTCATTATCTCTATAGATTGTATTATGTATTTTGATTTATTCCATACGCTTTTGCGTAAAAGAGAATCAATAAATTATTATTATTATTATTATTATTATTATCATAAATTAAATTTTGTAGAATGAAATAAAGATTCATTATTATAACAGTATGTATAAAAGATATCATTACGAACTTATGTTGCGGGAAATTGCACGGTAAATATACATTGATGCAATAATTTTATAAGTAAAAGTTGTTGAGATGTTGGATATTTGTAAGAAAAAGTCCTTGTGTTAAACTTTACTCATACAGACGTATACTGGAGACGCGTTAAGTTCAGTTGCACGTCATCGATGACGTTTACATGTTGTCATAACTGTATTAGAGAAACTAAAAAAAGTTACATTGGTAAATTATACTTGAGGGCATTTATTTCATTAGCTTAAATAGAAGATTTATAAATTGATCGTAATATACGCATTCATAGCAAATAAACACATAATTTCCGTTTCAATATTAAATTTCTTTATTACATATTTTTAATAGACTAATAGTTCAATTCGGTGTTGACAGATATATCATATCTGTCAAAAAGACGTGCGTTGTGTATATTCTTCCTGTCAAATTTTTATGTTTTTTTTTTCAT
Source organism: Amphimallon solstitiale (assembly GCA_963170755.1). NCBI lineage: Eukaryota > Metazoa > Arthropoda > Insecta > Coleoptera > Scarabaeidae > Amphimallon > Amphimallon solstitiale. The sequence goes on along the minus strand of OY720677.1, from coordinate 111,867,133 downwards.
TGATATAAATTGTTTAAAAACAGTGCTTCTTAGAAGTGTATTTATTATTTATTTGCGTCCATTGAATATAATGCCGAAAGGTTTCTGTAAAGAGTGTAGGCTTTTTACAACCTTTTCTATAATCATGTGTTAAATTTAATGTGAATAGCGTAAGTATTGCTTATTTTAAATTATATTATGTATAGATACGTAATGAAACATTTAAGGTTTTTCGACAATCTACATCAATATAATAAATAAGTTGAGAAAGACTGAAGTCTTAGAGCATTTCAATTACTAAATATATTACGTTATAGTTATTGTATAGTGAATAATTTTTTTCTTTGGTTATATCAAATGTCACTGACAGAAATAAAAATAGATCCGGCAACATATACAAGGCGAGTCGTCATGGATCTAGTATGACGTGCAACTGAATCTCACCTTGTATATGTTGCCGGATCTATTTTTATTTCTGTCAGTGACATTTGATATAACCAAAGAAAAAAATGATTCACTATACAATAACTATAACGTAATATATTTAGTAATTTAAATGCTCTAAGACTTCAGTCTTTCTCAACTTATTTATTATATTGATTTAGATTGTCGAAAAACCTTAAATGTTTCATTACGTATCCATAATATAATTTAAAATAAGCAATACTTACGCTATTCACATTTAATTTAACACATGATTATAGAAATGTTTGTAAAAAGCCTCGACTGTTTACAGAAACCTTTCGGCATTATATTTAATGGACGCAAATAAATAATAAATACACATCTAAGAAGCTCCGTTTTTATACAAATTTATATAAAAGCAAAAAATAAACATGAAAACTTTGACAGGAAGAATATACACAACGCACGTCTTTTTGACAGATATGATTTATCTGTCAACACCGAATTGAACTAATAGTCTATTAAAAATATGTAATAAAGAAATTTAATATTGAAACGGAAATTATGTGTTTATTTGCTATGAATGCGTATATTACGATCAATTTATAAATCTTCTATTTAAGCTAATGAAATAAATACCCTCAAGTATAATTTAACAAAGTAACATTTTCAGTTTCTCTAATACAGTTATGACAACATGTAAACGTCATCGATGACGTACAACTGAACTTAACGCGTCTCTAGTATAAATGTCTACGGCCCTGTTATATTAGAAATTTTATTAAGGTAATAGTACGGACAAATTTAATTTGACGGACGAGTTATCCAATGAAACTCTATAATATACTTAATACTCGGAATTGATATACTTACTGAATGTTCTAGAGCGAGCAGCAGTTACATAAATAAAGGCCCCTGGAGAGTGGAGGGACCGAAAAACAAGGAAATATGCATTAATCCTATGATCTACGTTTTTATAATTTACTAATGTTAATGACTTACTTTTCTTATAGCTGAATCCAAAACGTTATTAATAACGAGTTTTTTAAACTAAATTGCATAAAAATAATAATATGCATTTCACATTATATAATCCTAAAGCTTAAAATAAAATGCTTATTACCACATTATAAGAACAGACGAAGAAAAAGTAAGTTTCTGTGAGGTAAAACATGAGATTTGCAAGATGTTAAAATAACCAAACTATTCCATTTTAAAGTAATTATGTGCGACTTTCTTTTTATCTATTGTTGTTATCTAGTGTGCTTTTTTGAATATTCATAAGTGATATTTACATGGCTTTTTAAATAATAATAAATAAAAGTGTGAATGTCTCTGTTGGTATTTCATTTTAAGGATTCAAACGACGACAGTAGTGCGCGTGCGTGATATCGACAAGCGAACGGTGAGAACGCGAGAGCGAGCGGGACATTACGAGTCGAACATTAGTAGTGACAACATATATTACATTTAGTCGTATAGATACAGTCCTATATAGATTACATTACGAAACACTACATAACATGTAAAACAAGCATTTATTTATATGTAAGTTAGTGAATAAAGTTGTTTAGAAATACGAACGACAGTTTGTACATTATAAGAATTCATAATCCACCAAGGGGTTACATTTTGGTCACAACGAGCCGGATAGTCGTAGAAACATCAAATCAACACATTGAGGAAGTTTAGCAAGACGGTCCACCATTAACCGTAAGACGTTCCTTTCAAATACATATTCCTTATTATTATAATTTTGTATTGTATTACCAACAAGCAGTAATGACAGAAAACGAGCAATTAATAGAATTGATTCGCAAACGTGGTAATGTTTAGGCAATTTTAACTCGATTTGAAACATTTATGAAAACATATACGTGTGAAAAGGAATCTGAATTGAGATTAAGATTAGAAAAAGTGACACCTGTTTTAGATGAATACAATTTGTTACAAAATGAAATCGAAGCCATCGATAACAGTCAATTTAAGGATAGAGAAGAGTTTGAAAATAGATATTTCAGTACCGTTTCAAGCGCTAACAAAATTATTACCGAGTTGCAAGTCAAAACAGTATTGGATGAAATAAATGTCAGTACCGCAAGTAATGATATAGTCAATAACCCAATGAATTTGAATGTGAGATTGCCTAAAATTGTTTTACCGGAATTCAACGGTGCTTATGATACATGGTTAATGTTTTCGGACGCTTTCAAGTCATTAATTCACGAAAATCAACAATTGAATGCGACACAGAAATTTTATTATCTAAGGTCGTGTTTGAAGGGCGAAGCGGCACAAGTTATAAGTGCACTCGAAGCATCGGATTCGAATTACTCCGTCGCGTGGGATTTAATTAAAACTCGTTATGAGAATAAACGTATTATCATACATACGCATATAAAAGAATTATTTGATTATAATGTATTACATCAAGAATCGCATACACATTTAAGAAAACTTGTCGATCACTTCCAAAAGCATGTACAATCGCTAACAACTCTAGGCGAACCAACCGATAGCTGGGATACGTTGTTAATACATTTAATTACTTCAAAACTTGACGCAAAAACTAAAAGAGCATGGGAAAGTTCCGTGGCAACCAATTCGATGCCAACTTTGAAAAAACTTTGGGATTTTTTAGTAAATCAGTGCGTATTTTTAGAAACGCTAGATAAGGGAAAAAACATAACAAAATCGAGCGTACAATCTTATGTAGCAATAAATAAATTAGAATGCCAATTATGTAAGGGAAATCATCTCATTTTTCGCTGCCAAAAATTCTTGGATTTTAATGTGAAAGAAAGATTTAATACTATTAAAAGATTAAAATTATGCATTAATTGTTTGAAACATAATCATTTTAATAGAGATTGTAAAGCCAGTAATTGTAAAAGATGCAATCAACCCCACAATACTTTATTACATTTTGATAATAAAATGCTAAGGCCAGATGACGACAATGATAGACCAAATAATTCAAGGGAAGAATCACAACAATCCAGTGATAACAATTCAGTCATTACAGCGCATACATCGACCAGACAGTCGGAATATGTTCTTTTATCAACGGCAGTAGTACTGATCAAGGATATTCATAATAATTTAGTTCAGTGTCGTGCGTTGATTAATTCAGGATCGCAATCAAATTTTATGACAAAAGAATTGCTAGAAAGATTAAAGTTGAAGCAGTTTGATATATCAATACCTGTAAGCGGAATAAATCAGTCGTTATTAAGTATTTCTCATATAACGCATGCAGAATTATTCTCGACTAGCAAAAAAATATCACATAAAATTGCCATTTCTAATTATGAACAAAATAACAGATAAATTGCCTCAACAAAGTTTTGATATTTCGAATTTAAATATACCACAGGATATTACGCTAGCAGATCCAAACTTTTATAAGGCAAAGAACATTGACATATTATTGGGTGCTACAATTTTCTTTGATTTGTTGTCTATAGGACAAATTAAACTGGGAGAAAATAAACCAATATTACAAAGGACAAAATTAGGTTGGCTAATATCAGGTGATTTACCTAACTATAACACTGGCCAACAAATTTCAACTTTTGATTTTGCCATCAAATAATTTATACGAATTTCAATAGAAAACATATAAACATGTATTTTAATAAAAGGTAGAACGTAAAGTTAGCTCGATTTTTTATTGTATTACAATGAAAAGGTTTTTTAGATTAGATCATAATTTAATGTATATTTCAAATTATTATAATTAGAAATGTAAAGTAATATTGCTCTGTCTCTTATAAACAACATCTACAGCATCTCTTCTTAACGTCCAACAGTAATCTGCTAACATAATAGGATTCCATTTCCCCTGATACCGTTTTTCCATTCCCATGATGTCTTGGTGGAAGCGCTCACCGTGTTCATCGCTAACGTCGCCCATATTTTCCGGAAAAAAATCCAAGTGAGAATGTAGAATGTGCACTTTAAGGGACATATTACAGCCAGCAGCGTGAAAGGCTTGTATCATATCCATTACTAAAGTTTTATAGTTGTCAGCTTTTTTGTTTCCCAAGAAATTCGTGAAAACTTGTACCATGGAGCGCCAAGCTGTTTTTTCCTTCGCTGTTAATTTGGTTTCAAAGATTTCATCATTTACTATTTCTCGTATCTGAGGTCCAACAAAAATACCTTCTTTCAGTTTTCCTTCTGTTATTTTTGGAAACTTTTCACGAAGGTATCTAAAACCGTCACCTTCGCGGTCCACTGCCTCTACAAAATTTTTCATGAGCCCAAGTTTCACGTGGAGAGGTGGTATTATGATCTTTTCTTTTTCTACTAGAGGCTGATGTTGTACGTTGTCTTTTCCTGGTATAAACTGTTGTCGTAGTGGCCACTCTTGCTTATGGTAATGTTTTTCCCTGTCACGACTGTCCCAAAGACATAAGAAGCAACAGTATTTGGTGTAACCAGATTGCATACCCAAAATAATTGCAATTACTTTAAAATCTGCACAAATATTCCAGGAATAGTCTTTGTACTTTATCTTTTCTAATAAAATTTTCAGATTTTCGTAAGTTTCTTTCATAGAAACAGCATAACCTCTCGGAATAGCAGGATAATGGTTTTCATTATACAACAAAACTGCTTTTAGGCTGGTCTTTGATGAGTCTATGAATAATCTCCAAGAACTGGGATCATGATGTATTCCAAAAGCTTCAGAAAGTTTATAAATATTATTGCAGTAGACCAGATTACCGGCCATACTATAAAAATCAACAATATTTTCATGTCTGCTGCGAAAAATACTTATTCTTGTGTCCTTTGCTAAGAGATTCCATTGCTGTAGTCGCGACCCAAGAAGTTCTGCTTGTGATTTTGATAAATTCAAATCCCGCACCAAGTCATTTAATTCAAACTGAGTAATTAAATGTGGTTCGTTTGATGTAGATGGAATAAAATCAGGGTCACTTGATTTTTCATTACCTTCAAAGCTAGTGTCGCTATCGGTAGCCATTGTACTCTCCTCGCGTTCTTTGTGAATTGGCGGTCGTGGAACAGGATGCTGTTCATCATGGGGTCGAGGTTTCTGAGCTGACTCAGTTTCCACATAATTATATTTTCTTTTCTTACGGGTGTTAAGTCCTGCAGTTTTGTTAAGGCAAAAATAGCAACCTTCAAGATGATTCTTTTGTTCTTTCCATCGCATAGGAATGGCGAACGGTAAAGAATGTCGTTGTCCACATAACCAATCTCGCAAATATCTGCTGCATGTAGTACATATTACATGTGGAACCCACTGTTTGTCCTGATTTTTGACGGTCATATCGAAGTAAAGTTCATAGGCCCGGCAAATGTTCAGACTTAACTTTTCACTCTGGCCTAGTGGGGTAAATTTACCACATACGTAACAAAAGTTATTTGGATTACTTCTACACGAATGAGGCAAGACTGTGTCTTTAAAGATGGAACTAAATTATCTCAATTTTTAATTTCGTTATTAAAAATTCTCATTCACGGCTTTATGCTGTGCTAGCGCTAGTGGTATTTCAGTCAAAGATGTATCTCTTATATAGTATGTATCTGCTTATCCCCTCCCTAAGTCCTATCAACCAACCAGATTAAAGCATAACACTGTAAACTTGAACATTCTTGAGGGAACGAGTCAAGTCACGTCTGCAACAAGTCTCGACCTGCATTTTCTCTGTAACCAGAGCTAAGCCAATACTGCCGCTTTTCGAATCATTTTTACTTTATATATGCTGTTCACTAACTTAGGGTAAAAACCTTGTTGGCCAGTGTAATTTTAGCAATAAGATTTCGTGTAATTTAAGCATAAATACCGAAGTTTTAAACAAATTAGAAAAATTCTGGAAAATCGAGGAATTACCCGATTCTAAATATTATTCGAGCGAAGAGTTGTCTTGTGAAAATCATTTTCAAAACACATTTAAACGTGAAGAGGATGGTCGTTTTACAGTATCGTTACCATTGAAGGAGGAGCATGTTAATTTAGGTGAATCATTGGAGAACGCAGAAAAAAGATTGAATTCAATAGAAAAGAAATTTGCTAGGGATGATTCTTTAAAATTAGAATATACGCGTTTCATGATGAAATATGAAAAGTTTCAACACATGACAGAAATTACAAACTTCAATGACAAGATTAACGAGAATGTTAATTATGTGCCACACCATTGTGTTTTTAAACAGGCTAGTACCACAACAAGGTTATGGGTTGTCTTTGATGCAAGCTGCAAAACAACAAACGATATATCGTTGAATGACATTTTGAAAACCGGACCGGTGGTACAAGATGATCTCTTTTCAATTTTGTTAAGATTTCGTAAACATAGTTATGTTTTGACTGGAGATATAACAAAAATGTATCGTCAAATAAATATAGTAGAATCGCAACGGGATTTACAACGTATTGTATGGAGATCTGATCCAAAATCGCCATTAAGCGCAAGGAATACTATAAAAAAGATATTAAGACAATGCACAATAGGTTTCCGTGTCAATCCAGCTACTTACATTCCTAAAATGGGTTGCTTACCAAGGGATCGTACAGTTCCTGTTCGACCGTTCTACACAACAGGATTAGATTATGCTGGACCTTTTCTAATCAAGGACGGTAAACTAAGAAATCGACAGTACATAAAGGCATATGTGTGCTGCGTGTTTGTATGTTTTATTACGAAGTCAGTTCATATGGAATTGGTTACAGATTTGTCGACTGACATGTTTTTGAATGGTTTCAAGAGATTTATTAGTAGACGGGGGTTATGTAAAACATTATGGTCTGACAATGCAACGAATTTCAGGGGCGCTCATAATGAGATTTTGAAAACAATGACTGAAATAAAAAACTCAAGCAAGGTTAAGAATTATCTCGAAACAAGGGAGATAGTATGGAATTTTATTCCTGCGCGTACTCCGCATTTTGGGGGGATTTGGGAAGCTGCTATAAAATCAACAAAGACTTATTTAAAAAAGATCATTGGTAATACAAGACTAACCTATGAATCCTTTTATACTGTTCTAATACAAATAGAAGCTATCCTTAATTCTAGACCCTTGTACCCACTTTCCAATGACCCAAACGACTTACAGGCTTTAACACCAGGGCATTTCTTGATTGGAGAGTCACTTGTTGCTATACCACAGCGAGATGTAACTACAGCTCCAATCAACAGATTGAATAATTATCATCATCTACAGCAACTCTATCAACAGTTTTGGAAAAGATGGTCCTCGGAGTACTTGCACACCATGCAGCAGAGGCATAAATGGATGTTTGATAGTCCAGGAGGTGTTCAAGTGGGAGATCTCGTGCTATTAAAGGAAGATAACGTGCCTCCATTGAAATGGATTATGGGTAGGATCATCAAGATACACCCGGGCCAGGACGGAAGAACGCGAGTGGTTACTATCAAAACCGCTCAAGGAACCGTAGACAGAGGGGTGCAGAAAGTGTGTTGTTTTCCTAAAGACTACCACTAAACTCATTTATTTTTTATTATTATTTTTTTTATTTTTGAAAGCCAGGTCTTTCAAGGCCGCCGGTATGTTGGTATTTCATTTTAAGGATTCAAACGACGACAGTAGTGCGCGTGCGTGATATCGACAAGCGAACGGTGAGAACGCGAGAGCGAGCGGGACATTACGAGTCGAACATTAGTAGTGACAACATATATTACATTTAGTCGTATAGATACAGTCCTATATAGATTACATTACGAAACACTACATAACCATGTAAAACAAGCATTTATTTATATGTAAGTTAGTGAATAAAGTTGTTTAGAAATACGAACGACAGTTTGTACATTATAAGAATTCATAATCCACCAAGGGGTTACAGTCTCAATAAATTATGATACAATGACATTATTTATTGGCGTAAGCCTTTCTTTTGACTATTATTAAAGTTATTAGGTCACAATATATTATATTGATGTTCAGATTACATTTTTAAAGTCGATATCCCATCTGGAAAATATTATTAATAAAACAAGACTTCCAAAATTGGACTCACCACTTTCTAGAAACACCACGTATATATGTATAAATGTTTTATAATATTTTTATATAACTTCAAAATATATTTACATAGAAGTTGATACGTACATATTTTATATAATTTATATATATTTTACATAGTCTTATTCACGAACATTTAAGATATCAACAGCAATAATAAGATAACATGTTATACAGTGTTTAGTGTGCATATATTTGGAATAGTTATCATACAACATGTGGAAGACGGAATTCACCAAATATACATTCATGTACTAAGTGAGGTATATAATCTTGTCAAGTACACATATTAACATTTTTAACATTATAAACACAGTAAAGTTTGTTTAAATGCTTTATTTTATTATTAATATTTTAACGAATACAACGATGCAAATGTCTCTCGCACAACCTTCGAAAACCTACTGACGCTTTCTTACGCGCCCCTCTTCCTTCCATTCTTGGCGATTGGCCGGTGGGTGGGGCGATGTGACGTGGCCCTGGGAACCGCACTGTTACAGTCTCCCCCTCTGGTTCCGACGGCGACCCGACGAGGTACCAGAAGGAGTGGTGGCTTTTCCTTTGCTAGGCCTTCCTCTCTTGCGAATGGGAACCACAGGACAACTGTCCGCTGGTCCCTCAAAGTGGGTCAGTGCTGAAACATGATAAGAGCCAATTGACACAGATAAGTCATTGGGATTAGCTATTTGATAGGTTGTTGGGGATATCCTCTTAATGACGGTATAAGGTCCATCTCGGCGCGGCCCAGATTTCGTAGTCCTTTGTGCAGCAGCGCTGCTAAGCTGATGTGTGCTAACCAGGACGAGGTCACCTGGTTTATACCCTGCCACGTTCCTCCTGCGGGAGTCTGCATAAACCTTCTGACGGTCTTGTTGCTTTTCATGTGTGTCACGAGCGTCACGTAGAGTATTTGCAATTCTCTGCAAATATGGGGTGATCTCCGGGATGAAATTTTCTGTCTGTACAATAGCTCGCAGATCATGATTGACGTCATCCGGCGTTCGTAATTCTCGGCCAAAAGTTAAGTAAGCTGCACTATAGCCGGTGGTCTCACCTCGGCTAGTATTCATAGCGAAGCGAATCGCTGTTAGGTTCTCCGACCATGCGGTATGATCATTGCCAACAAGTATTGCTAGTCGGGGCTTTAGGTCTCTGTTCTTTCGTTCTACCATGTTCGCCTGAGGATGATACACGGGAATTAAGCTCTGCTTCACTCCCATACAACAGGCCACTTTTTGCATTACATTTCCTACAAATTGAACGCCATTGTCACTCACCATCTTCCGTGGAACTCCATACCTCATGAAGATCTCATTTATAAGTACTCGGGCACATTCCTCAGCTGTAGCTTGTTTCAAAGCAAAGAGTTCTACCCATTTTGTGCACGTATCTTCAACGATAAATATCCATCTCTCACCGGTCGCAGTCTCAGGAAGAGGTCCAAACAAATCGATAGATATCACTTCGAAACGTTGGGCATAGATTGGTGTTTGAACAAGTCCAGCTGGCTTCAGGTTAGCAGCTTTGTATCTTTGGCAATCAATACATTTCTTTACATAATCCGTAATATAGCGCCGCATACCGATCCAATAGTATCGGCTGGCGATACGTTGTATTGTACGTTCTATACCATAATGACCAGCAGTAGGGGCGTCATGGTACTCATTCAACACGCGTGTTCGCTCCTGGGTAGGAACCACAAGTAAGGCTTCTTCACTCTCTCCCTCCGGACAATACCTATACAGAACGCCATTAGTCATGAGATAACCTCTCTCCGTCCACTTCACATATTCGTCGGGGTGGGCACTCACATCTTCAAAGCATTGGATAATCTTCAGTAACTCAGGATCTTTCAATTGGCCTTTACGCATGTCGGCAGCAGAACGTGTGGGTAGTGCAACGGATATACTGCAGACATCGCAATCGCTTTTGTTGTCATGCGCACAAGATGGGCGAGATAATGTATCTGCAACAACATTGCGCTTGCCTGGAATATAGTCTATCTTCAAATTAAAATTCTGGATCAGGAGAGCCCATCTGGCTAATCTTCCTGTAGGCGATTTCAGTGTCATTAGCCATTTTAAAGGCTGGTGGTCAGAGGTCACATGAACTGACGATCCCTCTATGTAACCACGGAACTTATTTAAAGCCCAAACGACAGCGAGAGCCTCGCGCTCAGTTGTCGAATAGTTACGTTCTGCCGGCGTGAGAAGTCGGCTTGCGTACTCAATAGGATGTTCATCTTCTTCCTCGCCTTGAAGTAGTACAGCACCCAGTGCATAACTACTGGCATCCGTTCTTAGGATATAAGGCTCTTCAGGATTATTTTGCAGCAAAATAGGAGGTTCAACTAGTAGTCTCTTCAAAGTTTCAAAAGAAGTTTGTTGCGTCGCCGCCCATTCCCATTTTGCATTTTTTTTTGTAAGATTACTCAATGGACGGGATATGTCAGCGAATTGGGGAACAAAACGTCTATACCAAGAACAAGTTTGAAGAAATGATAATACTTGTTTTACGTTGTTGGGAACAGCCATGTCAGCTATTGCAGCAGTCTTTTCAGGATCAACCTGAATTCCATTTGGGGTTATTAAATGTCCGAGATATTTGATACTAGAACACGCGAAATTGCACTTGTTTCGATTGGCTCTAAGCTTAAATTGTCGTAAGCGGGAAAATACAAGGTCCAAGTCTTTAATATGTTCGTCGAAAGTCGATGACAATATAATTAAATCGTCCAAGTAGGCCAATATCAGAACATCACCAAGTCCACTACGAAAACGGTCCATCAGTCGCTGAAACGTCGCTGGCGCGTTACGAAGGCCGAACGACATACGACGATAACGAAAAGTTCCGAATGGTGATACGAACGCTGTTTTATCACGATCGCACTCACGCACATTCACTTGGTGGTAACCGGCTCTTAAGTCCATTGTCGTCATATAAAATGTTCTTTTCGCAGCATGAAGAAGATCATCCATTCGTGGTAATGGATAAGCGTCTGGCAAAGTTATAGAGTTCACACCACGATAATCCACACATACTCGCACATCACCGGATTTTTTCGGCACCAACACAACCGGTGCGGCCCACGGTGATTCACACTCTTCTATAATTCCTTCCTCCATCATCCGATCTATTTCTTTCTTCAGAATTTCCTTATTCTTAGGACTCATACGATAAGGTGGTACTGATATGGGTGGGTGGTCACCAGTGTCTATGCGATGTTCCGCATAGGGTGTTGCTTCTCCCCCTGGCCTAAAGATGTCTTCGCTCCTTGATAGTAACGCATCTAAACGAGAACTTTCCACATCAACTAACATACTACCTTCCTCAGCGCGCAAAGCACTTATAGAATTTAGTCCAACAATTTGGTAATCTTCAGGTATTTCGAAACTCAGGTCATATTCCACATTTGGCTGATCAGCAAAATGCCATGATTGTTGGGCAGCATTGATGACTATCTTGGCGTCTTGTATAAAATCTATACCAAACAAGGTATAATTGTCAGATTCGGGAAGTATGACAAAAGTGGTAGGAATACTGCGCTCCTTCAACTGCACCACGACCTTTGTGATTAATACATATTCACGCTTACAAGATCCATCAGCCAACCTCATGGTTAATACATCACTTGTGAATGATTGTCTTTTATTTAGCAATATTTCATATAACTTGCGTCCTGCAACACTTAATTTGGCACCAGAATCTATGAAACCACGTCCATAAGAGCCTAATATGTCAACAAACAGCACTGGTCGCGCACGTGGCACTATTGCTACGTGAGAATCCGTGCTGATGGAAAAGAACTCGGCCAACGACACTTCTTTAGGTGCTTGACACGACGGACAGTTGCTCTTCACATATCCAGGCTTTCCACATCCAAAACATGAAATCGGAGCTGTCTCACGGGCAACAGGTTGCGAAGAAGTTGTAACTTTCGCCGAAGTTGATGGTGAGGGCATCGCAGATTCATTCTGTTTCGCGTTTAATTTGCGGCATTCATTTCTCAAATGGCCATAATTTTTGCAATAATTGCATCGCTGACGCTTGTCCTCTACTTTATTACTGCGAAACATGACTTCCTCGGGAAACGCTTCCTCTACTACACGGGCTTGTTCTAAAAGCTGAGTGAAAGTTTTGATTTTTTCTCGCGAAATTTTTTCTCTAATACGTCTATGTAATAATCCGTAGACCATGTCTAACTGAATTTCTTCTTTAAGGGTATCTTTGGGTAACTGTGCAAGCAGAGCACGTGATTTACAAACAAACACATCGGTAGGTATTTTCGAATCTTGCTCGGTGGCAAACAGTTCTTTATATATTCGATGAGGTGGTTTCTTTGGGCCAAAAGTCGTACGCAATAGCGCCAGAGCATCATTCCAAGTAGTTACAGAATCCTTAACACCCTGCCACCACGAAGCAGCGAAGCCATCCAAAAGCATTGGCAGTCCACGAAGAGAATTTTCATCAGAAATATTCATGCAATTCTTATAAATTTCTATAGCATCTATAAAGGCAGTTGCATCAGAATTCCTCGAACCGTCATACCTCGACTGGCAACTAGCAAAATTGCCACTCGGCACTGCCTGAGTATTTATATTTACTGCTTGTATACTTTGAATGAGCTGTCGTAATTGTTCATTAGTCATTACTACTGGATCCGCCATTTTACCAGCTTGAGCTCTGTTGCGCAACCAGTATCTACTATTATGCTCCACTTTAAATTTAAAAAATAACTCACCAAAGGTTGATCAAGTCGCTTCTAATATTCAGTATTCACTTACAGTTGTAGTACTGTTTCAAGTAATTTTCATCTATTAGTAGTCGTATCACAATCTATTTATTACGAGCTAATTGTAAGCAAACAAAACCAGACAAAACAGCAGTGCTCAAATCCACTTTATGTAGACGCACTTTATGCAACTTACTGTTATCGTGCTATAATTTCCTAATACTGCTTACAATCTACTGCATTCTAAGGTTCACACTTTTAGAATATAAATTCTAGGTACTCACTAACTAATACCAAACACTTGCAGGTTCCTATTCGTTTATATCAAACTATATGTTTCGAGCCACAAGTTGAGCGCCACTTTAACATTTCAAACACAGTAAAGTTTGTTTAAATGCTTTATTTTATTATTAATATTTTAACGAATACAACGATGCAAATGTCTCTCGCACAACCTTCGAAAACCTACTGACGCTTTCTTACGCGCCCCTCTTCCTTCCATTCTTGGCGATTGGCCGGTGGGTGGGGCGATGTGACGTGGCCCTGGGAACCGCACTGTTACACATTGAGAATCTAAATTAGAAAGTTACCCAATTAATATTGAAATACTATTTAATAATACATATAAAAAAATAATACTGATTTGTCGGTTGACTAATCATTTAAGTACAAGGTTGCACATAAAACTATACCAACATTTATTTTTATGAGAACTAAGGAAAAATAAATAAAAGAAAACGTATACAAACATAAAAAATTCAAGTCTTATACGTATAAATGTTTTTCTTGCAGAGAATAACACAATATATACATACATAATGTCTAATGTACACAAAAACATTAAGAATTCAGCAGTTTGTTAAGACGGTCGATTTCAACTCCCAAAGTATCCACGTTTTCCTGAAAAGAGGGAAACTCTTAATTTATACTTTCTTTCAAACTAATATTATATATATTTTTTTATTAGATAACCATATTTCTTAATACAAAGTACATATAAAATTTAAATTACGGGATTACCACATTTTTGTTTCAGTTGAATTTATACTCAGTGAGCGGGTGAATGCCACGTCACCATAGTTAAGAATAAAAAAGAAAACAATGCTAGCTAATATTGCCGAAGGAAGACTGTCATGGCAACATGATTAGTGTTCTTCGTAGGATAAGATGACCACGAGATGTCTCTAATTGAAGCGATCATTAGAAGAAGGGCCCAAATGGCGATTTTGGCAAATGGGTTTTTTTCTGAGATTGTTTTTTAGATTGCTAATGCGCATCTGTTCAACACATAAAAGGCCCAACTTATTAGCTTTTTGTTTAAATTAACTATTAGGTTTGTTCACACCTTCAGTTCTGAACGGTTCTAGAACTAGTGCGCATGTCATTTGAAAAAAATGCTGTTCGGACCATGCAGTTCTGGAACTACAAATTCTGAGAACTATTAGTTCGACGTTCGGTCCTTCACAACTCGTAATTCAAGAACCGTTCAGAACAGTTCTTACAGATCTGGATGGTGGGTTATTATTTGAAATTCTGATAAATCCGAAACGTATGTAATTGTCATTCGTATCAGCTTTCGCATTTTTCTGGTTATGTTTATTGTATTTATGTTGAATTTCAGAGTTTGGAGTTGTAGGTTTGTTTTTAAATTGTCCTTCATGTACCTATTTGTCTGATTCGGTCCATCAAACATGTTTTTAATTTTTTTTTGTACTCACCGCCTGTAAAGTGACATTTGGCGCATGTGTAGCTCGACTGGGAAATACGTTTTCCCGGTTGAGGCAACTGTAAAAATTGAAAAAAGCACTGGCACTTTGGGACGTTTAAAAAAAAATCTAACTTGGTAGTAATAAAATTTAGTCTACAAAATACTGCTTCCCTCCACTATTCTTCATTAAAAGTTGGGGAAATAGGAGTAATAATTAAAAATTCTTCCAAAAAAATTGTGGCGCCATCTATTTGACGACATTTTAAGCGACATCTTAAGCAAGATTCAAACGCCATCTATTTAAACCACATCGACATTCACATTGGCAGTTCGGAATTGTTTGTATTTAAACCAAAAAACGCAATAAATGTTCTATAAATTTATAAGTATAAGAATAAATACCTCATGTTTGCCATGTGTAAGAGTATAATAACTTAATTTTAGGGAAAGGTGAGTAATAGTTACGTACACGAAATGCTTAAATTAATTAGGTAATCTATCTTAGGTTAGGTATGATACCAATGACATTAATCAATAATACTTTTTTAATTTAATGTTCGTACAAAAAATATTGTACAAACCACTTGCGTGAAGACATCTTCCACGCATTCGCGCAATTAAAAGCACTCACTTCCAGCGGTCGCTCGTGCTTACAATGTGCGCTCATGCGGGAAAATAGTCTTCCCGCACTTGGTTCGTAAATAACTATTACACTTGTTTTTATTCACACTCATTCTATCAATTTTGTAATAGCCGAAGTAAACGGCTATAAGTATGCGATTAAAGATTCAAATTTCTTCAAATGGTGCTTTATTGTTTTAGAAATCACTTCAGTTAATACCATGTTCTAGAGTCTAGCAAATGATTCTTTCTCTAAAAATAAAGAGCATGTAATGGTACAATTATAGGAACTTGCGAATATGAGAAAAGTTAATTTATAATTATCATATATTTGAAGACCAAGTGACATATTTGTTAAACTTAGACAATCTAGTATTTAATATTATGTAAACTAAACTTATAATTTTTGATTCGATGCGCCCCCCTTGAGATTTAAGTAAAATAAAGGAATTCTGTGATATCAATATACTAGATATCCGAACAATCTATTATGTGTATGTATTTGTACCAGCATGTTACATCATGAAAATTATTATAAATTGCAAGTTAATGTGACCCTCAGACTTTTATAACAGAAAACATTCAGAGTCTGATTGATGTAAGTATCAAATCATGTATGTATCACAATTCAAATTACCAAAAAGATTTCAATTTTTAATACTCTCCTAAAATAAAAATAGTGTACTACTTCACAGATTCAAAATAATCTTAAAAAAATATCTTGGGCATAACCTTTTACTTTAAATGAATAAGGAAACGAAAAGAGAAGGAGCTGGCTTTGAACACTGAAAATGTATTGTAATAAATTTGTTTAAATCCATTGTGATTGTTGATTTTATAGTTATGTAATACGTATTTATTAATTGTGTGTGCATTTGATGTATGTGCCAATTATAATAACAGCTTGTATTAAAAAAACCTTGTTTTATTTTCCCGGCTATCGGAAATATCCATTACAAAATTGAGAAAAATGTATTTCTTTTAAACAACTTCTTCATTACTTTTTAAATCCTGTCGCCATTTTGGTGGTTAGATGCAGATGCAGTAACATTTAAATGTTCATTACGATTGATATTTGTTAACATTGTTTGGCGTTTTTTAATACAGTAGAACCCCGATTATCCGTGCTCCACGGGACCGGACGAGGCACGGAAAATTGAAAAGCACGGATAATAGGGCGTGTCAATTTTTTTGACTTTCTTTTTCCAAAAATGAGGGGTGTCATAAAATTGCGTTTTGTTAAGCTATTCACAATTATATTTACAAGAACTGGAAATTACATTGGTTTGCTCGGTAAATGGCTACTTCAAATTCGTGATATTGTTACGAATCCTGTAAATATCGCTTTTCTGTAATGCATTCAATAATTTATGTAAATGTAACTTACATTTATTTAAATAATGCGCTATTGTTTTTTCTTACACGAATATTGTTCACTCTGAGACGTCTTTACATTCCATTAGAGTCGGTTGTGCTATGCGGAAAAGCTAAAGAGAAGGCAGATTGGACGCAGCTTAGTGATTTCTTTTTATTATGGGGTCTATGGGAAACTCGCCAAATATGCGAGCTATAGGGAAACCGAAAGCAGTTTTAGATACTATTTTTGTCGCCGAATTGGCGATATACCGCCAAGTTTTGTCGCCAGCTTGGCGAGAAATTTAACGGTTTTCCGCAAAGCTATAAAAGGATTGCCACCTTCGGCAGAGTAGTAGTATGTCCAGAGCTGTGAATGAGAGTGGACGTTTCATAGTGGACTGTTTGTTTTGTGATCTCCTGTGATCTGTGTTGCACTGTTGCAGTTATAATTACTGCGTTCATTGGTAATTGTGTTACGCTGTTTATACCGTGTTTTTGTGACTCAGTTATAGTATTTGTGGTGTGTTTAAAGACTGAATTTCAGTGTTAAACTGTGGACTTTGCGAGTTGTGATTTGCTGAACTGTTGACTGTGATTTTCTGCTAAATAGTGACATTTCCACGCATTCTTTTTCCAGGTGCTAATAGTTACTTCTCCTTGCAAAATCTGATAATTCGGAACCATGGCTAGTAAAAGGAAGACCAGACTGGCAACTTCCACTCACATGAGTAACTTTATTGGAACTGGTCGAGAAATGCTGCCTTCGGAATTCCCAACGCTGCGTGATGTTCTAAGATATGGGCTTCTACTAAGAGAGCAGAGTGGAGAGAATGTCAGAAATTATCCAGCAGCCACTGTTGCAAAGGATTCACAGTCACAGTCCTGAAAAAGATAGAGGAAAACTGGGAAAAGGTCAAAAACATATCACTTGGCAGAGGAAAACTGGAAATGAAAGAGGCTTTCATAGCAACGTTAGACAAGCTCTTTGACATCCTCAATTGTAAGTGTGAGATTAAGCTATGTTCAGAATTTGAGGGTTCATGTCCAGGTGGTGCTGACTGTAAACATGAAGTGCACATCTCCTGCTCTTGTTCTAAGGTTATGAAGATCCCTGTCAAAGAACTAGTGTATATCAAGAGTCAAAGAGATAAGGTTGGATCTGTTGGACACCATCAAATTGGATTACCAGATCTGCCTGAGCACAGAAGACAAATTAAAAAGCAGAAAAGGCAAGAAGATGAATTAAGAAGAATTTTGGAATATAAGTTGAAAGGGAATAAAGAGTTTACATTACAACCAATCTTGCCAACTGATGCTTGGGTTCTAGAATCTGAGGAACGTTTGCAGATTCCATGTGATGATTCTCATGAACCTTCTACTTCAAGTCATTATAATACATTACAATTGCGCAATGTTGCATTGCAAAGTATTAGGTATGGTGTCGGTCTACGTGCTACAGCTGCCATTGCAACAGCTGCATTTTTGGATGCTGGATTAATTACTGAAGGAGACAGGAGACTTTTGGTTGATCACAATAAAGTAAAAAGGGCGCAAGAAAAAGTCATGAAATCACTTGATAAAGAATTTCAAGCTCGATGCCGGATGGGCGGTATTGAATGTATCTTCTTTGATGGACGCAAGGATTCCACTAAAGTTCTGTTACAATCAGATAACTCAAATCATCAGTTTCCAAGTATTGTGAAAGAAGAGCATTACACTGTTTGCAGTGAGCCAGGTGGAAGGTATCTTTGCCATTTTACTCCAGAGAAAGGCTTAACGAAAGGGAAACCTGCTGAAGTTATTGCTAACAATCTTATGGATTTTTTAAAGAAAAACAGCATTGATAAAAGTTTGCAGGCTATTGGTGGTGACTCAACGAATGTTAACACTGGTTGGGAAGGAGGAGTCATGCATTGGGTTGAGGCAAAGCTGAATCGTAAACTCATCTGGTTGGTTTGTGCTCTTCATACTAATGAGCTACATTTGCGGCACTTGATCAGAGAGTTGGATGGAAAAACTTTTTCTAATAATAAGTGGAGTGGTACGATTGGCAACATGCTTGATACTGCAACAGAACTTGAAATCAATCCCTCATTTGTCAGAATATCTTTTCCAGAGCCTTTGGTTCCACTGAGTGACACTGTTGTCAAAGATCTCTCTACAGATCAGGCTTATGGTTACAGGATAATTCAGGCCATAAGAACAGGTGTACTTCCAACTGATCTGGCATTATTAGAAATTGGTCCTGTAAGCCACTCTCGGTGGTTAACAACTGCAAATAGGATTTGTCGCATATGGGTTTCAAAACATGGCCTAAAAGGCGACAAGTTGAAGACGTTACAATTGCTTGTGGAATACATTGTTGGCGTTTACTATCCCTGTTGGTTTACAATCAAATCGAAATTCTCTTGGGTGGAAGGACCTCGCCACATTCTTTATCAATTGAAGCTCCTAAAATCTCAGAAGAAGGCAGTAGCAGGTATTGTTTTGCCAATAATCCAACGTTCATCGTGGTTCGCATTTAGTGAAATGGTGCTTCAGACACTTTTATGCTCGGAAGATCAAGAAGAAAGGAAAGCAGGGGTCCAGAAGATAACTGAATTAAGGAATGAAGATGAAGATACACCAGGAGACCTATCTGTTAGGCCTAGGATAACACCTGCAGTAAATCCAAATGCAACTTCCCTTTTGGAACTGATAGACTGGTCAGATAAAGTATATGAACCCCCACTTACTTGTAAACTCAAAATATCAGAAATAAGAAAGTTTGTTGAAGAGCCAATGCAGGTTCCGAAATGGCCATGTCATGGACAGTCCATAGAGAGGTGTGTGAAACAAGTGACAGAGGCTTCTGGCAAAGTGTATACTCATGAGAAACGGGAAGGATTCATTAGAGGCCAGGAAGCAAGCAGAAGAATGATGCCTAGGAATGAATCGAAGCAAGATTTGATGAATATTGTTGGTTAAAGCTTTAACTTTTTTTTTCAATGTGTGTTTCAGTGTTTGTTAATAGAGACAACATATATTTAAAATTGTTTGAGTTCATTAAAACACTTTTCAGCAAATTTTGTTGGAGTTTATAGCAAATTATCCACTTTCTTTTCGGAAATTTCAGTATAAATTTTAATCAAGCGCAAATTTACCAAGGTAAATGTTTATGAATAAGGAAAAACCTTTTAAATTAGGATAATACACATCAAAAGGCATATTTTTGGACCCCCTCATTCACGAAAATCATGAATTTTTTCCCCCCCTCCAAATTGACACGCCCTAACGGATAATCCGAACATTTATTTCTTATATGTATGTATGTATACATACTAAAAAGATAACAGTATAAAAACCAGAATTCTACACAAGTAAACTTTTACACTAAATAAGAAAAATAAACTCTACATGGGTAGGTTAAAAAGTATCGGTTGTTGGCGAATCTACCGCATGTCAGATACAGGCTGTCCCCCGTAATGCATACTTGTTTGTCTCTAGAATTAATCCTAATGTTGGAAACAGTGAAATATTAAATCTAGTGCGAGGTCAATTTCCAGAGGCGATTTCAGAAGAACTTCAATCCAAATATCCAGATAAATACAAATCTTTTAAGATAACAATTCATCTGGAAAACTATTCATCGGCAATGAAACCGGAAATATGGCCTAAGGGTGCTTATGTTAGACGTTTTTTTCACAGGCGTTCGAAGGACACGATATCGAGATGAAACAACGGGGAAACACCTTGGATGAGCATCTTGCTTCTACTATAATTTATCGAAATGCTCAAAGTTTAAATAATAAACAATCCGATATTGATGTATTGTCTGTTACTTATAATGCTGATATTTTGTGTTTTAATGAGACTTGGATTAATATTGATCAAATGGAAGTGTTTAAGATACAGGGCTTCTCCCTCTTGAATTACTTTTGCCGTGGATCCTCTAGGGGTGGTGGTACTGCAATTTGGGTTAAAAACTCTATTATCGCTAAACCTTTAAATATTCATAGCTGTAATGTTGAAAAGGATTTTGAAATTTCCGGTATCGTGTGCACACTTGGCGATAGTCTGGTTAAAGTGTTTAGTCTTTACCGGTCTCCGACGGGAAATGTCGACAATTTTCTCGTTGGGCTGAATAATCTAATGTCACTTCATTATAACTTTAAAGTACCGATTTTTCTAGGGGGGTGATTGGAATATAGACTTTTCCAAAGAAAGTATTGAACGAGAGGCTATACTCGATCTGATGTCTACGTACAATTTAGTGCCGCTTATTTCACAGCCTACTCGGGTTACCTGCAATACTTCTACTATGATAGATAATATATTCTCGAATGTTCCGTCCGATAATGTTGCTAGCACTGTTCAAGATACCTACTTGTCTGATCATAAGCTTATTCATTTGAAGGTTGGCTATAATACTTCAAGGCTGGGATTCTGTGTTCTGGCATTCTTTGGACGTGCCCATACCATGTTAGCTGTTTAGTTATAATGTCATCAATAATGTCGTGTTGTATTCCAATTTCTTGTCTGATGGTTTCATTTGGGACTCTATCTCTTCTGGATTTTCCTGCCGCTCTTCTCCAGAAGTCCATTTCTGTGGCTTTTATCGTTCTTTTTGTTTTTTTTTATCGGCCACACCTCCGAGCTATATGTTATTATGCTTTTCAGGATGGAGTTGTAAATCCTTTTTTTATTTTCTTTTGTAATGGTCTTGTCCCATAGAATACTGTTCAGCATGGAAGTAGCTCTTCTTCCCTGTACGTTTCTGTCCGATATTGCCTCATCTAGTGTCCCATCCTTAGCTATTTTCATTCCTAGGTATTTGTATATATTGCAATGTTTGATGATCTGTCCCGTTGCAAGCCCAACACTAAAGTATTACAAAAGATCTTTTACAATACGAACTCAAAATATAAATTTGCGTCCTACATGCAAAGAGAAGCTTGGGACGATGTATACAACGCCCCTGATATAAATAAAAAAGTCGATACGTTTCTCCGCATTGTTAACTTTTAATTAGAAAGAAAAACTCGTTTCACAAAAATATATACGATTTATTTCATAAACTAAATGTACATTTCGTTTGCCAAGCAAACATCATCGGTAGTATACAGATTCATTCGTGTTTTTACATTATATATATGTTCGAACGTTTGCAGTGACAAACCCTCTCATTGTAGTAATAGCTATAAATCTAACCGTACTTTTATTACAGTAATATTGTAAAACTATGGTGGGTGTTTACGGAATGTGTAAGGGTGGTATGAATTCTAGGAAACACTGACTAAGTGGAGAAACATCTGTGTTTAATAAATTGTTTTTAAATTTCTTCATATAAATACTTTCCCACATATTTAAATTTTTACATCTAGTTCTTTTGATAACTTGTACATTATCGATTGAAAATGTATGTCCTGTGTTTACAAAATGATACGCTAAAGCTGATTTATCACTATTGTGATTTTTCAAATGATACAAATGTTCTGATGCCCTAATTTCTGCGTTTCTTTTTGTTTGTCCAATATACACTTTATTGCAATTATTACAATCAATTTTGTATATTCCTGAGTATTTTAACGGGTCTGACTTTTCAATGTTGTTATGTAATACACTCTTAGTATTCTGTTCATTGACAAATGAAGGAATTATATTGTATCTTTTACACAAGTTCGAAATTTGATATTCCCATCTTTTATTTAAACAACATTTACAAAAAACTTTTTTGTTTTCTAATTTAATGGATTCTAATGTAGTTCTGTTGGTAATTAATTTTTTCCTTTCTAATTTACGTTTTATTCGATCTATTGTATCTTTCTCGTACCCGTTCTCAGCGGCTACTATGTATATGTATGCTAACTCTTCATTATAATTTATTTTAGAAAGTGGGGTGTTCTGTAATCTGTTGAGAAGAAAAAAGAATGTAGTTTGTTTATGTCTGAAGGACGTGTACGAAGTGTTATGAATATAATTATCTGTATGTGTAGTTTTTCGGTATATGTCAAAATGGAAACTGTTTTCCTTAATAGAGATAAGTAAATCCAAAAAGGTAGGGTGTGTTCAATTTCCATTTCATGGGTAAACTGGATAGATGGGTACTGATTATTAATGTAATTGACAAACTGGTCTAAGTCAAAATCTCTTGGAATAATTGCAAAAATGTCATCAACGTATCTGACCCAAAATTTAGGAAACTACAAAAACTACCTGGTTACAGCCCTCTGTAAAAAAAACGGGCTGGTTTGAGCCCGTTATAAATTTAACACGGGCTAGCCCGTAAAAAGTTGTTTTATCTATGGAAACGATGCCCTGTTAAAGCTGTTTAACAAGTCAAAATACCATAAAAATGATAATGTTGGAACATTAATAAATATAAATAGGTATTTTATAAAATGTCCAATAACTCCCCAGTTTTACAAAACGACTGAATATGAGCAGTCATATTCTAAAACAAAGAAAATGAAAGATCATTTTACAATAAGACTAAAAACTATTCAGGCGTTTCATAAAACGACTAAATTTTTCAGTCGAATTGTAAAAATGCTCGATTTATTTTTCATTTTACAATTCGCCCAGTCATTTAGAAAAAGACTAGGCGTTTTATAAAACGCCTGAATTTGTAATTAGCCTACGACATATACACATCTACGCAAGAAGAAACCTTTTACAGTACGCCGGCGCCAATATGTTAATCGTGCTGCACTGACGTTTGACTTGATTCGCATTTGCATCAGTGCATCTGTAATCAACCTTTCTCTTATTGGATACTGTACCTTACTGTGGTATATATTAATCTATATTACTATGGAATCACCCCAAGTAAGTAATAGTATATTATACTATAAGAGAGAGAAATGCGTTATTTTGGCAGAGGTGCAATTTGAAGCCCGAGGGCTACAATGCACCGAGGACAAAATAGCATCTCTCCCGAATGGTATATACTATTTTTTCCACGGTCTCATTAACTTAAAAACACCTATTTTGTTATTATGAAGTAAGTAGCACCAGAATTATTGTATTCGAATTTGACCATTTATTTAGTAGTCGTTGAGTTATTGTCATAACTACAAAATAAACAAACAAAAAGAATTGTCAAATTAAGGTGCTAGCACAGACTAAACAATCCAGACCGGCAACTTAATCCTAGATTTTATCCAGAGTACTCATCCTTGTTTAGCAAACGTAAATTTCAATACTCTACCATCTTTGTCAGATTCACTGAACTTGGAGATGAGATGGCGCTAGCGTCAATTGAAATGTTTGTTATGCTATGGCTATATGTCATTCAAAATTACATTTCAAGTTTGACACGTTTGACATATTTTTGCAATCCTTTGTCGTACATCGTATTAATTATATGTTGATACAAATATGGTGTCCAAGTGTTTAGTGTGCGGGTTTGGGCACGATGAAGTTAACAAAATGCACAGGTTTCCTGCAAATATCGGCTAGTGAGTATAAATATTGTAAAGTTGTGCTTTAAATATGCATATTACAAAATTTCTTAGTGATCATATTATATTATATTACAAGATTTGTATTATTTTTGTTTTCGCTTTACTGGTTGTGTAATTTAATTTTACTATGATTGTATAAGTATATGTATCAATAATAGTATATTACATACCAAGGTTGAGAAGATGACTATTATTGCCCGAGTGGCGAGATTAAATTCCGAGGCGCACAGCGCCGAGGAATTTAAGCCACAAGGGCAATAATAGTCTTCTCAACCGTAGTATGTATACTATTTTTTGTACCAGTAGTCTAATTGGATCTTGAAACCTTAATAATTATGAATAAATTTACTCATATATGTAAAAATGCTCTTGTAATAAAACTTCATATAAAGAAATAAGTAGGCTATATTTTGATGTTGACAAATAAGTTTTGACATAAATACTGAAACTAAAAGTCAAGTATTTATTAAATTATTTTTCATTCCGTTTATAATGTCTGAAGTATTTAGATGTACACCACCTGAAATGCGCGAGATTGCAGAACAGGCAGTTGAGAACTTGCTTCCGCATAAATCTAAACATTTATATATGAAAACGTATACAGAATTTAAAAAATGGTGTAATAGCAAAAATACAGTAGTAACTTCTGAAAATGTACTTCTGGCTTATTTTCAAGAATATTCAAAAAATAAAAAAGCCTCAACTTTATGGGCGCATTATTCGATGTTGAAAGCTACACTTGGCCTAAAAGAGGATATTAACATATCAAAATATTTTAAATTAGTTGCCTTTTTAAAAAGAAAAAATGAAAATTATAAGCCCAAAAAATCATTAGTATTTACTCAAGAGGAAATTATAAAATTCCTTACTGAGGCACACGACACATGTTACATTGCAACTAAGGTAGTATGTTTATATATTAATACTTTGAAATTATTGACAATATATAACCTTGTAGACTGCTCTTGTAATTGGTGTTGCTGGTGCACGCCGAAGTGATGAGCTGTGTAATTTATTAATTGCTGATGTCATCATGAAAGATGATTTAATTATTATTCACATCCGCAATAGCAAAAATGGTTCGTCTCGAAAGTTTGTAATAATGGAGCCACTTTGGATCAGAATAATTAAAAACTATTTAAAAATTAGACCAATTCCAGATATAGCAAAATTCTTTATTAGTGTACGTAACGGTAAATGTACTAGACAACACATTGGACATAACACAGTAGGACAGATGCCAAAAAAAATTGCTCTTTACTTAAATTTACAAAATCCACAGTTATATACAGGTCATAGTTTCCGTAGAACCTCGGCTACACTTTTAGCTGTCAATGGTGGTAATATCCTTCAGTTAAAACAACATGGTGGTTGGAAATCTTCTAGTGTAGCTGAAGGTTATATCAAAGATTCCCTAGTAAATAAAAAAAATATAGCATGTATGTTACAAGGTCTACCTACATCTACTTACGCACCCACACCTGCAATATATACAGGAATTTTCGATATGAATCAAATTCCATCAACATCAGCAGTACAATCAGGATCTACTTCGACTGAAGATATCGTAAATACTCATGAAATTAACTCAATTAATAATACTATCATTAATGTGCCCACAGATCTGCAAAATCCTGGTTTTTCAAATAGAATTGAACCATCAATAAATTTGACATGCCACAATTGCACTATCAATTTTTATAAATAAAGTAAATAATTCTTCACATCTGTAATAGTTACGTGTTATATTATTTCCATATTATACATATTTTGTTATTGTTACATAACCTAAAATAAAAGTTATTTATTTACTTACCTTCTTTACATCTATAATAGTTACGGGTTAGGATATTGTTTCCAATTATACTATGAAACATATTCTGCTTTTGTTAACCTAAAATACAGTTAATTATTTTAACTTAAAGGTCGAGCATTTAAAAGTTTTAGATTTTAGGTATGTATGATTTGTGGTATAGATCTAAATAAAAATAAACTAGAATGAATTTTGACGGTGGACAACTTAACATACATACTACTGCGATTGCATGGTTGCGGCATTCGTTTTATTTGTTTTCATTATTTCCCTAGGTCAATAATGGCCTCATTATTTACCTCTTATTAGTTCCAGGTCGTGAAATGTCATTTCGTGGCGCTTTGTTATGTGTAAAAATGCTATGATTTTTTACTACTGGTACAAAAAAACTATTATTATTATATCCCTATGTTTCCTTGACAGTTTTCACTTGATTATTATATTTCTTTTAATCTTAGTCGTTTATTGTGTCTAATAGGTAACCGTAAGAACGATGATATAATACATGTAAGTAAAAGATAAATATTTATATTTCGTATCACATATTTAATATGTAACACCACAAAATTACACATAAGATGCTCAAACTATGGCTATAATTGTTACAGTAAGTAATATTTATTACCATAGTTTTAGTAACTTTTGTGTATGTTTCTGTTACATAAATAACGTATTTAATAAGCGTATTCTAAAAACAAGTTCATTTCAAATTCCGCGCCAATATGCTGCTAGCGCCATCTTCGTACCAAGTTCAATGATGTGTGACAAGGATAGAAGATCTTGGATATTTTTTTTTCAAGTAGTTGCCGGTCTGAGTTGTTTAGTCTGTGGTACTAGAGATTGTGGAGGCTGCAAATATTGCAATAAGCAATTTGCTGCCTACGAAGTCAAGATCTTTATACGATATAGCCTACAATCGGTTCAAAAAGTGGTGCGCCGAGAAAAATGTTCAAGTATACAGCGAGAATGTTTTGTTGGCATACTTCAGTGAAAATGCAAAGAATTACAAGTCTTCCACATTATGGGCGCAATATTCTATGGTTAAGTCATGCTTGATAATTTACGATTTTTTTTGCATGAATCACAAACGTTCTCCATAATGTAAACTCCCTTGGGAATAAACGACTACTTCTGTTTTAATTTTGATGTCATAGAAACTGATTTCTACTCCCGACCGTGGAAAAATACTATTTTAACTAGATATAATAATAAAAAATGAATATTCAAATAATATTTTTTACGTAGTTGCATGATGTTTCTCGTGGTTTAACTTATGCATGTTTAATTATTAATTTGAAAATTCGTATTGAACTGTTAATTTTAAGTGGATTTTTTCAAGATGACGACATAAATACTATATATACTATAGGTAAATTGTATATTATTTATCGCCAACCGTCAGTAAAGTGATGCGTTACCATAGCGTTTTACGGAGGTAAAGAAACACTTTATCGTACTGTACAATAAAGTACTTTACCTGCCGCTAATATCTGTCAGCGTAGCCATGACTGATGACTTTAAAAATAAATCGTTTGTCACTGTCATAAACTGTCATAAGTTATTATATCTTTATTTGTTAAATTAACAATTTTCACGGTTGGCGATAAAATTTTGTATGCACCACGTCAGTAAAGTACCTTTATCGAACTCGTCTTTTACTCGCCGCGCTCGCTTCACTCGCTTGGCTCGTAAATCAGACTCGTTCGATAAAGTATCACTTTACTGACTTGTTACATAAATAACTATTACATTATCGTTAATATTACTAGTAACGCCAAGCTGCGTAGTTGCCTGATGTGAAAGAGTATGGTATGCTATTGTTCATCTGCGAGTGATACAGCATTCGTTCTTATAAACAAGAATTATTTCTAATGAGAAAATAATGTAATATGCTTTGATGATGTATTACCGTTTTTGTACAGTTGGTGTGAAATATTTTGTCGGGACCTAAGACCACCCATATGGAAACTACAATGGATTTTAACACCATATAAAGAGACACTGTTTGAATTCTATTCTTTTATACACAGGTTTCCCGATAGATAGATAGAGTGTAGAGAAGTCAATGTTGCGTCGCAGCTTCATATTTTAAACAGCCAGTAAAATCAGAAACATTCAACCTTATTCGCATAAGAGATATTACTGAAAAATCGTTAGTTATTAGTATAGACAAGATAGAATGGAAATATATAAGATATAACGAATATTTAATTTCAATAATTCATTGTGATTGACCATTTGTAACTGTAGCTTTTGTTTATAAACGTATTTTGGTAAGTTGCATAAGAGCATATATTATTTTCTACTTTACATTATCGTCCTTTCTTTCAGATATTTACTTTAGTAGAATTTTAGGGGACAAAGCCAAATGAAAAAAATAGTATTGGAGTAGTTCCTGCTACTTGGATAGTGAAACTGCTATGTGCTGTGATCTCGAGTAGACGTGCGTGTGCTAGCTCTGATACAATTTTTCTCGTTATTATCCACAATGGATTATAAGCTAAGAAATAGAATAAATTCATCCTGTGTTGAAGATGACACTTACATTAAAAAAGCTATCGAAAATCTATTGCTCTCTGAAGAATTTATTACTAAAATTAGTGAAAAAATAAGTTTTAAGCTACAACTTGATTTCGACGAGAAATTCAAGCAGTTAACAGCCGAGGTGGGCCAGCTAAAATCCGAGGTAGATGAAGTGAAGAGAGAATTAAACCAACTCCAGCAATTTTCACGTATTAGTAATCTTCGAATATTCGGTATCAAGGAGGAGCTTGGTGAAAACACGGCTGAAACCGTTGTAAAGGTATGCAAGGAGAAGATGAACATTGATATTCTGCCCTCCGATATAGATATGGCCCACCGTCTGCGGGCTAAGGAAAATGGTGTCAAGCCAATAATTGTCCGTTTTGCGCGCAGAGCGGCCAAACAATTAATTTATAATAATAAACGTAAATTAAAGGGCACCAAAATCGTTATTAAAGAAGATCTTACGCCGAAGAATATAAATCTGTTAAAGGAACTCCAACGCCGCTCTCCCGCTAACAGCTCCTGGACGAACGAGGGGAAAATTTATTGTAAGTGCAATAATAAGATCTATTTAATCCATTGTGTTGAAGATATTAACAAACTCTGGAGCACCGAGCGCCCGTAAATACGAGTAATTCAGTGATCCTACCTATCGTTGTAAACATACATTGGTTGGTTTGTGTACTTGTTTCTTGCTATATCTTGTTTTTGTAACTTGTATTTTCGTGTAGAGATTTATTTACTCTAATACTTACTTCCTTTTTTGGACCATTTTTATAAAACAGATCTTTCACATGTGTTCCTGCATATAATTGATATTATGATATTGTTATAGGAAATGTAGAATATTTGTGTTTCTTTTTAATATTTTTAAATGATTAATTGTCTGTATATTTAGCTGGTACTTTCACATGTGTTCGTGCATATTATTGATATTGTGATATTGTTATAGGAAATGTAGAATATTTGTTTTTTTTTTTTTTCAATATTTTTAAATGATTAATTGTCTGTATATTTAGCTGGTACTTTCGTGGGAAACAGGGGGAAGAAAAGGGAAAGGAGAATGTCCTTCATAGGCCTCACTTTTGCACACCTTAATATTCAATCATTGGTCCCTAAGTTTAATTGTGTGGCCGAGGTGTTGACTGAGAATTCTATTGATGTTCTGTGTCTGACTGAGACATGGCTGTCTTCAAGGATCCCTGATGACAAACTCAAAATAAATAATTATAATTTTTACAGGCGTGATCGCGTGGGCCGCCTTGGTGGTGGCGTGGGCATTTATATTAGGGAAAGTATTCACTGCAATGTTATTAATTACACATCAAAGATTGAAAATGTTTGGTTATCATGCAACATTAACAATGAGCTTTCGGTTATCGGATGTGTATACCGACCACCTACCTTTTGTTCATCTATTTTTTTTGATGAATTTGAGAATCAGCTGATCACGAGTAAACTTAGTGCTGCATCCGTCTATGGCTTGGGTGATATTAATGTTGATCTTCTGGATGCAAATTCACCTTTGAAACAACGGGTTTCACATATGTTTGAGTCCTTAAGTATGAGGCAAGTAATAACG
The DNA here is from genome assembly GCA_963170755.1 of Amphimallon solstitiale. Lineage (NCBI taxonomy): Eukaryota > Metazoa > Arthropoda > Insecta > Coleoptera > Scarabaeidae > Amphimallon > Amphimallon solstitiale. The sequence continues at coordinate 111,836,947 of OY720677.1, read as the reverse complement.
GAGCCAACTCGAATAACTCTTACTACTGCTACCTTGATTGACATAATTGTTCTTTCTGATGAGACTGACTTTGTCGAAAGTGGTGTAATATCATGTGATTTGTCTGACCACGATATACCCTATTGTAGGTTATCCATGCCCAAAATCGTAACAACACCAAAACTGCACACCTTCAGAGATTACTCGGGTTTTGACTACGACCTCTTTATGAAAGATTTAACAGTTATTCCATTTAATCAGATGTTTTTTATGACATTAAACGCGCAATTGGAATTTTTCAATTCTGTGATTCTTAATTTATTCAACGTTCATGCTCCTCTAAAAACTGTCAAAATTAGTAAACCCCGTAAACCGTGGATAACTGAAAATATGAAACTTCTCCAGAAATTGCGTAATGATGCTAAGAGTAGGTTTAGGAGAACCAAATTGGAGGCGCATTGGATTTATTATAAACAGCTTCGAAATTTCACTACATTGGCGATTCGAAATGAAAAGTCAGCTTATTTTCGTTATTTATCGTACAACAAAAACAGCAAACTAATTTGGCGTGAACTTAATAGTTTAAATATTGGGAAAAAAAGCGAAGTGGGATTCCTTGTGGGTTTTCCGACTCGAACCTTATCAACTCCAGTTTTATTAGCAACATATCTGTCGTTTCTGGAGATTTTGCGGGGTGTATTCGTAACTATATGGAAAATACCCGGGAGGATCTAGCGAATGTTTTTGCATTTCGCACTGTTGATGAGGATACTGTTTTTCGCTTGATCTTGAGCATTGGTAGTGCTGCTGTTGGCATTGATGGTATTAGCATTCATATGCTTAGACTGCTTCTACCACATGTCCTTCCATACATAACCCACCTGGTGAACTGTTGCATAGCAGAGAGCACTTTTCCTGCATCTTGGAAAACATCACTGGTAATTCCTATACCTAAAAAAGCAAATCCTGTTAACATTGGTGACCTTCGCCCTATTAGTTTGTTGCCTGTCCTGAGCAAAGTTCTGGAAAAGATATTAGGTTTTCAAATTCATGAACATTTGGAAGCATTTGATTTGCTCCCTCAATGTCAGTCGGGTTTTCGACGTAACCACAGTTGCACTACTACACTCCTGAAGGTTACGGATGATATTCTTAGATCTAGAGATAATAATTCCATGTCTCTATTGGTCTTGCTGGATTACAGTAAGGCTTTCGACACTGTTAACTATGATATCTTGTTGGCTGTCCTACACCATCTGGGTTTCAGTGGCAGCGCTGTGGGTCTCGTGCATTCATATTTTTCCGAAAGGTACCAGTGCGTGAAGCTGCACGGTGATGTCTCATCAGCTTTGGCCTTGACTAGAGGTGTTCCCCAGGGATCCATCCTTGGCCCTCTTTTTTTCTCCCTTTACACTAGTCATTTAAACAAATGTGTACAACACTGTCAATTGCAGATGTATGCCGATGATACACAACTTTACATGGATTTTTCAAAACACGATGTACAGATGGCTGTGGATTGTATTAATCGAGACTTGCAGCGCATACAGTCGTTTTCGCGGCATCATGCCCTGAAAATTAATCCTGAGAAAACCACTGCTGTCCTGTTTGGCAATCCCTCTTTAATTCAGAACACTAAAGAACGGATTAAAATAAATGTCAATGATACGGAGATACCGTTGGTTCAGTCCGCGAGAAATCTTGGTCTGATGATTGATAACAGCTTCAGATTTAAGGAACACATTTCAAAAATTATACAGTTAGCCTACGCCAATCAGAAAACACTATATCCTTACCGATTAATTTTTGACGTTCGTACTAAGACTATGCTGTGCGAAAGTCTTGTTTTATCACACTTTAATTATGCTTCCCCAGTTTACGGTCCCTGCTTAGATAATGCGGATCGATCTCGTATCCAAAAGGTACAGAATGCTTGTATGCGCTATATTTTTGGCATACGTAAATTTGATCATATTACGCATAAACTTATTGAGTTGCGTTGGTTGAACATGGCTAATAGGAGAAGATTACATGCTCTACGCCTCTATCATAAAATTCTTGTTTCTCAAACTCCGTCATATCTAACATCAAAAATACGTTTTCGATCAGATGTTCATAATATAAATCTTCGCAACACGAACTTGATTAGACCCCCAAAACATAGACTGGCAATTTTCGAAAGATCCTTCACATACCACATTTATCAACTATACAATATTATTCCTGTTCATTACAAATCCTTGGAGCCAGGGGCGTTTAAACGTCAAATTGTGCAGTATCTCTTTGAATGTCAGTAGTGGTTCTCAGTCGTTACTTGTAAATTATTTTCTTTTCTATATGTATATATATTTTCTTTTTTTTTTTTTTGCATACAGTTACTTGCGTGCCACCTTAATTCACATACGACTACGTAATCATAGCAGAATATTAGTATTAAGTTAGTATAGGCAAACTTTGTTATATGTCTTGTCTTAATGTTAAGGTTTTGGTGTAAGAACAGGGGATGGAAAATTTCTCCATCCATCTGAACCACGCCTTAGGGTTTCAGTTACATATTTCGTTTGTTTTTGATATAGGTATACATATATGTATTAATATATATGTGTGTGTGTTATATGTGAATATATTGTATGTATCTTGAAATAAAGCATATTATTATTATTATTATTATTAAATGAGATTTATTACTGTAAGTGGCCCAAAAAAATCATACGTCATATATTGGAAAACAAAAATCTCCCGAGGAAGGATGGCAGCAGTTTCAAGTGAAAATCATAGTAAAATTTGGTAAGATTAATATGAATATACATTACTTTTATATACGTACATTCAAAAATAATCTTGTTATGTTTTTATGGAGCCACATTTGAGGAAGCTAAGGGAAGATAAAAACAATATGCAGAAACATCGGATTCGGAAACACATCTTTGCTATGGAAAAGGTGAACGTAAAATAAAATTAACAAAAAAAGCAAAGAACGAATGTAGTACTGATTCAGATTTACTGATTCTAATAGTAGCAGTGAAAGAGGTGTCAACAAAGAGGTACCTTGTAAGTTAATATTGCTGTAAAGAAATCTAAATACATGGTAGATGAACTTTTTATTTTTAGCTCATAATGCTTGTCCATCTAAATATTTCAAAATTGACACAGAAAATGTATCAAGTTAAAACTTTGAAAAATTTATGCAAAGTCAGTAATGTTATTTATAATTTAACAACCACTTTTAGCATAGCTACCTCTACAACATTTTAGAATTTTGCGATGTGAATGACCACGAAAGAACAATTGATATGAGAGCGATTTAGAGGCGGTCAAAATTATTGAAAGTACTTCATGTAATAAAGATGTATCTATTGAAAAGGGAACTTCGGGTAAGAAAATAATATTTGTACGACTTTTTATAAATACATAGGTATATTTAAAACATGAATTAGATGTATATTAGTGACTCCATGTGTTCTTAAAAATTCCGATATTGCAATATTGCAGCATTGTAAGACGTACTTAAAGTATGAATTTATTTCCATAAATTATTAGTATTAAGAATAATTGATATTTCAGGAAGTATTTGTTTTTGTAATATTACATACATACATATAATTCTCTTGTTCTTTATTAGTGTTACTTTATTAGACCAGTTATATAACATTTTATCTATTTTTTGCACTCATGTCAGATCTATACATAAATTCCTTATAAATTTCTTATCTTAATAACAAATGTTACATAAAAATAATTTTAAATTTACCAACATACTTATGTGGTAACATAATTTTAGGAGTGGGAGTAGATTTAACACATACAATTCTGAAAAATGTACTGAAGATTTTAGCAGAACAGCAGAGTTTAAGTGAGAGATTTACTCATTTAGAGCGCAAAGAAAATACTATTAGATCTTCCCCTACAAACCTATGAACAATTGAAAAAATTTGAAGAACATTTAACAGAAAATGATTGTAATAAATGTGCATTCGTCCAGTTCATTAGTCGTGTTGGTGGCACTGAAAAAAAATATTGTGTGCGAAGAGCAATTAAAAGCGTTTTCACAAACTGTTTGGCAATGAAATGTTCGTGGACTGGTCAAAAACATAATATTAAACTGAAAGATTACAATATAATCATTTATATTAAAGGTAAGAACAAAGTAATGGTGTATGAATTTCTACTAGTTACTGTTGTGTATAATGTTTGCTTTTAGAAGGGATAAGAACAAATGTGAATATCACTGACCAAGAATATTAAAATACATTGATGGAATGGTTCCAGTATGCAAAACTTAGACAAGAAAGGGAATCTAAATAAATACACATCCCACTAAACAAAGAAACATTTAATAAATGTTATGCTAATATTTCTGTGTCACATGTAATATTGCTTTACATGTATGCGGTGCTCTAAAAGTAACGTTACGGCGACTGTTCTATGTCCGCCTAAGCGATATTGCGAGGTAATGTTTCTTTCAAATGTAGATGTAATATTCAAAAGAAAAGTTACTGTGATATTTCATTGAAACATCTATGGCATAATTCCAGAATAATGTTGTTAAGATATTACAATGTAACATTTAAGGTATATCGTATTGTAATATTTTAGCAACATTATTTTAGAAAAGATACTGTAACATTTCAATGAAACATTTATAAAATATTACAATATGTGATCTCTTATATGTTACATTGTCATATCTTAACAACATTATTCTAGTATTATGCCGTAAATATTTCAATGAAATGTAAGAGTAACTTTTTTTTGAATATTACATTTACATTTGAAAGAAACATTACTTTGTAATATCGCTTAGGCGGACATAGAACAATCGCCGTAACGTTACTTTTACAGCACCGTACACATGTAACAAAATATTACATGTGACATAGAAATATTAGCATAACATTTATTAAATGTTTTTTTGTTTACTGGGTAATTTCTAAAAATGTAATTATTTTTTTCCCGTAGCTTCAAATGGAGTCGCTTCGCGAGCCTTGAATGGAAACTTTACTTCAATAACCGCGATTAGATTGATTAGAAATTATTCCGTCCGAAGATGCCGCTAAAAATCTATATACAGGTTGAATAAAAACACCACAAGGCTCGTCTTTTAGATCTGCCAAACATTCAAAAGCTTTTACAGCTTGCTCTTCTTTTTCATTACCGTACCTATCGTCCCTATACATTCCTGGTATAATAAAAGCTTCACAGTATTGGCCGTAAATGTGGTTCTCCTCAATTTCATTATCTTGCCCAAATTGATGCTGTTAATTCTTCAAAAATGTATTTTTTTTCTTCGTACTTTTGATTATTTATATCTCCAATAAAATATGTATTTACCTCCGGCCCATAGTCGCGATCGTCCGTAGTTTCTGAATGTGTTTTTTATTTCTTATAAAATGTCTTCTTCTCATAGGTACCGTTTTTTTTTCAGACACTGTCGTATACATCCATATTTGGTCTGAAGCTTTGATTGATATTTTCCCTTACAATAAAATGAAACTGCTGCCGCTTTGCAAAGTGCACTGTAAGAATTACGTTGACTATTCAATTCACCTGTCATTGTTCAAATATGAACCAATAAAATAGCAAATATTTACTTTCGTATCATAGCAACAGGAAATTTCAGCGATTATATCTTCCTAGAAGGTATTCAAGTGGATATTTTAAACAAGTGAAAGTTTTTATTAATGTAACTCATTTACTAACAATATTGAAGGTACAATTAGAAAAACTAACATTACTGCAGTGCTGCAGCAGACATTCTGGAACAGAGCTATCACTGGGAGTACCCGAGGGAGTACCTTTCTCTTGTAGCTTAATACCGTCACTATTACTGACAGATGTCGAAGTTGTACATGACACATTTGTTGTTGTAAAATTTCTTCGCATTTTGGTGATAATCGACTCGTGGTGCTCATCATCAAGCTGCAAGTACGATTTTATGGAATTCAGATTTTGGTGTCCCGTTATTTTCATCAGTTGTTGCTCTCCGACTCCAGCTTTCGCCAGAGATGATACAGTTGAAGAGCGTACCGAATGATTTGATATCTTCCTTCTTTTAACATCTAATCCAGTTTTTTCAGCTAATAACTTCACCCATTTACTGATCTCACATATACCAACTGGACTGTTCTTATACCACACCGCATTCTCAACTTTATCCCAAAACGGATTCGGTGTCAAAAACATCCTTTCTGTTTTCACATTTTTTCCTCTCTTCGATTTCAGTAGATAATACAATCTAAATAACAGAAGAATATTAATTATACCGTCTTGAAATTAAATATAAATAGGTTACCTAACTGGACACATATCGGTATTGCTTTTATTCTCTATCAACCACTTGCTGCCTGTCAATGATTTAGTTCCCCCCTGCGCAGTTTTCGAAAATACTGGATTATACTCAATTCTACCAGTTCTTCTTCCCTTGTTATCGAGTTCCTCCTTGAAGTAATAGTTGAAACAGTTGCTCCCTTCTCCTCCCCGCCAAGCTAGTTCGTAAGATGCTATTAAGAAAAACTTTTTCTGTAAACCGTCTGGGGTACTCTCATCTAATATGCGTATCATATTTAAGTATTCTGGTTCTGTAAGTGCCGCCGCGTTGCTGGTTCTTTTTTCAGGACGCGCTTGCAGTTTTCTTCTTGTAGCATCCCTGGCGTCACGTGCTGACTTAAATATTGCATCAGAAAACGGGTTTACGTTTATTTTCCACTTATTGAAGAACATTTCTTGAACCATTTTCGCCGTCACGTTCCACATGTGCTTGATGACGCCTTCTTTATAATCGGACCCATCTTTTTTCTTCATATTACATGCCCACGACTTTAAGATGACATTTAAGTCCACAGGAGAAGTAGATTGATCCAGTTTATAGCCTTTTGCTGTTAAAAATGTACTAAATTGTCTCCATACTGAATCTTTGGATTTCTTCGTGTTCCAAGGGATATTTTCGCAAATTTCAGCATCGATTTCGTCTTCAGATTTCGTGCCAAATCTTTTCTCAGTTCCCATTATTTAGAAACACCAGTTTTTATTCAACGAAACGAACTAAATAGGAACACGATTCCAAAAATTTTAATGACAAACATAAATGTTTTTTTTGTTGACATGGAAACGTAATCATGTGTAACTAAATTTTGAGTCATTTTAATATGAAAAATTGATTTGGTTCATTGAATAGTCTCTCGAATACGATTCGTAGTCAAAGTTGAGTCTACTATTTTTGTGGTGCTTTACACTCATGTCTTTCATAATTGCGAATACTACTCGTGCTCCGCACTCGTAGTATTTAAATGCAATCATGAAAGACATTCGTGTAACCACCACAAAAATAATCGACATAACTTTGACTACTCATGGTATTATAAGTGAATATAATACAATCTTTTATCACCTACAAATTTTACAATGAGTGAATTAATAGATCTACTATTAGGCTGAGCCGACTTAAAGCGTTAATAAAGTCATCATGCATATCAAAATTATGAAATTTTTCAAACATATTGATCTCGTCTTCTTTTGATCCTTCACAAAAGTAAGAAGCACAATTCGAGTATTCACCAAAAATATGTCTTGATCCATTTTTAATGTCACGTTGCAGTTTCACTATCTGGTTTGTTATTGTTAAGTTCGAACTTTTGTAATGTTCAATTGCTTTTGTCACGGCCGCTCTGAATCTATGTAAATTGTTTGTTATTAATTTTCTTATGTCCAAATTGAGTTTGGGTTTCTTCAAACAGTCCGTAATTTTATTTATATAATTACGTAATATATGATTTCGGAACTCAATTTTTTCAATAATTTTTTAGGGACCGTAAGGAGCCGTTTCACGTAGTTTGCTAAGAACGCTGCTATCACCGTCCCATATTAATCTACCATGAATTACATAGTGCATTTCACGAGAATGTCGAAAACCTTCCGCAATAATTGTCGTCTTCACGGCTGTTGACGACGAAGACAAATTTTTGTAGCATACGTGATCTTTAGATTTACCTACCAAATTTTGCACAAATTAAACAATTTTTTTTTTACGCTTACGTATATAACAACCCCATGTATCTATGAAAAAATGAATACGACTTTCTTTATTTGGTGATAAAAGTTAGTTCGAATCTTACCTCTGACAAAATATTTTATAAATAATAAATGTCCATTTGTAAAGTTGTAAAATGAAGCAAAACAAAAAACAATGATGGATCCTCTTTATTCTTTACAAAAGTTTTAATTTACTCTACGGTACTAGTTTCGACATTATGTCATCATCAGCCGAGAATAGTCAAATGTTTTTCAAATTATCTCTTATCATAAAACATTTGACTATTCTCGGCTGATGATGACATAATGTCGAAACTAGTACCGTAGAGTAAATTAAAACTTTTGTAAAGAATAGAGAGGATCCGTCATTGTTTTTTGTTTTGCTTCAAAATATTTTATAATTTAATTTCGCTAATCAACGCTATCAATGCCGATTGGGAAGAAAATAATATTCAATAATCCAAAACATCTGCTTATTATAATACATATATAATATATAGGTATTTACACTTTATTAAGAAAAAACAGGCACACATTACTCATATTATTCAGATTAAAAACCTTCAACATCTAAAGTAAATACATATTACCGCCAGAAAGTAAGTAACAAGTAAAATTTCATAATAATAATAACAACATATATTTATTCCAGACTAAGAATTAATATGGAATACATTTTCGCAAATATCATTTACAAAATAAAGCCGATTTCTGAATGAAACATTCATTTACCTAAGGTACCTAAGGTAATAAAAGAAGTTGAATACAATAGGTTTGTTCGGGTTTAATATTACGAACGGTTCTAACACAGTTCTGTTACTGCGCAGAACTGTATGCGTCATAGTACACCGTTCGGAACGGCCTGGGAACGGTTCCGAACGATTCGATGCCTTTATCCCGAATTAGTTCTACAGTTCTAGAACGGTTCCAGAACTGACAATCAGAAACCAAAACACGAAATTTTTAGTTCCAGAACAGTTCCGGAAACCCGAACACTTAACATATTTCTGCGCATGACGTAAACTGTTCTGGAATCGTTCTTAGCGAAACAAAAACAAACCTAATATCTCTTTATTTGATGTTCGGCTTAATACAGTTGATCAGGTATACCTTCCATATCCCTGGTCTTAGACATTGAATTGTGTGTTGCCTAACTGCCATTTATCAGTACGGAATTTGTGATCATTCTCATTGGTTTCAAAGTCATTTTTTGTAGACCAGGGTTATTTTGAAAGTAAAGTAAATACATTGTCGTGTTCAGAATAAAAATATCTAGGTACTCACGATTCAAAAAAGTACTTTTTAAGCACAGTAAGCTTTATATCGCTATAAAACAAAAAAAATTAAAGTGCTGTGTTTTAACTATTTTTTAATTTAATTGCAAATTTTAATCGTGAGTCACTAGAATAAATATTGGATATTTCGTTCATGCAGCGGCAACTTTTTCAAGTGCCTTAATTTTTGCGATTTTTGCGTTAAAATTGACCATTTTGTGGCTTACGCCGATCAAGTAAAACCCCCCCTTAAGTTAAGTTGACAAATGGAATTATAGCATCAATTCAATTTGTCATACATGACAGGTATTCAAACAAAAGTCATATTTACATAAGCGTATATTAAGTGTACGCCAATTTATTGCACAGAACTGTATGTAGACAAATATAAAATAGATGTTTTATTCTTATGTATAGCCAAAATACTAAATACAGTAATTTAAGTAATTTTATTTGCATTCTTAATCTTAAAATACATAGCAAAACTATATGTTGAAATATAATATAATCTGACTTATATAACATACCTGAATCTATTCGATTGTGTACCTATGTAAAACATTAATTTATGCGTTTTCTGTAAATCAAAATGAAAGAAGCAGTATTTATATTCAATAATTTCACATACACCAATAAGCATATACAAATCAATGTGCACAAGATTTTCTGTTCAAAATCTTTTCAATAAGACGAAATGAAACGATCGGTATTTACATTTAATAATATAATTTCACATATACTAATAAACACGTACAAATCAATGTATTAGTTGTAAGTTCTCAAGTTTTTCTGTTCAAAATCTTTTCTACTTGTGTGAAATTAGCAACGGCGTTGCCAGCAACGATAATAGAGCACATTACAAATGTAGATGGCTAACAAAAAATAAAAAAAATATTTTGTGTAGTATATATTATATGAAATAAAATTATGAAATTAAGAGCAACTTCCCTACAAGTTAAATTAAATATGAAAAAGAATAGACAACTCTCATTTAACTAAGTATTGCATGATATTGTGCCAGTAATTGCTGCTGCCCCTAAAGATGCATTTAACCCGAAATCGCTGCTGTGCACTAAAATTGATGTGTGGAATAGTTAGCCACATAAGTAACCTATAAACCCCACAGGGTGCGATTCTTTGCCACCCCGTCCAACACCGCCAAAATCAGACATATTTGGAGAATTTGTTATTCGAAGAATATACATCGTATGAGGAAAAAAATTGTACACGCCCAAATACCTTTTATGCTATAAAAATGATGTGTGGAGTAGTTAGCCACGTAAGTAACCTATAAATCCCACAGGGTGCGATTCTTTGCCACTACGTCCAACACCGCCAAAATCAGACATATTTGGAGCATTTGTTATTCGACGAATATACATCGTATGAGGAAAAAAATTGTACACGCCCAAATAACATTTGTGCTATAAAAATGATGTGTGGAGTAGTTAGCACCATAAGGAACCTATAAATCCCACAGGGTGCAATTCTTTGCCACCCCGTCCAACACCGCCAAAATCAGACATATTTGGAGCATTTGTTATTCGACGAATATACATCGTATGAGGAAAAAAATTGTACACGCCCAAATAGCTTTTGTGCTATAAAAATGATGTGTGGAGTAGTTAGCCACATAGGTAACCTATAAGCCCTACAGGGTGCCATTCTTTGCCACCCCGTCTAACACCGCCAAAATCAGAAGTATTTGGAGAATTTGTTATTCGAACAATATACATCGTATGCGAAAAAAAAATGTACGCGCCCAAATAGCTTTTGTGCTATAAAAATGATGTGTGGAGTAGTTAGCCACATAAGTAACCTATAAATCCAACAGGGTGCGATTCTTTGCCACCCCGTCCAACACCGGCAAAATCAGACATATTTGGAGAATTTGTTATTCGAAGAATATACATCGTATGAGGAAAAAAATTGTACACGCCCAAATAGCTTTTGTGCTATAGAAATGATGCGTGGAGTAGTTAGCCACATAAGTAACCTATAAGCCCCACAGGGTGCGATTCTTTGCCACCTCGTCCAACACCGCCAAAATCAGACATATTTGGAGAATTTGTTATTCGAAGAATATACATCGTATGAGGAAAAAAATTGTACACGCCCAAATAGCTCTTGTGCTATAAAAAGGATGTGTGGAGTAGTTAGCCACATAAGTAACCTATAAATCCCACAGGGTGCGATTCTTTGCCACCCCGTCCAACACCGCCAAAATCAGACATATTTGGAGAATTTGTTATTCGAAGAATATACATCGTATGAGGAAAAAAATTGTACACGCCCAAATAGCTTTTGTGCTATCAAAATGATGTGTGGAGTAGTTAGCCACATAGGTAACCTATAAGCCCTACAGGATGCCATTCTTTGCCACCCCGTCTAACACCGCCAAAATCAGAAGTATTTGGAGAATTTGTTATTCGCACAATATACATGGCATGAGAAAAAAAATTGTACGCACCCAAATAGCTTTTGTGCTATCAAAATGATGTGTGGAGTAGTTAGTCACATAAGTAACCTATAAATCCCACAGGGTACGATTCTTTGCCACCCCGTCCAACACCGCCAAAATCAGACATATTTGAAGAATTTGTTATTCGAAGAATATACATCGTATGAGGAAAAAAATTGTACACGCCCAAATAACTTTTGTGCTATAAAAATGATGTGTGGAGTAGTTAGCCACATAAGGAACCTATAAATCCCACAGGGTGCGATTCTTTGCCACCCCGTCCAACATCGCCAAAATCAGACATATTTGGAGCATTTGTTATTCGACGAATATACATCGTATGAGGAAAAAAATTGTACACGCCCAAATAGCTTTTGTGATATCAAATTGATGTGTGGAGTAGTTAGCCACATAAGTAACCTATAAGCCCCACAAGGTGTGATTCTTTGCCGCCCCGTCCAACACCGCCAAAATCAGACATATTTGGAGTATTTGTTATTCGAAGAATATACATCGTATGAGGAAAAAAATTGTACACGCCCAAATAGCTTTTGTGCTATCAAAATGATGTGTGTAGTAGTTAGCCACATAAGTAACCTATAAGCCCCACAGGGTGCGATTCTTTGCCACCCCGTCCAACACCGCCAAAATCAGACATATTTGGAGAATTTGTTATTCGAAGAATATACATCGTATGAGGAAAAAAATTGTACACGCCCAAATAGCTTTTGTGCTATAAAAATGATGTGTGGAGTAGTTAGCCACATAAGTAACCTATAAATTCCACAGGGTGCGATTCTTTGCCACCTCGTCCAACACCGCCAAAGTCAGACATATTTGGAGCATTTCTTATTCGAAGAATATACATCCTATAAGGAAAAAAATTGTACACGCCCAAATAGCTTTTGTGCTATAAAAATGATGTGTGGAGTAGTTAGCCACATAAGTAACCTATAAATCCCACAGGGTGCGATTCATTTCCACCTCGTCCAACACCGCCAAAATCAGACATATTTGGAGCATTTCATATTCGAAGAATATACATCGTATGAGGAAAAAAATTGTACACGCCCAAATAGCTTTTGTGCTATAAAAATGATGTGTGGAGTAGTTAGCCACATAAGTAACCTATAAATCCTACAGGGTGCGATTCTTTGCCACCCCGTCCAACACCGCCAAAATCAGACATATTTGGAGAATTTATTATTCGAAGAATATACATCGTATGAGGAAAAAAATTGTACACGCCCAAATAGCTTTTGTGCTATCAAAATGATGTGTGGAGTAGTTAGCCACATAAGTTACCTATAAATCCCACAAGGTGCGATTCTTTGCCACCCCGTCAAACACCGCCAAAATCAGACATATTTGGAGAATTTGTTATTCGAAGAATATACATCGTATTAGGAAAAAAATTGTACACGCCCAAATAGCTTTTGTGCTATCAAAATGATGTGTGGAGTAGTTAGCCACATAGGTAACCTATAAGCCCTACAGGATGCCATTCTTTGCCACCCCGTCTAACACCGCCAAAATCAGAAGTATTTGGAGAATTTGTTATTCGCACAATATACATGGTATGAGAAAAAAAATTGTACGCGCCCAAATAGCTTTTGTGCTATCAAAATGATGTGTGGAGTAGTTAGTCACATAAGTAACCTATAAATCCTACAGGGTGCGATTCTTTGCCACCCCGTCCAACACCGCCAAAATCAGACATATTTGGAGAATTTATTATTCGAAGAATATACATCGTATGAGGAAAAAAATTGTACACGCCCAAATAGCTTTTGTGCTATCAAAATGATGTGTGGAGTAGTTAGCCACATAAGTTACCTATAAATTCCACAAGGTGCGATTCTTTGCCACCCCGTCAAACACCGCCAAAATCAGACATATTTGGAGAATTTGTTATTCGAAGAATATACATCGTATTAGGAAAAAAATTGTACACGCCCAAATAGCTTTTGTGCTATAGAAATGATGCGTGGAGTAGTTAGCCACATAAGTAACCTATAAGCCCCACAGGGTGCGATTCTTTGCCACCTCGTCCAACACCGCCAAAATCAGACATATTTGGAGAATTTGTTATTCGAAGAATATACATCGTATGAGGAAAAAAATTGTACATGCCCAAATAGCTCTTGTGCTATAAAAAGGATGTGTGGAGTAGTTAGCCACATAAGTAACCTATAAATCCCACAGGGTGCGATTCTTTGCCACCCCGTCCAACACCGCCAAAATCAGACATATTTGGAGAATTTGTTATTCGAAGAATATACATCGTATGAGGAAAAAAATTGTACACGCCCAAATAGCTTTTGTGCTATCAAAATGATGTGTGGAGTAGTTAGCCACATAGGTAACCTATAAGCCCTACAGGATGCCATTCTTTGCCACCCCGTCTAACACCGCCAAAATCAGAAGTATTTGGAGAATTTGTTATTCGCACAATATACATGGCATGAGAAAAAAAATTGTACGCACCCAAATAGCTTTTGTGCTATCAAAATGATGTGTGGAGTAGTTAGTCACATAAGTAACCTATAAATCCCACAGGGTACGATTCTTTGCCACCCCGTCCAACACCGCCAAAATCAGACATATTTGAAGAATTTGTTATTCGAAGAATATACATCGTATGAGGAAAAAAATTGTACACGCCCAAATAACTTTTGTGCTATAAAAATGATGTGTGGAGTAGTTAGCCACATAAGGAACCTATAAATCCCACAGGGTGCGATTCTTTGCCACCCCGTCCAACATCGCCAAAATCAGACATATTTGGAGCATTTGTTATTCGACGAATATACATCGTATGAGGAAAAAAATTGTACACGCCCAAATAGCTTTTGTGATATCAAATTGATGTGTGGAGTAGTTAGCCACATAAGTAACCTATAAGCCCCACAAGGTGTGATTCTTTGCCGCCCCGTCCAACACCGCCAAAATCAGACATATTTGGAGTATTTGTTATTCGAAGAATATACATCGTATGAGGAAAAAAATTGTACACGCCCAAATAGCTTTTGTGCTATCAAAATGATGTGTGTAGTAGTTAGCCACATAAGTAACCTATAAGCCCCACAGGGTGCGATTCTTTGCCACCCCGTCCAACACCGCCAAAATCAGACATATTTGGAGAATTTGTTATTCGAAGAATATACATCGTATGAGGAAAAAAATTGTACACGCCCAAATAGCTTTTGTGCTATAAAAATGATGTGTGGAGTAGTTAGCCACATAAGTAACCTATAAATTCCACAGGGTGCGATTCTTTGCCACCTCGTCCAACACCGCCAAAGTCAGACATATTTGGAGTATTTGTTATTCGAAGAATATACATCGTATGAGGAAAAAAATTGTACACGCCCAAATAGCTTTTGTGCTATCAAAATGATGTGTGTAGTAGTTAGCCACATAAGTAACCTATAAGCCCCACAGGGTGCGATTCTTTGCCACCCCGTCCAACACCGCCAAAATCAGACATATTTGGAGAATTTGTTATTCGAAGAATATACATCGTATGAGGAAAAAAATTGTACACGCCCAAATAGCTTTTGTGCTATAAAAATGATGTGTGGAGTAGTTAGCCACATAAGTAACCTATAAGCCCCACAGGGTGCGATTCATTTCCACCTCGTCCAACACCGCCAAAATCAGACATATTTGGAGCATTTCATATTCGAAGAATATACATCGTATGAGGAAAAAAATTGTACACGCCCAAATAGCTTTTGTGCTATAAAAATGATGTGTGGAGTAGTTAGCCACATAAGTAACCTATAAAGCCTACAGGGTGCGATTCTTTGCCACCCCGTCCAACACCGCCAAAATCAGACATATTTGGAGAATTTATTATTCGAAGAATATACATCGTATGAGGAAAAAAATTGTACACGCCCAAATAGCTTTTGTGCTATCAAAATGATGTGTGGAGTAGTTAGCCACATAAGTTACCTATAAATCCCACAAGGTGCGATTCTTTGCCACCCCGTCAAACACCGCCAAAATCAGACATATTTGGAGAATTTGTTATTCGAAGAATATACATCGTATTAGGAAAAAAATTGTACACGCCCAAATAGCTTTTGTGCTATCAAAATGATGTGTGGAGTAGTTAGCCACATAGGTAACCTATAAGCCCTACAGGATGCCATTCTTTGCCACCCCGTCTAACACCGCCAAAATCAGAAGTATTTGGAGAATTTGTTATTCGCACAATATACATGGTATGAGAAAAAAAATTGTACGCGCCCAAATAGCTTTTGTGCTATCAAAATGATGTGTGGAGTAGTTAGTCACATAAGTAACCTATAAATCCCACAGGGTACGATTCTTTGCCACCCCGTCCAACACCGCCAAAATCAGACATATTTGAAGAATTTGTTATTCGAAGAATATACATCGTATGAGGAAAAAAATTGTACACGCCCAAATAACTTTTGTGCTATAAAAATGATGTGTGGAGTAGTTAGCCACATAAGGAACCTATAAATCCCACAGGGTGCGATTCTTTGCCACCCCGTCCAACATCGCCAAAATCAGACATATTTGGAGCATTTGTTATTCGACGAATATACATCGTATGAGGAAAAAAATTGTACACGCCCAAATAGCTTTTGTGCTATCAAATTGATGTGTGGAGTAGTTAGCCACATAAGTAACCTATAAGCCCCACAAGGTGTGATTCTTTGCCGCCCTGTCCAACACCGCCAAAATCAGACATATTTGGAGAATTTGTTATTTGAAGAATATACATCGTATGAGGAAAAAAATTGTACAGGCCCAAATAGCTTTTGTGCTATCAAAATGATGTGTTTAGTAGTTAGCCACATAAGTAACCTATAAGCCCCACAGGGTGCGATTCTTTGCCACCCCGTCCAACACCGCCAAAATCAGACATATTTGGAGAATTTGTTATTCGAAGAATATACATCGTATGAGGAAAAAAATTGTACACGCCCAAATAGCTTTTGTGCTATAAAAATGATGTGTGGAGTAGTTAGCCACATAGGTAACCTATAAGCCCTACAGGGTGCCATTCTTTGCCACCCCGTCTAACACCGCCAAAATCAGAAGTATTTGGAGAATTTGTTATTCGAACAATATACAATGGCTAATATTATTATGGACGTCTGCTTGGGTGAAGTGATTGCTTCGTTGGGTTTTCAATTGTCATTTATTAAAAAATATGTTGATGATTTGATTTTGGGATTACCTTCGGACAAAATAGAATACACTTTGAATAAATTTAACGCTTTTCATGAAAAAATACAATTTACAGTTGAAACGGAAACGGAAAGAGCAGTGCCATTCTTGGATACGAAACTTATTAGAAATTTTAACAACATCATATTTATAGACTGGTACACAAAACCATCATACTCTGGCAGAATTATAAATTACCATTCCAGTCATCCCTTACAACAGAAGTTAAACATATTGACTTCTACTAAAAACAGAGTAACCAAGATATGTCACCCATCTTTCCTTAATGATAATCTTAATAAATTAAGCAGTATTTTTATCAATAATGGGTATCCCAGATCGTTGGTAAAAAGATTGCTATTCAACACATCAACTATTAACTTTCATAACAACTCTCACAACGATAACAATAGTCCCCCTCCAGAATTCACTTATTTTAGATTACCCTTCATAGAAGATGTTAGTTATAAAATTTCTAAAGTCCTTAGGTTTGACCACATCAAATTCGGTTATTATGGTGTGCTTGGTTTGGATAGGCTATTCCCGAAAGTCAAAGATAAAGACAACAAAGATTATCAGTCAAATATAGTATACTCTATCCCATGTAGTAATTGTGATGAGACGTACATAGGTAACACTTCCTCTTGGTTGAAAACTCGCCTTCGTACGCATAAAAGCGACATTAATACCAAAAAACAGAGATGTGCTTTAGCACAACATTGTCTTAGACTAAATCACCAACCATTATACGATAATACCAAGATCCTATGTATTGAGAGACACAAGAGATCAAGAGAGTTTTTAGAAATGATAGAGATCAATAATAATGCTAAGTCCATGAATTTCAGGTCTGACATCGACCAATTAAGTAATATTTATTCATATCTCCTTTCATTAAATAAAACATAATATTAAAATCATTTTTATTGTTCAACTTTCAATTTTACATACAATACATAACAATTTTGTAATTTGACGCTCTTCTACCGACCACTTTGTACAATTCAGTTAATTTAACATTTAAAAGTTGTAAGCACTCAGTTGGCAACACCACAATGAAGTTGCAACCTATGGTGTCTTTCTGTCATGGCAACAGCTGATCACATATCCTGTCAGATGTTTGAAGTGTTAACATGTAGTTTTTAAATTTTTAGAGGTCCTTCTAGGAAGTTCCTTAAAATTTTAAATTTTTATTATTTTAGTAATGTGACTGTAAAACGTTTAACTGTAGTTTTAAATTCTCAAATAATGTCAATTTAATTGATTCATCCAAAAAAGTGATGTTTTCTAGTTATGTGCACATGTTTCTCTCGATAAGTTCGCATTGTAAGTTATTTTAATTGATTGATGTCCATTTTTATAAAGTTACAATATCTATTTTATACCGTAGTTTGGTCCTGAAGAAGTATTAGATTATAATACGAAATATTGGCAAAAAATAAAGAACTTCACATAAAGTTATATCTTTTGATGCTGGATCCCCCCCTAAGAATACATTTTTCTTATATATATATAATGTTTATTTTAAAATTTTGACTAAACTATAAAATATTTAAAAATAATTTACTTTTAAAAACACCTAATGGAAATTGTAATTATTTCGCTCGGAGACAAACATTGCTGTGTTTGAAATTAATTTTCCTAAAGGAAATATAAAGAACTTGATTCAATTACAAACTTTAAAGATAAAAAATGCGCCCTGGAACGTCTTGTGATACTGTACCCTTACTGCTGTAGCGAGCAGTTGCGATTGAAAAACCAGGAAAAATCGCAATAGGGCAAGGTAGCGCTCCGTAATGTGATTAGTGGATGACAAGTAGAGAAATACTGTAAAAAAAAGAGGCAAAAATAACTGACTTCATTGTTTAAGTCGCTTAGATATTAGATCGCGATAGATAATTATGCACAATATGATAAAGAGTCGTTCTTTCGATGGCGTCTTGCGATCCATGTCCGCCGTCGGTAGGAAGCAATCGGCTGGCTTATCGACGGCCTGTGAACGTTGTAGGAGTTGCTGGATATGGGACTTCGGTGCCCTGAGCGACGGTTGGTCGGATACCGGACTAAAAGACTTTTCCAAACGCGAGAATGTCGAAGGGCGGCCATTGGTCTTCTTGGGTTACCTATGTTGATCTAACTTGGAGATTTACATGCCTGTAATTGCTAAATAGATGTAATAGCCGGGGAAGGAGTAGGACAATAGGATTCCGTTTGGTTTTGTAGTGAATGTTGGATGCAGTAACGAATTTAATTATGTTTCTTCATAAACAGCGTTGTCTCACGATAAGTGTCGTTTCCTGAGACTCTTGTTGATGGGTCCACGTTTTGGGCCGCTAAATTTCACAACGGCTTTTATGGGCACCAGGACAGGCTTTATTTATGTATGTAAGTGTATTGAACTATACAGAAAAAGGTAATCTTTGGGTACATAATGAGCTGTGGAAAACAAAATCATCTCGGGAAGCTTCCTGTTCTGAAATTTCGATTTTCAAGCAAGTGAAATGGGTCCACCGATTACACGTACTACAAAGTAACCACGAACTACCAGTTTCTTCCCTTCCACAAACTAAACAGACTTCCGCCATATTGTCCCATGATTTTAATAGATGTAACTGTAAATTCTTGCGGAACGTATTCGCCTCAAAAACTTCAATATCTAAACTACTTGCGAAGTGTTCCATTGACATGATTTGCGATATTTTGCTTATGTAATAGCAAATATACACACCGCAGTTGTACGTATCCCTTTGAAGTGGAAGTTGTACTGGCATATCTGCCAGTCTCCATGTACGTGCATTCACCTTTTCGTCAAATTTAAGGCGGTCTCTTCGATGAAAATACTTTTTTACATTTTTAAAAATACTTTCCTGACGCACTGCTATGTATCCTGACGGATCAAGAATAAATATTCTTTTAGTTTTTACTTCAAGTACTATAAGGATCCAATGATTATTATTGTGATTGTAAGTAATAACCACAAAGGAAAGTGATTTAAAAGATATTGTATGTGGTACAAAATTAGTATAACAAGCCGAAGCGTCGCTAAATGCAAGTACCGCAGAGGTTGCGTCCATATAATATATATCTTTTCTCTTACCAAGGTATGAAATACCGATTGAATCAATTACGTGATCCGAAAGCCAACTGTCTTCAAATCTGGTATCATTAAAATGTAGTGTTCTGAAATCGTTACTGTTCAAAACTATTCTGCTATTCGCTGTTTTATACAGACCAACTGTAAAGGGAATGTTCTTGATTGCAGCAGTCATATAATACTCAGTATCGGGAAGCAAATAATTAGAGAGCGCTTGTGGGTGAGGTTCTTGTAATTCATTTCCTTTTTTGGTTCTTTGCTGTCCTTGATGTTGTGGCGGAGATACAATAGGAGTATTATACGTTACCTATGTGGCTAACTACTCCACACATCATTTTTATAGCACAAAAACTATTTGGGCGTGTACAATTTTTTTCCTCATACGATGTATATTCGTCGAATAACAAATGCTCCAAATATGTCTGATTTTGGAGATGTTGGACGGGGTGGCAAAGAATCGCATCCTGTGGGGCTTATAGGTTACCTATGTGGCTAACTACTCCACACATCATTTTTATAGCACAAAAGCTATTTGGGCGTGTACAATTTTTTTCCTCATACGATGTATATTCGTCGAATAATAAATGATCCCAATATGTCTGATTTTGTTGGTGTTGGACGGGGTGGCAAAGAATCGCACTCTGTGGGATTTATAGGTTACTTATGTGGCTAACTACTCCACATATCATTTTTATAGCACAAAACCTATTTGGGCGTGTACAATTTTTTTCCTCATACGATGTATATTCTTCGAATAACAAATTCTCCAAATATGTCTGATTTTGGCGGTTTTGGACGGGGTGGCAAGGAATCGCACCCTGTGGGGTTTATAGGTTACTTATGTGGCTAACTATTTCACACATCAATTTTAGTGCACAGCAGCGATTTCGGGTTAAATGCATCTTTAGGGGCAGCAGCAATTACTGGCACAATATCATGCAATAATTAGTTAAATGAGAGTTGTCTATTATTTTTCATATTTAATTTAACTTGTACGGAAGTTGCTCTTAATTTCATAATTTTATTTCATATAATATATACTACACAAAATATTTTTTTTATTTTTGGTTAGCCATCTACATTTGTAATGTGCTCTATTATCGTTGCTAATTTCACACAAGTATCTTTTCTGTTAATCAAAATGAAACGATCGGTATTTACATTTAATAGTAATTTCACATATTCAAGTAAGCACGTATAAATCAACGCAGAAGTTATAACTTCAGAAGTTTTTCTGTTAATAATTCACTGGAATCAGGCTTCATATCGTTTATTTATTCTACCGCGTATTTTCTGGGTAATTCTACAAATTCACCGATGAACTAAACTTGCACAAAACTGAATTCAATAAAAAAAACAACCTTGCGTATGCTTACAGTAATATCATAGTTATAGATGTCAATTTAAATCAGAGGTTATAATTATGTTTTCTGTTTATCTGTCATTTCGGAAATTTCAAAATGGACAGTTTGAGTTGACGCATGCGCAGAACACGCAAGGCGGTCAATTCTATCTCTCTGTTGGGACGAAAAATTACACAGTCGTGCGTTCAGGGAGTTACGGCGCCGCTAGCGCTGAGCTGTGCTAGCTCGAGCGGTGTCCTGAACGCGACTGCTGACTGCCGGCGCTGGAGCTAGCGGTCGCCATCTTGTCTAGCGAAAATAAATTTCGTTGGATGACCTAGCGGCGCTAGAAAGAAGTGGGGATAAGCGGTGAATATTCAAATATGAATTTAAAAATTCAAACCCGCGGATTAGTAAACACATTAATTTATTAATTGTAGTAGTAAATATCATTTTTACGGTTGTTGTTGTGCTTGTTATATTTAATGTTATGCGAAAGTTATAGGTAAATTTATCATATAAAATAGATATTGATAAGTACTATTATATTCGGTTTACATATAAAGTGAATATCTTTTTTCTACTTGAAATAGATTATTTATTTCTAATAAACAAACAACTGTTAGTGAATCCTAGGTAATATATGAAAATAAATTTGGCTCGGTGACTTAGCAGCGGTAAAAGAAAGCGGTTAAAATTCAAATTTGAATCTTGTGAATAATACGATCAATAGAAACTTCAATTATGTTGCACAATAGATCTTAAATAGTGCCTAATAAGTCTTTTTGATATGTTTATATAGGTATTGAAATGTATTTTGAAATAGATACCTATAATTAACAAGTAATGTCAAACAGCATAATTCCTTCTAATTTGGCAGTAAATTTAATCAAAAATATTAAGAGCTGCTACTGAAACTAATGAGCTATATATATATATATATATAATATTGTTTGTTTTTGGGCCTTATCTTCTTATATTTTCGTGTTCTAAAATACATTAGTATTGTATGCATAAGTATAGATAGCTACATAGTCTATTAGGTAACTTAACTTAAGACTTTTACACAAGATCTACCATCAGATTCCAGTACGATAAATGTTGGAATAATATTGCTTCTTCAACCACAACAATAAAACAAACACACAATGTTATCAGTTTATGTCATATTTATTTATCAATAGGATAGGCGATTTATTTATTTATTTATACGCTTATTACAAAGTAGCATTCAGAAAATACATCAATTAATTAAAATTGAAATGAACAACTATTCACAGTGCCGATAAATATCTCAGCCAACACTGCTAATATAATAGTGTTAATCGTTACATCATCTTCAACTAAAACCTCAAAACATTCCAACGAATTTGCTAACATCAGATTTCAATAAGTTAAATATCGGAAGAATATTGTTTTTACAACTACAGTAATAAAATAAATACACAAAGTTATTTCTTTGTAATAAATTTATGTATCAGTTATAATTCTGTGGTTATACCTATAATAGATTACACCAACTTCATCGAAAATTTCCTCATAATCCATAATACACTGTAAAATGTAGTATTAAATATTTAGACACACTTTATATTATAGTAAATAATTTACCATCTCCTCGGTCAATTCTAAAATAAGGATTTTATATTGCTATCATATATTAATTACACACCAAATACGTTGACTTTATTTTTAGTTTAGATTTTAAAAGTACGTATGTCACGTCTTCATACTTCAAACAATAATAATAATTAAATTAAATAATAATAAATTTCAGAACACCATATTGCCGCTGTCAGACTTCAGAAGTAGTAAAAGTACGCATGTCCAAGCAACAATTTTAAAATTTACTACTGTGACCCGTTCAATGACTTCAGACGCTGTCCACAAGCTCTAGCGGTATACGCTTCCAGTGCCGTAACTCCCTGAACGCACGGATTATCAAGATACAACACACGCAATATAGTAGTATTATATATATGGTTGCCTCCCTCCGTATACAGTGGTTATCAGTGGTACAATCAATGGCCCCAGGAAAGGACATTAAAACAAATATTGTAATATTTAATCTCATATAAATATATTTACATATTAACTTGCTTCATCGTATAAAAATATAATATTTACAATTTTATTGACAACAATACAATTTTTAAGAATAATTTTTTCTAAACGTAAAAATACAAAGTTTAGGGTTTTATTACCTACATGTTTATAGCTTTTTTTTGTACCGTAATTATTATTGTAAGTAAAATAATGTAATGTTCAAAAATAAATACAAATTTAGACAACGATAACAACAAAAACAAATACTTTTAAAATACTGCACATAAATAATATACTTAAATTAACTACTTCAAATGTTCATTGTTGCACCAGGTACAGTTCTCAATTTTATAGAGGAAGGAGTCCTCGAGATAGACGGTTAGCATTAGTTATGAATTATGTAGAAACTAGGTAAGTACAATGCACAGAAACTGTTTTTCACAACAATTGGAAAAGTGATGACAGTTTAGAAAATTAAAGTATGTTACTAACAAAACCAATAAAAAAAGAATGATAATATTGGTGCTAAGAAAAGAAACTTGAAGCTATTTATATACATGTTTGTATTAGATCCTACATAAGGTGTTCATGCTAAACTTTGAAAAAAGGATGAATGATATGTCATATGTTAAAATCACAGTATATAAGTTACACATTAAAATGATTGTACCGTAATTATTATTGTAAGTAAAATAATGTAATGTTCAAAAATAAGTACAAACTAAGACAACGATAACAACAAAAACAAATACTTTTAAAATACTGCACATAAATAATTGAAATTACCACTTCAAATGTTCATTGTTGAACCAGGTACAGTTCTCAATTTTATAGAGGAAGGAGTCCTCGAGATAGCTGGGCGTTTTGCTGGAGTTCTCTGTGGTCTTGGGGTAGTTGATAAAGGTTGCCGTAGGGTACCGCTGAATATAGTACTTCTGCACGATTCTTGTTTCTCATTTATGTCCTTCTGTAACAAGTAATTTAAATTTCTTTTAAAATGAAAATAAAGTAAAACTATTAAATATTACATATGACGAGGAATGTTCATGTAATCTATGGGTAATAATTTCTAATGGTAATAATTTGGGATTGGGGGGCAGGTTTACATTCCAGGATTGGGATGAATGAATAATGTAATTCGAAATCGGGCAGATTAATGGCAGTAATCCAATAATACGTAACAAGGTGGACATTATAATTTTTCCTCAAGTTCGTCAACGCGAAGCAGCTCTCTTTGCCTTCAATAACGACGTTTACAACGTACGATATGTATATATAAAAATAGTTGAATCTATCGTGGCGAATGTAGGTGACGGACTTGCGCTGAGAGTATTATAATTAAATCGTAAGCGTTGTGTGTAGCGGGCCGATCTATTGTATACTTTTATTATCTATTGCGTAAAGATGTCCCGCCCATATCCACCTCAAGATATTGTTAAATAGTGGATAAGATATTTGCATATATTAGCATTCGCAGTCGTGGCAAGTAAACACCTGCGTAGTAAAACATGTGTCGTTGGATATACTTAAAGCACGTATTGCTGGCTCTGCAACTGCTTATGAACGACAGAAAGCATTTAATTCAGATCTACTTAAAATGCTAGAAGCGTGATTGATTCCATGGAATACGATGAATCATGCCGACTTTCTCATTTTTCCAAAATTGTCTTAGCCGTAAATATAGTGCATTGCGTGTGACCGCAAAATCCACCTTTACAAAATAATATTTGTCCCCGATGTATGATAAATTTAAGACGTCAATTGTCAATGACATAAATGACAAACAGATGAAACTACTGATGTTAAAGAACGCAATATTGCAAATGCTTTGGTTGGAGTGACGGTCAGTGACACGACAATGTCTACACATCTACTTGCGCCTAAGAGGCTCGAAATTAAAACAATATATCTAAAGTGATATTTTTTGATATCTTCAAAAATGAGTATACATATTTGTACTATGTTTTTAGCCAAAAAATTGACCGACTAGCGTTGGAATAACTCAACCTCAATATTTTTTATCTCGTTAATGAGAACTTGAAATGTTATTCAGAAAGTAACAAAAACTACAAATTTCACATGAAACAGAGTTGATATGGCTTGAAAAATAAGCATTTTATATATTAATCCAATCATTTTGTTAAAGCTGATGTGTTAACTGATATTTTGCGTCATGCTGGTTGAAAACTGCGCTAATGCTAATTTTTATCGACCAATCAGTAACATACATTCTTTACATACATAATAATATACCATGTTAGGGGTCAAAGCCAATAGTTATAATTATAGAAAATATTTCTTTAATTCATGTAATATTTCCTAACGGTATTCGCACATTTCGTGTATTTATATTTCGTACATCATAAAATTAAATTTTTATTAAATGAAACACTAGCACAGAGACAAACAAACAATGAAAGTTAAAACTATATTAAAAAAGAAAGAAAAACTGTTAAGCCATGCATGTTAAAGCAATTTAAACAGTCGTTTTTCAAGAATAAAATAATACGGACCCTCCGAAATCCGCGAAACATCCGTACGATGCATCTACAAAAAAAGAAACAAGAGTGTATAAATAACTTATCAGATACAACATGTCTAAGATTACATAATTTGAAGATGTTAAAAATTTAACAAAAGGAGTGAATGAGACTAAATAAAATTCAACAGGTCAGGACAAATATAAAAATATCTAGTGTAATAGTGTGAGCTGTTACAGTACTAATAAAGTTATCGTTATGGCAAGTATATCAAATGGTTTAGTTGACAATTAGTATGTATACAAATATATAGAAGTAAAATCGCTTTAACAGCCAATAAGCTAAAATGCCGTCATATTTTACATTTCAAGTTTGTTTAGTTTAAGTGACAAATTTAAAATCAGCAGTTCAGTAATAAAGTATTGCTGAATTTCTTCCTTTTGATACATATTATAATATATACATGTTAATATATTAAAATTCTTTGCCGAAATATACATGAAGTGTTAAATGTAATCAACAATCTTGTGTAGCGGCATGATTCGAAACTAATTAAGGCTGGGGTTCGCCCGTGTTATATGTCCATAAGGAATATCGGTACCATTTTAACGAAAAGTTGTAAATCAAGAACAATGAAATTTTCACACAGTAAATGTTAAAACACACTCATCAGGTTGAGTTATTTTGAAAATCCTGGTGCCCTTAGTTTTTTCAAAAAAAATCATAAAATTAGTAAATTTGGAAGAAACAGAACGAAATTAACTCAATTTATAAAAGGCACTATGCTGATGTCGAATCCGAAAAGAAAAATGAATTTTGATTTTTGGTTTCGCCTAAAATGGTACCGAAAAAATCCATTAGATGGGTGTTTTAATTCGAATTTAGCAACACTTTCTGTATTAATTTTTATTGTATTACTATCTTTATTATAAATATTTCTGTGTTTGTTTCTCTATTGATCAAGGGTTATAATAAAAACTGCAAAAAATCCATATTAAAGTCCCTAGATAATAAAGTACCGCAATTGGTTTGTCCCATTATAACGGCGCCAAAATGGCGGCGATTTGGTGACTTTTGCGGACTTTAGAGTATCTGGACACGCGGAGTAATCAGCTGATCGCTGTTGACATAATTACATAAAGAGTAAGGTTATTACGTGTGTTGGAACCATGCCCAGTTCTTGTTTGAGTGGATGTCGAAACCGTGGCGAGAACGGATTTCCGAATACTAACATCAAATAATGATGATCGGCGTAAAGCATGGATTGCATTTATCAATCGAGTTGACTTGCCTGAACAAACTTTGTTATGTGAGGTAAGTATCCTATATTTGCTCAATTCTTGCATATTCTTGTTCACTTGCAGAATGTTACCTAATGTGAAGGTGTTTTTTTTTGCAATTTTCAGGCACACTTCGAACTTGCCCAATTCGAATTAAACAGGTTGGATAATTGGAAGTTGTTAAAAAAAAGTGCAATTCCAAGTATTGCAATAGCTGACTTTCCACGAAAACTATTAGCTAAGATGCCTTTTGTCCTGTTCCAATTGTTAATCATATCTAATTGCAAATGTTGCAGACCCGACTGCTAATGCGACAACTTCTCCAATTGTTACCAATCAGGATCAAAAACATTTAGAAACAAATTCTGCACTACACTCTGGTTAGTAGAATATTAAACATCATAATAATTAATACTACAGACACTGTTCATGCATCACATGCAAGTAGTTATTTAGTAATTCGTATTTTCTGCTGAAATTTATCCAGTAAAAAATGATGATAAAATTATTAAACTCCTATATTATTTCAGGTACATCATCGAACAACTATATTGAGCAAAATGAAAATGATCAGTTGAAATGTCTACAAAATAAATTAAAAGCAGCTAAATTACAAATTTTAGCTATGAAAAAACAAATTAGCAACCTCGAGGAAATATAATATTTATATGTATCTACTCTTAGTTTTAGTTCTATATTTTGTTATTTATATGTATTACCTTCTTAATATATATTTTTTGTCTTTTCTATTGTACATTTATTCTATACTTGGATTTTCTGTTGAGTAATAAATAATAAAAATCATGCACAGCATATACACTAGCTTGCTGCTTTTCGATTGGTCCTCTTTAGCTAACGACACGACCACAATCACAATTATATTTATCTAAATTTTAATTAGAAAACTCTCGTATTTTGTCAAGAAATCAATAAGAATACATTTTTGACATATTGTTTGACAACTATTGTATTTTTGTAAAGTTAAAAAAAAACTGACAGATTTTTAAATTTGCCGCTTCTTTGGCGCCAAAATGGAGGTAATTGCGGTACTTTATATATCTAGGGACTTTAATCCATATGCAATCACAGCTCCATCTATGGACCCCCGTTAGGGTTAGGCATCGAAGACCGCACCGTTAATAACAAAATGACAAATGAAAAATAATCTGAAATCTAAGGAGTTTCATTGACTAAATATAGATAGACTATAAATGTGAATGTGTATGTAACAATAACAACTATTAAAATGAATTTATTATTGATACTATTATAAGTAATATAACCTACAATAGTCCAGTCAAAGAATCGCTAAAAGGGGGAAATCTAAATATCTAAATAAAGTAATTTGTCCAATAGTATATTTAGTTAAACGAATGTATGCTGAGCAAAATGCTGTATTTGAGGTGTTCTCCGGGTGTCAGTGGCGCCACTATCGCGAGTAACGCGTTTAATTCGATATCTCGAGAACGGTTCATTTTACACAAAAAACATAAGAGACCTTTTTTTCTCTTACTAATTAGGTTTCTTAACTTTTTTGTTCGAAACTAGCATGAATACTTTTCGAGCATTATTTCCGAGTTATTTCGTTAGAAATGCACAACTTCCCTATTTTCGTCTTTTTCCCCCCTTTATCTCCCTAACCGTTCACTTTTTGCGAATTTTACCTGTGAATCATTTTATTATCTACATCTTTTGTCTGAAACTTTTTTCTCTACTAACAATACTTTGGTAGTTACTGCTTATTTTATCGACCGAACTCCGTGTTATCGTCGTTACGCGTGTTCACGGACGCAGCATTGCATGGGTAAGGCTAACAAGGGAATAACTGATGTCATATTGCGTCGAATTATTATTAGATAAATTTACAGTGGGATGGAAATGATTGGCTGGATAAAAATTTGAAGCATGTCTGACATTACTAGTATTAAAACCAAATGCTAACCTCAAAATCCTCATAATCTACACTTTCATTGGTCTGTCTTGATTTTCGCTCTTCAAACAACTTACTTAACCGACGAATTTTGTCTAAACGTTTCTTTCTTTCCAAGGAATACCTAATTTTCTTCTGTTGATTAATAGTTTGGTCGTTAAGTTTAATTTTGGGAATATCCTTTTCAGTTCTCTTACATTCATCTGAAAGTACAAATCAATAAACTCCTTTAACCCAGTATCTCGTTTATTATATCTTGTCTCAGAATAAGAAGGAGTGATTGGAATATCGTGCTAGTACATATTTTTAAGAGATTTTATCGATTCTTGTTTTTCTTATGCTTATAACCAAGACAACCTCCTATTCTCTTATATGTTTGCTGTGGTTTATTATATTTTACTGTGTTATTAAATAAAATCCGTAATTTTAAGTATAACACGAACATAACGAAAACCAAACCGGTTGAAGTATTTATGAAATGTTAACAAAGTAAAGTACAAATTCCAAAAATGGGAATAATCAAAATTGTAATAAACACCTCCAAAACACTAAGGAAGATATAGGTTTCACTTCAATGACAATATACCGCATGTGTAAAATCACACCGGCTACAACGCCCAATCGTGGCCGTAGTCATGGTACAAGGAAACAGGTATGCTTTTGCGCATTTATCGAAAAAAATGTCACTTGACAACTCTGACAGAAGTAACTGACAGAAAGCATTTTCCAAGACACCCTTTAACAACTAAAATTGTATCTGGAGATCGTGTCGAACAGCATCGTTCTGTTTGTGAGAGGAGGGGTCAATGGTAACAATGCCTCGCTACACACCAGAATAAAAACTGCAAATTATTAAATGGTACTATAATGGTCATTCTGCAAAGGATTGCATAAATTTATTTCCGCAAATATTTGCAGACAGACCCGTACCCTGTGAGCAAAGCATATTACATATTTTGAATAGCTTTGAAAAATATCTTTGATTAAATAATTGCACAAAGTGTAATCCTAGAGAGGTAAATCTACTAAAAGCTGAGGAACGAGAAGAGCGGGATATAATGATTTGTAGCACTCTCGAAGTAGAGGATACGCTATCTACCAGAAGTGTTGCTGATGAATTGGGTGTGAGTAATAAAACCGTCGCGAACATATGGAAGCGAAATAAATTAAAATGTTTCAAAAACTCGGAAACCCAAGAAATATTTCTCGATGACAATGTTTAGAAGAATGGAGTTTTGTGAAACCGTAATGGAAAAGACAAATGAAAATGAGAATTTCATCGCAAATATTGTATTCACAGATGAATCGTCATTTCCATTAAATGGAAAGCACAATCCTTCTGTTGTTCGATATTGGACTCGGGAAAATCAGCACAGATATTTTGTTAAACACACCCAATATCCCCCGAAAGTGAATGTCTGGGCAGGTATTTTTAATGACCAATTGCTTGGTCCATTTTTTATTGATGGTACGTTAAATGCGGACAAATACCTCGATATGCTACAGAATCAGATACTTCCCGCTATTGATAATACCGGAATAGATCGGGATATTATTTGGTTCCAACAGGACGGTTGTCCTGCACATAATGCGGTCAGAGTAAAGCATTTTTTAATGAATACTTTTCCTGATCGTCTCATTAGTGGAACAGGAAACATTCGTTGGCCTCCGCGATCTCCTGATTTATCGCCAAATGATTTCTTTTTGTGGGGATACATCAAAAATAAAATATACCGTGCACAAGCTGGCAGGCTAGAAAACTTAGATATTTTGAGAAGGCTAATCATAGAGGCTTTTGAATCCGTAACAGTCGATGTGATTCGTAATGTGCGAGAAAATTTTTATGATAGGCTCGGACAATGCCTTGCTGCTGAAGGAGGCATTTTTGAACCTATGCAATAACATTTTATTTTTTAGTATTGTTTATTATCATTAGAATTGCGTTCTTAATAAATTTATATAATAATTTACTAAGAATTAATGTTTTATTAGAATTGTGCTTTTATTTTCTTACTGTGTTGTATTGTATTTTTGTTAAAAAGGATTTTATTAAAATAGTGTCCTGTGAATTCACAACTTTATTGAACTGGTAGTACTATAGCTACTATATTTAGGACAGCTGACTCGTCGGCCATTTTGGAGATAATGTCAGTCATATTACGTACTTATTTTTAGTTATTATTATATATTCTGGGTATTTCTTAAATATACAACTATTGTAAAAAATTATACCTACATTATTTCACGTCCTAAACCGGCTTAATAAAGTCAATTATTCGAAGTTGTCTTCAACATTTGCTATTAGCATACATATCTACCGCCTTAAAATTATCTCGAAAATGGCGGACGAGTCAGCTATGCTTTATATAGTAGTTGTAGGTAGTACTAGAGGTCGAATGCGCGTCATCCAGAGATACGCAAAAGCATACCTTGTTTCCTTGTACCATGACTACGGCCACGATTGGGCGTTGTTGCCGGTGTGCCTAGTATACATATATCCCATCTTCAATTTGATTTTACACATGCGGTATAATAAAGATGTATTACATGGCTAGCAAAATCAACGGTCCCTATCGCATAATTAAATAATATTCTCAACTGTTTATATATCTTATCAAATTGTGGTGTTTACTACATATTAAGCTATGTGTTCCGGGCTTTGGCGAAATATTTGAATCACTCCTTCTTATTCTGAGACAGGGTATAAGATAGAAATACAACTTATATGGCAACAGATTACTTTTTTAAAGTTAAATACAGAAACAGAACCTTATCTGTAGCAACTGTTTTTGTGAGAATTAGAAACACAACATTGCCAGATTTCAAAATGTCAATAATTTTTTTTATTATCGGAATGTTAAGAACAAAAATAAAGACATTTCAATTACTTAAAAGCATTATACATTTTCAAAACAGATGTATTTCATTTGTAACAAGAACTGATTACAATTTCAGCAAGATATAACCAATAGTGCAAGTTAGCATGTGTTTCTCATCATAAAGACACTGGCGTTAGTTGCGAAATGTTTAACTAATAATATATGTTTAGTTCATGCACTATACCTTGTCTCAGAATAAGAAGGAGTGATTCAAATATCGCGCCAAAATGGTGTATATTTTTAAGGTATTTCATTGGTTCTTGCGTAGGCAAGTTTCACATGGGAAAATAAGATCTCCAAAACGCCATTTTATGTTTATAGCCAAGCCATAACCTAGTCTCTTACATTTTTACTTTGGTTTATAATACTTTATTGTGTTATTAAATTAAATCCGTACTTTTATGTACAATATGAACATGAGTGATCAGACGGATTAAGACCTGAGGAACAAGTGATCAGGCATTTGAAACTTTAAATTTCATGAATATGGCAAAAATACTGAACGACAGTGCAAAAAACAAACGTCCAACACTTAATATCATTGCAAAAATAACTATAGATGAGTACATACCAAAAATGAACTGAACAAACTCACACAGTTTCTCGAATTGACTCATTAATTTCAAGTAAATGTTAATTAAGTACTAATTATATTACCACATGTTCATAAACATGTTATATTTCAGATATGTCAAACGTAATAAGAAACCTATACTAATAGAACAAGCCTGTAGGATTAAAAAGCCATACTGATAAAGATAGGCAATTAAGAATACTTCACATAAGATCTAAATTGTGGGAGAAGCACTATTGTATTGATTCATGAAATGAACGGTAACAAGTATTTGGAAAAATTGTGTCGACCATGTAATTTTTAATCTTTTTAACATGATGTGAACACTAAATTATTGTTAATTTCCAATATATAATAGATATAAAAATTTGTTATACTTTATAAGATAGTGTAAATTATTCAATGAAAATGTTTCTATATATTTTCAAAATACAAAAATTTTAATAGGGAATAATAATTAGTAATGTGTAAGTATATGTAATTATCTTTGCAGGTTGTGTAAACAACTTCAGTCGATGTAAACTTTTCTATTTATTACTGTTGTATGTAAAATTCACATTTCCAAGAGTAGTTGCCTGAATCTACCTCCTCAAGGTTTGTAGCAGTAATACAAATGATTTATTTGTTCTTCATTGATATTTAAAATAGAAACTAAAAAGCAAAACTTTTTCTGCAAGTTCTTAAGGACGTCCTGATAAAAGATGAAAGGTTTGATTCATTATGGCTCTCTGGGGCAAATATTTAATAATAAATAGACTCGATTCACAACTTTCATGTTGGTATAGCACATTCACTAAAATGTGTAGTAATTATATATTTCTACTTGTTTCATTTGGAAATTGGGCCATCTCCATAGATTATTCTAATGGTTTTTTTTTTTGAAAAATTAGATGAGATAAAAGATTTATATTCATCAAATTATAGATGTACCTGTGTACCTACTTGTGTTTATAATGTTACTCTCCTGTTTCCAATTACCTTGTATTCGTATTGCTGCTTCAATTGGTAGAATGAAAAGCGGCACATCTATCTATTTTAACCAAAGTAGTAAATGAAACACAAAACAGCTATATCCGGAGTTAGAAATAATACAGTTCTTCTAACCTCAATTGTCATATCAAATTGTCTACTAAATTTTAAGCTATGTGTTCCATGTTTTGGCGGGATATTTGAATCACTCCTTCTTATTCTGAGACAGGGTATACCTTATATCAAATAGAACGTATACAAAACAACAAAGATCTGAAAATATACATATTATATAAATACTCTATAATTGATTTATATATAGCAATTTAAATATTTTCAATTCATTAAGTTGTCACTTGTTCTAAGCATACGTTCATGTGCACAAGCAACTGCAACTACAACATTGCTAATATGATAAAATGCATTAACAACCTGTAATTTCGATATCATAGTCTGTTAAAGTTTAAGTGAATAATTTTTAAAATAACTACTTAAATTATCATGATTTCTACATACCTTGTCTCGGTGTTTTTCGTTTGCTGCTAGAAAACAAATTCGTTGGGGGTAATTTACGCTTAGCTGCACTTGACAATTCTGGAGTTCCCACGGGTGTTCTCAAATTCCTCCTAGATCCAGATGGAGTACAAGCTGACCCAAATGCAAGATTTCTCTTGCTGCCGGACAATGCAGGTCTTAATAGTCCTGACGTAGACGGAATAGGAGATTTAGCTCGCTGCATCTTTTTGGCACTCAGTTGCTGCTTTTTATTCTATAATAAAAACCAGATTTAAAAAAATAAACCGAGAAGAACAATGTTTTAAATAATAAATACAAAGATAAAAAAACAAATTATTATCTTTGAATGTTAGTGAAAACAGAATAAACTTTTGCTATTTTTGACGGAGTAAGAAATTTTTGCTCGCTGCAGTTTTTGGCACTTACTGTTATTGCTGTTTATTCTAAAACGAAAACCGAATAATGAAAAATAAACTCACAAAAACAATATTTTAAACGCTGTCGCTAAATGTCTGCCGGCGGTCTTGCCAGTATAAAATGAAAGTGCCGCCGAAATCCATGATTGTATACATTGAGGAAAAATACTATGGAGACACTGTAAAGCATCTTTGCTGTATTTTCAAAACGGGAGCTTTGGGCGGGGCTAAGTGGGACAAATATGGCTGCCTCGCCTAGTAAAATATATCTATATATATAATCTGTCATCCCACATCTGTCATGTTTACACTAACCTACGAAATGTTATTTCAGACGAATTCTTCTTATCAACGCCGTCTCTGCTGTTGCAGCTACGTAGAGCACAAGAAACCATAATGTCTTTTAATATTTAACTTATTATATAACTCTAACACACGATACACTTAACAAACACTTCACTTTTTACCAATTCTACCTGTTTGACATAAGTGTGTTATCAATTTGGCGGATCCATACCCGGTTTGATCACGTGACGTAGTCTCCCTACCTATTCTTTCTCAATGATTAAGACAGACGTTTTACATTCCATGGCAAACCTTTATCAATATATTTTTTATCTCGCGGTACTTTCTGTTTGATAATAGCTAATTCCGTATTTCTGTTTGTTTTAGGAAACATGTTCGAATCTGTACGGATCATGTTTGGATATAAATTTTAATCCTATCGCTTGTACTTCAATGTTCATTTGTGCATTCACATTTTTGTGTCCGTTGGGTTTTAGACAGATTAATCAAAAATGTGTAATGAGAAGTCAACAACCATGCCAAAATCTACAGCACATCAGCTATAATTTGGAATATATTGAAGGTCTTTTCGATGAAAAGGACGATTTACCACACCACAATTTTCATGATACGATACCAGTATCTGGGAGCAACAACAACGTCTCCAATACGAACACATGCAAATATTTTTTAAAAGATTTCTTGCTTATTCGAAGTAACGTTGACAATATAATTGAACGTGCGCTTATATTAACAACAAAAAACGTCCGTGCTGAGGACATTCGTTGTTATGCCAGAGCACATTCGAAAAATTGATATGTTTGAAATCACAGTACATTCAAATAGTAATTTGACTTATTATAAATTGGATATAGATTACAAGCCTCATACGTATTTTTGTTATATCAGCGCGCCTTCCATATACATTCCTACCAAAACAGAGGAGATGATCGCTTACAGAGATCCCTCACTTAAGGCTCCGGGCTACCCAAATTATAGGTATATGCTATTACATGTAAGCGTTTTTTTCCTTTTTACTTGCTTATTTGGTAACATGAAGCAATGCACTATTTTTTCTTATATACGTACGAATGAATGCAAGGTATCTATGACGCCCTTTTTTCAAAATAGTCTTTAAATGTGTTTAAAAAAAATAAAACGTCGAACCATTTTTTTCTTACGGGTACAAATGTGTAAATATTCGAGGATAAATGAATTTTTATTCTCTTGGATATTGTAGTAGATATATAATCAGGGCGCTTTTACGAAAAGTGTTCAAGTGTCTCCCTAAACAAAAATGAGGTGCGTCATTAAAACACTGTTTGTACTCAGAGTGTGAATATTGCTTACCGCAATTTATTTACCAATTTTTTTGTTAGAAATATACATACACTTATATACGTATATAATATGAAAATAAAAAAAAAGAACTTATTTTTGCCGCCCTGTCCGTATTGAAAATGTTCATAAATTAAAACATTTTTTGCTTTTCCTGGAAAATAGCGACCATAAAAAGCATAAATAAAACTACATTTTCTTGAGTGTTTTGACATTTATTATCATGTGTCTTTTTCGAGTGTGTGAAGTTAGCCCCCCTTTTTTCGTATATCGGATATCTGACAGTTGTTCCAGGTTATTCTAGGTTTGTTCTAAATTGTTCTAAAGTATTTAAAAAAATGTCAAATTTGGCCGAGATAATTGAAAAAACCGACTTTGTCATCCAGCCCTTCTTTTTTCGAAAATTTAAATTTTGAAGGTTTTTCCAGGTTGTTCTAAACATTGTTCCAAAGAATCTCGGAAAAAAAATCAAAACTGTCCGAGATATTTCATAGAAAAAATCAAAAACAAACGAGAAACTGGGGGAAAATGAAAGCCAACAGTATGAAGACCCAGTTTTTGCAAAAACTAAAATTTTGACGGTTGTTCTAGGTTTGTTCTAAACATTGTTCGAATACGTCAAAACCATATCCCTTATATATCAAAAAATATTGCAAAAAAGCAAATCCAAAAGTGTGAAGTTATCCCCCCTTTTTTCGAAAATCTAAATTCTGACAGTTGTTCTAGATTTGTTTTAAATTGTTCCAGGCAGTTTTTAAATTTTTAATTGTGTTTCCGTAGGCCTCTCCATTTATGGTAGACCCTCTCGGCATATATTCAATAAGCAAAACTCCTTCAGCATCCCAGGAAAACAGTTGCCATCAGTTTTTTTCCAGAAAATTGTCTTGGCCTTTTTTGGTGGTGGAGAGCCCTTATGAACCCACTGCGTGGATTCTTGTTTAGTAGGAGGGTCCCAGTAATATACCCAAGTCTCATTCCCGGTAATAATTCGAGATAAAAATGTTTTGTCCCTCTCGAACTTGACCAAATTTTCTTGAGAAACTTGTTTTCTACACAGTTTTTGTTCAGGTGTAAGCAATCTGGATATCCACCGTGCAGACACCTTCTTCATACCCAAATCGTCATGCAAAATTTTGAGAACACTTGTTTCGGATATACAGACTTCATTGGCAATGACAGAGATCTTTACACGCCGATCTTTCAGTACCAAATTTTCGACTTTTCGCACAATGTTTTCAGTTAGAGCTTCAACGGGTCGTCCGGACTTTGGGTCCTCATTGATTGACTCTCGGCCCCATCGAAAGAGTTTAGACCAATATTTTACTTGGAAATAAGATGGTGTATCTTCCCCATATACAGCAATCATTCTCTCATGAATTACTTTTGGAGCATTGCCTTCCTTTGTCAGGAACTTTATTACGCTGCGATGTTCAACTTTAGTTTCACTCATTTTATCGAGGAATGGACCGTCTCAAATCTCTATACACAGCATAAACTAAACACAACTTAGCACATGTACTTGTAACAGTGACAGCAATTTTGCAATAATTTGTTTGACATAGTCACTCTTTTGTTTCATGGCTAGGTAGATAACATAAAAATACGCCCTCGTATCTATTTATGTCTAAGGTATTTACAGGCAGGAAACCCAAGAACAAAAGACTACAACTAGGGACGCTTATGTAAGCTATATGTACAGTTTAGTTTTTAGTAAATTGATAATTGATTGCTTTAAAGTAAAAAAAAAAAACAACAGGAAAACAATATTTTGTCAAATAGGTAGGTAGATACCTAGAATAAGTTAGAAAACTAAAAATTATTTTCTGTTGCCTTCATTTATATATGTAGGAAATAATTTTCTACTACTAGCACTGTCGCTTTAATTTTTCACTAAAACTGACATGTTAAATTATTAATCTTATATATTTCGACATGTTTCACCAAGAGATTTCCATCACTTCATTTAATTATTTATTAATCTTATATTTATGTACTTTGTAAATTAATAATATTTGTGTATTCCCTTGATTCATTTATAATAGGTACTAAATTAATATAAAATTAATTTTCTTTTACTTACTTCATATTTTAATGTGGTTATACCTGTTACACATTGTTTAAAATATTACATAATAAATAATAATATAAATTAGTTATTTAGAACACCATATTAAAATAAAATGTCATACGAAAGAACTATCAAGAAATCGAAAATCAATAATAAGAAAATAACTTGGTATGTCTGACCCAAAAATAAAAACCACCCGTTATCAGTGTGGTAAACAAGATCAGTAAAAAGCATTGGAAATTATCAATTATGTCTTGAATTTTTAGAAAGTATGGTTTTGATCTTAATAACAGAACAGTGAATAAGTGAGAAAACAATATAGAAATCTTCTATTAGACGTTAAATTAATACAAAATTATAGTTTGTTGTAGTTATACCTATTATACCTTCTTTAAAATATTATATAATATTAATATAAAATATAATTAGTTGTTTGAAAGAATAGCTACTTTTAATTGTTGGTATCTATTACTAAAAAAAATACGGCAATATTGAACAAATAAAAAACTGAACACGGGTATATTTCAGATATGTATATGTAAGAAAACGCAAAAATTGTGTAGCCAACTTTTTATTCAATAAGAGAATATTCATTCCGAAACATATGTGTATTTCGCCACACAAACACCCCGGGGCCCCCCACTTGTCTGTCTTTCTAACAGTCCCATACATATAAATATGATGTTTATCAGATATTCTCTGAAAATTATTCTGTTGCAGTCTCCTAATAGAAGTACTTGAAGAGGGGAAGTTACGGGGGACATTTTCATACTTTTAATTCAGTATATGCTATGCAACCCGTATTACTTAACATCGCAATATTGAAATCAGTAGTCCGGAGCCTTAATAAGTTTATTTTAAAATTATCCCGTAAAGATGGTGCAACACCCTCGTCATCATTATTGTACTCTTACTTGGTTCGTGTATTTGAGAAGTTAAGTTTTAACGAATGCAGACGGTTTCATGAAACGTGCAATACAACCTATTTTTTCATATAAGGTGGTAGCGACGGAAAAATTAATTTGGTTATTGAAACAATAAATCAGATCTTGAACAATTCCTCAATAATAAGTTAGCTAGTGTAGCTATCTACAATGGACAACGATCGCTTTAAGTCGATCGCACACGTAGTCCCGCCCCAGGAGAGAGTCTCCTTAAAAATAATTTTTGTCCAAAGTGGTAACTCAATATGGCCGCCGCAATGAATTGGCGTGCATAAATATTTTGTATAGGGTATATGTACGTTTCGTATGTTCTCGAAAATCATTTAAAATACGTTCTACGTCCAATAATAATTAAAGAAATATCGTGAGTGCATTATTTTTTCAATCATTTCATTCTTTTTAATATAGTAATATTTATTCTAACTGTATTAAAGAAAACATAAAAAATCTGCTTAGAATATGTATGTTACGCCACTGAACACATAATCAAACATGTCAGATATATGATAAGTTATTCAAAATACTCATTTTATAAATTATGATTGATCAATATTGCCATAATTGACCTGCCTTAAAGTGGTAACTTCCGTCTAAATAATACCTATTCCCCCACCAGTTCATTATCTCTCCTATTCTATTCTTTCCTTCTAGCTATGTCATGTTGTATTTCTCAAATATGACTTTTGCATGAGGAAATCGAAACAATTACGTGCTCAACGAATGTTACCGTTCGGAAACGTTATGCATTGACCAAACATTTTCGCAAAATAAAAAATTATATTGATACATGAAATTCTTCCAGATAATGGATCCTAAAACATTTTGCGGGCGAAAAAATGTTACGCAAAACTGTGCCATTCGTGATATCCCCTCTGATAGTGAGGACAGTGAATTGTCAGATGACGATGACACCCCTAATGAAGAGTTATTGGTGCAAGCAGGAGTTTCTTCAAACAACATTGAAGAGAGTGATGACGAGTGTTCAGATGACGATGACATTCCTCTTATACAACTCCACAATCAAGCCCCGAATCCAGCAAACCAAAAATCCAGAGGGAAAGTAACTAAAACACCAAAATTGAACTGAAAAAATTCAGTGACAAGTAAAGATGAAGCGGGTATACTATTTTATGACAGCGAGTTACTTCCTGATGAAATTTTGAAATTAGATACTCCTCTGAAACTTTTTGGACACTTTTTATCAGAAGACTTTTTCACCGAAGTTGTTCGCCAATCTTGTATATACAGCGTCCAAACACGACCTAACAGACCGTTGTGCACTAGTGTTGAGGAAATACAACGGTTTGTGGGTATGATAATTTGGATGTCGATTATCAAACTACCCAATACCAAAAGCTATTGGTCTCCTCAAACCAGAATTTCGCAAGTTGGCAATGTTATGCC
The DNA here is from genome assembly GCA_963170755.1 of Amphimallon solstitiale. NCBI lineage: Eukaryota > Metazoa > Arthropoda > Insecta > Coleoptera > Scarabaeidae > Amphimallon > Amphimallon solstitiale. The sequence continues at coordinate 111,796,428 of OY720677.1, read as the reverse complement.
AGTAAATAGATTCGTGGTAATCAAAAGTTTATTGCATTTTTCAGACAATAGTCAGAGTACAAGCAGTTTAGATAAAATTATGCCAGTTCTGGAAACAATCAGAAAAGCCTGTTTGACCATTCATCTTGAACAGCATCTGTCTTGCGATGAACAGATCATCCCGTTTAAAGGAAAGATTAGTATAAAAACGTACAACCCTAAGAAACTCCATAAATGGGGTTACAAGATATTGGTTCTTAGTGGGGTATCCGGTTTCTCCTGCAATTTTGAATTGTTTACGGGAAAGCGAGGCTATACAATTGTACTTCGATTGAGCAGACCTATTCCATATGACAAACACGACAAAATTTTCTACGATAATTATTTTTCTTCGTTGCCGCTAATATCGTACTTAGCGAAACGGAAAATTCATTCTGTGGCCACAGTCCGCCAATATCCATTGCCTGATTATCAAGGACAGACAGAAAAACAAATGAAGCAAAAAGGAAAAGGTACCATAAATGAAAGCACAACAAAGTTTGATGGGATCGATATACATGCTGTGCAATGGTACGACAACAAAATTGTCACTCTAATTTCTGAGTATTGTGGAAGCCGACCTATCACCAAAGTAAAAAGATTTTTCAAATCTGAAAACTGCAAAAAAGAAGTAGATTGTTCAAATATAATCACAGATAACAACCGCCATACGGGGGGCGTTGATTTGCAGGATTCGCTAATAGGACTTTACCCGATAAAGCTAAAAAGTCGGTATCACCGAATATTTTATCATATGATAGATGTTGTGGTGGTAGATTCTTGGCTATTGCATAGACGAATAAAAAGGCAACAAGGATCCACGAACAAAATAATGCCGCTTCTCGGATTCAAAACTTTTTTGGCAGAACAGCTTTACTCTACAGGAATTCGAGCATCTAACAAAAGAGCAAGACCAAGCGGGTCAAGCAATGGAACACCAGAACCATTCAAAAAGTCGCTAAGATGCCTGGAACCGAGACCAAACAATTTTGTTCAGAGTGACCATATTAGCTATTGGCCAGAATGGACAATTGAACGCGAAAGATGCAAGCTGCAAGGGGCTTTCTCCCGTGAAATGTCAAAAATTGTTTCTTACAAATTCATCAATAAAATTACTACATTTTCTGAACTTTAGCATATTTTTTAATCTTTTGTTTTATTGTATGGGTTCATAACCATTTGGAAACCAAAAATAAAATTTTGAAAAACTTCAATTTTGCCGACCAAAATTATTCCAAACGCAATGTACGTTATTTCAAAGGTCATTATCTGTTTGTTCAAATTTTTTAGACACATAATTACAAATTTCGATAATTCATGTATTATGCCCAGTTTTTCAGTGCTGGTTCAAGTTCAAGTTCTACTGATCTATAAACTTGAACTTAAACCTTGAACTCTGTATAACCGTATTTCAGTGCTTCCACTGAACTAGTTCAGTTGAACCTAAAATGTAATAAACATATCGTGGTTGGTAACGTTAAAAATAGGGGTTTGCAGTTTTGTGATGTTGGTGGCATTGAAACTTACAGAATTTTTCAAATTCAAACATCTGATATTCATCTGTGGCTATTAGCGAAACCCCCATAAACTTCAGGTAAAATGATGAAAGCGTTCATTTACGTATTATTCGTCTTTGAGTGTTACGTATCTCTAAAATTGTGTGCTTGCTATATCAATATTTTATATAACAAACATAAATAGAAAATATGGCAGAAGAAGGCAATAGAAGATCATCCAATTTTTCTCAAGAAGAAGTAGATTTGCTTATAAGTATTATTAAAACTTACAGAAATATTATAGAATGTAAAAAAACAGATCGTGTGTTGTGGAAGGAAAAGGATGCGACGTGGGAGAAAATTGCAACACAATTTAACATGCGGAGTGGACAGTATTACAGAACAGCAGCAGTGTTGCGAAATAAATATGAAAATTTAAAGAAGCGCACTAAAAAAAAGTATGCAGATAATAAGTGTGAAGTATTTTTCACTGGTGGAGGACCACCCACCAACATTATATTTACTTCAGTTGATGAAGAAATAAAAGAATTGCTGGGTGTTCGCTTAGATGGATTGCCTTGTGCAGTTGATAGTGATGCGGATAGAGGTAATTAATAATCAAGACATTTAATTTCTTAAGAACATAAATATGTTCAAAATAAAAATGTTTAATACAGTGTTCTATTTATTGCAGAGGATATTTCACATGGAGATGGCGCCGAAACAATTATAATTCAACCAGGGGTTGCCAGTCAGGAGGATGGGGATGATGCTCAATCGGTTGAGGATGCCAGCCAATGGCAATATTACACCATGGCCAAGGTGTCGCAGCCTATCTCATCATCACTAGAGCCTCGAGATGTGTCTCAGGCTTCCTCTTCAAGAAAGAGATTGGCTTCGAGAAATGAAGAAGTGATGGAGAATACCCCCAAAAAACAAAAAGTTACAGGAAGCACCACGAATGAGAAATGGTCGAAACTTGCTGATAACAAGAACAAGTTTCTCTTGCAACAACAAGAAAATCTAAATAACGAGCATTTATTGAAGAAGGAACTGCTGCATCTACAAATAGAGGAGCAACAACTAAAAAATTCAATTTTAAAATTGGAATTAGAGATGAAAGAGAGGGAATACAGAAAAACTGTGTAAATTTATAAATAAAGATTCTAAAAATATTTTAATATTTATTTTCTCATTAAGTTTATAACTTTGTATTGCAAAGCAATTTTGTATGACCACTTTACGTCTACACTCACCAAAAGATGATTAGTGATCTATGTTGATAATGAAATCAGTTGATAATATCGCAACACAAATTTAAAAGGAAAATTGCTTTATTATATTACAATAAATTTTGAAAATAATTATTAATTAGATTATTTCTTCTGTTGTTATTGCCATTGTGTAATTCAAGATGTGGTTGGATATTGCCCTCAAATTCTATTGCAGCTTGCATATCTTGCTGCACTGGTGGTACATCCTCATGGGCATCACATGCAATATTATGCAACACTGCTGTTGCCACCACAATAAGTCTGTACTGTGGAAATTTTTAAGCGCACACCATTTGCTAGTACAGGAAATCTTCTTTTCCAAACCCCATACATTCTCTCAACACAATTACGTGTTCGGATATGAGATTCATTATATAGATTCTCTGCTGGAGTGGCTGGATTCAAAAGAGGAGTCAGCAAAAAATTACTGTTTCTATATCCACCATCCCCTAACAGTATGTTCTGTCCAAATTCACCTCTCTCAAATCTCTGACGAATATACGAATTATTAAAGATATGAGAATCGTGTGTTGATCCATGCCATCGAGAAACAATGTCTCGAATCTTCAACTTGTGATCACACACAGTCTGAATGTTAAGGGAAAAGTACCCTTTCCTATTTCGAAATATTTCTGCATTTTCCCCACCTATTTAAATAAATATAAATAAATAAGCAATTAAGTATACCATATCTAGTTTTACCTGGTGATTGAATTTTCACATGAGTGCAATCGATTGCACCTATTACTTGAGGAAAGCTGGCTATATTGTAAAAACCCTCATTGTTTGAGAGGATTTCCTCATCTGTTATAGGAAAACAAATGTACCGATGTCTCAAAGCAGCTATTGCATTTGAAACTTTTTTAACAACTTTGCTGGCAGTTGATTTATGTACACCTATTAAATCCCCAACAGTATTTAAAAAACTTGCAGTGGCATAAAAACGGAGTGTCAGAAACAGCATTTCTTCAGGTGTTAAGGCACAATTCCTAAAGTATACGAATTATTAGTAAGCTTTATACATTCTATTATCACTAGTTCTTGCTTACCAATCGGTAGGTTGAGCTATTGTTTCATAAATTTCATCCAAAATACGCCTAACAGAATCTTTACTTAGACGATACCGATCAAAAAAGTCGTGATCATCCCACAATTGAAAATTGTTGGGTCGTTCCCGTATTAATTTAGGTCTTCTATTGCGCCCTAGATGCTCAATAAAATCTATAACTTCTTCATCGTCGGAAGAATCAATTAAATTTAGAATATCCATATTAACTTATGTACTTATTCAAAAAAAAATTACACCGATAAAGAACAATAATGGAAATATGGCAAAGTACAATAATTATGGAAGATATCTTTCAATGTATAGGTTATGCTAATACTTTTAAACCAAAAACAAGGCTTGAACTGAGTAATTTACTGGGTTCAAGTTCAACTCAAATTTTAGTTTATTTTTCAGTTTAAGCTGACTGAAATACACTTTGAACCTTAAACTTGAACTTAAACCTGAACTTGTGCTTGAACCAATACTGAAAAACCGGGCATTAGAGGGTTAAGTTAAAATAAGGTGCGTAATAATTAGTAGGCAATACGTGAGCAATACGTCTATTAAATTACGCAAATAAACACTGACAAAAAATCTATTATAAATTTTGTGTGTAACTATGAAATATGTTCATTTATATTTTAATTACTCAATATATTTTTGATAATCAAATTAAGCGTTGCTGTAATTAATAGGAAATATATTTATTATAATCTACTTGTATAATAATTTTTATGTAATGTGTAGAAAGAAAACAATCAATATATAGTAAGTTATAAGTAGTAGTTATTGTTTATGAAGTAATAAAACGAGTACTTCTTAATACAAAATTAAGTAACACAAAATGAGTAAGTCACATATAATTATATTGTAAAATGTATGTTTTTAAAGGTGTTTCATTCCTTTTTAAAAGCACGAATAAAAAATTGTTGAGTTGTTAAAAGCACAGTAGGCTCTACATCACTTAAAAAACGAAAAAAAATCAAAATGCTCTATTTTAATTATTTTTTAATATAATTACAAAACTTGAACTATCAGTCACTTGAAGCAATTTTGGTTATTTCGTTCGTGCAGTATCAATTTGTTCAAATACCTTAACATTTGCGATTTTTTGCGTGGAAAATGACCATTTTGTGGTATACGCTGATTAGGTTAAAAAAGACACGTTAAATCTTTCCTATCACATCTCGTATAATCTGACATTTTGTTGAAAAGTGTTTGAAGAAAATTATAGCAATTCAAAACTTACATTCTCATATTCTAGCATTGTCGCTTCAATCATGTCCGGGATACTTCGTCCCCAAGACAAGAAGGGTCGCTGATTTTCTTCTTCAAATTGAGCTGCCAATTGCAGAAGTTCATACTCCAAATCAGTAATTTTTTTTGTAAGAGCGTTTCGTTCTCTCTCTTCTTTAAGAAGAGTACCACCCCTGTTCCGGAAACGATTCGGATCGTTTGCTTTCTCTTCTAGTTCCAGTTTCCTTTTCCAGTATTCCTCACGTTTCTCCAGTTTTAACAAAGTTTTCCTGGAAAAAATGTTGGTTTTTCTTTTATTAGAGTAAATTATTGAACATTTGTTACAAATCACAAATATTATGATACAATGATTAGCATTGAATCCACAAACATTCAACTATATGAAAATCAGGTTTTTATTAAATCTACTTCTGCAATTTGAGGGTATTCAATATTTATAAATTCTTTTTGCTGTGTTACTGTTAAACTTATAAGTTAACTTAAAGTAAATTAATTTCTTCAGTAAAATGAGTACACTTACTTGTTATCTTCATAGTATTTCTTAATTTTTTCAACTTCAATGTCATGAAAAGTAAGTAAATCTTCAGTATATAAATTGTCATGGAAAAATTCAAACTTAATTCTTTCTGACGCTGTGTAATGACATTTATCCCACAACAATACCAATTCGGACCGCATTTTTTTGATAAACTTCTACAAATAAATACAACACAAATCACAATGTCGGCTAAAGTACAAGTGCTATATTATTTCCTCACCTCTATATTAGCCTTTTTCAAGCTTTCACAACGTTTCACCTCATTTTGTAAAGCCATTAGTGTGTCCAAAGAATTTCCTGTATATTTTTGCATAAAATGATTAGAAGCTTTGATGTCCTCGGATATTATTTCCCAAAGACAAGTAACCTTTTCTCGCAAACTAGAAATCTCATTTTCAGTTTGAGATTTTTGTCTTTTTAAGGATTCATAATATTCATCAAGCCACTGCATGTTATGATCTGTCACGGAAAATAAGGAATCGTCAGGTGAACATACATTTTTTTCAATCTCCAGGCTGGGTTGAATACCAAGTTCATTAATTATATCAAGTATTTTACATTTTATTTCTAAATACTTGGATTCACGTTTAAATTTTTCATTTTCCAATTTTTCAACATGGTTTGCAATATTATCAATTTCTTCCATAGTTGGTAAAATGTCTGAATTGGATATTGAAATTGGCTGACAACCTAAAGATTGACAAACTTCTGCCTGTCGCTTTTTTAAGCTTGCAAGTTCATTCAGTCTTTCTTCAACTTTAGTTTCGTACCTAGTTTAGAAACAGGAATTACATTAATTTTCAGGAAATAAAAGCTAACATCAACTTAAATTAAGACATATTATTTGTTATGACTGAAAATAGTTTAATCAATATACATACTCAGCTATTCGATTCTTTAGTCGTTTCTTTTCTTCACACAAACTTAAGTTTTCCGCTCCGTGACATGGCATTTTAATACGTAGTCTTTTACACAGCAACTCCAGTTGTTGAAGAAGTTCTTCAATACTATCCACTAAGTTGTTTTGGAACACTTTAACATCTCCCAACATTTGACTGTAGCTGTCATCAATACTCTCTTTTAGAAATGTAATCCATTCTAACTTCACCTGTTCATCTACCCCCATCTGTTTCATTAGACAATCTAGTTCTTCGATATTCCTAACTGTAGCAGCATTAACATATGCTATAAACTCAGTCTGCCAGGACTCCATAATACTATGTTAAAGAAAAAATACAGGAGTGTATATAGGGTTTAAAAATAAAGTAATGATAATAAAAAAACTTTACATTTATACATTGGTATACAATTTTTTTAGTTTCAGGCAATTTTCAGAGAAAATGCTTTTCTAGAAAGTGTGAATTGAACTCATTGCTGTAAATGAATTTATTACAAATTTAATTGGTCATTCGATAGCCACAACATTCTTTCTCAGTAATTTCCATTCAAACTTATTAAATGACCTTCATACAACTCATTCTAAAAAAGCCTATTTTTTCCTAATGCAAAACTTATTCAAGTAATTTTTTTGTACTTATGTTCATAATAATAATTAACGTATTTTCTTAAATATACAAATTTACCTTTTACATCAAAATTAAAACACGGTTTTACAATAATTACCTTTAACACATCTTACCGTTTAAAGACAAAAAAAGATTTTTTTTACTAAAAAAATTATTCAAGAAAGAAAAACCTCTTGTGTACTTACGATAACAATTCAATTAAAAAAATTCTTCTTAAAAGTACAATAAAATGGTGTGTATACAAATGACAAACGATTAAAACTTATTCTTATCTGTATTTCTGAATTAAAATTGGACACACAACACAACTGAAAGTAACAAAATTTCAACTGTCGTGATGCTGTCGTGTGACGGTTCTTCCATTAATTTTCAATTTGAAAATGCTTATGTGATTGGCTGCACTCCTACCACGCCAGGGGATGACGGAATCACAAGCCCAATTTAATAGGCTAAACAATAAATATCAACTAAAGAAACTATTGAACCGCAAAAAGATATATTTTATAAAATATTGCCCCAGTTATATAATTTGATTCAATGTACTTAATAGATTACATGAAAATATCAATTGATACCACTAAATTTATACATTTCAAATGATTTTATTATGTACATGTATAAACCGACCTTAAGTTATAAACAAGAGGGTTATCAACATTTTAACTTAAATATTTCATAAATAGTATTAAATTAAAATATTTAAGAGATAAGGTACATATTAAATATTATTTTTATTCATTTATAGGTATCTGTTGCTATTTTTATTACTTTGTTTTTAGCTAAAATTTCAGAATTCTCTACTTATCTTTGAATCATTCAAAAAATATTAAATTTCATTTTATTATAAATAATAGTATATATAAAGCAAGTTTAAGATACTGGAAATGTGAGTGTTTTCTTTTAAATAATTACTTACCATAAATAAGTTATGGATACATTCTTGATCAGAATGCAATCTTTTTTGTGATATCTTAAAATTAATCTCTTTTTTGAAGGATTTGATAGTTCCACAGAGGAAGGTAATTCAAAGCTCGCCAGTCGTCAGTTCCCACTTCCCACTTTCACGGTCAGACACGCTATTGTATATACATACACATTTCTTATAATGAAAATTAATTTTGGTAGCTGTGCACCAGTAATTCAGAGAGAAGAAAATGGTCAGTCACTCATTCAGATTTTATCTTATATGTCTGATTGAAATTGAAGGTAATTTGTTGAAACTAGGAAAGATGGAGATGGTTGGAAGAACATTAAAATAGTAAGTATATATAGCACAGCTGTGTCCTGCGAGTCCCATATTTAAGTTCTCGAAATATTTGTCAGATTATGTGAACAGTGACTTCTTCGGGTTTTTGAAATATTTTCAAGAATTTTAGTAAGTCAATATCTTCCATGAGACAAGAATTGAGCAAATATTTAAAGAATTTTGAAGATGATCTGTTTCAATTTATAGCAAACTACGGTCAACCACACATTAAGAGTGAAATAATTATGGAATCTTTTTTGGATTTAACAATTATCTGTGCAAAAGTTGATATTGAATTTGTCAATGAATTCACCAAGACAATACAGTGAAATTTCTTATATGAATCCAATATGACAAAGTTAATACAGAAACAAATTTATTGATTGTTCCTATTAATAAATATAAAAGCATCATGTAAAATGCAAAAACCAATATAATACGTACACAAATTAATATGAAATTAACAGTTACCTAAAAATATGTAAAATATATATGATATATAACAAACCCATAAAAACAGGAATAGTTTGCTGAAAGAGGAATCTGCAGTAAATATTGAATGTCTTGATGAAATACTTTAAACATATGCATATACTTAAATGTCTGTACTAATAATGTAAAACTAATGAAGCTATAGAATAGTTTTCAAGGTTTTGATCAAAATATTAAACAGAATGAGTTAATAAGATTGTATAATAGCTTGACACTTTCCAAACACTTACAAATATGAATTAGGAAAATAAATCACTATTTCTTTAAACTTTTTTTGAGTTTCCATTCCTTTAAACAGCTTTTCTTCTTCAGTATCTTTTTTTCAGGAGTCTTTAGATGAACCATCTGAAACTATTGGCTTTTCAATTAACACAAGAAATCAACAGTTTCGTTGACTCCAACAAATGAATTTTGGAAAGCGATTTTATTCGAACTTCAGCAGTGATTTTCAAAATTTTGGAATGTGCAGTACCCAAAAAAGGAATAGAAATTGAAGGGACAACAAAAGAGATACAGGGACAGTTTAGTAGTTAATATAAAGAATAATTAGAAGCAATATTTTGATTTAATTTACCTTTTCATGTCAAGAAATACAGCTATTCTAATAATATACTGGATCATCATAAAATCATTGCTTTTTACTTTCTTATACGTAATATAAGGAAGTATTGTGATGATGAAAATGTTCGAACTCGAGATTATTGCAGATGTTCGCGTTTTGAAGTCCCCTGATACCGAAAAAGTGGTTTTTAAAAAATGTCTAGGTCAGTGTGTGTGTGTGACCACGATAGCGGTCAAACCGCTATAGGTATCAATTCCAAATTTTATATTTACAAGTATAATCTCCCTCTTGAGATCTGATTAGATTTTCAGTAAAATCGGCATACCGGAAGTAGTAGTTTACTTCGGTGAAAAAATCGATTTTTGCCAATATTTTGTCAACTACTAAGTTTAAACAAATTTGTAAAGAATTCATATGTACTCAAAATTGAATTTGAGAAGAATTTTATTATGAAAGTTTTTCGAAATTGATACCGGAAGTAGCTCTTTTACTCTTATCAAAAATCAGTTTTTTTGCAAATATTTCGCTAGTCATGCTTTTTAGACAGGTACGCTACGAATATAAAAGTATTTACAACTTAATTTTCAATATCTTTTGTATAAAAAAAATTTCAAAATTCGCACCGGAAGTATCACTTTTACTCTTATCGAATAACGATTTTTTGCAAATATGTCGTAAATTATGCATTCTGTGTATATTTATTAAGAGTACAAAAGTATTTAGAGTTGGATTTGCAATATTTTTTGTATAGATGAAATTTCAAAATTCGGACTGGAAGTAATACTCTTAGCGAGTAGCACTTTCTTTCGAATATCTCGCAAAGTATGCATTCTATAGAGATTTATTAAGAGAATAGAAGTACTTATAATAGGATTTTAAATAATTTTTATATAAAAAAATTTTAAAACTATAGTTTGAAACGCTCATACGTATAAGAAAGTCGTGTGGTGGCCACACCTCATTTTTTAATACTTAATTGTGCTGTGGAAGAATAACGTCCATAATCCTTGAGAATGTCTTGACGTACTTTAGCTGATTAAAGTTTATAGTAACGATTCCGCGGATGTTTGAAAGTGTATCCTGGGGGCATTAATTACGTGAACTCAAAATGGGGGAGGAGTCTGATAACATCTCACCAAATCTCATTTGCCGGTGGTGGTTAATGAAAATCTCACGTCAACTTTTTAATTTAAGGAATGTACATTATAATAACAAAGAACATTTTGTATTACAAAATCAATCCCGGGAATAGACAATATTTAATATGAAACACGATATCATCGGCTTGTGCGTGGTAGACATATATTTACAGATCACAGACCGAGACATGGCCGGTGAGATGCCCCTCCCACAAGGTGCCCAGTTGATTCTTAAAATATTACGATAAGCACAAGCAATCTCAAAGAATTGTCAAGAGTTACACATCGAAGTGCAGTACCGTATTAGCCTTGTTAATATTATAGTTACACAACCTAGAGAAATCTGTAAATATTCCGTAATATTTCTATGTAGTAAAGTGTCGCCCTCCGATATTTTTCAAATGAATTAATATGTATGAATGAAAAATGGTAGAGGTGGGTCGTTCGCGAACGAACCCCGGTTCAGTGAACCGAAGGAGCCGATTCACTAAATTTCAATGAACCGGATCTCGGCTCACTTGGGTCGCGAACCGAGAGAGCCGATTGATAATGAATCGGATCTCGGCTCACTTGGGCAGTAACTTTAGCCGGTTCGGTCGCGAACGTATCAAAACCATAAAGGAACCTACTGTACGACTGGCTGCCGAGTATCGACTGAATAATTTGAAAATTATAGTTACAAGATGGATTGAAAAATAAAAATTGATATTATATAACAGGTAGGGTACGCACTATCACTAAAATATTTATTTTTGTACAACATAACAGCATATTGTATAAATATATAAAATGAATATACTGAACTGAATATCAAAATGTAAAAATAACTAAACAGCTTACGTATATGTAAATCTAAATTCTGCATTGATAATTTACAAATTTTAATTTAAAAAATGATTTGTGATGTTTTCGCGGTTGTTAATCGACTTCTCCTGTCAGTAATAATGTTCCCAGATTTACTAAAAATGCGCTCGCATGGAACAGACATAGCCAAGACACATAAACGTTTTTTTAACTACCTATTTCGTAAATTCTGGGATAGACATCTTTTCTTTGATGCCACCATTTTAGTGGATCTTGTCTATTGATTATCGGTTCATTTAAGTATTTATCAAATTCAATTCTTTTACCTGTTCTATGTCGGACAAAGACGCATAACAGTACTTATTTGTTATTTATATAGTTCTCAAAAATATTCCTTTGGATAATAAAATAAAATATTTAACTTATTAGTTGGCTGTGAGTTACAAAATTCTTACAAATATTTTTATTACACCTGCATCATAATCATAATTGCCATTTAATAATGCTATGAAAATTATGAAAAGCTCTAGTTCTAACTACTTTATGTTCGAATGGCACTCTCTTCAATAATTATAAATACCAAATAAATGTATAATTTAGTTTTACATATATTTTGCTTAATTTGTGTACAACAATCTGATAATTTGTCAAATTTGTGTGCATTATAACTTCAAATAAATTGTTTGTCAAACATTTTGTATAATTGGTGTGCGAGCAGCCTAAATAATCCCGGTTCGTTTGAGCCGACGACGGCGCCGAGTATTACATGTCCTACACGTTCCTGGAACGGTAAGGCTATTACCCTTGTTTATAAATACTATAGTTATACAACTGAAGGTTAGTTCGGGTAGGTAGCCAACAGAGGGGTTGGGCAGTAGGATGTGCCCATTCATAAATTTCTCCCGCTAAATTTGTTATAGTAAAAGCACAGTATAGAGCTGTATATGTAGACAGAACTGTACAGTTCTGTGCAATAAATTGGCGTACACTTAATATACGCTTATGTAAATATGATTTTTGTTTGAATATCTGTCATGTATGACAAATTGAATTGACGCTATAATTCAATTTGTCAACTTAACTTAAGCCATTTTCATAATGGCAAAATAATGTCAAAATTAGCAATAAGACGTGTACGCCATTTTATTGCACAAAACTGTACATACATTATTACGGATTATTTTATTTTGTATTTCTAATGGTTCTAGAACTCTGAAAAATCAATTCCATATAGCCAATTATGCAATTATTTTGGTATGGGTACTGAAAAAAGAGTCAATTAATGTTTAACAGCTTTAATTATTGATCGTTAAACGATATTACCACAAAAAAAAAGTTAAAACTATGGAATTTTGTACAAATATTAATAGTTTAATAATTTTGGCAACTTTTGAATGAAAATGTTGGCAACTCCAGTGACTCAACCGCGGCAACGCTGGTGGCGGTCCAGTATGTAATATACAGCGGTGAGTGTATGTTGTAATTTCTATCAGTGTAAATGCAACTATGAATTGCGTTAGTAACATTAAGACAGAATTAAAAAATCTAGGTCTCCCTAAACCAGATTTAATGATTAAACTAGAAGATCACAATTTGAAAAATAATAAAACCGTGACGAGAAAATTCAACAGAAGCTCTTACAGTTTATCAGACTGGTTGTGTGGGTGTAATGTGCAAAATGCTTTTTTCTATTTCGGTGCTATAAAGTTCACTTTACGACATCCGTTTTGGTTGCAAAAGTATTTCTTTATCGCACGCTAATTTTGTTGTTTTGACGTTGGTAACAAAAAAAAAAGTGGAACCGAATTATATTTAAATGTCAAAATGTAAGCCTTTAATGTAACAAACATGTGCAATAGAAGTTGTACAAAGAATAAAAAGCACACATGCTAACATTTTATTTACTAATTAACAATATAAATTGTTAAGCAGAGTTGGATGATAAGTTTTCTGATGCTACTATTGTAATTTACTTCCAAGGTTGAATAGTACAACTGTTATAAAAGTTTGTTTTTGATAATATGCCGAGACTATGATGGCGAAAGATTTTGTAAATTGTCTTCTGCTATTTTGCGAATCTCTGGGGGCTTGCAATTATTTATTTCGTCCTTTTTGTTGATAATTTGAAATAATTTATTGCATAAATCAGCCTGAATTTTAATGATAATTACATATAACACCGCCTATATTCAAATATTTAAAATGTTCACGAAGTTGGCCGAAGACAAGGCAAAGCCTTCATCGACATTCCGAAGACGTTCGAATACAAACGAAGTTGGCCGAAGACAAGGCAAGGCCTTCACCGACGTTCCGAAGCCATACGAAGTTGGCCGAAGTCAAAGCAAGGCCATTACTGACATTCCGAAGACGTCCGAACACAAACGAAGTTGGCCGAAGAGAAAACAAGGCCTTGATCGATATTCCGCAGACGTCCGAACCCATAAGAAGTTGACCGAAGACAAGGCAATGCCTTCACCGACATTCCGAAGACGTCCGAACCCATATGAAGTTGGCCGAAGTCAAAGCAAGGCCACCACTGACATTCCGAAGACGTCCGAACACGCACGAAGTTACAGTTTCCATAGACGCTTTAATCATAATTACATAAACACCGCATATATTCAAATATTTAAAATGTTCGAACGAAACATGTCTCTCATTTTAAGCTTTTTTGAACTTTTAATAACCAAAATAGAAAAAATCAAGTGAACGGTGTTTATCTACTTTGAAGAGAATAAAAACATTTTCTAGAAATACCATGCGGGAAAGCAGCCTATGTGCCTTAGCAATGTGTTCCATTGAAAAACAATTACTGACATCAACACCAAACTTCAATGAATGAGGTGCCCTCCCGCCCCAAAAAATCACGGGCCGCCACTGGACAGAAGCCACTTCAGTGCAGCAACATCTGATAATTATTTAACAAAATCAAAATTATGTGGACATTTTTCTACTTTCGTATCCAAAGACAAAATAAAGGACATCCTCTTTCAAGAAGCATTTTACAATGTCAGTGACATTATAAATTGGTCCTTTGATTACCTGTGTTGACGTTGACGGTGAATTTTTTAATTAAAACTTCAGGAGTATTTTATCAAAAAATTTCACAATAAAAAGAAAAATTAGAACATGGAAAAAATCCTAGAAAAAAACGCACTTTTTGGGAATGTAAATTACATTGCCGCAACTATTTTCCTTTAAAAGTAATAGTATATTATTCAACAAGCGTGTAATGATGGCTATTACCCACGAAGATGAAATTGCAACACGAGCCGTCAGGCGAGTGTTGTAACATCTGAGTCTCTGTAATTTGCTAAATCTGTTTTTAAATCGGTAATTGGCAAACCCATATTTCTACCAACATCACAAATGAATTGCATTGCATCAATAATTTCTGCAGGACTTAAGTTTGATCCTTGGTAAGATGGGTCTAAGAGTGCTGCTGCCAAATGTATGGACCCTATTGCAAACGATATCCTCTCAGATAATTTTTTCAACACCATTGTTTCTTCTGCCTTCGGGAATAGGGAGTGGGTTAACAGGTCACGCACATTTTTCTGTAGGTTGTGAAATTCTGAATACACAATATGAATCATTGGCTGATTAGACTCCAGTTTTGTAAGTAAATTAATAATCGGCTCCAAAATATTGATCATATTTTGGCATTGCGCCCAAAAACCGGCATCATCTAATAATTTAGTTTTCAATTCTTGTGTAACTACATCTTGGTCACTTACTGCTAGTGTTTGCAAAACTATCTTGTTTTGACACAAACTTTGTAAACAAAACAAGTTACTGCCCCAACGTGTTTTTCCCGCCAATTTTAGCGAAATGGTAATGTTTTTTTCTTTTCCGATTCTTTTGAATAATGCTTGTAGGCGATGACTGTTTTGAATAGTCTTTACTATATTTGTCGCTCTTGATATAATTTTATTAACAGTTTGACACTTTAATATATCGTTACAAAGCAAGTGCAATAGATGAGCAATACAACCCAACGGTACTATGTGGTCAAATTTCTCTTTTAATAACCTGAAAGCTGCTCGCATGTTAGCTGCATTGTCGCCAATGACTACGAAAAATTTGTCCACATTATACTTTTGCATCACTTTTTCCATTTCCTCACATAAATACACTGCATCATGTCTATGCTCTTTCGTCATAATAAAATCTACGTACAATGGTTTCGGTGTAGAGATCACAAAATTTATTATTGACTCATTTCTTATATTGCTCCAGCCGTCGCATTGCAAATGTAAATTTTTTGCGTTATCTAGTATATCTTTTATTTCTTGTTGCATTTCTGTAAAATGTGCATCTAAATAAGCAGTTGAAATACGGGTTCTTGAGGGTAAAGTATATGATGGTCTAATTTGTTTAAAAAAATCTAACCAAAGTGGATGATCTACCATCGACAAAGGTGCTCCACTAATTATAATAGCTTTTGCCAGAGCCTGATTTAAATTTTCCTGGAACCAAAATACTCGTAATTACATTTAATTTTTTAAATATAAAAAAAATAAAATTTATTAACGACTCCAATATAATTGTTATGTAATACAATACGTGAATTTATAATATTTAATAAATAAAAGCTATTTTAAAATAGTACTAGTACAAAAGAAAAATAAATTTATTGTAGCTTTGTAGAGTTAGAGTATAATTTTAAAAGGATTCTAGACTTGTAGATATTTTTTGTTCAGTCTTAGTAATTTACACTGTTTGACACTAATAATAAATAAACTTAAAAAACTAGTTCTTTAATTTTACTTACATTTTCACTGGAAGTCATGATGTCCGCGAAGGTTTTCAGTAAATTCTTCGACTGCATAGAATGCACGTATGTGGGTGTTGAAGTACCCGCAGGTGGTCCAGTAGGAGTAGGTGAGGTTTCACTAGTTATAGTAGAACTTGGACTGCTAAGCGTGGAGCCGGAGATGTCCATTGATGTTTTAGTTTTTTTCTTCAAAATTTTTTTTAATTCTGCAGGACACTTCATGCATTTAATAATGTGGTTTTCCATTTTGTTCACATTTGCATGCAAATATTGTGCGGAACAATACTTGCAAACTACCCCTTTATCCTTTGAATTAAAAAAATTCCATACAGCATCTTTGTTCCTACCAATATTTGCTGTGTTACTGTTCTCTATTCATCACACAAAACACAAATATTAACTGCCGAACGTTCAGACAGGCACACGGCACACCCCGCACAACCTGCAGGTGCATGCTTTGAACTTGTTAAGACATGTTACAATTGGGTAGGTAAATATGACCTCGGGTAAATACCGGGTAAATACCCATTTTTTATTTACCTACCCACTGGGTATTTACCCGCCTCACATCACTATGTACACTGCCATAAAATCAATTTTTCTTATCTACCAATAATGAAGTTTTCCGTTATATCGTTTTGTAAATACAGAAATAACCAAACAATATTATATAATCTATTTGTATAAAGAATCTGTGTTATAGGAATAATACTCCAAAAATTTGTCGTTTTGTTTATTTTTCGTTCATAAATTAAAAAAAATACTTAAATATATAATTACAATTTAAAAAATTATAAATGTATATAAAATCTTATTTCCTTAATAATAGGAATCACAAGAGTTAGATTGTTACGTTGAAATAGGGTTACCATTCGTCCTCTTTTTACCGGACATGTCCTACTTTTGAAGTGTTATTTTTAGTCCGGTGTATGTATATTTCCATATACATATTGAAAAAATGTCCGGTATTTTTAGCAAACCGGCAGCGTCATACAGTTCTTGCACTCGGGACAAAACGGCAACTGCTCGAGTGCTCGGCTTTCGCCGGCGACTATGGTTAGTTAGTTCTGTCCCGTGCTATACAGTCATAACAAGCTCATTCATGCCGTGGTGGTAGGAGTTAGGTGTGATTGCGCGCATGTATCTAGCGGTCTCACTCGCACATTGTGACGTCACGTGGGATGCAGAAGCACTGTTGACTAATTTAAAACTATTAATTAATGCAAATTGGAATAAAAGATGTTGATTGAATTGAAGTATTCTTTGTTAAATTCTAATGTATAATTATTGTATATTAAAACTGTTATGCATTATAAAATCAAAGATTTTTGCAACTTAAATAATTATACTGGGTAATGTTAACAAACTGTTAAGAACACATTTATCAAGAGGATTTTCTAAAGAGTGACAAAATCAAACTTCCAATTTTACTTTTTAAAAGCAGTGTATTTTTTATTTGTTAATTTAAACAATTTTTTCTGTTGTCGTTTCTTATTATTTTCAAAACTGATATTTTTATTCATCTGTCGTAACCTAATGTAGGTTCGGGTTCGTACCAGACATAGTAGTACATCTCGCGGAAATTTTTGCCCAATTTCTGGTGTCGCATTGAAAACTTTATCTGCCACTTTGTCGAAAATCATTGAGTCCTTAGAAAATGAGTTTCCATGAAATGTTTGAAATTCTTTTTCGACAATGTGTGTCAGATTAACGAGATCTTCAGCAGGATGTAACAGATTTCCTCTCGATAGACATTCAAGTCATTCGTGGTGTTGTCCTGATGATGTGTTTGTTACTAATTTAGTAGGTACACCAAGATTCAAGTGAGGATATTTGTTTTTAAATCTGTAAGCTATATATCCACCGATATACTTCAAACCTTCGTTATTAATTGTTTCAGAAAAATTGCTTTCGTCAAAAACTTGTAGAAGTTGTTCTGTCTCGGGAGTAATTTGAAAGTTAGCGAGACGTAGATCTTCTCTGAAATCAAATTTTCCTCATCATATACTGGTTCCACAAATGTGTCATTGTTTAAATCATCAAACTCATCACTATTTGCGAGATTGTCTGGTTCAACAGACTTGTCAAGCGCCTTTGTAAAAACCTCTTGCGATAAACAAACATCTTCCAAGGGACTTATAAGACATTCTTCTTCGCCGTCTTCCGTATTATTGTTCATAGAAAATACATCCCTAGAATGCTTCCCAAGAATGTACCAACGCAGCCTGTACTTCATGTCAAGTGGGGTTGGATGATCATTGGTAGCACCCATACTTCGAATATACGAAAAAAAGTTTTCAAGAATATCCTGATTCAATTTGTATGTCAGCAGATATTCTGTACTGAGACGCTGTTGTAAATACTCATACAGTTCTTTTCTAGACTGATTATTTAAGAGGATTCCTTTTTGAAATGGCAGTAAAGTTGATTTGCTTCCAACTTTCAATTTCAACATCATTTCAGATGTTTGATCTAACACCGCAACTTGATTACTAAAATCTACCCCAAAAGCATGAGCACCTGAGTGGCTGCCATACTTTCTCTGTGCATTGAAGATGTCGAACCAATCATTCATTGTTTTAATGAATTTACTGGTTTCATGCCAGTTCAGATTTTCCAAAAAACCATTTTTTCCACACCATTCAACCGCTTTAGCGACAGTATTTGACAATAACTGTGCCGCAGGTTTAACTTTTTGGCGTTCGGTTCCTTTTAAATGTAAATGATAATCACTTATTTTATGGGCGATTTTACAATCCGATATAGAAGCGGATACGATTCGTTCTATATACAACTCTTCGTTACTAATTTCCCGTCTATTGTAAAATCTTTATCAAGAAAATGATTGCGTGCTAATTTTAGGAGATGTGGTGGATCAGCAAAAACAAACACTTTTTGATCGCCACACACTGGATGAACAAAATAACATTCCTTGTCATAAGCTATATTCAGGGCTTTCCATAAAGATACATTACCAGCCCCCATATCACTAGTGATACTAACGATTGTATAATTAGCTTCATGTAACTCGGTAATAATTTCCATTATTGTGTCCTTAGTCTTTGGAGAATCAAATTTATAATAAATAGGTTGCTTCCACTGCGAAAACAAGCCCCTGACCATGACAACCTGGCACGTTGAGTGAGGTCCAAGAACTTTTTGAGTTTTTTGGTCAATACATAATTTATTGGAAATATAGACTTCGTCGAAAGTCAGTACTGCTATTCGTTCTAATTCGTTTAATAAACGCGATTTTTGCTTCAGTAAAAGAACCACGTCTTTTAATATCCCTTCATTTAAATTTAAGGTTAAAGCCCATCTTCTCAAAGTACTCATATGGGGCAGCGGAATTCCTTTTTTTTTAAGTATCTGTATGCGCGCGGACTAACGCTTCTTAAAGAAATAGCTGAAGCAATGTCGTCAGCATCCCATTTTGAATACTTTTTTAATGGGTTTAGAAGCCTTTTTACTTGTCCGTGTGTAAAATGTTTATTCAACATGTTTTTTATATCAGTTAATTCTTCCTTCGCCTTTTTACATTCTGTCCTTAATTTCTCATTTTCAGAGTTGAGACTATTGTTTGTTTCTTGTAGGCAGCTGACTTGTTTTTTCAAAATATCAACTTCTTCTAAAAGCGCTTCCCTAGAAAATAAAAATAAGTAATGTACAATTCATGTACTTATTTAAAAAAAAGTTACATACATTTCAATCGACGGTGCTAATTTCATTTCATTGTTAGTTGTTGTAGGTTCATCATTAATAAGTGCTTCGTGGTCTCTTTGCGATTCGGTTAATATTTGAGAAATTATCTCTTCACGATTCTTTTTTTCCGTCCTTTTTTTAGATCTTTCTTTTCTGTTATCGACTTTTTCTTCAGAAATCTATACTATAATACTATTTCCTCTTTTAGGTATGAAGTGTAAAGTAGGTACGGCATCTTCTTTGAGATCGCGAAAATTTAATGGCTTATACTGTAATAAATCGTGTTTCAATGACTTTACAAATGCATCTTGGGCAAAATGGACTGAACAAATCCTTGCTGAAAATAAGAGATCAAATACATTCAAAATAGAGTACATTTCAACGAAAAGGAACCACCCTGAATATCGTCATTGTTGCGTGACTTTAGTAAAAATCCTCGGGCAGGTCAATTTTTATTTTTAGGGCGACACATTTTAATGTCAAATTTGACGTTGTAATGGCAATCCTGCGGCCCCAGCAGCCCCCATCATTTTAAATGGCAAGTGGGATCGAGTGACCGCTCGTTTGGAAAGTCTTTTAATTCTAACAACGGTGTTATTCAGGGTGGTTCCTTTTCATTGCAGTGCACTGTACAGGGTGCGGCAAGTTTTATTCCCACCCATAAAATTTCGATTTCTAATTAAACAAAGTCAACCAAATTTGATACACGTGATTAGATAGTGATAGAGCACACGTGTAATTTTTTTGCAATTTTTCGTTATTAAATAACGCTATAAATTAAAAAAAAACTATTTTACACCAATTTTTTAACTTCTGATTTTTACACTGATGTATGAGGATTCATTTTTAAATTTTATAAAACGCATTTTCATATTAAAAATCTGAAGATTGGTTTTATTTATCATGTTCGTATTTGGACAATTGTAAATTTAGGTGACAATGGGATTTGTAATTGCGGTTAGGGTAAAGATTTACAACCGTTAGAGATCTTCGAGTGTCCTGTAAAATTTCTTTTAGAGCAGGTACCAGACCGGCACATTTATGACAGGGGTGTAAATAAAAGGCTTCAAGAAAGTCTATTACACTATTAAGGATTTCTTTGTTGGTAATTGCCACAAATCATTCGAATAAATTTCGTTGCAATACAAAAACGTAATTATTTCACAAATAACGTTTATATTTATAATTTTGATTACAGAATTAGATATACCACTAAAAGAAGATTAATCTAGGTTAAAATTTAAGAGAAGAATTGTCAGTTAATACTAGATAAAGCACAAAAACTGGTTTTGGTTGACTTTGTTTAATTAGAAGTCGAGATTTGAGGGGTGGGAATAAAACTTGCCGCACCCTGTGTAATACTTTTATTAACGAACTTACCGACTTTTAAATTAATTTTATCATTTCGATGACACGCGCGCACCCAACTTTTGCAAAGATCTTCATTTGCAGGAAATCTATAATATTTAATGTCTGTACCCTTGGTCTTTCTGTTGCAACCATAAATAGCACAATTGGGCATTATAGTAATTATTAAAACACAAAACAATTCAATAAAACTACACCGTACAACTCAACGTGGTCACAAACTTCAATGCACGTTCAAGGCATTCACCCTAACTCTGCATCCCGCGTGACGTCATGCGCGGGAGGAACGATGATTGGTTTTCTGGCAATCACACCTAACTCCTACCACCACGATTCATGCACAGGTTGCCGCACGGTGCTGTTTATTTTCAAGTCTAGCATAAGTCTGGGTCCCAGGGACCCATGCATAGTACAAGTGAAACAAACCTTGCAGTTGGTAAGTAATCTTTGGTTCGTCCAATTTCATTTGTAATACTACTAATATCGGCAGATAATCTAAAATGGAGTCTAAACGATATTTGAGCGAAGATGACATACATGCTCTATTCAACGATGAAGATTTTTGGAATGATAACGTTGATACTCAAAATACACAATCTCCATTACCAGCGTTTGACAACATTACGACCGAAGCAGATAAAAGTGATCAGGATGAATCAGATCATGAATATGCAAGCAGCCATGACAGCCAAAGTGACGTTTCATGCGATTCAGATGATCTGTGGGAACCTGATAATAATGAACAAATTAAAAACCAAATTCCAGACGAAAGTGTTGAATCTGAAGAGTGTGAAATGGATCTAATTCAAGAAGATGAAGATAAAGATTCCTCTGAGCGAAATACAGAAAATCAACCACGACAAACAGGAGTTTGGCATGGAAAAGATCGAACAATATGGGGAAAAGAATTTCCTGTAAGAAGGAAGACCACTGCTGATAATATTATACGTTTTTTACCTGGTCTAGCTGGTGTTGCTAGGCAAAATCCTCCAAGCAGTGCTCTAGAAGCCTGGAGTCTTCTAATCAGCGATGAAATGTTACAGTCAATTGTGGAATGGACTAATCATAAAATATCGACGATGATTGTTACTTATACGACATCAAAAAAACTTCGCCCTTCATTTATATGTGAAACAAATTTATCAGAAATTAAAGCATTTATCGGATTGTTATATTTACAAGGAATATTCAAATCAAATCATGAAGATTTACGTTCAATGTGGAGCACAGACGGAACGGGTAGAGATATTTTCAACTGTACTATGACTTTGGCACGATTCTATTTTTTGTTGAGTTGTTTGCGTTTTGACAATCCTGCAACAAGAACTGAAAGAAGAGAAATATCAAAATTAGCTCCAATTCAAGAACTTTTTGAGGAGATTGTCTCTCATTCAACTAATAGTTACACTCCTGGCGCATATTTGACGATTGATGAAATGTTGGTACCATTTCGGGGTAGGTGCGGTTTCCGAATATACATACCCAATAAGCCAGCGAAGTACGGCATAAAAATACAAATTTTGGCAGATGCAAAAACATATTATATGTGCAAAGCTGAGGTTTATTTGGGCAAAAGCAACGGAAACCAACCCAAAAACTCTTTGCCACATCCCACGCAGGTTGTCAACCGTTTAGTCAGTCACTTTCCTTTGAAAACGAATCGCAACATAACAGCTGACAACTGGTATACTTCAATGGAGACAGTAAGAGAGTTAGAAAAGCGTAATATGACGGTGAAGAAAAATAAACGACAGATTCCACCTGAATTTCAACCAAACAGGAGACGTCCAGAACTATCATCTCTCTTTGGATTTCAAGGAAAGGTTACTTTGGTCAGTCACGTTCCAAAAAAAGGTAAAGCCGTTGTTTTGTTATCGAGCATGCATCATGACTCTAATGTAAATCCAGTTTCAAAAAAGCCAGAAATCATAGAATTTTATAACAAAACTAAATCTGGCGTAGATGCTTTGGACCAGAAATGCGCAGCATATTCCACCTCGCGACGGACCCGTCGTTGGCCAATGGCGATATTTCATTGCATTTTAAATGTGGCTGGAGTTAATAGTAGAGTTCTATATCAATTTTCACCAAATGGCGAACAGATTTCACGTTATACTTTCCTCAAGCAGCTCGGAATTGCTCTTTGTAAGCAACACATGAAAACGCGCATGAACAACAAACACATCCCACGTCATCTTCGACAACTTATCGCCAAAAAGCTTGGTACTTCACTACCTGTTGAAACAGTCCCTGAAGATGAAGTATCTAGGTCCAAGAGAAAAAGATGCGCCTTTTGCCCTCCCAAAAAGGACCGAAAATGCAGCATGTCATGTGGACAGTGCAAAAAACCACTTTGCATGACATGTGCCAAAAAGATATGTCCGGAATGTTTTGAAAACTGAACACAACCATTTCATGTTTGTTTTTTATATTACCAAATACCTCTTGTAAGAATTAAAGTTTTATTTGATTTTGCTTCTGGAATTTGCTTCATTTTCGTATTGGGTCCCTCGGACCCAAACATTGTACGTGCGGCCTAAATATGGTGCATAGTAGTTAAGGGTTAACATTTAAAGCATTTTTAACACACAGCGTCTGCGATATTTTTTATAATATATCTAATTCGTGAACTTACAAACTTTTCATGAGTTTTAACATTGTAATAAAAATTACTTATTTGTAAAAGGAAAAGAGAAGAAACTCTTTTCGATTAATTTTAGTTATAGTCATAGTTCAAGTCATGGCAAGTCATATTTTTGAGTCGTAATCGGGTTTATTCAGATATAATATCCTATAACTTTTGCAACATCGCCCACATGTGGAAGGAAGCACATACCGTAAAATGGGGTGATTTTGTGCCTGCCGGGGCGTGATTGTGCCACTACGTGTTGATCGTGTATGTTCGCACCATATCAGCACATCGATTCACCTACCGCCCCGAACTCTTGTTCAAGAATACCGATATTAGAGGCGAATAGAATGAAATGTATGGTTTGTGTATGCAATACCCTCCATTTCTGTTCCGTCAAGTTATTAAGTAGGTGAGATTTTGCAAAATTTTCGTTTTATCGCATACTTTCTCCTGGATTGCCTAAAGTGTTTAAATAATGACCGTTTCAAAATTCACACGTAATTAGGTATTATATAGGTTATCTTTTAAAGAATACGCAGTGGTCGAGTAGTGCAAAATAACCTAGGTGTGTCACCTTGAATAAGATTCCGACAATATAAGGGGGGAATTTGTGCCACTACCTATTTTGAAATTCAGTTTATACGCTTAATTATCTTTATTAGTTACTATTCTATGTGAGAATTGGCTGTTCTTTTGTTTTATTTTGGTTTGTAAGAATATCTAGTTTTTGTTATATTTTATAAATAAAAAAAATTTTTCATTAAACCTTTTATTTGGGGGAGACTGTACCACAAAAATAACAGAGATAAAACTAAGTGGGGTGAAATTGGGCCATGTCACTCATACCATACAGTTTCAGTATAATATGAAGCTGGGCCTGGCACATTTTCAGCCTGTAAATAGGCGGCATTGTGCTAAAACGGTAAACAAGTAGCTGGCACAAAGCCACCCCATCCTATGGGGGGAAATTGTGCCAATTGTTATAAATAATTTTAGAAAAACGAATGAAAATTTCTAAGTCTTTTTTACACAATTTAGTAACCAAAGGTTCGAAGTATATCGTTAATTTTTACAAATATTTTTGGTGTCTATAATTGTCCGAAATTCTTTGAAAACCATAAAAAATGGCATAAAGCCACCCCATTTTACCGGTACATATTTAAGAATAATAATGATTATATATTTAAAAGTTTAACAGCAACAGACAAGCATTATTTAATTATAAAAATAAGGATATGATGCTACTATTGCTATTAACAAAAGGTACATCTGTATAATATTTTGTACAAAATATATCTATTTTTATTTTCTTTAATGTATGTTATGTATTGTGTAATATACAATAATTACTATTTTTTTTGGATTTTCATTTTATCATTCCCTATGTGTATATTTTTCATTTTATATATGGATTTATTGGTATTTATGAAGTTCATTCAGTGATTTACATGTTGCAATTTGAATGTGAATTGTTAATGTTAATCACTGTATAACTTTTGTAATGTTCAATGAATCTGTATATTATAAAGATATATTATACTTAATCTTAGATTTGTATTTTCGCGCGGTTTTGTGACGTAAGTCATAGTTCGTATTACAACCACGGTCCATCGCGCATCGGTATTGATACAGTTGGCCTTGAAATAACATAAAAATCTGGACATCATGAATTAAGGTTATTGTGTTGCCTCCCTCCGTATACAGTGGTACAATCAATGGCCCCAGGAAAGGACATTAAAACAAATATTGTAATATTTAATCTCATATAAATATATTTACATATTAACTTGCTTCATCGTATAAAAATATAATATTTACAATTTTATTGACAATAATACAATTTTTAAGAATAATTTTTTCTAAACGTAAAAATACAAAGTTTAGGGTTTTATTACCTACATGTTTATAGCTTTTTTTTGTACCGTAATTATTATTGTAAGTAAAATAATGTAATGTTCAAAAATAAATACAAATTTAGACAACAATAACAACAAAAACAAATACTTTTAAAATACTGCACATAAATAATATACTTAAATTAACTACTTCAAATGTTCATTGTTGCACCAGGTACAGTTCTCAATTTTATAGAGGAAGGAGTCCTCGAGATAGACGGTTAGCATTAGTTATGAATTATGTAGAAACTAGGTAAGTACAATGCACAGAAACTGTTTTTCACAACAATTGGAAAAGTGATGACAGTTTAGAAAATTAAAGTATGTTACTAACAAAACCAATAAAAAAAGAATGATAATATTGGTGCTAAGAAAAGAAACTTGAAGCTATTTATATACATGTTTGTATTAGATCCTACATAAGGTGTTCATGCTAAACTTTGAAAAAAGGATGAATGATATGTCATATGTTAAAATCACAGTATATAAGTTACACATTAAAATGATTGTACCGTAATTATTATTGTAAGTAAAATAATGTAATGTTCAAAA
Source organism: Amphimallon solstitiale (assembly GCA_963170755.1). NCBI lineage: Eukaryota > Metazoa > Arthropoda > Insecta > Coleoptera > Scarabaeidae > Amphimallon > Amphimallon solstitiale. The sequence continues at coordinate 111,770,102 of OY720677.1, read as the reverse complement.
ATAAGTACAAACTAAGACAACGATAACAACAAAAACAAATACTTTTAAAATACTGCACATAAATAATTGAAATTACTACTTCAAATGTTCATTGTTGAACCAGGTACAGTTCTCAATTTTATAGAGGAAGGAGTCCTCGAGATAGCTGGGCGTTTTGCTGGAGTTCTCTGTGGTCTTGGGGTAGTTGATAAAGGTTGCCGTAGGGTACCGCTGAATATAGTACTTCTGCACGATTCTTGTTTCTCATTTATGTCCTTCTGTAACAAGTAATTTAAATATCTTTTAAAATGAAAATAAAGTAAAACTATTAAATATTATTGTATAACGAGGAATGTTCATGTAATCTATGGGTAATAATTTCTAATGGTAATAATTTGGGATTGAGGGGCAGGTTTACATTCCAGGATTGGGATGAATGAATAATGTAATTCGAAATCGGGCAGATTAATGGCAGTAATCCAATAATACGTAACAAGGTGGACATTATAATTTTTCCTCTTTGCCTTCAATAACGACGTTTACAACGTACGATATGTATATATATAAATAGTTATATTTATCGTGGCGAATGTAGGTGACGGACTTGCGCTGAGAGTATTATAGTTAAATCGTAAGCGTTGTGTGTAGCCGGCCGATCTATTGTATACTTCTATTATCTATTGCGTAAAGATGTCCCGCTCATATCCACCTCAAGATATTGTTAATGAGTGGATAAGAGATTTGTATATATTAGCATTCAACCGTATTTAACTCCGATGCAAAATTTGCAGTGTATTACTGTCGTGGCAAGTGAACACCTGCGTAGTAAAACATGTGTCGTTGGATATACTTAAAGCACGTATTGCTGGCTCTGCAACGCTTAGAAAGCATTTAATTCAGATCTACTTAAAATGCTAGAAGCGTGATTGATTCCATGGAATACGATGAATCATGCCGACTTTACTCATTTTTCCAAAATTGTCTTAGCCGTAAATATAGTGCATTGCGTGTGACCGCAAAATCCACCTTTACAAAATAATATTTGTCCCTGATATATGAATTTAAGAGGTCAATTGTCAATGACATAAATGACAAACAGATGAAACTACTGATGTTAAAGAATGCAATATTGCAAATGCTTTGGTTGGAGTGACGGTCAGTGACACGACAATGTCTACACATCTACTTGCGCCTAAGAGGCTCGAAATTAAAACAATATATCTAAAGTGATATTTTTTGATATCTTCAAAAATGAGCATATTTGTACCATGTTTTTAGCCAAGAAATTGACCGACCAGCGCTGGAGTAACTCAACCTCAATATTGTTTATCTCGTTAATGAGAACTTGAAATGTTATTCAGAAAGTAACAAAAACTACAAATTTCACATGAAACAGAGTTGATATGGCTTGAAAAATAAGCATTTTATATATTAATCCAATGAGTGGAAATGTAATTAAGTTTCATTTTGTTAAAGTTGATGTGTTAACTGATATTTTTCGTCATGCTGGTTGAAAACTGCGCTAATGCTAATTCTTATCGACCAATCAGTAACATACATTCTTTACATACATATACCATGTTAGGGGTCAAAGCCAATAGTTGTAATTATAGAAAATATTTCTTTAATTTATGTAATATTTCCGAACGGTATTCGCGCATTTCGTGTATTTATGTTTCGTGCATCTTAAAATTAAATTTTAATTAAATGAAACACTAGCACAGAGACAAACAAACAATGAAAGTTAAAACTATATTAAAAGAGAAAGAAAAACTGTTAAGCCATGCATGTTAAAGCAATTTAAACATTCGTTTTCCAAGAATAAAATAATACGGACCCTCCGAAATCCGCGAAACATCCGTACGAAGCATCTACAAAAAAAAGAAACAAGAGTGTATAAATAACTTATCAGATACAACATGTCTAAGATTACATAATTTGAAGATGTTAAAAATTTAACAAAAGGATTGAATGAGACTAAATAAAATTCAACAGGTCAGGACATAACAAATATAAAAATATCTAGTGTAATAGTGTGAACTGTTACAATACTAATAAAGTTATCGTTATGGCAAGTATATCAAATAGTTTAGTTGACAATTAGTATGTATACAAATATATAGAAGTAAAATCGTTTTAACAGCCAATAAGCTAAAATGCCGTCATATTTCACATTTCAAGTTTGTTTAGTTTAAGTGACAAATTTAAAATCAGCAGTTCAGTAATAAAGTATTGCTGAATTTCTTCCTTTTGATACATATTATAATATATACATGTTAATATATTAAAATTCTTTGCCGAAATATACATGAAGTGTTAAATGTAATCAACAATCTTGTGTAGCGGCATGATTCAAAACTAATTAAGGCTGGGGTTCGCCCGTGTTATGTCCATAAGGAATATCGGTACCATTTTAACGAAAAGTTGTAAATCAAGAGCAATGAAATTTTCACACAGTAAATGTTAAAACACACTCATCAGGTTGAGTTATTTTGAAAATCCTGGTGCCCTTAGTTTTTTCAAAAAAAATCATAAAATTAGTAAATTTGGAAGAAACAGAACGAAATTAACTCAATTTATAAAAGGCACTATGCTGATGTCGAATCCGAAAAGAAAAATGAATTTTGATTTTTGGTTTCGCCTAAAATGCTACCGAAAAAACCCATTAGATGGGTATTTTAATTCGAATTTAGCAACACTTTCTGTATTAATTTTTGTTGTATTACTATCGTTATTATAAATATTTCTCTGTTTGTTTCTCTATTCATCAAGGATTATAATAAAAACTGCAAAAAATCCCTATGCAATCACAGCTCCATCTATGGACCCCCATTAGGGTTAGGCATCGAAGACCGCACCGTTAATAACAAAATGACAAATGAAAAATAATCTGAAATCTAAGGAGTTTCATTGACTAAATATAGATAGACTATAAATGTGAATGTGTATGTATCAATAACAACTATTAAAATGAATTTATTATTGATACTATTATAAGTAATATAACCTACAATAGTCCAGTCAAAGAATCGCTAAAAGGGGGAAATCTAAATATCTAAATAAAGTAATTTGTCCAATAGTATATTTAGTTAAACGAATGTATGCTGAGCAAAATGCTGTATTTGAGGTGTTCTCCGGGTGTCAGTGGCGCCACTATCGCGAGTAACGCGTTTAATTCGATATCTCGAGAACGGTTCATTTTACACAAAAAACATAAGAGACCTTTTTTTCTCTTACTAATTAGGTTTCTTAACTTTTTTGTTCGAAACTAGCATGAATACTTTTCGAGCATTATTTCCGAGTTATTTCGTTAGAAATGCACAACTTCCCTATTTTCGTCTTTTCCCCCCCTTTATCTCCCTAACCGTTCACTTTTTGCGAATTTTACCTGTGAATCATTTTATTATCTACATCTTTTGTCTGAAACTTTTTTCTCTACTAACAATACTTTGGTAGTTACTGCTTATTTTATCGACCGAACTCCGTGTTATCGTCGTTACGCGTGTTCACGGACGCAGCATTGCATGGGTAAGGCTAACAAGGGAATAACTGATGTCATATTGCGTCGAATTATTATTAGATAAATTTACAGTGGGATGGAAATGATTGGCTGGATAAAAATTTGAAGCATGTCTGACATTACTAGCATTAAAACCAAATGCTAACCTCAAAATCCTTATAATCTACACTTTCATTGGTCTGTCTTGATTTTCGCTCTTCAAACAACTTACTTAACCGACGTATTTTCTCTAAACGTTTCTTTCTTTCCAAGGAATACCTAATTTTCTTCTGTTGATTAATAGTTTGGTCGTTAAGTTTAATTTTGGGAATATCCTTTTCAGTTCTCTTACATTCATCTGAAAGTACAAATCAATAAACTCCTTTAACCCAGTATCTCGTTTATTATACCTTGTCTCAGAATAAGAAGGAGTGATTGGAATATCGTGCTAGTACATATTTTTAAGAGATTTTATCGATTCTTGTTTTTCTTATGCTTATAACCAAGACAACCTCCTGTTCTCTTATATGTTTGCTGTGGTTTATTATATTTTACTGTGTTATTAAATAAAATCCGTAATTTTAAGTATAACACGAACATAACGAAAACCAAACCGGTTGAAGTATTTATGAAATGTTAACAAAGTAAAGTACAAATTCCAAAAATGGGAATAATCAAAATTGTAATAAACACCTCCAAAACACTAAGGAAGATGTAGGTTTCACTTCAGTGACAATATATAATATACATGTATTACATGGCTAGCAAAATCAACGGTACCTATCGCATAATTAAATAATATTCTCAACTGTTTATATATCTTATCAAATTGTTGTGTTTACTACATATTAAGCTATGTGTTCCGGGCTTTGGCGAGATATTTGAATCACTCCTTCTTATTTTGAGACAGAGTATAAGATAGAAATACAACTTATATGGCAACAGATTACTTTTTAAAAGTTAAATACAGAAACAGAACCTTATCTGTAGCAACTGTTTTTGTGACAATTAGAAACACAACATCGCCAGATTTCAATATGTCAATAATTTTTTTTATTATCGGAATGTTAAGAACAAAAATAAAGACATTTCAATTACTTAAAAGCATTATACATTTTCAAAACAAATGTATTTCATTTGTAACAAGAACTGATTAAAATTTCAGCAAGATATAACCAATAGTGCAAATTAGCATGTGTTTCTCATCGAACGGTAGACACTGGCGTTAGTTGCGAGATGTTTAACAATAATATTTGTTTAGTTAATGCACTGTACCTTGTCTCAGAATAAGACGGAGTGATTCAAATATCGCGCCAAAATGGTGTATATTTTTAAGGTATTTCATTGGTTCTTGCGTAGGCAAGTTTAACATGGGAAAATAAGATCTCCAAAACGCCATTTTATGTTTATAGCCAAGCCATAACCTAGTCTCTTACATTTTTACTTTGGTTTATTATACTTTATTGTGTTATTAAATTAAATCCGTACTTTTATGTACAATATGAACATGAGTGATCAGACGGCTTAAGACCTAAGGAACAAGTGATCAGGCATTTGAAACTTTGAATTCGATGAATCTGTCAAAAATACTGTACGACAGTGCAAAAAACAAACGTCCAACACTTAATATCATTGCAAAAATAACTATAGGTGAGTCCATACCACAAATGAACTGAACAACTCACACAGATTCTTGAATTGACTAATTAATTTCAAGTAAGTGTTAATTAAGTACTAATTATATTACCACATGTTCATATACATGTTATATTTCAGATATGTCAAACGTAATAAGAAACCGGTACTAATAGAACAAGCCTGTAGGATTATAAAGCCATACTGATAAAGATAGGCAATTAAGAATACTTCATATAGGATCTAAATTGTGGGGGAAGCACTATTGTATTGATTCATGAAATGAACGGTAACATTTTTAAAGGATGTTACAACAAATTTTGCCCACGTTGAAAAGGGCAGCTGCACAGGTTACCTCCATTTAATGCGAGCGCATACCGATTGAAATGATTTGGGCCCAACTAGAAGTTGAATTTGCCCCTTTCAGAATATCGCTTATACGAGAACTTTTGACAGAAGCAATTACAAATGTTACAATTTTTACAAGTATTTGGAAAAATTGTGCCGACCATGTAATTTTTAATCTTTTTAACATGATGTGAACACTAAATTATTGTTAATTTCCAATATATAATAGATATAACAATTTGTTATACTTTATAAGATAGTGTAAATTATTCAATGAAAATGTATCTATATATTTTCAAAATACATAAATTTTAATAGGGAATAATAATTAGTAATGTGTAAGTATATGTAATTATCTTTGCAGGTTGTGTAAACAACTTCAGTCAATGTAAACTTTTCTATTTATTACTGTTGTATGTAAGATTCATATTTCCAAGAGTAGTTCCCTGAATCTACCTCCTCAAAGTTTGTAGCAGTAATACGAATGATTTATTTGTTCTTTATTGATATTTAAAATAGAAACTAAGAAGCAAAACTTTTTCTGCAAGTTATTAACGACGTCTTGATAAAAGATGAAAGGTTTGATTCATCATGGCTCTCTGGGACAAATATTTAATAATAAATAGACTCGATTCACAACTTTCATGTTGGTATAGCACATTCACTAAAATGTGTAGTAATTATATATTTCTACTTGTTTCATTTGGAAATTGGGCCATCTCCATAGATGGCATAGATTATTCTAATGTTTTTTTTTGAAACATTAGATGATTACCTTGCACTCGTATTGCTGCTTCAATTGGTAGAATGAAAAGCGGCACATCTATCTATTTTAACCAAAGTAGTAAATGAAACACAAAACAGCTATATCCTGAGTTAGAAATAATACAGTTCTTCTAACCTCAATTGTCATGATGTTATATCAAATTGTCTACTAATTTTAAGCTATGTGTTCCATGTTTTGGCGGGATATTTGAATCACTCCTTCTTATTCTGAGACAGGGTATACCTTATATCAAATAGAACGTATACAAAACAACAAAGATCTGAAAATATACATATTATATAAATACTCTATAATTGATTTATATATAGCAATTTAAATATTTTCAATTCATTAAGTTGTCACTTGTTCTAAGCATACGTTCATGTGCACAAGCAACTGCAACTACAACATTGCTAATATGATAAAATGCATTAACAACCTGTAATTTCGATATCATAGTCTGTTAAAGTTTAAGTGAAAAATTTTTAAAATAACTACTTAAATTATCATGATTTCTACATACCTTGTCTCGGTGTTTTTCGTTTGCTGCTAGAAAACAAACTCGTTGGGGGTAATTTACGCTTAGCTGCATTTGACAATTCTGGTGTTCCCACGGGTGTTCTCAAATTCCTCCTAGATCCAGATGGAGTACAAGCTGACCCAAATGCAAGATTTCTCTTGCTGCCGGACAATGCAGGTCTTAATAGTCCTGACGTAGACGGAATAGGAGATTTAGCTCGCTGCATCTTTTTGGCACTCAGTTGCTGCTTTTTATTCTATAATAAAAACCAGATTAAAAAAAAAATAAACTGAGAAGAACAATGTTTTAAATAATAAATACAAAGATCAATAAAACAAATTATTATCTTTGAATGTTAGTGAAAACAGAATAATCTTTTGCTATTTTTGACGGAGTAGGAAATTTTTGCTCGCTGCAGTTTTTGGCACTTACTGTTGTTGCTTTTTATTCTAAAATGAAAACCGAATAATGAAAAATAAACTCACAAAAACAATATTTTAAACGCTGTGGCTAAATGTCAGCCGGCGGTCTTGCCCGTATAAACTTAAAGTGCCGCCGGAATCCATGATTGTATACATTGAGGAAAAATATTATGGAGACGCTGTAAAGCATCTTTGCTGTATTCCCAAAACGGGAGCATTGGGTGGGGCTAAGTGTGGCACAAGTATGGCTGCCTCACCTAGTAAAATGTATCTATATACCGGGTGTCTGTTTAAGCTCGGCCACCGGCCATATCTCGGCAACCGTTTATCGTACAACCTCGCGGAAAAGATCTTGATAGTAAAATGGATGACGGGAATTTCAGCAAAATTTTTTTAAGTTTCCAAAATGATCGCAAGGGGGCGCAATTCTCAAGATAAATTAAAAATTCGATAATTTTTCATTAAATTCTAGATTAAGATACATTAAAAAATTTAGTAGCAAAATTTTTAGACGTTTTTATACAACTTTCATTTGAAAGTTTTTGATCTAGCTCCCATACGAAGGAAAGAGAGGAGGGGGGTATGTCTGCGTACAAAAGTAGGTATAACTTTGGTTTGCCCCAACGGATTTTAATGTTTCTGGACTCATTAAATAGAGAATTTTACAAAGAATTGAAGGCTATGTAGTACGAATTTACGTGGTTGTCAAAGAAAATAACAGGGGGCGCTGTTCTCAATGTATGTATATTTCTTGTTTTTTCTTTAAAATTTCAAATGGAACGGTATATTTTTAATATCGTAATATTGAAGCACATAAAAAACTGAAGAGAATGGTGAAAACCGGAAGTTCCTACCTTTTTTGTTGACGAAGATATAGTCATACGAAGACAATCCAGAGAAATAAAACTCTTTAAATATAAATTTATTTATTGGGAGTAATAATTTTATTTTAATTTTAATAGGGTCTCTAGACAGTGTATATATAGTACGTTTTCACTTGAAATTTCATCATACTCTGCGCTAAATGTATTTATTTCAATCTTTTTATCGATTTTTTAATTCATTGCATATGTTACGTTAGATTCTCCTTTTAAATGTTTTTAAATACTCTTGCTATTATTTTTTAAATATCATTTCTTATCCTTTCCAACATTGAAATAAAATAATAATAGTGAACAGTGTAGTTTGATTTTTTTTTTTAAATTTTTATCTTACAGCATGGCATGCACAGTCATACTAAATTACATTACGATGAGATTTCCAAGGTGGGCCATGAAAATCGAAATGCAAAGATATTAGTGTCACTTGTAGTTAAACTTTTTGTAGGTATTTAGCAAATTAAGCCTTTTTGGACACCTGCACATAATTATTAAGTTTGTAAAATATCGTATTCCAACGTTGAAGCTTATGACATGATCAGAATGTATTTTCAATGCTTTGAAAATGCATTCTTGCTTCGGGGATATATTCCCTAAATTATCCCGAAAGAAGACATTATTGAGTTTTCATTCACCTTGCCAGATGTTCTTATGGGATGTTTATTTATGGGGCAGAATAAAAGACATAGTTTATCACAAAAGCCGAGTACAACAATTGCTACCTCCGAAATGGAAGTAACTCTGCTCTCTATTAATCGACAAGTAAACGGGTATTGAAAATGAAGGTGAACACTTTGAACATTTGTTAAGTTGAAGTTTTTTCTTGTTTTTTTTTTGTACGTAGGTACTTTCTGATTTAAATATATTTTCTTTTCCTTTATATTACTTGGTCAATATATTTTCTTATTTATGTTTAGGTATATAATAGGTTCTTTTATTTACTTTCATTTCAGACGGGGATGATTTAGATATCAATTTGTGTACCCTTTCGTTATTAATGAGTAAATGATTTGATTATAACTAATGCATTATATTATTTTGTTTTTTTTTCTCGTTATTGTCTACTTAGTTCATGAGCTATGGAAATTATTTTTGCTGTTTTCCTATAATTAGATCTACCTATATCAGTTGGGTGATAAAGATATATTATTATTATTATTATTATTATTATTATTATTATTATCATTATTATTATTATTTTATTTCAATGTCTAAAAAGGCAAGACATGAAATTTAAAAATAGCTAGAGAATTTGAAAACATTTAAGAAGAGAATCTAATGTAACATATGCAAGAATTAAAAAATCGGTGAGAAGATTGAAATAAATACATTTATGGAAGACTATGATGAAAATTCAAGTGAAATCGAACTATACACTGTCTAGTGACACTTAAAATTAAAATAAAGTTATTACTCACAATAAATAAATAAATTTATATTAAAAATGGTTTAATTTTTTTTGGATTGTCTTCGTATGACTATATCTTCGTCAAGAAAAGAGGTAGCAACTTCCGGTTTTCATCATTCTCTACAGTTTTTTATGTGCTTCAATATTACTATATTAAAAATATGCCGTTCCATTTAAAATGTTAAAGAAAAAAGAAGTAATATACATACATTGAGAACAGCGCCCCCTGTTATTTTCTTTGACAACTACGTAATTTCGTGCTACATGTCTTTCAATTCTTTGTAAGTTTCTCTGTCTAATGAGCGCAGGAACATTAAAATCCGTTTGTGCAAACCAAAACAATACCGACTTTTGTACGCAGACATACCCCCCTCCCCTCTACCCTTCGCATGGGAGTTAGATCAAAAAGTTTCAAATAAAAGTTGTATAAGAACGTCTAAAAATGTTGCTAGAACAATTTTCAATCTATCTTAATCTAGAATTTAATGAAAAATTATCGAATTTTTAATTTATCTTGAGAATTGCGCCCCCTCGCGATCATTTTGGAAACTTCAAAATATTTTACTTGTAATTTCCGTCGTCCATTTTACTATCAAGATTTTTTCCGCGAGGTTTTACGATAAACGGTTGCCGAGATATGGTCGGTGGCCGAGCTTAAACAGACACCCGGTATACTAGTTCATATTGAATGTGGTGGTGTAGCTTTTTTTGCACGTGGGGAAGTGGAAGAAAGGCATTTGTAGATAACATAAAAATACGCCCTCGTATCTATTTATGTCTAAGGTATTTACAGGCAGGAAACCCAAGAACAAAAGACTACAACTAGGGACGTTTATGTAAACTGTATGTACAGTTTAGTTTTTAGTAAATTGATAATTGATTGCTTTAAAGTAAAAAATAAAAAAAAAACAACAGGAAAACAATATTTTGTCAAATAGGTAGGTAGGTACCTAGAATAAGTTAGAAAACTAAAAATTAATTTGCTGATGCCTTCATTTATATATGTAGGAAATAATTTTCTACTACTAGCACTGTCGCTTTAATTTTTCACTAAAACTGACATATTAAATTATTAATCTTATATTTATGTACTTTGTAAATTAATAATATTTGTGTATTCCCTTGATTCATTTATAATAGGTACTAAATTAATATAAAATTAATTTTCTTTTACTTACTTCATATTTTAATGTGGTTATACCTGTTACACATTGTTTAAAATATTACATAATAAATAATAATATAAATTAGTTATTTAGAACACCATATTAAAATAAAATGTCATACGAAAGAACTATCAAGAAATCGAAAATCAATAATAAGAAAATAACTTGGTATGTCTGACCCAAAAATAAAAACCATCCGTTATCAGTGTGGTAAACAAGATCAGTAAAAAGCATTGGAAATGATCAATTATGTCTTGAATTTTTAATAACAGAACAGTGAATAAGTGAGAAAACAATATAGAAATCTTCTATTAGACGTTAAATTAATACAAAATTATAGTTTGTTGTAGTTATACCTATTATACCTCCTTTAAAATATTATATAATATTAAAATAAAATATAATTAGTTGTTTGGAAGAATAGCTACTTTGAATTGTTGATATATATTACTAAAAAAATACGGCAATATTGAACAAATAAAAAACTGGACACGGGTATATTTCAGATATGTATATGTAAGAAAACGCAAAAATTGTGTAACCAACTTTTTATTCAATAAGAGAATATTCATTCCGAAACATATGTGTATTTCGCCACACAAACACCCCGGGACCCCCACTTGTCTGTCTTTCTTACAGTCCCATACATATAAATATGATGTTTATCAGATATTCTCTGAAAATTATTCTGTTGCAGTCTCCTAAGTGTAGGCCACGGCCCTTATAGGAGAAGTACTTGAAGAGGGGAAGTTACGGGGGGATATTTTCATACTTTTAATTCAGTATATACTATGCAACCCGTATTACTTAACATCGCAATATTGAAATCAGTAGTTCGGAGACTTAATACGTTTATTTTAAAATTATCCCGTAAAGATGGTGCAACACCCTCGTCATGATTATTGTACTCTTACTTGGTTCGTGTATTTGAGGAGTTAAGTTTTAACGAATGCAGACGGTTTCATGAAACGTGCAATATAACCTATTTTTTCAAACAAGGTGGTAGCGACGGAAAAATTAATTTGGTTATTGAAACAATAAATCAGACCTTGAACAATTCCTCAATAATAAGTTAGCTAGTGTAGCTATCTACAATGGACAACGATCGCACACGTGTCCCACCCCAGGAGAGAGTCTCCTTAAAAATAATTTTTGTCCAAAGTGGTAACTCAATATGGCCGCCGCAATGCATAGGCGTGCATAAATATTTTGTATAGGGTATATGTACACTTCGTATGTTCCCGAAAATCATTTAAAATAGGTTCTTAGTCCAATAATAATTAAAGAAATATCGTGAGTGCATTATTTTTTCAATCCTTTTATTCTTTTTAATATAGTAACATTTATTCTAACTGTATTAAAGAAAACATAAAAAAACCTGCTTAGAATATGTATGTTACGCCACTGAACACATAATCAAACATGTCAGATATATGACAAGTTATTCAAAATACTCATTTTATAAATTATGATTGGTCAATATTGCCATAATTGACCTGCCTTAAAGTGGTAACTTCCGTCTAAATAATACCTATTCCCCCACCAGTTCATTATCTCTCCTATTCTATTCTTTCCTCGTAGCTATGTCATGTTGTATTTCTCAAATATGACTTTTGCATGAGGAAATCGAAACAATTACGTGCTCAACGAATGTTACCGTTCGGAAACGTTATGCATTGACCAAACATTTTCGCAAAATAAAAAATTATATTGACACATGAAATTCTTCCAGATAATGGATCCTAAAACATTTTACGGGCGAAAAAATGTTACGCAAAACTGTGCCATTCGTGATATCCCCTCTGATAGTGAGGACAGTGAATTGTCAGATGACGATGACACCCCTAATGAAGAGTTATTGGTGCAAGCAGGAGTTTCTTCAAACAACATTGAAGAGAGTGATGACGAGTGTTCAGATGAAGATGACATTCCTCTTATACAACTCCACAATCAAGCCCCGAATCCAGCAAACCAAAAATCCAGAGGGAAAGTAACTAAAACACCAAAATTGAAGAAGACTTTTTCACCGAAGTTGTTCGCCAATCTTGTTTGTATAGCGTCCAAACACGACCTAACAGACCGTTGTGCACTAGTGTTGAGGAAATACAACGGTTTGTGGGTATGATAATTTGGATGTCGATTATCAAACTACCTAATACCAGAAGTTATTGCTCTACTCAAACCAGAATTTCACAAGTTGCCAATGTTATGCCAGTAAATAGATTCGAGGTAATCCAAAGTTTATTGCATTTTTCAGACAATAGTCAGAGTACAAGCAATTTAGATAAAATTATGCCAGTTCTGGAAACAATCAGAAAAGCCTGTTTGACCATTCATCTTGAACAGCATCTGTCTTGCGATGAACAGATCATCTCGTTTAAAGGAAGGATTAGTATAAAAACGAACAACCCTAAGAAACCCCATAAATGGGGTTACAAGATATTGGTTCTTAGTGGGGTATCCGGTTTCTCCTGCAATTTTGAATTGTTTGCGGGAAAGCGAGGCTATACAATTGTACTTCGATTGAGCAGACCTATTCCACATGACAAACACGACAAAATTTTCTACGATAATTATTTTTCTTCGTTGCCGCTAATATCGTACTTAGCGAAACGGAAAATTCATTCTGTGGCCACAGTCCGCCAAAATCGATTGGCTGATTATCAAGAACAGACAGAAAAACAAATGAAGCAAAACGGAAAAGGTACCATAAATGAAAGCACAACAAAGTTTGATGGGATCGATATACATGGTGTGCAATGGTATGACAATAAAATTGTCACTCTAATTTCTGAGTATTGTGGAAGCCGACCAAGCACCAAAGTAAAATGATTTTTCAAATCTGAAAACTGCAAAAAAGAAGTAGATTGCTCAAATATAATCACAGAATACAACCGCCATATGGGGGGCGTTGATTTGCAGGATTCGCTAATAGGACTTGATAAAGCTAAAAAGTCGGAAATGGTATCACCGAATATTTTATCATATGATAAATGTTGTGGTGGTAGATTCTTGGCTATTGTATAGACCAAGGGTCGACAACCTTTTTTGGCCGCGGGTCAAAATCAACCAAAATGCGAGTATTAAAGAGACATTTGGGTCAGAGATATTTTCGTATTAAAACAGCATTTTAGTAAATATAAAATATATATTATTAAGAAAATAATTACAAACATAGTTGAATAAATTTTATTTATAAACTTTCTCTACGATATCAATGGCTCCCGTGATGTTGAACTTGTGATGTCAATTTAGTTAAGTCTGGTTTATAGTTAGTCGTTTTAAGTCGAACACAAGCATCTGAATTATCAATAGTTAACCTGCTCCTGTTTTTGCTTAAAATAAATTTCATTTGTGAAAATATTTGCTCACATTTATAAGTGGACCCGAATGTGGACAAAATGGCAAAGCCAATTTTTTTTAATGATGAAAACCTCGCAGGAAGTGATGCCCAACATGTTGATATCATGAGAAAATGATTATCTTCTGTATTTTCCAAATCGTTCCGCAATTTCTTGAATTTATCCGTCCATAATGTTGAACTTTTAAAATCAATCATTTCTAAACTAAAATTTTCAATTCTTAGATATTCAAAATACTGCAAATTTATAATATTTTCTTCTATTTCATCGGGCTTTATAAATGTAAACATTTCTCCATGTTTCTTAAGACTTTGAAACCGACTTTCATATTCACTTTTAGTGACCGACATCCAACTTTCGAACATTGCGTTCATCGATATTTTCTTTTTCATGTTCCCTCTTTAACAAGGGAAAGAAATGAAATTTTTTAGTTTTTATGTCAATTTCAAATAATATCAATTTTGAAGTAAAGCTCTTCCATTCCTCATACATTTTCAAAATTGTGTGGTTATTTCCTTGGAGTCGTACGTTGAAATCATTATAATGGTTCATTATGTCTGTTAAGAACAAATGTCTTAAAAGCCATTGTTTATCATTGAGTTCGAGATCATTTTCACCGATTTCGTGAAGAAATATTTGTATATCATCAAAACACTCTACAAATCTATTAAGAACTTTGCCCCGACTTAACCATCGTATTTCAGAATGTAATAACAAATCTCCATATTTCGATTCAATTTCCTCCAAAAAAGCTTTAAAGCGCCTGTGTATTAATGCTGATCGCGCTATTATCATGTTTACGATCTTAACACTTTTTCCATTACATCCTTAAGTTGTTGTGTAGTTGCCTTTGCAAATAAATTTTCGTCATGTATGATACAATGAAACGATAAAAGTGAACGGCCAAGTTCATTTTCCATTAGTTTTACAAATCCAACAGTTTTCCCCCTCATACTTGGAGCACCGTCAGTTGTTATGGAAAACAATTTACTTTTTAAATCCAATACTTGCCCATTTTTGAAATTTGTAAACTCTTGTACTTGACGAAAAATATCAGTGCCTTTGGTGGTGTCATTCATTGAAGCAAGAACGCATAGTTCTTCATTGACATTCGAGCTATTTATTGATGCAAATCTAATAATTATTGCAAGCCTACCAATACTATTTATGTCGGTACTTTCGTCAACTGCAATGCTAATTATGTCACAAGATAACAAATCATTTTTGACCTGTTCATCAATATTCTTGGCCATATCTTCAACGCGACGCTGGACTGTTCTAGCTGACAATGGCATTTCTTTGATTCTCTCAATTATTTGTTTTTTATTTGCGAAGTCATTAAATAAGTGTTCGGAACAATTTATGAATGCGTTTTTTAAAAACTCGCCGTCTGTAAATGGTTTTGCGTTGGTACCAATGCTAAGAGCTGCAACAAAGCTGGCAGACGTAGCGTGATTGTTGCTGGTAACAAAACTGTTTAAGAATTTATTTTATTTTCCAAAATTTAATACACATTTAGCAATGTTCACTCACATCTTTATGTTTTGAAGAAAAGTGTCGCTCAATATTATAAGTCCTGGCGGTAATTATATCTGTACATAAAGTACATATCAATTTGTCACCATTTTCGATACACCCATACTTTTCTGTCCACACATCTTGAAATAATCTCTTTTTTGCTTTTTGTTTGTTCATGGTAATTTTTTTAAATAATGATATTTATTTCACTAGGTCAATATTATTGTGCTACTGTACTACACGTGCTATAACTGACATACAACTGAGATAACGACGCGCGCATCCAAGAATGGTACAATTTGTTCGGACAATGTCGCTGCATTCCGCATACTATCGGCCGATTCCATATCCAGTCAGGCGGGGTGGGGCTTTAACTGATATTTTTATATGTTATACTGGATTCAAATTTGGTACGTTCATAACTTTGCGACAAGAAGAATTTTTTTGGGAAAAAGAAAAAAATGTTTGTATATCTTATACTTTATTTTCGTAACTAAAGTGGGACACTTGAAATTACCAAATGGGTCACTCGGTGACCCACGGGTCATAGGTTGCCGACCCCTGGTATAGACGAATAAAAAGGCAACAAGGATCCACGGACAAAATAATGCCGCTTCTCGGATTCAAAACTCTTTTGGCAGAACAGCTTTACTCTACAGGAATTCGAGCATCTAACAAAAGAGCAAGGCCAAGCGGGTCAAACAATGGAACACCAACCGAGACCAAACAATTTTGTTCAGAGTGACCATATTAGCCATTGGCCAGAATGGACAATTGAACGCGAAAGATGCAAGCTGCAAGGGGCTTTCTCGCGTGAAATGTCAAAAATGCCAAGTTCACTATTGTTGCAATTCCAAAAACAATTGTTTCTTACAAATTCATCAATAAAATTACTACATTTTCTGAACTTTAGTATATTTTTTAATCTTTTGTTTTGTTGTATGGGTTCATAATGTTACCATTTGGTAACCAAAAATAAAATTTTGAAACTCTTCAATTTTGCCGACCAAAATTATTCCAAACGCAATGTAAGTTATTTCAAAGGTCATTACCTGTTTGTTCAAATTTTTTAGAAACATAATTACAAATTTCGATAATTCATGTATTAGAGGGTTAAGTTAAAATAAGGTGTGTAATAATTAATAGGCAATGCATCTATTAAATTACGCAAATAAACACTGACAAAAAATCTATTATAAATTTTGTGTGTAACTATGAAATATGTTCATTTATATTTTAATTACTCAATATATTTTTGATAATCAAATTAAGCGTTGCTGTAATTAATAGGAAATATATGTATTATAATCTATTTGTATAATAATTTTTATGTAATGTGTAGAAAGAAAACAATCAATATTTAGTAAGTTATAAGTAGTAGTTATTGTTTATGAAGTAATATAACGAGTACTTCTTAATACAAAATTAAGTAACACAAAATGAGTAAGTCACATATAATTATATTGTAAAATGTATGTTTTTAAAAGTGTTTCATTCCTTTTTAAAAGCACGAATAAATAACTGTTGAGTTGTTAAAAGCACCGTAGGCTCTACATCACTTAAAAAACGAAAAAAAGACAAAATGCTCTATTTTAATTATTTTTTAATATAATTACAAACTTGAACTATCAGTCACTTGAAGCAATTTTGGTTATTTCGTTCGTGTAGTATCAATTTATTCAAGTACCTTAACATTTGCGATTTTTTGCGTGGAAATTGACCATTTTGTGGTACTTATACGCTGATTAGGTTAAAAAAGACACGTTAAATCTTTCCTATCACATCTTGTATAATCTGACATTTTGTTGAAAAGTGTTTGAAGAAAATTATAGCAATTCAAAACTTACATTCTCATATTCTAGCATTGTCTCTTCAATCATGTCCGGGATACTTCGTCCCCAAGACAAGAAAGGTCGCTGATTTTCTTCTTCAAATTGAGCTGCCAATTGCAGAAGTTCGTACTCCAAATCAGTAATTTTTTTTGTAAGAGCGTTTCGTTCTCTCTCTTCTTTAAGAAGAGTGCCACCCCTGTTCCGGAAACGATTCGGATCGTTTGCTTTCTCTTCTAGTTCCAGTTTTCTCTTCCAGTATTCCTCACGTTTCTCCAGTTTTAACAAAGTTTTCCTGGAAAAAATGTTTGTTTTTCTTTTATTAGAGTAAATTATTGAACATTTGTTACAAATCACAAATATTATGATACAATGATTAGCATTGAATCCACAAACATTCATCTATATGAAAATCAGGTTTTTATTAAATCTACTTCTGCAATTTGAGGGTATTCAATATTTATAAATTCTTTTTGCTGTGTTACTGTTAAACTTATAAGTTTACTTAAAGTAAATTAATTTCTTCAGTAAAATGAGTACACTTACTTGTTATCTTCATAGTATTTCTTCATTTTTTCAACTTCAATGTCATGAAAAGTAAGTAAATCTTCAGTATATAAATTGTCATGGAAAAATTCAAACTTAATTCTTTCTGACGCTGTGTAATGACATTTATCCCACAACAATACCAATTCGGACCGCATTTTTTTGATAAACTTCTACAAATAAATACAACACAAATCACAATGTCGGCTAAAGTACAAGTGCTATATTATTTCCTCACCTCTATATTAGCCTTTTTCAAGCTTTCACAACGTTTCACCTCATTTTGTAAAGCCATTAGTGTGTCCAAAGAATTTCCTGTATATTTTTGCATAAAATGATTAGAAGCTTTAATGTCCTCGGATATTATTTCCCAAAGACAAGTAACCTTTTCTCGCAAACTAGAAATCTCATTTTCAGTTTGAGATTTTTGTCTTTTTAAGGATTCATAATATTCATCAAGCCACTGCATGTTATGATCTGTCACGGAAAATAAGGAATCGTCAGGTGAACATACATTTTTTTCAATCTCCAGGCTGGGTTGAATACCAAGTTCATTAATTATATCAAGTATTTTACATTTTATTTCTAAATACTTGGATTCACGTTTAAATTTTTCATTTTCCAATTTTTCAACATGGTTTGCAATATTATCAATTTCTTCCATAGTTGGTAAAATGTCTGAATTGGATATTGAAATTGGCTGACAACCTAAAGATTGACAAGCTTCTGCCTGTCGCTTTTTTAAGCTTGCAAGTTCATTCAGTCTTTCTTTAACTTTAGTTTCGTACCTAGTTTAGAAACAGGAATTACATTAATTTTCAGGAAATAAAAGCTAACATCAACTTAAATTAAGACATATTATTTGTTATGACTGAAAATAGTTTAATCAATATACATACTCAGCTATTCGATTCTTTAGTCGTTTCTTTTCTTCACACAAACTTAAGTTTTCCGCTCCGTGACATGGCATTTTAATACGTAGTCTTTTACACAGCAACTCCAGTTGTTGAAGAAGTTCTTCAATACTATCCACTAAGTTATTTTGGAACACTTTAACATCTCCCAACATTTGACTGTAGCTGTCATCAATACTCTCTTTTAAAAATGTAATCCATTCTAACTTCACCTGTTCATCTACCCCCATGAGTTTCATTAGACAATCTAGTTCTTTGATATTCCTAACTGTAGCAGCATTAACATATGCTATAAACTCAGTCTGCCAGGACTCCATAATACTATGTTAAAGAAAAAATACAGGAGTGTATATAGGGTTTAAAAATAAAGTAATGATAATAAAAAAACTTTACATTTATACATTGGTATACAATTTTTTTAGTTTCAGGCAATTTTCAGAGAAAATGCTTTTCTAGAAAGTGTGAATTGAACTCATTGCTGTAAATGAATTTATTACAAATTTAATTGGTCATTCGATAGCCACAACATTCTTTCTCAGTAATTTCCATTCAAATTTATTAAATGACCTTCATACAAACCATTCTAAAAAAGCCTAGTTTTTCCTAATGCAAAACTTATTCAAGTAATTTTTTGTACTTATGTTCATAATAATAATTAACGTATTTTCTTAAATATACAAATTTACCTTTTAAAGCAAAATTAAAACACGGTTTTAGAATAATTTCCTTTAACACATCTTACCGTTTAAAGACAAAAAAAGATTTTTTTACTCAAAAAATTATTCAAGAAAGAAAAACCTCTTGTGTACTTACGATAACAATTCAATTGAAAAAATTCTTCTTAAAAGTACAATAAAATGGTGTGTATACAAATGACAAACGATTAAAACTTATTCTTTTCTGTACTTCTGAATTAAAATTGGACACACAACACAACTGAAAGGAACAATATTTCAACTGTCGTGACGGTTCTTCCATTAATTTTCAATTTGAAAATGCTTATGTGATTGGCTGCACTCCTACCACGCCAGGGGTGACGGAATCACAAGCCCAATTTAATAGGCTAAACAATAAATATCAACTAAAGTAACTATTGAACCGCAAAAAGATACATTTTATAAAATATTGCCCCAGTTATATAATTTGAATTTCAATGTACTTAATAGATTACATGAAAATATCAATTGATACCACTAAATTTATACATTTCAAATGATTTTATTATGTACATGTGTAAACCGACCTTAAGTTATAAACAAGAGGGTTATCAACATTTTAACTTAAATATTTCATAAATAGTATTAAATTAAAATATTTAAGAGATAAGGTACATATTAAATATTATTTTTATTCATTTATAGGTATCTGTTACTATTTTTATTACTTTGTTTTTAGCTAAAATTTCAGAATTCTCTACTTATCTTTGAATCATTCAAAAAATATTAAATTTCATTTTATTTTAAATAATAGTATATATAAAGCAAGTTTAAGATACTGGAAATGTGAGTGTTTTCTTTTAAATAATTATTTACCATAAATAAGTTATGGTTACATTCTTGATCAGAATGCGATCTTTTTTGTGATATCTTAAAATTAATCTCTTTTTCGAAGGATTTGATAGTTCCACAGAGGAAGGTAACTCAAAGCTCGCTAGTCGTCAGTTCCCACTTTCACGGTCAGACACGCTATTGTATATACATACATAATTTCTTATAATGAAAATTAATTTTGGTAGCTGTGCACCAGTAATTCAGAGAGAAGAAAATAGTCAGTCACTCATTCAGATTTTATCTCATATGTCTGATTGAAATTGAAGGTAGTTTGTTGAAACTAGGAAAGATGGAGATCGTTGGAAGAACATTAAAACAGTAAGTATATATAGCACAGCTGTGTCCTGCGAGTCCCATATTTAAGTTCTTGTAATATTTGTCTGATTATGTGAACAGTGACTTCTTGGAGTTTTTGAAATATGTATTTTCAAGCATTTTAGTAAGTCAGTATCTTCCATGAGACAAGAATTGAGCAAATATTTAAAGAATTTTGAAGATGATCTGTCTCAATTTATAACAAACTACGGTCAACCACACATTAAGAGTGAAATAATTATTGAACCTTTTTTGGATTTTACAATTATCTGTGCAGAAGTTGATATTGAATTTGTCAATGAATTCACCAAGACAATATGGTGAAATTTCTAATATGAATCTAATATGACAAAGTTAATACAAAAACAAATTTATTGATTGTTCCTATTAATAAATACAAAAGTATCATGTAAAATGCAAAAACCAATATAATACGTACACAAATTAATATAAAATTAATAGTTACCTAAAAATATGTAAAATATATATGATACATAACAAACTCATAAAAACAGGAATAGTTTGCTGAAAGAGGAATCTGCAGTAAATATTGAATGTCTTGATGAAATACTTTAAACATATGCATATACTTATATGTCTGTACTAATAATGTAAAACTAATGAAGCTATAGAATAGTTTTCAAGGTTTTGATCAAAATATTAAACAGAATGAGTTAATAAGATTGTATAATAGCTTGACACTTTCCAAACACTTACAAATATGAATTAGGAAAATAAATCTCTATTTCTTTAAACTTTTTTTGAGTTTCCATTCTTTTAAACAGCTTTTCTTCTTCAGTCTCTTTTTTTCAGGAGTCTTTAGATGAACCATCTGAAACTATTGGCTCTTCAATTAACACAAGAAATCAACAGTTTCCTTGACTCCAACAAATGAATTTTGGAAAGCGATTTTATTCGAACTTCAGCAGTGATTTTCAAAATTTTGGAATGTGCAGTACCCAAAAATGGAACAGAAATTGAAGGGACAACAAAAGAGATACAGGGACAGTTTAGTAGTTAATATAAAGAATAATTAGAAGCAGTATTTTGATTTAATTTACCTTTTCATGTCAAGAAATACGGCTATTTTAATAATATACTGGATCATCATAAAATCATTGCTTTTTACTTTCTTATACGTAATATAAGGAAGTATTGTGATGACGAAAAGTTTCGACCTCGAGATTATTGCAGATGTTCGCGTTTTGAAGTCCCCTGATACCGAAAAAGTGGTTTTTAAAAAATGTCTAGGTCAGTGTGTGTGTGTGACCACGATAGCGGTCAAACCGCTATAGGTATCAATTCCAAATTTTATATTTACAAGTATAATCTCCCTCTTGAGATCTGATTAGATTTTCAGTAAAATCGGCATACCGGAAGTAGTAGTTTACTTCAGTGAAAAAATCGATTTTTGCCAATATTTTGTTAACTACTAAGTTTAAACAAATTTGTAAAGAATTCATATGTACTCAAAATTGAATTTGAGAAGAATTTTATTATGAAAGTTTTTCGAAATTGATACCGGAAGTAGCTCTTTTACTCTTATCAAAAATCAGTTTTTTGCAAATATTTCGCTAGTCATGCTTTTTAGACAGGTACGCTACGAATATAAAAGTATTTACAACTTAATTTTCAATATCTTTTGTATAAAAAAAATTTCAAAATTCGCACCGGAAGTATCACTTTTACTCTTATCGAATAGCGATTTTTTGCAAATATGTCGTAAATTATGCATTCTGTGTATATTTATTAAGAGTACAAAAGTATTTAGAGTTGGATTTGCAATATTTTTTGTATAGATGAAATTTCAAAATTCGGACCGGAAGTAATACTCTTAGCGAGTAGCACTTTCTTTCGAATATCTCGCAAAATATGCATTCTATAGAGATTCATTAAGATAATAGAAGTACTTATAATAGGATTTTAAATAACTTTTATATAAAAAAATTTTAAAACTAGTTTGAAACGCTCATACGTATAAGAAAGTCGTGTGGTGGCCACACCTCATTTTTTAATACTTAATTGTGCTGTGGAAGAATAACGTCGATAATCCTTGAGAATGTCTTGACGTACTTTAGCTGATTAAAGTTAGTAATGATTCCGCGGATGTTTGAAAGTGTATCCTGGGGGCATTAATTACGTGAACTCAAAATGGGGGAGGAGTCTGATAACATCTCACCAAATCTCATTTGCCGGTGGTGGTTAATGAAAATCTCACGTCAACTTTTTAATTTAAAGAATGTACATTATAATAAAAAAGAACATTTTGTATTACAAAATCAATCCCGGGAATAGACAATATTTAATATGAAACACGATATCATCGGCTTGTGCGTGGTAGACATATATTTACTGATCAGAGACCGAGACATGGACGGTGAAATGCCCCTCCCACAAGGTGCCCAGTTGATTCTTAAAATATTACGATAAGCACAAGCAATCTCAAAGAATTGTCAAGAGTTACACATCGAAGTGCAGTACCGTATTAGCCTTGTTAATATTATAGTTACACAACCTAGAGAAATCTGTAAATATTCCGTAATATTTCTATGTAGTAAAGTGTCGCCCTCCGATATTTTTCAAATGAATTAATATGTAAGAATGAAAAATGGTAGAGGTGGGTCGTTTGCGAACGAACCGGTTCAGTGAACCGAAGGAGCCGATTCACTAAATTTCAATGAACCGGATCTCGGCTCACTTGGGTCGCGAACCGAGAGAGCCGATTGATAATGAATCGGATCTCGGCTCACTTGGGCAGTAACTTTATCCGGTTCGGTCGCGAACGTATCAAAACCATAAAGCAAGGCTGCTCAACCATAGGCCCGCGGGCCACATAGTTGCCCGCGGATGCATTTTGAATGGCCCGCGCAGGCAAGCTTCCCGCCAAGTTGCAACTATTGAAATCCCCGCCCGCCCGGTGACTCAGATCATTCTTCTACGTCTCTACGATAAACAATACAATAGCGATAGCCAGTGCACGTGCGTCTGTAAGGTGGAGTACCTACATATTTCACTGAAAAATTGAATTGTGTGAAGTGTATACATTGGGGTACGAGGTATGTTATTCATTTATTAATCAAATATGTTTTCATTAGTTAGTGTACGACGCGACGTACGTACTTATCCGGGACGGAAGGTTAAAAATGTTGTTTTGTTTCAGTATGTCTCATGGTAAAGTAAGTACGTCGAAATCGACAATATCCACCCGTACTTTTCATGATGAATGGGAAAGTAAATATTGTTTTGTTGGAAGCAAGGCACAGAAACCCGTATGTTTACTTTGCTTCACTACGGTAGCTGTTGCAAAAAAATATAATTTAGAAAGGCATTATAGGCAAAACCATCCCAATTTTGATAAAGACCACCCTGTTGGTAGTAGTATCAGAGATGATTATTTATTGAAAATGAAACGGGAATTATTTAATCAACAGAAAATGTTTGTTAAAATGCACAACGAGTTCGAATCCATGGTCAAAGCCTCTTACGAAATTTCTTTGCTTTTAGCAAAAAAGAAGAAACCTTTTTCTGATGGAGAAATTGTGAAAGAGGCTTTGACAATCTTTGCGCAAAATTGTGATGATAAAAATGTTAAAGCTCAAGCCGATGGTGTTTCACTCTCACGACACACTGTTACGAGACGGGTGGAGGAGATGGCGGTTGATATCAGCGGTCAGATTCAAGAAAACTTAACAAAGTGCAAATATTTTTCATTGGCGTTAGATGAAACTTGCGATTTAAGTGGCAGTTCTCAGTTGGCGATTTTTGTGCAATGTGTTGATGAAAATTGGAATGTATTGCAAGATTTATTAGAATTCTGTCAGTTAGAAACTACAACCCAAGGAAAAGACATATTTTTGAAAATTAACATTACATGCATTGAAAAAAGGGGTTTATCGTGGGATAAAATGATATCTATTTGCACTGATGGTGCACCTGCAATGACAGGGAAAAACAACGGTTGCGTAGCTTTGTTGCAGAATTTCTTGGGTCGCACAATATTTACGTATCATTGCATTATCCACCAGGAAGCCTTATGTGCAAAGGATATGAAGTTGGATGATGTTATGGATCCAGTAGTACGTTGCATAAATTACATACGTGCGAAAGCTCTTCACAGGCGTCAATTTAGGGTTTTTTTTGAAGAAGAAATCAACGAATATGGAGAGTTACAACTGTATTGCGCTGTGCGATGGCTATCAAGAGGCAACATGTTGAAACACTTCTTCAACTTGAGAGAACAAGTGTTGGAGTTTTTAGTAAATAAAAAGGCGTTACCTTTGGAAACTGATTTACTGAAGAATACGTCGTGGTTAAGTGATCTTGCATTTCTTGTTGACATTACGAATTACCTCAATATTTTGAACCTCAAATTGCAAGGCAAACACTGTTCACTTCCAATTATGTTCAATTTAATAAGCGGCTTTAAAACTAAATTAAATCTTTTTTTAATTAATTTAGCCAGAGAAAATATCGATCTATTTCCAACACTCACAGGTTTGAAAAAGAAGCTTAATATCGCCAATATTGATTATTCTAAGTACGAATTGAAAATCAGATGCTTATTACAGTCATTTGAAAACAGATTTCAGGACTTTGAGAGTAAAAAACAAAATATGCAAATTTTTATAAATCCCTTTATAATCAGTTTAACTGAAATGATTAGTTATCCTGGCAATATTCAGTTGGAACTTACCGAACTGCAAAATCATTGTACATTAAAAAACCTCTTTCTTTTGGGCGTACTTTTTTTCTCTATTTATATGATTTATTGACTATAAATTCCAAGAGCTCCTTCTTTGAGTAAGATTAATGTTTGGGGGAATATTATTATAAAAATACAATCCAGGAAGACGATTGATTTTAGTGAACAAACTGGAAAATATCCTAATGTAAACACTTATATAGGTATAGCACAGATAATATACAGGCTGGCGCACCACATTTCCGTCGATTTATATATACGAAGTGACAAAATGTTTTAACACTTTGCCACATTACGGGCACGTTTTAAAATTGTTTTGAAATATACAGAGTGATTCAATAAAAGTTGCGTACCAAAGTTATGAAAATTTAAATGGAACACTTGTATATTATGGCATATTTTGATACTATAGGCTAAATGAAGGCTACTTACTGTTATACTCCCTATACATAACTTAACAGAGACATTTAACTATTTCTGTCTTATATATTTGAGCGAATTATTTTAAATTGTATTTATTGTTAATCAAAGCATCAGACTCTAAGATAAGTTAAAGTTGAAATCTAAAAATTATACAGAGTGTTTAAAAACAATATTATTATTATTACTTCAAACAGATACATTATTTACTATTATCACTAAAAACTATATTAGTAATTTAGGATTTTCAATTTCAAACTTTATGGCTGTATTACACTTACCAAGTTCTTGACCAAGTTATTGGCCAAGAACTTGATCAAGTTAAAATTGACGACAAGTCGTGTATTACACTTGTCAAGTCGACTTGGTCAATTTCTTGGCCAAGAACTTGGTGGCTTAGAACATGTTCTATTTTTCTTCTCAACTTGATCAAGTTTTTAGTGATTTCTAGTAATATTCATGTTATAAACTTTTTTGCCAACTGCCTAAAATGTAAATACAAATTCCATTTTAGAAAATTGTTAAAAATGACATGTTAACTTGATACTTCTTGAAAGAATTGTATGCGTAAATTATTTATTTTCTTTTGCATCTCTTGTGCAGTTATTTTTACATTCAATATCAAACGCAAATCTTCGGTAACTTTATTAATTTTTTTGTTTCGTACTTTTGCACTATTGGTAGGGGAAGTAGGGGCAGTGTGAAATACTTAATTTTTATATAAGCACATCGTCCTCAGAATTGATATCTCGTTTGTGATTTTTGGTAATATTGTTACTTCAATGTTATATTTCAAATTAAAAAGCATAATTTGTAACTAGGGTTGATATTTTTTCCTTAATTTTTTTTTTTTAAATGTGTTGCAAATTTCACTTTGCCCCGTGTGTACGGGGCAAAATGAAATTTATATTAAGGTAAATACATAAAAAAGGAAATTGTTAAGAACGCATAAATTTATTGAAAAATACAAAAAGAAAGTTATTACACATCAGTTTAAACATAAGAAGATATCTCTGGAATATCGAAAAAGCCCCTTTTTAGTTTTTTCGGGGTGCGAATCATTTTCTTTACCTGACTCCACTCGTAGAAGAGCTGGTCTTCCTTTTGTGGCCACTTGAAATATTTCTGTGTCTTTTCTAGACAACTTACAGACACTCCTTTATAATTCTTTGCCTTCACTTGGCCTGGGTACAACTGACAGTTATATTCCACAAGAACCCAGCTCTTAACTGCTAACATGTCTTCTGTGATTTTGTCAGGAGTTCTTTGTTCATTTTCATCAGGCGATAAATAGTCCAAATCACTGTCTGAGTCGTGCAGACTTAGGTTGCCATCGCTTTCCGAACTTGTATCCGTTTTGGCAGGCTCTTGAAATAATTTCGCTTTGACTTTCTTCTTGGCTTTGGATGTTTGTGCTGTCTTCGCCATTTCTGATGCTTTAAGTTGTTTTAGCTCTTCGAGATATGGTGAAGTTGTGAGTATCATTGACGTTCCCCTCTTTCGTTTCTTTTCCTCAGTGGATCTCATTGGAGCTTTAGGAACTGGCAAGATCTGGTGTGGTGAAACTGTTAAACCTAAATGTCTATCCGGTGTCGGAGCATCTGAATGTAGTGTTAACGTAGGATTTGAGTTACTAGATTCCGAGCCAGGCACTGGAGGTCGATTTGTTGTTTCAGCTGCTTCAAAAACATTATCAGGGAAATTTGGTTTGTACGGATAAATTCCAGTTTTCGAAAACCCAGACATTGCGTTATGAACTGTAGCAGCCCGGTTATAAGCCTCACCAAACAATTTTCCTACTTGAAGAACAGTCACAACCTTGCCTGGATTTTCACGCAACCAAACTCGAACAGCTTGTTCGTAATATGCCGACAGAGGAAACATGAACGTCACATCCAAGGGTTGGAGTCTATGCGACGTGTGGGGTGGTATAACTAAAATTTTTACATGCTTCTCCTTAGCCATTTCTATTAGCCGAATGTTTTTTACATGGGTGGCATGTCCATCCAGAATGAGCAGAACCGGATCCTCTTCAGAAGGTTTTGTATGTTTTAGAAAATGTTCAAACCACTGAACAAAAATGTCGGTCTGCATCCATCCGCTTTTGTGAGGCGCAACTACGGAATTTGGAGGTAGGCCAATTTCAAAAAGAGGATTATTTCTCACTCGTGGAAGAATCAGAAGAGGAGGGACATAATTTCCAGCAGCACTGAAGCAAATCGTTGCTGTAATCAGCGTCCCCCTTTCTGCCGAAGCTAAACTGCCAACCTGTTTTTTTCCTTTCTTCGATATTATTTTGGATGGCTTGTTGGGCACAGTTGATATCCCCGTCTCATCAACATTGTAAATGCGGCTTGCGGTAAAGTTGTGTTGATTGTATAATTCATTTAAGAGGTCAAAAAATCGTTTGACATTTGTTGCATTGAAAGCGGATGCTCTGGCTGCTGAAGTGTTTTCGGGTAAGCGAAGAGAAAGCTGTTGGTTTCTCTTCATGAATGCATGCACCCAATCCCAGCCAGCTTTCCTTGTTTCCTTATTAAAATAATTTGGAATGTGGTTTAGCTCGGCATATTGGAATGCAACTGATTTCAGGTCTTGGATCGTCAGGCCGAACAGACGTCGATCCATTTCAAGAAGATAAGCGGCCAACTCTTTTTCTTGCTCAGGTGTGAAGGTGGTTCGGTACCTCCCCAATTTCTTCTGAGCCAAAGTATCTAACTCTCCTTGCATTTTGCTCCTTCTAAAGAGAGTCGCTACAGGAACATTATGCTGTTTTGCCGCTGCATTTACGGACATTCCTTCTTTTACAGATGTTAGAGCAGCAATCATCGATTCCTCTTCCCAACTATGCTGTTTAGATTTTCTTACATAATTGCGCACCATCTTCAAACTGTAAGAAAAAAGATTAATGTATAATTGACTTCAAAATAAATTAAAAAATATTCAGTAACAGGACAAACTAAATATTTTTAACTGCGAGAAACCTAGGGGTAAAGTGAAATAATAATTCACTTTGCCCCAATTCCGATTTTTCACGTTGCCCCAAATCATGTCAATTATATGAAAAATTCTGTACAAAAAAAAATACAAGCCATCACTGACTTTTCTATCTCAAATATACCAAATAATGGCTTAATTACTTAAAAAAAATAAAACTCATTCACTGCATATAAACTAACTGAAATATTAAGACGTATAGGTACTTACAAAATTACAATTTTAGTTGCAAAATTCTTCTTTCATTGCAAACACTGCATTTAACAGGCCAATGTCAACCATTTGTAATGTCCCATGGTACCAACCGTTAAGCAGAAGGTTTTGATGTCACTAGAATTAAAGCGCGCGTTTTTGAATTTTTTTTAATTCAAAATTTCACTTTGCCCCACCATTTCACACTGCCCCCAGTTCCCCTACTGCTAATTCATCTAAAAACTTGGCCAAGAAATTGATAGGTGTAAAACAGTCAAGGTCAACAATAACTTGATCAAGAACTTGCCGACAATTTCTTGACCAATAACTTGGTCAAGAACTTGGTAAGTGTAATACAGCCTTTAGTTTCGTGCAATTCATTTTTTAAATGGTTAATATTTATTAACCTAACGGTTTGATTGGTTTTGTTTCACAATAATTAAAAAGCGTCATAACTAGGTAAACAACAAATACATAGGTACTTTATTAAACAAATAACAAACTTAAGTAGTAAAATAAAACTAATGTTTTAACAAGTGCTCAAAATGATGTCCTTATTTTTCAATACATAAACGAATTTTCTCTTGAAAGGACTGTTTAACTCTTGTTAAAATACTTGGTGTTAAAGAACGAAACGCTATTCTTATTATGTCTCTCATATCGTCTGGTGTAGTTGGTGGTGTATCATAGACAATATTGTAACGAAATGTGTTTACATTAAATAAAAGAAGCAGACCTCTCGGTGCGATAAAAACGTAATTGTCACACGCACAAAAAAAAAAGACCATAAATCTCGGCTTGTCGGCTGGTAAATATCGTAAATGCAGTTATGAGTCATCCACGCCGTACGACGTGCATAGAGAACTAGAACTTTCTCATACATGTGGAGAAAAAGCCGGACTGTTCTCGAAATCGTCACATACGTATATAAGGCGGCTGAATTCAGTACGGAAGTCATTACGGAAGTAATCGCGGGGACATTACGGGATTCATTGATTGCGGAGTAATTGCGGGATCGAGTGCGAAGAAACGAATAGTGGTAGCCAAGTAAACAAATATAGTAGTGCCGTTTTATATAAATAGTGTGATATAAATAAATACGGACATATTAGTAGTTATGTAAATAAATATCTGTGATAATTAAATTGTAGTAGTTTAAGTGTGTTAAGTTAGTTTTTATATTTTTATATTGTTATATAATTTTAAGTATATAAATATACAGACTGTTTTAAATAAATAATTGCACGAGTTGTTTATTGGAACCCGAAAACGTTACAATATTTTTGAAATATTTCCATTAAAAAAAACAGAAGTTGTTAGGTCTGGAGATTTTGCTGGCCATTTGAGTGGACCGCCGCGTCCTGTCCACCTATTGGAATATTGCCTATCCAATTCATTTCTAACATTTACTTGAAAATGCGCTGGTGGACCGTCTAGTTGTAACCACATTCTTTGTTAGTTACCATCGAAAAAGAACGTATCACTCGCGTTCCAATTATTCCACCCTACACATTGACACAACATCTGTGTTGCCTTCGAGAGTTCTAAAAAAATGGGAATTTCCGTCACTGTAGTGGTGAAAATTATGTCTATTAACTAATCCGTTATTGTGGAATGATGACTCGTCCGTAAAAAGTACAAAATCCAAAAGAAATTCATCTTTATTAAACTTCTCTAGAACCCATAAACAAAATACGAGTTGACGATCGTAATCTACTTCCAAAAGTGCTTGGTATAATTGAATACAATACGGGAAAAAGCTGTGCCTTTTTATAATTTTTCCGACGCTCCGCCTGCTTAATTATTCCACTGGCTTCACTTATTTTTCGCTGACTTGTATGCAGCTTTTCTACAAGAGATTCGATAACAACAAAATCATTTTCTTCATTTCCCATAATTGGTCTTTGCCTTTCTGGTTTCTGATAACACTTGCAATAATCTTTCTAATGGCCGCCTGTCAGGGCGATGACGCGTGTTAGGATATTTTTGAGCATAAACTCTTGATGCTAGCAAGTAATTTTCGTCAAACTCTCTAATTACTAAAATCATATCCACCTTTTCGCTTTGAGAATCGGTTCTCATTTTAAATAATTGACATTATTGAAACGACGTTGAACGGCGATGACGTCTTAACTAATATGTACTGTAACTGTCAAATAATTTATCTGGCTGAAGTAATAATAATTCCGCCTACTTTTGAGAAATAAATTGCAAGGAATTAGTGTTTGAAATTGATAATCCTAAATTACTAAAGAACTGAAAACTCTTATAGCTGCGGCCATCATCTGACTAAAAACTTGAACAGAGAATTTTACACTCACTTTTTGAAAGGAACTGGGTGGTATATGCGCATTTGTTATTTTTGTTAGTGCTCTGCTCTTCTTGTTTTTCTGATCAATACTATACTACTATACTACTACTCCTTTATATCACTGAAAGAAATAATTTTATTACCTATACATAACCGCCATTTAATAAATTATTTCGAAAACTCTTAAATAAATGAGGTGCAAATCTTTCACCGGCACTTCGACACACTCTTTGACGGCAGTCATTTGGACACTTGATGTAAAACCTCGACTCGATCATCAGTAATAGGGATATTGCCTCATTTTCATATAACAAAAATTCTGTGATATGAATGTCTAATAAAGCTACTAAGTTGATGTAAACATTTTTTATTATAATCTGCTAAATAGGTAACCGAATAACATTATTATGTTTCAGTGAAAGGACAATAATTACAGATTCAGAATAATCTAAGAAATTGTGATTATGATCGACAGACTTCAGTGAAATCATTCCGGGCTCTTTTTATGCTTCATTCAAAGCGAGATTGTAGATGGTGATACCATTAAGCAATTTATAGGGCAACGTATGAAAATGATTCTTAATATTCTAATACTGGGATTTATCTTATATTCAATTTTCTTATGGCATGTAAATGTTTTATTGTAAAGTGACTCAGCGTTAAAAGTAAAATGACGATCCTCATAACTAAGAAAAAACATCTCTCTCAACTCTATTTGGTTTATTTTCTAATATAAAATCTTACTCGGAAAACCGAAAATAATGTTGGAATTTCTTTCATCTGAAATTCAAGAATTGGTAATTTATATTGATAACTATGGTGTGTTTACATATGTATATGTTTTTTGTCGTTCACTAACAAAAGTGAATTGGTTTTTTGTCGTCAACTCAAGGCTAAATATGTTTGGGATGAGATGAATAAGGAGATTGTATTCTTGTTAAATATTAAAAATAGAAAATAGATCTTAATTCAAGTTCCCCAATATCGTCATCTGGTGTCGGTTAGTTAAACTTAAAAGGTAACTTATAACAAATCTTAATTTCATTTTTCCAGCAAACATGTGGTTCAAATATAAAATAATGGTAAATTCTAAATCGTAGTGTCCTCTATTTTCCTTAAATGAACTAAAACTGAAGGGCTACAATAAAGCCTATCTTATGGGCTCTCTGCTTCTTTCTCTGTGGTATAACTTAAGGCTGCGTTTGATAACGTTTTGGCGGGAGAGAAATGTACCGGAAAAATACCATTTTTATTTCCATTTTTTCAGGCGTATGATATCAAAATATGTAAATTTTATGCATTAAGCATGAAGATAAAGGTTATACGAAGTGAACGGTCGTATTTTTTTTTAAATTAAGTTAATATATAAGCCGTAAATAAAATGGGAAGTTAGTGGTTTTGCAAGTACTAGAAAAAATGGCTACATTTAAAAATTACACGGTAAATGTATATGTAATATAGGAAGTACACTCGGTATTTATATTTGGAAGGTAAAAATAGTAACAGTAGCTAAATATATGTGTAATTTTTTAAGTGATCCATGAAATAAAATTAGTTTACATTTTTGGTAGGTCTTTACATACATTACAGATATCTGTTACATTTACGTCGCCTAACAGTGTAGCACATATAATATAGATGGCACTATTATCTTGCAATTATTAGCAATTATTTAGAGGTTAGTTGTGTGTTATGCGATACTTTAAATATTCATTATAATTTAAAATTATAATTAGCAACAATTTTTGCGGTTACTAATTATAAAATTTAGTATGTTACGAGTTATTTGAAAGTACGTAATAGACAATCAACAGTTGGCATCACTGGTTGGCACCACAAAACCAAAAAGTAACTACATAGTTTAATTTGGGAGTTTAATGAAATTGCAATATTTTAAAATATGGAATTTTCTGTTATCCTTAATTGAAAGATGCCTATGCTTTTACTAATGAGATGAATTATGTAAATCAATTAAACTGGTACTGTTTACGCCGACAAAAGCCTAATAGCTGTTTTATATTTACGAAGTTCGCAAAGAAACTGTCGGCTAAGAACGTTTTACATTTTTCTTCAAAATTTGTTAAGGTTGTTGCTAATTACTTAAAATGTAAATATAGGTACATTTTATTTGTTAGCAGTTTTCAGAACTTTGAAATCGTTTATTTTTTAAATAGAAACTGCACACCATGTCTATAGTATTTTTGACATATTCATCAAATTTTATAGTTCAAACTATATAGCAAATTAGCAAATAAAAAAATTCCAATGCGCAACGTTTCAAAAATATCGATATTAGAATCGAATAATGTATCAAAAATTCAAAATCGATTTTAAACAAATATTGAATGAAGAATATCGATATACCTTGACATCGACATTTTTATCATGTTTATATTAAAAGTTCTTTGCTGTGGCTTTTCAAGCCATTTAATTTAGTAACAAATAATAAAATCTTTAACTCAAAATATATATTTACTCAAAAAATAAAAAAAATCCAATAAAAAGACAAACAAAATATAAATTTGTATCTATAACGTATAAGATAATCCAAAACTCAAATATATAATTCTAGTGGTATAAAACACATACATAAATACAAATAAAAAATAAACATCTTAAAACATATCTTCTTTACAATTTTGAGGAAATAGTAATTGTGATAAAGATAACACCCCATGAAGGCGATTCGGCGAACTATACGAGATGTCAAGTCTATGAAATGCAATATTCCGCTGCCGCTTCCCGATTATAATTTCTACGAAACAGCAAACATCCCAGTAGGCATTTTTCAAATTTCCAACTTCTTTCTTAAAAATATATTCTATTGTATTCTGTATAATATGAACAGTTTCTTTTGTATATTAATGTGAAATAAATGTGTGAAATTTCAAAGATTAAAATGGCATTTTTGATTAAACGATATTATTGAATAAAAAAATCGATAACAGTCAATATTATTAAATAAAAAAATATCGATTTCAATCACGATTATCGAAAAGAAAACATCGATACTTTTTTACAAAACAATATATCGTGCGCATCCCTAGTTCAAATCACATATGAGTTAAATCTTTGTACATATTTAAAACTGTTTTTATCATCTTTATTATAAAAATACTTGACGCTGTTTGGGTGGCGATTTTCACGGTTTGGTTAGAAGTGCCTTATCTAATATGTTCGTGACGTACTTAAACGTACAGATAGTGTATAATAACACAGTAAAATATAATAAGAGAATGTTCACAGCTTCACAAATTATGGCTAGGTTATGTTATAAAATATACAGATATCGCATACTTATAATTCCTTGTTAAATTTACTTACATAGGAACCAATACATTCTGTTAAAAATGGTACCGTTTTGGCGCGATATATTTCAACTTTGAAACGCACCCTTAAGGGTGCGTTTCAATCCTGCCAAATCCATTTCGGTTCGTATCTAAGATTTTAGCGTTTCTTAAGTACTACTAGTAATAATTGGATGGCGCCACAATGTTAATTCTAACAAACTAACGCCCGGTTTCATAATACATGTGTCAAAGTCCCTTTAACCAAAGTCTACTTTGAGTTAAAGCTGACTTCAAGCTGGAGTTAAAGTAAATGCGTTTCATAATGGTATTGGGATGTCACTTTAGCTAAAGTTAATTTCCATGTAATGTTTCTGTGTTGGTTGCAATGTATTATAGTTTCTTTTTCAATTTTACGAGTTTCTATTGGCTTTCCTGATAGTTTTACGCGCCTTTTATGTTTGACAATATTGTGTAACTATAGCACAGACTATAGCTTGAATTCGCTTTCGATATTGATAGTGACAGTTTATTATTAAATATATTGTGCAAAATGTGTGACCACAAAGAAAAGGGAAAAAAGAAAAATAGAACTAATTTTAGCAAGGAGGAATTGTTGCTCGTGCAGGAAGTGGAAAAAGAAAAACTTTATATAGAGTGCAAAACAATAAACAAGATTTCAAGTGCCGAAAGCTTTGAAAAATAATTAAGAGACTATAATTATTATATCCAATAAAATGTCGTTGACTTTGTAGGAAAAAGCATGGGAGAGGAGGATAACTGCGAAGTACAACAATAAAACTTTCCAATGCACGAAGCTGTGACCAGCTTAAGCCAAAGTATAGCACTTTGATATATATGGAATAACTCCTTAAGAAAACAGTGAATTAATTGTGTTCAATTTTTTGTCAGTTGTTTAAGAAATTTGTTTTGTTTGATACAACTATCAGATATACAAAAATAAAGCAATGAAAACATTTAAATTTACTTTTATTAAATAAATTATGAAAGCAGAAATAAATAATTTACAATATTAATATATGTCTGTACTTGCACTTGTAAAAAATACAGTTATAGATGAAATAAATTTCATTTCAAAAAATTTAGTATGGCTTATCATTATATTACTTATACATACTTTCAATATAAAGTTTTATGCTATGGATTTAGCAAACAACCTTTTGAAGTATTCCGGTGAGAGAAATTTCAATTTCATATAACTTATGAATAGTATGAAGAAGAAAATATATGTAGGTACATATTACAAGTTATTAAAATGTTTACGATTAACAAACGCTCATTCCTAGCCTTCCGTTAAAATTATTAACAACTGCCTCTATGTTATCTGCTTCATGCACATTTAAATCAGCCTCCCATTCATCTGGTATTTCCTTTTGCATCTCAATTGCAATATTGTGTAGTATGACTATATGCATTCTCCACTAAAATATATCATTTATTAGTAGTGATACAATAACTTCATGATAATACCTACCAATTTGTAGGAAGTGAAATTAAATGTTCGATTCTTGGTTAGTCTGAATCTATTGAAAAATTCATTATCATTGAATTTATTCAAACCGTTCTCCCTATTTCTATAAAGTTTACGTCGGTCGTCTTACGACTACATCAACCTCATCTTCTGATGAGGAACTAGAACTCATTTGCAATATGTTTTGGTTCATTTTATTAGATAGTATTCGAAATAAATACCAGTGTATATCTATTTCCAAATTTAACAAGGTATTCGTCAACAACACAAGTATATTATAATTATTATGTGAGGTTATACCGTACTTGTCGCTAAAGTAAATAGGTAGTTAAAGTTGGTTAAAGCTGGAAAATCCTGACTTTGGCTTAAAGTGACTTTGTCGTTCACTTTAAAGTTAAAGTGGAATTATGAAACCGAAATTGAGATCTAAAGTCAACTTTGAAATTTAAAGTTACTTTAACTTGATTATGAAACCGGCCGTAAGCTAATTCTGAAGAAAAGATCTAAAATCATTTCAAGGTCATTTTACCTGCTTATTGAATTTCTACCTACAAACGTAGATTTAGTCTGGCAGACTTTCTTTGCAATTTGATTTTATACGTATGAATCTAATCGATACTTGTCAACTTTCATGCTGAAGGGAGAAAGACGCGCGAACTTTAAGCATTCATTTGAATTTATTTGTAAAAATTTAAAATTACGTTTCTTTTATTTATAAATTAAGTTATTCTTAAACATATTCGCTAAAGGTAGGTGATACTTATCCATTCGTCTTTCTTATTTTCTTATTTCATATATATTTATATTTTGTAATTTATATTAATACAATGTTGTTCTCTTATTTTGGAAATAAACTAATATTATTATTATGTAAAACTACACAATAAATAAACAGCAGTGTGTTTGTGTTATGCAAAATAAAACATTTTCTGTTACTTGATGCATTTAGTACGTAGCCTGCATCTTTGTTGATCATGTCTAATAATAATAATAATAATAATAATAATTAATATGCAAAACTGAAATATAGTCATATTATTGTCTTCATAACGTACCTATTAGTTCAACATTTCTAATAAATATGTTTCACATGCTAAAAATACATGTAAAGTTAGTATTTGCAAATCCTAAGTGCCAGTTTGACAGTTGATCAGTTTTTTTCATGTTTTTATTTTATTTCTATTTTGTAATTTGGCTCCTGGACAGTTTGCAGAATGGATTTTTTTTTGTGAGATTACTAAGTTCGAATAAGAGAAATTCTATATACATATTTTAAGGCAAATTTGGTCATAGGTACATTGTTACTTTATATTATAACTTTTCAATTCAAATATCGCCCCAAAACGGTACCATTTTTAACTGAATGTATTGGTTCCTATGTAAGTAAATTTAACAAGGAATTATAAGTATGCGATATCTTTATATTTTATAACATAACCATTTGTGAAGCTGTGAACATTCTCTTATTATATTTTACTGTGTTATTATACACTATCTGTACGTTTAAGTACGTCACGAACATATTAGATAAGGCACTTTCTAACCAAACCGTGAAAATCGCCACCCAAACAGCTTCAAGTATTTTTACAATAAAGATGATAAAAACAGTTTTAAATATGTACAAAGATTTAACTCTACAAACACCAAAAATGAAAAGAACAGTAACTGTAATAAAAATCTTCAAAACTAAGTAAGGTAAAGGTATTATTTTAATGTTAATATATTATAAAAAATGAGGCTATTATAAAGATTATTGTTATTAATCGAAACTAGAAAATCGGCGAACTGACCTCCGGAAGAAAGAGTGGGCTGGCATATGTGATTTGAACTAGGGATGCGCACGATATATTGTTTTGTAAATAAGTATCAATGTTTTCTTTTCGATAATCGTGATTGAAATCGATATTTTTTTATTTAATAATATTGACTGTTATCGATTTTTTATTCGATAATATCGTTTAATCAAAAATGCCATTTTACTTATATCCTGGTAAACAATCTTTGAAATTTCACACATTTATTTCACATTAATATACAAAAGAAACTGTTCATATTATACAGAATACAATAGAATATATTTTTAAGAAAGAAGTTGGAAATTTGAAAAATGCCTACTGGGATGTTTGCTGTTTCGTAGAAATTATAATCGGAAAGCGGCAGCGGAATATTGCATTTCATAGACTTGACATCTCGTATAGTTCGCCGAATCGCCTTCATGGGGTGTTATCTTTATCACAATTACTATTTCCTCAAAATTGTAAAGAAGATATGTTTTAAGATGTTTATTTTGTATTTGTATTTATGTATGTGTTTTATACCACTAGAATTATATATTTGAGTTTTGGATTATCTGATACGTTATAGATACAAATTTATATTTTGTTTGTCTTTTTATTGGATTTTTTTTATTTTTTGAGTAAATATATATTTTGAGTTAAAGATTTTATTATTTGTTACTAAAGGGCTTGAAACGCCACAGCAAAGAACTTTTAATATAAGCATGATAAAAATGTCGATATCAAGGTATATCGATATTCTTCATTCAATATTTGTTTAAAATCGATTTTGAATTTTTGATACATTATTCGATTCTAATATCGATATTTTTGAAACGTTGCGCATTGGAATTTTTTAATTTGCTAATTTGCTATATAGTTTGAACTATGAAATTTGATGAATATGTCAAAAATACTATAGACATGGTGTGCAGTTTCTATTTAAAAAATAAACGATTTCAAAGTTCTGAAAACTGCTAACAAATAAAATGTACCTATATTTACATTCTAAGTAATTAGCAACAACCTTAACAAATTTTGAAGAAAAATGTAAAACGTTCTTAGCCGACAGTTTCTTTGCGAACTTCGTAAATATAAAACAGCTATTAGGCTTTTGTCGGCGTAAACAGTCTCAGTTTAATTGATTTACATAATTCATCTTATTAGTAAAAGCATAGGCATCTTTCAATTAAGGATAACAGAAAACTCCATATTTTAAAATATTGCAATTTCATTAAACTCGCAAATTAAACTACAGTCGAAAGCAAAAAAAAGTAGACAAGAAATCTCGTACTTTGTAAATCTGGCTTTATTTACTTGTCATTAATAGGTTTGTTTTTGTTTCGCTAAGAACGATTCCAGAACAGTTCACGTCATGCGCAGAAATATGTTAAGTGTTCGGGTTTCCGGAACTGTTCTGGAACTAAAAATTTCGTGTTTTGGTTTCTGATTGTCAGTTCTGGAACCGTTCTAGAACTGTAGAACTAATTCGGGATAAAGGCATCGAATCGTTCGGAACCGTTCCGAACGGTGTACTATGACGCATACAGTTCTGCGCAGTAACAGAACTGTAGTGGGACTCTGTGCACTATCGATATCCACTTTCGTCTCGTCTTGGTGAAAATTGGTACTCTGTATAACATTTCTGTCGTCGATCTCGCTTCCCCTTCCATTCGCCCACTATCGTCTTCAAGCGAAGCCAAGGGATGTCTCGTTTAGAAAGAGACGTCTCTCGCTTTGCAACTTCCTGCGCATGTAAGAGAAAGACAGAAAATAAACTAGGTACTAAAGTGTAGTAATATAAAGAAAACAATTTGGGCAAGTTATAAAACATGTGGCTACCACAAGTAAATATATTTTTTTCAAAAGAATTGCTATATCATTTTATTTCTATTTCGTACACCTTCTAGGTAAGACGATTTTTATATTTGCTTTATATTCGATATTTTCATTACTTTTTGAATTTATTAAATATGAATTAGTAATTCTTTGAAATATCTGCTTAAAATATATGTATATGGAAAGTTTCGCTAAATTTGTGTCATTATTTTACATTTAATATTTTCATTTCTCTTTGAATTTATTAAATGTGAATGAATAATTCTTCAATATCTACTTAAAATATATGTGGAAGGTTTTGCTATACCTATTTTAGTAATTATTTTATAAGTATAAACATATATATTATATTAGAGGTCGATATATGTATAATACATGTTATGTACAAAATATTTATGCAAAATCAGTAATATTACAATCTGATTACAACTAGCACACCAAGAAAATATTACTAAATAAAGCGAATCTATAACAGTAAATGTAATGAATTTGCTGATTATACTTCCCGGTAATGCAAAAAATTTTGCGATTTCAACAAATTCCCTAAAACACTGACAAATATTTTTAAACAAGGTAGTATTCTTCCGATCTTTGCCGTACGCGTATCGATAGTTACACAGAGTACCATTCAAAGCGAGAATCGTTAGCGATAATCGATATCGATAATCGATTCAAGTCGTTGGAAGTCGAAAGTACACAGAGTCCCACTGCTGTGTTAGAACCGTTCGTAATATTAAACCCGAACAAACCTTATGTCAAGTCATTATTCTATGGCAAATCAAATAATTATCAAAACGTCTTCTAGCTGATTAATACAAATCAAAATAATAATTAAATAACATCATGAAGAAATATATGCTTTAATATCTGGTTATAGACCAGTTTTTGTTTAAAACTTCTTGCAATCTATTTGGAATAGAGTTATAAAGGTTGGTACAAATATTTTGATTTACGTTCTTACTATGCTGTGTGAACTATTTCTACCAGTTCTTGTCTATTTTAAGGTCTTCGATTTAATTTCTTTGATCATCAGACACATTTTCGATAATATTTAAATCAGGACTTCTTGGCGGAAAATCCAACACGTTGATGTTATTTTCTCTGAACCATGTTTTCACTCTGTCCGATGGATGGGGCAGTTATCCTGTTGAATTATAAAATTGCGATTTGGAAAAAATAGCTCCGCTGAAGGCAACATCACATTACATACTTAGAATGTTGATATAAGTCTCTGAATTTAAGTTTCCTTCTATTTCCCATAACATATTATTTCCTTTCCACAATTTCACGGATTTTGAAACCGTTAATCAAATCTGCAGTAACACTGACTTTATTATCTTCATTTATGGAAGGCATTTTGATAATAGTTTAATATCAACTGTAAGATTGTCAATTTTGATAGATAACCAAATTTTGACAAGTAACTTTGAAGTCGCTATCACACTAATCATTTTGAGAAAGTCTATAACAGAAACCTGTATTTTTGTCTCAATGATCTAATACTATTATATAGATGCAGTGTACGCTATGTCTTGCTGATTAGGAAGTGACCCACACCATAGGAGAAAGAAGGAAAATATATGAGCGTCGAAAGTTTGACAATGATGAACAAAATTGACCGTTTTATGTGTGCAAAATTCAAATATATTGCTATAGCTTGTAATGGCTTATAATGTTTAAAAGTATTATTTTGTTAAAAATATGCTATATTAAGAGGAAAGTAAAGGTATTGCAACTTTAATAATCAAAAAGATAAATAATTAAATATATATTATTAATATGGTATTAAATATATTCTGTTTAATAACATTTTAAAGGTATCTATGCTAGTTGCCATTCTTCATTAAGGAAAGAAAATTAAATAAATGACTTTTAATGACTATGAGATAACTATATGATTTTGTTCTTCTAATAATACCTATTTTAGCATGTGTGATGATCATTCAGTTTTTATTTAAAACAGTAGTATTAGTAAAAATTTTTAAAAATCACTATACAGATAGTTGGAAATTTTGAATTGACCACTAGAATTTTTCAAAATATTACGTTCTGAAAAAATAAATATAGAAACTGACAGCTTTTCTTACAACTTCTGATATATTCAAAATAAAAGACAATTAATGCTTAATTTTTTATTAAAATATATGTACATATAATTAATATGGATTAACAAATACGTAAATGGTAAATATGTGATCGAAGTAAAATGGAGAAAGAAATATTAAAAATACATAAAGCTAGAATAACAACTTGTATTATTTCGTGAGGTGTTTTTTCTGTGACTAATTCAAATACTTCAACATTAGTTACATTTGGGGATTCTGAGCTATAAGGTAAATAGAACATTAAAAATATCTAGGTAGAATAATAACTACAAATAGAAATCTTACTTTAACAGTTCTTTGCTTGGTGCATCAGTAATTTTTAATCGTTGAGATCTGCTATTACAGGGAATTTTTCTCAAGTGAGCAGGAAAATTGAAAATACTTTGAATTGCATTTTGGGGCAAATATTTTCTTCCATAACTTATAACAAAATCTTCAGGAACAAAATGCTCTGAACACAATCTTGAATATTTTGATGGCTTAAAATCCTTTCGTTTAGTACAAATTATCCACTGCTTGCATAGTACTTGATTAGATTGAAAACTAAAATTTTTTATATCAAATTTACAAATCATGTATTTTATTAAGAATAGTTAACCTGTGAAATCATACGTTCATTCCCTTTTCTGCCCTATTAGTACAACCATACGCTGCACATGACATTACCATTGTGTCTTAAATATGTGACTCCAAGCACTGCGAAGCTGGTATATATAATATTCAACAATTTAAAATATTTATTTCTAATTTTGTTACTGATAATAGCACTTTTAACCAAATATATGTATATGACACTAAATCCATGAGAACAACACTGTTAAATTATAAGCTGAAGTTAACAATTGCCAATATTCTTGATGATTCTCAATTTATATACATTACCTATATGCCTATATCAAATAAAAATGAAATTCTTAAAATGTATCTAATTACAATCACAATTTTATAAATAAAAATAGTTGATTCAATCATCATGAATCCACAGTTGTCTTTATACTCGTATTTCTTTAAATAAAAATAAAGTCAGTGGTGTATGAAATAAAATCAATACTAGAAGAAATCTATTAATAAAATACATAATCCAAATTACCAAAAAGACAAATAAATATGTATAAATCAACAAAATTGAGAAAGTTTATATACAAAACAATGAGATATCGCCATGTTTTGCCCACAACTAACGGTTTTGTATATCTGTCTCCTTTGTATGTAGAGGTCAATTCCTCTCTCTCTACAGTCCATCTAGTAGTTCTATATTGCTTTCATTCAGCAGGCGGATCGGGAACCGATCCCGCTCCAACCGTTCACTTCACAACAGTTGAGTATTCGCTGGACAGGACCGCTCACCTTTATGTCATCGTCTATCATCTGGTACTTTTCATTGCTGCCATATGTTAAAATTATAGAGATTAAACCGAATAAACAATAATAATAAATTGTTTTTCTGCATTAAGGTTTGACGTAGTTTAAGTGGAAGGGCTGGTTTTTCCAACCCCGAATAAAATACTGAGTGAACTCCAATATTATAATACATTTATTTCTGCACAATACCTTTAATATGTTGTATCTTACTTTTCTGGTAAGTTTCTTCAAAATTATGTATTAGGTTGGTTTTGGAAAGCATCAATGGCGCATGCGTACAGAATACGCTCACTAAGTGCGCATAGAATTTTTCCGCTCACAAAAATGGCGACCGCTCCTGAACATGTTCAGAGTGAGCGCTCGTTTACTGCATATGATCACTGAACAGTTGCGCAACTGTTGTGTCTGCTGAATGAAAGCATTATTAGATCATTGTTTTGTCTACTTTTTTTTTGCTTTCGACT
This sequence comes from Amphimallon solstitiale, assembly GCA_963170755.1. Classification (NCBI taxonomy): domain Eukaryota; kingdom Metazoa; phylum Arthropoda; class Insecta; order Coleoptera; family Scarabaeidae; genus Amphimallon; species Amphimallon solstitiale. The sequence goes on along the minus strand of OY720677.1, from coordinate 111,726,501 downwards.
GTATGTAGTTACTTTTTGGTTTTGTGGTGCCAACCAGTGATGCCAACTGTTGATTGTCTATTACGTACTTTCAAATAACTCGTAACATACTAAATTTTATAATTAGTAACCACAAAAATTGTTGTTAATTATAATTTTAAATTATAATGAATAATTAAAGTATCGCATAACACACAACTAACCTCTAAATAATTGCAAGATAATAACGCCATCTGTATTATATGTGCTACACTGTTAGGCGACGTAAATGTAACAGATATCTGTAATGTATGTAAAGACCCACCAAAAATGTAAACAAATTTTATTTCATGGATCACTTAAAAAATTACACATGTATTTAGCTACTGTTACTATTTTTACCTTCCAAATATAAATACCGAGTGTACTTGCTATATTACATATAAATTTACCGTGTAATTTTTAAATGTAGCCATTTTTTCTAGTACTTGCAAAACCACTAACATCCCATTTTATTTACGGCTTATATATTAACTTAATTTAAAAAAGAATTCGACCGTTCACTTCGTTTAACCTTTATCTTCATGCTTAATGCATAAAATTTACATGTTTTGATATTTTACGTCATGTATGACAAATTGAATTGACGCTATAATTCAATTTGTCAACTTAACTTAAGCCATTTTCACAATGGCAAAATAATGTCAAAATTAGCAATAAGACGTGTACGCCATTTTATTGCACAAAACTGTACATACATTATTACGGATTATTTTATTTTGTATTTCTAATGGTTCTAGAACTCTGAAAAATCAATTCCATATAGCCAATTACGCAATTATTTTGGTATGGGTACTGAAAAAAAAGTCAATTAATGTTTAACAGCTTTAATTATTGATCGTTAAACGATATTACCACACAAAATAGTTAAAACTATGGAATTTTGTACAAATATTAATAGTTTAATAATTTTGGCAACTTTTGAATGAAAATGTTGGCAACTCCAGTCACTCAACCGCGGCAACGCTGGTGGCGGTCCAGTATGTAATATACAACGGTGAGTGTATGTTGTAATTTCTATCAGTGTAAATGCAACTATGAATTGCGTTAGTAACATTAAGACAGAATTAAAAAATCTAGGTCTCCCTAGACCAGTTTTATTGATTAAACTAGAAGATCACAATTTGAAAAATAATAAAACCGTGACGAGAAAATTCAACAGAAGCTCTTACAATTTATCAGACTGGTTGTGTGGGTGTAATGTGCCAAATGCTTTTTTCTATTTCGGTGCTATAAAGTTCACTTCACGACATCCGTTTTGGTTGCAAAAGTATTTCTTTATCGTACGCTAATTTTGTTGTTTTGACGTTGGTAACAAAAAAAAAAAAGTGGAACCGAATTATATTTAAATGTCAAAATGTAAGCCTTTAATGTAACAAACATGTGCAATAGAAGTTGTACAAAGAATAAAAAGCACACATGCTAACATTTTATTTACTAATTAACAATATAAATTGTTAAGCAGAGTTGGATGATAAGTTTTCTGATGCTACTATTGTAATTTACTTCCAAAGGTTGAATAGTACAACTGTTATAAAAGTTTGTTTTTGATAATATGCCGAGACTATGATGGCGAAAGATTTTGTAAATTGTCTTCTGCTATTTTGCGAATCTCTGGGGGCTTGCAATTATTTATTTCATTCTTTTTGTTGATAATTTGAAATAATTTATTTCATAAATCAGCCTGAATTTTAATGATAATTACATATAACACCGCCTATATTCAAATATTTAAACTGTTCACGAAGTTGGCCGAAGACAAGGCAAAGCCTTCATCGACATTCCGAAGACGTTCGAATACAAATGCAGTTGGCCGAAGACAAGGCAAGGCCTTCAGCGATATTCCGAAGACGTCCGAACACATACGAAGTTTGTCGAAGCCAAGGCAAGGCTTTCACCGACGTTCCGAAGCCGTCCGAAGCCATACGAAGTTGGCCGAAGTCAAAGCAAGGCCATTACTGACATTCCAAAAACGTCCGAACATAAACGAAGTTGGCCGAAGACAAAACAAGGCCTTGATCGATATTCCGCAGACGTCCGAACACGCACGAAGTTACAGTTTCCATAGACGCTTTAATCATAATTACATAAACACCGCATATATTCAAATATTTAAAATGTTCGAACGAAACATGTCTCTCATTTTAAGCTTTTTTGAACTTTTAATAACCAAAATAGAAAAAATCAAGTGAACGGTGTTTATCTACTTTGAAGAGAATAAAAACATTTTCTAGAAATACCATGCGGGAAAGCAGCCTATGTGCCTTAGCAATGTGTTCCATTGAAAAACAATTACTGACATCAACACCAAACTTCAATGAATGAGTTATTAATTATTTTGCTGATCGTAAGGAACGGCGGATGGATTTTATTTTCAAACAAGTTAATTAAATAGCATATTGAGTTTATTTTTTGTCTGTACTTAATATTTGATATTAAACACTCAGACCCCCGGTGCCCTCCCGTCCCAAAAAATCACGGGCCGCCACTGGACAGAAGCCACTTCAGTGCAGCAACATCTGATAATTATTTAACAAAATCAAAATTATGTGGACATTTTTCTACTTTCGTATCCAAAGAGAAAATAAAGGACATCCTCTTTCAAGAAGCATTTTACAATGTCAGTGACATTATGAATTGGTCCTTTGATTACCTGTGTTGACGTTGACGGTGAATTTTTTAATTAAAACTTCAGGAGTATTTTATCAAAAAATTTCACAATAAAATGAAAAATTAGAACATGGAAAAAATCCTAGAAAAAAACGCACTTTTTGGGAATGTAAATTACATTGCCGCAACTGTTTTCCTTTAAAAGTAAAAAATGTTTTTTTAACTAAAATTTTCGAGAATAACCAACAATGCGTGCGTACTAAACAGTATTGCCAAATATTGTATAAAACATAGGTATAGAAAAGTAATATTTAATACCATTATTTATAATAATTAATTTGAAACTGGCTTTCATGTAACATTATTTTACTAGCGAAAGGGATCGTGAAATATTAATTAATTAATTCAATTTTATTGTTATGAAATTGTTCCGGTCGATTGTAATTTGTTGTAGCAATGAATCGCCGTCTTTAGTTCGTGCTTTGGCCGTGGCGGTTGTCAACTTTACATTTAATAGGATTAAGAGGTAAGTTGTTTATTGAGCACCGATTAGTACTCTCTCCAAGTCATTCTGCAGCCGATGGCCATCGCCAACGTTGGTAATACACCGAAACATTTTGAAATCGTTAACAAAGAGAAGTATGTACTCACTGTTGACTACAATATTGTTAATGACAATATTAAAGATCAGCGGAGCCAAATTAGAGACCTGCGGAACTCCAGAAGTGGCTGTATACGGTGTGGAACCATATCCATCGCAGAACGACTAATGTTTTGAAAATATATTATGTACTATGTATTATTTTAACAAAACGTGGATGCGTTTCTATTTATTTGAGTCTCCTCAATATACCGCACGCTTCGCAATGTTATATTTTAAAACATCAAATTTAAAGAAATATAAATACACACGAGTGCATTAATTAAAACTGAATTCCTTTATTCAATAATTTCTCAAATTAGGCTTCTTCTAACAATATTTGAATTTTGAAAAATAGGTGCTCTGCTAACTGCTATAATTGATGAAACTGATAATAATAGTCAACTCCAAATGATACTAATGCATTCAAATCAAATGGTTTGGTGATTAAATTATGTACACTGCCATACAATTTTCTTATCTACCATTAATGAAGTTTTCCGTTATATCGTTTTGTAAATACAGAAATAACCAAACAATATTATATAATCTCTTTGTATAAAGAATCTGTGTTATAGGAATAATACTCCAAAAATTTGTCGTTTTGTTTATTTTTCGTTCATAAATTAAAAAAAATACTTAAATATATAATTACAATTTAAAAAATTATAAATGTATATAAAATCTTATTTCCTTAATAATAGGAATCACAAGAGTTAGATTGTTACGTTGAAAGTACAATTACCCTTAGATTTCTAAGTGAGTTTAGAGACCGACTAATTACAAAATGGTCTCTAAGTTCTTAACGTGTGAGTCTTTAACATTTAAAGGCAGTTTAAAAGTCGTACAATTTAGATATAAAAAATTAACAATCAATAAAACAATAATCATGTAAAATACTTGAAATACAAATCAAAAAGACAACGTCGAAAGTATAAAAATGACAATAATTATATAAAACTTAAGTATTATGTTAAAACCTATTACATATATTTACATTTTCTACATACTTATAATAATCTACTTGTATAATTAAGTTATAATAAGAAAAAGTATTTATACAAAACTTATATAAATATTTAAATCAGAACTAAATCGATTACATCTTTGGAAATAAAGATAATCGTTTGTAACTGTATTGTCTTAAATGCATAAGGGGAATGCTGATATATATATATATATATATATATATATATATATATATATATATATATATATATATTATAGAGAATATCACCCAGAATAATAAATGTACAGATGTATTCGATTTAAGATTGGGGTTACAAGATTGTATCGAACGCTGGTATCGTCTCTTTATATACAAGAAAATCAGACGATTTATTAGAGATTCGTATTGCTTTCAAAAAACCAATTAACTTAATAATATCAATACTAGAGTTATGATTATCACGTGATGATGTTGAATATGCGCTCTTGTTCCTAGATTTTCCCATATTAGTCCCTGGTAGTTAATGTTGGGTGTTGAGATTTCTGAGAAAGGAAAATGGGAATACATTGGTTATTTCTATTTGATTCGAGTTAAAAATATATTAACATAAACCTTTTTATAACTGCTTAGTCTGTCCAATACTTCTTTGCTATTCTTTTGTTAATTTATGCAATGATAATATACAAACGCAACCCCTCCCTTCCACTCTTATACACTCAATATAAAAGCATATACAAATTAAAAACTTTGTATTTAGCTTGTGAATAAAGTCTTGAAATACAATCTAGCATGCTACAACATTCGGAAATAGCAAAATATGTAATCAAATAACGTTTGAGTATTTTAGCGCAGATTTGACTCTTTTAAAATTTATTGCTTAAATTGTTTAATGCTATTGCTGATTTGATTTCATCTAAAAAATATGTTCTTTTAATAACAAATTATTCAATATATTGCTGTCATATTGGTAAGTAACAGTATTTACAATTCATTTCAAATGTATGGTTGAGTCGCTTTAGCAACCGACATGGGCCAATATATTAAAATGACGTCACATTTCAGATGTTGCATAGTTTTATCTGTCAACTAATATAACCTACAAGTTACTTTAGGACTGTCATACATAGTACTATTCATACAAATTTGACATTTATTATGATTACCTATTGATGTTTGTTATAATTGTCATCCAAGTAATAGAAATTTGTCAACAATGCTTGTCTACTTAACGGAATAGCCAAGTGTCATATAAAAGAGGTATAGACAAGAAGTATTTTACTAGTGGAAGCAATATACCCTCCCTCAGACATTACTTAGTTTCATTTTATTGTTATGAAATTGTTCCAACTGATGAGAATTTCTAGTGGCATTGAATCGTCGTCTTTAGTTCGTACTTTGGGCGTGAGGGTTGCCAAAACTAAACCGGGTGTCCCAGCGGAGAGGTTAAGTCCGTTATTGATATCTAATAATGTAGATAGCGAATAATTTTTAATACAAAAATTGTAGATAATCTAAGCTCTACGATTTAAAAATATTTTCGTTTATACAGAGTGTTCGACGACAAACCAACACAAACTTTTGTTTTTTTAAATAGAACTCCCTGCATTTTTTTACATTTTATGAAAACCCTTGAAGGGCTGATTAAACTAACGTAAACTCGTATTTGTCGATTTTCAACTGTTTCTGAGATATGACGATTTTTCTTTAAAAATTGTACCGCATTTCGAAAGTTGCTATGAAATAACGATTAATGATAAACTACCTGTATGGGCTCAATTAGTAAAGATATCTTTTCAGTACGTGAAATTAATGTTTATTTCGACATATCTACGCATGTTCTTTAGAATTACATACCATTTGCTAAAGTTAAAATTCAAAAAAAAAAATGGAATATCTGTATATTTATATGTCATTGAAAAGTACTTAAAATTTACTAATTAAGAATATATACTTTCTTCCGCCTGTGGGCGATATTCCAAAAGTTATATTATATCTGAATAAACCCGATTACGATTTAAAAAATGAGTTATTTGTCTTAATTACAAATAGCATAACTAAAATTAATGAAAAAGAGTTACTTCTAATATTTTCGTTTTACAAATAAATAATTTTTATTAAAATCTTGGAACCCATAAAATGAAAAGTTTGGAAGTTCATGAATTAACAATAGTTAAAATATCGCAGCCGCTGTGTCATAAAATTGTTTATCGTCATACATAGACTAAATTTTAAATCACTTTAAAATTAAAGAAGTCATACTTAGATTTATAACTTCACTTGAAAAGCAAACCGTCAATACAAGTATTTAAATGTACGTTATTGAAAACTTCTATAACTTTCGCAATATCTTGAAACATATAAGTTACTATTTTCAAGCATCACAATAATTATAAGTTATCATATAACAAATTAAAAAATCTTCCTTAAGGTTCTCTTAATAAAGTTTTTGCAAACATTAAGGACTCTAGAAGGTTTACGCACGCTTGTATGAGGATTTTCTTGAACGCATAACAACAGAACCTTTTGTGCATCTGCAGTTACACGGCTGCTTTTTCATATGGAATACTGCCAGTTTTTTCAAATCGTTAACAATTTTTGAAAAGCACTCTTAGATGGCAGTCCCATATTTGGATATCTTTGGTTGTATATTTTTGTGCCAGCAAACAATCAGTTTCCTCCAAAACATAGACCATATCTATTAATTCCAATTTTAAATATTTCATTTCGCACTTAACGTAAATTCATGTACGCTAGGAGAAATAAGTAACCATACACTTCACGGAGATATAAGGTGGTATGACGCTATAAATCTAAGTTTAACATTTAAACCATTCTTGACACACAGCGTCTGCAATATTGTTTATAATATTTCTAATTCGTGAACTTACAAACTTTTCATGAGTTTTAACATTGTAATAAAAATTACTTATTTATGAAAGGAAAAGAGAAGAAACTCTTTTCGATTAATTTTAGTTATAGTCATAGTTCAAGTCATGCCAAGTCATATTTTTGAGTCGTAATCGGGTTTATTCAGATATAATATCCTATAACTTTTGCAATATCGCCCACATGTGGAAGGAAGTATTTATTTTTATATAGAAAATTTTAAGTACTTTTCAATGACAAATAAATATGTTTAAATTATTTTTTTTTAGAATTTTTAATTTTAGCGAATGGTGTGTAATTATAAAGAACATGCGTAGATATGCCGAAATAAACATCAATTTCACGTACTGAAAAGATATCTCTACTAATTGAGCCCATAATAGATATTTCGTCATCACTCGTTATTTCACAGCAACTTTTCAAATGTTGTACAATTTTTAACAAAAAATCGCCATTTCTCAGAAACAGTTGAAAATCGACAAATACAAGTTGATGTCAACTTAATCAGCCCTTCTAGGGCTATTATGAAATGTAAAAAAAATGCATAGCATCCCAATTAAAAAAAAAACATAAGTTTGTGTTGGCTCGTCGTTGTCGAACACTCTGTATAAATGAAAATATTTTTAAATCGTAGAGCTTATGATTATCTACAATTTTTGTATTAAAAATTATTCGCGATCTACATTCTTAGATACTAATAATGGACTTTACCGCTCCACTGGGACACTCGGTATATTATTTTTTAGTTTTGAATTTAGTATATTGGCACATTATGATCAACAATATTTTATGAAGGTTCTGTCACATTATTTGGTTTTGATAGTTTACGAATTAATTCGAATGCTTCTGTAAGTTCGCGAGTATTTCCACTAATTCAGTGTACCATTTGACTAGGGAGTATTGAGTTGGTTTACACGTTTAAAATTCAAACTGAGAGTGGTAAACAAATGTTGGACAAATAATATACGATATCTTTGTCACAATTAACAATTTAGACTCTGACATAAGATTTTACTTCTGTAACCTATTTTAAGATTACAATATACTGTTAAATACAAGGTTTATGAATCTACTTATTTATATTCCCTGATGATTGTTTTAAATTTCACAACTGTAAAGATGTAAGATCAAGAAATATAAAAATAAATAATAAACATAAAATATAAAAACAACAAGTTCAAATAAACCGCCAAAATTTGATATTTTTCTACTATTCCTGCTAAATATAGACAACTGGTTTAGTTTGATATCTAGCAAAAGCACAATTTTGTTTGCAATTTTCTGGATTGCAATATTATTTTTTTTTGGTCTTAGATAGAAAGTACATATTATATGAAATCAAAAATCTATCTTTTTAATTTCTCCGAATTTCATTGCCAATACTGTGTAAGTGTACATAAACACTTAATACTGCTTAATTTATTTCAAAAAGCAACATTTTTGTTATTCAATCTCAAGTATATTAACACAAAGATATGAATAATACAAATAACAGCATCACAAAAAAATGTCAAACCTATATATCTACAAGCATTTAAAAAAAAGTAAATATAACAGAAATATACATTTACAGATATACATATCGATATCGAGAGTATAAAACTTTGAACTGATTGTATTTATGTCTCTTTACAAATTTCTGTATCTCATATTAATAGACTGATATTCTAAATATTCTGTATATCTATATCTTTGCACAACATACCTGTACAAATACACCAACGAAATACTTATCAAAGTTACAGAACTAACTGTCATCGACACAGCATCACCTCTTTGGTACTGATCGCAAGCAGGAGGACATATAGGATTGATGGTTTCTAAATACGCAACAAACAAAAAATTATAAAAATACAGACAAAACAATATTCTATATGCATTCACACTCACAAAAAAAAAATAGCATCTCATGAAAACGTTCATACTCCACTAAAATTTGCACAAATAAACAAAACACATAATTATTATTGCTTACCAAAAAGCTCTACTTCTGCTTGTGCTGTACCCAATTTATTAGCTGCCTTGCAAATATATTTTCCATACTGCCTCTTTTCAATTGTAATAGCACGCAAGGTACTATCTGTAAATTCTTCAGCGGCTCCAAAAGTTGCAATACTATTTAAAAAAAAAAGTGTTTAAAGCTGTACAAAACAGTAACAACAGAAACATTGAAACTAAACATAATAACGTCCTGTTAAATGACTAGTATTGATGAATACAAACCTATAATGCTGGTTAGAAGATAAAACGACTCCATCTTGCAACCATGTGATTCCAGGTAATGGATATGCTTCGATGTGACATTCCATGTCCATGTCATACTGCAAGGCTTGTCCAACTCTAGGACGTGGTATTGTGACGACCGGAGCAAATTCAACTTCGACATTAATGTTACGTCGTGTACCTTTGCCAACTGAATTATCTGCAATACAGTAATATGTTCCGCGATCCTCCTTGTGAACTCTTTTAATTTTTAATACGTTTCCTCGATATATTGAACCTCCAGTTGGGAGAACTGCATTATTCTCACGTCTCCAATGTATTTTAGGTTCTGGAAAACCAGATGCGTAGCATTGTAATTCAACAGCTAAAAATACAAATTTTACTTGATTGATTATTTTTCATTGCATGTAAATGACATACGTTGTCCCTCTGATACAATCACAGATCTTGTCGAATTATCTGAAATAACAGGCGGCCTTCGAACTGTTAGCTGAACTTCAGCAGATACACGATTGTTTATTGAGGTAGATACTTGACACGTATAGATTCCGGCATCTGTTTCTTGTATGTCCTTAATTTGTAATGTGAAGGTAGAACTTTCCTAGAATTTCAATAATTTTATATTCAAATGTAGTCCTTCAAAATGTATTCATACTTTATCGTGACGTATTGAAAATCTTGAATCGTGAACCAGTAAATTGCTGGATGAAGATACTGGAATGCCATTTTGCGAATCTTTTTTTATCCAAATTAATGGATAATCTCCTAAATATTGGACAGAACACACTAACTCTGCTGTGCCCCCAATATCTTTAAACTGTTCCTGTGATATGTAGGAAATTGTGGGCGATCGCTGACTTTGTACTGAAATTGTTTATTTTTATTCAGAGTTAATTTTATCTATGTACATGAATAACAAAGTTTTTATCACAACAAAGTTCAATGCTGCTGATCAAGTTTACGTTCGGAAGCAAAAGCACTTCAGAGCGTCACTTTAAATGCATGAATGGGCACGTTGTTTACTTTATGAGGATACACACATAATAAATCATTCATGCACAGTAATTCACAGATAACAAAACCTCAATAAGATAAAATACTCACCGTTTTGAACTAAACTTATCAATATAAATGTTATATTGAAAATTAGAGCGAAATAGCGTTCCATCGCCATGTTTACCAACAATAACGTTTTTTAAACCACACCTTTTGTGTACAGACAGGTGCGTGTTCAACCGTTGTATGGTGTGCACCTGTGATTTGGGATGCGTTCATCAAAATGGCAACGGATTTATTTTGATTCTTTTCGTTTTACTTTTGCTGTATAATGTGCAGAAACTAAATTAGTTCCCAAATGTATGTTATTCTGCTGCAAACTGAGATCAATTCATATAAATATTGCTATTAATGACAAATAATTGGATACGTGCTGAGAAATATGAGTCAAACTGGATGATTCATATACTAACCACATAATTACCGCATGTTCTTAAGAAGTATAATAAGGTATTAATGAATAATGAGCCTCGCCTATGCGTGTGGTAGGCTATAACAACCGAATTTTCGTTTACATATGGCATAGGGCATAGGTACCTATTCTTTATAGTAATGTATACATATTCTTAATAAATTTTAGTACCTACTGTATCATAAATAAATTAAATATCAAATATATTATGCATATAAATCATCTATAATATTTAATTGAATGTATGTTAATTGTTTTCGCCACTGGTCTTATCTATAGATAATTAACGTGGATAATATTGTATTATCTCAAGGGTGATTGTCATGAGGTAGGTAGGTACTTTAAACATGAAAATATTTCTACAAAATTTTACCGAAATTATTGTTTTTGAAAAGTATCCACAATAATCCAAACAGCGTTAAATTTAAAAAAAATGATGTGTGGCCACCACACCACTTTCTTATACGTATGTGCGTTTCAAACTACAATTTTAAGAATTTTTTTCACAAAAATTATTCAAAATCCTATTCTAAGTACTTCTATTTTCTTAATAAATCGTTATAGTATGCATGCTTTGCAAGACATTCGATAAACAGTGCTATTGAGAGTAAAAGTGTTACTTCCGGTCCGAATTTAGAAATTTCATGTATAGAAAAAATATTGCAAATCTAGCAATAAATACTTTTGTACTCTTGATAAATATATATAGAATGCATAATTTTCGACATATTTACAAAAAATCGCTATTCGATAAGAGTAAATGTGCACTGGATTTCGTTTAGTTTCAATAACATACGCATACATTTTTAGTTATCATTTATTTAGATCTAGAACGTTGTTTATGTTACTTTTTCTGATACGAAAATGAATTGTCAGTGATTCCGAAATTTATTACAAAATCTGTAAAATATCGTTACAGAATGCCAAAATATCGCATGTTCGTCACTTAGCTTTCCTAAAACATACACAGAAATAGTTTTTATGCAGAGAATTTCGATAGTTTACAAAATTTCGTTACATGTTTAAATGACGATGCTCGAAGTATTTCTAAGTGCAAGGAACTAACAAATCCCAAATTTTAAGAATCAGTTGTTATTCCTTTAGAAACACTTTGGAAATTTGCCTAAACTAATCACATATTTTGAAAATCGAAAAATCAAATTAAAAGATGGATTAACTACATTAGACGTGGGCTATTAATAATTTCAAAAGTATTCCAAGTGACTTCGGATGTGGCCTTCGGCAAAAGTTAGACGCAGTTTTTAATAGAAATCCAGATTTAATAACATTGCGGCAATTGTGTTTGGTAAATACACTGAAATAAAAGAATATTTCCAGTGCGCACCTATAACCAGTTGTGATGTAGAAAGGACGTTTTCTGTCTACAAGGATGTACTTAATTCAAAGAGAACAAGTCTTACAGAAGAGAAAATGAACAAATAATAGGTATTTTGTATTTTATAGATCACCAGCCAGTTGTTATCCAATTATATAAATAAAATTAAAACCTCTTTAAAAATACAACATTTCTATAGTGCGCCCATGGGCGATGAGTCATCAACCGTACGTGACCGCGCCCTATCAATAACTTGCGCGTATATTTTTAGTTATCATTTATTTAGATCTAGAACGTTGTTTATGTTACTTTTTCTGATATGAAAATGAATTGTCAGTGATTCCGAAATTTATTACAAAGTCTGTAAAATATCATTACAGAATGCCAAAATATCGCACGTTCGTCACTTAGCTTTGCTAAAACATACAGAAATAGCTTTTATGCAGAGAATTTCGATAGTTTACAAAATTTCGTTACATGTTTAAATGACGATGCTCGAAGTATTTCTGAGTGCAAGGGACTAACACAAATCCCAAATTTAAAAATCAGTTGTTATTCCTTCAGGAACACTTTGGAAATTTGCCTAAACTAATCATATATTTTGAAAATCGAAAAATCAAATTAAAAGATGGATTAACCACATTAGACGTGGGCTATTAATAATTTCAAAAGTATTCCAAGTGACTTTGGATGAGGCCTTCGGAAAAAGTTAAGCGCAATTTTTAATAGAAATCCAGATTTAATAACATTGCGGCAATTGTGTATGCTAAATACGCTGAAATAAAAGAATATTTCCAGTACGCACCTATAACCAGTTGCGATGTAGAAAGCACGTTTTCTATCTGCAAGGATGTACTCAATTCAAAGAGAACAAGTGTTGCAGAGAAGAGAAAATGAACAAATAATAAGGTATTTTGTATTTTATAGATCACCAGCCACTTGTTATCCAATTATATAAATAAAATTAAAACCTCTTTAAAAATACAACATTTCAATAGTGCGCCCATGGGCGATGAGTTATCAACCGCTCGTGTCCGCCCCCTATTGATAACAGGGGCGTACGTTATATTGTTTTTATTTTTAAAAATGATAAAAGTAATTCATAATGCCGGTATTAGATAATTCATTTTATTTATTAGTCATAGGGGAGAGTGAGGCAAAATGGTCCCATTAAGAAAAAGTGGTTCTAAATCCCTAAAAAAATATAAAAGGACATAAACTCATTACACTTTATTTTGCGCAAGGTGTCAGCTATACAATATATAATCGGAAAAAAGTTAACTTTATTGGATAACTTAAAAAATATATTTTCTTAAGAACCCAATAAATAGTCATTTTATCCTACGCATAGGGTAAAATGGTCTCCCTTGAGGGGTAAAATGACTCCTGCATATTTTAGTAATAATAACAACCAAAAATGTACCTAATAAACTATAAATATAATACAAGTATAAATGTTTTTACTTTTAAATGTAATTCAGGCACATAAATCACAGATATATGCTTTCTTTGATGCAGACACTCCAGTACATAGTGCATGTGCCCACTTATGGCAAGAGTTACATCTAATCCAGTACTTCTTAGCTGCAGATGTACTGTATAATTCGCAACAAAAGATGCAAGGCACATCACCATCATTCTCTTTATCTGTACTTTCCTGACTTTTATTGTTCACGTTAGACTTCAAAGAAAGTGATTTTTTAACACGATCCTTCGCCTTCAGAGAAGTCTTTGGTTTAGAATTAGTACACTTTTCCTTGGTTTCATTATAATTTGGTGTAGACGTAATTACTGTAGCTCCTTTAGAAAGTCTTGAGCTTCTAGTCTGAATAGGAGCCAAAGGCAGAGGCCTAATTTCGAATGGCGTTACAAATTTATTTTCAGAGAATTGTTTTGTAAGTGAGGTTTGAGCCTTAACTATTGGGGATTTCTCATTGGTTTCTGTGTCGTTTTCCAAAGATTTATGTCATCAGATGATCGTCAACTAGATTTCCATTCTTCCAGGTCTTCAGATTCAGAAGATGAATCATATTTTGCAGTTCGGTTCTTCTTACGTGTAGCCGTTTGACTGCCAAATCTCAATTCATTGGGTTGAGGCGAAGGTGTTCTTTCCCTTTTGGGTATTACATTTTCGTTTACTTGTGCTAGCATGGGTCGGTCAGTTGTTAGGGAAGGTTTAAAGCGCCAATCGGCAAAAACAGTTGGATTAAATGGTTAAATTCCAGTTTTTTCGAAGCCACTTAAACCATTGTCAAGTGTCGCAGCTTGCCTATAAGCTTTTCCAAACAGGTCTCCCACATTGTACAGAGTAACAATTTTTCCAGGATTAGCCTTAAGCCACAAATTTAATTGTTGATTATAATAAGCTTGTAAAGGCGCAAATACTACCACGTCCAACGGTTGCATTTCGTGAGTGCAATGAGGCGGGAAAGACAATAGAATAATGCCATTAGCTCTGCAGAATTCGATAACTGCTAGCGTTTTTTGTGACGAATGTCCGTCAAGTATTAGCAGAACTTTCTTGACTACTGTACTTTGGGTATGCTTTTGGAAATGTTGAAGAAACTCCACAAAGGTGTCAGATTTCATGTAACCTGATTCATTATTTAAACATAGCGTTCCATAAGGAACGCCTCCATATAACAATTCATTTTTACGAATGCGAGGAAATATTATCGCTGGAGGAATAAATTGTCCTGTAGCATTTACACACACAACAACAGTGACCCTTTGTCCTCTTTCTGCGCTAGTTAGTTAACCTACTTGTTTACGGCCTTTATGGGCAACAATTTTTGGTAATTTGCTAGGCATCGTTTGTATCCCTGCTTCGTCCATGTTATAAATTTGAGCAGGATCTGTAATACTGCATTTCGTTTTAATTTCGTCTAAATGTTTAAAAAAATTTTGAACTGCTTCCTTATTAAAACCACGTGCACGAGCAGCGGAAGTAGCTTCAGGAGTTCTGAACGACAGCTCTGCATTTCTGCTAAGGAAGCCTTGAAACCAAACAGTTCCAGCAGCTTTTTTATTTCTAGAGAATCTGTGCGCAATTCCATTTCGCTCGGCCAAATCGTATGCCATTTTACACAGGTCCTTTTTGGTCAGTCCGAAGAGACGATCTTCCATTTCTAGCGCGTACTCTCTAAAGGATGTCTCTATTGCTATAGGAAGTGTTGTTGTGTATCTCCCTAGATGTTTTGAGCAGCTGTGGCCTAAAATTTGATTTAAGGTGGTAAACATGCAACCACTACAATTAAACAGACTTACCAGTTTATTTTCACCCTTAGCCCCCCGTTTCATGGTGGTTAATGGCAGCCCAAATATTTTCGCAGCTCTTTTAAATGGCATTCCTGCATGTATTTCCTGTATTGTTGTCTTCATCACGTTTTCGTCCCATTTCTGTCTATCGGTTTTTCGAATATAATTTCGAACCATGATCTACGTATATAAATATAATTATATTGTTTAATGCCTATCTTAGTAAAATATAATCATTAAAATATCAAAATATGTAATTTTCAATGCCAGAGGTAAAACGGTTCCCGAATCCATTTTGCCTCACTTCAGAGGGACCATTTTACCCTCAAGAACAAAAAGTAAATAAATCGAGTTGTTGTAAAACAGATATTGCATAGTTATTACTCAATACTTCCAATAAGGATGTAAAAGAGTGCTTTTTTTGACACAATAAAATTGTTTCCCTTACCTTTAGGAGTATATGCAATAATTGCTATATTCGATGAGCACAATGTTACATCAACTAACATTATATTTCAGGTTATGTTGTTGTGGCGCGAATTCTTGACCGATTGTCTTAAAAACGTGTATAGTGGGCGCTGGCATTATACTCGGCGGTTTTCGATGAGCAAAACAAGCGCTGAATTCAAATTTCGTGAAAATTTTAAGAAGTCCATTTAACCCGAAAGGACCGTTTTACCCGACATTCCCCTACTTACTTCAAATGTCAATAATAAAGTAAATAAGTGTGTGCCAGGAAAGCTGTGATACGAAATGTTTTGGCAAAATATCATAACTAGGTAATTAAAAGTTTCTCATAATTTAAGCTGGTTTACATCTATCAGTTTTAGTTTAGTTCAGATTCTAAAACGTTGTCAAAATTGTTGCCAAGTCACCAGTAAATTACTTGATGAAGGTATGGGCATGCTATTTTCCAAAACTTGCTTCACCTAAATTAATGGATAATCTCCTAAATCATCTTGCATATGCTGTCAATACATACTAATTTCACTTTGCTCCCTATATCTACATATATGTATGTCTTTAGATTGTCCGGGTGATAATGTAGGATGTTGATGGAGATCGTTGAGTTTGCACTGAAATAATATGTACTTTTATATTATTGCAGTGTTTATTTTAATCATAATTAATTTATTAAAAGATAATATGTAAATAGTAAGTTTTTATCATAATAAATTTCAATGGAACTGATAAGATTTACGCTAGAAGGCCGTCACTTTAAATGTATGAATGGCCGCGTTCTTTATTTATTACGCTCATTTAGTGCGCGTCATCAAATTCTGTTTGCATCCACTTCACAGACCTACTTATCTTAACAATTTGGTCATGGTATTGTGACGCATTTACTAAATGAGCGTTATTTGCATCCACTTCACCGACTTATCTTAATACCGTGCTTAACAATTTGGCGTTGTGACGTATTTACTAAATGAGCATAATTAGTAATTTATAGATAAGGAAATCGCAATTAGATAAATGTACTGATCTTTTTGAGTAGGAGTTAAAAGTCTTACAACTATAAATATTGTAATGAAAATTAAAACGAAGTAGCCTTGGAACGTCATGTTCACCAATAATAAGATTTTTATGAACTGCCCCTTTCTCTGTATAGACAGGTTTTAGCGTGCAGTTGCGATGTCAGATGCGTTTATAAAATGGACAATAATTAATTGACATATTTGGTTCTTTTCGTTTATTTTTATTATGTTCTATTGTCAATACTTATGTTGATACGTACATAATATGTAAAAACAAAACTATGGTGGAAACGCCTTACATTCAATCGCACGTCATACTAGATCCATGACGTCTCGTCTTGTTTATGTTGCCGAATCTATTTTTATTTCTGTCAGTGACATTTGGTATAACCAAAGAAAAAAATTATATTGATTTAGATTGTCGAAAAACCATTCATAACGTATCCATAATAAGATTTAAAATAAACAATATTTACGCTATTCTCGTTAATGATGATGATTATAGAAAAGTTTGTAAAAAGTTTCGATTGTTTACAGAAAGCTGTCGGCATAATAAACAGGATGTACAGTTCTAAGAAGAACTGTTTTTATACAATTTATATCAAAGCAAAAATAAACACGCAAATTTGACAGGTAAAATATACACATTATTTTTGACAGATATGATTTATCTGACAACACCGAACTATTCTAGTCTATTAAAAACATGTAAGAGAGAAATTTAACATTGAAACGGAAATTATGTGTTTATTTGCCATTAATGCATATATTACGGTCAATGTATACATTTTCTATCTAAACTAGTAATATAAATATACAGGGTCGGGCAAAAAGAGCGGAACACCGAATTTATGGCTTAACTGGCACTTTTTCGAAAATTTAACCTAAATTAAAGTTTTTGTATACTTTATGTATTATTTATTGGTGTTTGCAGATTTTCCGTTTTTGTCACATTTTTGGAGATATGATGTCACCGGATAGTATTTTAAATGAATCACCCTGTATTTATATTTTTTTTTGAGTAGATATTTTTTTCCTGAATTCACTAATACCAGGTTTAGTGGGTCTCTGACTTATGGTTTCATAAGAAAAAAATAAAATGTAATGGCACCTAAATATTTATTTAATAAAAAACGAACAACAATAACTAAAGATTCTATTCATTAAAGCGTCCATTAACTTTAACAAATGATTATGAAATTCATTTCTCGCTTAAAGGTGACATGAAATGATACAAAATTCATTAAGGTCATTTGTTGACAGATTAGGATACTGTCAGGCAGCCGAAGGTTTTCAGTTTGAACACCTATTGTAAATAAATGTACGTAGATTCAGTTATTGTCGTTCGTTTTTTATTAAATAAATATTTAGGTGCCATTACATTTTATTTTTTTCTTATGAAACCATAAGTCAGAGACTCACTAAACCTGGTATTAGTGAATTCAGGAAAAAAATTCAGGAAAAAAATATCTACTCAAAAAAAAATATAAATACAGAGTGATTCATTTAAAATACTATCCGGTGACATCATATCTCCAAAAATGTGACAAAAACGGAAAATCTGCAAACACCAATAAATAATACATAAAGTGTACAAAAACTTTAATTTAGGTTAAATTTTCGAAAAAGTGCTAGTTAAGCCATAAATTCGGTGTTCCGCTCTTTTTGCCCGACCCTGTATAATTTCACAAAATAACTTTTTTAGTTTCACTAATACAGTTATGACAACATGTAAATGTCATCAATGACGTGCAATTGAATATAACGCGTCTCCTCTATAGTTCCAAAATGTATGCTACAGGTATAGCTCGGTTAATATCTGATGGCACTCAGGATGCGCGAAGGAGGGGCTAAAACATGTATCATGTGCGTTAAAAACATCGGTATCGAAAACAATACACTACGATAGACAAAGTTCATTTAAATTAAATACCGACTAATGTTTTCAAGTCGGTCTTTAACCCTACATATTGCCGTGATTAAGAATTAATTTAAGTGTTAAAAAGAATAGAAATCGTAATATCAACTTGTTTATTTTTGATTTCAAGCATTATACAATACAAGTAACACAAAGGTATAATGGGTTGCCTATATTTAGATATAAAAATTTTAAAAATTAAATATGATTTATTGTTACATTATAGGTTGGATAAGTATTAAAATTAAGTATTATATAGGTACAAAATAAAAAACAAAATAAGTCTAAGCAATATATATTTATTTTGTAGAAAAGATAAACAGAAGGTATGGTTTGTATACACTGAAAAACAACCTAACTTTTCACAAGGCGTGAAAATAGCTTTAAATATTTTAAATAATGGACCTTTGTTTAAAAACAAAAAAGTTCTTAAAGCTAACAACAGAGAAAGAGTCATGTTGAGGGATGGAACGGTAAAGAGAGTGAGTTATTTAAACGCTATAAAACGATATGAACAGGGTCACATTCGTTATGCACGAGACGAAAATATGGAAGAATAGATACCTAATGTGAATTTAAACGTGCACAATGTGACAAATTTATAAGAGAGATTTTAATAAATCATGCTTAAAGAATATAGAAATTACCTCAAACTTATGACAATAAATAGGAAAAGGATGTAAGTTAAATATTCTAACACGATATGGTCAGCAACAATGTTCTGTATAAACAACA
This sequence comes from Amphimallon solstitiale, assembly GCA_963170755.1. Classification (NCBI taxonomy): domain Eukaryota; kingdom Metazoa; phylum Arthropoda; class Insecta; order Coleoptera; family Scarabaeidae; genus Amphimallon; species Amphimallon solstitiale. Next base: position 111,706,982 of record OY720677.1, on the reverse strand, counting down.
ACTGAACGAATAAAAATATACATTCATGAATTTGTATGTGTGTGTACAGGAGCTTCCATAGACAATAAAAATAATTTGTGTGGTTTAGAAGACCTGCAAAGAAAAAAAATATAGTATAAACATTGTTTACAGTTTCTTGCAGATATATGTGTTACCGTGGGAAAAGTCCTGGATAGAAATTAGAGACGACGTAGTAGGCCCGACTAATCGTTGTAATGCGAGTGATGTGGGAAGAAGAATTCCTGTTATCTGCAATATATTTCCAGTTTTACCTAATCCAGATATTTCTAAAAGAAAATTAAGGATTGTGTTAGCAAATGGAAAAAGAAAGTATGTAACAAATAATGAAAAGGACAATACGTTTATAAACAAATACAGGGAGGGACTGTATTAAGAAGATAGAAAAATATACCTACCGATGGAAATGCATAGGAAGTTGGTGAAAAGACTTTTTAAATAAACAAACAATTCGGAGTGTTGACGTTGGTGAATGAACTGTCAAAAACAATATGTGCGTGTGTGTTCGTGTAGCAGCGACAACTTGCAGAAAATGAACAGCAGAGATTTCACCGAGGACGCTTTGAAACCAACTTAAAGGTTAGTTTGAAGGAGGGCGCAATGAATAGCCGATGTTCTTTTGTTTCTCGTATATATTTCAAAAACAGGAATGAACATGAATTAATTATTATTTCGACTTCGAAGGATAAAGATATAATTTTTAAAAGCTAACACAGAATTTGAGCGTAGGGTTCGATACACTACGGTTAGACTCATAATTATTTGGTTTGTATTAGTATCTAAATTTGATTTTCATTCATTTTATTTAGAGTAATTTTCTTTTGATAATCTTTTATTTAAATATGGAGATGCCTAAGGCACAATTTGTAGAGATATTTGATAAAACAAAGTAAGTTGTTCAATTGTAAAGGATTATTAATACTGCTGTGCGTTTCTAAGAATACAACGTGAAAATGTTTATTCTAGTATAACGTTGAGCAGTAAGAGTTAAATAGATATTATCCTGTTAACTTATAATAATTCATTAGTTTTTTTTTTAACAAAGAAAGGATCATTAATGGTGTTGGGTGTGAGGAGAATACAACGTGCGAATATTTATTCTATCATTAATTGTTACATTTTATCTTTGATTTAAAATTTCAAAACATAATAATATATTTAAAAAAAAAGGAATGTTTTTGTGTGGCAGGTATTGAGACGCTAGCAGTGATACGTGCGAATGGTTGCGGCTAGTGATCAATTCAGGCTAATCTCCGAACATTAACCATAGCAAAGTTCTAGATTATCAGGGCATTACGTGCAAATATAATGTTTCTGGTAAAATAGAATCGGCTCAATATTAACAAATTACCTATCGGGAATCGAGTTTTTTGTTTGTTTAAAACAGGATGAATATTTCATGACTATCATTATCGATATATGTATATATATTACAAAACATTATAACCGAAAGATGGTAGAAATGTTTTCTTTCAATTATGTGTATTATAAAATTTAATGTGGATATAGTATAGCAATGCTATCTATAATTGATGTTCTAATAAAAATATACAAATATGATTTTTATATAAACTTAGACTTTTCTTTAATAAAAAATTATAACCTTATCCCAGAATAATACTGAACAAGAGATTTACCAGGAGACAAAGAGGCTGAATACACTGCTAGAACTCATAAGTACTTACAAAGTAGGTACGTGCTGTTGAGAAATAAGTTCATACATAGAATATAAATTATATCAACTATTATCATTCAGTTAAAATTATTGAATCTACAGCATAAATAATATAGTGCCCAACGTGTATCTATGGTCATTATATTTAATAAATAATGCTGGTACAGCACACACCAATATGTAGCGAAATCTATGTCTATCTCTCACGTTTCATGCTGCGTTCTTTTTTTTTGTCTTAAAATTGTCATCCACGCAAGTGCCATAAGGTCTCAACCGAGCTATAGATTGGTAGATATTGTGATGGTTTGCCGTTTACCATTACTAGACAACAATATGGTATATAAATAAATTGGGAGAATTTAATTTAAAGTGTTTTTTTATATAGCAGAATTTTTATATTGTTTAAATATTTAAAGTATACCAAAAGTATAAAGATGTTGATGTTATCGAATGTGTAGTTTATTTTGTTTTCTTCATGCATTTATATAGATTGATGTGGCAGGATACTTTGCCGCATTGTTTTTCTTCAGTCTGAAAGTAGAGATTTAAATATTACTTGATTTGTTTGTATATGTAATACAATTTTTGTGAAAACTTGTTTAATTAACAAAGTATATGAGAATAGTAATTAGTAATGAAATTTGAAATATAAATGCAATAAAATAATGAATAGCTAACGCGCCTAAATTCAAATTCTGGAACTGTCAGATTTTGACATTTATTAATACTACTAGAAATGGGTATTAATATGTAAAAGGATAGCAAAAGAATTCAAATATTAAATTGAGATTTTAAATAGTAAGATATCGGAATTTTATATAAGTATTTAAAACATTCAAAAATAATGTGGAAACTTTGTTGGATAAATAAACTGTGTGGAATAATATAATTGGATAAAGAAAATTAATTATTGATCGTCAAGGAAATGTGAAATGAAAAAAATAACAATTCTAAAATTTTGGAGAAGAGAGCGGTCGTTTTTCTCGAGTAGAGAAAGATTTTTCTCGATAAATACGGTTATTGTTCTCGATTTTCGCTCCAAAGTGATATAGAAGTGCTTAATGTTAAACGGAGAAGATAGTGATATTTTATTTTAGGAAAATATTTTATAATTTGAAATTTCCCATTGAGATTATCTGGTGTGTTATAAAAAAGAAGGAAGAAAGGATTAATATTACTAAAGCCTAGTAAAGAGAAGAGAGTTTTATTCAAACTTACCTTATTATCGAATATTCACGAAGTATTATCCAATTCAGCTAAAACCATTTCGTAAGAATAATTATTGAGTTCCTGCATGTGTATCATCGATCCAGTTAAATTGAGAAGAATTTAAATACGAGCGATAATTTTTGGTGTACAAGTTTACGAATACAGGAGTGAGATATTCCGACGTCCCAGTTCAAGCATTCCAGGAAAACAGAAATCCGGAGTACATCAGGATAGTGTGTTTATTCCAGGTGTGCGAGAGCGCAGAGTTTTCATCCAGGTACTTCAGGATAGCAGTTCGAGGTCCGAGGGTTCCAGTTGTTATACTAACATCATCATTAGAGTGAGAAGAAGTTACGCTAGAAAGAAAGACATATTGAAGAATAAGAAAGAAAATACTTTTATAATTAAATCAGGTTGTATAACCATTTGAATTAATTTCTGAATTTAAGTAATGTTTATTGCATAATTTCTGATGAGAAATTATAAATCATGTTTATAATTGTGTGAATTACTGTATATTATCATAATTCACAGTAAATCTAAATCTTTACTTATCGATATAAAATCATAATCTCAATTTAGGGATTCATGAAATATAAAAGTTCTGCTGAATAATACTTTATAAAAATTCTGGGAATGACAGATTCAAACAGGTTTCAGTTATCCTATTAAGCAATAATAAAATTTAGTACTTACGTTATTGCATTTATATCTATTTTAGTCAATTGACAATCTTGAATTAAGTACATCTCATATTGTTGATTAGACGTGTTGTGTAAATATTCATATGTGTCCTTTTGATTGATGTTAAAAATTTCCATAGTTATATTTATAAATTTTAGAACGAATTAAACAAATCTGTACTGATATTTTCTTTTATTTGGCATAGTAATAAAGATTTTTTTAGAGTTGAGTAGGGAAATAAACAGAGACGCTTATAACAATAACCTAAAAGGAGAAAATATATGTCAGTAAATGTAAATGGTATAAATAGTTATTGAAATACATACCTTGTTATAGTTTTGCTTAAAATTGATGTAATCAGATCGAATAGGTTCTTGGACAATTCCACATCTTTACGAAATTATTTTATTGTTATAATTTATTATTTTAAAGATCGGTAAAGATGCGAACGTATTAGGTTACATTATTTGGTACCGAACAAATTAAGATATAGGAATCTGCATGATTTATTCAAGTAACTGAATGTCAGCAACCCATTTAACACAAATAGTATATGCTCATGCTTACAAGTAACTGAAAGTCAGCAACCCAGTTAGTACAAATAGTATATGCTTATTATTTTAAAATTATTGATAGTTTTAATAACTGAGCTAGTTTTGGGATAAAATTATATCAAAGAATTTAAAGTTAAATTTTTTACCTGAATGTCATAATACTCTTTATAAATTAGGAGTATTGTCACAATATATTAATTCTTTTGATTGCCATTGAGTACAAAATAGATATCTTACTAAATAATAATTCATGTCCCAACATTTCCTAACACCAGATTAATAATTCTTGTTAAGTATACAATGATGCAAAATTTCATAAACAAAATATATCTATCAAAAATTTATTAATTACTTTGATCTTCATATAATCCGTATTTCCAACCTTGCTTTTTAAGATTTCGCAAAAACAAGGAATAAATAAATCTTTGGAGCAAACTGATCTAGAGCCTTTAAGATTTATACACCTTCGCATGCTTTCAAACCTATTCCCAAAACATTTTTACCACTATAAAGTAGGTACCTATCTTAAAAACACGTTTTTGAAGGCTTCATCAGCTTTTGAGGCGATAAAAGTTGCTGTTCACGCATTTTTGTTTGATATTGGGAAGATACATGGGAAATTTAGTAAGCAGTTCAAAAATGCATCTATATACAGGGTGTTCCATTTGAAAAAAAATCACTTTTAGACAAAAATGTGTTTACTTTAATCCAGTTTTCTGCAAATTCAATTAGTAATTACAAAAAAAATAAAATATGTTTGTATCAGGACCTTTTATTATGAACATCGCTACCAAAAATTGTGTCCATCTAGTAGATCGTTTTCGAGAAATATGATTTTATAAAAACATTGAGTTTTTCATGAAAATGGTAATAAGTCGAAAAGCTTAAGTTTAAGAGTTAAGAATTATAAGGGGAATATAAAATGTAATAATATATAGGGTGTTCCATTTAAAAAACTTTAACTGTGGTCAGCCACCAAGTTATGAAACACTCCGTATAATACAAAATAATTGTGAATTGTAACTCAGCCTGTATTAACTGAGCACTTCGGCGCATAATTTGTTTTAGGAAACTATAAAATATTAAAATTCCTAGATAAATTGCTAAAGTGCTACTGACCTGCCGCAGGTGTCAAAAACATTTACTAGTGGTTTGGACCCTAGCTATATTTCTGTTTGTAGATAGAAACTTACTGGGCATGCGTAACTGGATATAGTTGACATGTTTTATAACATGCTATCGAAATTGCGTGGTTGACATCAGTAACTACTTCCACTTTTCAATGTGAAGTTGGCCTTTTAGCGAAATCACCAAATTTGTTGTAATTTGTAACTGGCCTTCCCTACCAAATTTCTTATTGTCCATATAATAATTGTCATTCTTATATTTGTAGTATATATATATATATATATATATATATATATATCCTACTATCATTAGCGCGTCCGTACATTGTAAATTTCCATTCAATAGAGCGTCCGCCTACATAAAGCGCCCGTATATGGACGCTCTATGCACTTTCCATGTAAAACTTCGTTGACAGACTTACATGGTAATATAATGTTGTTTAACAAAATTTCGGAAGACGCTATTTTGTCTACACTATGCATGTAAAGTAACCATTTCGCGTATACTATTAGTTCAGGGTATTTCTACGCGAGGCGCTGCATGTGTGCCGTATATTTTGAAATATACTCATGTCTTTTATATTCTCGATAGTCGAGCGTCCGGACAATTTGGCAACGCGGACAGAATAGTTCGTAAAGGACACTGTTCTTTATTATGTAAATATGTTTGTATCATAAACTAATCTGTTTTTTACTTTCTTATACGTAGTATAAAGAAGTATTGTGATGACGAAATGTTCGACCTCGAGATTTTTACAAATGTGCACGTTTTGAAGTGAATTTTACAGTCAATTCGCATATCTGTACAATATGAACTACTTTTTTTCGAAGTCGTTTAATTTTCACTATATGTGTACACCTATTGAAATATCGTGATTGATATAATGTTCTTATTGATTGAGATTTTTAGGAAAATATTTATGCCATCATTTTTGTTTTACTACCATGCAGTAATGGAAGTTTTAAAAGCGAAAAATTCTACTTTATTACTTTATAATAATATTTTTTGTAGAAATTTAGAAAAATATTGTTGGCAAAAATTAGGTAAATTCTTATATACAAACATGACCACGAAAATCTAATTAACCAAGAAAACATGAAAAATTAGTAGTATGATATTTTCGTTGAATGCAATAAGCCGAACTGTGGAACGTGAGTGAGAGTTAGCGGAGCGAGACAGCATCTGGGGGGTTATCCAGTCAGGCGCTGGTTGAATGTAAATATTAGCAAGTGTCTAGAAAGCAGTTTTGTTCCACTTTTATGTTATAATTATTTATTTTAAATAATTGAGTGTTTTGTTATAACTGACTAACTGAGTATACTTTGAAAGCCATGTTTTGTGTAACAGTGGTTATAAATCCAAGAAGGAAAAATTGTAATTATTTAAAGTTCCCGGGGACAACCTTAACAAATGGCAAAAAGAATCCTTGTACTGAATAAGAACTTACCTAAAAAGACTATGTGTATAGAAATAAGTTTAATGCAAATTATATTATTTGCAAATTAAAAAGTTTACATAGTTAATTAGGTCCTTTAGTTGAAAAACCTATAGTTTAGTAATGTTATTAAATATGTTTTACGATAGCGTTTGCAGTTGATAAATGTTTAAGCTATAATAAACGATTATTAGAGATTCAACTTCATACAAAGAAATTAAGAGTTAGTGCAGTAAAATCAATTTTTCCAAACTGCCTATCTCAAAAGAAAGTAAAAAAACGACCAACAATTGTAACACTATTCAATTCCAAAAACAAAGAACAAAGGTAGATATGGACGATAAGGTAGATGATCCTGAGCCAGTGAGTGGATAGCCCATTATTGTTAAACGTAGGTCAAGTTTTCATAGTAAAAAAAATTGTTGGTTTAGAATTCTGATTTATCCTAATAATTATGCCTCATTGACGTTTTCCTTGTAGAAACGCAGGATGTTTCTCTAATAAACAACGTGTATCAAAAATTAGGGAAAAATCCAAATTTCTTGGCATTGCAGTCGAACTGGATTTTTCATATAGTGGGACAAGTTATAATCTTTTCTTTTGAGTTAACTACAATAAAAGACAACGTTGTCATGAAGAAAAAATTACCATTTCTGAACAATTTATATCATCTCCCCATTTTTTGAAAAACATATTCTCATTAAAGACCTTTCTTATGGTGAAAACACAAACTCTACAGAAAAGTTGCAAAATTAGATTATAGCATTTTAATGAAGTATCTGCATGTTATGCAGGACCAAGTATTAATATACTCTCCAACTTCTAAGTACATTTTACACAGTGGACAACATTACGAATTTTTTAAGTCATCACAAACGTACAGTTGTCCTTGAATAAAAAAAAGACACTAAAAGTACAATTATATCAATTCAAGTCAATAATATAAATTCATTTCTGAACTTTACAATGCATTTTGATCAAAAGTAAAATGAAAGATCATTCTAGCTCTAAACTAATTCTCAAGATATTTTTTTTTTGCTCACAATTTTAACATTTACAATGTTTGAAAGAATCAGTTGTACCTTCGTTACCTTTTAGAATAAATAAATCCAATTTTGAAGTTTCTTATTGTTTACATCCTCCGATCTGATTATAGTTGCATTTTAGGGTCTTTGTTTCCATCGCTCAAAGGCAATGAATTTTAAATGCGCATGTCTTCACTTTTTTAAGTACAACAAACACCATATATCTAGGCATATCAATGAATTCTTATTAAATAATATTAAAAATGCGTTACTTCTATATGTGTGATATATCGCTTTTATTATTTCTCTACTATTATTTCTGTCATGTCTAAATCATCATTAGACAGAAATTTATAAATTACCCGGCAATAGTAAATATTGATGAAGTTGGTCATCTTGAGTCACAAAATCAAGTTTTGTTAGATATATTCCCTTTGCTGGCCATTGAATTCAAAAACTTCTACCAAACCATCTGTTAGGATAATATTGGCTTAGAAAATGAGGCGTCGGGATCACACGACTGTCATAGATGTATGTGATCCGAATTAGTTTTACAAAAGTTGTTCTAAATGAAGTTTTAAATACTTTTAACAACTTAACAAATTAGTATAGAATGCACAATTTGCGAGGTAGTTACAAAAAGATTCTACTCGATAAGAGTAAAAGTATTGTTCCAAATCAAGCTTTAAATCCTTTTATGCTTGTAGTGTATCTGTCTAGAATGTAGAATTTGAGAGATATTCGCAAATCACTCTCTTCCGATAAGAATATAAACTCAACTTCGGGTAAGAAATACGATATTTTTTTATAAACTTGTTCTATAATTCTGTTTTAAATACTTTTCTATACTTTAGAAATTCGTCTAAACTTAGTAGTTGCCGAGATATTGGTAAAATTGGATATTTGGAGTGAGGTAAACTACTAATTACGCTCTACCGATTTTACCGAAACTCTAACCAGATCTCGAGAGATAGATTATACTCTTAAATAGGAGTATAAGTTTGGTATTAATATTTTAGGCCTTGTGGTCACAAAGCAAAAGTTAGGAAGAGGATAGGAGAGAGAGGGAGATGTTTTCAAAAAACACTTTTTCTATATCAAGTAATTTTGAAACTTGGATACCTGCTAGATCTCAAAATCACACTACTTCCGCATAACGAGATTCAAGAAGATCCCGCCTAGTTAATATGCAAACACATCTTTTAGCTAACTGTCTTTTTGGAGCAATTTCTTTGGATTCATCGGAAAATGTCTACAAGTATTTTTTTGATTACGAGTTGGTCATAACAGAAGTATTCATCCTATTTTTACTTTCTTATACATAGTATAAGGAAGTATTGTGATGATGAAAATTTCCGACCTCGAAATTTTTGCAGATGTACACGTTTCGAGGTCCCCTGATACCAAAAAAGTGGTTTTTAAAAAATGTCTCTCTCTCTCTGTGTGTCTCTGTGTGAGTGACCACGATAGCGGTCAAACCGCTATAGGTATCAATTCAAAATTTTGTATTGGCAGGTATAATCTCTCTCTTGAGATCTGATTAGATTTTCAGGAAAATCGACAGACCTGAAGTAGTAGTTTACTTCAGTGAAAAAATCGAATTTTGCCAATATTTCGTCAACTACTAATTTAAACAAATTTATAAAGAATTCATATGTACCTAAATTAGAATTGAGAATAATTTTATTTAAAACATTTTTGGAAATTCCTACCGGAAGTAGGTCTTTTACTCCTATCCAAAATCACTTTTTTGCGAATATTTCGCTAGTCATGCTTTTTAGACAGGTACATTACGGGTATAAAAGTATTTAAAACGTAATTTTCAATATCTTTTGCATAAAAACAATTTCAAAATTCAGACCGGAAGTACCACTTTTACTCTTATCGAGTAGCGATTTTTTGCAAATATGTCGTAAATTATGCATTCTAAATATATTTATCAAGAGTACAAAAGTATTTATTGCTAGATTTGCAATATTTTTTGTATAAATCAAATTTCAAAATTCGAACCGGAAGTAACACTTTTACTCTTAGGGAGTAGCAATTTTTTTCGAATATCTTGCAGAGTATGTATTCTATAGCGATTTATTAAGAGAATAGAAGTACCTAGAATAGGATTTTGAATAATTTTTGTGTAAAAAATTCTTAAAATTTTATAGTTTGAAACGCTCATACGTATAAAATAGTCGTGTGGTGGCCACACCTCATTTTTTATTTTACTATTGCATAGGCATAATAAAATTTATTCATACAGCTGGTCGTCAGATAAATTAGTTTAAATCAGAAAATGTACGTTTCAAATATTAATAAAGAGACTAAATATGTCATTATTAATTGCGAAGAACGCCTATACAAAAATGTTAAATACATATTTAGAACTGAATATGATAAATATTTCAAATCTTTCTCAATATAGAATTTTGTGTTTAGCGAGTCTTTATTTTCAATGAATATCGGATAGTTATTTGGAATTTCCAGACATTAATTTTTCGGGGGAATATTCTTCTCTATGTATGAAGTAAAAAACAAACAAACGGAAACTACTGATTTCTGTTCTGAACAATATAACCCACTGTGTCGCCGAATGTAGATAAATATGTTCATTGTATTCAATTGCTAAGATATGCAGTACATATATTGTTATAAAGTAAGCATGTAGACACATTGTGACAACATTGCTAGACTCTAATATCTACCAAATGTAATGTAATATACCCGATGGAAGTCACAATAGCGAAGAAGTGAAAGATAAATGGTATATTACAGGCGCTTCATGCATGAGAAAATAAAAGGGCGCTACTTCGTCAATAAAGTGAAATGAAACTAACTTTTTTTTATCTGATATTTAATTTAGTGATCAAAAACACAAAGTATATGCAAAATATTAACGAACTAATTAACTTTTCGAAGGCGGACGCTACATTCATGAGTTCCGTAAGGACGCTATATTGTTAGTAGGATTTATATATATATATATATATATATATATATATATATATATATAAAGTAAGGATGATCTCGACTGATCAGTTAAGACAGAAAACGTGGAATTTAATGGGTCTAGCAGTCGCACAGTGGAGTATTTTAGCTCAAAAGTTGGTCAAAATTTTTATGTGATTTTTATAGATTTGATATATAATAAAAGGCAATATAGAGTCATAATATTGTATTTAAAACAATCCGCCACATATGAAATTAAATATACGAGGGTTGGGGCAAAAGTCATGGCAACTATTTTTTTTCTTGAAGATACCAGTCCGGTTGGAAAATGTGACATATACAGACGAAATAACAAAGTCTTAACTACATGTGTGGACAATCAATACCACTGAAATATCGTAACACACTAATTTATTACGGTAGTATACAGGGCAATATGGCCTTCACCGTGCAAAAGAATGATAATACAGTACACATAAAGTTGACATGACAAACCTGGGCCTAAAGACCCTCAATGTAGTCTCCTGCTACTGTTACCACACGCAGCCAACTACGCGGGAGGCGCTGAATACCATCAGCCTCAGCATTTACCGCACCATGTGTGAATCGGGTCATCTGTTGGCGCACAGCATTAGCAATGTCGTTCGTCTGTATATGTCACATTTTCCAACAGGACTGGTATCTTCAAGAAAAAAAATAGTTGCCATGACTTTTGCCCCAACCCTCGTATATATGTATATTTGGAGGAGAAAAAATAATAATAATAGTAAAAGAAACACATACAATCATATTAATCTGAGTCGTTTTCACTCTATGCATCCGCTACTTCATTATAAATATGTGGTACGTCCAATGTTTCCGGTAGCAAGAGCTCCAATGTCTCACTGGAGAAAAGTTTACTTGTTTTCTGAAGTATTTTTCTTGTACTACTCAAAAGAGGATCAGAACTTAGCAGAAGTCTGTTTAAAATATCTATTACAGCTTTCTCGCGAAAACTTTCTTGAATAATTCTGCCTATACATGCGGAAGTGTTTATTTCGGGCCTCAGCCGCCTCTTCCGATAGTTGGCCAATAGGCAGAATAGCATAATTAATGACTGTGGCGCCATGCCTCAATATTTTATGCATTGTCGGAGTCATTGGGTACCATCCATACATTTCGACGTAAAGTTTTGCTGTCTGTTCTGCAAAATTGTCAAATTTATTGACATCAATTTTATGTCCACTTGACAAAGTCTCTAAAATGATGTTACATCTTCTAATAAGTCTGATGTCAACTCCTGTGATGCGGGAAGAAGTTTGGGGATCTGAGAAAAATCTTCTTGACGTATTCCCGTCATTAGTGTTCCCGAAACCAGCCTTGGGGATATCCACCAGCAGCCCCATTTCCACTTTAAATGTATTTTGTATTTTCTGTTTCGTTTCAGCCACGATTTTTTTATCTTCTTGCGTCCTTGCTTGCCATTTCTTTATGGGTATTTTATATGACAAATGAAGTAAAGATTCAAAAATCGAATCCTTGCGTGTAGAATTGATAATCCAAATTTAAGGGCATCTGGGTTTTCTGTTGTTTTTTTATTAAAATTGTTGAAATCTTTTGACGGATGCCCGCATATATAACACCTCATAGTCGATGCCGTGTTTGTCACAGGATTGCAAACCTTTGCATCGATCATTGTAAGCGCTAATGTGTGCTTTATTTGAAGTATACCTCCAAAATCTTTCGTTATTTCAGTGTTTCTCAAGTTTTTATTTCTTCTTCCACATAGCGGATTTCTTCATTTGTGATATCTTTAGTTTCGTGTACAAAGCGAATTCGTATTGGGCGGCAATATCTTGTAGAAGATGGGACTGGGTTTCGCAAATGATTTTCTTCTGGTCTCCAATATGGCATATGAGCCGTAGCGGCACAAATGAACTTTGAAAGATGTTTGCATCACTGTCTGTACTAGTTTGGAATTTTTGTTTAAATGTTTGTTGTTGCGAGCCATCACAACCCCATTTTGATAATAGCTCCAAATTGCTTCTTTGTTCTCCATTTAAGGTTTCAACCACTTCATCTAAATATTCACACAAGCGCATAGACGTGTGATCTAGAAGATCTTGTAGGTTAATTTCAGAACACGTTTCTGTAACTCTCATCGACTCTGGTCGTGGATAACACTCTTGTTTAGCTTTTTTTAGAAGCGAATAACAAGGATAGATGTTCTTGTTGGCAGATTGAATTACTTCGTATTGCTTTCTCGTCAAATTAGCTTCCACAAAAATTGATAATGCTTGTGATGGAATGTGCTTTTTGATAATATCTATTTGAGTAGAAGTAACACATTCTCTATATTTTTTTGCTGTTTCTGGGGTATAAAGAATATCTTTTATTACTCTAGACGCGTCACTATGTCCTTCAGCGCGCTGACTCATTTGAGCAGCATAAGTTAACAGTTCGCAAGCTATTTGTTCTCTTAAAGCCTTTGTTTTTCGCCGCTTGGTTGGCGAACTCGATTCCTTGAAATCTGTTAATGGTCGGCCAGGACCAGGTAGGTTTACTTTCCAGGTAGTTAGTATTATGGTGGTTTTGAGCCATAGTAAATTTTTCTTTAAAAATCGATCTTCCTTGTTACTAGCAGCTATCCACTTTTGTTTAAATTGAAATTTAAAACTCTTTAAAGTACGTTTTAGTGAACTTTGTTTATTTTCAGGACATTTGGTAATATTTTTAAGGTGGTCTTCCAGAAACACGAATTTTTCATCAATTTTCTTCTTCGAACATTGTTTCAAGATTTTATAGAGTGATATTCTAGACATTTTTATCACACTAGCTTGGGATTCTGAAATAAAAATATGAAATAAGGGTTTTCACAACACTAACCTATTTTTTCCGTCTTAGTTAAATAAAATAAAATAAAGAATTTGCGGAAACATGCGGATCATTTCTTGTCAAAAACATTAACAAGAATATCCAAGTTTTTCGTTATGCACAAAATCGTAACTTAACCAAGCTTAACTGATATACAAAAACTCTTTTGAATACACTGTTTAAACAAAAATAACATTACATTTTCAGTGTCGAATGTTTATGATAAGAAATATCACTTTATCAAATATAATGCAGAAAATATATATTCTTAAATTATGTACATACCTTCCTCTTCATTATCCATTATGATTATTACCAGACTTCAGTGCACACAATCTTAATACATTGTTTGAAACATTACGTTTCAACACGAGCACTGAGACAACAGAAATGTGATGCAATTGTTGGCTGAGTTTTGACAGACATGTCGGCTGTAAGGAGGGTGCGACGTCACCTAAATGACAGTTCAGTGACGTACCCATTATTAAGCTTTAACTAAGTACAGTTCATAATATATTTTGCCAAAATATTTTTTTTCGGTTTTTGATCGACTTTTCCTTACAAATACTCCACTGTGAGTCGGAGGGCCAAATAAGACAACTCTTTACAGTTTTGGTCGAGCTTTCGATTGATTTATTTAATCTTCTTCTGGACCAATCTAATTAAGTTATAAAGAAGTCAACATCACACTGTATTTCATTTGGATACAACCAAAATGGACAAAACACAACACTTTAAAATTTATTAAAAAAGTCATTAAAAATCATACTACGTTAAAATATTCGTTAGTTACAGACAACAAAAATAAACATTTTAAAATTACTTTAAGTCAGATGATTGACGCAGAACAGCTGATTGATGCAAAACAGCTGATTTTATACGTGTGCACGAGCACATGTTGAAAGTAAAATAGGAAAGCTCGACCAAAATTGTAAAGAGTTGTCTTATTTGGCCCTCCGACTGCTAGACCCATTAAATGCCACGTTATATATATATATATATATATATATATATTCGTATGAGACTACATGACAGGTACAAAACAAGAAACATATATAAATTATATAACAAAAGTAGAAATAAATTTAAAAGGCCATAACTGCAGGGACCCTTTAAAACACTGCACCATTTGGTCTAGGATGTAGGAAAAAACCCGCACACTAAAAAACCTGCATCACAGTGCCACAAAACTAAAGGTCTTTAGTTGTTAAGATCCAAGCAACAGCCTCTGGAGTTAAATTATGTAGATCTGTGTATCCAAATTCAAACTTAGCTAGAGGACATTCTTCAACAATGTGTTTAACTGTTTCAATCTCAGCTCCGCAATCACACGCTGGACTCGCAATCACATTCCAATTGAATAATATATTATTGTACCTTCCATGATCCGTCCTAAGACGATTCAACTTACACCAAATTTTTCTTGGCTGTGTAAAGCCAGGAACTTCAATCAAAAGATCATCTATTAATTGTTTATTAAACACTTCACATTCTAACCAAATAGATTTTCAGAGGTCATTAATCGATAATGGTTGGTTTAGGAAATCTTCCTTCCAAATTGGACTACGTGATTTCAATCTATAAGATGGTAAGTTCTGAAGATCTTGAGTAATTAAATATAAATTAGGAAAATTTTGATATTTATCCCAACACCGTTTTAACGTTAATTTTCTTCTTAAATGATGAGGATAAATGTTAGCCAGGACGTTGAGGCAAGGAAGTGGAGTAGATTTTACTGTGCCCGTAATAATTTGTGTACAATTTATCTGAATATCTACTTTACCAACATGTACGTTATTCATCCAAACTGCACTACAATATTCAGCAGCAGAGTACACCAATGCAAGAGCAAACGTACGTAAAATGTCTGCATGAGCTCCCCAATTTGAACCAGCCAACTTCTGTGCGATATTATTTCTTGTTTTAATCTTCATACGCAATTTATATCAATATGTTGTTTATATGTTAACGATGTTTCGAGAGTAACCCCTAGGTATGTTGGATTAAAATTATGTCTTAGAACGGTACCATTAAAAGTTACTACAAGTTTTTTATGTTTTTCGTTATTATTAAGATGGAAACAAGAAACTTCTGTCTTAGATGGGTTAGGACATAACCTCCATTTTCTAAAATAATCACTCAGAATCAATAGATCTTCGTTTAAATTAACTTTAATTTGATTGAAATTATTGTATTGATAAGCAATTGCCATGTCATCAGCGTAAATGAATTTTCTAGAAGTCGTATCTGGTAAATCACTTGTATATAGATTAAAGAGAAGAGAGATAATACCGATCCTTGAGGTAAACCATTATATAATATT
Organism: Amphimallon solstitiale; assembly: GCA_963170755.1. Taxonomy (NCBI): domain Eukaryota; kingdom Metazoa; phylum Arthropoda; class Insecta; order Coleoptera; family Scarabaeidae; genus Amphimallon; species Amphimallon solstitiale. The sequence continues at coordinate 111,691,138 of OY720677.1, read as the reverse complement.
TTAAATTTACTACTTTCTCCATTGATAAAAACTCTAAATTTACGATTTTTAAACATATTTTCCATGTTTAATTAAATTACCATTAGGCAACACATTATATAATTATTTTTTTTAACAAACTGTATCATAAGCAGCTGTTAAATCAATGAAACTAATTCCTGTTTTCAAATTCTTTTGAAAACCATTCTCTATATAATTTGTTAAAGCTAAAACTTGATCACAGCAATTACGATTTGGTCTAAAACCAGCTTGCTCTGTGGGAAAGATATTTTCCATAATTGGAGAAATTCTGTGATATAATAATTTCTCTAACATCTTGTAACATACTGATAATAATGAAATTGGTCTATAACTGGAAGCATCATCTGCTGGCTTTCCTCTCTTCAAAACAGCTACAACTTTTGCCTTTTTAAATTCAGTAGGAACAATACCATTATTTAAAATATTATTATAGACACATAAAAGCCAATTACGTCCTAAAGGACCTAGATGTTTAATAAATTCAGGATAAATTCCATCAAAACCAGCAGCCTTACGAATCTTTAATAACTTTATCACTATATCCAATTCCTCCATAGAAATGGGTTTTGTAAGATCATCATTTTTTGTATTAATAGATTTTCTTTTCTTACGCAATAATTTCTTCATATTTTTGATTTCTACTTTATTTAACTTTATCATATTTGAGACGACCACTAATCTTGAAGCTATGCTATTAGCGCTGATTTTTGATTCTAAAATACTAGTTTGGGTTGCCGCTCCTAGCTTTGTTAATAGATTCCAACTGCTACGACTAGAATGTGTGAAATTCATGTCTTACATATGACGCGACCATTTAGTCTTTCTTTCTTGATTTAATAAAGTTAATAATTCATCAGCAATTTCTGGACTAGGATTTTCATTGAAATTTCTATATAATTCATTTGTTCTTTCAGACCAGTATGGAATGTATTCCTTACGAAAACCTCATGGAATAGATCTCTTCGCTGCCCCTTTAATCACACCCATAAACATAATATAATTTTTAGGTAAAGGTGGTATCCATCGAAGATTCGAATCAAGTTGTCTGCTAAATTCATACCAGTCAGCATTTTTAAAATTCCACCGAGGTTTTTCCGTAGATTTAACTAGCGGAATTTGTATTCCAACATTAATTAAAACTGGACGATGTTGACTTCGCGGAAAATCGTTTAAAACTGACCGTATTGTAGGCAATAAATTATTTTTATGATCAGATGTAACAAAACAAAGATCGGGATTATAGTCTTTTTTCCATCTAGCTGAATGAAAACTCTTCTTATCTTTTGCATCAAAAACCAGATGTAAGTTATTCGCCTCATACCAAATCATTAATGAAATTCCATTCATATCGCTATCAGAATATCCCCACATTTCATGATGACAATTGAAATTTCCAACAAAAACAGCAGGATGTTGGTAATTAACTTTATGATTTGTAGTTATAATTATTTAAGCAATTGTTCAGATATGAAGACATATTTATATTTAAATAATTGAACTTTTATTACCGTTGAAAATTATTTAAATTAAATTTAACAATACCGGTTTATTGCCAAGAAGGGCACGGGTTCGCAACGGATAGCGCAATGAAAAAGGAGAAAGGATTATATTACTGAACGGTTTTGAGCTGAAGTAATAAAAAAGCTTAGCTAAGCTATATTTTTTTTTAGTTTATTTTCATGCTGTATTTCCTTCATCTAAAAAAATCAATTGTGCTACTTTTGAAATAAAGAATTAAAATATTTGAAAATGATGTATGCTTTAGTGAAATAAAAAAAAAAAATATTCTTTACCTCATAAACATATTTTTGCGTGCCGCCATAACTATTGCACTATGATATTACACTAAGTTTATCTAACTGACTTCAAAGCACTAGTGACCATTTCTTCAAGATACTTTTTTAATACCTACTGAAATTGACGATAGAAGTTAACAGAATATTATTTTAATAGCCACTTATTATCTTTAAAAGGGTCGTATTAGCTAGCTCTAATGGTGAATTACGCAAAAGAAAGAAACACAAAATATATATGTTAGAAAATAAAACAAATGCAAATGTAAATTTATTTAGTTTATTTTCCTGTAAAAGAATTGTAATTTGTACATTAAGAAAAAAAAATTAAGGGAAATAAAACAACGAGAGTGCCTTTAAGTTCTTTAATTAATTATTTAAATAAAACACAATAACACAAATATTGATTCACGTAAGGAGTGGGTCAGATAGTAAGGGAGAGAGTGAGAGGGAACGAGTGGGTCGTTCGAATGATCGTTGGTTAAGGCAGGTATTATCGGTACGAAATTAAGGGAGTCGATAATCTCAAGCCGTAAATGATTTAGGATATTTTAAGAGTGAATAAAAGTAAATTTTTAATGTAGCGGTTTGTAAGAAAAATTAAGAATTAAAGTAATAAATAAGGATGAGGAATACTTATACTTTGTGAGGTCTTCGTTGTCCTCGGGTTCCGTTAGTCTAGTCGAAGCTGGATTAATCGGCGAATCAGAATAGGGGTCTGACAAGTACGCGAACTAATTAATCGAACCGGCGAAGGAATTGCGGCACTATAACTTGACTTTGTTATGTAGAAGCACAATGGGGCACTAAAAACAAACGTGACCTAGAACTGCGCGGACTTGAAGCGTAAGGGTAAGAGATAAGAGAGGCAAGAGAGTGATTCTTCTTCGATCGTGATTTATATAGGCCGTGGTAAAAAAGCGGGAGAACAAACATCATAATGAGATTCGTTATTAAATATAGAAAAGAATGACACCTGACTCGAGGTACTTTGTCTTAGAAGTACGACAGGTACGTTGATGCGGCATCTACCTTTCAGGTAACAAAGACATTATGAAGGTGAGTCACAATAAGGTGCTTCCTATAGCAGGTTATGCGTATTTAATGCGATTGGAAAGCGGTGATTAAGAAATACATTACACGTTATATTAAGAACAGAATTAAATAAGAACAAAATACTGAATAACTCGTAAATCTTTGATCTGAGAGTTTTAGGCTTCGAACGGGAAACAAAAGAGCGATTAAGGAACATCATGACGTGGGGTCTGTTGTCGTCTGATAATTAGACCGCGCGGAAATTAATAATTAAGAAATTGCAATGCTAAGTATTTCGTGTTTAAAATAAACGAAAAGGCTTCATTTGTAGGTAGGTGGTAAAGGGATCAGGGTTGACCTTCTGGGAAATGACCGTCGGAACGTGATCTTAACAAAGCAATTTTTATTTTAGAAATCTCTCCTGTCGTAAAGCCAAAGTTGTTGATGTAGGAAAGAAAGCGATGAGTAATTCTTTAGGCGCGAAAACGTATTACATGACTAAAATAGATAAATTAATAATAATAGAAAAAAAATCGAATTAAAGAAATTACGCGCTTCTTTCGTACATGAGGTTGTTAACAAGAATTGAGAAAATCCCCTACTGTTGTTGGCGCTTACGATATTCAACATAATTTATTACAAAAATGAAATCAGTATGATGTATACCAAATAATATGGCAAATTATTCATGATGCAACAAATGGTTATATATCCTAATTTACATTGTATTTTTGCTGACTAAGGATTCGCTAAACACTTGCAATTTGAAGATTTATCGGCAACATTCGTATTTATGACCAACTTTATTATAAGTTAGATGATTATTTGTACACAAACTAATAGATTGTACTACCCATCAAGTTTAGTATAAAAGTATCAAATGTATTTGTAATATTTTAATAAGGAAATGGTATTTATAGCTTTCTTTCTCCTGCCCACATTATTTTCTATTTCAAAGCCATCTGCTACGTGATAGCAGGTACAATTGGCCTTGTCTAGTTTATCTTGTGGTGCTATCTATGAAATAATGTACACACTTTCAGCAAGCAGCATTTTACAGAACGCCTATTTTTTTTAAATAATAATATGTATTTTTTGCTTTTTAAGCAAATAAAAGCATATTTTTTATTTCTATTTGCACTTTTCACATAACATGCGTACTTTATTCTAATGCTATCCTTATGCCTTTGGTTATATTTCTTTATTTTTAGAATTACCTAATTACGATTTATAACATTAATTGCTTTAGACTAATCACTACTTAATTATAAATCATTTCACTTTTTAAATTTTATTATTCATATTTTTATTTTCACAAAAAAAACATAAAATATCGGTCGGTAATACTATAACTGGGCCTTAACTACAGATAAATAAAACGATCACTATTACCAATATAAAAATTTATTTTTCTTAATATTCATACATATTATCTCTATACTTATAGCTAACTATGAACTAACTATAACTTATAAATGAGCAAATATCATTCTTCATCTCGCAAAAAATAACTACTCGTTAGTTATAGCTATATCCATACCTACATGAACTTGTAATAAAATAACTCGCTGTCTCTCTCTTTCCGCCTCTCTACCTATCCATAAAGCTAAATGAAATTAAAAAAAAAATGGGTACAAAACTTGATAATTCATGGATATACAGGGATATATCTAACGAGGTGTTTTTACCCGTTTCATTAAAAATTTAAAAAAACAATATCAAACAATATATATGATACGTATTACATGCTTGTTCGTTGGTTCTATACTAACAAACTACTAGAATATATTCAACTAAATGTACAATGGAATTGTTTGGTGATATATAGTGATGTATATAGTGATTGGTCATATTCAGCAGACGAATTAAGAACCAATCCCGCTCTAACTGTTCACTTGACAACAGTTGAATGTTGGCTGACAGCACTGTTCTTGTTTATGTGATCACCCTCCCTTTGGTACTTTATACTGTTGCCGTATGTTAGAATTATACAGATTAAAGCGAATAAATAATGATAATAAATTATTTTTCTCCATTATGCTTCGGCGGATCAGAATACACTCATTAGTGAGCGTAGAATTTTTCGCTCACTGCTATTGGCGACCGCTCCACAACATGTTCAGAGTGAGCCTACATCATCTGAATCCGATCACTGAACAGTTGCGCAACTGTTGTGTCTGCCTCATTCGACCATTGCTTCCGCCATTATTAAATTTTCGATCAATGCTACAGTAATTTTTCAGCAAATTGAAAATAAGCATCGAACGTGAGGATACATAAAGGGTTATGTTATTAGTAATTATTAAGCGGATGAAATTGAGCTTCAGTTTGTATCTTCTGAATTATCAGTTATAATATAGTTTATATCTTCTAACCTAACATTTTGCTTCAACATTCATTCGAATAATAAATAACTATGAATTAATTAAGTGCATTACAATAAACAAACAACGAACAGAAAAAGAAAAAACTTCATGAGAATTGTTGATATTGATAGTGAAGTACGTAAAACTACAAATACACTAAAAATAGCACGTGGTGAAAAAATATTTGGTATACTATTTAATGTTAGTACAGCAGCAACGAACAATGTTATAATTTTATGTTAACAGTAAAATACATTTATTCAAAACGGTAGCTTAACGAAAAACACCTACAATATAATATCTTGATCTTTATATGTTTTTAATTTTATCGTTGAACATTTTCGTTAAGCTTCTTCCTTTTCTTTTCTTCTCTTACCTCTAACTTCCTTCAGTAATAAGATTGAACGAGTAGCTATGCACGTTTAAGGTTATGTTTAATGTCTACGATTACAGTATTCTACTACTACTTAAATTATTCTTCTTATAACAGTCATAGCTCTCATTACCTACCATTTTAATTACAACTAAATTTTCTGCAATTGATTTCGTACCTATCTAATGTCCCAGCGTAGTTTTAGTCACTACTAAATTGATTATGATTAATTTGATGATCACTTAATTCAACGTAAATAATTTAGTGATTGATTAAATAACGATTAAATTAGTGGTGATTGATTTAGTCTCAACAAAATTTTTCGTGATTAAATTAATTTCGTTGTGATTAATTTCGTCATAACTAAATTTCTTGTGATTAACTCTACAATTGACTTAGTAATTACTAACTCGATGTGATTAAATCACGCGACTAATGTAGTCATGATTAACAAGTCGACAAATTCAGTTGTGACTAAATTAATCATTTCCAAGGGACTTCCACATATACATTTAATAGCCTAAATGTATATACATTCTTGCGATAATGTCATGATATCGAAAGCAATATTTTGTCTTTTTAATGAAAAATTATGTGTTAAATGTAAATACTATCAACTTTTTGGTTGGTTTATATATACAATAAATGTATTAAAATAAATCAGGAAATAGGTTTATATTATTTATTTTTCATAACTGTTACTTCTTGGGCACTCTAGAATATATACATGCAACATTTAGTCAAATGTATCGGCGTAAATACTTTTTAATCCGAAAGAAGTTTCATATAAGAGTATGCGGGCATTAAGCAAATTATTATCAGAATATATTTTTATTATTATTATGACAGTTGTAACTTGTCTTTTTTTTCAAGTAGAACATCCTACAATTCTACAAATAATTGGTTTACAAACCATTTGTTCTGGTTAATATACACAATTAACCTCCAAGTTAATAAATTTTCCAACTTTCAAATTGTTTACTTCCATTTCATCTCTAACAAACGGTACTACAGATATTTAAGAAAGACTCAATGCAATCCTTAGTGGATTATTATAACTTGCCTACAAATTTCACTTAGCCATTATTTTATATGAAATAACAATAAAAACATTGATGAATATTGATTAATGTTCGGGAACGGTCAGATAACTTTGTCAATTAAAAAGTATAGTTTTATAATTTAGTGTCGATATGTTAAAAATAGCAATTTTATTATAGGCATTCTTATTTCACTGTTGTTCACATTTTGAAAATGGTAGAAAAATATACAGAAACTGAGCGAATTGACATTTTGATAATGTCTGGATGTGGTGGTCCACGTTTTTCTGATCAAGTCCATGTATGTTTTGTTGAATCAACTTATCAGGATCACCAAATCAACGAAAGTACAGTGTGCTGAAGAATTCATCAGTAGTACGAAGCATTTCATCAAATAAAAAGTTTTCAAGAAGTGGAAGAATAGCAACTGGTAAAGACAGCGGTCGGAGTTTTACTTTCAGTTGAAGAAGATCATCATGTTCCCACAATGGAATTGCGACAAATTCATAAATTTCTCAAGAATCTGCAAACTGTTCATCATTTGTTGGAAGGTGATTAAAATCGTAGGATAAATTTTTGGAAAAATAATATCAGAACTAATCACAGAACAGCCCCTAATTTGGTGAATCAAAAAGTCATTTCCGACGAAGCAACATTTTGTCTCAGACAGCACTTTCATTACTGGTCAACTCAAAACCCTCACTGGGCGAGAAAATTTCATACATAGCATCCACAAAACAGTGTTATTTGCAAATCCAAATAGCCTAATCTACCAAAGAACATGCAGTGTGTATAAATCCCAGAAGAGCAATTGATAGGCCAGCTAATTTTATTTTACGTTATCGTTTTATTTTTATTTTTTGTTAAGTTTCTTGAACATAAAAGGTAAATATGTTGACATTTCTGAAGGCAGTTTTTATTCTCTATCCTAAAAGGGAAAAACATAAGTGTCGAAAGGATTTACTGTCGAAGCAGAAATAGAAAAAAATGAGAATGTCAAAAATAAATTCACACTTTTAGACTATATATCTATACAAAAAATTACTTATCTAATAACAAAGTTATGCGACAGTTTCAGGTCTTCTCAACCCTGTATATATGTAAATATTATCAGCTGGAAGTTTTACTGTTTTTTAACACCTTTGTTACATTAATTGATTGCTCATATTTTGTCCTAAAAAAATCTTAAAAATTTTATATATCTTTTGTAAATCTCTTACGGCATTAATAAAGCATACAGAAGATGCAAAATCAAATTTTATTTTAATAAATACCCAAAATTCACTCCTTCCTGCCACCTTCTAAATTTGTAATCTAAGTTACACTTAAACTATATATTTTGTTAATTGATGACGTTAGAGAAATGATTTTTGAAAACTTGGAAGTTTCTATACAACTCTACTGCGGATATTTTGCGTATAAACGATAACTTTTTGAAGAGACTCAGTTAATAAAGTAGAGCTTTAAAAAGATGATAATATTTAATTCTAGAGGAATATAGGCAGTTTTTGTGAGGTACTAATTCAAACATTGCTCTCTATAATAAATTATTCAATTTCTCTACAATAGTGAGATAATAAAAACTTGATTTTTGTCGTTTATTAATGTTTTTTAACATATTATCAGTTCTTAGTGTTAAAAATCAACAAAATTCATTTTTTATTGTGGTAGGGGTGGGTTTTCGGCACCATGAACAGAGCATAATATGAATTTATCTTTAAGGTAGATAAAATTAAAAAACACTTGATTTCGTTTCACTTAATTTATTAGAATTTCTCTAACAATATTGTTTCGGTATGTTCTACCATTCTCAAAGAACTTAGTTCTTTGAGAATGGTAGAACATACCGAAACAATATTGTTAGAGAAATTCTAATAAATTAAGTGAAACGAAATCAAGTGTTTTTTAATTTTATCTACCTTAAAGTATATATAAATTATGTTTCACCAAGAACCGACAGCTATATCTATAAATTGAATTTATCTGTTTCTCAAAATATTTCGTGTGGCAGTTGGTAAAATTTAAATTTCCAAAATAATAATAAAAACATATTGTATTAAGAAAGTATCGTAATGTTAACACACATAATGCCAATTCTAGTATAGATGTCCACACAAACTTATTTGCTGTAGTTCATCATATATTCTTTTTAGGTAAATGTATTATCATAGTAGATCCATGTCAAATATCATTAGGCATAAAAAATCAACGTATTTATATACGTATGTATGTACGATGTATATACGTTGCCAGCATTGGGACTGACAGTAGGTACCGGGTACCCATACACATACAGTACACAGACCGAGTCCTGACCGATGGGGGGAGCCTCGACCTATAAGTCGCGCAAATTTATAGGTTGGTGTGTAACAGAGAAAGTATTCGGAAAAAAGAAATGATGACATTTGTTCATCATCGCATACATTAGTCGAACGAACGAGTAAATGCAGATAAGAAATTGTAATATACGGAAAAGAGATACATATATGTGTAACACTTCACAATTTTTCCAGACAGCTCGTGCTTATCCTAATATTACAAGGATCCACTGCGCATCTTGTGGGAGGGGCATCTCACTGGTCAGCTCTCGGTCTGCGAGCTGTACATACGTATACGTATACGTTGATTTTCTATGCCTAATGACACTTGACACAACCGGTATATGAAATCAAACATGTGTCAACGACCAAAAGTATAAATTTTTTGTCGAATTAAAAAAAATAAGGTAATAAATCTGTTATAATGAAATTTTTATAACATTGTTTTTCATTGGAATTTTTGAAAAACGGGTAATCACTGAGTTTTATACAGACTAGAGGTTCCACCGCTAAACTAATAGAAGCTATAAGTTTCTATTTTATAGAAACAAAGAACATTTCTTAATAAATGTAATTTTGGGAATATTTGTGGAGTAAAATATGTAATCTTACGTTAGGGAAAATGATTTATTAATAAATTGAGATGTGCAAAATACTCGCGACATCTTCGTAAATCATTGTGATCTTTGCCATTTGTTTTTTTTGCTTAGTAAATCATTTTGAATTCAAATAAGTGTCCATTTATGATGTGGTTTCAGTTGCAGTTTGCTATCGTGTTAATAATATATGTACAGTCATTACCTTTTTAAGTGAAAGGTGAATGTTGAAGATCAGCATTAAATATACGTTACTAGCACAGCCTAATGTATACCCCACATGCTATAAAGGACATGAGATATTGGACGGTGACACTGATTCATTCATTTTAACAGACAATGATTGTACATAGCCGCAAACTAGACTTTAACTGCGTATTTTTCATTATAAACAAAACTAATAAACATACCAGGCTTCATTTTTTTCAGAATTATAAAATAATATAAATATTCGTTCAAATATCAAATAAACATAAATATTAATATAATATTTGTTCTCAGAATGCATTAAAATTGATAATGTCTGCAGTGTAATAAAAGAAACTGTTCAATTTAATAATAAAGATGGGGGTCGAATGTTTGGAAAATTCATTTTATATTATTGAGAGTCATTAATACTTAGGCTGAATGTTATGGTTTATGTACAAGTTTCCATATTAAACATCGAACACCAGGAGGATTATTAAACGAAAAAGCACTTGTTTCTGTAGGATACTTTGTAATTTATTATTTATACCGAATGCTTAAGGAGGAATGACATCGACATTAGTAATTTTTGATAACTCTCTGAACTGGTGCGATCATATTAATAATTTCTGCAGTAAACTAAGCAATATACAATATTATGCAATATAACATTTAAGAAATATTGTAAACCTATTTACATCAAGTAGGTACCTTTTATTTTGCTGACGTTCAATCTCGTATAGGGTATAGAATATTGGCTTGGGTTCGGAATTCGCTTTCTCATATAACGTTTTAATTTTACAAAAGAAGATTATCCGCTCTATGTTTCTTTTATCGCATCGGGCGTCGTGTCGTAATTATTTCAAAGAAGCGAAAATCTTAACTGTTCCGTGCCTACACAGGTTGTCCCAGAAATAAAAAGACGGAGTAGCAGAAATCGGAAACTAGATTGTGTAAAAACGTACCCTAAAAATATAAGTCTTTATTTGTGCGCAGACGGAAGAAAAAAAATAATAAAGAAATCAATTGGTCTTACGCCGACCCTGGGCGACTTAGAGGGAAGAGACATTGCACACATGCATGTATTGGCGCCTGGTGGGTAGAAATATCCACCTGCTTCACTTTCACAATCGGTCCTTTTCAGGACCATCATATTATTTGTGTTAAAAAAAAGGAGGAGGAATAGATACTTCATAATAAATATCAAACCATTAATTACTTTAATTTTACACCTGCTAGAAATAAATATGTATAATTACATTCTTGATATTTACTGTAATAAAGGCTAGAAAAACTACGATTTATTGAATATTCTGAAATAATAATAATCAGCTGTTTCCGACTACAAACACATTAAAGAGCCACAACCTTCCTATTTTAAAAATAAAAACAATCTTTTATTGTCTGCAATAAAGTGGGTCGCCCATCTGGGTCAACAACCGACTACATAGCTACGTTATCTAGATGCATCGAGCAAAAAATATGTTTTATATGAATGAGTACGATTTCACGTTTTTTCCCGTTTTATACAAATAAAAGCGTATTTTTCTATGAATGCGTGTTCGTTTCTATTTACAAATGTGCATTTTTACGTGTATTTATAAATATACATTCTGTGCCAGGTCCGTAATGTAATTTTTCTATCTAAAAAACAACATATAAAATTAAATTTTTAATTTCTTCGTTATTGCGGTATATTTGGGCCTGTTTCTGTTAGGATTTTACATACCTGCTACTCCGTCTTTTTATTTCTGGGACACCCTGTATATCTACAAAGTATTGAAATTTCGTAATAAAAATATTCAATATTTTTCCACGAACACTGAAATTTCTAAATCAAATATGAAAACGAGAGGAGCTAATAAAATATCTATTCCAGGTCATACAAATATTATATATATGAAAAAGGACCATACTATGCAGCGATTAAAGCTTTCAATGCTACCTAAAACACTCACGGGACAGTGCAAAATTTAATAGTGAATTAAAAAATACCTAATGAATGAATAATGAAAATAATAATAGTTTTTGGTCTATCGCAACTGGAACAAATTAATCATTTGCAAGACGGGACTTTCCCTGATGGCAGACATCATTTTTAATTATATCTCTGCTGCCAGGGAAAACCCCGTTACTTGTTTAGGTGAATGAGTGATGTAAACAAGTCTGGTTTGGAAATTAAAAAGGCTCAATTTCTGGTGATAACTTTGGATACAACACAAGACCTTTCAAAAACTGTACTTTCAACTTCTGTAGTTTTTCGTCATATCTCGATAACAGAAAGTGATGATAATGTACCTAAAGAAACAAAAACCTACGAGGATAAAACTACAATAGCATAAAACGCTGGTCAATGTCGAGTAACGATTCATCTGGGAAAAATAAAATTACCTTTGTTCTACTAGATGGTCTTCAAGAAATGGCGCTGGAAATATAATCCAATAAAGAAAGCTTTATATCAATTAAATTTAATTTCGACGAATGTGACGAATGTAAAGATATGTATTTGTAAGGATCTCACAGAATTATTGCTGATCAAATTCAATAGCCTTGCCTCCTGTTATCCGGAGGTAATAACAGCATGTTTCGTATTTTTGATCTTTCTGCTTACAAATGCAAGGAGGAAGGAAGCACATACTGATTAAAAGTTATCATAGAACTTGGGACAAGGACGGCTATCGGACTACTAAACTAAAATCGTGTTCAGAAATGAATGTTTAAATAAATATGTTTGCGGAAAAAAGCACAAGCGCAGTGTCTGGTTCCCCGCAGTCGGATAAAAAGAGCCTGCCAACAAAATATGATACAGGACCTATTTAGGACTAGCTAAACCACTGATGTATTGATGTATAGTATTTTGATCAGAAAAGTTCATATGAACACGAATCCATCTATCAGTACATTTATTGACATTTCTTTATTATTTTATTAATTTGGACAAGTATCATTTAATATAAGTGCAAAATAAAATCTTGCTTCCATGGTTGCTCTTATGTATTACTTCTTCGCTTCTGGATTTCTCCCAGAAGCCAAGAAGTGATACAATAATTGCAATTTCCAAAATAATGGTCCAGTATTATATATCAGGTAGGTACTCAATTTTCTGTTTTCTAATTATTCCATTATTACGCGCGCAATATTTAAAATTTATAATTTAATTCATATTAGTGTACCCCTTTTCTTGTATTCTTTACGCTGGTTTTTCTAAATGATATAATTATCGCCTATATGATATAACACCTAGATATAAGTATAAATGATGTATATTTTATGTTTGATTTGTAGTACAGTCTTTGTTAATGACCAACTTGGTCGAAACTGCAGTCACTTATTTAAATATAGTTATGCAAAAAAGTAATAGGAGTATGTGTTTTATTTACTTCATTATGGAATATCACATTCCGTTTGGAAACAGTTTATTGCTTTCGTATAAAGTAATCATTCAGAAATACTAGACTCATACATATTTGCATTTTTATTGAATGTTTTAGATCATACTGTTATTTCTGTATTTATTTTATGTGTTATTTATGAAGCTATTAACTAACGAAAGGGATTTTTATTTTGCTTAGCGTATCTTGAAGTGAACATGAATAGCATACAAGCAGGTATTCACTAGTTTATTGTCAAAACAAAGCTGTTAACATAATTATTCAGCTGAAATGACCGTTGAAAAGTGTAAAAGTATTTACGATCATTTGAACGACGTTAACGACACATAAAAAAAACAAAATAAGTTCCTAATAATTGAATAAGCAGTTATTTCTAGTGAAACAGGTTTGAATATTGCAATTATAACTTTTTATAAGTATTGGTGTTCATTAAAATTCTTCGAGGTTATATCTCATCAAGCAATAATTGCGATTGTATAGGTGTTATTGAACCGCTGATGACTGTTACAAGATTCGGAATAATCCCCGTTTTTATGTTTGTTTATAAAGGTCATCTATTCAAAACAGTGATGATTTCTTTCCAAGAAAACTAGTTGTAATCTAATAATTCCTTTGCCAATGTCTTACTGTGTTCATAAAATTTATTATTTTTAAAGCATGAAAATTGAGTTGCATTTCCGTGTGTGTTTTCCAAATGTCATACTGAAAATCTTAAATTTTCTTCTAATTTTTCTGTAAACTCTAAATGTCATAAAAAATTCTGTCAGAAAATACATGCGTACTAAATTTTAAACGAATTTTATCTATGGAAGTTTGGTGGCGGCGCCGTTAAAGTTTTAGCAAGTATGCATAATTTTTTCGAAGAGTGGGTAATGCCACCTAAATTTCCATAGATACGTACAAGTAATAATATGTCTCACGTCGATCGATGCACCGGACCTGAACCAGCGATTTTGTCGGTCACGGAAGTTAGACAGACAGCTCGAGGCCGAGGAGAAGGACAAAAACAGGAGCGGAAATAAGTTATGAGCACGCATCACCGATAAGTTTGAGACGATCATCAAAGGCCAGGAGCGGCAGATAGCCAAAAATTATCACCTTGTCAAACCTAATGAACCTCAACCGATTGTAATTCCGTTGATATATTTAGAATATGCTAAAGAAGAAGGAATAGTTTTACTGTGCTTACCCACACTCACACCTCCAGTTTCTTGAACCTCTAGATCAGTCTTCATTACGCTAAAGCTTGCAATTTAATTTGTCAAAAAAAATCCAACGAGAAAAATCAATCGGTTAGTATTTGGTCAGTAACTAAGAGATGCTTGGTCAAAAGCTGCACTGTGGAGAATGAAGCATCTGGTTTCAGGGCAACTGGTATCTATCCATACAACTCAAAGAGCATTTCAGATTACGCCTTCCTTAATGAAGGACAACCACTAGAATAACACATTGTTGATGCTACTGTAGATAAAAATAATAATAGATAATCAGAACCTATCATACCTGGTTGTTCAGAAATACATAACGAAACGACTCTTTTAGAAGGCATAATCTATCTACAATGTTATAAATAAAATTAATTAAATACTTAGCACATCAACACTTGATGGGATTCGGTAAACCAAAAAGCGATGGAAGGAAGTTGCTCCAATTCTGATATGCTCTCAGAACATAGAATAAAGAAAAATGCATAAAATTATTTTTTTTTAATGAAACACCCTATATATTTTTAGATTTTTTAGTACTTTTTCAAAATGGAGCCAAAACTTTTGAGCTATTATTTTTTTTTTTTGTAAACTTTTGACCAAAACACATGTTCCGAAAAAATTCGTATTGTTTGTTTAAGTAAAAACATAAATTTTGGTAATGCGTGAAGCCCAGAATATTTTGCATCATTGATGGATTTTAATCTGTTGTATGTATGATGAATATGATCATTTCATTCTATTTAATGCATTCTGAGAAATTTTGTGATGTTTTCCTATTAAAAATTAAAATTTTCTCAAAAATTATTACTAAAAGAAACAAACGCCGCTATTTTATTAGTCTTTCTTATTTATTTAATTGAGTAATTTAGGACCTTGTTTTTTTTTTGTTCAGCGGTGTAAAATTATTTTTTAACAATATTCAACGAACACATGATACAAAAGTATTTAATAGATATTAATTTAAGAGATACAAGAAGAGTCAAACGCACTCTTCTCCAGGTGATGGTAATTCAGGCAATAACGTATAGCTATCTCTTATTATTAGCAGCCTGTTATTATTGGTATGTAATAGATTGTTACCACGCCTGAGCGTTCGCATGCTCATCTCTAACGTTTCTCTCGTAAAAACTAAAGACTTATAAGCATTTATGAATACTCCGATAAGAATACAAGTGCCCAAGAGGATGCTGCCGTAAGTAGCCAATGGATTGGCAATGTCGACGAACGTGGTGGCCAAGTAGATGAACCTATTTAATCCTGGAGTTAAATCTGTTATGCCCTGAAAGAGGTAAAGAGAAAATTCCATTAACTTTTATTGCTAAAAATTACATAAAAAAAAAACGATAAAATTCTCACCTCTTCTATCCATAGAATAGGCCATATTATGCTTGGGAAATTGGATACCACAGCGACATTAGGTGCCCTGTCTACTTTTATATTCACTTGCAGTCGGATCTGCGCTTCGAGAGGGACTCCCAATTTCGGGTTAATCTTTATGTAAGAGTTGTGTTTCTCGGCACTAGGGTTCAAGCCCTCAATGTTCTCTAACAAACTGGGATCTCCCTTATAAAAATGAGGAAATGAGGCATACAGTGGTGCGTCTGTAAAGGGAAAATGAATAATTAAAGTGTTTAAGAGTATTTTTGTTGTATACTAATAACTTATTCTATACTATTTTTATGGTCACATGAACCAGTAAATATTATTAGGTATCTATACAGGGTGAGTAATTAGTAGCCGCCTCTTCGATTGCTCTTTTTTGTTTTAAATAAAGGTAAAACAATTAGTGGAAAATTCATGGTTGCTTGTGGCACATATTGTAAAAATACTTTAAGTTCTGACGCACTTCCGGTTTCACCGGAAGTGCGTCAGAACTTTAATTTGCCTAATTGCTCTTATTCTTCCATTGTAGAAGCTCTTCATAAGAGTTGGCTGTAGTTTTTCAAAATTATAAATTGATGTCCTAAAGCTTTGATAGAAAAAAAATAGCAACAAAATAAGGCAATTTAAATAACCTAAAATTATTGAGCAACGTAACAACAATCGAAAGTAAGAAAAACAAATTTCATTAAAGAATATGTTCAACATAACAACAACTTTGTGCAATTCATTCTGTTTTCCAAAGAAGTACTAACGTTGCGTAAAACGTTTCAACATATTCTGGAAAACGCTTTTCTGATTTCAATGTTCATGTCTTCAAAAAGTTTTGGAAATTTGTGGGTAGAAAACGAAGATACTCTTCTCCATTAACATTTTTATCAAAGAAATAACATCCAATTATGTAACTACCCACTATTCCTCCCCACACGTTTAATGCCTAACGATTTGGCAAGTTTGCAGGTGTGATAAAGTGAAGGTGTTTATGTGTTATAATAATGAAAATTGTGACGATGAACGTATCCATTTTAATAGAAGTTGGCTTCGTCGGTAAACATCAAAAAATTTTGAAAGTCAGGATAATTTGTCTGCTACCTATTTACAAAAATGTAAGCTATTCTGAAAATTTCTTTCATCTAACCCTGTGTATGAATATCCTACGGATGAATTACATATTTCCTAATTATTCTGGATTCTCAAATTTGACTTACTTATGCATAAAGTCTGGATGCTAGCAATGAGTTTCTTTCAGATTCACCAAAAACGCCAATCATATCTATTAACTTTTCATTAGGATAATTCATATGGATGATAAGTAATAACTATGCTTTTTGACATAAATGTTTACCGACTTTCTTTAACAGTTGACTCAGGCAGTCGGCCGCATTCCAGCCTTTATTGGACGAAAATTTTGACTGCTGATTGCTCCTATAGTGATTATCTCAGAAATTACAAAAGATAGCTATAGGACATTTTTAACAAAAATGAAAGAGAATAGAACATCAAAATGCGACAATAAAATACCGGGTGTTCTATTAAAAAAAATAAGTTTTTGGTACATATGTGAACATTTCAGAAAGTAGGCTTTGAAAAAACAAAGTTTTTTGAGATATTGTCGAGTGCAACTGATACCAATTGATGCAGAATTTTCTTTGCTACAAGCACCACCAAAGTTAATGTTCTTACTTTTAAAAACAACGAAAATTTTTTTTTTCTGATCACGTGTTTTCGTCAAAAATTTTCAAAAAAATTAAAAACTCAAAAATTATTTGCAAACTTTGAAAAAGAAAAAAACACTTAAATACACAATTTAAAACAGTACTAGAAATTCGTAAAATATACAGAGTGAAAAATTAACTTCCATGCATTTCCGGTGAAACCGAAAGTGCGTCAGAGTTTAAAATTATTTTTTAGAATATGCGCCCTAAACAACCATGAATCTTACACTAATTTTTCTTTCTTTTATTTATAACACAAAAGAGCAATCGAAGAAGCGGCTACTAATGACTCACCCTGTACAAATGAAAATGAAAAGCTGTTCATTGGTAAGCTCATCGTTTGAGAACGGCTGGCCGAATGGGCTATTTTCTTTTTAATGTTTGTAATAGTCCGAATAAAGTTTTTTGGGAAAGATTGGAAAAGCTGCCCGGAAAATTGGAAAATTCCCGAAAAACTTAAAGTGCTTATACAGAATTTTTGTATGAAATCAAGACCATAGCTCACGATTCGAACGATGGATATGCGTAATTCTTTTTTTATGGTCTTGAAAAAGTTTTTTTCAGGAAAAAGAAAATCGGGGCAATTACAAAGAAAAGTCGGAAAATTCGGAAAAACTTAAAGTGCTTTTTTTATAGAATTTTTGTATGTACTCAAACCATAGCTCACGATTCGAACGATGGATATGCGTAATTCCTTTTTTTTTTATGGTCTTGGAAAAGTTTTCAGAAAAAAAAATCGGGGCAATTACAAAGGAAAGTCGGAAAATTCGGAGAAACGATAGGAACTACATATTTGGTTGATTCTTTTTTTTTATTTTGTTCGTTATGCTCCCGGGTTGAAAATAACACAATTGAATGTTTTCAGTTGATAAGAAAATCCGAAAGATCAGGAGAAAAATCTTTATATATACAGGGTGGGGCGGAGAAACATCTATACTTCCAGATGGTCATTGTGACGAAGGTTGAGTTCGTAGAAGCGTGGGACTAGGCTTAAATGATGCAGTATTTCGGGAAGTTTCAATCTGTGGCAGAGTTATTACAACGGGTGATCAGAAAAATTCGAAGTCAAGTCATAAACTTAAGTTAGGACATACGGTTTTTTGTTCAATACCTACTTGGCTTCGAATTTTTCTGAACACCCGATATATTATATATACATATCATCGCGCCACCTACCGCAAAAGGGCAGAACAACGTCTGTTCCCAAGCCAGTTAGTTACTATTAATAATAATACTAATAAAAGTAGATGCAGGCCTCAATTCCTCATTTTACTAAGATGGTAACTATACTAACACTACACACCGATTGCCTATTCTTATAATCTCAGTTACAAACTTTTGAACTTGAAGATAGTCATTTTCCTTACCGTGATGACATGGCATTATACTCTGCATTCCATCTGGGGGGCAATACTCATTTCCAGGACAATAGCACTTATTTTCAGGTGCCTTGTCGACCGACATATACATATCGTCCGCCGCTGTGTATAGGTCAACAGGAATACCTGCAAAAATGAACAGTGAATTGTAGTTTCAACCAAAACTTACATACAAATATTTTAGGTCAACTTCATTTAAAAGGAAAGAAAAACAATGTGAAAGACTTTTTGATCAAATACAGTGAAAGCTCCTTATTCACGGTTCCTTTATTCGCGATTTCGTTATTCGCGAATGAAACATTTGAGACCACTTCTTGTATTCGCGGCTAAAAAATTCTTTATTCGCGGTTCTAAAACTAATGACACATATAAACACAAACTATTTTATAGTGCAATAAAGTTCGATAGCGTAAATAAAATAAGCAGTTTAACACAAACTATTTTATAGTGCAATAAAGTTCGATAGCGTAAATAAAATAAGCAGTTTATCATAAATGTATCTTATTGTATTTTTAGAATAACATCCAGGCATTAATTCAAGTATGTATTTGAAAAATATCGCCGTACCAACGGTTTACACGCGCCGACATAAGTTTTTATAAAATTGCTTTCGTTGCAATCGATGTCTAATTTTATTTTATTACATAACTTCACTAGTTACAAATATCTTGCGAGAGTCACATCTCTTCTGCTTTCTTTGCAATTTATACATAATGTCAAGTAAAAGCAAACAAAAATTAACTCCAAAGCGGAAAAAAGTCGTTATGCCGCTTAAAATAAAAATTGAAATGCTTGACCGTTTACGTGGTGGCGAGTCTTTTGCATCCATATCACGGTCTTTTAATGTTAATGAATCAACTGTGCGATCTATCAAGAAATCTGAAGAAAAAATACGGAATTCTGCAGCTTCAACTTCACTATCATCAAAAATTGTTCGAGACCAAGCAATTGAAAAAATGGAAGTTGCATTATCATTATGGATCGAAGACCGTAATCAGAAAAGAGTGCCCCTAAGTGGTCCTTTAATCCGTGAGAAGGCAAAGCGTCTTTACCCTCATTTTAAAGAACCTGGTGATGAACCTACGGATGGAAAATTTCAAGCATCGGAAGGCTGGTTCAATAAATTCAAGATGCGACAATTATTACATAACATCAAAATTGTTGGAGAAGCTGCATCGGCAGACGTTGCAGCAGCAACAATATATCCAGGAGAATTCTTAAAGTTAATTACTGATGGTGGTTACAGACCTGAGCAAGTGTTTAATGCTGACGAAACTGCCTTGTTTTGGAAAAGAATGCCAAACAAAACTTACATATCTAAAAATGAAAAGTCCGCATCTGGTTTTAAGGCAGCAAAAGATAGAGTTACACTGCTTCTCTATTCTAATGCGTCAGGAAATTGCTTAATTAAACCCTTAATGCTTTACATATCATTAAATCCTCGTGCTTTAAAAAATAAAAATAAGGACAACCTGCCAGTATTTTGGCGTTCAAACAAGAAGGCGTGGGTGACAAGTGTTATTTTCTGTGACTGGTTCCAGAACTGTTTTGTGCCTGAAGTGGAAACTTATTTAAAGAAGAATAATTTAGACTTCAAGGCAGTTTTAGTTTTGGACAATGCTCCAGGTCATCCTTGTGAGCTTGAAGCTATGCACCCTAATATAAAGGTAGTATTTTTACCTCCTAACACGACGGCTTTGCTCCAACCTATGGATCAAGGTATAATCCAAGCCTTTAAGCTCTATTACATTAGAAGAACTTTTAAAATCATACTGGATACCATGGAATGTGATCCAGATATGAATGTTATGCAATGCTGGAAGAAATTTGACATAGCAATGTGCATTGTTAACATAAAAGAGTCGCTACAAGAATTGAAACCGTGCACATTGAAATCATGCTGGAAGAAACTATGGCCTAATCTAACTGTAGGTGATGACGAAGAATCCGTGCACATCCAAACTTTAGCTAAAGATATTGCTCAAGTTGCGAACAACATAGGACGAGATGGCTTTGAACAAATAGAATCAGGTGACATTCAAGAGTTGCTTGAATCACAAGATGAAGATCTAACTGAAACCGACTTGGAGGAGATGCTTAATCTCCATCCCATTGAAGACGAGGAAGCATCAACAAGCACTGAGAAGACCACATTAAACGTGAAAACTCTGCGTGAAGGTTTAAAGATGGCAAATGAGCTTTGCGATTTCTTCATAAATGTTGATCCGTCTATGGAGAGAAGCTTTATTTTTAAAAGACAAATTCTTAATGCCACAGCAGGATACCAGTCTGAATAAAAACAACTTTTAAAAGCGGCAAAGCAAGAAAAAATTACTAAATTCTTTAAACCTCTGTTTAAACCTGATAATATGTAATTAATATGTATTATTAAAAATTCTTTCATTTAACTATGTACTTATACATATATACATAAAATTAAGATATGTACATATTTTGTTATTACTTTGTAATTCTGGAACGCATCCCCTTTAATCGTATATAAATTGCTATTCCGCATTCGCGGTTTCTGTATTCACGGCATATTTACGCAACGTATCCCCCGCGAATAAGGAACTTTTACTGTACACCAAAGAACCAATTATTAACAAAATAGTTAATAATTATTATTTTGAAAATTTTAATGGACCAAGAAACAGATACAAACAGCTCTCTAATCTAGTGAACAATTAAAAGTATTCTAGACAACTTACCGTTTTTCATCTCTGACTGTCGATATTTAATAGGCCATATTCTGCAAAGATCTTTGTCATATATGTAATAGATGTCGTGTTTCTCTTTGGTGTAGCGTTTAGGCGGGAAAAACGACCCTTCGCTCGCTTTTATACTGTTACACGGCTCCGGCCAGTAAGGTAGCTCTTTCAATCCGTTGATGTTCTCGAATAGACCGAATTTTTCCAATCCCGTGGTTCCTGAGTATATTGTATAAACATCCTTTAAGGTACCGTTCCTCTGAAATTCACAGACTCTGCATAACGAAAAAAGGTTTCTATAATAATAATACCACAACCAGAACAATGAAAAACACTATTTACATACAAGTCGCGACAACACTATGAGACTACCATTGAATATTAATGAGGTAAAAAGAAAATGTGATTCGTCGTCTTTTCAAATTGTATTCATCGTTAGTAAAACATATTTTATTCTTCGGTGAAATATACAGGCTGCTTGATAAAAAAAAAAACTTTTTATTAATTATCCCGTTTCAATAAATAAAAAAAAGGATTAAAATGGTTTGGCAAACTCTATAAACCGGTCATAATCCCCATTTTTTATCAACGCTGTCTTGAATACGTAACGATAGTCAACTTTTTTTTTTAAATGGACTTCTTCTTCTTCGTGGCACTACAGTCCCATTTGGACCTGAGCCTCCTATATTTTCTGTCTCCAGACATATCGCTGCCTTGCTGGTCCCTTCCCATTGCACACTTTCAGTAATTGTTTAGCGTCCTTCTCAATGTTGTCCACCCATCTCTGTCTTGGTCGTCCTCTTCCCCTGGCGTCCTCCATCTGACCATTATATACCTTCTCTGGGATTTGGTCCTCACCCATTCTTTCTAGATGCCCCTCCCATTTCAATCTTTGTAATTTAATAAATTCGACAATATCTGGTTGTTTGTACTTCTGCTTTAATTCAAAGTTGTATCGGATTCTCCATTCCCCATCCTCCATCACCCGCCCATATAGTTTCCATAGGATTCGCCGTTCCCATCTTGCTAGTAGCTCCTCTGAGTGCTTAGTGATTGTCCACGTCTCGCTTCCGTATGTCACCACGGGTCTTATCATGGCCTTGTAGAATGTAATTATTGTTTTTCTTGTGTCTGATTTGGACTTGAATATATGTACGAGTGAGAAATAGGCTCTGTTTTCAGCTAGTATGCGTTGTTGTATTCCTGTTTGATGTCGTTTTCACTGTTAATTTGGAATCCCAGATATTTAAATCGCTGCACTATTTCGAAGTTATTATTCTGTAATTCTGCCCAATTCTTCTTCTTGGTTTCACTGGTAGTAGTTTGGTCTTTGTTCATTGACCTTGAGCCCCATCTTACTGGCTTGTGTTTGTAATTTGTAAAACACTTCATTGATTTCTCGTTCTGTTCTGGCCACTAGATTTATATCATCTGCATAGGATATTATCTGATGTGATTTTAAAATGGACACCTGTAGTTTTTTTTCCTTCAGTCAGGTCATTGAGGAAAAATAATATGGTGACGCTGTAAAGCATCTTTGCTGTACTCTCAAAACGGGAGCATTGGGCGGGGCTAAGTGTGGGACCAATATGGCTGCCTCACCTAGTCCGGACTACTCAAAATTATAATCTGTCATCCCACACCTGTCAGGCCTACACTAACCTATGAAATGTTATTCCAGACGAATTCTTTTTATCAACGCCGACTCTGCTGTTGCAGCTACTTAGAGCACAAGAAACCATAATGTCATTTAATATTTAACTTATTATATAACTCTAATACACGATGCATTTAACAAACACTCCACTTTTTACCAACACTACCTGTTTGACGTTAGTGTAGTATCAATATGGCGGACCTATACCCGGTTTGATCACGTGACGTCGTCTCCTTACCCATTCTTTCTCAATGAGTCAGGTAGATATATTTTTCTGAATCTAGTAATGTTCATTTAATTATCATTTGGTTGATATTGAATTTAAAAAAAAATGATTTATCTGCAACCTTTATCTCCTTACTATGAAAATTTCAGGTGTGCCTTGAAAAAAAAATCGCAACAAATGCAACAAATATGTTATTTAGACATCTGTCATTCGAAAGCTAGTGTGCCTTGCGATTTTAAAGCATTATTTTTTGTGAAATAACGATACCACAGCAATCATGAACAATAATTATCTCATCGATATGTACAGCCATGTGCAGTAAAAAGTAAACGAATACTGAAGCAGTCCTGCGATATTTTCGATAGATTGTTACGGATTTCATAAAAATATGGAGTGGCCTCTCTTTATTGCACTACTAGCTATACAGAGATAGCATCCACACTCCGTATTTTTATGAAATCCGTTATAATCTATCGAAAATATCGCAAAACTGCTTCAGTACTCGTTTATTTTTTACTGCACATGGCTGTACATGTTTGAAATTTACGTCGAATATAATAAAAATCGAAATCAAGTATTATGGCTTTATGGTGACCGCATTCCCATCATGGAAGTTCCAAACTCCCGTCAATTTAGACGGCTTGAAGGAAATTTGAGGCGCTATGGTGCTTTTGAAAAACCACGAGAACAGCAACGATTAGGCGAAAATGTTGAATGAACGTTCTTCTTAGTGAGTAGCAGAATTCGCTTATTTCAACTCGAGAGATTGACAGTAATTTGTCGTTTGTTAATTGTTTCTAATTTGTTTTTATTTTGACTATTATTGCTAGTTTTATTTTATTTTTGCTTTTAAATCTCACTGATTTATTTTTGACTCGTGATTTCGAATGAATTATGGATAATGACTCACTGGTGTGGCGGTGTTGTGTAACATATAAAAAAATGCAAATAACAGATGCAGATTTCTCAGCTAATTTTCGAATAAGAAACGTTTGAATGTGGTATTTGTCGCATTTGTGTTGCGATATTTTTTCACGACACACTTGAAAATTTCATAGTAAGCGGATAAAGGTTGCAGATAAATCATTTTTTTTTAAATTAAATATCAACCAAATGATAATTAAATGAACATTACTAGATTCGGAAAAAACTTCTGCCAGACTAAAGAAAAAAAACTACAGTGTCCATTAAAAAAAAAAGTTATCGTTACGTATTCAAGACAGCGTTAAAAAAATTGCGATTATGACCAGTTTATAGAGTTTGGAAAACCATATTTATCCTTTTTTTTATTTATTGAAATCGGATAATAAAAAAAGAAGTTACGGGATGGGGCGTTTTTTATCAAACATCCTGTATATTCAGCGAAATTTTTGCATTAAAACTAAACTATGTTCGATCTAGAGATAAACAGGGTCAATTGGCACAAGCAACGTGACATCTTCTCTCTTTATTCCTGGTGCCAAATCGACTGGGGCCTCTTATTTGAGCCATGGCCTTCTCCCAAAGAAACTCATTGTTTATAGAAGCATGCCATGATGAATATTTATAACGCACTTAGGTTTTTGAGTGGTTTAAACGACTCGAAGAAGGATGAGGAGACATTGAAGATGACTTACGTCCAGGGCGTTCAACCACGTCAACGACGTACAAAAACATCAAATCTGTGTTTTTATCCACAAAGAACGTCGCACAGACGGGTATTTGAGCATTCTACGCGGCCAAAAGTGAATTTCACAAAATTGGAAATATCATCTTAAATCAATTACCTGAGTCAAGGGACATTCCAGTGAATAATACGCAGCATCTCCCACCCTTTTCCCGTGGACGCTGTGCTGACAGCGTCATTAGAAACTTGGGCATCAAACCTAGCATAAGTGACTGTTCTCGGCGGTTTTTTGAAAACCTTAATTTTCAAAGTGAATAATTATTTTTCTACGTTAATTTTGTGCGGAAAGGTGATGGATTCTGATTCTACAGGTAATTTTCTATTGTACTGCAATATTGCTTTTTCTATTTTATTCTATAAATGTACTCTTTTGATGACGTAGAAGTAACATCTATAATAAGCATGATTTTTCAGAGAAGTTTATGTTCATCAAAGTATTACTTACAGTATCGAGATAGATCCGGTGTCCTTTCTTATTAATATTAGAACTTTAGAGTATTGAGTACTAAGATAAGCAAAATCTCAGTAACTTAATTTTTTTCCTACGAAAATGTCTAAATATGTGAATTATGTTGCATGTATTACAAAGCAACATTTTGCTTATTTCAGGAGCAGTGGGTACTTCGGGAGTACGGATAGTGACCCGCAAATACTTATTCGACCTCATAAAAACTTATAGCAAGTCAAATTTCGAACAAAAACTAAAATGCTTAGAAGACCAACTTTTGTCGTGTGAAGAATTCACTGAAGACCAATACAAAAAATTTAAACGCAGTTTCGCACATTTCAAATCCGAAGTAAAATCAAGATGGACCAAAACACATAAAAAGGAAGACCTTTTTCTCAAAAACAATCACCTGTGGTTAGAAGGAACATTTAAAATTCCGGTGGCTAAGCAATATCGGCCAGGTCGACCTCGAAAATCGTTTGGAGGATGCAGTGAAACGAGTAAAAGAAGGAAAACAGAGGAGATTCGTTTTACTTTAGAAGACGGTATTATTGTTCACAAAGCACAAGTTGAGTTAAGTAAATCTGGAAAAAAAGATGCTTCCAATGTACTAAAAGATATTACTTGCACCCCAACACGAGCAACAAAATACAAAAGAGCATATGCCACTTCCAAAAGTGAAAACGCTTTGCGTCTGAACCGTTCCAAACATTGAAAATGTTTATAGATGCTGATTTAACACGAGGATAATATGAAATAATTCGAAATACTAATGAAAAGTTCTTCCCGTGTTATAGTTTAATACAGCAAGCAAAAACAGTGTTATCCGCCCCGAGAAGCATGCACAGTGACGAGTACCAACGCCGAAAGCCTATTGCATTCTTTAATCGATATTACCGTTAAACGCTTATCTGATTTCTTTGAGAGGTGTTATAAACAATACTAGAGCAAGAAAGGGATACTTTAAAAATTATATGTAAATGGGGATGCAATGGGTCGCAGCAATCACAGTTCAATCAAAAATTTGATGAGGAAGATGATCTAGATGCCAATATTTTTCAGAGCTGCTTTGTACGTGTGCGATTAGTTTGTGGCAAAGACTGTGAAAGAGTATTGGGGGAAAATCCCACACCTTCTTCTCCACCGTTCTGCCGCCCAATTAGATTCCGTTTTGTGAAAGAAAATACTGATATCACAAATGAAAAGATGAAGTACGTTCAAAATTCCATAAACTCTTAAATAGCAACTGAGGTTGATATTGATGGAAAAAAGTTTTTCGTCAAACATCTGTTCATAATGACAATGGTTGACGGAAAGGTCTGCAACGCAGTTACTGGCACAACATCTAGGAATTGTTGCTACATCTGTGGTGAGACTTCCAAAGACTTCAACCAACTGGATAATAAAAAACAAATATCTTTCGAAGCTATTGAATTTGGGCTGTCGATTTTACATGCCAGGGTAAGATTATTCGACAGCATTCTCCATTTGGCATACAAATTGCCCGTAAAGAAATACAGAAAAAGAAAACCAAAAGAGGAAAAACAAATGGAAAAAGAGAGGAAAACAGAAATACAGGACAAATTTTACAAAGAAACTGGTATGTTAGTGAATATGTCAAAAACAAATTTCGGTAATACGAATGATGGCAACACGAGTAGAAGATTTTTTTGAGGATCCGAAATTAGCTTAAGAGATTAGAGGCATCAGTTACGACTTAATTTATAGGTTGAAAGTCATACTGGGAACTATTTCATGCGAATTCTTGATAGATGTAGAAAAATACGACAAATATGAACTGGAAACTGTTCCTTTATATGTCGAATTGTACCCTTGGCATCCAATGACACCAACAATGCACAAGATACTAATTCACGGAGCAGCCATAATAAAAAATGCATTGCTACCTATTGGTCAATTATCTGAGGAGGCAGCAGAAGCTCGTAACAAGCATTTTATGACATATCGCCAAGACTTTTCGAGGAAATTTTCTAGAGAGTCCTGTAATAAAGATCACATCCAACCGAGTCCTCTTGAGATCCCTTGTTCAGTAGTATAAACTCTTTTAAAAAAAGAAAATTTACTTCGTTTCTTTCTCAAACCATCAATATGCTTCTGCCAGCACATTCAAACCCAATGGTTCTTCCATCTGAAAACGACTAAGAATTTATTTCTGAAGAAGTTTAATTTGTAATTTTTTCCTTCCTAAACCATATTTTTCATAAAATAAATGTATATATATACTTACAAACACTATTTTTGTATCCTTTATACCGTTTAGAAGCAATCTAAGCATAAAAAATTTTGGCCGCGTAGAATGCTCAAATACCCGTATGTGCGTCGGTTGAGTATTCGGGGATTTGCTGTAACCATACGAATCGTTACAGAATTAGTTCGGCAGATTTGGTACGAAGATTTTAACAAGAGGAAAGTATGTTCAGAAATGGTGCCAAAGAATCTCACATTAGAACTAATAATAATAATAATAATAAACTTTATTGTCTTAGACTTTATCACAATGCATTGACATTGTCACATCTTACACTATAAAATACAATGCACAATACACAGACTCAAGTTTCAGGGTCGTTCATAAATTCCTTGAAAGAGTAATAACTTTTCATTAATAACATGTTTAACTTTAGTTTTGAATAATTAACAGGCAAATCCAACAAATTGCCAGGTAACTTCTGAATGCTAGCCTATGTGAGGGAATTTCAAGCACATTTGCATTTCTAGTGTAGTACGTGTGATGGTGCTTCAATCTTGGAATAGACTCAATATTCGGCCTGGCATATTTTTATATACCAGTTGTTGATGACTGGTATATAAAAATACTTGGCAAAGTTATCACTTTCATATCCAAAAACAAATTCCTGCAACTGTCCATAGGGGCAACACCCCCCATCACACGAACAGCGCGTTTTTGCATTCTAAATACCATCCCAATGTCCACCGTAAGTCCCCACGCCAGCAGCGCATACGTAATAAGGGAAGGAAAGTGTGCTTAGTAAAACATTCGCAAAATTTACTTGCGATTTAAGCCTCATCATTAAATAACAATTTCTTGCATAGATCTTCAATGTGTTTCCTGAAAACACAGCTCGAATCGATAGTGATGCCCAAAAACCTGGTAGAATCAACCTGTACTACACTATTTTCGTTCATTCTAATATAATGAGACAAGTCCTGACAATTGGCTCTCAGTTTGAAATCAATAAAAACAGTTTTCTTTATATTCATATGTAAGTTTTTGTGTGTCAAGTAGGTTCCCAATGCCACCTTCGTGTTAGTTAAAGTTGCACATGTATCCTTTGTATTAGTGCTTGACACAATAAATGATATGTCGTCCGCAAACATTACAGTCTTTTGTAGCTTCAAATCGTTCATATATATTATGAATAACAATGGTCCAAGGACACTACCCTGAGGAACGCCTCGATTCATTGTTACATAGTTTGATTTGCTATCCCCTATCTCCACATACTGCAGTCTATCGCTGAGATAGCTGCAAACCATTCATGTGTTGTACCCCTTATACGGTAGCACTCCACTTTCCTGAGCAAAACCCTGTGATCCACAAGATCAAAGGCTTTACACAAATCCACGAAACATCCCATACAAAATACTAAAGAATCTCGAATGAACATTGGAAAGGATCCTAACTTCTTGGAAAGAGTGATTACATGCGATGAATTGTTGTTTTTTTACTTATCCGCTAACTAAGCGCCAATCAATGCATTGGAAGAACCCCAATTCACCAAGACAGAGGAAAGCTCGAATGACCAAATCAAAACTCAAAGCAATGATGCATGATTGTGTTTTTAGATATTCATAGGTTTGTCTACGTGAATTCGGTACCTGAATCTCAAACTCAATGAATCACAATACTATCTTCCTAACTACTTCCGTGAATGGGTAAGAAGAAAGCGGTCTGAATTGTGGAGAAAGAAGCCATGAATTCTTCAGCAGGAAAAGACCTGGCCCGTACAGCATTATCTGTCAAAAAGTTTCTGGCCAGGTAATGTCACTTCAGTTATAGAATGTTGAAAGTACGCAAATTAGCAGAATGTAGATTCAATGATGAACTAGTTATATGCTTAAAGAAAGATGCTACTAAATTGAAACTCTTAAATTTATGGAAAAACAAGGTAGCAAATTGGAAAATAAATGTGAACATCGAGAAAACAAAGATTGTGATAATTCGATGTTAAACATATTGAAGTATAAGTAGAACACATGGCAAGTATGCAAAATATAGACGTTACAATTCATGCTGATAGAAAGAGGAATAAAAACATGAAGGAATCAGCAGTG
Source organism: Amphimallon solstitiale (assembly GCA_963170755.1). NCBI lineage: Eukaryota > Metazoa > Arthropoda > Insecta > Coleoptera > Scarabaeidae > Amphimallon > Amphimallon solstitiale. The sequence goes on along the minus strand of OY720677.1, from coordinate 111,661,311 downwards.
CAATTAAAGCCTGCCTTTGGCTCAGTATGTTATTTGTATGCAGTAAAAAGATTAGTATGAAAAATAGACATCAGTATAATTAATGAGCCTATTCTACAGTATGGATGTACGAGTTCGATGAGACCATGAGAAGCAAAATAAAAGCAATAGATATGAAGTATTTCAAGAGGATGAAAAGCGTTATGTGAATGAATAAGATTAGAAAAAAGAAAACTGGAGAAAATCAGAATGGTTCTACAATAAACAGAATTAAATTCCTGCAACATAGGTGGTTCGAACACTTAGTTATTACGAAGAAGAAAGAAAAGTCACATGTGCGATAGAAATGAAAATACAATAAAGACACATAGTATTGCAATTTTTAACATAAAAATACACAGTTTTCTAAAATTAATTTAATGCAAAAAACAATTTGAATAATAATATTGTTGAATTTATACATTTCTATTTTTAAATAACGATCAAGTCTCATTGTTTTGTCGCGGACTGTAATTTTAAGAAAACAAAGAAGTTATGACAAATTTCATGTTTATTTGAGAACTTTTATGTGACTATACTACCCCTGAAAAATTCCAACATGCAATAGCTAAATGACAAAACTGAACAGAAGGGTAACATTACAGGAAAAATGTTGAACATCATTTCGAAGTTTTAAAGAAAAAATATAATTTTGTAATTATTCTTAAATTATTTTATTGTGGAATCCTTTCTTTCTCATGACTTAAAAAATCAGTACAATCTCTTTAGTTTAAAAAAATATATATAACGCTATTGGGAGCGCGGTATTGTCTTGAAAATGCTTAAATGATATATGTCTCTTAGACACCATGTTACTGCTATAGTCGGTAAATAGAACGACACTAAGAGAACACATCTGTCTCAGTTATCGGTCATCCTGAGTAAAGTTCCACAGGGTTCGATTTAGAACACCCTTCTAGCTTTAAAATAATGGGTGCGTAACTCGATATTTGAATTTGTTTATTACGTATGACATTTATTTTATTTTACGATTCTTACAACGCTCGTTTGGCTAATAATCTACCAAACGACTTATATCATGGGTACTGACGTGTGGATTTTCTGTTGTTGCCATATGAATTCGTAAATAATTTTCATCAGTTATCACATATGTATTTAAGTTTTTGTGCCTTTGATTAAGCAACGCTACCAGCAGTTATGAAAGTGTTCATTACTCTTCTAAAGGCATCTGTTCTGGACATCTTCTTTCAGGGTAACGCTGCTGGTAAACGATCTGAGCTAATAAATAATTTTTTTGACATTCCTCCAGTGTAGAAATACCGTATTATAAAAGACATAAAGTTGGCAAAATTATATCAAAATATCAAAATACCCCTGTATTGGACACTTTTAAAGTAGTCTAATATGTTTTTGGTATAACATTTTGTAAGCAATAAACAATGAAGCAATATACAGGCACTTCTGTTTGAAAAAATTGGTTTAGACATAAATATATCATGTAAGTTTAATCCAGTTTTCTGCACATGTAATTGCTAATTGAAAAAATTAAACGTGCCTGCATTAGGTCCTTTTATTATGAACAACACTATCAACAATTGTGGCAATCTAATATGTCGATTTCGAGAAATGCATTTTTTTAAAAATATTGAATTTCTCAGAAAAATGGTAATAAATCAAAAACTTCAGATTTAAGGCCTAAATTATCTGATAACTAACAATTATATGGGTTATACAGAAATGTAATAATATAAATTATTTTGCAAATTGTCAAAGAAATTACCATGGCACATGGGTCTAAAAAGCATGTAATAGAAATAGTCTCTTTTCACTGAAAACTACCCATGTCAGATATATAGAAAAAACCTTCGTACATTAGCAGCTGTTGATAGATATTTCATGGAATCATCATAGCTTTCTACTGTTCATACGAGGGATGTCGTTTGAAAATGTATTTTTGGAATGTTGTAATCTAGTGACTTATGGAAATCACAAGGTCATAAATCTGGGCTATAAGGTGGATATTCCAAAATCTTCCAGTTCATTTGTTGCAGATTTTTTCTTTTTACATTAACCACAAGAAGCCAAGCATTGTCTTGGTGTAAAATGAACCATATGAAAGCTAGCTAGGTGTTCGTCTTATTAGTTAATAAAGTTTGTTGAAAGTTTAATTCTATAATTTTGCATTGATATTCCACTCTAGCTTTTAACGGTCTCTCAACAAAGGTACTCATAATCAGAAAAAAATGTCAGCATCATTCTGCTTCAAATGTCTTTGGTGGTGGTGCATTCGAATGTTTTTATTGCATCGATGACAAGTTAATTTATAGTTCAAAATAATGACACGAAGTTTTCTCGTTAGGAGTTATTGGGACCATAAAGTCATTACCATTTAATTAAATGACGACGGAGATAAATGTTGAAGCTCGATATTAATAGTAAATTGATGAAATAAAATACCACAAAGAGCTCAAATAAGTTTAATAACTAAAAATATACATATAATTAGGTCACATAATTAAACTTAAACATATAAATTTCACATATACCAATGTTTGATTTGTTATTGTATTTGTCTCAATTTGTTGTACATTATCATTTCTATTTTAATAGCATATTTGCCCAACCTATAAATTTAATAGATCATATTAAGTCGCAAACCGCCCCCCCTCCTTCCCACACACTTAATTTTTTAGGTTAGGTATAAATATCATGTTGTTCTGTATTATAATTTTTCATCACCTGATGAAGCTCTTGTAGAGCGAAACGACCGTTGTGTATATTTTTAAAGTTATTAAACTTATTTGAGCTCTTTGTGAAATTTTATTTCATCAATTTACTATCATTACCATTTTGTACTCTCTAAAGTACTTCATGTACAAGCTCATTTGCAAGCATTTTTAGGAAAGACAAGAAACTTATTGCGGTGAAACTTTGCTCTAACCCACTTGGTCTATGATACACCAATATTTTCAGAAATTATGTTTATTGAAATTTGATGATTTCCTCCACCGACCACTTAAATTTTAGATGTTTGACCTAAATACACCCAGGCTGAATTAGAGTTGGCGACTTTGGTATTTTGTTCCTTCAAACAATAGAGTTTTGTTATGTCATTTATATAAAAAGCATGTATCTACTGGAAAAGCACATGGTGTAGTAATGTGACAGTAATTTGAAGCTTTGAACTTCTTGTAGTTTACACTTAAAAGATCATATAATTATTGTCATTTATAATTCTCAGTGTTACTGTCATTTACTCGCAAATTTGTTTCCAATTTACAGGTAGTTGAGATATCGTACTTTTGATTAATAAGTCGCGGGGTAGATTAAGTGTTGTTGTCCTTGTTGTTCTATTGGTAAACCAGTGCTGCAGCATCGATTTGCAAATTCCACGAAAGATTTGGAAAGAGGTAACAGATAATGAAGCTTTATGAAATAAACGAATTTGTCATCTGTACTTCGAGAATCAAGCATTGTTATTGTTAATAATTAACGTACGATAAATTCTTTTGTATTGTTGATTATACGTAGTCTACTTTTTCTTGTATTTTGCTTAAAAACTATTACTGTTTCTAGGCTTTTTATAATGTAATCCAATTTTACCCTAGCAAGATTAGATAATTACACACAGATGAATTTTTTGTTCATTGCTGTAAGAGTTGCAGTTGTATGTCAATGAATACCGAAATGTTTCCTGACATCAAACCGAATCTGTTGATTTTTATACGAGATGCTATTCAAAAAAATTCCCGAAATTGGTATGACGCGCGCTTACTGGCGGTAGTACAACCAACCGCCGCTAGGAGCAGCGTAATACCGTTCCGCGCGTCAGTATGCCTAGCGGTTTCGATGTTAGTGGGCGTGTATATTGTTGGGGGGCAGTTTTCCATTGTTACGTTTTCTTGTGTTCGCGGTTTTGCAACGGCCGACTTGAGAGAACAGCGTTGCTGTATCAAGTTAAACTTGGTAAAACAACCGCAGAAAGGCACAAAATCTCAGTGTAAGCATTCGGTAATGATGTTTTGGGCTAGACTCAAACGTATGACAGTGTTGATGATGATGAACATTCTGGACGACCATCTACCGGCATTGCACCAGAAAATGTTCGTGCTGTTGCGATTGTGAAATATCGTAGGCAGACCATATGCAACATCTGTAACGTCGTAGGATTATCATATGGCACATGACCGCGGATTTTGTCAGAAAAATTGAACACGAGAAGAATTGCTGGAAGGTCGTGCCATAGACGTTGAGTGACGATCAAAAAGAGTATTACGTAAAAATCTGCAGGGAACTGAAAGAACAGCCTCGAACTGACTCAGATTTTCTTTCTAAGGTCGTTATTGGTGACGACAGTTGGTTTATGGATATGACTCTGAAACTAAAGAGCAATTATGCAAGTGGAAGAGTCCATCTTCATATCGCCTAATGAAAGCCCGCCAAGTCCAGAACAACATGAAATTCTTATTGATTTGTTTTTTCGATACTGACGGGATTATCCACAAGGAGTTCGCACCTCGTGGTCAGATGATTAATGGAGAATTTTAACGTGATGCCCTAAGGCGGCTAAGAGAGGAGGTCTAGAGAAATGGCGCAGGAATGACTGGGTCCTTCACCACGACAATGCGAGGCCACATACATCTTTCACCGTGCAGTAGTTTTTGGTAAAAACCAACATGGCGGCATGGGAGCTGGATCCTAGGGGTGCTCAATGAGCTCCTTAAGACAGGGAATTGAAAAACGCCAAGGTCATTTTAATACCAAAGGAAGGTAAAGTTCCTATAGACCAATCTGCCTCCTGAATGCACTTAGTAAAGTTTATGAGTCGATGATTAGACAAAGGCTGGAGGACGAAATAGAAAAGAAAGGGGGATTGGCTAAACACCAATATGGCTTCAGGAAAGGGAAGTCTACGATTCAGGCCATGCAACAGATTAAAGAAGTGCTTGAGAAATGGGGAAGGAGTGGGAATGCGCTAGTGACCTTGGATGTAAGAAATGCATTCAATACCGCTAATTGGAGTTTAATATTCAAAAACTGGATAGGAGACAGGTATCGGATTATCTAGTAAACGTCATATCAGAGTATCTCAGAGAAAGAAGCATTCAGGCAACGAGACGAGGAAAGATTCAGGTGAGAGCGGAAGTACCGCAGGGATCTGTTTTGGGACCCATTCTATGGAACGTCCTATACAATGATGTTCTGGAATTGAAATTATTTGGGCGGGCAAAACTCATTGGATTTGCCAATGATCTGGCAATGATTGTTACGGCAGACAGCCGCTTTACAAATGAGAACTTAAGACGAGTAGAAAAATGGACGACGCAAAACGAGCTTGATCTTGCACCAGAAAAAACGGAGGCCCTTGTTATGACCCAAAGGAGGAAGATAGATGGCCTAGTGTTTAAGATAGGCAATGTGGATATCGTAACCAAGGAAGCAATCAGATATCTGGGAGTATTCTCTTCGATAAAAGGGTCAGCTTTAGGAAGCACCTGGTACGAGTGAGGGGCAAAGCCGATGAAAAAATAGAGAGATTGCAACGCATAATGCCCAACACGGGAGGACCCCATATTTATAAAAGGAGACTGCTCGTGGGTGTGGTACATTCTATACTACTTTACGGTGCACCAATATGGGGGAAAGCAATGGAGGTTAGAAGAAATTTTCTCCTGGTGGAAAAGGCGCAAAGAAGAATATTGATTAGGGCGGCAATGGCATATAGGACCGCCTCCACGGTGGCCTTACAGGTTATTACGGGAGTCCCACCATTGGATTTGCTGGTCCGAGAGAGGAGCTATGGGCACGATGAGGGCCAAAACGAAACTTATAGGGAAGTCGAGGATCGCACGCTCAAGACGTGACAGGAGAGATGGGATGGAAATAGAATCAAAGGACAATGGACCAAACGATTAATACCAAATATAGGGAAATGGATAAAATGTGAGCATAAAAAAGTGGACTTCTACCTCACACATGCTCTGACTGGACATGGAGTTTTTAGGGAGTATATGGGAAAAATACAAGACGACAAATGTGCATATTGTCAAGATATTGACACGGTGGAGCACACAATTTTTTTATGTTGTCGTTGGAATGCGATAAGGGAGGAAACGATAGCTGGTTTAGGCAAAAAATGAATAACAGCGGAAAACTTAGTGGATGAAATGCTTCATTCTAGGAAAAACTGGATAAACCTGCACGAAATGATTAAAGCAATTTTAAAAACTAAGGGAGAGGAGGAGAGAAAGACCAGAAACTAAAGCGTAAAAGAAATGAGGCTACTCAGTGTTTCTGTGATGTATAAATCTAAATGGTGGTTCCGCAGAAGCACATGGAGAGAGTATTGGGTGGTTTTTAGTGGGTATACCAGGCAGGAGTGACCCCCGGTCTTGGGAGTCCCACACTACTGTACAACGACGCCCTGTACGGTGTTCATAAAGGATTTTCCACCGACAAAAAAAAACATGGCGGTTCTTCCTCATGCATCGTAATCACCGGACTTGGCTCGGTGCGTTTTCTTTCTCTTTCCCAAGTTGAAAGTGAAGTTGAATGGGCGAAGATTTGACACCATAGAAGTGATTCAAGCGAAATCGCAGCTGGTGCTGAACACACTGACTAAAAAGGACTTTCAGGATGCATTTCGTTTATGGCAGAAGCGCTGGGATCGGTGTCTGAGCTGCCAAGCGGATTCCTTCGAAGGTGACGGTGTCAAATAAAAATCTTGTCTTATATTTCGGAAACTTTTGGGTAGCACCTCGTAATTGCAAAAGTTATCACTAATATACGTTTGAATTTACCGCTAAACTAAAGGCGCTAAAGTTTTCCGGTTTGAAGAGAATGAACATGCGTCAACTATCTAGAGCGTTAGTGGTTTGTGATTTTCCCTAGGCAATATCATTGTCGTAATTATCATACATCCCCTCTTGAGTTTTTTTACATTTTGGTCACCATTCCTTCGCGCTTGGATATCCAATATATGCTCTTCCATACACTGTTTGCATTCACGTATGAATGTGCATTGGTTGCAAATCTTCAGCACACAAAGAATTAATTACCGCATCAAATACCATTTTAAATGAACAATGCTTGCAATTGCTATCAATCACAAACACTACACATGTTGGAAAACGTCAGTTGAGTTGTTTATAAGGCCAACTTGATCAAATATGGGCTTGAGAACTCAACATCCCTCGTTATATACAATAGGCTGACATAAATAAAAGCCAAAAATAAACATTGTACTTACTTTTAATAATATAGCCATTTTCGTAGTCGGCTTTTTGTGTTCAGGATAGAAGTGATGCGCTAAAGATACCATGCCGTCATCGTAACCAAAAATCAACTGTTCCGGTGTAAGTGGTATGAAGGGTTTATGATCACCAAAGTTTAGAACTATCGAAATAGCCCTTTGGATAAAGTAACCAAGAGAATTCGATTGTGTTGCTAATGCCTTGCAAAATTAAAAAGAAATGCAAATTGAACATTACTCCTATTGGCTTTTCACTATTGATACACTTACAAGAAGAGGGACATTTGGTACCATCAACTTTAAGTTCTTATCTTTGGATAGTTCAGGGATGAAGTGTAAATTTTTCTTGTGCTGAAACGACACTGTTCCGTTATCGTGGAATTGTACGTTCACTTTTTCCATGTCTTCTCTGAAAAAGATAATGCAAATTAAACTCAAATCTGACAATCCATTATGATTAATACAAAATATGATTCAATATATTATTATTCCTACTCATTATTTGTGTGAATATAGTGATGCCTTATATTTTTATGTGTATATAGTTGAATCTGTTTGGTAACTGACACGGACAAAGTACGAAGTAAAGACGACGATTCAATGCCACTAGAAATTTCCACCGACCCAAATAATTACGGAAAAATAAAATTAAACTAATCAATTATTAGTTCAGAATATATTGCTTCCGCTACTAAAATATTATTACGTGAAAGTCAGTTACAAAATGAATATTACAAACAACGTTATTGAATATTATTTATCGCCAACAGTCAATAAAGCGATGCATTATTATAGCGTTTTACGGACGTAAACAAACACTTTATCGTACTGTAAAATAGTAGTCATTTATGTACCAAGTCAGTAAAGTGATTCTTTATTGAACATTTTATGATAGTGATAAATGATTTAAATTTAAAGTCATCAGTATGTAACAGATATTAACGGTAGGTAAAGTATTTTATTTTACAGTACGATAACGTGTTTGTTTACCTCCGTAAAACGCTATGGTAATTCATCGCTTTATTGACGGTTGGCGATAAAATACTTTACCTGCCGCTAATATCTGTCAACGTAGCCATTACTGATGACTTTAAACACAAATCGTTTGTCGCTGCCATAAAATGTGATAAGTCATTATATCTTTATTTTTTAAATTACAAATTTTTGCGGTTGGTGATAAAATTTTGTATGCACCACGTCATTAACGTGCCTTTATTGAACTCGCCTGTTACTCGGCTCGCTCGCTGGGCTCATAAATAGACTCGTTCGATAAAGAATCACATAAATAACTATTATCTGAAATCGGCAGTAAGGAACTCCGTAATCGGCACTAAAGTAAATTATTATTGTACGTCTTCGGTGTACGTTGGCTTACTAAGTTATCACTAGTTCACAGCTGACAGGGGCACGTGATAATAATTGTAGTATCACAACATTCAAAAGTAATACCTTAATCATATTGCATATTTTTAGCCGGTGATTTTAAAGATGCTCCGCGATTATTAAGTAGTTGATATGCTTTGGATAGATGGCGTTACTTAAGGTTGATATTTTGAGATTAGCAGAATCAGGAAAGTCTCGTTATGTATCTGTCTTATATTGCGCAACGATAGCGAGATCCAGTTGGCCTTGTGCCAACAAACATGTAGCGCCATCTCTTTGATGACTATTTAAGTGACATTGACATTGGTAGTTAGTTGTAAATAACCCAAAAGTGCGATAAATCCACTATAAATATTAGAGTATAATAACTTAATAATGCATGAGTATAATAACTTAATTTAAGTACTATAACTTTATCTATATTTGTAGCGAATGTGAGGTTATGTCAAACTATCTATTTTTTCAAGTTACACAAATAAATTCAAATGACTGTTAAGTCTTCTCACTAATTCAGTGTGCAAGTTGACTAGGAACTACCGATTTGAGTCGTACGAATAAAATTCAAATTAAAAGTGGTAAAGAAAAATTGGACAGACACTTGCTTAATTGTTATGCGTGTTATGAATAAGAAAATAAATCTGAAGTAGGTATATAAATACCGTGAACAAATAGTTGAACATTCACCAAGAAAGCAAGAACATAATATGTAACGCATATACGCTCTCTTTGAAAGCGTTTTTTTTAAATAACTATTATCATGCTAGATCTATTATTTTGTTGCTTTTGCGCGTTCACTTGCCATATGTTTACCGTTAACCTAACTGTCACTATTATTTTTAAACTTCCTGTTCTACTTTGTCTACCGTGGCGTCCATTAAATTCTTATTTGTAATAGTCTACCAAATTGAAATAAAATTGGTGACGTGAACATTGCACTTCATCTTTGCAAAAGTGTTTTCGGAATGTTTTTGTGTAATCTTAACGGAAAGTTCTATAATAATATCAATAAGTTCGTCAATTGTGTGAAGTCTCATGTAAATTATTTATATTCGTATACTGTTGTACGTTTGTTCAATGTCAAAATGTGAACTGTCTTAAAGGAATACTACGAAATACTATAGATGTGATGTCTATGAACTCATAAGCAAGATCTTAATAAAACCGAATGATTATGTTAGTAGATTAAATATTTGAATATAAAATGTTAATGAAATGATAAATACAAAATTTTAATACATTCATTCACAACTATAGACTGTTATAATCAAATTAACTAATTAATCCAAAATATTTTCTTTAGAATACGACAAAGTAAACTTTTTTTATTTTCTTTGTACAAAGTTTGGATCAAAAATGTATGCGCTTAGAGTGCGATTCGTTTTTTTCTATATAAGGCCAGATAGAATTATACATTTTCTTAATGTATTCAAATAGAGTGTGTGAAGTTGGATGGTTAACTTCAAACTAAAACCTAGAACAACCTCGAACAGCCGTCAGAATTTTAAGTTTTGGTAAAATGGGGTCCGATTTTATAATTTTGGCTTTCGTATTTCTCCATTTCCTTGACTGATTTTTATTTTTTCTTTGAAATACTTTGGAACAATTTAAAACAAATCTAGAACAACCCAGAATAATCGTCAGAATTTCAAATTTGAAAAAAGGGGGGCTGTGAAAAACTCGGGTCAATTTTTTTTTTGAGATTCTTAAGAACAATGTTTAAAACAAGTAGTACAACCTGGAAAAACCTTCAGAATTTCAATTTTCGAAAAAAGAGGGGCTAGGTAAAAAAGTTTTTTTTTTCAAGTGACTGTCAATTTTGACTTTTTTTTTTGAAATACTTTAGACCAATTTGCTTTGATGGCTTTAAGTAGTACTTTTATTTTAATTTTTGAAAGGTGAAAAAGTAGTTTTTTTCATTTATCTCGACTAATTTTGATTTTTTTTAAATACTTTTGAACAATTTAGAGGAAACCTATAGATCGTCTCAACCACAGTATTCAGTATGTGTCTTATGGAGACAGACAACATAGTTGTCAATTCGACAATGACAGGTTAGGTTGGTAACTTATTATAATGACACGTCATTTTAAATACTTGTTGGATAACCATAATTTGACACTTGACGGGAAGGTTATGTTGTGATACTTACCCCACACCGATAATACCAACTATAAACATAATAAATCGAACTGACAACATTGCCTTAAAATAAAAAAAGACAGTTTATTACAAATTGCTGATGATAGTAAAAGAGGTATATATCCCATAAGAGACTGTACTTAATACTAAGGTTGAGACGCTCTATAGTACAACATCAGCATCTGTCACATTTTTGGTTTTCGAAAAAAAGGTGGGCTAACTTCAGACATTCTATCAAATATCATTATAGCTATACATTTAGTAGTGACTATTCTTTTTGTCTGCGGTAACTTCAATATTGCTTTGATGGCTTTAAGTAGTAGTTTAATTTCAATTTTTGAAATAAGGGGGGGTTAGGTGAAAAAGTTGTTTTTTTTCATTTATCTCGGCTAATTTTGATTTTGTTTTGAAATACTTTGGAACAGTTTAGAGGAAACCTAGAACAACATCAGCAACTGTCACATTTTTGGTTTTCGAAAAAAAGTGGGCTAACTTCAGACATTCTATCAAATATCATTAGCTATACATTTAGTATTGACTATTCTTCTTGTCTGCGGTAACTTCAATATTGCTTTGATGGCTTTAAGTAGTAGTTTAATTTCAATTTTCGAAAAGAGGGGGGTTAGGTGAAAAAGTTGTTTTTTCATTTATCTCGGCTAATTTAGATTTTTTTTTTGCAATACTTCGGAACAATTTAAGGAAACATAGAACAACATCAGCAACTGTCACATTTTTGGTTTTCGACAAAAGGGTGGGCTAACTTCAGACATTCTATCAAATATCATTAGCTATACATTTAGTAGTGACTATTCTTCTTGTCTGTGGTAACTTCAATATTGCTTTGAAGGCTTTAAGTAGTAGTTTAGACAAACTTATTACTTGTGATTTACTGGATTCATTTAATTTGAGCCGTGAGTTTAGAAAACCGGCTAATTTAGTTACTAATAGTGTGGTGTGTTTTCTGACTCTGTGCGTATTATATACTCACAAGCTTGCTCAGTGATTGATATGTATTCGAAATCTTGCTGTCTCTGTGCGAGTGCTTTTTGCTACAGAGGATGATACTAGAAACACTGCGATTGTGACTTAAAAATTAGTTATACAATCACTTTGAGAGACTTGAAATTTGTGACTATGTGTTTAATGACTATTTTGGGAAATTTATATCAACTTTTAACTATTACTCTAAACCTTGCTGCCCTTGACTTGCATTGCATGGAACCTATGGAATCTTGGATAAAACATGGATAACACCTGGAGGTTACATTCTAGAATCATCAATTAAGGAATTTATTGTAGTTTGGGCGGAATTACGATGTTCCTGATCTTCGCGCGGACTATGTTCAAAAGAAGCTTGAATAAAAATCGTTATTGAAACAAGCAACGTGTTTTTTGATAGTTTTTTTCTCAAACTTCAGATTGGTGACTTGAAAATATTCACATAAATAACGATAGAATTGCTGTTTGAAATGAAGGTTCGGGCTACATATATAGGAGTGGACGCTGTGATCCGATAACTTCGCTGTCTCCTATGAAATGGCTCCATCGACTATGTTCGGGTAATGCCGCCCGCACTCGTACTTGATACTGGACTGTTTCACGCGTATTTATTTTATAGATAATTTTATATTAAACTGATGCTTATTTTCAATTTTAATTGCAGATTTTTTTTATTCGCTTTTTTCACTGGCAATCTTCGACGGATACTCATCAAAATAACATTAAACGGCGTGGAGAAAAAAACGCGCACGTTTTCACAATACTTTTATGAATGATAGGTGGTAATTTTCCATTATTTAATTTAAATTCTTGAAGACGGTACTAAAATTGCTGCCCACGCTTTAGTGAATTGTTATTTCTCATGGTTGTTTTTTCTTATGTTTGTTTATATTTTATAATGTTTAATTAATAATATGCAACCAGATGTGCATGTTTGTATATATGGTTAATATATCTGGTAATTATTATTTTGAAATTGAATTTAAATATGATTTATAATAAGTCCTTCCAAAATAGACGTGTAAATTATAATTATTAAATAACTTACAATAAATATATGCAAAACAGATATATTACAATAAATATATTATTATTATTATTTTCGAGTGTTCCTCGTATATTAATTATATCAATTACAGCTTTGCGGTATTTCTAAAATTTTTTACGTACATACATCTAAACACATATTCTCTCTAAATTGACTAAAATCATGCAAGTGAAATCGTCACGAACCAAATAAAAAGGAACCAATTTACAACTAAACAAAAGCAATAAGTAGACCGAAATGCTAGCAATTTTCAATCCAAAAACTGCCCGCCCGCCAATTACTATTAAAAAACGTCATTCAGTGGTAGACGGAGCATGTCATCATTCATGAAGGAGAATTTCCTTTCTTTTTCGTATACAGAGTTCCTCTTATTTTTCATTACATCATACTCTTTTTTTCCATACGCGATCTTGTAAAAAAAAAATAAAATGAAAGCAAAACGCACGGACGTAAAGGGAAAGCAATTGCGTAAGGGTCATTAAGGTGTAGTGTAATTCTTAATTACACATAAATAAACTTGCGCACCACTATACTTTTACCGCTTATTTTCCTTCTCGTTTTCTTTAATGCGTGTTTAATGTACTGGTACATTTACGTTTAATATGAGCATACTAGTGAAAATACAATACCCCCCAGAGATTTATTATCCTATAAAATACGATTAAATAACAGTTTAAATGCTCATGTTCTTGGGCTCATTTATCTCTAGACAGGTTAATATTTATATTTACTGGCTGTTAAAAATATTAAAACTGCTCTATATTATATAATATATAACTTATTTTTCATCTAAGTGTTTAATTAATAATTTAAGTGTGTCGTAAAAATACTACGAATAGTTAATAATTATTTATATTAACCTTATTATGTAAAATTCCTATGTTAATTATTTAGACGTCTGTAATTATTAGAGCATTCAAAGTGAAGGCTGTTAAGAATAATTTAATATTAAAGTGGAACAGTTAAAAAGAACGATTTTACTATTTATAATTCTGATGATTTGTGTGAGGTGTTGAATACTTACATACAGATCTAGCATATTTTTGTTTGTTTGTATGTTTTATTTTAGTTAATAAAAAAGACACGTCAACAGGAAATATGGGTACAGGTAATTTGCACGCTACTAAATCCGTTAAAGCTTTACTTATAAATGCGGTGCCCTTATCCGACAGGTAAAAAGCACCCTTGCACGGTCATTATACACCCTTAATTTTTTCTTTATTACCAAATAAGCGAAAATATACATATATGATGGCAGTGCTTGCTATTAAAGAAATATATTTTGGCAAATGTAAAATGACTCTCGAATCCCAAGAAAGTTGTATCTGACTTTGAAATAACGATTCATGTTACTATAAAAGCAATTTAGCCGGATGCTGAAATAATTGGCTGCAGATTTCATATGGGTCAAGCACGGCATAGAAAAATACAGCAATTGGGAAACTTAAAGAGTTTCAAACAGACACATACATAAAAATGAGGTGTGGCCACCACACGACTTTCTTATACGTATGAGCGTTTCAAATTATAGAATTTTAAGAATTTCTTTTACAAAAATTATTCAAAATTCTATTCTAAGTACTTCTATTCTCTTAATAAATCTCTATAGAATGCATACTTTGCAAGATATTATCAAAAAAGTGCTACTCGCTACTTCCGGTCCGAATTTTGAAATTTCATTTATACAAAAAAAATTGCAAATCCAGTTTTAAATACTTTTATACTCTTGGTAAATACATATATATATAGAATGCATAACTTACGACATATTTGCAAAAAATCGCTATTCGATAAGAGTAAAAGTGCCACTTCAGGTCAGAATTTTGAAATTTTTTTTATACAAAAGATATTGAAAATTATGTTTTAAATACTTTTAAACCCGTAACGTACTTGTCTAAAAAGCATGACTTGCGAAATATTCGCAAAAAACTGATTTTCGATAAGAGTAAAAGACCTACTTCCGGTAGGAATTTCGAAAAACTTTTTAAATAAAATTATTCTCAATTTTAATTTTAAGTACATATGAATTCTTTATACATTTGTATAAACTTAGTAGTTGACGAAATATTGGCAAAATTCGATTTTTTTGCTGAAGTAAACTGCTACTTCCGGTCTACCGATTTTACTGAAAAACTAAACGGATCCCAAGAGGGAGATTGTACACGTAAATACAAAATTTGGAATTGATATCTACAGCGGTTTGACCGCTATCGTGGTCACACACACACATACAGACACACAGACATTTTTTAAAAAAATGAGGTGTGGCTACCACACGACTTTCTTATACGTATGAGTGTTTCAAACTATACAATTTTAAGAATTTTTTTATACAAAACTTATTCAAAATCCTATTCTAAATACTTTCATTCTCTTAATAAATCGCTATAGAATGCATAGTTTGCAAGATATTCGAAAAAAGTGCTACTCGCTAAGAGTAAAAGTGCCACTTCCGGTCCGAATTTTGAAATTTCAAGTACACAAAAAATATTGCAAATTCAACTCTACTTACTTTTGTACTCTTAATAAATATATATAGAATGCATAATTTACGACATATCTGCAAAAAATCGATATTCGGTAAGAGTAAAAGTGGTACTTCCGGTCCGAATTTTGAAATTTCTTTTATACAAAAGATATTTAAAATTATAATTTAAATACTTTTGTACTCGTAATGTACCTGCCTAGAAAGCATGACTTGCGAAATATTCGCAAAAAACTGATTTTCGATAAGAGTAAAAGACCTACTTCCGGTTGGAATTTCAAAAAACTTTTTTAAGATAATTTGTCTCAAATTTAATTTTGAGTACATTTTAATTCTTTATAAATTTGTTTAAACTTAGTAATTGAGGAAATATTGGCAAAATTCGATTTTTTCACTGAAGTAAACTGCTACATCCGGTCTACCGATTTTACTGAAAAACTAATCAGATCTCAAGAGGGAGATTGTACACGTAAATACAAAATTTAGAATTGATATCTACAGCGGTTTGACCGCTATCGTGGTCACACACAGACACACAGACACACAGACAGACAGACACACAGACATTTTTTAAAAACCACTTTTTCGGTATCAGGGGACTTCAAAACGTGGACATCTGCAAAAATCTCGAAGTCGAAAATTTTCATCATCACAATACTTCCTTATACTACGTATAAGAAAGTAAAACACTTTTTCGGTATCAGGGGACTTGAAAACGTGGACATCTGCAAAAATCTCGAGGTCGAAAATTTTCATCATCACAATACTTCCTTATACTACGTATAAGAAAGTAAAACACTTTTTCGGTATCAGGGGACTTCAAAACGTGGACATCTGCAAAAATCTCGAGGTCGAAAATTTTCATCATCACAATACTTCCTTATACTACGTATAAGAAAGTAAAAATACATATTTTAGCAAATAATCGCTAAAATACCTAACAACAAAGTTAAGCGCCATCAAGAATTCATCAACAGTATGATATTAAAATTAAGAAGCGGAGAGATACAAAGACATACCTTCTTGGAAGTTATATCTAAACATAATGCTCCCTTAACTATATGTATAGAAATAAAATATGATAGAATTTTTTTTTTATTTTAGAGTGCAATTTACCGGTGAGATTAAACAGGTAATACAGAAGCAGGAATGCAAAATACCTGTAGGATTACATTGACCTGGGGATTTGGCGTGCTATTTACCTATACCCGGAAATGTACATTAGCACAAAACACTACAAAGTACAAAAACTAATCCCCAATATAGAGACAAAAGAAACATTCAGTATAAATTAAAAAAAAACAAATTAAGCGAGAACAGCAATCAATCAAAACTGCATGATAGAAATTCACCTACACTATAATACACATTTTCAAGCAGAAACATTTTAACAGCTCTTGTGAAACCCTCAGATGACATGGTCTTGACTGCATCAGGCAGTTTATTATAAAGTTTTGGGCCCCAATCGTAGATTGTTGAGTTTGTTTCAGTCGATGGTGGGTCACCACAAGGTCATTCCTATTACGTGCCACGTAATCATGAAAACTTGAATGCCTTTTGAAGCCTATCTTGTTCGTATGTGCGAATTTTACGCCACATAAAATATAGACACCCACAAGTGTCATTATTTTCTCCTCCGTGAAAACTCGACGCACTGTAGTCTACATCAGGTACGTATGGCACGCTTTTGTAACACGAAAACTCTATTTGCTTCTGGGGACATATCCCAATACCAATAAACAATATGTTGCGACACAGTGAAAATTGGCATAGTAAGCCAATTTTGAATATTATACAAAGTCTATGGATGTGTGCCAAATAACGAGATTCATCTGATTCTGCTAACCTCAAAATATCGATCCTTAAGTGACGCTATACCACTCTGACCCACATTCTTTGCTTACTTGAAGCCGAAAACGAATATTTTTGGGTAGGGACAGTGGGAATCTCGTTATCTCTTTAATGACCATCACTATTTCGATCACATAACATTTACCTATCTCAAGACAACATAGCTACTCCCTATCTATCGAAAACATTATCAACTACTTGGTAATCGCGGAGCATCTTCACAATCACGTGCTACAAATATGCAATATGATTGGATTATATCAAGCCCAGTTAACACTTTTATTTATGTACTACTGTTATTGACATAGGTTATTGACATTTGACTGATTTTATGTTTACTTTGCCTATTTTTTTCTACTTAAATTCTTGCTACATATTTACTATAAATATATTTTGGAAGTTGTGGCGTGTATCAAAACATACTATTTCTTTCCATGGAAAATACGTGGCTATTGTCGTTTAGTTAGGAAAGCAGTAATTCTCAAGGTAGTACTTCGGAAAATGAGAATTGATTATTCGAAATATAAGGAAAATTCTTGGTAAATAGCCATAATTTTTTATATTTTTGGGTCAAATTAATATTTTAATATTTGTAGATGTGCAAAGAGAACATTTTTTAAATTCTAATTGAAACATTGGCGGACGGAAGTGAAGCAGCATTTTTGGTCATTAATGTTAGCAATGAGTCTGAATATGTAAATTCTAAAGTATTTGATGGCTAATTTAGTATGATTTTGAAGAGGATATCAGAAAACAAGTGGTTTTTTTTAAGAATATTTTAACATTTTCAATTTTGTAATACTGCCAAAGTGGAAAAAGTTCATCTAGGTGTATATCGAAATGCAAATATTTGCGTACACTGTACAATAAAGTTACGGTTCTTTATATCTTAACAAGACCATTTAGTTACGATACTGTAGAAGAAATGTTTCCACATGTTAGGCTTAAAGGAGGTGCAAATAATGCTACCTATAGTGGTTGAATATTTAATGATGCAAATATTTTTAGTAAAAGCTTCAAATCTTTTAGAGTTAAAGCGTTAATGATGTTAATATCGGAACATTTTTTAAAATCCAAGTCATATACAAAATTCAAACAAACATTTTGCAACATAATGGAACCCCAATTAGTTCTACCTTTTGAATTGTTAGAAAAAATTAGGTATGTATGTAATATTTTTATTTTGAAACTACCCAAAAACTGAACTTTCGGCAACACTTTTTTAATTTTATTTCCTTCTATTTCATTATTTTAAAATTATTAATATTAATTATTGTTAGTTAATGTTTAAAGTGTTATTTAAATAAAAATTGAGAAAACACTCTGTTTGGGTTTATTATTTTATTACTAGTTGGCGCTATATTAGGATCGATATTTTGAGGTTGGCGGAATCAGTTTCAACAATGTAAATCGAAGCAGCGATAGCGAGATCCAGTTGTCCTTGATCCACCTTTAGAATTACTCCTTGGGGTAACTTTTGTAACTTTTTCTGATATTTCGTTGGGCACTTTTATTGTCAAGATTTGTGACGCAAATAAACGGTTGCCGTGTATATAACCGGTGGCTGAGCTTGAACAGGCACTGGATGACACATCATGTTTTTATATAATAAATGTCTGCGAGATTTACAAGTAGTTGTACTATCATAAATTAGCACCACAAATGAAGATCCGCATAATTCTTTATTCTTGACATATTACAAGAATGTAGGTAATTCCTTACCTTATTTGCAAAAATATTATTTAAAAAAAAGTTAAAAAAACCTATAATAAACATTTACAACTTTTATTTTTAAATTAATAACTGACCAACAAACATTAATGTTGGGCTACTCAATCAAGACGAAATTCCACATGTCAGTTTAAATACATGTTCTCCTTTTTCAAGTACGTAATTAAAAGTACATTGTGTATACTGCTTCAGGTGTTTATATCAAAAATGTTAGAAAAAAAAGCTTATAAAAACGTCAAAAATTCCGTATCCAACATGAATATGTAATGGCAGTTGAAAAGTATTGATTTATATTAATATTTATAGTTGGAAATATCCTATCAGTTATTTTGATTAGCAGGTAAAAGATATTTGTCACCGAACCATAAATTAGCAACTATAGCGATTATAATAAAATCAATATAATTAGTGTTAACCTTACAATATACCAGTCGATTGAAAACATCTTTGCAAAAGCAAAATAATGAAAAAAACAGAAATAGAAGATCCCATCAAAAACGTACGCGTCAAAAAATCAGCCTAAATTTTGGCAGGATATGTATTATATTATCTTTAAAAAATAACAAAGAAAGTAAAAAGACATATTCAACTATTCGGTAGCCCATGAATTGATGAATTAAGCCTTAAACAAATAATATTAAATTTTTTAAAGTAAAAAGTATATTGTGCAAAATAATTAAAAATTTTCAAAAGGCAACTATATCTTATAGTTAGGACGCGGACATGACCGGTTTAAACTACGACGAAGTTACAATGGAGAATAATGTAAACAACACACACTTACTGAATAGCACTAATTCATATGGTGAACTGCAACATCTGTTTACGCCCGAGAAGTGCCCGAGAATGAGAGCAAAAAATGCCCATAAAATAAGGAATTTATGAGTAAAATCCTTTTTTCATCGGCGTAGATAGGAGCATGAGGGGTCTTTAAAATTTATTATATTTACCTAATATTTCGCAAGAAAAATAAAATTTTCATTCATACTTACGTTAGTTTCGTTTTTTCATTGTTTTGACTGTTAATTACATACTTCGTAATTTTTGTAATAGTCTGTTTAATACCGGTTTATTGAATCGACTTCTCCCAGTTATTTAGACGTAAGTGTGCACTGGATTTCGTTTAGTTTCAATAACATACGCGTACATTTTTAGTTATCATTTATTTAGATCTAGAACGTTGTTTATGTTACTTTTTCTGATGTGAAAATGAATTGTCAGTGATTCCGAAATTTATTACAAAGTCTGTAAAATATCGTTACAGAATGCCAAAATATCGCACGTTCGTCACTTAGCATTGCTAAAACATACAAAGAAATAGTTTTTATGCAGAGAATTTCGATAGTTTACAAAATTTCGTTACATGTTTAAATGACGATGCTCGAAGTATTTCTGAGTGCAAGGAACTAACACAAATCCCAAATTTAAAAAATCAGTTGTTATTCCTTCAGGAACACTTTGGAAATTTGCCTAAACATATTTTGAAAATCGATATCTCAAATTAAAAGATGGTTTAACCAGATTAGACGTGGGCTATTAATAATTTCAAAAGTATTCCAAGTGACTTCGGATGTGGCCCTCGGCAAAAGTTAGACGC
The DNA here is from genome assembly GCA_963170755.1 of Amphimallon solstitiale. Classification (NCBI taxonomy): domain Eukaryota; kingdom Metazoa; phylum Arthropoda; class Insecta; order Coleoptera; family Scarabaeidae; genus Amphimallon; species Amphimallon solstitiale. The sequence continues at coordinate 111,640,847 of OY720677.1, read as the reverse complement.
AGTTTTTAATAGAAATCCAGATTTAATAACATTATGTATGCTAAATACGCTGAAATAAAATAATATTTCCAGTACGCACCTACACCAGTTGCGATGTAGAAAGGAGGTTTCTATCTACAAGGATGTACTTAATTCAAAGAGAACAAGTCTTACAGAAGAGAAAATGAACAAATACTAAGGTATTTTGCATTTTACATTTCAATAGTGCGCCCATGGGCGATAAGTCATCAACCGTACGTGTCCGCGCCCTACTTATAGTAGAACGAAATCTATAGGAATTTTATTTCCAAGGTCGTAGATCCGTAATAAAAGGAAAGTAATATTAAAAATTTTAAAATTTTGTGTTGGGTTGGGTAAAACTCCAACTGAAACTTCTGAAATGATTAAAACTGCACACTCAAATGATAGTTTATCATGATGTAGAGTGTTTGAGTGGCATAAGAAATTCAATGACGGTTGTAAATCAGTGGAAGATGAACTTCTACGCTAGCGACCATCAACTGCACGATTCATTAATTGCAGAAACCAACGAATCGATTCAAAATTATCGTTGGATTGGCATATATTGAATTTCTAACATTGTTCCTTTGTCTTATGGTTTTACTCAAAAAATTATTCATGAAAATTTAGGGTACCGGAAGATTGCGGCAAGAGGATTCCAAAAGTATCGAAAAAAATCGAATGACAAATCGTCAGCAATTGAAAAGGTAACTGCAACAGAATCCACAGTTTTTAAGCAATGTGGTTACATGTGACGAGAGTTGATTTTATTATTACGACCCTGAATTAAAGTCTCAAAGTATGCACTGGAAGCATAAAGGCACTTCAAGACCGCAGTTGCGGAGTCATTCAGTTCATCGTCTATGAATTTGTTTTGTGGAGTACCGCAGGGTCCCGGCCTCGGCCCAATTCTCTTCATAATACATGTAAGTGATTTGTGTGAATCATTAAAACATTGTACGAATTCCCAATATGCCGATGATACGTGCTGCATTGTCTCTCAGCATGTCTCGGGCAATGAAGGTTGCTGTTGGTGGCATGTGTGGATGGTGCGACGGCAAGGGTCTTCTTCTTAACACTCAGAAGACTAGTATATTACAACTTAAGTTATTGCCTGGCGTATCTTGTAGCCCTTATATTTCATTACGTTGTCAGGTGGTGTCTTTGGGACTAGTCATCGATCCTGCTCTCGGCTGGCCGCCACTTTGCCGACTGGTTGAGAGTAAACTGTGGATTGCATTATACTGTATTAGGAACTTGAAGAGTGTTTTAAGTCTTGAATCGATGAGATCATTTTATTATGCAAATGTTGGCCTTCTGGAGGTATTCACGATGCAGAAGCGTGTTATTAGTTGCGTTATGGGTGTGTCATCTGCGACATCTTGTCGCCCGTTTTTTCAAAAATTACGTGTGTTACCGTTGTTCTCTTTGTATATGTTGGAGGTCCTAACTTGGTTTAAAAAAAATGAGTCCACGTTTGTCGGAAACTGTGAGTGATGTATCTGTCGCGATGGGGACTCGCTCATCACTGAATCTGATAGTACCCCATCATCGGACCTGTCTTTTTGAGGGGAGCCTTCGATACAGAGCTATTATTTTGTACAACAGGTAAAGAATACAATCCCAGGATCACGGGATTAGACTATGAGGTTTCTAATTGGGCTCAAATGAAAAAAAAAACAAGTATTTTCTTAAACATTAACGTAGTTTATTGCCAACTACACTAGATAGATATTTATATGCTAATTCTAAGTGATATCCACGAACTCCTCGATTTTCGAACAGGCTCATTTCGCGTCTAATACTATTTACCAACCCCGATTCATTTTGTACTTCAGAATCTGGGGATTCCATGCTCTTATTAAATTTATTAAATTCCAGCTGTAACCTTTCCTTTAGTGGCAATTGGGGTTGGGAGGTTTGTTGCCTTGGCTCATCATCTGTTTGTGATCCTGACCTTTCTTCCTCTTCCGCGTCATCTCGACTATTAGTCTTTTACCAATACTCTTTATTTGCTTCCTGACTAAAGCCTGTGTAGGAACTGGAAATAAATCAAGCCATTCCAAATCCGATAATAACTGATTTTCGTCATCTTTTCGTGGATTTTGTAAATAATTCAACACACTAGTTAAATCATCATTTCGTCGTTGCTTTATACGTTCCCCGAAGGGTGTTTTTATTTTATTGGCGAGTGCTGAGTTTTTGCTAGACAATTGTTTTATAAGGAATTTCAAACCGGCATCAGTTGGGCATAAATTACCATCTCGCCGACAGATTGCTACTCATGTTAATTTAATTGGGGTCAGCACATCAACAATTTTATTTACCAAGTCAAAATCAGCATCTTCTAAACGGATTGGATGACTGAGATCTATAAGAGCTTTTTGAATGCAGGTTTTTAAAAGAGAAAATCGTTCCAGCATGATTAAAAGACTATTCCACCTGGTTTTACAGTCCAAAAGAAGTGACAGCTCTTTTTCATGTTCAATCTTGACATATTTTTGAAGTACTGTTTCATTTTTCAATGGTGATTTTTTGAAATACACTACAACTTTGCGGATTTTCTTTATCAGCTCATTAATGTTTTCATCTTTTGTTAACTCTGGCATGTGTTCTCGCGCTAGTTCATTTTGTGACATTAAGATTAAACCTGATTCTGGACAGTCTAAGTCTTCTAAATTGTCATCATCATCGCTGTCGTTCATATAATCAGCAGTCACAGCTGGTTCATTTATAGCAGGGGTCTCCAAACTTTCCAGCCTTAGGGCCATACTGATTACTCCAGTAAGTTCCGAGGGCCAAAACCATATTATCATTGTTGCCGGTGGTAAAAAGTGAAATAGTCCACTGATGAAAAAAAGTCCGAAAAAGTACGCAACGTTTAAAAAAGGCTGCAAAACGGCAACACTGCATATTATTAATTTTCCTGTCATTATCTGTAATTTCTAGATTAGTCGTAGAGTACGAGCCATGAGGAGTAACGTGACACGACATCTGGTGGACACAAGCGGAAATAGGTAGTACCTTCTATCGCTAACAGATGGCGCTAATAGCACGTACAGAATAATGTCGTTGGTTCGAGAAAGTTCTGGTGTCTTCCACTCACTTCTAGATGGCAGTAATTGGAATATATAAGAAGGCTAGTGGCGCAACCACAAGTCAGTTCCTATGACACTGTTGTGAAATAAAATAGTGCGTACCTCCTTAAAACGTGTTTGTGCGTGTTTAAGTTTAAGACATCTTTGTAACAGTATTTTGATTTGAATTGTTGCTTTTGTGTGTGATTTAGTAGTATGGAAAAGAAGCGAAAAATTGATAGTGTATGCAGAAAATTCAAAGATCAGTGGAACATTCAGTATTTCGTAATTGAGTCCAGTAAGAAGGCGCTATGTTTGATTTGCAATGAAAGCATAGCCGTTCTCAAAGAATATAACATTAAACGTCATTATGAAACAAAACATTTTCAAAATTACTCAAAATATACAGGAAGTTTGCGGACAGAAAAATTCGAAGCTATGAAGCGCGGATTGAAATCGCAGCAATCTTCATTTACAAAACTCAAAACTGAACAAGAGGCTGCAACGCGTGCCAGCTTTCGTGTGGCTCTTGAAATTGCAAAACGTGGAAAACCATTCACCGATGGAGAAATGATCAAAGAATGCATAATTGCAGTAGCCGAAGAAATGTGCCCTGAAAAGGTACATTTATTAAAAAGTGTCAGTATGTCAGCAAACACTGTGGCTCGAAGGGTAGAAAACATCGCTGAAAATATATCCTCTCAACTGTTCGACAAAAATGGACATGTTGAGTGGTTTTCTTTGGCCTTGGATGAGTCAACGGATGTGTCAGATACTGCCCAGGTGTTGATTTATATTCGAGGAGTAGATAAAAGCTATGAAGTGCATGAAGAACTTCTTGATATGAATAGTATTCATGGCACAACTACTGGTACAGATATTTTTAAAGGAGTTGAAATGGCCATTAATCAAAAGAACCTTCGATGGAAAAACTTGAAATGTATTACAACTGATGGAGGCAAAAACATGAGTGGGAAAGATAAAGGAGTGGTCGCTCTTGTGTCAAAGGCTGTAGAAAATGACGGTCGTTTAAAACCATTAGTCTTACATTGTATCATTCATCAACAGTCTTTGTGCGGAAAATGTTTAGATATGTCTGAAGTTCTGAAACCAGTCATATCAACTGTTAATTTTATCAGATCTTTTGGGCTGAATCACCGACAATTCCGACAATTTATTGAAGAGATTGGAGAAAATGACTTACCTTATCATACTGCAGTACGTTGGCTTAGTTGTGGGAAAGTCCTTCAGCGCTTTTTTGAACTTCGAGAAGTGATCGAAATTTTTTTGAATGAAAAGCATCGCCCTCTTACTGAATTACAAAACAACGCATGGCTGTGGAAGTTAGCATTCTATGTTGATTTGACAAAACATGTGAACGAACTGAATTTGAGATTGCAAGGAGAAAACCAGCATCTTCCTGATTTATACACTAATATCAAATCATTCCGGAAGAAATTGATACTGTTTCAATCACAACTACGAAGTAAATGTTTTTCACATTTTAAAACATGTGAAATATTCAGCCACACTACTGAGACTGAGTTTCCTATCGATTTTGCAATCGAAACTTTGAGTGCTTTGAAAATAAATTTTGATTCTCGTTTCCCGGACTTTGATGCCATTGCGAATCAAATTAAGATTTTTCAGAATCCTTTTGATACTGACATTGAAACCCTAGCCCCGGAACTTCAAATGGAAATAATTGATCTACAGTGCAGTGATATAATTAAGAACAAATATCAAAACTCATCTTTGTTGGAATTTTATAAGAGTCTTCCGCTGACACAATTTGATAATTTACATAAATTTGCTCGTGGGCTGTTTTCTGTTTTTGGTGCTACTTATTTGTGTGAGAAGATCTTCTCCAAAATGAAGTACACAAAAAATGTTTACAGATCTAAATTAACTGATGAGCATCTTAAATCTCTTTTAATAATTGGTATAAGTAAAATTAGTCCACAACTACAAACTATTGTCAGTGGAAAATCTCAATTACACAAATCTCATTAGTATTTCATATGTCATTATGCTTGTTATAAGTAATGTTTTTATTTAAAATGTATAAAATGTTAGTTGGATTCATTTCAATAATTTGTTAGTTATTATATACTGAAGTAAAATTTTCTGCATATTATACATGTCTTTACTCATTACAATTCTGTGTTTCTTTATCCAACTTATCACAAAAACAATAACAATAAGCCTACAACAATGTTATGAGTAGTTAGCCCATGACCATATCAATGTAGATGTCATATTAATAATTATTCAACATGAAATTAGAATACTTCAGTAAACTAAATTTAATTTGCTATAAAAAATATGTTGTCTAAAAGGAGTTTTCAAGTATGCTAGCTCTCCGCGGGCCGGACAAAATCTGTCCGCGGGCCGGATGTGGCCCTCGGGCCGTAGTTTGGAGACCCCTGATTTATAGTATCATCTGAGTCATGCAAATAATTCTTTTTTTTATAAAACTCATCTCAGACGGCCAAATTGATACCATGTGCGAGACACAATTGTTGTTCATGCAAACAAGGCTTGTTTGCATGAACCTTTATCATAACGTTCGGTCCATCAGTTACAATAGCCACGATATCAGTTTCCAGGAAATATCAAATTTACTTAGACGTTCTTTCAATATACGAAGACAATTTTCAGCCGTCATTCGGGATCAAAAATCCCGAGATCCCGGGATTGTATTCTCTAACAACAGGCTTCCAGATTATTTAAAAAGCGCTGGGTAATCAAAAGAGTATTTACATGAAAACTGTTTTTATAGTTTAAATGAATATTTACATTAATTATTGACGTGTCGATGTTCACTTCCGAAATTATGACAAAAATTATTATTATTGTTTTTTATTTCTATGACATTTTTTGCATAGTTTGACCCAATCCGATATGTCTCTGCGGGCAGGTCCGAGTAGAGTCCCATTTACCTGCTTTAATACGGGGACTAAAAATGTATATGACCGAGTAGAGTCCGATGAAGATAATCCCTTTTATTGCCCATCTAACTGCCCACTGGAATGTCATTAAAGATCATTACTTCTAAATGAATATTTGTCACTAAAAGCTTTTACGATTGGTCATAAATCACCCCCATCCCCCTGAAAAATAAAACTTCTGCAAAATATTAAGTCACATAATATTAAAATATCAGTATGGTTTTGTCTCTCCTTTCGTGTATTTCTGATTTTCCAAGTGTGTTATACGTCATGAGTGCCATAGAATTTGTCGTAAGTGAAAAAGGAAAAGAATTAGTCGTACTGAACGGGTTTACGTATTGTTTTCATAAAAATTTATCGGGTGGAGTACGTCGCTGGAAATGTTCAACGGCTGCAAGTAAAAAATGTCCCGCTTATTTAAAAATTTACGCCGAAACAAGAATTTTACTAGAAACAAATGACAAACACAATCACCCGACATTGGATGAAAATATCTTAAATAGGAATATTTTTAACAATTCCGTGAAGAGAAAGGCGACTGAAGACTTGAATGAAAAGCCTTTAAAGATAATTCATAAAGAATTGAGTGCAGGAGATTCGGAAACACTAACCGAGCATGATATTCGTCGTATAAGAAAGAACATTTATACCACAAGAAGAAACGTTTTACCTAAGCTCCCGACAAATTTGAAAGAAGTGCACGACGTCCTCAATTCATATGTCGCGAAAACAAATCGCCAAGAAAATTTCTTATTGGTAAATGACAGCAAAAATCATATAATTATGTTTTCCTGTAAGACAAATTTGGAATTTTTGAGTAGCTTGATAACTATATACATAGACTTAACTTTTAATTATTCTGCAAAATTTTATACCCAATTATTCACAATTCACGGGTTAAAAAATGATCATTATATTCCGTTGTTTTTTTTTTATTACCAAGTAAATGTAAGTCGGTTTACAAGCTTGCATTTCAATTAATAAATCAAGAAACTCAGAAGCATGAACTAACATTTGCACCGCGTAAAGTCGTAGCAGATTTTGAAGAAGCAATCCACGAGGCTGTGAAAGAAGTTTGGAGTGAAGTTTCCTTAACAGGGTGTAGATTTCACTTGGGGCAGTCATGGTAAGTAACCTATTATCTCATTTTAGTAATTCAGTACTAATATGATATAAAAAATTAGGTGGAGAAAAATACAAAAACTTGGTCTTGCAAGTTTTTATAAAAACAAAGATTCAGAAGAGGGAAAATTTTTGAGATATTGCTTCGGTTTACCCTTTCTGGACCCAGAAGATGTTGGTGACTGCTTCGCAATTGATTTTGCTGCTATTCAACCAAAAAACTCAAAAATAACCGAATTTTGTGATTATTTGGTTGACAACTATATTTCAGAGTCATCGCGTTTCCCACCAAATTTATGGGCTGAAAATTCCAGCAGTATCAAAAGAACAACAAACGCTTGTGAAAGCTTTCATTCACATTTCAATTCAATGTTTTACCATGCTCACCCTAACATATTTCAATTTATCAATGTTTTAATAAGTTGTCAGAATTTAACATATGTAAAAATAAGAAGTGCTCAACAGTGCGAGAAAAAGATTTATGCTTCTCAAGTAATAAAAAATCAAATGTTTTTGGATGAAAAAATTTTAAAATTAAAAAGTGGAGAACTTAGCAATTTTCAATTTGTAAAGTTAGTTGGAAGCTACTTTAAAATGTAAAAAGGTGTATGTACTATATTTGTAAATAAATACTGTCTTATGTGTGATAAAACCCTCTTTAAAGTTAATCTCCCGTTAGACTTAATACGGATTATACGCCGGACTCTACTCGGACATCGGTCCGGACTCTACTCGGATATGTTATAAGGTGTCGAAAATTTTTGGGACTCTACTCGGACTCGCCGGTCTCTGCACAGTAATATTCATGCAGAATTAATTTTGATACCTATGGATAGGGCTTGAAAAGAACTATCCACATATATCTATTATTATCTATGCCCACAACGTAAAATCGGCGTTTCTGCACAACTTTAACTATCCATCATAGGAAATTTACTTTCTATTTTATATTTTCCTTTTATAATACCATTAAGATATATGATGTATGTGCCATAATGAATATAATATGTACATATGTATAAGCTCATCATGTCATCATCATTTCATTTCACCTACTTTCACCGTACATGATTCAAGACTTGCAGCGTAAATTGTATTTCTTGTTTTTCTTTCGAAAGAAAACGAATGGCAAACATTGCTTATGTCACTTTATTTTTATCGCCGCTCACTGCATCGAAACACGAACAGTTATAATTGTTACGTTATCTACTAGCGTTGTATGGTAACGTTAATTTGTAATAAACAGGAAGTATAGTTATATAATTGGCTGTATTAAATGCCGAACGTTCTTATGTGGGTTACATGCGACATACTCTGAAATTGTGCTAAATTGAGTTGTATCAGAAGTATCTGAAAAACATGAGTAAGCATTTCGTTGACTTTCACCTGTTGAATTTAAAAATGAAATAATAATAATTTATTGTCAATATAGTCGTTACATGTGTACCTACTAATAAAGTTAACTAGAAAAAATAACGGAAATGAATTTCTAAAAGATGCAAAAGCTTTTAAAAAACACAGAAACCTCGATAGACGAAGATTGCCCTAAGAAAATACATGAAGAAAGTAAGAAGATAATACCCCAACAAGAAGACGCGAGACGAAAAGGCATTACGGCGAAGATAAGATATAACAAACTACAGTAAAAGTTCGCTAATCCGGACCTCCATTAATCCGGACTTCCCTGTAATCCGGACAAAATTAAAAATTGTAAGTTTAACATTATGTACCTTGTAATCCGGATCGGCCATAGATCCACTACTCCGGATCGCGCGTCGTGTGTTTTCGTTAAGTACAATGAAGTCCCGGTTACATACGACACATAAACAGGGCAATCCCCGAATCAGTTTGAATCAACATGGCCGCGAAAAGAGCGCACAAAACGTTGACCATCGGCGAAAAACAAGAAATATTACAAAAGCTGAATAGTGGTGTTAGTGGAAAAGTGTTAGCAGAAAAATATGGTGTCGGAACATCCACAATTTCTGACATTAAAAAGAATAAGGAAAAAATTACTAGGTATGGACTTTTATTCATTAACTGCTAATTCATTCATTATTGTATTTTTGTATTTACACAGTTATATCGCAAGCTGTGTCTCATTACCAACACGTAGAAAAATTATCCGAAAACCAGAATATCCAGAAATGCCGTCCAAATTTATTCTAAATATTATAATGACAATAAATTTATTGCTAGCAAAGGATGGATACATAAATTTAAAAAGAGGCATGGCATTCGGCATCTTAAAGTGGTTGGAGAGAAACTATCGAGCGATTCGTCTGCGGTAGAACCTTTTTTACTAAAATTTACTGAAAAAATGAATGAGTTGAACCTACTCCCAAATCAAATATACAATGCAGATGAATCTGCATTGTTTTGGAAATTGCTGCCCGATCGAACATTGGTACACGCCGAAGAAAAAACTGCTCCAGGACGAAAAACTTCAAAAGAAAGGTTGACTTTTCTTGCCTGCTCAAACGGTGATGGTACTCATAAAGTCAAAATGATGGTCATTGGAAAAGCAAAAAATCCCAGAGCATTTAAGAATTGCGGGAGCCTCCCCGTTGAGTACTACTCAACCAAAAATGCTTGGATGACATCTGGACTTTTTGTGAAATGGTTTCATGAGTCTTTCGTTTTGCAAGTGAGAAAATTTCAGGCACACAATAATCTTAATGGAAAAGCTATTTTATTAATTGACAACGCTCCTAGCCACGCATCAGAAACCCAGCTTACAAGTGATGATGACCAAATTGTCACTATGTTCCTACCACCCAATTGCACCCCACTTATTCAGCCCATGGACCAAAATGCGATACGTTTAGCCAAACTGTATTATCGAAAGAGCCTTTTGGTCCATGTTCTGTCTTTGGAAGCAAGTGATATTACAAAGACTCTTAAGAGCATTACTTTAAAGGATGCCGTATTTTTGCTTGCTGATGATTGGGAGAAGCTTTCGCCAGATGTTATAAAAAAATGTTGGAGGAAAATACTTTGTTATTCAGCTAATAAGATCACAACAAATTCAGAAAGTGAATGGGATTTAGATGAGGAAATTCAGCTGCTTACTCTTAAAGAGAGATGGAATTTCGAACGTCAAGAATTTGTTGAACTCGGAAATATGTTACAGCGAATTAACGATGACAATTATCTACCTGAAGAAACTGAAATTGATGAATGGATCGTTGGAGATGAAGAGCGTTTGCCATTAGATAGCGATGATAGCTTCTCTTCCGATGAAGAAGCTTCCAAAGATGAGCTGAGAATTAAGCATGAAGAGGCTATTAAGAGTTTCAGCACCTGCATTCAATGGGCTGAGGAAAATAAAGTTGAATTAAACAGTTTAACTAACCTCAGAATGCTGCGACAGCGCGCGATGGAGGCTAAACAAGGCTGTATTTGTCAAACCAAAATTTCTGATTTTTTTCAGTATACATGTAGTTAACTTTTTACGTATATTTGTATGTTATGTACTCAGATATTTTCTATAAAAGACGTGTCACCATTTATTTTGCTTTTTACTCTAGTTTTAATATTACCTCCACTAATCCGGACGTTCTCATAGTCCGAATCGAGCCAGTTTTAATTGATCCGGATTAGCGAACCTTTACTGTAATAGCAAATGATAACGAATACACAGTAAGCGACTTGAACAATAACGAGTACCATAAAGTAGAAAACCAAGAAGAAAAACAAAGTGGACAGAAAAGAATTGTTGGTGAGAGATCCCCTGAATAACTAAGCAGGAAAATAACGAAAACCCTGAACCGGAAAAACTAAAAATGATAGGTGAAGGAAAAATATGAAAAATGAAAAAGATCACGAGCGGACCAACGATTCAGTAGAAACGTAATAAAACAGAGGAAGAATGCAACGTGAAACTACGGTAAATTGGTAGAATAACGTAAAGTAATAAATATGAGCACCTGGAATCACTAAGTCAATTACTACCGAGCGGACGTCCCAGGTTTAAACTACAACGGAGCAAAGAAATAATTTAAACAGCACGCAGTTACTGAATAGCACTATTCATATGGTGAACTGCAACATCTGTTTACTCCCAAGAATCAGGGCAAAAAAAGTTCATTTAACTCGTAAATTTCCTATCTTCATCGGCGTAGATAGGAGCGTGAGGGGCTTTTAAAATTTATTATATTTCGTAAGATAAATAAAGTAGGGAAAGTTTACTCGACTTGAACTAGAAAATGAACAAATAATAAGGTATTTTGTATTTTATAGATCACCACCCACTTGTTATCGAATTATATAAATAAAATTAAGCACTTTTTAAAAATACAAAAATTCAATAGTGCGCCGTGGGCGATGAGTCGTCAACCTTTCATGTCCGCTCTGTAGTCATTACTCAAGGAGTATCAATAAAGAATCTTAGAATCGACAATGAGCTGCAATGCATTACGTAGGTATAGTGCGGTAATCGCACCAGCACCTTCCGCTGGTCTGACTTTAACTTCTGACGAGATTTCATTGGCTTGGCTTTCACTGCCCACACGTTAGCTCAGTAGGGAATTATGGACGCCATTACTACATTCATGTATGATTCACCACAGAGACATATCCTGTAATTCCCTTGAGCTAGTGTGGCAATTTTATGCTTGTCGAGGAGGTGTGTCCTCGACAAGCATGTAAATTTCACGTTCTCCAGTGTGAATGTCTAGGTATTTTGTGTTACTACTTCTTGTGAGCGATAGGCCAAGCATTTTGGCAATTGGATTTTGTTGTTAGATTTTTTTTTGAGCAACGAATACGTTGTTTTTCAACAGATAGTTGCTTTTGCGACACCAGTTTGAAAGGTGATCCAAGATCCTCGTGGCTTTCCGCTCCAACCCTGCCCGGCTGTCAGCTGCAATCAGCAGAAAAAGATCATCAGCGTAGGCAGTGTTAGCCTCAAGATCTCCCACCTCATTCAGACTGTACAGTAACCCATGCATGATTATATCTCAGAGAAGAGGGCCACAGACAAATTTCAGGAGACATCGTTTTGAGATTTTCTCTTTAATGGTTTGTCCGGGGTATCTCATCTTCACGTATCTGTCCTGACAGTAGCTTCTTATAATGCGGAACAGTTGTTATGGACAGTTATTCCGGTGAAGTCTCTGAAAGAGAGATATCCACTACAAGATATCAAATGCTCCGGAGATGTTGGCAAATATTCCTATGACATATTCGTTTTCGGTTTGTCTGACGACCCGCATTGATGTATTAATAGCGTTAATAGGATTCAAGTTAAAAATTATTAATTGCTAACTCTAAAAAGGGTATTTCATTCATAGTCTAATGTAAAAAAGTTTCCAGTATGATTATCATCCAGCAGCGTAGTACGCCAACCTTAAATAATAAAGATATTTTAAATTTGACATTTTTAGTTTAGTCTTATCTTCGTAAATAAACAAAATATGATAAGTTGGTCTTGTTCACACCAATATATTGACGCTCTTCTGGAAGCGTATAATTGGTCAGATTTTCTTTTATAGACTTGTTAACACTGATAGTAATCATGTCGTGATATCATAAAGATTCTAAGACGAAGATTGTATTGAAATAGAAAACACAAGTCTGAACTTAAACCATATTATCATACTCGTAACACAAGCTTAACTTTTGAAAATTATTTTGACAGTGTCATCGTTACATCAATAAATATGTAATTTGATTTAAGGATACTATAAAACAACAAGCTCAGCTGGCATTCAAGATTTTATTAATAATAAAAAAAGGCGAAATTAAAGCAAGTGATGAATTTGTTGTCCATTATTTTTAATTCCCAAATTTGTACGCGTCCTCAAGGCTGTTAAAGGCATTTTGCAACATTGCGAGCGTTATTAATGCACATTTTTCAATAATTCTTAGCTGCATATCTCGCAAATTAGCGACAGGAGTTTTAAATATTCTATTCATTAGGTGAAGAAACACGAAAAAGTCCATAATTGTCAACAAAGTGATCGTGGTGAAATTTCAATTTCCGTATGTGAGCTTATTATCCGATCGTCAAAAAAACTCACGAGGAATAGCAATATTGTCTTGTGTTGTGTGTGCCGTTGCACCATCTTGCTGGAAGTAATCATATTGTAATTTATCTTCGTGCAGTTGTTAATAAATTTATTCAAAATGTTTCTATACCTCACAGTTAATTCTAAAATTAAAAAAAGTAGGTCCAACAATTCTAGCCCCACACTACTAAGTTTCGCAGAAAACAGAAGCGATTCAACAAAAATATGAGGATTTTTACTACTCCACATCCGAGTATTTTGGGAATTGGCGTACCCCGAAAGATGAAACCACCACTTCATTAGAGAAAAATGTAAAATTTAGCAGGTCGTTATCTTCCATTAATTATTTGCAAACCACTGGTAGTAAGCAAGACGTCTAGGGTAGTCTACCGGTAAAATAACCCAATGGGATTGCATTTTATACGGATGCATGTGTAAGTTTTTTTTTTTTACGATTTTCTGGCATATTCCATAAGACAGTCCAATCTCTTGAGAAAGACGTTTCAAAGGTTTTGTGGTTACACTTTCCATACGTTGACGACCTCATTTATAACTTTTTCCGAATGAACAGTTGGTCTACCAGGACGTGATTTATGTCCCAAGGAACCAGTCTCACGAAAAACACCAACACAATTGAAAAGGCAATTATACATTTTTTTAGGTATTACAGCTAAATCTGGGAAGTGCTCTCTGAAATCATCCAAACATGCACTCTGCCTGTATACCCAAATTCCATCAATTCGCACGCTTCAAACATGTACGGTATTTTGCACTGTATTGTAAACCATATTTGAATTTATTTAAACTCGATGTTCAAACTTACTTTCAGCGGTTCTAACACATTAATTGACGACAGTCAAGGTCACTGCCAAAATAATTTTCAAAACCGTTAACCTAGATTACGTTCAGACATATATTTTCTATTACAATGCCATCTTCGTCCTAGAAACATCACGGTATTACATCTTTACATATCTCAAAATAGTGTATCTAAGTAAAAATAATCCGTTTACATTTGACGAAGTAAGAAAGGCAATTACAGATGCATAACTCCTCAATAATTAGAAAAGTTTTCATATTAATTTATTTAGCTATAATTTCATAAAAAATGTAATAGAAGATTATGCAATTGCCAGGTATCGTATAGTATATTAAACGGAAGAAACAAAAATCGATAGTCGCATAGGGAAAAATCATATAAGCTTGCGAAAGCGACATTCTAAGGAAAGTGGAAGTCGTTTTGAGAAACCACTTTAAACGTTTAACAAGTAAAATAAACATACTACTCGACAGTGTGTGCATACTGCGTTGACCCACAAAACCAGATACAGAAGATCGAAGTCTTTCCATATGAGTTGATGTCAGATGGCCATTACATAATAAGTGTATCTAGTATATACACTTTCTTCTTTTGATTTTTATGATCAACATACATATGTATGTACAGCAGATTATGTCAATTCTTTTTCTCAATCATTCTGGTGCAATCGGCTTTGAAATCTATCGAAAAGTAATTAATTAATACATAACATTACGCAAATCTCAATTATAGTTTATTTAAACTAAAATGTATGCATTATGTAAGGTATTTATCGATAGCCGGTAGAAATGCTTTGTATTTTTCAAGTCATAACACCAGTCAAATGTACAATGTGTTAAAGCAAACATTTAAAATCAGAGGATATTTGGTAAATAGCTAGTTGTCAAAAATAAAACTTTTTATATTCAGCAATGTTTTGCTTCAATCATATGAATCACCATCATGCTATAATTATGCAAAAAATGGCAAATCATAGAAGTAGCCGTCGTTAAATTTGTGAATATTATCTAATAAACAATTAATAGTAGTTTATACAACGAGTCAATAATGACAGGTATTATTCCCGAGAGCCGAATTTACAAACCGAGCCGCGGAGCGGCGAGGGAGTAACTCGGCTCGAGGGAATAATAGTCATTATTGCGAGTTAGTATACACTACTTTATCTACGACTAACTAAAGCTTACAAAAAAATCAAAATAAGTAAACGAAAATGTCAGATTACTATATCAATATGACGTTTGACGGTTAGACAGTTAGTGCAATGGCCGGACTTGTCTATCGTTACTACGATAACGTTAGGAACGTTATGTTCTTATTGGCGGAATGCAGGGAATAATAGTAACGTTATGGCCCATTATTTCCTGGTCGCATTTCATTATTCCCTCCGGGTATTATGAGTGTTATTATTAACCAATAGTGATTAATATAATACCTACTTTATTGTTTAGTCGTCGATAAAGTAATTTATTGTACAGTACGATAAAGTGTTTGTTTAGCTCCGTAAAACGCTATGGTAACGCATCGCTTTATTGACGGATGGCGATAAAAAATATTATTTACTTGTAGAACAATTTTTAATTTATAATCTCAACATTATCTAGACTAATGATTTAGTTCTATTATCTACGAACATTACAACGATAATTATTTAATATTTCAAAATAAACACAACTACTTTAAATTTTTATAACATCCTTATATACAGGGCTCATTATTATTAGTACGACATAGTAAATTTTAACAATTAAAATTAATTAAATAATTAAATCGTATATTTAGAACACCCTGTATAAACTGAAAATATTTTTGGAAAATATATATAATCATACATACTAAGAATTCGTTAACTTTTCATAAAAGTTTTGTAAATTTTAACAATTAAAATTTACAAAACTTTTATGAAAAGTTAACGAATTCTTAGTATGTATGATTATATATATTTTCCAAAAATATTTTCAGTTTATACAGGGTGTTCTAAATATACGATTCCAACGCCTACTTTCTTTTTTCAAATTGAACGGTATAGTTTTTTTTAATGCTGTTGTAGTCTAACTATAATTGTAATCAATTTACAATCGGCTGCGTTTTATGAAATATTATTTAATTTGCTTTTAGTACATAAGGGTTCTTATAGAATTTAGGTAAATTTCTAATACTAGCAATTAAACTAAAAATGTCATTTCTAAAACACATAACTTTCTTAAGAAAATAAATTAGTACAAAAACTGACCTTGACATTATAAATTTATGCCTTTTGCAGCACTAACTCAAATTTGAGATTCTAAAATTACAAAATGAGTTTAAAAAACGCGAAACGGCGATGCCTTAATTTTCGATAGGTAAACGTCCCTCTTAACGAAAAACCATATTAGCCTCTCACTAACAATAGACTCGAAAACTTTTGAAAATGATGACAATAGACTAATCAGACCGATTAGTCTATTGTCATCATCATTTTATTCAATTTATTTTAGTCAAAAGGGGGGGGGGATTCTAATGATGTCAAGCGCTATGGTCTATAGCTCTTGACATCATTAGAATCTCCCATTTTGACTTTTGATTATAGTAAATATGTAGCACACATTAAATGAAAGGGCTGAATGTTTAGTATTAGAAAAATTTAAGTAGAAAAGAGCAGACAAAATAAATGTCAAATCATTCAAATGTCATTAACGTTTTTTTTTTTTTTAAATGCTTAGTGATTACTAGGTGGTTTATAATGCTTCGAATAGATGGCATTACTTAAACATCGATATTTTGAGGATAGCAGAATCAGAAAAATCTCCTTATGTAACGGCCTAATATCGCGCAACGATAGAAAATTTGAAGACAGCCTGTTATTTCATAAACGAACTTCTTTATTCGCAGACAATTCTTTGCATTATTTTCACGTGTTAAAATATATTAAGGAAATCAGAATTTGATTAATGATTATTCCTTTTAAAGCGAAAGAATTTAACGCTTTTAAAGACGCGATTACCATAAAACAGCGTTCTGTAAAATTCCACTTCGACGCAATACCATGGAGATATGCGTACACTTTATTTTACTTTACAACGATTTGCCCTAAATACCAGTTTCGTTCTTTTCATATACACGTATTACAGCTGTTTCCAGCTAACTACTGGACAGGATTCCGTATTCGCCAATCTTTCAGTAAAGAGAAACTCTGCTATTAGAAACTAACGCGTAAGAAGCAGTTCGCACATGACATATAGCATACACAGACGATTATTAGATAGAATAATATTTAAATTTACAATTTAATTAATTTACACTTGAAGAAATATTACATAATCGAATTTACGGATATTTATTTATTTTAAATTGCTTAACAATGTGCTCACAATACAAGCTTTACATCATTTATATTTTAGACAAAATTAATACAATATACGAGGTGTATTCTAATTTTATATTTCGACCCTTAAATGTTGAATTCAGCATTTTAGCGTTATATGAATAAGGAAACCAAACATTCCAACATATTTAATAAATTAGGGAAGATTAAAAGAAATCTTATAATGAATTTGTATCGGGTCCTTTTACTTTCTTATACGTAATATAAGGAAGTAATGTGATGATGAAAATTTTCGACCTCGAGATTTTTGCAAATGTCCACGTTTTGAAGTGCCCTGATTCCGAAAAAGTGGTTTTTAAAAAATGTCTGTGTGTCTCTTTGTGTGTGTGACCACGATAGCAGTGAAACCGCTACAAATTTTGAATATACGAATATAATCTCCTTCTTTAGATCAGATTAGATTTTCAGTAAAATCGGTGGACCGGAAGTAGTAATTTACTTCAGTGAAAAAATTGAATATTCCCAATATTTCGTCAACTACTAAGTTTAAGCAAATTTATAAATAATTCATATGTACTCAAACTTAAATTTCAGAAGAATTTGATTAAAAAGGTTTTTCGAAATTCGTACCGGAAGTAGGTCTTTTACTCCTATCGAAAATCAGTTTTTTGCCAATATTTCGCAAGTCATGCTTTTTAGACAGGTACGTTACGAGTATAAAAGTATTCAGAACTTAATTTTCAATACCTTTTGTATTAAAAACAAGAAGAATGAGTGTGCTTAAAACCACACCGCAGAAGTGAAAACTTCATCAAGGCGAGGTTAATAATACGAAATATACGCGTATAATATTCAGTAACGTATTAAATAAAACGTATTCGCACATTTATTACATTTACACATGTACACACGCGTATAATATTCAGTAACGTATTAAATAAAACGTAAACCTCAACCATTCCCGTATCTAAAATTTCACATTCATACGTCAATTTTCAAAAAATTCTACCGCCATTTTGTTTTTTTTTGACATTTTGGCTTTGGATTCGTGATCGGCGATCTAAGACACCCCCGTATCTATAATTTCACATTCATACGTCAATTTTCAAAAAAATCGTACGCCATTTGGTTTGTTTTGACATTTTGACTTTAGATTCGTGATCGGCGACCTAAGACACCCCCGTATCTAAAATTTCACATTCATACGTCAATTTTCAAAAAAATCTTCCGCCATTTTGTTTTTTTGACATTTTGACTTTGGAATTGTGATCGGCGACCCCCAAAACCTCCGTATCTAAAATTTCACATCCATACGTCAATTTTCAAAAAAATCGTCCGTCATTTTGTTTTTTTTTGACATTTTGACTTTGGAATCGTGATCGGCGACCTAAGACACCCCCGTATCTAAAATTTCACATTCAAACGTCAATTTTCAAAAAACTCTTCCGCCATTTCGTTTTTTTTGACATTTTGACAATGGATTGGTGATCGGCAACCTAAGGCACCCCCGTATATAAAATTTCACTTTCATACGTCAATTTTCAATAATACGAAATACACGCGTATAATATTCAGTAACGGATTAAATAAAACATATTCGCACATTTATTACATTTACGCGAGCGGCCTTTTCGTTTGGTCGGTTCGGACGTATGTGTATGTATAAATAGACGATATAAATACTCGCTTACGGCCCCGCGCTTGGTCTGATGGTAACGTGTCGTCTTCATACCCGTGCGGCTCGGGATCGAATCTGTTCTGGAACATGAATTTATTTATTCGTTTAAATTTCAATTTAGTTGAAATTAAATACCTCTACATATATGATATATTTATTTATCTTGTTCCCTTAGCCGACTTTACCCGAACGAGCGTTACACATATCCGAGCGTTACATATGCGAGCGTTGCAGTCAGTCTTGTTCAGTGCCTACAATCAGCGCAACGCGCCTAAAGAAGTTTACACTTCAAAAAATTCAAAATTCGGACCGGAAGTAACACTTTTACTCGTATCGAATAGCCATTTTTTACAAATATCTCGCAAAGTATGCATTCAATAGAGATTTATTAAGAGAATAGAAGTATTTGGAATAGGATTTTGAATATTTTTTGTATAAAAAAATTCTTAATATTTGAACTTGAAGTAACACATTTACACGTTTATTTTTCTAAGATAAAAGTGTTTAAAACAATTCAGAACAACTTGTGTATAATTTGAAACGCTCATACGTATAAGAATGTTGTGTGGTGGCCACACCTCATTGTTTATCTTTTATTTTCGTTAACATGAACCTTTAGTTCGTGAATCTTGCGTTTGGGGGTTTTGGAATAACATAATATGATTATAATACAAAACATGCTAATGTGTGTCGTTTGGAAAATGTTATTGTATAAGAATGTTTTATTAATTTTGATAAAGCCTGAATAAAGTCGAAACGTTAATTATTCTTTAATGTAATTTTGAACTTTTAATCATAAAATACACGGCCACTACACCAAGAAGCATATTAGTAAAGTAAAGAACAAAGATTATTAATCTATAAATTCATAACAAAAATATAACTACAATGAAACTACTTCAATAGCTGCTTGCTTTCCTAATTTTCATTTTTATTATTAATTTTACTATTTATAATCAATATAGCCCGTACACCATAATGACAGATTAGTTTAATTACATGTTTCGTTACGAATTTTAAGGTTATATACAGAGTGAGTCATCTCCGCGGGTAAGGTCGATTATGCCTTTATGAGTAAAGATATTTTGAAGCGGTTTTTTCTTGTGATAGCTGCTCATTAGGAGCACATTTTAAAAATATTTTGTATTATACAGAGTGTTCCATAACTTGGTGGCTAACCATAGTTATAGTTTTTTAAATGGAGCACCTATATATTATTGCATTTTGTCCCGTATAATTTTTAGTCAAGTCAAGTTAGTATAGGCCTAAAATCTAAAGTTTTTGACTTATTCCCATTTTTCTGAAAAATTCAATATTTGTATAAAATTATATTTCTCGAAAAGGACGTATTAGATTGACAAAAATTTTGCAATATTGTTTACAATAAGAGGTCCTAATAGAAGCATGTTTTATTTTTTTACAGTTACTAACTGCATGTGCAGGAAACTGGATTAAAATTAGATGACACGTTTTTGTATAAAAGTCATTTTTTTTTAAATGGAAGATCAGTTCATTTTTGAATTTCTTATTAAATTTCACATCAAAAACATGTAGGACATTAATACTTTAACAGTGACTATTACTAAGCTACTGTCGTTTCTTGATATAATTTTGTTAGTTTTTGTATAAAAGTCAATTCTTTCAAATGGAACACCCTATATATTAGATCATTCTTGAATTTCTTATTAAATTTCACATCAAAAACATGTAAGACGATAATACTTTAAAAGTGGCTATTACTGAGCTATTGTCGCTTTTTGATATAATTTTGTCATTTTTATGGTTTTAATTAATATGATATAGTACTGACAAAATTATATATTATATATTATAGCTCAGTAATATTCACTTTAAAAGTATTAACGTCTTACATGTTTCTGACATGAAATTTAATAAACACTTCAAAAATGAACTGATATACAGGTTGTTCCATTTAAAAAAATTGACTTTTATACAAAAACGTGTCATGTAATTTTAATCCAGTTTTCTGCACATGCAGTAAGTAACGTACAAAAATAAAACATGCTTTTATTAGGACCTCTTATTGTAAACAACACTGCAAAAAATTTTGTCCATCTAATACGTCGTTTTTTGGAAATATAATTTTATACAAACATAGAATTTATCAGAAAAATTTGAATAAGTTAAAAACTTTAGATTTTAGGCCTATACTATCTTTTTACTTTTTCACTAAAAATTATACGGGGAATACAAAAATGCAATAATATATAGGCTGTTCCATTTAAAAAAACTATAACTATAGTTAGCCACCAAGTTATGGAACACTCTGTATAATACAAAATATTCATAAAATGTGCTCCTAATGAGCAGCTATCACAAGAAGAAAACCGCTTCAAAATATCTTTACTCGTAAAGGCATAATCGGCCTTACCCGCGGTAATGACTCACCCTGTATACGAGTGTCAAATGAATTTTTAATAAACACATAAGAATTAAAATATTACTGTACTTAATTCTTATGTTGAAAGAAAAAAATATGTACTTTTCACTGAAGCATAGAAGCTTTAAAAAAGTATTACATAAACATTGTAAAGTTTAATCAGTATATAAAATTATAACAACAAATAATATTTTCATATATATGAACCAAGAGCGCTATTAGCAGAAGATTAGGACACCCTTCGATTGTGATTTAAGAAACTTGTGAAAAACAGGAAATTTTTAGGTGTACAGGTAATATAAAGGGTTAGTTAAAAGTATGGAGACGGAGATTTATTGTCGTTAATATTCATTTTAGAGAATTATGTTCAATATATACGTTTGTTAGGATATTTTGATCTACATTTGAGAATATTTGATTTTTTTCTTCAATTGTTTTTTAGTTACGCCTGTCCGCGCAGTTTTTTTAAATGGGAACTAGTAAATTTTACTCTATCATTCGATAGAGATTTTTTTTCTCTTTACAATAATATTTTTGTTTTTTTAAAATTCATTTTAATAACTTTTTTATAAGAAAAGGCCGGTTCAAGTGTTTCACAGATGTTCGGTACATCGCAGATAGACAGAAGCGATGCGATAAACAAACTTGAAAAAAAAAAAATTTTATCAGTGGTTATTGTGTACGTCAAATCTTTGACAGAAATAATTCATTTGTGCAATTTGTTGCTGTTAATATTAACAATGGCGAGTTTAAGTGAACATGAACGAATTGAAATACGTATGATGTTGGGTTATGGAGATAGACGCAGAAGTTTACAAGACGTTTGTAATTTATTTAATGATACGCATCCAAATAGAAATCCAATTTCTAAATCCGTTGTTGGTAAAACTTTAAGACGCTTTGAACAAACTGGTAGCGTTAAAGATTTGCCAAGGAGTGGTAGACCTAGAACAGCAAAAAGCGATGATAACAAACTGGATATTTTATTGGCTGTATCTGAAGATCCTCATTTATCAACCAATCAATTAGCGGTCAATTTCAATATTTCGCAGTCATCGATCGTGTCATTTTTAAAAAGTGAAAAATGAATATTAACGACAATAAATCGCCGTCTCCATACTTTTAACTAACCCTGTATATGTGGCATTACGTTCCCTAATCATACTTCGTAAATATGTTGAAGATGAAATAATTTTTTGTGCAACAAATTTCGGATACCTTTTCATTCACCTAATCTGACGACATCTGATGCATATATTTAGAGTATACAAAAGAAGTTACTATTTTGATCAGAAGAATCCCCAACAAATATTGGAGAACTATCATGAAATATCAAAATCTGGTCAAGCCTTCATAAGTATTGGGAAATCGGTATTACAGATGAACATCAATTAATTAATATAATTTTCATTTTATTTTTTTGGCCAATGCTGTTGTAGTGTATGTGTTACTATAGTTGAATAACTTTGGCCATCAACATGAGCCGATAAATTGAAATTATGTCAAATTTTACCTGTAGAGTAATGTAACCTACATTTTATGATTGTCAAAAAATAATAATACTCATACACCTTTTGACATTCGCGATAATTAACTTTTGACGTTTCTTATATTCGCCATTCAAATAATATAAATTTGTCAACAATGCTTGCCTACTATATAGAATAGCAAAGTAATATTTAATAACTTTAGTTATAATATTCAATTTGCACGTGTGAAAGTTATGTATGTTGAAATATTAATTATATAGTTTAATTTTATCGAAACGTCGTCTTTAGTTCATACTTTGCCAAAACGATCAACTATATACATATTACATTTTTTGCATTAACGGTATTTTTTGAATATACCTCGTATGCAAACTTGTCAGTAAGAGGTTTTTTGCTATTGTATTAATTATGTTCTATTGATGTCCAAATATAAATAAAATAGAGAATGACTTGCTCGTTGAACTCTGTCTTTATAAGGAAAGATTTTCTGAAACCAGACGTGCATAGTGTCAATATACGACCTTCAAAATACTACTATAACTCGGATTCACTTCAAAATTAAATATACATAGGCAGACTAGGTATTTCTCAGTCACAATATAGCGGATACTACGCTATTATGTAAGCACAAAAGCAATTATCATCGCGTTCGCGCAGAGTTCAATTACGGCGAGTTTGTTTGAAAGAGTGGCGTGGGCAAGTGAAAGAGCTGCCTGGGCAAGTTTTGAATTAATTATAATTGATAATTTTATTTCTTTCAGTTTTTTCTGAATAATTTCCATAAATATATTTATATAATAACTTCACCGTTATTTTATATTCTCCGTTTATTTTTATTTTTTCCAATGTTATTTCATTATACTTATTTTTATTTAGTTGTTACTAATTTATAACTGTTAGTGCTATTCAATAGTTTGCTTTTTACTTTCTTAGCTATAATATATTAAGGTATGTAATGTAATTAACAAATCTTCAGCACTGGAGTTTTTACAGATCTCCACGTTGTTTTTTTTTTTATAGATAAATTGGAGTGTATAAAATGATGCTTCCTTTGTATCCTTCACCAACAGGTTTTTGACAAAGTTCAGCAAAATTCTTAGCAGTCTTAGGTACAGCTTTTCCAAACAGTCCTATCACAATACGTCCAGCAGCCTCATCACCAATAGTTATTTCAAATGAAACCTTTTCAGTTACTTTTGGTCCTTTTTTATCATCACCTAATGTAGAATGAACGGCACACGATTAAAACTAACAAAAGTAATTCTCTATTAGGCACAAACATTTCAATTAAAGCTAGGAATTCACGAACAGATATTTAATTTCCAACAATGTGAACAATTGAAATAAAATTATCAATTAACTTATGATTTGTCAACCCCGTTTATACAATGAAGATGAAAATCCATTTTAGAATTTGTTACCACTTGAAAAAGCTACAGTGCAGCGAAACAGCTGTTGTGTTTTTTAATTAAATATAGTGTAAATCTGAACCAAGTGTTTGTGTTTTTTATTTCTATTTGATTAATTTGTCAGGCAAATCGGTAAACCGATAGTACTTTGGTGGAAAAATCGTATTTTAAAAATACCTGGTCAACTATTCCAGTTGTTCCAGTTGATTTACATCATCCTGGATTCTAAGTGGATTTTTTGTTGCATTATATAACTCGTTCCAATCACCTTCCCAATAAATAATACAAGCGCTATAACTTTAAAAAAGCAAATTTTGACAAGCTTTACTCAGAATTACTTTCTGGTGATTGGAGCGTCCTTGATACCTTTTGTGACACGTCAATGCGGCAACTGATATATTCTACTGTGCAGTCTACTCTATAATGAAGACATGCATTCGCTATACCTGCCACAAAAATAAGCAACATTTTCCTCCATGGTATACACCATCTATTGGAAGATCATTATATTTGAAGCTTTATTATCATCGGAGATGCAAGCAGACGCGGAATTACTTCTTCAAACGTGAATTTCAGCCATTACCCAGATCTCATAAGGATGCTATTGCCAGGGCCTATCAAAACTATATTAGCAGTATTCAGCATTCTTACATGGGTGAACCTAAATGTTTTTGGAAATTTGTGCGATCCAAACGTGGGGTTTCCAGAATTGCTGGTAAACTCTTGACGATATCGAATTCGACGACCCTCAGCAAATTGTTGATGCTTTTGCGCCTGTTTTCTCTGGTGTATTCTTGCTAGGAGCTAGCTGTTGTGATATTCGAGACATGCAATCAGATTTGCCGTTACTAAATATTGGGAGAATTGTATATGATGATGTATTGGAACAGCTGAAGAAATCAAAGAATAACTTTACCTCCGGACATGATAATATTCCTAGCTTCCTGCTTCGTGATTGTGTGTCAATTTTTGCTCAGCCTCTGCAAGATATTTAATTTATCTCTGCAGACATCTCTGTCTTTCCTCAGACCTGGAAGGTAGTATGTATATGTCCGTTACACATAAAAGGAGATAATACTGATATTAATAATTACAGGCCGATATCTCAATCCTACTAAACTTTGCATAGGTATATGAGGCTATACTATATGAACATACATACAACAGCATCAAATCATTTTTGGCGCATGTTAAGATGGTTTTAATTATCAATAAAGTACTGCGTATAAATCTTTCGCACGCATTTTTCGCATAATAGTAGTTCTTCATTTTACTTTGCTTTGTGCACTTTTGTTCTGTTTTTCTACATTTACGTTGTTTATTGTTAGATATCTGACTGTGGTGTTTTCTTATTTGAAAAATGCGATATGTTGGAAGCATACATCATGTCCAGTAAACATTCAAATAGAACTAGTGAACATTATGCTGAATGATGTCCTTTACGAAAGTAGCCAGATCGACGGTGCTTTCGAAAACTATATAGTCAGTTTAAGGGACATAATTGCCTATTTAAAAATGAGGTGTGGCCACTACACGACTTCCTTATACGTATGAAAATATTACTTCCGGTCCGAATTTTGAAATTTCATTTATATAAAAAATATTGCAAATCCAGTTCTAAATACTTTTGCACTCTTGAGAAATATATATAAAATGCATAACTTACGACATATTTGCAAAAAATCAAATTCGATAACAGTAAAAGTGGTACTCCCGGTCTGAATTTTGAAATTTTTTTTATATAAAAGATATTGAAAATTATGTTTTAAATACTTTTATACTCGTAACGTACTTGTCTAAAAAGCATGACTTGCGAGATATTCGCAAAAAACTGATGCTCGATAAGAGTAAAAGACCTACTTCCGGTTGGAATTTCGAAAAACTTTTTTAAGACAATTTGTTTCAAACTTAATTCTAAGTACATATGGATTTTTTATAAATTTGTTAAACTTAGTAATTGACGAAATATTTGCAAATTTCGATTCTTTCACTGAAGTAAACTACTATGTAGCGGTTTGACCGCCATCGTGGTCACACACACAGAGACAGACAGACACACACAGAGAGAGACACACACACAGACAGACAGACAGACATTTTTTAAAAAACACTTTTTTGGTATTAGGGGACTTCAAAACGTGGACATCTGCAAAAATCTCGAGGTCGAAAATTTTCGTCATCACAATACTTCCTTATACTACGTATAAGAAAGTAAAAAGAGAAGAACTAAGAGAAATATCATCCTCAATGAAGAAGTAGAAAATATGATAGAATTGGGTTTAAGTTATTCATCAATCCAAAGAATTTTGAAAAAGCATAAGTATATAAGTTCCGAACCTCACAAACATTACTACCCGGAGACTTAGCCAGGAGATTAACCTTCAGTCAATGGTTCGTAAATTTCTGCAACAACAATTTAAACGGAGCACAATGTATTTTATGGAGTGATGAAACGAATTTTTCAAATAGAGGCATGTTTAATAGGAAGTACAGTCACTATTGGTCCCAAGAAAATTTACTAATAGTGCTTCCATATGCTGCACAAGTTCGGTTTAGTTTTAATGTTTGGCGCGGATTGATAGGTTCGATAATCGTCGGTCCAGTGGTCTATAACGGTACGTTGATAGGAGAAAGATATCTGGAATTTCTTCGTAACGTTCTGGAAGATTTTCTTGACAACGCCAATTATAGGATGCGCCAAAATTTATACTTTCAACAGGACGGTGCTCCTACACACAACTGTCACCCAGTAACAAAACTATTTGAACGCCACCTTTGCCAATAAATGGATTGGTACCAATGGTCACATTCGATGGCCAGCACGGTCCCCGGATCTCTCGCCTTTAGACGTTTTACTTTCTTATACGTAGTATAAGGAAGTATTGTTATGACGAAAATTTTCCATCTCGAGATTTTTGCAAATGTCCACGTTTCGAAGTCCCCTGATACCAAAAAAGTGGTTTTTAAAAAATGTCTCTCTCTCTCTCTCTTTGTCTCTCTCCCTCTCTCTCTCTCTCTCTCTCTCTCTCTCTCTCTCTCTGACCACGATAGCGGTCAAACCGCTGTAGATATAAATTCCAAATTATGTATTTACGAGTATAATCTCCCTCTTGAGATCTGATTAGATTTTCAGTAAAATCGACAGACCGGAAGTAGAAGTTTACTTCGGTGAAAAAATCGAATTTTGCCAATACCTCGTCAACTACTAAGTTTAAACAAATTTATAAAGAATCCATATGTACTCAAAATTAAATTTGAGAAAAATGTTATTATAAAAGTTTTTTGAAATTCCTACCGGAAGTGGGTCTTTTACTCTTATCGAAGATCAGTTTTTTGCAAATATTTCGCATGTCATGCTTTTTAGACGGGTACATTACGAGTATAAAAGTATTTGTAACTTAATTTTCAATATCTTTTATGTAAAAAAAATTTCAAAATTCGGACCGGAAGTAACACTTTTACCCTTACCGAATAGCGATTTTTTGCAAATATGTCATAAATTATGCATTCAGTATATATTTAACAAGAGTACAAAAGTATTTAGCGAGATTAGCAATGTTTTTTGTATAAATGAAATTTCAAAATTCGAACCGGAAGTACCACTTTTACTCTTATCGAATATCGATTTTTGCCAATATTTCTTAAATTATGCATTCTATATATATTTGTCAAGAGTATAAAAGTATTTAGAGTTCGATTTGAAATATTTTTTGTATGAACGAAAATTCAAAATTCGGACCGGAAGTAATACTTTTACTATTAGCGAGTAGCATTTTTTTGCAAATGTCTCACAAAGTATGTCTCCTGTAGAGATTTATTAAGAGACTGGAAGTACTTGGAATAGGATTTTGAATAACTTTTGCATAAAATAATTTTTAAAATTGTATTATTTGAAACGCTCATACGTATAAGAAAGTCGTGTGGTGGCCACACCTCATTTTTTCTTTGGGGATGTTTAAAAAATAGTGTGTACAAAACGTGGTACAATAGCGTACACGAATTTCAGGGCAAACTCAGACATATTTTTAACGAATTAGATGGAGGAATAATATTAAAAGCTGCTCAGAGTGTACTTAAACGGGCACGGAAATGTATTGTGAAGGAAGGTGACACCTTCGAGCTTTATTTATAAATTATACAGTTACTATATTTTTAATTTAACTCCAGTGACCTTATTTTAAGCTACAATATGTTAAAATAAACATCAATAAATATTTACATATTGCTGTAGCTGTTACACTGTTATAAAATGGCAAATTTCTTATTTGAAATGAAAATGTAACATTGCCACACGTTGGGCACAGCCATTAAATATATACTGTGGATGCAACAATGCTGATGAATAACATTTTTGAGTTATAATGCTTGTGTAAGGCTTATATATCTATAATGATAGTTGTAAGAATAATTATCCTGTTCTTTTAAATAAAAGAAAATCATTGACTCTCGATAAGAAATTTTATTAATACGAAACTGATTCTATTTCATCAAAACATACATTTTCACATAGTGCCTTGGTAATCTAGAACTTTGCAACGTGAATGCTCTGAAACTGGCCTGTACTAATCGCTGGCTGCAAACATTCTCAGCGGCTTAGCACCTCCCCATCAAAAACATCTCTATTTATTCGTACTTATTTTGTTTGAAATATTAAATTAAAAATGACTATATAATAATTAATGATGCCTAATGATTTACTGAAAGCAAATATTCTCACATAGTACTCTCAGCACGTCCAACACCATTAACTATCCTTTCATTACTTTTAAAAAAAAAATAATTATTATTACTGAACAAGATAATATTCATCAAATAATAATGCTCAACGTTTTGCTAAAAGAAAATATTTTCACATAGTACTTTCAGCACGTCTAACATCATTAATTATCCCCAAATTGAATCATTTATTTCATATTTTATTTCGTCATATATATTTTATCAAATTCTGCCTTATTCATATCCTCCATCTTAAAAATTAGTAATACAAAAAAATTAATTGAATGAAAATTATTTAAAGAGGAAAACGAAATTAAAATTGAACTCTAAATCGTAATACAAATAAACTAATCGTAAGTTGAAAGGTGGTGTATCGATCCTACTCTCACCCTCGCTATCCCAAAAATTTATTCTTTTTAGAAAATTTTACGTCTTTCTAGCTCGAAATACAAACTTAATCTTCAACAAGTCGATTCTTGTTTTTCGCTTATATAAAAAAAAACAATTGCTATTGACAATTTGTAGCGCCTCTCCCGTCAAACTAAAATTTAGGTTGGCATTGATTTTTTGAAACGTTTGTGATAAAATCTGTTGTCTGTTTTCTTCAAGTTGCCACATTCGCACCAATACGCATATCGTCTTTGACAGTCTACACACTGATGGCGGCACCCCGAATTGCTTGTTATTAAAAGTCTTTCACAAACCTGTTATGTTTCGTGTTCGGTGGGTATATCTTTTCTTTCTTCTTAGTATAGTCCTTCATTGTACTTGTATATGAGTGCATTACTTTTTCATCATTTGTTGTATATTTCTTCTTATGGTCTACTAACATTCATTCTAATTTTATTTTAAGGAAGTCTTTGTTCTGGTGGCACACGAAAAGCGTTGTCTACGACGGAGATTTTTCTTATCGGGCTCGCACTGCAAAGATCGGTGGTCTGTCTCACATACTCTCAGACTTTTTAACCATATTTTCTCAAGTAATACGTCGATTTTCAGAATGCTATTAACAACATTAACACTGTATTTTTCTTTTACAGGTTTTTGGACCACACATGACCATTTCCATTGTCTTTGAAGCCCTTGTGTTATACATACAAGAACTAACAAGTGTATTTTTAATTCATACAGGTACTGTTTACATAAAACATTCTTATTTACGATCTGTCACTTCGTATTAGAAATGTTTAGATTTATATCCTTTTTTCTTATGTCTATATAAGTATCAGTTTTTTACTATATCTTAAGTTTATTATTAAAAATATTTCTAATGAATTGATACCACTATTTATATTTAAATTCACATTTATTTGTCTAATGTGTATCAACAATTCATGTTTATTTTTGGTACAGCAGTTTCTTCTTAAATGTAGGCAACTTATTCTACTTACTATTACTTGTTTTGACTAATGCCTAAATCTTAAAATAAACGATTTTAAAAATTAAATTAATGTTCTTTTTCAATAACTTAACTAATTCTTAATATTATTATATCAATGATGTGAAGATCACAACGATATGTATAACTTCTTTATTTTCCGTTTTAAGACAATAGTGCATATGAACTTTTATATCACAAAGTAAATTATTAATCAATATTTTTGAAAATATATAGGGTGTTAATCTATTTAAAAAAAAATCTTTCAATGTTTCTCGGTGAGGCGTTATTCAATTGTTTATTCATGAACTGCATATTTCAACATTAAGAAAACTACTACCTTGCGAATTTAACCTACTTTCTAGAATTAATAATAACGGAGTTAGCTGTGGTGCGCACTTAATTTGAATCAGCCTGTATACTCAAACTTATATATTATGTAATAATTAATAAAATCTGTGCTTAGTTGATGTTAAAATTTACTGTTGACGGTTGACTGGGGATACGTTCCGTTTCCCTGGTATTAGAACAACACATGCATTTTAAACTCAAGTATATTCCATATATTTTAGACGGCCCCGACATACTACAGTGACCGATAATATTCGTCAGGTACTAAAACCGAAAAGTTTCAGTAAATTATCAATCTTGAACTTCAACTTGCACCAACGTACACAACTAAATAGTACTTGCTATAAAAGAGCTTGTCGCTTCTGCGTCAATCTTGTGTCCTTTATAACTGATAAATCCAAGATCGATTTACGACCTTGAGATTTTCGAAGCACACGCTCAACTATTAATTTACACCAATACAATAACATTACGGCAATATAATGTGCATGTCTTTCAAGTGTACGAAATGGGTTCAAGTTCTTGAACGATGGTGTCGACCGCCTATAATATGAGCAATCGGCCACGTCGATTGAGGCAATTAGTGTTATAAATCGCTGCTGTTTCATTGAACTATCACTAACTGTTAGTAATTACGAGATTAGAGCAACAATTACACACACACACACACATATATTATGCTATTTTATTATTATAAATTATTGAGCATATGTATTAATATAATCTCAATGTGGGTGTGGATTAATTTTACTTAATAGGTATCCTCCGAGTGATAGTGTGGATCCATCCTATGCATTATTTTGCCCTATTATACTTATCTCCAAAGATTCTATTTATTTAAAAAAATAAACTTCACATTTTTAATTCAAAATTTATAGGTTATTTATTTTGATAATGAATGTCAAGTGTTGGAACAACTTGGAAACACAAAA
This sequence comes from Amphimallon solstitiale, assembly GCA_963170755.1. Lineage (NCBI taxonomy): Eukaryota > Metazoa > Arthropoda > Insecta > Coleoptera > Scarabaeidae > Amphimallon > Amphimallon solstitiale. The sequence continues at coordinate 111,609,210 of OY720677.1, read as the reverse complement.
ATCACTGTTCATATTTTACATTGAAAAATATTCTTGTCTTGAAGCTTCGAGACTTTTAATTGTTAGATATTGGTATCATTATTGAAATATACTTCTAATTTCTTAAAACGTTAAAGTATTATTACTTATTGTAGAATTTTGTTTAATTCGACAAATTATTCATATCAATATTTATATTTACTTAACTTACTTGAGTTCAGTATAAATACTGTTAATGTATTAAGAAATTCTATTCTACGTAAATACATACACAATTTTGTTAAAGTGAAATTTAAAAAAAAATAACATGGCTTCGAGAGCAATATAACGGTCAACAATTTTTTAAATTAATTAAATTTTAATTTTAAATTTTATTGAAGAGGAGATATTTCTGTTTCCTCGCATTTTTACGAGTGTAAATATGCCTCTAAATATCTATCAATATGAAGTACTTCTTTCTTATAAGCTTATATTTTATCGGTTAAGTATCTATACATGTTTATTTTTATATTTTTTCACCTTGTAGCTTGGTTTGAAAATTAGTTCGAAATCCTGATGAATATTTATAGATGTGATTTCTGAATATTCTGTTCTTCAATTGACAAAGGAAAGCAAACTCCTACTCCAAATCTGAAGATGTTCGATAGGTCCGCTGAAGTTTTCACAAGTAGAACTGCAATTATTATTTCACACGACGTGAACAATTTTATTTTCACTTTCGAATTACGGCACTAATATTTCTAGACTATTATTTACCAAGGTACATACATTTGTTTATTTATTTATGATAAAATTTGGAATTTTCTTCTCCATCAAAATGATGTTACCTTCATAAATGTTTGGCATCCTTCTACCTTCCTTTGTTTTTTTCATTTTTCCCAAAGCATACTACATAACTCTCCCATTATGATAATTTGAAAATAATCCTATTTTAGTTACATTTATATAAATTCTAATTACACATACCCTATAATACGGACACATAATTATCATGTTCCCAAATTGTCCCATCATTCCTGATATTTAACGATATTAAGTAACAGCATTTAAATCATTGTCATATCCATAAATTAACCAATTTATAAAACGTATTTTAACTTTAATAAATATGAAACGTATGTTAATAAAAAAAAATCAATGTTATTGACCATTCTAGATTGATATTAATACAGAATACTATCACGTACAAGGTAGAATATCATATCTGTTGGTTCATAGCATGACTAAATTATTTTATTAATAATAAAATGTTTTTAAATTATATTTAGGGAAATCATATTTGCAACTTCATACGTCACTGACTGAACTTACATTTATTTCTCTATAAATAACGCTCCAAACCGCTTTTGATTTCTTTCATTTTAATTATTCTGTGGTTTTAGATCTATATCTATCAAGAGGACACCTATTCGTATAGACGTTGAACTACTTATCATCAGCTTATACCCCTCATACAGAGATGTTATAATGAGCATATACGTCATTATGTATCATTGCAGTTACTAGCTACCCATACTAGAGGACTCTTACTTACATTAAAATTTAAGCAATTAATTTTGACGTACACATATTTACTACTTTGTTTGTTTTTATTTTTAGAAACTCAGTACCCCATCATAAAGACGACCATTGAAATCCAGAACATATTAATATAGATAACAAGGTTTTTTTTTATGGACAATGCACAGGCAAAGAAACCAAACATTCAATCAAAATATGCATTAATGACATCAACATAACCTAACTATAGGAAGTATTCAGTTTAAGGTGTAAAACTTAATTTAAAACTTTCTCTTTTATATGTTTCAGACAACAACAATGTAGCTGAATTACATCACAGATAAATAATTCACTACAATATATATATATATATATATATATATATATATATATATATATATATATATATTTAATTAAGTATTGTAATAACAATACTTTATACTTCTTGGACTTTATTATATGTATTTGTATATGTAAAACTCTTGGTATTTAGGTTATGGAAAAAAATACAATAAAATGCTAAGTTAACGTTTCGACATATTCAATACAATGTCTTCATCATAATACTGAAATTATAAATATAAATAACAAATCATGCTCCAAAACTAATACAATATAAAATTACTTATGTTAAAAATAGGTATAACAACTAAAATTGTATAAATAAAATACTTCTTTTAAAATGTTGTCAAAAGAATTGGCATATATCAAAATATAATTATAAATGTCAGTATATGATTTCTAGATTAACAATTTAAAATTATTGACTTACTCAAATAATAAATATCAATGCTAATACAATAATTTACGATGCAAGTACATATATCAAATAAATATTAAACAAACTGATTTTTGAAAAAAATAGAAGGGAAAATATTTCTACTATTTTTTAATATAATTACAACTTTGAACCCTGAGAGCAAATATTGGATATTGCGTTCATGTTGTGTCAATTTTTTCAAATGCCTTAATTTTTGCGATTTATTGCTTGAATATAGGCCATTTTGTCACATACACGGATCAGGTAAACCCTCCCTTTAAGAATATAGATTCCGGTAAGTACAGTATATCTTTAATATAGGACAAAATTACGAATCGTGGAATTAGAGATACGTTCAATGAATTCTTGAAAATAAATTGGAAATAAGTAAATAGGGTAGATGTGCATCATTTACATCAAAACACATGAATTTGCAATAATAGTATGTGTTTATGAAGCAATAAATTGTAAAGTCACAATCTCATGCACTGTATATATATATATAAGCGTTTATGTGGTATATCTATCGTACATTATAACATGACACAAGTCCAGAATTTGTCGTTGTGTATATTATGCGGTTAAATAATCTTGTTAACGAGGTGACACATAGTGATAAGATATGGTGGAAGTACAACAGTATCTAATGTTTCAGTTATTTATTTAATGAGGTCTAGGTTTCAATCAAAAACATAATTTCTGTCTCATGTCTAGTCCGATGACCTTCTCAATTATACATATACGAGGTCTATAAATTAAGTAACGAAACTGATTATTCTCAATTTGTTTATTCCAATAGTATTACAAACCAATATCGTTTCCTCAAAATAATTTCCTTGGAGAGCTGCACAGCGCTGTTGGCGGTTCTTCCAATTCTCTGCTGCGTTGAAATAGCCATGCCATAGGTAGCAGTATATATAGCGCCTGTTGGCGTTGTATAACCACAATAATAATAAAGAAAAAGACAACTGAGGGTTAGTGAAAGAGTGAGATCGCCTAAAACTTTCACTACATCTTGTGATCACTCAGTCTGCCGCGGGTTCAGCTGAAGATGGTCGGGGTCAAAACAGAAGTTTAAATGTCGCCACTCATATACGTTTAAAGACTCTGAGGGTCACTCGTATATAAGACCGCTGTACAGATAGAGTAAGTAAGGAAAGAAATTCAGATGTTATGATGTCCAACAGACTGAAAATCAACAAAAGAAGTTTGTGAAGAGAGATACATCGATTTATTGGAATTTGAAACGCAAGTTAAATTTCGCAAAAACGATTAAACCAACTTTTAAATTTTAGTTTAAATAACAATAAATACAAATGCAATAATAATCAAAAAGTATGTTAACGAAGTTTAATGAATAGAAAGAACACTATGAAAATTATGACTATAAAAATAAGTTTATATAATAAACCAAAACGACACACCCTGTATGTCAATAAAAAGGCGTGCTTTAGAGAAGACTAATAAGCTCCCAAATAAATATAAATGTATTGAACACAAATGGCTTAAAAGTCGTAAAACCTTGATCAAGCGACATTACAAATCTGTCTAAATTATTTTAAAAAAAATGAGGAGTGGCCATCACACGACTTTCTTATACGTATGAAAGTATTACTTCCGGTCCGAATTTTAAAATTTCATTTATATAAAAAATATTGCAAATCCAGTTCTAAATACTTTTATACTCTTGATAAATATATATAGAATGCATAACTTACGACATATTTGCAAAAAATCGCTATTCGATAAGAGTAAAAGTGGTACTTCCGGTCTGAATTTTGAAATTTTTTTTATACAAAAGATATTGAAAATTATGTTTTAAATACTTTTATGTTCGTAACGTACCTGTCCAAAAAGCATGACTTGCAAGATATTAGCAAAAAACTGATGCTCGATAAGAGTAAAAGACCTACTTCCGGTTGGAATTTCGAAAAACTTTTTTAAGACAATTTGTTTCAAACTTAATTTTAAGTACATATGAATTCTTTATAAATTTGTTAAACTTAGTAATAGACGAAATATTTGCAAATTTCGATTTTTTCACTGAAGTAAACTACTACTTCCGGTCTGCCGATTTTGCTCAAAATCTAGTTAGTTCTCAAGAGGGAGATTATATTCGTAAATGCAAAATTTGAAATTGATATCTGTAGAGGTTTGACCGCTATCGTGATCACACACACAGAGACAGACAGACACACACACAGACATTTTTTCAAAAACACTTTTTTGGTATTAGGGGACTTCAAAACGTGGACATCTGCAAAAATCTCGAGGTCGAAGATTTTCGTCATCACAATACTTCCTTATACTACGTATAAGAAATTAAAAAGGTCGAATTTTACTGACCTTTTAAAACGTCTAATTAAATTTTAAAAAGCCAAACTTCCTCGAAAATTAATATCAATTACATTAATTAAAAAGAAAAGAGTATGCATGATTTTTGAATTTTGTGAAGAGGAAGAAGCCACAAGGACTTAAGTCAGGTGAATATGGAGACTGAGAAGCTACAGGAATGTTTTACTGGCCAAGGCGCATTTTTTCAAAGCTTTTCAAAAATCTCTCGCTAAAAGTGTTGATTAACTCTTGGGCCACAAATTTTTTGTGGGCGATTCCTTGGCCATCGAAAAAGCAAATCAACATGAATTTGATCTTCGATTTGCTCATTCCTGCTTTTTGGACATTGGTGAGGTTAAAGTGTGCTATCCTATGCTCTGCTCTGACGCTTTGTTTCCATGTCCTACTCAAAATACCCAAAATTAATCACCAGTAATGACAAGTTCCAGAAAATGGGGATCACTTTCAATCGATTTCGAAAAGTCAAGTCCCCTTGCCCTCCCGCGAAAAGTTTTTTGGTACGATTTTTGCGCAGATTTTTCGCATTCTGAATTCATTGATCAAAATCGATGAAGGTTGGTACAAGCCAAACTCAAACCTTTTCCAGTCATTCGTACAGTCGACCGTCGATATAAACCCAAAATATCTCAAATTCTGTAGACATTTTTATAGGTTTTTGAAGATGAAGGCATTTTGCTACGTTGTTTATCTTCAGTCGACTCTATTCTTTCTGAAAACATCTCAAGCCATCGAAAAACCTAGGTCCTTAACAAAACACTGTCTCCGTAGATCCGCTAAAGTTTTGCAGAGGTTTCCATTGCTGAAGTCTGAAGCAAAAGCTGATCGCACACGGTTGCTCAATTTTAAAATGCCCTAGAAAAAACTCTTTCACGAAAAAATCGCCACGGACAACCAAATAGCTCTAGCGAGTGCAAGCTCGTATAAAACGCATTTGTTCACCTGCCGCCCTTCTAAGTCCCTCGTCCCAAGCATCATTACTTAATTTACACACCTCGTATATTCAATATTATTTAGATATAATGTTTATGTATTTTCTGTTGTATTTTTCAATTTATGCTTGTACTCATTTAAAATATATCATCGTTATTAGACTCTGAATGTTAGCATTTTAATGATTTGTTGGTATACTAAATAGTAAAATATATGATGAATTTACATTAAACAAATCAGGAGAATTCAAAGCGAATGAAGAACTATAACACTTGATTCTGAGTTTGCAAAAATTCTCTCCAAATATATCGCTATATAAATGAAATGCCTATGTAAATACATAATGTATACAAATCTTATGCAATAAATACTAGTGTCTAGTTAATGAAAAATAACAATTACATATCTGCATGCTTACCTATAGACGAAAGGTCCTACTTCCGTTAGCTTTGGCTTCTCACCAAAATTCAGGAAGCCATCCGGATTTGTCACGTTGAATATGTAAATCTTTGTTAATCTATTAACACCTGGCTTCTGCCAATACTGAAACGTTAGTGATCCATTAATCAGTTTCAGATGCTGCAAAAGGAATAAAGTATTAAAGACCTGTGGTTTTCTTTATTTTGTATCGTATAAGGCTCGCTCCTTAATTTTAAACTTAACTAATAATTATGTGTCCTTTTTACGTACAAATAGACAAAGTAAGTACAAGTGCAAATACAAGTACAAATTAAAAAATTGGTACAAATGTCCAAAGCAAGTATTAATGAGATGCAATAAAACAGTATAACGTAATCTCAAGGCGAAATTTAGAATATCTGCTTACTTAAACTAGACAACAAATGCTAAGTGATAATAAAAAATTGTTTAAACTAACTTAAGCTAGTGTTCCATAGTAGGCACCAAAAATAGCAATAAACATCTACTGTATTACATGTAGGTGAACACCAAAAACTTTAAGCTGTTACACCATTTTTTTTGTATATCTTATACCTTATCAGCATTCTATCATTTTGTTGCATTTCCAGCGAGTGACACTGTATACTTGCCTTGTATAATTTTGTACATATTAGATTACGCCTTGAATAATCATTTGTTACTATTGGAACTACGTATGAATATTTTCGGTGGAATGTAGAATTTTCTTTTAATGTTCGAATGAGTTGTACATTTCCTTTCGAATTATTTTTAAATATTATTGGGAATAATTAGATTGTTTTCTTATGTTAATTACCTCGTGTAATTGAGTGACTTTCCTTCATTTTTAATTATTATGGTTTTATTTTCTTTAATTTGCAGCGCTAGTGTCATCTCGTGTGGGCGAGGGTAATGTCAGTAGATGTTGTTTATGGTTGTCTTTTCGTTTAATGTTGTTTATTCCTTACGTCAATGCCTAATTATCTGCGATTATTTCTATTTAAGTATTTCTTTGTTTGGTTCTTATTAATTGGTTCCTTGTTTTGGATATTTCGTGTAACAATTCCCTTCCAACTTGATAGATGTCGCCTTGTCACTTTCTACTGCAATCTTGTGTTCGGGTCATATTCATTCGTTCAATGTCAATCGAACCGTTGAGTTGATTTAAGAAAGCGATCTGTCCACTTCAATCAGTGTCACTGTATTTAATGGTCTGTTTTGCCTATTTATCGTATAATTCACACGATAAATCGTGGATGATTAAACAGTGATAAATTAAGCTTTTAGTAGTTAATTAGTTTCCTACTGCATGGTGCAGGATTTTCGATTGTTTGAAGTAGACCTCTGGATCGCTTTTCTTTTTATCTTATATCGTACTGTCGATTGCATCTGTGTGCGAACACGTGTTGGAATTCCGGAAGTAATGCCGCCATCTTGTTAGCCTATCTTCCGCAACCACGTGGGCGTTTAATTATATCTGAGAATATTTGACCCATCCGCCGTACTTTGAAGGTAAATCTATACCCCATTTGGACCCGGAATGAATTGTTTTCCGTGGTGGAGGCCTTATAGAAAACCGATGCGCCATGTGGATCAAATACACTGTCAAGTTACGTATCTTTAATTATTTTTATTTGTGAACCTATTGATCTGTTTTGCTTGGTTAATTTTAATTAAAGTATGTTGTGCTTTTATCTGTAAATTCGCTTTCATTTTTATTTACCTTTTGAGTAGCTATCCAATTTAATTGCTAGTTAATTTCCGTAAGGACCGTCACCTAATTTTGTAGTTTTAAATAAATTTTTGGTACTCAGAAGTGTTATAGCTAACTAATTACTCGTTCTATTTTTTAAATACACATCTACAGCATGTAGTTAATGTACGGGCTTAAATGTGATGCGAGATTTCGTTTTGCCATAATTTCTTTTGTAAGTTAATTAATTACTCACTATAACATTATAATTTCTTAGCTTAATTAAATTTTAGTCAGATGATTAGTTTCAAATTCAAATTAATTTTCAATTTTTAAGTACTTTTGTGCATCTTTTGACGTGATTAATTTTTTTTTAACAGTTGAATATTTTCAAATTTAATTTAATTTAATTGTTAAGCGCATTTATGCTCTATTTGGGTGGCGTAGATGTTTAAAACTTAGATAGTTGTTTTTCTATAATTAATTTGTATTATACAGGCTGTCCCAGATAGTGTGCTCACCATTGGGATCTCGTGAACGGTAAGAGATAGAGAGTTGGTTAAATGAGACAAAATGTACGTGACACCTGGGTTTATTTTTTTAAGCAAAAAAACTTTTAAAAAAATGAACGATACGTGCGCTATAGGGGAAAAACTAAAAATCGGCAATTTTAATTTCGTCGTTTAACTTATTTCATGTAAAAGATACCGAAATACTATTTTGACATTATGAAGGTACTTTTTTACGCAGAATTCAAATTTGGTATTGCAACCTCTGAAGCTTTTATACGTTTCGAGATTTTTATACAAACTTTCTTATTTTAAATACAAATCGTAGGCGGCTTTGACTGTATCAAAAAGAGCATAATTTGCTGATTTCAATGATGTATAACACTTTGGGTTTATTTGTAGAAATAACAAAGTTATAATGATATTTGTGCAATTTTTGGTATCCTTATGAATGCATAGGCTATACATCAGAGGCAGCATTGAATTATTAAGACAATAAGTAGTATCTGTCAAATTTATTTACAAGCAAGTTACGTATCCGTTTATTTTTGTGTTATTTAGTCTGCTATTTTGTTCGTTTATTTAAAAATCACCGCATTTGTTGTTTTGGTTCGTTTTATTACTTGTTTATTGTTGTTCACGTTATGGAGAAATTTAATAATGAAGAGAAATATGATATGCTTCAAAGTTACATATTGGCTCACAAAAATTCAAGGAATGCAGCTAATCATTATTTGGAGTTGTACCCAGATCGACGGCAACCACACGAAACTTTATTTCGAAGATTAGAAGTAAATATAAAAACATACGGTGCCTTTAGTAAACCGAAAAGAAATAGAAAAAGATTAGATGAGGAAACCCAAGTTATTGTATTAAATCAGGTGCGTGAAAATCCAAAAGTTTCCACAAGAGAAATAGAAAACAACACCGGAATCCCTAGAACATCAGCCCATAGAATATTAAAAAAGCATCGATATCATCCTTACAAAGTCCACATTAGCCAAGGAGTCCAACCAGGAGACGCAGAGAGGCGGACTCGTTTCTGTCATTGGTACATTAATCAGAATAACAACAATGTTACATTTCTGTTTAATGTGTTGTGGTCAGATGAATCTCGATTTACGAACAATGGGTTATTTAACAGAAATAATATTCATTATTGGGGGACAGAAAATCCCCATGCTCTACATGAAGCTCGACATCAAGAACGTTTTGGGTTCAATGTGTGGTGCGGTATTATCGGCAGAAGAATAGTTGGACCTATTATCTTCAATAACAATTTAACGAGTGAACGCTATTTGAACTTACTTCAAGGTGAAATAGAAGATCTTCTAGACGATATTCCGCTTAATCTAACTGCGAATATGTATTTCCAACAGGATGGGGCACCAGTACATAATGCTCACATTATTACGAATTACCTAAATAATAGATTTGGTAATCGGTGGATTGGTAATCGAGAACCCATTTCATGGCCTGCACGTTCCCCAGACTTAACCGCAATGGATTTTTTCCTTTGGGGTTACATAAAAAATAAGGTATATAAAACACAATTTAATAATGTGGAGGAACTGCAAGCTTGTGTTTTAAGAGAGTTTCATCGGCTAAATGGACGTATTTTAGAAAAAGTGATTAATTCCACACTAAGCAGAGCTCAGTTATGTATCAATAACAATGGAGGACTTTTTGAGCATTTAATGTAATTTATCTATTTACTAGTAGTAAATAAATAGTTAGGTATGTGAAGTTAGTGTTTTATTTACTTTTCAGTCATTTTTGTATTTTGTTTCCAGGAATAGGTAAGTATAAAACAAAAAAATATGCTAATTATTCTTGTAACTTTGTTATTTCTACAAATAAATCCAAAGTGTTATACATCATTGAAATCAGCAAATTATGCTCTTTTTGATACAGTCAAAGCCGCCTACGATTTGTATTTAAAATAAGAAAGTTTGTATAAAAATCTCGAAACGTATAAAAGCTTCAGAGGTTGCAATACCAAATTTGAATTCTGCGTAAAAAAGTACCTTCATAATGTCAAAATAGTATTTCGGTATCTTTTACATGAAATAAGTTAAACGACGAAATTAAAATTGCCGATTTTTAGTTTTTCCCCTATAGCGCACGTATCGTTCATTTTTTTAAAAGTTTTTTTATTTAAAAAAGTAAACCCAGGTGTCACGTACATTTTGTCTCATTTAACCAACTCTCTATCTCTTACCGTTTACGAGATCCCAATGGTGAGCACACTATCTGGGACAGCCTGTATATAGGGTGATCCAACCATTTGTGGAATTTTATAATTTTCATGTTGCATCTTGGCATTCTATAATTCCAAAACTGTTATAATAAACTTGTTATTGTTCTTTATATTGTGTATGAATGTCTTACTATACATAGTGTACTCAACATTATTTTCGCTGTCGGAATAAGTAACTTATTAGAGTGGGCCTGAAATAGAATGACAGCTGGCACCTAAGAGTCATCCACCTTCAGTAATCTGAGTGACCCATCCCCTAAAACCGAGAGTTAGAGGCACAGGCCCCACCCCATCTTTTCCAACGCACACTAGGGAAGTAAGGTAAGGCAGGTTGAAGGTGATAATCAATAAATTTCCGAAACTATCATAAATTTAATTGGACGAGGCTACAGGTGTGAAACTCCGACAAACGGGCACATCTCTAATTTTCGACGGATGACATTTTTTTAGTTGCCGTCAGCGCCATTTGTGCCTCCCTAACTGCCAGGACAATCCTGAGGAGAAACGGGGGCAGTAAAGCTGCATGTGTTAACCAGTTGTGACGATAATAGACGTGATTTCAGTTTGGTTGAAACTTGGATAAGGTAACTGATTTGAGCTCAGATGGTAGAGGCTTATAATTACAGTACACTCGTAAAGTAAAAGATCATTCGTATATTCTGAAAATATAGTGCGAAGTCATAAATAAAACCTTTAAGGATGCATTGTGGTATAATCCCTCCTCGAGATCTGATGGATAAGTTGTGTACAACTGATCTAAATTTTATCTTATTATAAAAGTTTGAGGGAGATTTATGTAAAAGTATTCCATGATGAAGGCACAATGCCCAACCAGATCCCATCACGCAAATAGTGGGAGAAGTGATCAAATTTACATATATTATGAATGAATCACAGACAAGCATTTTGTATTCTTTGGATTTTGGAGCTCGTAAAACAATCCAATGCCCTACGATACAAACAGTAAGGAAAAAACACTAAGAAAAATGTCACGAAACGAGGGCCTCATATAACATTTTCTTTACCGTATCAATAAGAGTATGTCTAAAAGGTTATACTTTCGTCTAATCAATGTAAGCGGAAATAAATATTTGGTTATTTGATCTTTACATCTGAATGAATCATCAATGTGGAGACCAAGGCTCCTCGCTCTATTCACAACCGGTAAATCTATATTATCAATAACAATATCCAAATTTCTGCTGATGTCGTAGAGAGTCTTTAACTGACAGATGGTATGTAGCAGTTTGCCATTCGGGGGGAGTGTAATAATGTTGAGTGTCGTCGGCGTATACGAGTATAGTGTTATTGGAAAAGAGGCGATTCGAGTACATTTACGCTGAGGCTAGACGGGCTAGACTGATTCTAGTTTAATCAGGGCAACAAGGATAGATAGCAGCTGTACTGCAGTTTGTATATTGCTTTCTCGTACTAACTCATACAAAGTCTCGGTGTCATCATTTTATCTTACGGTAAACTGTATCCGCAACTTGACGGCAAGCGCATGGTATGTATGACTTTCAGTATTCTATACACAGTAATAAATTTGAAGTATATACAGGGCGGGGAAAAAGTGTGGATACATCTAATCAATCGCGTTCTCTTCTCTGACGAATCAACGTTTTGTTTAAATGGGAATGTTAAACGCCATAACTGTAGCTATTGACAGAAGTTCGCACTGGATGGAGCAGGTTCATACGCAGTATCCCCAAAAAATAATGTTTGGTGTGGAGTCATTGGTCGGAATATATTGATCCTTTTTTCATTAATGGTAATTTAACTTCTGAAAGATATTTACAACTTTTACAACAAAATATTTTTGCCGGGCTCAGAAAAATTCATAACCATATAAGAAAGAACAACAGCTATGCCAGTCATATAGTTCCAACAAGACGAAGCACCACCCCATTTTGGTCGTGCAGTACGCGAATATTTTTCTGGAGATGAACTGCCGATTTGGATATATTCCATGAAAAAGATTTACGACTTCAGTACAACTTCGTCTTCTATCGCCATATCCAACCATAATCAGGACTTCTATACGCTCTTTTTCACTTAAATGCATCATTTTTAAACTAATTATTTGACATAAGCTTAATTTTTGTATAACATTCATATGAAAGAAGACCGATGGCAAGATTTTCTTCAAAATTGAATTCATTATGAAAAAATATTTCTCTGAATAAATAAAATACGTAAACTTGGTTTCAAAAATTATTTAATAATATCACTACAATATCGTTTCGCCAAACTTTGGCTTCATCAGGTGATGAGTAATTGAATATACAAAATTATTACAACATAATATATAGTGTCACAAAAGTATGGGATATGAGTGGGGGTATTTTATAAACTATAGCATTGTAACAACGGGGAATAATTGAACTGAGTCTGATCGTTTAAAACACGACCTAATTTACTATATCTATTAATTTCTAGGGTTTCTAATAAATTAAGTTTCTGTCCTTTGTCTTGTATATGTAAAACTTTGAAATCTCTATTGAAATCGTGTTCTTCATCTATACAATGCGTTGCGAAAGTAGAGTCCGTTTTTTTACCCATATAACTTTTTTCATGTTCCCCGGTCCTTTGTTCAAAAGTACGGCCTGTCTGACCCACATATACCTTATCACACTCACAAGTCAACATATAGACCCCCGATTTAAACCTTTCATCCGTTTTATCTTTGTATATTCAGTTACTCATCACCTGATGAAGCCAAAGTTTGGCGAAACGATATTGTAGTGATATTATTAAATAATTTTTGAAACCAAGTTTACGTATTTTATTTATTCAGTTAAATATGGAGTTTCAACATGTATCAGCCTCATCAATTAACTAAAAATATTTCTGTTTTTATGCAAATTAAGTAAGGCATGTGTTACATCACTGAAGAGAGAAAAGAACAATCTTTTCAAAAATGTTAACATTTGACCACCCGTGATATATAAAAAAGTTAGTATTGTATTGCGAAAAGAAATGACTGTGCAAAACTGAAGAAAACCTTAATTGATGATGACTTAGCTGTATCCATACTTTTCCCCAGCCTGTATAGTGAATAAAATTGGTACAAGAACTGAAGCCTGCGGTGGGCATTGCACTAAGGCAAGGGGTCAGAGCAATTTCCATTCAATATGACCACTTGCATACGACCATTTAGATAATTTGTCATTAATGTGAGAGAGAATTTTAAAAGAGAAAGAAGAATATTTATATATTCTACCGCTGGGCTCGCCAAAATAAATTACGACAGTCAATATCTAATGCCTCCTATTTTTTCTACCTAAATGAAGTTAGTTATGTGAAAAATTTGAATTTGGCGCTATTCCTCAAACGTTCTTCTACTATCCACTGCAATAGTATCTTTCTGCGTCAACAAGTGGCAGCACTGCAGTCGCTTCCATATGGGCGACATCGATGTTCGTATTAGACAGGTTTCTGTAATTGAATTCTTGAATGCAGAAGATGAAACGCCCATTCACACCCATATAAGACTGAAAAATGTGTACGGTGATGCAACAGTGGATGTCAGTACTGTTAGACGATGGTTTCGCCGCTGTAACGAAGCTGAAGGACAAATACCGTTGGCTGACGAAAAGCGGAGCGGCAGGTTGTTGACTGCAGTGACTCCACGCAACATTCAATCATTCGTGGTGACCGCCGGATGACTGCAGATGAATGACAGCGGCGAAGCCATCGTCTAACAGTGCTGACAGTCACTGTTGCATCACTGTACACATATTTCAGTCTTTCATAAATGCGAATGGGCGTTTTACCTTCTGCATTCATGAATTAAATTACAGAACCCTGTCTAATACGAACATCGATGTCGGTCATTTTGCATGCGTAGCTCATTATTATTGGCGCCATCTAGTGTATAATTTGTGTATTTTCAATATCTACATTAACAATTTATTTCAACGAACTACTTGTGCTACAACTGCGCTGATATTTTCAAACTGTCACTCCGCACGCATCGGAATCATCTACAGAGCCAGGCAAGTAAGGCACATCGTGTGCATCGCATAGGAAGCATCACAACATCTAACGCAACAGCTCGATTGGAACCTATTAGCGAAAGCAAGCTGATAATCCAGCGGTCGAACAAGCTTCGTGTCAGATAGGTTTTGCATAGGCCTTAGATACTTTTGCGTATTTCTAACAGCAATAAGTTTAATGTAGATTTACCGGTTGTGAATAGAGCGAGGAGCCTTGGTCTCCATATTGATGATTCATTCAGATGTAAAGATCAAATAACCAAATATTTATTTCCGCTTACATTGATTAGACGAAAGTATAACCTTTTAGACATACTCTTATTGATACGGTAAAGAAAATGTTATGTGAGGCCCTCGTTTCGTCACATTTTTCTGAGTATTTGTTCCTTACTGTTTGTATCATAGGGCATTGGATTGTTTTACGAGCTCCAAAATCCAAAGAATACAAAATGCTTGTCTGCGATTCATTCGTAATATATGTAAATTTGATCACATCTCCCACTATTTGCGTGATGAGATCTGGTTGGGCATTGTGCCTTCATCATGGAATACTTTTACATAAATCTCCCTCATACTTTTATAATAAGATAAAATTTAGATCAGTTGTACACAACTTATCCATCAGATCTCGAGGAGGGATTAACACAATAGATCCTTAATGGTTTTATTTATGACTTCGCACTATATTTTCAGAATATACGAATGATCTTTTACTTTACGAGTGTACTGTAATTATAACCTTATGTGTGGATGTGGTGAATGACTCTTAGGCGCCAGCTGTCATTCTATTTCAGGCCCACTCCAATAAGTTACTTATTCCGACAGCGAAAATAATATTGAGTACACTAGGTATAGTAAGACATTCATACACAATATAAACAACAATAACAAGCTTATTATAACAGCTTTGAAATTATATAATGCCAAGATGCAACATGAAAATTATAAAATTCCACAAATGGGTGGATCACCCTATGTATAATATAAATTGATTATTAAAAAAAAACAACTATCTAAGTTTTAAACATCTACGCCACGCAAATAGAGCATAAATGTGCTTAACAATTAAATTAAATGCAATTTGCATTTCAACTATTAAAAAAAAAATAATCACGTCAAAAGATGCACAAAAGTACTTAAAAATTGAAAATTAATTTGAATTTGAAACTAATCATCTGACTAAAATTTAATTAAGCTAAGAAATTATAATGTATAGTGAGTAATTAATTAATTTAAAAAGAAATTATGGCATAACGAGATCTCGCATCACATTTAAGCCACTACAGTCATTACATGCTGTAGATGTGTATTTTAAAAAATAGAACGAGTAATTAATTAGCTATAACACTTCTGAGTACCAAAAATTTATTTAAAACTACAAAATTAGGTGACGGTCCTGATGGAAATTAACTATCAATTTAATTGGATAGCTACTCAAAACGTAAATGAAAATGAAAGCGAATTTACAGACAAAAGCACAACATACTCTAATGAAAATTAACCAAGCAAAACAGATCAATAGGTTCACAAATAAAAATAATTAAAGATACGTAACTTGACAGTGTATTTGATCCACATGGGGCATCGGTTTTCTATAAGGCCTCCACCATGGAAAACAATTAATTCCGGGTCCAAATGAGGTAGATGTACCTTCAAAGTACTGCGGATGTGTCAAATATTCTCAGATATAATTAAACGCCCACGTGGTTGCGGAAGATAGGCTAACAAGATGGCGGCGTTACTTCCGGAATTCCAACACGTGTTCGCACACAGATGCAATCGACAGTACGATATAAGATAAAAAGAAAAGCGATCCAGAGGTCTACTTCAAACAATCGAAAATCCTGCACCATGCAGTAGGAAACTAATTAACTACTAAAAGCTTTATTTATCACTGTTTAATCATCCACGATTTATCTTGTGAATTATACGGTAAATAGGCAAAATAGACCATTAAATATAGTGACACTGATTGAAGTGGACAAATCGCTTTCTTAAATCAACTCAACGGTTCGATTGACATTGAACGAATGAATATGACCCGAACACAAGATTTCAGTAGAGAGTGACAAAGCGACATCTAGTAATTTGGAAGAGAATTGTTACACGAAATATCCAAAACAAGGGACCAATTAATAAAAACCAAACAAAGAAATACTTAAATAGGAATAATCGCAGATCATTAGGCATTGACGTAAGGAATAAACAACATTAAACGAAAAGACAACCATAAACAACATCTACTGACATTACCCTCGCCCACACGAGATGACGCTAGCGCTGTAAATTAAAGAAAATAAAACCATAATAATTAAAAATGAAGGAAAGCCACCCAATTACACGAGGTAATTAACATAAGAAAACAATCTAATTATTCCCAGTAATATTTAAAATTAATTCGAAAGAAAATGTACAACTTCTTCTCAAAATTCTACATTCCACAGAAAATATTTATACGTAGTTCCATTAGTAACAAAAGATTATTCAAGGCGTAATCTAAAATATATAAAATTATACAAGGCAAGTATACAGCGCAACAATGCAACAAAATGATAGAATGCTGATAAGGTATAAGATACACAAAAAAAAGGTGTAACAGCTTATAGTTTTTGGTGTTCACCTACATATAATACAATAGATGTTTATTGCTATTTTTGGTGCCTACTATGGAATACTAGGTTAAGTTAGTTTAAACAATTTTTTATGGCTTCGCCGCTGTAACGAAGCTGAAGGACAAATACCGTTGGCTTACGAAAAGCGGAGCGGCAGGTTGTTGACTGCAGTGACTCCACGCAACATTCAATCATTCGTGGTGACCGCCGGATGACTGCAGATGAATGACAGCGGCGAAGCCATCGTCTAACAGTACTGACAGTCACTGTTGCATCACTGTACACATATTTCAGTCTTTCATAAATGCGAATGGGCGTTTTACCTTCTGCATTCATGAATTAAATTACAGAACCTTGTCTAATACGAACATCGATGTCGGTCATTTTGCATGCGTAGCTCATTATTATTGGCGGCATCTAGTGTATAAATTGTGTATTTTCAATATCTACATTAACAATTTATTTCAACGAACTACTTGTGCTACAACTGTGCTGATCTTTCCAAACTGTCACTCCGCACGCATTGGAGCCATCTACAGAGCAAGCCAAGCAAGGCACATCGTGTGCATTGCAGAGCAAGCATCACAACATCTAACGCAACAGCTCGATTGGAACCTATTTGCGAAAGCAAGCTAACAATCCAGCGGTCGAACAAGCTTCGTGTTAGATAGGTTTTGCATAAGCCTTAGATACTTTTGCGTATTTCTAACAGCAATAAGTTTATTGCGGAAGCTTAGCTAATCCGACTGTATGTAATAGATTAAAATATATGCATCATATGATATATTCCTATTAATAGTATAATAATACTTAATTTAAACACACTCACCGATAATATTACGTAATCCACCCAAGGAATTGAAGACAGCACGATACCAGTTATTAATGTCACTAGTCCAAAAACTATCACAGCCAGGCGACCTGTAAAAATCAGTAAGCATTACACAACTAATTAAGTAGATATTTTGAAAGTCCGACTGGTGTGGAGGTAATATACTGATTAACTGAATATGAAAACCGAATGTAAGCTAACAGAATTGCATTTTTTTTTGGGCAGTGGTATAATGAGAATTTCCTTTCATATTACAGGAAAAGTGTTCTAGTATGCAACTGTTCATGATGTGAACGTAGTGATTCGGAACAAATGATAGGTTATTACTCTAAAACTTCAAAAAAAGATTCGAATTAGCTCGCAAGAAGTTTATAAATTTTGATCTGATTCTCGGAATTTCCGGTAGATGCCGCCTGTAGAAATTGAAAAATTTTAAGGTATCTACATATAAGATTAAAAAATATAGTTTATTCACTTTTGTTGTACTAACTGCTATATAAGGTTATTTAAATGTCCATAGCTACGAGGTAGGCGCCATAAATTCTTGATATACAAAAAAGAAACCTGGAACAATATAAGAATTTTTATTTTTCAATGTAATCTTCCCTAACTACTATATATTTATTACAACGATTAATTAATAGTTCGATACCCTTGTAAAAATAATCTGAAGCTTTTCCGTCAAAATGTTCTATAACAACTGCTTGCAACTCACTGTCGTCCTTAAAACTACGTCCCCTAAGGTCTTTTTTTAAATTAGAAAACAAACAAAAATCTCAAGGAGCCATATCCGGACTATACGGTGGATGTTCCAATTCTTGAAAGCCGCATTCGCGGATGGCAGCTTGTGAAATGGCGGCAGTATGGACGGGATCATTGTTGTGCAATAATCGCACACCTTTTGTCAATTTACCACGACGTTTTGCACAAATACTGTCCCTTAATTTATGAATGAAGACTTATAGTATGTGCCGTTCACACTTGTATTGCGCTCTTTAAAGTCAATTAGCAAAATGCCCTCACAATCCCAGAATATTGTGGCCATCACCTTTTTCGTTGATTCAACGCCTTTCGCCTTTCTGGGACGAGGTTCATCAGGTCGCCGGTATTCATTGGTATCTCGTTTATTAGAAAAAATACAGGGTTGGTTAAATTAGATGAATTATTCCCAAGGACTAGTGAAATTATACGACACAATCTCCATGTATTCAGGGCTTATAGCAAGCTTGTAATAGCTTTTATATTTTAGCAGACACCTAATTTTTATTTTATTTATTTTACGCTTAATATTTATTATATTATTTCTTGAGGTATTTTTTATGCAGAATTTAAATATCGACTTCGATTTGCTTTGCACTTTCCATATTTTAGTTTTAACGTATAACTAAAATTTTTCTCATGGAACATCCAGTCGGCTTTGAAAGAAATATTAAAAAATGTAACACCATAATAATAAGTAGGCCCTGATACATGAAAACAGAATCGAATTTAATCTTTCAAAATGTACTGAGGAAATTGAACATAACACTCCACCACAAAGACGCTTAAAACGTCACAAATACTACCCGTATAAGTAAACCATTCTACTACGTGATCATTTTGGCCATACTGATTTTAATATGGGAATTTTAATTTTATACAAAGATTCAATTTTTCAGCAAAATGGGAATAAGTCAAAAACTTTAGATTTTAGGCCTATACTATCTTATTACTTTTTGACTAAAAATTAAACGGGAAATACAAAAATTCAATAATATACCTATAGGGTGCTCCATTTAAAAAACTATAACTATGGTTAGCCACCAAGTTATGGAACACTCTGTATAATACAAAATATTTTTAAATTGTGCTCACAAGAAAAAACCGCTTCGAAATATCGTTAGTCATAAAGGCATAATCGGCCTTACCCGCGGAGATGACTCACCCTGTATATAAAATCCGTAACCAAATATGTAATTAAACTAATCTGTCATTATGGTGTAGAGGCTATATTGATTAGAAATAGTAAAATTAATAATAAAAATGAAAATTAGGAAAGCAAGCAGATATTGAAGTAGTTTCATTGTAGTTATATTTTTGTTATGAATTTATAGATTAACAATCTTTGTTCTTTACTTTACTAATATGCTTCTTGGTGTAGAGGCCGTGTATTTTATGATTAAAAGTTCAAAATTACATTGAAGAATAATTAACGTTTCGACTTTATTCAGGCTTTATCAAAATTAATAAAACATTTTTATAAAACATTTTCCAAACGAAACACAATAGCATGTTTTGTATTATAATCATGTTATGTTATTCCAAAACCCCCAAACGCAAGATTCACGAACTAAAGGTTCATTTTAACGAAAATAAAAGATAAACAATGAGGTATGGCCACCACACAACTTTCTTATACGTATGAGCGTTTCAAATTATACAGAAGTTGTTCTGAATTGTTATAAACCCTTTTATCTTAGAAAAATAAAAACGTGTAAATGTGTTACTTCAAGTTCAAATATTAAGAATTTTTTTATACAAAAAATATTCAAAATCCTGTTCTAAATACTTCTATTCTCTTAATAAATCGCTATAGAATACATACTTTGCTAGATATTCGAAAAAAAGTGCTACTCCCTGAGAGTAAAAGTGTTACTTCCGGTCCGAATTTTGAAATTTCATATATAAAAAAAATATTGCAAATCTAGCACTAAATACTTTTGTACTCTTGATCTTACGATATTTGCAAAAAATCGCTATTCGATAACAGTAAAAGTGGTACTTTCGGTCTGAATTTTGAAATTTTTTTTATACAAAAGATATTGAAAATTATGTTCTAAATACTTTTATACTCGTAACGTACCTGTCTAAAAAGCATGATTAGCGAAATATTCGCAAAAAACTGATTTTCGATAGGAGTAAAAGACCTACTTCCGGTAGGAATTTCGAAAAACCTTTTAAATAAATTGTTCTCAATTTCAATTCTAAGTACATATGAATTCTTTATAAATTTGTTTAAACTTAGTAGTTGACGAAGTATTGGCAAAATTCGATTCTTTCACTGAAGTAAACTGCTACTTCCGGTCTGCCGATTTGACTGAAAAACTAATCAGATCTCAAGAGGGAGATTATACACGTAAATACAAAATTTGGAATTGATATTTACAGCGATTTGATCATTATCGTGGTCACACATAGACACACATACAGTTATTCGAAATTCCTACCGGAAGTAGGTCTTTTACTCTTACCGAAAATCAGTTTTTTGCGAATATTTCGCAAGCCGTGTTCTTTAGACAGGTCCGTTACAAGTATAAAAGTAATTAGAACTTAATTTCGAAAACCTTTTATAATATAAAAAATGTTACAAAATTGGGACCCGAAGTACTCTTTCGCATAGCGATTTTTTGCAAATACATATGTCGTAAGTTATTCTATATATATTTATCAAGAGTATAAAAGTATTTAGAGCTAGATTTGGAATATTTTTTGTATAAACGAAATTTCAAAATTCGGACCGGAAGTAATACTTTTGCTCTTAGCGATTAACATTTTTTTGCAAATATCTCACAAAGTATGCATTCTGTAGAGATTTGTTAAGAGACTAGAAGTACTAGAATAGGATTTTCAATAATTTTTGTATAAAAGAATTTTTAAAATTCGGACCTAAAGTAACACATTTACTCACAGGCGTATTCTTTAAAAGGATAAAAGTATTTAGACCAAATTTAGTAAAATTTACATTAATAATTATAAATAATCAATGTAGTTTATTTAATGAAGTATAACAAAAAGTTCTACAACAAGTTTTAATATAATTATTTTAGATAGACTAAGCAAAAACTACCAGATTCTTATACGTATAGCCTGTGGTATAACTAAAGAATAAGGATCAACGAGAAGCGACAGTAAAGACGGATTCTTTTGTTTTTTGTTCTACTCTCGCCTTGTCGTATTTCAGTGATACACAACCACAAGGTACATTTAAAAAATTAAGTGTGGGCACCACACCACTTTCTTATACATATGTTCCTTTCAAATTATGCAAAATTATTTATTAATGTAAATCTAATTGGAACAAAAAAAATGTTCTTTTAATTATTTTGTGCTATTAAGTGCTAAATGGAGTGGTATCTTCTTCTGTAATTTAATGTGTTGTTGAAACGTCACAGAGATTAATGTGTTTTATTTTCAACATCTTTTAAAAGAAAAAAATGAGGTGTGGCCACCACACGACTTTCTTATACGTATGAAAGTGTTACTTCCGGTCCGAATTTTGAAATTTCATTTATACAAAAAATATTCCAAATCCAACTCTAAATACTTTTGTACTCTTCATAAATATACATAGAATGCATAATTTACGACATATTTGCAAAAAATCGCTATTCGATAAGAGTAAAAGTGGTACTTCCGGTCTGAATTTTGAAATTTTTTTTATATAAAAGATATTGAAAATTATGTTTTAAATTCTTTTATACTCGTGACGTACTTGTCTTAAAAGCATGACTTGCGAGGTATTCGCAAAAAACTGATTTTCGATAAGAGTAAAAGATCTACTTCCGGTTGGAATTTCAAATAACTTTTTTAAGACAATTTCTTTCAAACTTAATTCTAAGTACATATGAATTCTTTATAAATTTGTTTAAACTTAGTAATTGACGAAATATTTGCAAATTTCGATTTTTTCACTGAAGTAAACTACTACTTCCGGTCTGCCGATTTTGCTCAAAATCTAATCAGTTCTCAAGAGGCAGATTATACACGTAAATACAAAATTTGGAATTGATATCTACAGCGGTTTGACCGCTATCGTGGTCAAACACACACACACACACACACACACACACACACACACAGAGAGAGAGAGAGAGAGAGAGAGAGAGAGAGAGAGAGAGAGAGAGAGAGAGAGAGAGAGAGAGAGAGAGAGAGAGAGAGAGAGAGAGAGACATTTTTTAAAAACCACTTTTTTGGTATCAGGGGACCTCGAAACGTGGACATCTGCAAAAATCTCGAGGTCGAAAATTTTCATCATCACAAAAACCAAATTATGTTTGTCAAAAACAGTAATGTAATATACCTATATATATACATACCCCAAGAATACAAGAAATTGATATAAATATATTACATTGTCAATAGTTAAAATAATACATAGGAATAAAAAAATATGAATAAACCTGCCGGAACGTCAAGTTTATTGCTGTATTCTTCAGTATACAAACACATATATACATAATACTAAACTTCGTTTAGCGGTAAAATCAGAATCAACTGCAAAAATACAAATTCCTATCAAGTACAGAACGTATTTTAACCAACGCTTTCTCAACTCATCATAATTTGCATTCTTTCTTATACCTGTGGAAGTCTGTACGCAGTTATTTATCGTATAGTACCCCTTGATTTTAATTGCCGGATTTTTCTGTTTTTCTAAGCTGTTTTGTGCATATTAAATCAAAACAAAACAATTTATTCCAACTAACTACAATTCATACACGTGAACAGTCTTATTAGTGAGATTTAAGTAGTTTGGTTATTTGCGTTTATTTTAAGATTTTAGAATAAATAACTCGACCGATAGAGACACATTATGAACAACAACAACAATTATTATAATTATTATCAAGTCGTTCATTTATAAATTGCTGTGTTGAAAAATTTCATAAAATTATATATGTTTATTTCAAAAAGAATATTTAGTATCAGTGAATTTGTGTTCTGTTTCTAATTAAGTCTAATATTTAAATTAATTCTGACGTCAATTATATTTTTTTGTTATAATACCATTTGCTTTTAATAATTGATTGACAGGATAATTTTATCGTGAAGCTACTAAAAGCTTAATATAATTAAATAAAAAATAGACTAATAAAAAGTAGAGTTGAAAGTAACCACAAATAAGCAGATACTTTCATACACTCGTAGAAGAACATACGAACTAATACATACAACCAATTAAGACACGAAAAAACACCCACGTCAGTTGCTATACCAAAATACAAAAAATTGCACAAACAAACAAAAAATTAAAAGTTTATACAATACAGAAATATTATTATTAAGGATATGATAGAGACAAAAACAAAAACATAAAGAAGTCATTAATACGTGCAGTTCGGCAGAAATGTAATGTCCAGGAAATAAGTCGCGACTAGCTTGCATATCATATACATTATATAGGGTGAGGTATCTCCCTGGGGAAGGCATATTGTGACTTTATGAGAAAAGATATTTCGGAACAGATTTTTCTTTGATATCCATTCATTAGGAGTACCTTTTAAATTAAATGTATGTTATATTATACAGAGTGTTCCATAACTTGATAACTGACCATAGTTATAGTTTTCCAGATGGAACATCCTGTATATTATTACATTTGTGTATATCCTTGTATAATTATTAATCAAAATATTACAAGATAGTGTAGGCCTAAAATTTAAAGTTTTTGACTTATTACCATTTTTCTCAAAAATGTTTTTATAAAATTATATTTCTGTAAAACGACTATTTTTGGTGGTATTGTTTATAATAAAAGTTACTAAAACAAACATATTTTAGTTTTTTAGAAATTGTATGTAGATTAAAAATACATCACATACTTTTGTCAATTTTTTAAAATGAAATATCCAGTATATCGGTTCATTTTGTAAGACGTTATTACGTTAAAAGTTACCAATTACTGAGCTATTGTCATTTTTTAATATAATTATGTTTCTTATTTGAATACGGTGTTTTTGTACTGGAGGAATGTCAAAGAAATTGTTTATTAGCCCAGACAGTTCACCGGCAGCGTTTTCATGGTTGAATATGTTCCAAAACAGATGCCTTTAGTAGAGTAATGGATACTTGCATTACTACAAGTAGTGTTGCTTATTCAAAATCACTGAAACCTAAATATGCGATAAATGATTTAAATCAATTACGAATTCTTATAACAACAATAGAAAATTCACACGTTATTATTACCCATCAAATAAGTTGTTCGCTGGATATTAGCCAAATCATCGTTACAAGCACCTTCATAGTATATTATGCAATGAGCATTTAATGATGCCTATATATTAAGACACGAGAATGAACATTACGATACGAGCCGAAGGCGAGTATCGTAATGAATACGAGTTTGTTTGTTTGTTTGTTTGTTTGTTTGTTTGTTTGTTTGTTTGTTTGTAGATGCAATTTATAGGGCTATTGATGATGGAATGTATACGATTGGACTATTCTTTGATCTGACATCAGCATTTGATACTGTGCGCCATGGGTTTCTTTTGGAAAAGTTGTGTTCCTTGGGCATTAGGGGAGCAATACTTCAGTGGTTGCGGTTGTATCTAGCAGGAAGAACAGTGACCGTTAGAGTAAATGGCGTAATATCTACTGAGTATCCAGTTTAACATGGTGTGCCACAGGGATCTGTGCTCGGACCACTTCTATGCTCGTGCTCTCGTGATGAAGACTCTTTTTTTGCCAAGGTGAGTCGGATTTTGACGGCGTTCAGTGAATGGTGTTACGCGTATAACTTGTTACTCAATACGAATAAATCGGTTTGTGTTAGTTTTATAAGCGCAAAGTTGCGGGAACTGACGGGTTTGCTTTTCCGAATGATGATGTGTTGGGTATGGTTGACAATATTAAAAGTCGTGAGGGTTCATATTGATGAACAGTTAGCTTGGAGTAATCATATATGTGTCTGTGCAAAGATTAACAGCGCTTACTATGCCATTTTAAAATTAAAGTCTAGCATCCATCATGACTCCATAGTGAGTGTGTACTATGCTCTGGTATATTCGGTTCTCTCTTATAATACTGCTCTGTGGGGTAATTCCTCTGGGGCTAGGCGTGTTTTTATTCAACAGAAGCGAACAATACGCTCAATTTTTAACCTTAAGCTTGATGACTCTTGCAGACCGGTTTTTGTGGGGGAGGGTTTCTTGACAGTGCCGGCTGTGTATATTTACCAATGTTCACGGTATGCGAGGGATAACTTGGGTAGGTATTGCTGTGGTGGTCATAAATACCCGACGCGGCAGGCCCATTTCTTGCATACTGACCAGCATAGGACTGCTTGCTTTGAGAAGTCACCAACATATGCTGCTCAGGTCATATATAACAGATAGCCATCGAAGGTGAAGGGCACGCATAATGCTCATCAGTTTAAAATAGCATTGAAAACATTTCTACTGCTACAGTGTTATTACAGTGTCAACGACTATTTGCAGAGATAAAGTGATTTGTCACTTTTTCTTTGTTTTATATATGTGTTTTTATGACGCTCATATACACTGTAATGTGTCTGACATAAATAAAAGCTTATTATTATTATTATTATTATTATTATTATTATTATTATATTTTCTACGACCCCATAATAAAACATTATTTTTTGAACATTCCATCTCATAAATTGAGTCTAAAATTTTCCGTACTTTTTTGCGAATTTAGCTAGTAATAAATTGTTCGTGGCTACTAAGGCTTGTTCCATAATTTCTGGTTGAGTCAAATTTTACATTTGACTGTCATTATCCCTCATTTTTACCGTTTATATTTTCAAAAAAGCACAAATTTTAACTACTTACTAGTAAATTGCAGAGAACTATCACGTTTAATTAATTTTTATATCTGTCAGATATGAAGTGGCCATTTTGAATATTGATGAATATTGGAATGTCGCATTCCTATTGGATGTTGGATATATTGAGATAAACGTGTGTCGTAATGAAAATCTGTATCTTGATGGACATCATTAAAGTACAGGTTTAGCATATTGTAGAAATACCCCCTTTTAAAGGTGTATCTTTTACATTTAACAATATACTACAATATTTTAAATATAAACTTGGGTTGCCAATATGTATTTTCAATTTCAATGTATTATTAATTTGCCCGTACTAACTCAGTCGTATAATTTATATGTACTATTATATCTCTTCCTATCACATTCAACAATACTAAATTTCATAAATCTAACATTACATTTTCAATTAAATTCATCTTTCATTTTTCCAAAACATTTACACATTCTTTTACTATAATATTCCTCAGTCCGAACCTGTATCTTTTGGTTCACTTAGCAATTATATACTAGTAGTGATATATCTGCGGGTAATGTTGGTAACTCGGAACTTGACAATAGTATCGCTTCAAGTTGAATATTATTATAACTAGATTTCAAATATCTAATTTCTTTTTATACAAAATCTATATAATAAGATTTATCTTATTACTGCATTCCAACTCTTTTAATCTCATCAGTAAGTATTTTTTTTATAGGATATGATTTATAGCTCATAAATTAAATTGATGATTTTATTTCTAGGTATTCCCACTTTTTATATGGTAGTGATTTTCTAATGGATATTCTATATTACCATTAAAACAAGGATATAAAAACTAACAAGCCATATATTCATTTGATAAATTATTTACAATATTTCTGGTGCTCTGATGAAAATGCCACTTTTAATACAAATATCCTATCTAAACTTGTTCAACTAAAGAATATGGTTATGAAAAGAACAGATGTTAACCTCTCTTTTTTATAAGGTATGTTATTTAATAAAGTTAGTTTTAAATTTATGAAAATTATAACAAACTTATCTGATTTATATTTTTATGCAATTATTTATAATCTCATACTAATTTATGAATATAGTTTGTCATGTGGTTTATTATATTGTACTCATTCACAAATATTTAAATTATCATTGCAAAAACCAAATGGAAAATGATAATAGTTCAATACAACCTTGGTTTATTTCACAGTATTTTCTTATCTCGTAACTCCTCTTAATCTCTTCTTATAATTTTGTATCCTCAGATGAACGCCAACCTTACAACAATAACTTCTTTGGACTATGTAACAGCTGTCTGTGCCTCCTAAAAGTGACTATCGATACAGGAACAATGAAAAATGGTCTCCAATGAATCAATAACTTCGTCCAGGAAGCTCTTCGTCTAATTATACAGCATGTGATGCTCCAATTCCACTGTAACACCGTAGTTATAGATACTCCTTCAGGAAAATTACGTTTACTGCTCCAATTCCTTTATAACCTAGTTAAATATGGATACTCCTTCAAGAAAATAAGATATGATGCTCCAATTCCACTGTGATCTCGATAAACATGGATACTTCTTTGCTGGTAAGTACTATTAAATTATATTCCAGTTTAATTGCACTCCTATCTTCTTCCTTTATTACAGTTTAATGAAAACTGTTGACATTTATTTTTTTAGCACACTAATACTTCGTATTCTATACTAATAATATTCCTAAATGTTTGAATATTAATTTCCAATACACTAACACTTTTATCTCTCTTTAATTTATGAAATTATGGCTACTATACATTGATCGCCAATTTCATAAACTCACTCTGTGAAAAATTCTTTTTCGAATTCCTTATTTATTTTCCCATTCCCTTAGTAATACTGCCTATTTTTCAAATTAACCAATCTCCATTATCCACCTCTTTATTATACTCAATATAAATTCCATTTTGCTAATCTTTTTATAAATACCTCTCCATATAACACTACTCTTATTATGGTAAATTTCTCTATGAATTTAGTATAAAATTTATGTATTCAGAACCATTTAACACATTCTCCAATAACTTTTCTGTATAAAATGTCAACATTGACAACCACTGACAGTTCCTTCAAATATTTTAACGCGGGAAATTATAATCAATTTTGACAATGCCTTATAATAAAATTTACCTCTTAATACCATTTCTCTTCATTAAATTCAATTGAACAAGTTTTTACAAATTTAATATAACATATCGAATTATTAATTAAATACAATTCTCTATTTTACAGATTTCTGTGTCATTTGACGAACCATGGACCTTACACAACAAACTATATAGAATCAAATAAGGACCATCAGTAACTATAAACACATTAATAAACCATTATTCTCTTTATAATACTATTTCTAATAATAAACATATATTTATATTGACGGTATGTACCTAGTACTACCTCATTTTGCCCCTTTAATAAATGTAAAATTTCAACTTGTTTGAATAATTTTCATTTATTAAATAAGAAATTATCTGTATAAATCCAAAGTTATAATCTGTTACCCTCATAACACATTCAAATTATTAACAACTTTTAAAAGTAAATTCTTGCATTGTGCTTGCAATATTCTTGTAATATGGCACCTTCATCATTTATTTAACATGTAAATTTTTAACAACAATTAATAACTTTATACTCTATGAAAAATTATATACATGTACTTCAATTATTATTTATCTGACTGTAATATAAGTTTCTTTACAATATCGATCCATACTCTTTAGTAATTTTATCTTTATCCTATACTTTCTTTTTACGTGTACTTTGTATTAGGAAATTTCTCATTTTAAATGAAATTTACGTTATAAATAAGTTTTTATTTATTTTTTAATCTCTGGATACCTGGTCATCTAACTTAATAATTATTACCAACAAGATATACATTTATTTTCTTCGAACTCTTCTATATGAAGAAATTAAGCATTGATAAAAAAACTATCTTCTTACTAATTCCTGTAATACCTTTATTATTTTATGGTAAATATTTACTCAACTTTCCATTATTCCTTTGGACTTAGATTGCCTTTTAAAAATATACTTTATTTATGCTCACATATACATTTATATTAATTATTTATATTGTTCTTATTCGAACATATCCCTTATTTCCCTTTATAGACCTTTTCGTCTTATCCCCTACTTTCATCATACGAAAGTTTTTAATTATATTTTCGTTTTATTGGCGTACGTTACCATTTTAATAATATGTAGACATTTTCGTCTTATACATTTTATACCCTTTTTCATATATTCTAACATTTATTATTCCATACTTTCATGGATCATTTTATATTACTCTATTATAGTAAGCATTTCATTTTTTTATACGTATATCATCTTTCTATATAAAAGGCTTTTGTTCTTTCCTCTTAATAATTTATTATATCATAATCACCTTATGTACAACCCGACCTACTTTATCGTATATCAATACTCGTATTATCTCTTCTATTCGTTTTATAATGTTCAAATGTACTTTTTCTTGTATAATATTTTCTTTCCATACATGTTTTTTAATTTTTAAGTATCTAATATTCCAGGTATCTTCTTATTTAAATTCCTTTTCTTGTACACACATGTTCTAGTATTCTCTTCTTATATTACATCATTTTTTTTTAATAAAAAAAAAACAAATATTATGGAATAAGGGAATAACTTTTACATAAATTAAAATACTCATTTAAATATTGATAACATTCCTAATTCTAAATCTAACCTATTATTCCGGATGAGATTCTAAATAATACCTGCCCCTACCTTATTATTGAATCAGTCGTTTCTGCAAGTTCTCATATAAATAGTAATAATTCTTATTATATGTAATGTATCAAATTTCACTATCAATTCATTGTCTTTTATCCATTTCTATGCCCCTATTTACCGTATTGTTTGTATGCGCTCTTGTAATTTGTGGTAGCTGTGTATATAATTGGTTTAGTAATACCTATGAATACTTGTCCTTAAGTATCCGTCATGTCCATAAATTCTTTGTTCGTGTACAATAATTTTTATGAGGGCTTTTATCTTGTTGTAGCTCTGGTAGGATGGTGTCGCTGATACCAACAGTTGTCGCCCTTGTATACAACTGCCATGTCCATATCCATGATTTAGATGTGGGCTGTTATCTTATTTTAGCTCTGGTAGGATGGTGTCGCCGGTACCATCAGTTGTCGCCCTTTTATACAACTGCCATGTCCATATCCATGATTTAGATGTGGGCTGTTATCTTATTTTAGCTCTGGTAGGATGGTGTCGCCGGTACCATCAGTTGTCGCCCATGTATACAACTGCCATGTCCATTAATTAAAGGTTATATTGTATCATGTATTATCCGAGACATCTTATCCATTATAATTTTTAATCTTACTCTATTTTTCAATGTTCCATATGTTTCTTCTTTATCCACATCTTCTTCATACCATAACTCATTTTCTTCAGTTTTGTAAAACATCTTATTCACAAATTTTTCAACCTGTTCAAATACACTCACAACATCTGCATTTCTAGATGTAAATATCTCTGTAATTTTCTGCACTTCAATATCCCATTCCAATAATTTGTACTTAATCTCCAATATCATTGTAACATGATGAACATTTCTTCGCACATATTTTTCTGAAGAATCTCTTATACTCACCACAGAATCATTTCCATTTACAAATTCTTTATACTTAATACACATATTATTCTTTTCATTTTCCACATAAGTTGGTATTATATTATGTCCAACTTTAAAACTTCTTCCCATATACTTTTTGTCTCCTATAACTATCCTTGTTATTTGTCTTAAAAAAAATAAATCCAAAATATTATCCTCTTCTTCTGCTAATAAAAATGTATCCAACTCTGATCTTAAAATTTTTCTGCCAGAATCTAAGTATTTAGTTTTCTTTTGCAATATTATATTCGTATAAGTTTTCTTGTTTTCAGCTGTATTTTGTTCAATGTTGATACAATTTATAGTGTTTTTCTCAGAAATTCCAATTATCCTTTCTTCAGTTGTATCTGTTTTGTCCTTTACACTTATTTGTTTTTCTGATATAATTTCTTCTGGAATTCTTACTAAAGATTCTTTACATTTTTCAATATTCCATTTATATTCTTTTCCAGTAACCATAAATTCTTCTTTCAATTGTACAATATTCTCTGTAACAACCTCATTTAACTTGTCTATTTTTCCACTTACTTGTTCGTTCAACTTATCCAAATTTCCACTTAATTCTTCCTTTATGTCCACTAAATTTTTCTTACTTTCTTCGTTAGCCTTAATTAATTTACCACTCATTTCTTCATTTACCTTATCTAATTTATTAAAACATTCATCCCACATACGCCTACTTTCTAATTTGTCTTCTTCTCTCATACGTCTTCTTTCTTCTCTTTCTTCCTCTCTTAAACGTCTTCTTTCTTCTCTTTCTTCCTCTCTTAGACGTCTTCTTATTTCTCTGTCCAACTCTTGTTCTTTCCTTAATTCTTCACACATTTGATAAATTAACAACATGTCTGCTGATGTGATTGACGTCTTTCTCTGTACCTGTGTTATATCTCCTCCATCTTGCATATTACCTATCTGTTGTGTTTCTTCCTCACTATCACTTGAAAACTCTGTCCTATTCATCCCAGAACTACTCTTTGATCTGGTATTCATTATTAATAAATTGTATGTAATATTACTATAATAACCTGTCTTATACTCTCAAACCTAGTTTTATTATACTGATAACCTTTGTATATAAAAAAAAATGTATTTTTCTAATAATAATAAGGTGAATAAATTATCGAAAACACAATCTTTGCGAGTTTCTTTTAAAACGCCCCACGTTGGGCGCCATATTAATGTAGAAATACCCCCTTTTAAAGGTGTATCTTTTACATTTAACAATATACTACAATATTTTAAATATAAACTTGGGTTGCCAATATGTATTTTCAATTTCAATGTATTATTAATTTGCCCGTACTAACTCAGTCGTATAATTTATATGTACTATTATATCTCTTCCTATCACATTCAACAATACTAAATTTCATAAATCTAACATTACATTTTCAATTAAATTCATCTTTCATTTTTCCAAAACATTTACACATTCTTTTACTATAATATTCCTCAGTCCGAACCTGTATCTTTTGGTTCACTTAGCAATTATATACTAGTAGTGATATATCTGCGGGTAATGTTGGTAACTCGGAACTTGACAATAGTATCGCTTCAAGTTGAATATTATTATAACTAGATTTCAAATATCTAATTTCTTTTTAAACAAAATCTATATAATAAGATTTATCTTATTACTGCATTCCAACTCTTTTAATCTCATCAGTAAGTATTTTTTTTATAGGATATGATTTATAGCTCATAAATTAAATTGATGATTTTATTTCTAGGTATTCCCACTTTTTATATGGTAGTGATTTTCTAATGGATATTCTATATTACCATTAAAACAAGGATATAAAAACTAACAAGCCATATATTCATTTGATAAATTATTTACAATATTTCTGGTGCTCTGATGAAAATGCCACTTTTAATACAAATATCCTATCTAAACTTGTTCAACTAAAGAATATGGTTATGAAAAGAACAGATGTTAACCTCTCTTTTTTATAAGGTATGTTATTTAATAAAGTTAGTTTTAAATTTATGAAAATTATAACAAACTTATCTGATTTATATTTTTATGCAATTATTTATAATCTCATACTAATTTATGAATATAGTTTGTCATGTGGTTTATTATATTGTACTCATTCACAAATATTTAAATTATCATTGCAAAAACCAAATGGAAAATGATAATAGTTCAATACAACCTTGGTTTATTTCACAGTCTTTTCTTATCTCGTAACTCCTTTTAATCTCTTCTTATAATTTTGTATCCTCAGATGAACGCCAACCTTACAACAATAACTTCTTTGGACTATGTAACAGCTGTCTGTGCCTCCTAAAAGTGACTATCGATACAGGAACAATGAAAAATGGTCTCCAATGAATCAATAACTTCGTCCAGGAAGCTCTTCGTCTAATTATACAGCATGTGATGCTCCAATTCCACTGTAACACCGTAGTTATAGATACTCCTTCAGGAAAATTACGTTTACTGCTCCAATTCCTTTATAACCTAGTTAAATATGGATACTCCTTCAAGAAAATAAGATATGATGCTCCAATTCCACTGTGATCTCGATAAACATGGATACTTCTTTGCTGGTAAGTACTATTAAATTATATTCCAGTTTAATT
Source organism: Amphimallon solstitiale (assembly GCA_963170755.1). Taxonomy (NCBI): domain Eukaryota; kingdom Metazoa; phylum Arthropoda; class Insecta; order Coleoptera; family Scarabaeidae; genus Amphimallon; species Amphimallon solstitiale. The sequence goes on along the minus strand of OY720677.1, from coordinate 111,575,548 downwards.
GCACTCCTATCTTCTTCCTTTATTACAGTTTAATGAAAACTGTTGACATTTATTTTTTTAGCACACTAATACTTCGTATTCTATACTAATAATATTCCTAAATGTTTGAATATTAATTTCCAATACACTAACACTTTTATCTCTCTTTAATTTATGAAATTATGGCTACTATACATTGATCGCCAATTTCATAAACTCACTCTGTGAAAAATTCTTTTTCGAATTCCTTATTTATTTTCCCATTCCCTTAGTAATACTGCCTATTTTTCAAATTGACCAATCTCCATTATCCACCTCTTTATTATACTCAATATAAATTCCATTTTGCTAATCTTTTTATAAATACCTCTCCATATAACACTACTCTTATTATGGTAAATTTCTCTATGAATTTAGTATAAAATTTATGTATTCAGAACCATTTAACACATTCTCCAATAACTTTTCTGTATAAAATATCAACATTGACAACCACTGACAGTTCCTTCAAATATTTTAACGCGGGAAATTATAATCAATTTTGACAATGCCTTATAATAAAATTTACCTCTTAATACCATTTCTCTTCATTAAATTCAATTGAACAAGTTTTTACAAATTTAATATAACATATCGAATTATTAATTAAATACAATTCTCTATTTTACAGATTTCTGTGTCATTTGACGAACCATGGACCTTACACAACAAACTATATAGAATCAAATAAGGACCATCAGTAACTATAAACACATTAATAAACCATTATTCTCTTTATAATACTATTTCTAATAATAAACATATATTTATATTGACGGTATGTACCTAGTACTACCTCAATATCTAATAATACAATTAAAGTATGGGAGTAGAAAAAGTAAAATAAATGTCATCCGTAATGAATACATTTAAATATTGAATTACGCACCCATAATTTGACAGCTAGAAGGGTGTTCAGCCAATTGGCTATAACTAAAATTACTACTCAGGCGATTCCTTTTGATAATGTGTTATTTATGGATGAAGCTGCTTTCCATAGTAACGCTAATGCTTTTGTTAACTAATGTTAACAAAAGCAGTTTTCATTATTATTTAAATGAAAACCTTTTCTTCACAATAAATAGATCATTAGCATAGATGGAGCTTAAATGGGAGCTATTCTTCGTGATCGGATGATAGGTCCGCATTTCTTGAAGATAGTATTAACGGACAAACTTATGAGCAATTTCTACCAAGCAATTTAGTGAAATTATTGGAAGACGTTGCGCTAAATTTACGAAGATGTATGGAAACAACAAGACGGGGAACCGCTTCATTCTATGCTACATGCACGAAATATTTTAAATAAATATTTCCAGAGAAGCGACTAGCTCGTGGAAGCTTTATTTACTAGCCTGCTAGGTCTTCAAATATCACAAAATTAGTTTTTTTTTATATGGATAGGTAAAAGAGTACACTATAACATACAGTATAACTCTAACAAAATACAAAGCTATGCGGGAAAATTTTCTAAAAATATTTAGAAATATAGGTACTCAACTCCTTATTAATGTCGAATTATCATTTCGGAAGCATGTTCAGAAGTGTTTAAAAGTGAATTTAAACACTTTTAACTGTTTGATAGATTCGCCTTTTACTTGATGTAAATCCATTATCAAATTAATAATAATGAAAACAGCTTGTTTTAGATTTACACTGTGTTTATTAAAAAAATATATGACAATTGTTTCGCTACCTTGTAGCTTCTTCGGATAAATGTTACAGAATGAAGTGTACAACATAAACTTATTATATTGAAAATATTACTGACTACACTACGGTTTTCCCAGCAATAAACCTTAATTGTATTATAATGTACTTTATGTATCTATTTTAAATATACTCCGTGACAAATGAGTATCTTTACAACTACTTATAAATTATACATATTTAATAAAGGTGAAGAATTTAAATCTAATTTGTCATTTAATAATATATCTAAATTTTTTAGTCTGTTAATTTCTAGTGATTCTAAGAGATTTAGTTTTTTACTTTTATTTGCTATGTGTAAGATCTCGAAATTCTCATCAAAGTCATGGTTGTTTTCAATCAAATGAGTGGCATACGTTGAGTTCTCCTTTTTATTAGTAAACGCTTTTTGATGATCTTCTATACGTTTTTTAAAGGCTCTTCCAGTTTGACCTATGTATGCTTTATGGCATGTACCACACGATAATTTATAGACACCCGATTTGTTATTTTTTGAAGTTTTATCTTTATTATTTTTAATAAATGTCCCTAAGTTATTGTTTGTTTTGTATGCTACATTTATGTTTTGTTTCTTAAGAAATATAGATAATTTTTTCTGTTCTCTACTAATGAAAGTGAATGAATTGAATTTCTCATTTGGTTTTTCTGTGATATTGAGGTAAGCTTCTTGCAGACATTTTTTATATAACTTATCCGAAATTAATTTATTGATAATATTAGGGTCGTAGCCATTATTAACAGCTATTTGTTTTATAATATTATATTCTTTATTGTAATCTTCTTTTGACATAGGAATATTAATAAGTCTAAATGTCATACTATGAAACGCCGCTAGTTTTTGTTGGTATGGGTGATTTGAATTATAATGTATCGTGGTATCCGTATGTGATTCTTTATGATAAATAGAAAAGTTAATTTTATTGTCGCGTTTTTTTAACGTCAAGTCTAAGAAATTGATACTATTATCATTTTCTTTTTCTATTGTAAATGTGATATTAGGGTCTAAAGAATTAATAAAATTGAATAATTTATTTAGTTGTCTATCTGTGCTTGTGTATCCTACTAGAATATCATCAACATACCGATACCAAAAAAACACATTACTCGTCAAATCTTTATTTTTAAAAATTCTATTTTCTAAGTTGTCCATAAAAATTTCCGCCAAAAGTGGTGATAAAGGGTTACCCATAATGAGACCTTGGTTACTTTTGTATAATTTATTATTGAAACTAAAATAATTTTGTTCTAAACAAACTGATAGCACATCTAATATTTCGTTCATTATAATCGGGTTTGTATTGTTAATTGTTAATAAGTGTCTAATTAATTCAATGGTTTTATTGGGCGGAATACTCGGAAATAAATTTTTAACATCAAAAGATATTAGTCTAAGGTTATTTGGTAATTTCAATTTTTTCAAACTTTTGTTACGGAGAAGTGCAACAACACAAAATATTTGGTTTTACAACAAGTGTATCAAAAATTCAGTGTTCCCGAATTATGTAAATTTGAAGACCAGCAATAATAGCATATCGGCAAAAAGAGGAAGAATTTTGGGAATGAAAAAATGGGTGACAGAAGATAGGAAATTACAATACTCAAAAAGAGAAGTGGCGTCCATCTATTTAAAGGTAGTACACACAGAGTTAGTTTATAGACTACACCCGATTGAATTTGACTCTTTAGATTTATACACGAGAACTAAAGTTAATCTATTAATACACAAAAAATTTACCGCACAAAGTAAGAAGTTAAGTACATTAATATCTAAGAAACCAATTCCAATAAATAAAGTAGAGAATAATTTCACAGAATTAAAATTTTTTAATAGATTTTGTAACTTCACAGACATTAACTTTAATGATAAAGAAATTAATTTATTGAATAAAGGATTTAATTATAATCTAATGGCAGATAATAAAATTCAAAATAAAAACAGAGAATTAATTGCAGTAGAATCAGAATTAGCTTTAAAAGATTTAAATAGTAAATGCCAAGCTAGTAATATAATTAAAAAGTTAAATTTCTATTCTCCTAAGAATGAAGAAATAAACATAGCAAAGAATATAAATCAGATAGCTAAAGACAATAATATTACTTTTACTAGAGCAGATAAAGGAAAAACTATTATAGCCATTAATAAAGAGGAATATATTTCAAAAACAGAAAATTTTCTAGATCAAGGAAAATATTCAGTCATAGTGGAAGACCCTACATTTGATTACCAAAAACAAATCACGAATGTAATTAACAACTCAAAATTCCTTTTTAATTGTAATAGTGTTTACGAAATGCAGAGATTCAGACTTATGAACCCACAACCACCAAAATTGTATTCGTTAATAAAATTGCATAAAGAAGAATACCCAATTAGACCAGTTGTTTCGTATATCACAGCACCAGCAGTAAAAATTTCAAAACATCTAATAGAAAACATTATAAGATTCACGAAATTTAAACCAAAATATAGTATAAAAAACAGTAACGAATTAGTAAACAATATCAAAGACTTGAAATTACCAAATAACCTTAGACTAATATCTTTTGATGTTAAAAATTTATTTCCGAGTATTCCGCCCAATAAAACCATTGAATTAATTAGACACTTATTAACAATTAACAATACAAACCCGATTATAATGAACGAAATATTAGATGTGCTATCAGTTTGTTTAGAACAAAATTATTTTAGTTTCAATAATAAATTATACAAAAGTAACCAAGGTCTCATTATGGGTAACCCTTTATCACCACTTTTGGCGGAAATTTTTATGGACAACTTAGAAAATAGAATTTTTAAAAATAAAGATTTGACGAGTAATGTGTTTTTTTGGTATCGGTATGTTGATGATATTCTAGTAGGATACACAAGCACAGATAGACAACTAAATAAATTATTCAATTTTATTAATTCTTTAGACCCTAATATCACATTTACAATAGAAAAAGAAAATGATAATAGTATCAATTTCTTAGACTTGACGTTAAAAAAACGCGACAATAAAATTAACTTTTCTATTTATCATAAAGAATCACATACGGATACCACGATACATTATAATTCAAATCACCCATACCAACAAAAACTAGCGGCGTTTCATAGTATGACATTTAGACTTATTAATATTCCTATGTCAAAAGAAGATTATAATAAAGAATATAATATTATAAAACAAATAGCTGTTAATAATGGCTACGACCCTAATATTATCAATAAATTAATTTCGGATAAGTTATATAAAAAATGTCTGCAAGAAGCTTACCTCAATATCACAGAAAAACCAAATGAGAAATTCAATTCATTCACTTTCATTAGTAGAGAACAGAAAAAATTATCTATATTTCTTAAGAAACAAAACATAAATGTAGCATACAAAACAAACAATAACTTAGGGACATTTATTAAAAATAATAAAGATAAAACTTCAAAAAATAACAAATCGGGTGTCTATAAATTATCGTGTGGTACATGCCATAAAGCATACATAGGTCAAACTGGAAGAGCCTTTAAAAAACGTATAGAAGATCATCAAAAAGCGTTTACTAATAAAAAGGAGAACTCAACGTATGCCACTCATTTGATTGAAAACAACCATGACTTTGATGAGAATTTCGAGATCTTACACATAGCAAATAAAAGTAAAAAACTAAATCTCTTAGAATCACTAGAAATTAACAGACTAAAAAATTTAGATATATTATTAAATGACAAATTAGATTTAAATTCTTCACCTTTATTAAATATGTATAATTTATAAGTAGTTGTAAAGATACTCATTTGTCACGGAGTATATTTAAAATAGATACATAAAGTACATTATAATACAATTAAGGTTTATTGCTGGGAAAACCGTAGTGTAGTCAGTAATATTTTCAATATAATAAGTTTATGTTGTACACTTCATTCTGTAACATTTATCCGAAGAAGCTACAAGGTAGCGAAACAATTGTCATATATTTTTTTAATAAACACAGTGTAAATCTAAAACAAGCTGTTTTCATTATTATTAATTAAACACTTTTAATTTTTACCTATTTTTATATTCAAATTTTTTTTTTTTTATAATTTCTTCCGTCGTCCGTCTCATCCATTCACATAACAGTTCCTGTTTCTACTCCTGCTAAAATCAAATTGTTTGTTGTGCCATATTCTACATGTTTTACGAAATATATTGCTGTATATATAGAATTCACCGTGAATATGATATATATCCAGCTTTTTTGTCATTTCCCCAATACATCAAAAAATCATATTTCTAAGCTCATTTATGAAAAATTCACTATAAAATGTTTATAGACTGAGAGACAACTTATTAAATGTCATCCATTTAGTTGTCAATATCACGGCAAATATTATGGCAAAAAACGACATTAGCTCAGTAATTGTCACTTTTAAAGTAATAACGTCGTAACGTAATGTTGTTGCTGCGATATTTACTAAGCAATTTAAAAATGAACCAATATACAGTTGGTTCCTTTTAAATGACTTTTAGACAAAAACATCATTCGTGTAATTTTAATCCAATTTTGTGCACACACAACTACTAGTTGAAAAAAAAAAAAGTCTGTATTAGAACCTTTTATTATGAACAACACTATCAAAAATTTTGTCCACTTAATACGTCGTTTTGGGGAAATAAAATTTTATAAAAACATCGAATTTTGGGAAAAAGTCGAAAACTTCAAACACTATCTTATAACGTTTTGACTAAGAATTTATACCAGAAATAGAAAAATTTAACACAGAGTGTTCCATTTCGAGAACTATAACTATTATCAGTTACCAAGTAATGGAAAATAAATTTAAAAGATACTCCTAATGATTGATTGTTATAGAAAAAAATCGATTTGAAATATTTTTTCTCAGAAAGACGCAATCTGTCTCAGGCTCAGCCTGTATGCAGGTCTCTTCAAGCTTGGCCAGCGGCTATATTCAAAATTTTACTATTCTCATTAAATTCATATTCTGGACAACTTAATATTATTTTCAACAATATATTCAGACGTGTTTACACTTTTCAATCTAGGTTCTCTACGAATGATAGGTCGGGTCCGTATACAAAATAAATTATAACTTCGGTTTAACAGATTTTAATATAAAATAGATTCGGCTTTTACTTGACGTAGTTCCATATTACAAACGTAAATAAAAGAACTACACTTTAATAACTGAAAATTGAACAATTGTTTCACCACACAGTGAAAAAAAAAATCCACTTGCAACATCACCAAAAATAATTCAGACTATACAATGTCCAAATCCATAAAAACAAAAGCTTCAACTAATAATTTAATTTTCACCAGGGCTGACAAAGGAAAAACAGTAATTGCAATAAAAGAAGAAGACTATGTAAACAAAACTCTAGAATTCTTAAACCCATCTCACAAATTATTAGACAAAGATCCAACTAAACAATTTCAAAAAGATATAAAAACCACCATTAAAAATACCTCCATGCTATTCAGTGAATTTGAGAAACAACAACTGATTTCAATGAACCCCAAGCACCTAAACTTTACTCCTTAATTAAATTACATAAAGAAAATTACCAGATTCGCATCTTATAAATTATCTAAAAAGTTAATACATATTATTTTGAAATAATCCAAATTTAAACCTAAACATAGCATTAAAAATTCATATGAATTAATTAATAAATTAAATAATATAGACTTTAAAAACAATACTAAACTAATTTCCTTTGATGTGAAAAACCTTTTCCCAAGTATTCCCCCATTAGAAGCAGAACAACTAGTAAAAGAACTACTAATAAAAAATAATACAAATCCTCACATCATTAACGAGATTATAAATTTACTGAAAGTATGTGTACAGCAAAACTAATTTCAATCTAATGGACACAGTTAGGTACATAGGTAGTGAGGGTTTAACGATGGGTAATCCCCTCAGCCCTCTACTAGCACATATTTTTATGCATAATTTAGAATCAGTCATAAGTAATAACACTACATTTAATAATGTCTTTTTTTGGTACCAAAAGACAACTAAGTTCAGTACATTATTTTATCAATACAATTCACAAGAATATAAAGTTCACTATTGAAGAAGAGACTAATAATAGTATCAACTTTCTAGGTTTAACACTATTAAATTCCAATAATAAAATTAGTTATAGCATTTACCGCAAAGAGTCACATACAGACATAACGATTCATAACTGTGGTGTGGCCACCACACGACTTTCTTATACGTATGAAAATGTTACTTCCGGGCCGAATTTTGAAATTTCATTTATATAAAAAATATTCCAAAATTCAACTTTAAATACTTTTGTACTCTTCATAAATATATATAGAATGCATAATTTACGACATATTTGCAAAAAAACGATTTTCGATAAGAGTAAAAAACCCACATTCGGTGGGAAATTTGAAAATTTTTTTTAATAAAATTCTTCTCAAATTTAATTTTAAGTACATATGAATTCTTTATAAATTTGTCTAAACTTAGTAGTTGACGAAATATTGGCAAAATTCGAGTTTTTCACTGAAGTAAACTACTACTTCCGGTCGGACGAATTTGCTGAAAATCTAATTAGTTCTCAAGAGGGAGATTATACACGTAAATACAAAATTTGGAATTGATATCTCCAGCGGTTTGACCGCTATCGTGGTCAAAGACAGACAGACACACACACAGACATTTTTTAAAACCACTTTTTCAGTATCAGGGGGCCTCAAAACATGGACATCTGCCAAAATCTCGAGGTCGAAAATTTTCATCATCAACGTAAATACAAAATTTGAAATTTATATCTACAGCGGTTTGACCGCTATCGTGGTCACACACACACAGACACACACACACAGAGAGAGAGAGACACAGAAATTTTTTAAAAAACACTTTTTTGGTATCAGGGGACTTCAAAACGTGGACATCTGCAAAAATCTCGAGGTCGAAAATTTTCATCATCACAATACTTCCTTATACTACGTATAAGAAAGTAAAATGAGGTGTGGCCACCACACGACTTTCTTATACGTATGAGCGTTTCAAATTATAGAATTTTAAGAATTTTTTATACAAAAATTATTCAAAATCTTATTCTAAGTATTTCTATTCTCTTAATAAATATATATAGAATGCATAACTTACGACATATTTGCAAAAAATCGCTATTCGATAAGAGTAAAAGTGGTGCTTCCGGTCAGAATTTTGAAATTTTTTTATTACAAAAGATATTGAAAATTATGTTTTATATACTTTTATACTCGTAACGTACTTGTCTAAAAAGCATGACTTGCGAAATATTCGCAAAAAACTGATTTTCGATAGTAGTAAAAGACCTACTTCCGGTAGGAATTTTGAAAAACTTTGTACATAAAATTATTCTCAATTTTAGTTTTAAGTACATATGAATTCTTTATAAATTTGTTTAAACTTAGTAGTTGACGAAATATTGGCAAAATTCGATTTTTTCACCGAAGTAAACTGCTATTTCCGGTCTACCGATTTTACTGAAAGACTAATTAGATCTCAAGAGGGAGATTATACACGTAAATACAAAATTTGAAATAGATATCTCCAGTGGTTTGACCGCTATCGTGGTCACAGACAGACAGACAGACAGACAGACAGACAGACATGTTTTAAAAACCACTTTTTCGGTATCAGGGGATCTCAAAACGTGGACATCTGCAAACATCTCGAGGTCGAAAATTTTCATCATCACAATACTTCCTTATACTACGTATAAGAAAGTAAAAATGGCAGCTTACAATAGCTTAGTACACAGATTAGTGAATGTCCCCTTATCCCGAGATAACTTTACCAAAGAATTAAATTTAATAAAACAAATTGCACTTAATAATGGTTATGACCCGACCATGATTGATAACTTAGCCTCGAAAAATTTATTATCAAAATCAGTTTCTTTAACATACCCTATGCCAGAACGAAAACATGATAAAGTCTATAGATCATTAACATACATGGGTACATTAAGCGTAAATTTATCCAAACTACTAAAAACATATAATATTAACACGGCGTTCAAAACCAGTAACAATCTATACAAATACATAAAAAACAATAGAGATAGTACAGAAAAAAGACACAGATTCCACATATGCGAACCATTTAATGGACGAAGGACATAATTTTAATGAAGATTTTTCTGTGTTAGGCGTACAACATAAGAATATAAAATTGAATTTCTTAGAAACCCTAAATATCAATAAACACAAAAACTCTAATTTTCTTTTAAATGATCTACTGGATGTAAATAAATCTCCTTTACTTAATTTATTTGTTTACTAGTACAATACACATAGTTTTATGAGGGTTTTAACCCCTTCCCCCTTTGTTTCCTTTTTTCCCCTTTTACTTTCTTATACGTAGTATAAGGAAGTATTGTGATGATGAAAATTTTGGACCTCGAGATTTTTGCAGATGTCCAGGTTTTGAAGTCCCCTGATACCGAAAAAGTGGTTTTTAACCCCCCCTCTCTCTCTCTCTCTCTCTCTCTCTCGAATTTTGCCAATATTTCGTCAACTACTAAGTTTAAACAAATTTATAAAGAATTCATATATACTTAAAATTAAAATTGAGTATAATTTTATCTAAAAAGTTTTCCGAAATTCCTACCAAAAGTAGGTCTTTTACTCTTATCGAAAATCAGTTTTTTGCGAATATTTCGTAAGTCATGCTTTTCAGACAAGTACGTTACGGGTATAAAAGTGTTTAAAACATAATTTTCAATATCTTTTGTATAAAAGAAATTTCAAAATTTAGACCGGAAGTACCACTTTTTCTCTTATCGAATAGCGATTTTTTGCAAATATGTCGTAAGTTATGCATTCTATATAAATTTATCAAGAGTACAAAAGTATTTAAAACTAGATTTGCAATATTTTTTGTATATATGAAATTTCAAAATTCGGTCCGGAAGTAGCACTTTTACTCTTAGCGAGGAGCACTTTTTTGATAATATCTTGTAAAGTATGCATTCTATAGCGATTTATTAAGAGAACAGAAGAACTTAGAACAGGATTTTGAATAATTTTTGTAAAAAAAATTCTTAAAATTCTATGGTTTTGGTTGCCCAAAGAAATAACAGCGGATGTAGTTTTTAATTTGTTATATTATTTGTCTTTTCTTTAAAATTTCAAATAGAAAGATGCATCTTTAATGCCATAATATTGAAGTGCATAAATAACCCACGAGATTGGTGAAAACCGAAAGTTGAGAAAAAATTTCAAAAAAATTGAACTATTAAATTTATATTATAAATTTATCGGAGTAATACTGTTATTTCCGTTTTAGGTAGTAAAGAGATAACGTTTAGCTTGCGTTTATTTAAATTCCCATCCTACAGTTGCATAAATATATTCTTACCTTTATTTATTCACCCTAATTGGAATATGTAACATGAGAATTATTCTAATTGCAAATGCTAAAAAGCAAATTCGTTTGACATTTCTTTTTATATCGTTCTGACTTCAAATACTCGAACAAATATTAAGAGCAGTTGAGCAGTGAATGTCTATTCCTCGTAGAATACGAATTACAATTAACACTGATGAAGTAATATTCCATTATGAATCTTAATATTCAAGTGTCCCTATTTCATACCGACCTAGTTCTAATAAGTCTAACTTGCAAACAAAAATTTAGTACTTCTTATGTTAATGCATTATTAAAATGACAATTTCACACTTGCGTAGTTCGTAAAATATTGCAAAACTTGTAAAGTAGTGCAAACATTTGTTTTTTTATGCCACGTAGGCCAAATATTTAATTAACAAAGTGCCGTACCGGCCGCAAGGCCATCAATAGATATCTAGAAAAGTTTCTGGAGAATAAGTTTCAAAACTGAATTATTATTCATATATACTCCCTGATTTGTGCCATATATTCTTAAATTATTAGTTGTTAGGAAGCAGAAATTCATGATCACACCAATTAACTATTACGTATTTCAAAAAACTGGAAGATCATTTGGGGTTGGCATCTATATAAGTTGTCATTATATTGCAACCAAGATAATTTATGTAAGTATATATAAAAATTGAGTTGTCCGAATTTTGAAATTCTTTTTATACAAAAATTATTCCAAATTCAGCTATAAATACTTTTGACTTCTTAACAGATCTGTGTAGAATACAAAATTTGCGAAATATTTGCAAAAACTGGTATTTGATAAGAGTAAAAGTATTATGTCGGATTCAGATATTAAAATTTATTTTTTACGTCTAGCTCTAAATACTTTAATACTTTAATAAATGTATATAGAACGTATCATTTGCGAAATATTCGCAAAAAACTGCTATTTGATAAGGGTAAAAGTGTTACTTCCGGTCCTAATAATGTTTTATATATAAAAATTTTTCAACACGAGCTCTAAATACGTAATAATTTGTATTCTAGATTAATCTATATACGTAGAATGCAAAATTTCCGAGATATTTCCAAAAAAAAAAAAACTTTTTTGGTAAGACTAAACCTACTTTCGGGTGGAAATTTCGAAAAACTTATTTTATAAAATCTTGCTAAAATTGACTTTTTAGTCCTTTTGTATTCTTTAGAAATTTAGAGATATTGGTGAATTTTGATTTTTTTACTGAAGTAAACTACTACTGTCGGTCTATCAATTTTATTAAAAATCTAGTCGGATCTCAAGAGGAAGATTGTACTTGTAAATGTATAGTTTGAATTGACAGATGTAGCCGCTGTCGTGGTCACAGAGACACACACATAGAGATTTGTAAAAACCACTTTGTCGGTATTCAGGGACTTCAAAATGTGAACATACATGCTTTGGGTGCTTTTGCAAAAAACTGCTATTCGATAAGAGTAAGAGTGTTACTTCCGGTCTGAATTTCGACATTTCTTTTATACAAAAATTATTCCAACTCCAGCTCTAAATACTTTTCCACTCTTGATAAATCTGTATAGATTGCGTAATTTATGAGATACTATCTGCCCGTAGCCCGGCGTTGCTTGGTCACATTCTATAGAAAAATTTAAAGTTGCTTTGTGTTCACTGCTATAAACCGATATAAAAGTGTTGTTTATTCTCTAGCCAAACAACGAATCAATGTTATTGTTTTATCAGTTTTTCACTTCAATGCCTTTGTATACACAATATTCTTCGTTATACCATCTAATGCCATTCCTATAGAAATTCATGTAATTTAACATATTGCTATGTTTTTAATATTTAACGAAAAAATTTGGAAAAAACATATGATCACATGGATCCACACATTTTCAGATGATATATATAAGATTTGCAAAAAACTGCTATCCACTATCATACGAGTGTTACTTGTGGTCAAAATTTTGAAATTTTTTTATACAATAGTTATTCCAAATTGAGCTTCTAGTACTTCTATACTTATAATGTATCTTGCGTAGAAAGCATGACTTCAAATTTTCTTTTAAGTACTTTCGTAGTCTCCAGAAATTTGGTTAAACTTAGTAGTTGAAGAGATATTCTTTTTAAAATTTGATATTTTCTCTGAAAACTATTACTTCCGGTCTACCGATTTCACTGAAAATCTAATCAGCTCATAAGGATATAATTGTACTCTTAAATACCAAGTTATCGCGATCACACATACATACATACACACAGAGAGGCACACAGAAAGAGAGAGAGAGAGAGGGGAGAGAGAGAGAGAGAGAGAGAGAGAGAGAAGAGAGAGAGAGAGAGAGAGAGAGAGAGAGATTCAAAAAAAACACTTTCTTGCTGTCAGGGGACTTCAAAACGTGGACATCTGCAAAAATCTCGAGGTCAAAAATTTTCGTCATCACAATACTTTCTGATACTGCGTTTACGAAAATAAAACCGTAGGAGCCGACACTAAACCCTGCAGTACACCATTCCTAATAATCGCCGTTTCAGAATAATACTAACTGTAGTATTATATTCTGTCGTCGCACTTACATAAATGTCAAAATCAATAACATGAAATCAAGGTCAAGATTTAATTTATCGAGATTTTAAAATCAAAATTTAATGTATTACATGTATTACGGACGAATCCGAAGTGTTAGTTTGAAATTATTCGGAGCATGTGCAAAAATAGTTTTTTTTTCGTTTGATATTATATATGCATAACATAATACTGCTAATTCAATGTTTATGTTTTCCTATTTATTCGCTAAGGTAAATAACACATATTTATTATTATCAAAAAATAATTAGAGCTTGGAAAATTTATAGATAAATAAAATTAATAATCGCATAAATGTTTTAGTACCTTTTTTGATGTATTTATTCGTTAACTCCAAGAACAAATATTTTTTACAGTTCAGCCCTATATCCTCATTGCCTAGAAGACTGCCACGTTGTTCCGCGAAATCATTCACATACTTTAGCACCATTTTTATTTTATTATTTTATTTACACTATTCTAACAACACACCTCCCTATATTCTGTCGATACCCATGGGTCCCAACACATACAAAAACTGGTAAAGAAATCTCGCGAAGTATCTGTATATAACTTGACATGGTATGACGATCTGTTATGATTATCAAATTACTGTTGGCGCAAATAAACCCGTTTATTTTAATAGAACTTACATACACATAATTGGTCGTCTATTAATTTTTAATTAAAATGAACACAATTTAAGATGCATTTTTTAACATTTAAATGCAAAGAAACTGTTTATGAATTGTGTGCGGTTCTACGCAAATGCAATTATCGGAAATATAGAATAGAATAGAATAATTATTTTATGTACGATACATAGGATCTGCACAAAATGCAATTATTATTAACGTGTATATACACTGGATATATACACAAGGAGAAAGGATTGTTACTTGGTGCTTTGGTATATTTTTCGACGCAAACGATAGTAGGTAGTGATAGCATTAAATCTTATTCAATATTCAAATCATCTTTGGCAAATCTGTGATGACCTTAAGATTATTTACCTATTACTTAAACTACAATGAGGGTTTACAAAATATTGTTGTTTTTTGTGTCTGTGGGATAGCCGAGCAGTTGATCATCATTATCAAATAAAAGAATGGCAGCCAGGCACCAGCATTGTTCCTAGAGAATTTCACATAAAATTTGAGCCGTTAGTGGATTATAATTTGGTGATTCTACCCCCTCTACACATGAAGTTAGGATTGGTTAAACAGTTTGTCAAAGCGCTAGAAAAAGAGGGCAACTATTTTAAATACTTAAGGGATAAGTTTTACCATGAATGATTTAGATCTGGCAGCATGGACTTCTTTTAAAAATGTTTGCAAATATTTTCTGGGAAATCAAAAAAGTGAAAACTACCAAGATATCATGGCTAATTTGCTAGAAAACTATCAAAATTTAGGGTGCAGAATGTCGCTAAATGTTAATTTTTTGCATTCACATTTGGACTTCTTTCGCGCTAATTTAGGAAGACGACGAGTGATTAACAGGGGGTAAAGGTTCCATCAAGAGACTGCCGAAATGGAGAAATGATATCAAGGTAGTTTCTCATTACAGAAGGCAACAGGCAATATAAAAGGAAGAAATAACTGTATTTATGCAAAATCTTGATATATCAGTAATTTTCCTTTGTACGCAGTTAAATGTTCTTTTATTCTTGATATTAATTAAACATTCAAGTATTTGTTATGTCAAGATTTTTGTACTAGAAAGATTGTCGCAACAAAAAGAGTCAAGCAGATTGGAGCATTAACATCTGGGGAGCGTGGTACTTTGGTCACTCTTGCCGCCTGCGTGAATGCAATGGGAAATTCAATTCCGTGCATGTTTATTTTCCCCAGAAAGTTTTACAAGGAACATTCTGTACGAGATGGTCCCATAAATTGTATCGGCACTGCAAACCCTTCAGGGTGGATGACTGCAACCGATTTTCGAATTTTTATGCAACATTTTATCAAATCTGTAAGGCCGGCCCCTTCATCTCCAGCACTTCTCCTTCTTGACAATCACCAGTCTCATCTTGCCATTGAGGTGAGAAATCTTTAGCGAAAGACAATAATGTTATCATGTTGTCATTTCCATCCCATTGCTCGCACCGTCTCCAGCCTCTAGATGTCGGTGTATATGGGCCATTCAAGACCTATTTAGCTACATATCAAGATGCATGGATGCATAATAATCCTGGAAAAGTGATGACGATCTACGACTTACCATCAATCGTGAAGGAAGCACTCCCTTTGGCAACAACCCCAAATAATATAATGAAAGGTTTCTCAAAAAGCGGAATTTACCCTAACAATAGAGAAATCTTTTTAGATTCGGAGTTTGCAGCGGCCTTTGTGACAGATCATCCAATGCCCGAGACTCCCGAAAGTGCCATAAATGCCGATGACCCATCACTAGACATTAATCCTGAAATTGCTGGACCTTCGAGTTGCCACGAGATTGCGAGACCAATACAAGAGACAGAAGTTGAAGTTGCTGAACCCTTGTCTAGGCCAGGATCCAGTTCTGAATTCTCACCTGAAAGCCTAAACCCATTTCCAAAAGCACCGAAAAGAAAAAAAAATGAATGCATTGAAGGAAGACCAAAAAAAAGAGAACAGTTGTAAACAAAGAAGAGAAGAAACAAGTGACCGAACAAATATTCAATGATGAAAGCGACAGTGATAAAAATGAAGAAGAAGACGAGGAAACATTGTGCCTCATGTGTTGTGAATCCTATTCAGTAGTTTGCCTGGGGAGCAATGGGTGCAATGTCTGCGATGTAAATTATGGGTCCATGTTAACTGCGTTAGAAATAAAAAAATGTTCTTATGCAGAAATTGCGACTCGGACGATAGTTTGTCAGATTGAATAATTTTCTTTAATTTTTTTTTTGTTAAAGAATTTCCAGATTAGGACTTATAAACTCTTAATGGTATCAAACAATAGTTTTGTTGATAAATTATATTAGAAAAAACCTACCTATTCATATTAATTATTTCAATAATCAGCTGTTACATCTTACTCCAACGGCTGTTATTTTTTGCCCCAACGTTGAGGTTGAAAGTAACATGTCACTGCACATATACATATTTTTTTTCTTACCATGCTTAACAAATCATATCAAATAAGTACTTCCAAAGTAGCTTGAATGTCTGATCTATCGTTTAATCAAAATTGAGCGAGAATTTAAAAACAAAAATTAAAAACATGTTATTTTCATCCCCGGTCTCCCCTATTATAAATTTGTATTATGTGAATATGATGTATTTTAAAATATATAAAGACTACAGAAGTTCGAAAATTTTATATTATAATTAAAAGATCTGTTTGAACAATTATAAAGTAGTATGTGTAGTTTTGAAATACCACGAACCCAGGATTATAAACAAACAGAAAACATGAGAGAGAATTAATTTTTCTTCAAAGTGATGTTTTGAACATATTTCATTCTTTCGAAGACATTGGTGTGTTACAAGTGTATAGAAGTTATATGAATACTTTTACAGGGTGTCACAAAATAGCTATTCCTAATTTTCAGCAATGACAGAAGGCACTTAAATAAACATTTTTTATTAATAAACTAGAGTCTGGAAATTTCTCGGTGTCAAGATAAACTAGGTATCTTTAATAACAATTACAACAGGAAGAGTTAAGTTAGGGAACATTTTATTAGAAGTAATACTGCATTAAACTTTATAAAAATTGTTCGAAGTTACGACCACCATTTTCGATACACAAGTTGTAACGATTTGCAATCGAATACCGAATTCTTCGAAATAGCTGAGAACGTTCACGAATATCATCAAACGCTAGAATAATTCAAGCCACTAACTCTTCTTCTGTATTAACAAGTGTCTCATAAACCAGTGATTTAATTTAACTCAAATACAAAAATTAACTGGAGTCACATCTGGTAAGCGTGCAGGCCAAGAAATCGCCCCCCCTCTTCCGGTTCATCTGTTTGGAAACTGTGCATTTCGATAATTTCGGTAATTTAATCCAAAGTGTGCTGGTGCACCATCATGCTGGAAAACAATATTTCTTCGTGGGACATTTTTAAGTAATTCTGGAAGAGTATGTTCCCAGAAAAATGCTGTACGCATCACCATCCAGCCGTGCAGGCAGTAAATATGGTCCCATTAGATAATAGTCGACAATCCCATCCCAAATATTAACAGAAAACTTCCATTGATGATGTAACCTGTGAACGGGGCGAGGATGTTCTTCGCTGCAAATGTGACTATTGTGTGTACTTAAATAGCCATATTTTGTAAAACATGCCTCCCCTGTCCATAATAGACTTCTAGGAAATCTTGGTTCGTCATTAATTTTATTTAAGTACCATTCGGCAAATTGAACTATGTTGGGATAATCAGCTGGAATTACTGTTTGCACTTTTTGAACGGAAAACGGATTATTCTCAAATTGTTGCAGAATTTGGTCCTCAAAGTCAACATTTCGGACAGTACGATTACCGCCTCCGCCCTGAAAACGGGGGGATTTGGCCTTCCAATAATACAGGCCGGAACCGCAACAAAATGGCGCCGTCGATAACTAAAATGATTTCATCCGACGATAGTCTACATGTGCCACAGCTAGTCTGTCTTAACTATAGCCCTGCGCATACAAAAGTTACCTAAAAATTTCAGAGAGTGTAGTGTCGCCTTCAGTACACCTTACCTTCTTGCTTCCCTAGTACGGTGGAGAATATAGAATGGGAATTTCGCCGCTAACTCTTCCGGTGATGTGGGCGTGTGGTCAGTCGGAACAGAGGTGGATGAAATGTCCAAGGCGCCAGCCCCGTATTAGGATTTAAATAATTCCCACCCCAAAAGTGATTTGATCCCGGAGCAAAATCAATTTCGAGTACTTAAGGTTGCAAAAGAATAGGTATCAACAAAATCCAAACAAATAACAAGTTTATTACAGCCACAGGTAACATCTCATGACCAAAGAAACAAAATAATTGATACTATAGAGTGACAAAATAAATAAAGTAAGTACGCAATAATAACCGTGAATCTACATGCGCTAAGAAATTAAAAAAAAAAGGTTTATAAGTAATGCGCAAATTAAGTTGCCTTAGCCTTGATATAACTAACAAAGAAATACTATAAAATATTTAAGTAGTACATTTAAAATAGTTAGATGAATTGTAAATTAACTAACAAAAAAAATATGCATTTAAATACGCTGTACAATCTGACAAGATCTTGTTTACAATATGTCTTTACAGGCCTTAACAGGAACAGCCTGTAGTTAGTTCAGTCAAATGTGTACGTGAAGGCCACTTAGTAGATCATCAGTTGGTCTTAGATAGATAAATAATATAACAAAAAAAGGTCCGCTGAAGGCATAGCAGTGTCTGACCCCATTAAGGTCACGTTAACAAAAAAAATGAATATTGATGCAGCCGCAAGGCTATTGCGAATTTCAAGCTTCCTCGACAGATTATATATAATATGGCAACTCTCAGCGAGATATTATTTAAATAAGTTATTAAATGAAGTTAAAAGCTCAAGCCTTTGACCACTCCAAGAAGCAGTAATCAAAATATGAATTTTCTCCCGGAAAAATTGAATTAAAATTGGAAATAAAATTAACTATAAACGTATTACAGTTTAGAAGATCAAAACAGGATATAATTAGCTCATCCGCGAGCCATCAAATTAATTAAACTAGTTACTTAGCTGTACAAACTTTTTTCTTCCTCCACAAGTTTCACATAAATTTTCCCTCGACAACACAGGTACCAAGTTCCTTAATCGCATTAAATTCTCGATCTCGTAAACGGAAGGAGATGAGGGTCTTTTCCCTGGATTGCTACCAGTTCATCCCATGCGGTAGTTACAAGTACAAAAACAGCAAAATGGCGGCGACGCCATGACATCCAAAACGGAATTATTTGGGATTTTCATGCAATCTGGCGCTATGCAATCGCCGTGCGATAGTTGCAGGAATAAAATTACTGTTCACTAAACATCCGACGAACTTGACGATAAATACAAACGAAACATTACCAGTGCTTCCTGCGGGATCCTCGACTAGACATTAGTCTTTGGCATTAACGGTAATCTCTTAGAAAAATTGGCAAGGAGCACCGAACAGAATTTTTCCTGCAGCTAACGACCGCTAAATATAAGCCCACGGCATGGAAAATAAAAGTAAGACAATGTAACAAACGGTTGTTGTTTTTCAAAGGTTGCTTTGATTCAATTTTTTTTATCTCGATACTGAATAATTTCAGGACACTAGTTTATTAATAAAAAATGTTTATTTCAGTGCCCTCTATAATTTCTTAAAATTAGGAATAGTTATTCTGTGACAGGGTGTATATATTCGCTTAATAAGTTCAAGACAGATGTGTTATCCTGGAAAGAATAAAAAGTTATATACTATATTAACATAATAAATTTGTTTGTTTTTTTAGCAATTATGTCCTAAAATAGAAGTTTTCCAATTACTTGCCTTAGGATTTACTTTTCTTTTTTTAAGTTATTCTTCTTTACAATAATTAAAAATATTACTCAACCTAAGAAAGTGTATGATTAGGAGGTGTATATACAAATATATGTTGCCTATCTCCCTTCAAAAGAATTTTTAATTAAGTAACATAAACTGACGCATCTGGCTTTTTTTTTTTTTTCTTGCCTCTTTTTGGATGACAATTTTCAAAACTATAATTTTTATATTGGCAAATCTCCTTCCAAAAGAAATTAAGTAGCACAAAGTTTTTTATTTTACTTTTTTTCTCTAACATTTAAAACGCGAAAAGTATATTCTCAATGTCTATTCTAATGTCACATTATTGGGAATATTGTGCCAGAAAAGTAAATCAGGTTGGAATAACAAATTAATAACGCATTATGAAATGTTAATCAATTTAGTTTTTTCATCTATGTGTAAAATTTACGAACTGCTCCATACGACACTTAGTGTTTTGTGAAACGATATGTTCATAATAACCAGAGCGTAAAGAATCGCTACGCCCTCAAATAATACCTACAACTTGTAATACACAGAATTCAGTTGATTTGCCAGAACAAAAATTGCAGTATTCATAGTTTGTCATGAAATTGAGGCACCTGAATCTTAACATTTTCATTAAAATATAGTTTGCACATATCATTTATTTTCATGTGTATAAATTTCTTTTTCCTTCTTCAACCGTAGAAGATATCGTTACCGAATTGTAGCACTATATCCAGAGATTTTTGGCCAGAAAAAATCCTTGTGTTACACAGCATTTGAAATATTAAAGGAAAAATGGCAATGTTTTGTAAAACTTCGCAAATTAGTTTATTAAAAGTAGTTGTGTTGTGTTTATTGGGTCTCTTTATCTTAACTGCAGTAAAATTACTTATTTCCAGTTCTTAAGTTTTTAAAGTGCGAGGAAACAGAAATCTTGTGAATTTATATTTTTTTATATTAGAGTAAGAATAATTTTTCTACCTATAAAAATCGTTTTATTTTTCCTACTATACCATTCCGATATGTTTTAATCTCGGTTTTAATGTTTAGCTTTGATATTGCTCTATACGTTTGTGATAAATAAAGCGATAAAACATTGACAAATCCAGTTTTTTATGTCCATAGTAAAAAAAAATATACCCAAAATATATATTAACTATTAATTACGGGTAAATGTAAAATATGTCTAATGAAGTCGAGCATTTGTGTTACGTGTCTTGACCCACAATAAATCGTATCGTTTAAAAAGTTTCGATGTGTAATATGCTAATATTAAAGTGCCCCTATTTGGTGACATTTTAATTATTGAAATGTGTTTTCCTATGAGAAAAAAATTGTAATCACTACATAAAAACTTAGCTTCATATTTTGCTTAGTTATAAAGATATTGCAAAATTTCGAAAGCAGTACATACAAAAAAATGGAATATCCAAACGGACCCACTTAGACCAAACATTTGGTTACCAAACGATTATTGAATTTGACATACTGTTATGCTGTAAAATTCACTTTTGTATATAGTTCTCGAAAGATTATGTGTCTTTGTTTAAGTACGTAGAATATGTAGGAGCGCGAGACTTTTGAGCGCACCTTGTACATCGTTTGGTTCACCGTGTGGAAAAGTTCGTTTGTTGTATATCTGGGAGTGCGCTAAACCTACTATTGTGCTCTCGGAGCCCTAAGTCACGAACCGTGAAATTGATACATACGTAATGTGTAATATCGGGCAAATCCACTCTATATGTGTAAAAAACTCTGTATCTTATGTAACTAACTCTAACTATCTTATCTCTAGCCTATTTTATCCTACCTGTAGATGCGAATTATCTGCATTTGCAGTTACTTTTACGCCTTGTTTCAGTTTTATCAATATCTGCTTATTTATTACTTCCGAACTCTGCGAAGTGCATTTATTTGTGTGTTTAAATTCTTCGAGACGACAGTCAGGCTCGTCGTATTTACTGCCTCACGTGTTTATGCGTATCCCTAGACATAGACTCTCTTGTACGTCTGATTAAAATTCTTCCTTCGTAGTTATGCCACTAAAAATGTAAGGAGAATTAAATAGGGAAATCTTGTGTATGAATGGGCATACGGTAAATTGTTGCCGTGGACTGATTTGTTCATAGCAAGCATTCATCTTCCCTGACTGCCTTGTTGCGATTCTATCAATATCTTTCCTTGGGGGGTTATGACCTCGCGGATTTAACTGCAAAACATTAGGAGGTCGGTTTTTTTAACCGCCGTTTGTAGCGTGATTTAAAAGCTTGGAAATTTCAATAGTTACCTGCAGAATCCCTTTTCTTCCGCATTAAATTGTGTCTACTTTTGAGGTTTGTTTTGTTTTCTTCTGTCAAACGTTGGTTACTTTGTTAAGGAGCAACGTTCGTTTCATGCATTACCAACTGTTGAGCATGTATGTTCCTCTCGTACTACCGACTTTATAAATTCTACGTACATCGACGGGTTGTTACTGTTATTTCATCTTCGTCTAAGTTATGTTCATGTTTGTGTTTAATTATATGTCATGGTGCTGACTCCCTTTATTGTCGAATTTAGATTTGTGCCTGCTATGTTTATTTGAATTCTCCCGCCTTTCGTTCTGAGATATTTCCGGGCTTCTTACTTCGTAAAGGATGCGTGTAGCTGACGCGCATTAGTTATGGAAGAAGGTTCCCGCTTTTTGACAGCACTTACATAGTCGAATCTTGTGTGAGAACATGGTGTGCAATCTGCTTACCTTCCTTTGGTAACTTTGTTACATTATCTATGTAGATTTTTTCGCGGAAGTGGCTCTAAATGGAGTAAGCAGCAAATATCGATACCTTAGTTTGGGTTATTTATCGTGGGTTTTATCGAAATATCGTTACCTGAAATTTACGAATGGCCACGTGCTGTTTTTTTTTTGAATCTAAATTTTGCACCTTTGAGTGACTTGTGAAGTCGTTTATCGCGGAATCTCCATTAACATTTTGGGGTAAGTGATTGAAACTTTGTGTTAATTTTCGGGAATTTTATCTATGTTTCTTTTCTCTTCTAATTTAATAGGATTCTTTTTGACGGGCACAAAAGCCCTCAGTAGCCATATTTCTGGTATTATCACCCCGCATTATCATTGAAGAGCGTGGTGGTTTCTATCGTCGCTGCAGTAGTTGCACCTATACGTCCATCCTGTCTGTTGGGATGGAATTTTTCATCGAGGGGCCTCCGTCATCTTGGTTTCCGGACGCGGCCATCCTGCGTCCATCTTGACAGATAAGTGCAACTAATGTTGTAATTTTCATCATAATTTACGACTGATTTTCGACGACTTTATGCCAGAGTACAGGACTTTATCTTACCTATATTTGACCTAAGAATTTTTGAGTGGCTAAAATAACTAGTGCACCACTTAGTTAACTGCAAGGTCACGTATTAATCCTAATCAAATTACCGTTATACTTATTTTTTTTGTTATCTTTATGCAAACTGGTATTGCTGTATACAGAGTGACCCTAAGAAGATATGATAAGGGCACTTCTTGTTGTGTTGAATATTTTAGTTCAATAATAATTCTAGTAATGTCAATACCGTAATAATATAACCCTTTGTTGTGTTGTATATTTAATTAAATAATAATTTTTAGTAAATTCATTACCGTAGCACTATATCTCTTGGAGTGTTCTATCTTTAAATTAGTAGTAACTCTAGTATTTTCATTACCGTAATAATAATATTTCTCTTTGATGTGTTGAATTTTAATCTTGAATTCGATAGTAATTTTAGCACGTTTATTACCGTAAATTAGAAATTTGACTTTCACGTATGTGTTTTTTTAATTTTCTGAGCTATGGAATTTAGTTAAGTCATAGTAGAAAATTTAAATACCGAAGCTCAGTAGATTCTTTTGTGCTAATACTGGTTTTCCATTGTAACTTTCAGTAGCGTCTTGTAATTGATTAATAATTGTAAACAGCTTATTTAGTTATTTCAAAATTTTGTCTATGTAATTTCACGATTTACTTATCACTGAACTAATTAAATTATTTTAAGCCTTGTGCGCTAACTTAAACCTATTATATTTACTTGTATCTATTTAATTTGGAACTTCGCCGTTGGTGGCGTTTTATAATAACAAATGTATATTGGCCTGTAAGGCAAGGAAACGTTTCTACGCCGACCATCCTCCTGCCGAGGCGCAGAGGTTCTATTGTTTTATTATTATCTGCTAAATTTTCTTTATTTTGTTTTAATAAAAAAAAACCATTTTTATTAATTCATACAATTTTCTATTTTTTTTATCTGTCAACATTTTATATATATTTAAAAAAAACATATATATTGTTTCATACTTTTCCAATTTATACTGTCAAGTTTCTATTTATTTTTCAAAAAAAAAAAGAAGAACAATTATTTGAATATAGCACCTTCCTTCACATCATAATTTCTTTTCTTTTAATTATTATTACCCCAACATACCTTACCTTCGTCGATTATATTTGTGACAAGCAGTTGAATGGGTGCAAACGTTTATACAGGGTGATCAATAGGAAACCCGCTGGAGGGACACAGCCAGTGGTAGCTCATAGGAGGCGCAGGTAGGTTATCGTTAAGGTAACATAGTGTCCTGGTGCCCGGACAACGTCGCTAGCGTCGTAGCCGACCGACGCTCTACTTTTAGGTGTTTTAGTTTATCTGAACCGTCACGCCGTCTGCGACAGAGTTAGCTCGGCCCTGCGTTTCCCTGATTCAGCCATCTCCTATTGTGATTCTCCGTTATCTTTAACTTAATATAGGCTGTTATCTTAGTGCGACGTAGTTTCCGGCGTAACAATACAATTCCAGAATACTCTAATATGCATGTTATTTTATTTAAAAAGCAGTTCGTTTTTGTTGCAGCGTAAAAGCGAAATTAAATTTTTAGGTGGATATAATTTGAGAATCAGTTGGTAAAATTACTAAAATTACATTATGTAAATACAGCACGAAATATAATAAATAATTGAGTCATATATATATATATATATTAATTTAAATATGTTTCCTCTGAATTAAGTAATTAATTCTCTCATGCTTGCTAAGATCACTTCAGTTTGTATAAATACAAATCGAAAATAATAGGGAAAAGGTCTGATTTCATTATCGGACTGACGAGCATTGGGCGAAACTAACATTGTTAGTCTTCGATGATGAAATTACTCTTTTCCCTAAGTTCATTAATTAACTTAAAGAAAGCAAGTAATTTTCAATTTAATATAAGCCGCAAATTTTCAAGAAATCTACTCGCACGTATATAGATATATGTGTGTTTCATATATATATATATATATATACATTTATTTGGTTCTTTACCACAATATTCTATTTAGATTTGTTTTCTTTCTTGGGTATGTGGTTTTTATTTGAATTAAATGTAACACATTTTTCTTAACGTTTCGTTATATTTAATAACTTTTTCAAAAGACACATAACATATAACTGTAAAAAACAATTACAAAAATATCAGATTCTTCGTTACAAACATGACTTACAAAAACAATAATATATTATATAATAATGTGTGGCAACGGGCAACTTACCTTAAAATTTCATTTCGTCAATTCTTATTAATTCTGAAAACATTTTGTTTTCAATTACGTTTTACACGTATCTCTATTGGTTTTCTTTTTTTTTTTCCCTCTTTTTTTTTGTGTTTGTGTCATTTGCTTGTCTATTAATTATTAGTTCGAAAAATGAGGAATTATAAATGTATATACTCAAAGAATTGTTTTATTTTATATACGTATAGTGTAAAAATTCAATTATACTTTTGCCTACAAGCTTCACCTCGATATGTCTTTGCCAGATGTACCTGTTATTGCTTTTTATTTGTAAAATATATGTTTCTTTTATTTTTAAAAGTTTATAATATACATGGTTTGAAATATAAGATTTAATCCGTATAGAATTTACTTTGTCAACATATTTTTGTTAATTTTATATTATTGAGTGGTACAAATTTGATAAGTTCGTTATGTCTGCTCGGTCGTTTATTGAGAGCTTTTCTTTTTTAATGTGGATCATTTCTAATATATCTCTAGCCTTTTGGTTGCGTTCTTTATCTAAAATTTTCACGTTATTGAAGTCAAATTCATGGCCTGTGTTAGTACTATGTTTTTTTAGTGCAGTGCTGTTTTTGCAGTATTTGTGTCCGTTCATTCGGCTTTTTAAATATTGCTTTGTTTGACCGATGTAAACGCTTTTGCATTCCTTGCAAGGTATTTGATATACAAGGTTTGTTTGTTGATCTTTTGGTGTTTCTGCTTTTACTTTAGACCAGAGATATTGTAAATTATTATTGTTTTTATTTGCAATTGCAATACTATATGGTTTAAGAATGTTTTGAAGATTTTCGGATAAATGTTGTACATATGGAATGGCTATGTAATTTTTTTTATCATTATTATTATTGTGTTGTTTGTGTTGATTATATGCTGTGTATGTTCTCCTTCTAATAATTTTATTTATTAATTTTATTGGATAATTATTGTTAATTAGTGTTTGTTTTACTTTATTTAATGTTTCGGTTCTGTATACAGGGGAAGTTAGTTTTATTGCTCTATCTACCAAATTTATTATGACACTTTTTTTATGTGTAAATGTTGTGGTTGAGTTAAAGTTAAGATATCTGCCTGACCAAGTTTTCTTAGTATGCCATTTTGTAAGCAGTTTATTTGTGTTATGATCTCTGATAAGTGTTGTGTCTAAAAAATCTATTGAATTTTTTGTTTCTAATTCTATGGTAAATTGAAACGTTAAGAAAAATGTGTTACATTTAATTCAAATAAAAACCACATACCCAAGAAAGAAAACAAATCTAAATATATATATATATATATATATATATATATATATATATATATATATATCACGAAAATATCGCGGATACGTAATAAAAAAAGGAGAAAGAATATCGGGTTATTCTGCTGTAGTGCAACCGCAGACACGTGTTTCAGATTCGTTGGTCTTCGTTAGTACGATATAGCCAAAGAATAAGGTGGGATATCTTTGGAAATAGAAACAAAAGGAAGATCAATGGGAAGACAGACCACCAATTACATCTCAAAAGATCCTCAGATCTGAGTGATAACAACTGACACCGCTACGAGGCAGATATTGTCAACCCGCGTGCGTGTCTTCCTTTTATTTATTTCTCCAAGGATATCCCACCTTCTTCATTGGCTACACTGTACTGATGATCACCGACAAGTCTGAAACACGCATCTGCGGTTGCACTACAGCGGAATAACTCGATATTCTTTCTTATATATGTGTATACGTAAGATTTCACTGTTTACGGATCATCCAAGTGCATTTTTCGACATACATCGCGTTTTCTATATTGATCTCTGTATTTAACCGGTTGGAATTTTGAAAACACTCTTCTACTAAATTTGAACATATTTTTGAAACCTTTTTTTTTAATTTTCCATTATTCAATAGTTTTATATTCTTTAGAAATGTCTTTAAACTTAGTAATTCACGAGATACTTGTATTACTTGATTTTTTCAGTGAACTAACTACTGCGTCAAGTTTATTTATCCATTTCACTGAAAATCTTATCAGATCTTAAGAGGATTATACTCTTAAATATAAGATTTGGTATTGTTTGCTGTTGTAATAAATTGACTTTACGTTATTTATTTTTTTTAATTTTAAATTATTCTTTTTATTTCAATAACTTTTCATACATTTTTAAAATCAAAACATGGCAAGAGAAGGAAATATACAAGTACCATTTACAAAATAGTCAAGTGCATACAATCGAAACTTCTTTATTAAATGATTTATGTATGCTGTTGGCCACTCCAAAGCAGTGTCTATATATTTCCTTCTAAGAGTTGAAAACTTGACATGGCCAGAAGAGCTGCTACTATCTATGCAGTTTTATTAAAAGTCTTGATGTATCATAGACATGCATTTAATTCCACTACAAGTCTAAGGTTAACCTTGATCTTCTAATTATCCCACATGAATGGTATACGATAGCTCAACTCCTAATTTTTATATAACTTTTTAATTATATAATTTGCGAACGATATTTGTGCAGTGGGATTAAATGTGTGTGTATGACAGATCTTTTAATAGAACTGCATAGATAGTAGCGATAGTTCTATGCTTAATTGTTCATATTTTCACATTTCTTATTCACATTATATCTTGCTAGTCAATGAAACTTTTTAGATGACAACTTGCTGTTCAAATGTAATTTTTTTATTAATTACTTTTAAATTACGTTGCCCCTACGCCAAGATGAAGAATTACTTTTAATACCACAATTAAGCGCAGAACCGCCGCTACTATCTATGTATTTCATTAAAAAATCTGGATTTATCTTAGATAACATCAATTCTCCACTACACAAATAATATTGACGCAAATTGTGTAATTAAAAGAGAAATTAAAAGAGTAATTAAACATTATGAGTGGAACGGTCGCATACTATTTATGTAGGTTGACAAGATGCCCTCGATTTATCTTAGACAAACATCTAATCTGATTACACAAATAGCACTGACTATGAGTCAAAGATATTATAGTGTAGAACTGTGTAAATCAAACATGAAAGTGCTAATTATGTGTTGGTAGCCACAGACAAATATGTTTATATCTTATTTAGTTTCTTCAGTATGGCACAACTAAGAAGGTGAGTCTTAATTAAAAGTAATATTTGTGTAGATTAAAGTAATATGCGATATGCCGATCTCAACCAGGCAATTAGTAAATCTAAATATTTACTAATTACCTGACAACACTAGGTGCATTACTAGCTACTATTGTTTTACACTATGGAGTTTTTGGAATTGACGTTTATAAGGTAATACTACACATATTATTTCAATCTACACAATTATTACTCTTAATGAACACACACCTTTTTATTTGTGCCAAACTGAAGAAACCAAATAAGGTAGTAACATGTATGTCTGTATTTACCCACTAACACGTAATTAACTCCTTCACGTTAGATTTAGGCAATTCTACGTTTTAATATCATTGACACATAGTCAGTATTATTTATGTAATGAGATTAGATGTGCGTCTAAGATAAATTTTGGCCGTTTTGTCAACCTAATGAATAGTATACGACAGCTTTACTTCTAATTTTTATAATTACTCTTTTAATTACACTATTTGCGTCGATATTATTTGTGTAGTGGAATTGAATGTTGGTTAAGGTTAAGATGAATCTAGATCTTTTAATGAAACTACATAGATAGTAGCTGCTTTATACTTCATTTTTAATTACACATTTCGCGTTTGCATTTTCTATGTTAAACACAGAGTTCGGCATTGATGCATTGTAATGTTATTGGATGTCTTTTTGATAAATCAAAGATTTTCCATTGATTCTATTTAATTGAATTGCTTTCGTAATAAACATTTTTGTTGTTGTTTGATGTTTTTAATTATTCTCTACTGTAATAAAACTGTTTCGATGACAGTTTGCTTTCGAATTGTCATTTTCGGCAAAGAATTTTTAGTATGTATATATAACAAAAGTCAAAATAAATAGATTAATAAAATAAAAATTTAAAAGTAACAATTATTAGTATCAGATAGTGGACAGTACTGTGCATAATGTTATTCTATTCACCCAATGTCAATACAAACATGTAAAATTAATACAAAAGGTGTGAGTAATGTTTAACAAGACACTCAAATTATCACTTCGTTATGGTCGTTTATTAGGAAAAATATTATTATACTTTTATTTCCTATAACTACATAATTATTTATTATATGCAACATTGTCAATTTTATTGTTTATTGAAAGTGTTAAGTGTTTAAGCTATAAAACGTTTAAGGATGTTTTTTTCGCAGAAGTGTACTATGTGTATGTATGTATAATTCGTGTAAATATTATTTAATAATATAATATTTGTAAATAATCGATGCCTGTTTTTAATACGTAGTAGGTACCTCGGGCTTTTTAAATTTTTTTGGGTATTTTTTGTTTATTATGTTGAAAATGAAAATATTTACACCTACGCGCCTATTGATTAATTGCGACATGCAGGTAAACGTATTCATTAATTAATTTTAATCTCGTTGTTTTGCTATTTACTGTTTAATTTTGTGCTTACGTTTGTTTTCATTTTAAATATAATATGCAGTCCTCGTAGATAGTGAGCTTGTGTATTTTGGGTCATGTATACTAGATGTAATAGTCTAATTTTTAGATTCTGTGCTATACTGGTTGGCTAACATCACACCTTCAATTACTCATTATTTTATATAACTTTTTTATGAACCTCTGTGCGACTTAAGAGATCTTCTACGGCTTATTACTAATTACGCTAATCTAGACATTTCTTAATTTATTTTGTTTTTATTATCATAATTAGTACCCAACTTGGAGTATGAATGCCGTTTCATAATTTAATTATTCTTAAAATGCCTTACTTAAGACAATAACAAAAAGTTAGTACCCAAGCTGGGTTAAGAATACTATTTCATAATATAAAAATCCTTTGTTGCTCTTATTTTTTATTCTGAATACATTTGTTGACTGATGTATGATTGTTCATTCTGGAAATTTCGCCTGCTTATTATTTTCCGAGTGTCTTCCAATCATGTATGCTGCTAGGGGCCTGTCTTATTAACTAAGGGGACGGCGCCTGATGGGATTCCTCAGACCTACGCCCGTCTTCACTGAGCAGAGCGGCGACAGAAAACTTCTTGTATTATCCACTTAAGAGCGAAAGGGAAGTTGCAGGTAAGATAATATTTATCTTGTATTAAGTCAAGTATAGATTGTTGATGTAGGGGTTGTATAGGAGCAAACGCTGATTAGTGACTGAAGGTTTAATTATTGAATTCTTTCAACAAAAAAGACAAGCAAATAGATGGACGTTTAGTTTGGCTGTATCGTTTGCTACCTTGTATTTAATTAGAAGGGCCCTAACATAAGATGTTTAAATTAACGCAAAAAATCCTTACCACAAAGTGTATCTAATTCCCATATACTATTTCCACAACTAATTTGTCATCATCAGTACTTAAGTACCTGACAAAATTAAACGCTATATTAGTGAAGTGTTCCATAGTGTTCTTCCTGCAATATCTTTTGACTGATTGTGACAACATGTGTATGGAATATACATTGTTGTAGTGGTGTTTTATTTAGGGACATAATATAAACATCAATTTCGCAATATAGTTTTAATGAACTGGAATATTTTGTAAGTTAATTTGAGAAATTAATAAAGGTTTAATTTCACCTTGTCAAGTGGAAACATTTCACAGACAATATTTGAAATTAGGTATTGCTATTTATGGCTATATAATAATTACCTACTTATTTTTGTTTTTATTTACGATTCATTCCATGAAAGTAATTCAAAATATATTATCTTTATTGCGTTCCATTTATTCTCGTTAGTGTTGTTTATTTGTTAATTTGTATTGTTAATATTTTTTTCTGGGTGCCTGTTAATCTCCCTCTCGAGTTTGACGTAAATCTTGATAAAAAATCGATAGGAACTTGTTAAACATCTCTAATAGTTGCGGAAAAAATATGTACTTAAGTACATACAATATACTTTTTATAAAACGTAATTAAACTGTATTTATTTTCTACAGACGTAGACATATTATATATATGTAATATCCCAATTAACTTGTTGTTTCCTTGTTTTGAATTTCACATTTCTTCTTCGCTTACGAATTTTCTATCTCAAATAAATAGAATAACATTCTAGAAACTAGTAATGGTCATGTTTTGGCAATCTGTTAAATGAGGAATAATTTATTTTAATTGTTAACACATTCTGTGTAAATCAATCATCGATTACTGTAACAATGATAAAGTTACGGGGAATTTTTGGGAGAAATACCGTACCAACAAAATGATATATTTATTGTGTAGTGAATGATTTCCATGAAAGAGGGTCTGTAGCTGATAGGGGTCTAAGCAAAAGTATTACTCTAAAACCACTTAGTTACACGAGATGGAAGAGTCGATTCGAGACAATAAAACCCCAAAGACATCAAATAGGGCAAGTTTACGATGCATTGTTTTGTGATTTTTAAATGGACACCTCTATACGAAATGAAGCTTCGGGTTTATTGAATCAAATTTAATAGTTTAAATTTCCATGTTTTGTAATAGTTTGGTACGAAACTTTGAATCGGATATATCCAGTCAGTAAATTAATGCAAAGTAAAGATTTTGACTTAGTTTCTGTCATTAAATTAATAAAAAAATACCGAAGTATTCTTTGAAAAGTCACGTTCAGATGATTACTTTACTCAAGTTCTTGAAGAGGTTAAAGCTTTAGCTGCTGAAATCGACAGCGAGATGTTAGACTTTGAAAATGAGTCTAAATATCGTGCTCGATTCAAAAAGAAGCAGTTTGGTTACGAGTGTGACGATAAACCATTCATTGATCCCCTTCCAATTTATAAGATCGAAATACTTTTTCCCATTATAAATACAGCTATAAACTCCTTAGAGTTAAGGTTTTCCCAAATCAGTGAGCATAGTAATCATTTTGCTTTTTTGTATACCATATATGCCTTAAGAGAACTGACAAAAGATGAATTGCTAGAACATTGTAAGAACCTCGAGACTGTTTTAACCCATGTGGACTGATCTGAAATAAATGGTTTAGATCTTTCAAAGGAGTTGACCAGTGGCGGCCCGTGGGTTTTTGGGACGGGAGGGCACCGGGGGGACTGAGTGTTTAATAGCAAAAATTAAGTAGAGACAAAAAATAAACTCAATATGCTATTTAATTAACTTGTTTGAAAATAAAATCCATCCGCCGTTCCTTACGATCAGCAAAATGATTAATAACTAATTCATTGAAGTTTGGTGTTGATGTCAATAATTGTTTTTCAATGGAACACATTGCTAAGACACATAGTCTGCTTTCCCGCATGGTATTTCTAGAAAATGCTTTTATTCTCTTCAAAGTAGTAAAACACCGTTCACTTGATTTTTTATATTTTGGTTATTAAAAGTTCAAAAAAGCTTAAAATGACAGACGTTTCGTTCGAACATTTTAAATATTTGAATATAGGCGATGTTATATGTAATTATGATTAAAACGTCTATGGAAACTGTAACTTCGTACGTGTTCGGACGTCTTCGGAATGTCAATGGTGGCCTTGCTTTGACTTCGGCCAACTTCATATGGGTTCGGAATATCGGTGAAGGCCTTGCCTTGTCTTCGGCCAACTTCGTTTGTGTTCGGGCGTCTTCGGAATGCCAGTAGTCGCTTTGCTTTGACTTCGGTCAACTTCGTATGGGTTCGGACGTCTTCGGAATGTCGGGGAAGGCCTTTCCTTGGCTTCGGAAAACTTCGTTTGTGTTCGGACGTCTTCGGAATGTCAGTAGTGGCCTTGCTTTGACTTCGGCCAACTTAGTATAGGTTCGGACGTCTTTGGAATGTAGATGAAGGCCTTGCCTTGGCTTCGGCAAACTTCGTTTGTGTTCGGACGTCTTCGGAATATCGGTGAAGGCCTTGCCTTGTCTTCAGCCAACTTCGTTGTATTCGGACGTCTTCGGAATGTCGATGAAGGCCTTGCCTTGTCTTCGGCCAACTTCGTGAACATTTTAAATATTTGAATATAGGCGGTGTTATATGTAATTCTGATTAAAATTCAGACTGATTTATGCAGTAAATTATTTCAAATTATCAACAAAAAGGTCGAAATAAATAATTGCACACCCTCAGAGATTCGCAAAATAGCAGAAGACAATTTACAAAATCTTTCGCCAATATAGTCTCGACATATTATCAAAAATGAACTTTTATAACAGTTGTACTATTCAACATTGGAAGTAAATTTCAATAGTAGCATCAGAAAACTTATGATCCAACTCTGCTTAACAATTTATATTGTTAATTAGTAAATACAATGTTAGCATGTGTGCTTTTTATTCTTTGTACAACTTCTATTGCACATGTTTGTTACATTAACGGCTTACATTTTGACATTTAAATATAATTTGCTTCCATTTTTTTTTGTTACCAACGTCAAAACAACAAAATTAACGTGCGATAAAGAAATACTTTTGCAACCAAAACGGGTGTCGTAAAGTGAACTTTATAGCACCGAAATAGAAAAAAGCATTTTGCACATTACACCCACACAACCAGTCTGATAAACTGTAAGAGCTTCTATTGAATTTTCTCGTCACGGTTTTAGTAGTTTTCGAATTGTGATCTTCTAGTTTAATAAATAAATCTGGTCTAGGGAGACCTAGATTTTTTAATTCTATCTAAATGTCATAGCTCAGTGTGTTATTTTCTATCATTTCGATTATGTTACTAACGCAATTCATAATTGCATTTGCACCGATAGAAATTACTACATACACTCACCGCTGTATATTATATACTGGACCGCCACCCGGACCCGGCACCATAGAGTGGTGCCCCGCCACCTACATATATACGCGCGCTACCTGCGCCAGTTTCATCGCTTGATTTCTAATACAGACGGGGATGGACGGGGCAGTCGCGCGAGATGCCCCGGAGCCTACGTCAGACTGCGATTTTTAAACGTGCTGAAAAGACGGACTGTTACTTCCGAAAACATATTATTTGTTATCAAACAAATCAGAAAAATTACATACAAATTAGGTATTTATAATTAATTTATCTGTTAAAAGAAATTTGTGACCGGGAAATTTATCACGGGGGGGGGGGGGCAGTGCCCGGTTGTCCTCCCTGCAGCAGCCGCCACTGGAGTTTACAGTTCTTTGTATGATTTTAGATTGTAATTTTTATCCTCAAGGCGTTTTAAAATGTAAGTCTTGGTCAGTATTGCTGTCAGAATTCTTTTGACTTTACCAGTAACAGTTGCAAGTGGTGAAAGAAGTTTTTCTAAATTAAAAATAATCAATAAGTATCTGCTGTCTACCATGACACAAAAAAGATTATCTGGATTGGCTATGGTTTCAATAGAATTCTTGGTTTGCGATATTATAAATTTGTCAGAAATTATTAAAGATTTTGCAGAACAAAAAGTGCGGAGAAAATTATTTTAGTGACTAGATAGAGTTTATTGTTTATTGAAAAAAATATTTTTAAGAATGGTTAATTCAATGTGTGTATGTACATAATTACTGCGTCTGGCTTTGTTATTTGAATTAAACTTTTAAAAAATTATTTCTTGTGTCTTTTTCATTCATTTAAACTGCAGGGAAAACATCAAGTCGATGTAATAAAATTACATAAATATAAACCGACTTTATTTAACATTTTGGTCTATATCTTTTAAGCTACTAAACCGATTTTCTTGTCAAGTCGAAAAAAAAATGTTTCCGTCCGATCAGTGTTTCTGAGAAATTCTTGGACAAACGTACTTACGTACATATACTCATGAAATTTGGTGTACTCGTTTGGAAGCCCTAGTAAACCAACATGTGTGAATATTATACAATTCCAACAATATTACATACTTATTACATACCAGCTATAAATTGCACCATCTATGGGATAACATGCCTATGACTTAGAAGGTGTCATTATATAGGTCGGCAAATTATATTTTTGTTCAGAGCGGCTGAATAGCTGGATCGGACCCTGGGTGTAAGATTGCATGAGATCATTGCTGCTGTTCATCAATGTGTTCAAAATAATCCATCAACCTTAATTCGACACCGTGCTCAGGAACTTGATTTACGAAGAACAACTTTGACCAGAATTATGAACAAGGATTTGAAATTATACATATTCCAATAGGATGTTACGGCTCGCTCTTGACAACCCTGATTTTCATGAAAACCTCATAATGAGTGAGTGAGGCGCATTTTCATTTGAATGAATGTGTGAATAAACAGAATAGTTGACTCTGGGCAATGGAAAACCCACAAATTATCCATGAGTCACGTTTACATCCAATAAAAGTGGCAGGCTGGTGTACAGTTTGGTCAGGAGGAATCATTGGACATTACTTCTTTGAAAATGAAAACATCTTAACGGTAACTGTCACTGGCAAACGATATTGTGGCATAATTGAAAACTGTTTGTAACTAGTAAGACGGTGCCACATCGCATACATCCAGAATGACAATGAAATTACTGCCAGACCTCTTCCCACAACAAGTTATCTTAAAAAATAGTGATGTTGATTGTCCTCCACGCTCGCCGGATTTGACTGCCTCGGACTTTCTTTTTTGTGGGAATATCTGCAGAGACCAAGGTTTACATAAACAAACCAGAAACCTCTGAGCAACTCAAACAAAATATTCGTTATGAAATTACTGAAATACCAGGTAAAATGTGTCAAAATGTAATGAAAAATGTGCTCAAAAGAGTCCGCATTTGTGAAGCTAACAGAAACGGACATTTATCTGACATTGTATTCCATACATAATTGCTAACATTAAGTAAATCATTTATCAACATCAGAACCATTCTCTTTTATTTCACCAAAAGATATGGTCAAACGATGTAGTATATAAGCTATCGTTTTACTAGTAGGGTAAATTTTAATTTTTAAAAAAGTTCATCAAGTTGCAATATGTAAATATTAATGTTTGGAACTTTTGCTTTCTGTTACCATCACGATGCTAGAAAATTATTTTACGCTATTTCCAATCAAACATTATTGTTTTTAATGCAATTTCCTAGTTACTAGGAATTCAGTAAAGAGAAAATGTCTTTACTATACCAATAGTACCACGTACTCTTAACACTTGTGACGTTTAATTATTAAAGATGGACTATAATCTCATATTTTGTTGTCGGATTTTGAAAAACCGATGTTTCGGTAGACTTTTTTGTGCCTACTTCAGGCTAGCGTTGGCTGCCTAAAAATAATAATAAACTTTGAAATGTCATAAGTGTTTTTAAGAAACGGTCAGAAAAATTCCTGAAGAAGGCAGAAGAGTGTCTGCCGAAACGTCAGTTTTTCAAATTCCTACAAACAACATATCAAAACAAATTATACATGCGAATAAAAATTATTCTGTAAACTACCAATCGACTAGTTATAATTTACTTATTTTTTCTTTAATTTTTGTGTCATCATACATAAAATTCTATTCATTTCATTGATTATAGTTTGGATAAATCTGGTTTTAAGGATAATCAGACTTCTTATCAACACTTATTTTGTTTTCTTTGCTATGGTGTAGAATGCTTATGATTTGATTTATAAGCGTACACTTATTAAGAATGATAAGGCTGTATTACACTTACCACGTTCTTGACCAAGTTATTGGCCAAGAACTTGATCAAGTTAAAATCGACGAAAAGTCGTGTATTACACTTGTCAAGTCGACTTGGTCAATTTCTTGGCCAAGAACTTGGTGGCTTAGAACATGTTCTATTTTTCTTCTCAACTTGATCAAGTTTTTAGTGATTTCTAGTAATATTCATGTTATAAAGTTTTTTGCCAACTGTCTAAAATGTAAATACAAATTCCACTTTAGAATATTGTTAAAAATGACATGTTAACTTGATACATCTTGAAAGAATTGTATGCGAAAATTATTTATTTTCTTTTGTATCTCGTGTGCAGTTATTTTTACATTCAATATTAAACACAAATCTTCGATAACTATATTAATTTTTTTATTTCGTACTTTTGCACTATTGGTACTGCTAATTCACCTAAAAACTTGGCCAAGAAATTGATAAGTGTGAAACAGTCAAGGTCAACAATAACTTGATCAAGAACTTGCCGACAATTTGTTGGCCAATAACTTGGTCAAGAACTTGGTAAGTGTAATACAGCCTATAGAGCTATTTAGTGTAAGTTATGTTTTACAGTTTTGTTACTTCAACTCTTCGTCGTTAGAGGTTGAATAATTGTTGCACTTTCGAAACATATGAACGATCTTTTACCGTTTAACTTTCGAAATTACGAGACCGGTTTGTTAATTGCTATAATAGTTGTTAGCATCTGTATATTAAAGCAAGAAAAATCATTAACCCATAGTCTATCAATATAAATACTCGCTAAGTTGCTATTATAGTTACTAGTTGCAACATAACAGCTTGGTTTTCGAAATCCGACCAGACAAAATAAATGTGTATTATATTGTTATAGTGACGTTTTATTTAGATACTCGTGCATCAATTTCGCAATGTAGTTAATTTTGCGAAATAATAAGGATATAATTTCGCCTTAGCTAGTGGAAAAATTTTGAAAACGATATTTGAAATTATTTCTGTTGATGGCGATATAATTATTACGTACATATTTCTGTATTTATTCACAATTCATTCCAGGAAAGTAATTTAGAATATATAATCTATTCTGTTCAATTTATTCTAGCTAATGTTGTTTATATGTTTATTTATATTGTCAATAAATTTCTTGTTGCTCTCTGGTAATCGCCCTATCTGTTTGACGTCAATTTTCAAAAAAAATTCGCACGAACTTATTTAACATCTCTATTAGATGCGGAAAAATATGTCTGATATACTTTTTGCAAAACATAATTTAACTACATTTGTTTTACACAGACATAGACAAGTAGTGTCTGTGCAACTTTTTTCTTCGTCGGGTATCAAGTGTAGAGGCAAGCTCACAACAGCGTAAGTCCTTATTCACAATGGGTATAAGACATAAGCTGAACTTAACATAAACGTAACGCGTAAAGTTAAACGTATGAGAAACCAATGAACCTATTCACAGTGGCCGTAGTGCGTATGTCAGCTTATGTTATGTTTACGTATTCCTGACGTATGAACGTAAGAAATACATAAAGTTGAAGTAAATTCAACTTTATGTTTTTCTTATGTATGTCTTACGTATAATGTTAGTAAAATAAGCTTTCTGAAGTTTCACAACCTAAAGCAATTGGTAACGATATTATAAAAAACTCAGGAAGCCTGTTGAATCATATGTAGACAGAGCATGGAATGATCTATACATGAGAAAGCAAGAAAAAATTTTAAATTCCAAAGTGCTGTTTGAAATATGTATGTGACACGATTTGAATTTTGCTATGCCGAATACCTCCACATACTACATGTGAAGCATCTTAAGTTATACAGCAATAGAAAAAAATAACTTACACTAAATATTTTTACTTTAGTACTGAAACCACCACCAAAGCATGTTTATTGCCCAACAGTTTTACCCAATAATAAGGCAATTTACAATACATAATAGTACTTATATAATAGAAAAGTACAATATCTTACAAAAGAATGAGAACTTAATCTAGATGCACAATTAATATAAGGATAAAACGCAACCACGTAAGAAAAAGTATATGTATAGATCGGCAGCTAAACAACTTAAAGTATTATTCTGAATTCACCTGTAAAAGCTGCTTGAGGGAACAATTAAAAATATCGCATTCAGAGCTAATTTCGTTGTAAAGTGAGCATATAAATGAAATTGGTGAGCGAGATAACAAGTTACTTCTGTAATTTATATAAAAATGTTAGACCTATGTTGTTACGACGAGCCTCAAGAGAAATAACTGAAAATTCTTTCAGTAAAATATCATGTGGAAACCCTCTATATGGATACTTATACCATAAGTACTTTAGGAATCGTCTCTGAACATTCTCCAATGAAAGTTAATGGGTTTCGTACTTCGGATTCCATACAAGTACAGCATACTCCATTTTTGAGCGGACTAGAGTGAAATATAAAGTTTTGAGTGTTGAAAGATATATAATGATATAATTCACTATCGACATCATGGGTGTATCGGCTTCTTATTTAATTAAGGTTTGTTTATGGAAGAAAAACAATGGTTTCTTACGTTTCAATATTATCTATAATATCTTTTTCAAAAAATGTATATAACTGTAACACAATTTAAGTAGGTACCTATAACATATTAAAATGTAAAATAGTAAAATTATAAAATAACTTACGTTCTATGTATAATATGTGTGAAAGTAAAGTGTATTTAACATTGTTTCTTCAGTGGACTTCTTTATAGATTTTCCATTTGCATATTAATTGTAATTCTTTTCTTTTTTATCTCTTATTTTGACTAAGTGGAGGTATGTACACATTTTTATTCTATCTGTCTTCGATAATTCAAATATTTTACTAATTTTGTGTGTGTTTCTATTGCTCGGTGCTTTAAATATATGTCTATATGTGTAGTTTCATTTGTGTCTGTATTTGATGATTTTTATGTGTGGAAGTTTTTATTTTGTTTGTTTTTATATTTTTATTTAAAAATTCGTATGCTTAAGGAAAACACAGTGCTGCCCATGTATTTATTATAAAATAGGGAAATATATATTAGAGAGGTTATTGATGTCTGTCCTATCATTCATCGCATTTTTGTGTTTTTGTATGTGGATGCTTTCTAAGATGGTACGAGCTTTGGTGTTTTTTTTCCGCGGTTATGATTGAAGTTTCTGAATAGTTAAAGGTGTGATTTGT
Source organism: Amphimallon solstitiale (assembly GCA_963170755.1). Taxonomy (NCBI): domain Eukaryota; kingdom Metazoa; phylum Arthropoda; class Insecta; order Coleoptera; family Scarabaeidae; genus Amphimallon; species Amphimallon solstitiale. The sequence goes on along the minus strand of OY720677.1, from coordinate 111,535,101 downwards.
TCTACGTGTATGTTTTTTAAGGACAGTATTGTCATTCGAAAATTTGTGTCCATTTATTCTGTCCTTTAAATACTGTTGTGTCTGTCCTATATACATATATTCCGTCACAATCATTACAAGGTATTTTGTAAATTATGTGCGTTTGTTTTTAAATTAAGGATTATGTCTTTAAGGGGGGTGTACAGGTAGTTTAGGTTATTGTAGTTTGTGTGTGCTACTTTTATGTTATATGGTATTAGTATTTTATTTAATTTTTCGGAAATGTTTGGGATGTAAAGCGTTGGGACATATTTGTGAGTTGTTGTTTTTACTTTCTTATACGTAGTATAAGGAAGTATTGTGATGATGAAAATTTTCGACGTCGAGATTTTTGCAGATGTCCACGTTTTGAGGTCCCCTGATACCGAAAAAGTGGTTTTTAAAAATATTCTGTGTGTCTCTCTCTCTCTCTGTGTGTGTGTGTGACCACGATAGCGGTCAAACCGCTGTAGATATCAATTCCAAATTTTGTATTTACGTGTATAATCTCCCTCTTGAGATCTGATTAGTTTTTCAGTAAAAAGGTAGACCGGAAGTAGCAGTTTACTTCAGCGAAAAAGTCGAATTTTGCCAATATTTCGTAAACTACTAAGTTTAAGGAAATTTATAAATAATTCATATATACTTAAAATTAAAATTGAGAATAATTTTATTTAAAAAGTTTTTCGAAATTTCTACCGGAAGTAGGTCTTTTACTCTTATCGAAAATAAATTTTTTTGCCAATATTTCGCAAGTCATGCTTTTTAGACAAATACGTTACGGGTATAAAAGTATTTAAAACATAATTTTCAATATCTTTTGTATAAAACACATTTCAAAATTCAGACCGGAAGTACCACTTTTACTCTTATCAAATAGCGATTTTTTTGCAAATATGTCGTAAGTTATGCTTTTTAGACATACATTTATGAAGAGTACAAAATGGATTTGCAATATTTTTTGTATATATGAAATTTCAAAGTTTGGACCGGAAGTAGCACTTTTACTCTTACCGAGGAGCACTTTTTTGATAATATCTTGCAAAGTATGTATTCTTTAGAGATTTATTAAGAGAATAGAATTACTTAGAATAGGATTTTGAATCATTTTTGTAAAAAAATGCTTAAAATTCTATAATTTGAAACGCTCATACGTATAACAAAATTAATTTTTTGTGTTTGTTTAGGTTTGTTTTGTTTGTAGTATTTGTAAAGTTGTTGTTTTACAATTTTATTAATTCGTGAAAGTGGATAATTATTCTTTTGTAACGAAGTTTTTATTTCTGTTATAATTTCTGGTCTGTATTTTGGAGAAATTAGTGTTATTGTTCTGCTAATTACATTTGTTATTACGTTTTTCTTGAAAGATGTTGGTTGGCATGAATTGTAATTGCGGTATCGGTCTGAATATGTAGGTTTATGGTATAGCTTTGTGTGTATGTTGGAATTGGAGCGTATTAACGTTAAGTCTAAAAAAATAATTTGGGTATTGATCTCTTTTTCTAATTCGAACTGTAACATGAGATGAAATGAGTTGAATTTATTTAATGTGTACTCTGTTTTGTTATTGGGTATGCATGCAATGCAATCATTAACGTATCTCTTGAAAAAAATTGGTGTGAAATCTTCTTCTTCTTCTTCTTCTTCTTCTTTTTAATAGGACTATGTCCTGTTTCTCCAACTTTTATTTAATGTTCTGTGACGATGAGGTCCAGAAGTCAGCCCATCTTTTTGGTGGTCTTCCTAAGGGTCTGGTCGTATTCGGTTTTTCCTTGTATGCGGCCCTGGCGAGTCTATCGTTTCCCATCCTGTGTGAAATCTAGATTTGATATTGTTTCTTGTTCTAATTGCTCTAACAATAACTGTGCTATTACACTAGAGATAGGTGATCCCATTGCACATCCCTGGATTTGTTTGAAAAACTGATTGTTGTATTGAAGATATATGGCATCGAGTGTTAACTCAACACCTTTTAAAATTCCTGTAATGGTAAGGTTGTAATGTTTTTAAGTTTGTCCCATTGTTTTTTTTATTGATTCTATTGCTAATTGTGTGGGTATATTAGTATACATTGAAATGACATCTAGGGATATTAATGTATAGTTTTTTAGAATTTTTGTGTTGTTCAAAAAAGATTTGAGATCTAAAGAGTTTTTTAAAAAATGTTTATTTTGGCCTGTTATGTTTGATATTGAATCTGCTAAAATTTTTTGATAATTTATAGAGGGGACTTTGTATTGAAGATACTATAGGTCTTAGGGGCATACCCGCTTTGTGTAGTTTTGGAAGGCCATAAATTTTTGGTGATTGCGCATTATTAATTTTTAATTTTTGTGCAGTTTCTTTGGAAATTTGATTGCTGTCAACCCAATGTTTTATTAGATCATTGTTTAATTTTTGGTATTTTTATGTGGGGTTATTTTTTATTTTGTTGTAGATATTGGTATTGTTTAGTAGGTCGTTCATTTTGCTGTCATAATCTTTTTTGTTCATAATTAAAGTTTTGTTGCTTTTGTCAGGTTTGGTAATGAGAAGCTGCGGGTTATCTTTGATGAATTTTTTTCAATAGTGAATTATTTAAATAACGGCCAAGAAATTAAAAAGGATAAGAAATAGAAACCTTTTCCTTATTAAATACTATATAATGATATGTATATATAATGCTTTTGCTGTCTTTATAAACTTTCCTAAATGTAAGAGTGAATCAAATATTCTTGAATTCTTCTTGAATTAAAGTGCAACGTCTAATATATGAATGCGAATAAAAACCTAATCAGCATATAACATGAAGATGGTTAAGGATTACGATGTTAAAAATTTCTTTATAAATAAAACATGATGGTACAATAAAAAACAAAGGGTTTTATTTCAAATAGAGATACAATGGTTTTCTAATGTAATTTTTCTACTCCCATACTTTAATTTTATTATTAGATATGCCGAACCAGTACTTTAATGATGTCCATTACGATACAGATTTTCATTATGATACAAGTTTATATACAATGATTTTTAATGATTTTCTAATGTAATTTTTCTACTCCCATACTTTAATTTTATTATTAGATATGCCGAACCAGTACTTTAATGATGTCCATTACGATACAGATTTTCATTATGATACAAGTTTATATCCAATAGGAATACAGATTTTTCATTACGATCCAAGTTTATATCCAATAGGAAGGCGACATTCCAATATTCGAACAATATTCAATATGGCGACTGCATATCTGACAGATATACAAATTGAATAAATATGACAGTTCTCTGCAATTTACAAGTAAGTACTTAAAATTTGTCCTTTTTTGAAAATATAAACGGTAAAAATGAGGGATAATGACAGTGAAATGTAAAATTTGAGTCCACCAGAAATTATGAAACAAGCCTTAGTAACCACGAACAATTTATTACCAGCTAATGTAGCAAATGTGCATGGAAAATTTTAACCTCAATTTATGAAATGGAATGTTCAAAAAATAATATTTTATTATGGGGTCGTAGAAAAAATTATGTATGCAACTCGTATTTAATGGCTATTAAGACACTCGTATTCATTACAATACTCGGCTTCGCCTCGTATTGTAATTATTCCTACTCGTATCTTAATAGCTATCATTAAATGCTCATTGCATAATATACTATTAAATAGATATGCTTCTAATTTGTGTGGTTAAATGAAGTTTATTTCATATATTTGAGAATATATATATTATAAATTAAATAGGTTTTTTAGACTCGATTTGCTCTTCTTGTTTTTACTGGCTAAACCCAACACGTGTCTCGTTTTTATTTGACATTGATTTGTGTTACTTTTCCTTAATAACAACAAGGTTAATATGCAGATTATTATCAATTCTAACAGAAATTTCAATATTTTCAGAATTTTAAAGAAACTGCTAACCTTAAACACGTTTTTCACACCACGCTTCACTACTGTTAGAAATTTAAATCTTTCATAGTAAGTAACCCTATACCAGCTGTCAAAACATTTGAAGTTATGGATTTACAAAAAGTATCAGGTAAGCAGGGCACCTACCCAAAATCAAAAAACATGGCAAGTGGTCTACGAGAAAAAAAAAGTTTGGGGACCTCTGATATAGATGTTTCGCGATCATTCGAAAAATATTGATTGTCATTGGATATTATTTTAACACTCACTGTTTGTATTTTTGCCTGGTTTTGATATCATCAATTGCAAGGTGCGCCTGAATCCTACCGTTCTTGTATATGGATCAATTCCGAACAATCTGTTCCTCGCATTTTGACCGACGTTCAGGTATTGACTGTGGACCATTTTTTTTTCTGAAACAAAATTTTTTAAATATTTTTAATTTTTTTTTGATTTTATCGAAACCTATTAGAAGATAACTTCAGAATTTGAATTTGGTTTTATACAATTCAGTCTGGATTACTACTAATAAAAGTTGTACTAAAAACAATAATAGATTGTCAGATGAGATAGGATAATACGAATTAGTTTTAAGTTTATAAAATATATCTAATAGAATAACTACATTTAAAATTCGAACTTGAACTTCTGTTTACTCCCTAGCAAACTTTTAATTCATTTTTTGTTATTGTACACTCTGTATACCATATTTACATTAATTTTCGAACCAGACCCCTTCTTGAATTGCATGTACCACATCTGTTATTTGTTAGATATGTTCTCAGAACACGCTCACTGTAAATTCTTGTCATTATGTACTCAACTTTTTCTTTATGGTACCTTATTTTAATACTTTATGTTACTCACCGAAACGAAGGGTCACTTGAACTAGCCTTGTAATAAATCCTTTTAAGCATTTAGAAATATTTAAAGAGAGTTCAACTGTAATTTTATGTATTTTAGTTTACTCATCTCTTTGTGGCAATAAATCAATCTTTGTTTTCTATAGTGTATATGACATGGGTTAGCAAGAAATTGTATTTTTGTTTCACTTCTTAGAAACCTCAGTCAAGAAAAATTCAGATTTGAAATCAGTTCCTTAAGATACCTCTAAGCACACGCTAACAAGGGCTCCGCATTTTGTGTAAAACCAATTCAACAATACAGTATGTAATGCGTAACTTCATTCTATAATATTATTAGTGTGATCCCTGTTTATTTTAATAATTAAAAAATTTATGTTAAACATTTATAATTTTGATTTACTGAGCTATCTTCGACAACTATACGAAGTTTTGTGAGTTTGTATCTTTTAATCCAACTAACTGTCGCCGATCAATTAACAAATATAGCCTATACGGTCTTACAACCCGTGAGTGGCGAGCTCATGAACATACCGCATTTGACATAACAATTTATCAGCGTCAAATAGTGCTACTGTTCGCAACAACAAAATATAAGATAAAGCATAATGAACCCGAAAGTTAATTTAAAAAAGTCAAACTGTATATAAGTACAAACGTTACACTGCAATTTAATATACAAACTATCCATTGTAAATTATCTAGTAAGCAAATTTTAATCAAGTCATATTATTGGTTAACTTAAAAACAAAGGAAGATTGATAATAAAATAAAAGCCAGTATTGCAAAAAAATATTTTTTATTATACCTGAATCATAAATCGGGGATCTCGAACGCATTTGACCGTGGTGTTTTAAAGTTGTCTAGGTAACAACAAATTTACCTACAAGAGTAACAAACATGTAGTGCTATTTTTTATTCAAATAAACATTAATGGTACAATTATTATTGTTGAAAATTCTGGAACATTCAAAATCCTTATTATTGGCAAAGTAGCAGATTTGATCTTCCGGTTTTCTATGATAACAGGGACGTCGATATCTGATGATGCTATGCAACACCCGTTTCATTAACAGCACTAGCAAAACGTTGGGAAACACGTAATTTGTTTACGGTGGAGTCTTCGATATTACCACTAGCTATAGTCGATGATTTCTTGAGTTCATTCACACTCATCCTACTATTTGCCATTATCGTAGCAGACGGCCGTCTAAAAGCGTGACCCGTATATTTGACAGCATCTGGAAGATCCAAGAAATGCACCACCAGAGCAAGACATCTATACCAAAAAGAATTAATACCGACCGCTTTTTTAATGCATTTTCCATTATTATATTTCAAAAACACTCTCTCTCTGGTTATAATATCCGGACGTAGTGAAATATATTGATCAAACAACTTCCCGTACAATATATCAGAATCAACAAAAGCAAAATTTTCGTTCAACTTCCGATGAAATCTCTTCACTCATTTTGGACAACGCAAATTCAGAAAATTTGTGGAAAGTAAACATAACAACTAAACAACAATAATTGCTACCGTTTCTATGTTAATTATTAAAAATTAGATCCACTCGCTCCCTTGCAAAATGAACCAATTTTTCTATTCTTTTTCTGATTTTCGCATTGTAGTATAATACAAAATAGCGGATAATATGATTAGACTTGTTGCACGTGCTTTAAATGCGTATACACTTATATTATAATATACTTTTTTCAAATATATGAAAACTACATCTGTTGCTTTAAAAATTCATAATATTATTAAATCAATATTGTAAATTGCAAATAGCATAAACAAAATACGTTTAAGTTAAATGTTGACCTGACATGTGTTGAGTGTTTTTAAACGGCTCCTAGTCTTTTTATATGGCGAAAACTTGTAATTATGAGTAAGTTTTTACACTAGAATGATTATTATTATTAAAATCGTTAAAAATATGACTTCGTTAATGAACTTAGAAATAAATTAAGTTTCAAGGAATATAAATGTACACTATTACTAGAACTGCACTTTAAACCTTAAAACTCTCGTTCTATTAAACTTTTTTAGTATTTACTAGTATCTTGTATCAGTGATTCTTCCATATTATTTTGTATTTTATTTTCTCGTTTGTATACAAACATTTCTTTTATATCTATTAAGAATACTGTAATTTGTTTTTATGTCACTTTCTTATATGTGATGAATGTCCATCCACTGTTAAACATATAATTTTTATTTTTTATTCGTAAGGAGAAGAAAATGATACCTTTATTATTATTTATTATTATATAATTATTATTATTATTATTACTATTATTATTACTTTGGATTGGTAAGGATGAGGCTCATTCAAATAAACGTTAGATCGTTATTTTCCAAGTTACACCTCGTGCGCGACTTTGCTCTGGTGGAAAGTTATGATGTCCTGGCAATCGGGGAAACGTGGCTCACGGAAGCACATAGAGATGCTGACTTGAGCATCGAAAACCATAGATTGGTGAGGGCGGATAGATGTACCCGTGCGGGCGGTGTATGTTTGTACATACGTAGTTCACTCAAATTCTCCCTTATTAGTACCCCTACTACTATTGAACAGCTGTGGGTCCTGGTAAGGGTGGAGGGGCAAAAGCTTGCGGTTGGTGTGGTTTACAGACCACCAAACATGAACTATAAATTGTTCTGCGACGAATTGGAGCAGTCCTGTACGCTTGTTGGCAGCATGTCTGATAACATGGTGTGTATGGGGGACATCAACATCGACTTGTTGTCTCCGAGAGGTCCGGATGCTTACTATTTCACTAATATGATTGATTCGGTGGGTATGGAGCAAATTATCTCGGAACCTACAAGGGTAAGTCATACTAAATTATCATTACTTGATATTGTTCTTGTGTCTGACAGGAGGTTGGTGGCCGAGTCTGGGATTGGTGGAGCCAAGTTTGCTGATCATGAGACAATATTCTGCAACTTAAATTTTAAGCTTAAACATATAAAACCTGTATATAAATATATACGTGACTTCAAAAATTTTGATAGTGGGGTGTTTCATGATCGGCTGAGGATGGAACCTTAGCAAAGCTTATTCTATATGCAAGACATTGACGAAAAAGTAAGATTTCTTGACCAAAATATTATGACTCTTATTCATGCAAATGCGCCCCTGAAATTTGTTAGAATAACAAAGAAAGACCCTCCATGGCTCACGGATAATTTGAGGTTACTAATGAAATTAAGGGATAATGCTTATACAAGGTACAAACGATCGAGATCTCCTGGTCACTGGAATTACTATAAAAATTTAAGAAACTTCACCAATACAGCTGTAAAAAATGAAAAACGCGCGTTCCTTGAATACACTGTTAAACAGTCTGATGCTAAGACTGTGTGGAAGAAACTAAACCATTTAAATATTAGATCAAGGAGCCATATCGAAATACCACAACATTTACAAAATCCTGAACAAATTAATAATTTCTTTACAATCGGGTCCCCGACAGTGGTTATTGATAACACTGATTTGCTAAACTATTATGAAACGAATAAGATGCACAACGGTTTGGATTTCAAATTCCAGACTGTTGATGAGTCTACAATTTTCAAATATATTAGGGGAATTAGAACAACTGCCGTGGGTCATGATGGTCTGAATATCGAAATTCTGGGGCTCTGCTGTCCTGCTATATTGCCATACCTGACTCATGTTATCAACTCCTGTATAACCACGAATGTGTTTCCAACTTCTTGAAAGAAAGCTGTTGTTGTTCCGGTGGCCAAGATAAGATCGGCTAATGAGTACAAAGATTTGCGACCGATAAGTATTTTACCAGTGTGCTCAAAATTGCTAGAAAAGGTTATCAAAAAACAGTTGGGTTGCGACTTCGCTGCTGCTGGTATTTTGCCCACTAATCAGTCTGGGTTCCGGAAAGGGCATAGTTGCACCACTACCCTGCTAAAAGTAACAGACGACATCAGCAATGCTAGAGACAGGAATATGGTTACCATCTTAGCACTTTTAGATTTCAGTAAAGCTTTCGATACAGTCTGTCATAAAACTCTCTTAGCTGTACTTAGTTCCTCCGGACTGTCTGGGTCTGCTCTCGTATTTATGGAAAGTTATTTGACCGGACGCGTACAGTGCGTACGTCTTAATGGTAATTCTTCTTCTTGCAAGAGCATAGAACGAGGCATCCCACAGGGTTCTATACTGGGACCCCTTCTATTTACATTGTATACATCAGGCATGCATTTGTGTGTGAGTAACTGTAGTATGCATATGTACGCGGATGATACCCAAATATACCATTCCTTTGACTTTAGTGAGTGCAGACAAGCTATACGGGACATTAATGAGGATCTAGATAACATTGCTAGATTTGCTCGCCATCACTCATTATTGATAAATCCTGCTAAGTCTGTTACATTGATCTTCGGTAGTAAAAATCAGGTTGATAAATTGAAGAAGGATGTTAGGCTGCAGATATTCAATGACATTATACCAGCCAAAGACGAAGCTAAAAGTCTGGGATTGTTTTTGGACAACTCTTTTAGATATAATACACAAATAAAGCACTACATACAGAGAGCTTATGCTAACATAAAGCTCATTTATCCTCACAGACACTACTTGTCTACATATATGAAGTCTTTGTTATGTGAGGCACTTGCGCTTTCACAATTTTCCTACTGTGCTCCAGTGTATGGACCATGCTTAACACAAGACTTGAGTAACCGTATACAGCGGGTCCAGAAATCTTGTCTAAGATTAATATTTGGAATACGCAAATTTGACAGAGTCTCGCACAAACTATCTGAATTGAAATGGCTCAATATGCGTAACCGCAGACTCTTGCAATCTTCCAAGTTGTATTATACAATAGTTAATACCAAGCAACCTGCATATCTTTCGAACTAATATCATTTCGCACAGATGTGCACCACTTAAACTTGAGATTTTCTCGGGAAGTTAGAATTAGGCAAAAACATTGTTCTGTTCTTTTTTTTATTGATAGATTTTCTTTGTGTTTCAGGGTGATAGTGGAAGATCACGGGTTAATATCTAACCTTGAACTATCACCCTGTGATTTTTAGTTCTACAGATATAAGATCCTATGTTTGTGATATTATGCATTCTATCATAAAGCATATTATTATTATTATTATTATTATTATTATTATTATTATTATTAGAAAATTACGAGCTATTTTATGGTATGAAATTTATTAGTCGCTCGAAAAATATGACAAATCACTAGATTCTATGTCTGGCTTTCTCTCTTGCGTTTCTTATATGGTAAGGATTAGCTGAATAAAAACGAAAGAAAAAAATTAAAAAAGGTATTGAATGAACTGAATTGTGAAGAACTTTACATACAGGTGAGAGTTAAGTAGATGAACTAAAAAGAAAAAATGACGAATCGGCCGCTAACTAGACTGCAACAGAAAAATTGTAATTTATTATCTGATCAAAAGAAAAATATCTGCAATGATGGTAACAGAAAATCAATAAATAGCAGTTATATTAGTTTAAAGTTCGAAGATGAAGTCGTTGATGAGAATGATCGCAGTGAAATTGAAATTCCAGACGTTGTTACTGATTTACGCAATAAACTGGCAGATTCGGAGAATAATGCAATGGGTTTACAAGAAAAAAATGGAGAACTTGTTAGAAAAATTGAATTTCTAGAAATCAAAATTGATAAATTCAAAACCGTAATTGAAAATCAAAAACAAACGACAAACGATTATTGGCTCATAATTTAACATAAGATTTTAGCCTCTTAAAAAAGCAACCCTTGCGACATAATGTATAAAAAAAATATTTTTGATGCCAAAAAAATTGTTTTTAGAAGGTTACGTTTACGCACCTTTGGCAAGTAATGGGTTAAATATTGCTTTTTGTGATAACGTTTAACATTTTCTCCAAAAATTACATAATTACAGTTTGAAGTTATTTTTGACACATAAATTAGTGTTTGACGTTTTGAAGTTAAAGCCTTCCACCACAAAAAATAATAGATGAAATGCGATGAAAACAAAAGATTTTTGGAACATACATAAGTGGAATTAAAATTCTAATTACAAATTTGATCATTTGAAATGAAACAAAAAATTTAATTCCTTTAGCATTTTATTGTAAAATCAAAAATTAGAATTTTTTCCTCTTGTAAACTCAATCCGGGGACATACTGTATAATTGAACTGGTTATAATCGTTTTCATTAGATTAGTTAAATAACTTCGCAGAATCTTTTTATAAACCTATCACACCTTTTTCAAATTATTTTTAAATCCCTCTTTATGCAGGCCTGAAGCTTGATGAATTTCTGGTCAGACCGCTTGCGTCAACTCTCTATTCAGGTCGTTGGCAGCACCAGATTCCTATTGTGCACATCGATGTTTGACCTTAGTCAAGAACCTTTTAAATTCTATTCTCTCTTTTCTTTTAATCTGACTAGCTTCACCGGACTCCTTAAACTATCTACTTCTTTTGGATCGATTATCCGATTTAATGGAAAGATTCTTGTTTGCAGAAGTAAAACTGGGTTCTATGACCGCGCGTTTGTATAATGAAACCTTATTTTTTTAGGTTGGTATAATCAGTACCTTTTTCAATCAGATTCATATTTTGTTTTTCTTAATATTATTGCATTAACTCATAATCGTGTAAGTTTTTTTGCTGCTCCAATTCGATATAATGACCTTGTTTTCCCATCAGAGAAAGATATGTTGTTTTTGTAATTTTTACCTGAATTTTTGTTTATGCATGAACGTTCACATTTCCTTTATATGGTTTTGTTACATTTAAAACTGTTAAATATTTTAATATACGAAGTCTGCTTTTTAAGTTTTATGCGAGCTAGTTTTGTATTTGTTTGAATACATCAGAGGATTCTGATTATTTTTTTTATAATGTTGTCTCATTTTTATGTGAACACTAAGAAATCTGTTATACTAATAATAAATAGTTTTAGTTGTGAACGGTACTTATTTGTTTTTCCTCTCACTTACACAATCTACTTGCAAGCGATTTTGGAACGAACGTATTGATTGAAGGAGGACATAGATATATTAAATAATATGCATCACTCATTAAGTGGACTGATGAACAGCTTTCGTGAGAAGTTGAAAAAAAGAATACATAATTCTAAAAATAATTTTATTTTTCAATATGGACTCCATTAACTTCAATACACTTGGCCCAATGGGTCTGCAATAATTTTGTTCCACAGCGGAAGTGTGTTTTTCAAAGGTCTACGAATGACTCCTCTACGGCTGCTAATAGGTTCTTGATTCGACAAAAAATGCTTTCCACGGCGGAATTTTTTCAGGTTTCGGAACAGATAGAATTCGCTTGAAGCTAAGTCTGGCAAATACGGTGGCTGACCAAGCAATTAGTACTTCAATTCATTGAATTTAGACATTGACAAAACACTTTTGTGAGCAGATCTTGGTGAAAGATGATTCTTTTTGTGCTACAGGCCAGGTCTTTTCTCACGAAGTTTTGCGCCCAATTGATCTGAAAAGTTACAATATTATTCTGAGGTAATTGTTTTATCTCTTTCCAGATAGTCAATGAACAAAATCCCTTTAAAACGACTACTTCCGGTCTGTTGATTTTACTGAAAATCTAATCAGATATCAAGAGGGAGATTATACTCGTAAATACTAAATTTGGAATTGATAGCTATAGCCTATAGCCGTTTGACCTCTATCGTGGTCACACACATACACACACACACACACAGAGAGAGAGATACACAGGCATTTTTCTAAAACCAGTTTTTCGGTATCAGGGGACTTCAAAACGTGGACATCTGCAAAAATCTCGAGGTCGAAAATTTTCATCATCACAGTACTTCATTATACAACGTACCAGAAAGTAAATAGATTTTTCTCAAAAAATGTTAGACAATAAATTATAAATGAACTCAAATTTGAATATATCTTCTAATACTATATTCCAGATGTAGTTTCTTTTACGGAACAGTTATACCAAAACCTATGTATTAAAAAATTTAATACAATCTCTCTCTATTTCCTGATAAAATTTATTAGAGTTGACTAGGTATACCATCCGTGCAGCTGGTCTTAGGACCAGATAGAACTCTTTGCTAACAGATCAGCAAAATTTAACAAGACAGATATTGGTCTGTAGTTATTATATTTGGATCATCACTTTTCAACATCGGACATACTTGCGATAGCTGATAGTGTCAGCAAAATCTGCTATTTTTAAAGACATATTAAATAAGCAGATCAGAAGTTTAGTACATATTTCCACACATATTTTTTAACGAAAAACTGGGAATTTGATTGTACCCTGTAGAGCAATATTTGTGTATCGTAAAAAAAAATACAGGAAGTAAATATGACACTTTTGTCACAATCATAAATTTGGCAATAACACTTCTAAGAACGTGAGATTTCAACACTCGAAAACAACTAAATAAGTTATTGATGTTACTTGTTTTTATAGGAGTAGATACAGCCTTGGTACCCATGTTTCGAATAACAAAGATCCACAAACTGCTTGTAAATACAATCTCGCAATATTTATGGACCAGTACGAATTTGATTAAATCTATGAAATATGAATCTCATTATTTTAATAGTACCATTTAGCTTATGCTTTACGCAAACTGAACGTTTGTAGAATCTTAAATTAAGCCTCGTGCATTTCTTCATATAGCATACACATAAACATACCTATTACTTACGTATGACACAAGCTTGCGGACAATATTTCCATATTTGCCAATTATTTAAGAAATAATCATTTTTAAATGATACTAGTGTTCCCAAAAAAAATAAATAAATAACAAACTACGAAACACGCTGCGTACTTAATAAATAAACATATTATTCCTTTAATATACCATCATGTAATTATCATTGTGATCCTTTATTTGTTTTCGTTGAAATTATTATTTATGAAGTAGAGTAATTGAATGATATGCATTTTGATTACATTGTTACTATAACGTCAGTCAATAAAATTTAAATGTTGCGTATTACTTTAAAGGCCAATTAAAATAAAAGCACACACGTGACTTGATTAGAAAATTGCTGTGTAAAAATTGATCAAGTAATCAATTAAGTTTGTATGATTAATGAGGATTTATTATAATGATAAAAGTATGTGCCTACATGGTTATTTGAAAAGGGTCCTTTCGCTAAAATAAGCGAAAAAGTCCCTATAATGGTCTATTATAGAATAGTCAAATTCTAGCTAAAGGTTTACCATCACGCAGTGATACATCTAACATAACGATTTAATAATAATAATAATAATAATAATAATAATAATAATAATAATATAATAATAATAATAATATCTAAAACAGTCCTTATTCACTATGACGTTAGGAGTTCATGCAAAATATACTAAACTCATAATTCTAAAACAAATAGCGTGCCTTCAAAATCGTGACTCATTAAAGTAGGTTGTTTTTTAGGTAATCAATGTTGGTGCATATTCCAAGCTTGCAAATTCTGACAGATGTCATACTTAAATTATACATACTAAAAGCTGTTCGAGTGACCAACTCTAATCGCCTTGGTTGAAATAGCTTAACCGAATCGCCTTGGTTAATAACCGAACCGTTAAAATCGACAAAAATCAGCGAAATTGTGCAAAGAACTCCTCTCTGGATACGCGGAAGTAATGGCTGTCCTTTGGGGTGGGTGTACGGACGACTTTAAAGGGTTCCGCGACGGAGAGATTTTCCTTTTTAGTGGAGCGTATGCAGAGATATGGGCTTTTAAAGGGGAGCGTGCAGTCGATGTTGTAACAGAAAAATGGCTTACGTTATGACGAATTCTATTTGACAACCGATAAAAATCGTAAAAATGTCAGGTATGAGAGGCACACGGAAGAATTGCAGAAGTTTCACTTTGACGAAGAAATTTCACGCCGTCGAGGTTTAGAGTGCCGAAAGAGGGTTGGAAACCAAAACAGTGGACTTTTCCTCGACAATTGAGTGCACTGTCCACGTGCCAAGTCTTTCGCTGTCGAAGGTACGACTCATTTAAAGCCTTTCTGCAGGGGGATGCGGTAAAAAGAAATTGCGATGACGAGTTGGTGATAACGTGTCATGAATTCAAACGGACGTATGATTTTGACAGCTGCACGAAGAAATTTCATTTTTGTGATAGAGTATCACATGTAAGTACAACAAAAACAATAACGACTTTTTAATATTATAAAAACGCTTCTTAATACCAAAAAAATTTCACACAATAGCCACATTTACTTATGTCAACAATTACGGTTAAACGTCAACTAATTGTAGACGCAATGACAGTTTGTGCAAAAACTTAAATTAGATGTACCTATATACAGGGCACGTCAAAAGTTTAGAAAACCGGACATTATAAAGAGCATCAAGGCGATGATCGCGTTTTAAGCGATTCAAGCTCGAAGAGATTGAAAATTCAACTAGTTTAAATTATAAACGCTTATATGACATAACCAATCTATCAGAATCATGCGTTTGTGTCTGATTACGTGCACTGTCATCAACCATTAAAAATCATTTATGAGTGTTAGAGACTGTAGGTCTATTATAAAAATAAACACATTGTCAGAAGTTAAGAAAAATTATTTGGAAATATATTTATAAAACGTATATCTGAGAGACTACTAAATATACGTAAAAGTGGCGCAATAATAATAATAATAATAATAATACTTTATTGTGTACCCAGCAGTAAAAAACAGCAAGGGGAACAGTGTAATTTACTATAAATGTGCGGATTACAAACAATATAATACAATACATTTCACATAAATAATTCATTTAATATTGAGCTCCAAAAAAATATCATTGTGTCCATTACGGCATATTTGATATAGTGGACTCCTAAGTATGACATTTCTCCTGCACGTAGAAGTAAAAAAAACGCAACTTGACTTCTGGCAGAAAGCCGTTGGCAATTTTAAATGAATCAAAGCAACCAGATAGGGATAGCCAAGCCCCTATTATGCACTAAACCATGTAAAAAGTTGGCACTAGCAATCTCACGACGTGTGTCCAATAGAACAAAATTATGCTCCTCCAACATAAGTGCATCGTCAGTATTTCTACAGGGATAAACTCCATAACACGTAACCTTCGTCAAATCGTCGAACAGAAGATAGAAATATCGCTGTGTCTTTTTAATATGCATGATGATCGCCATAACGTTACTTGTCGACTCAGTATTCATGGAGCTCTCTTGAGAGGCGGCCGTGTGAGGCGCGTAGTTGCGTAGTTTTCTGATATTCCGAGAAATTGTACGCTATTTCGACGAATGGTTAGTATTTGTGTACTTTTTTTACAATTGTGTGGATTTTGTTACACTCTAGTATTTTGATTTTATGTAGTTTTTTTTAATGTCGTCAAGACGACTGTTATCTGAGGAATCTATTCTTCGTTTCTTATTGGAAGGGGAGGATGCCAGTGTGTTGGATGACTCGTCTGGCAGCGAACTTGAAGATGATGTGGAGCTTGATGATGTAGAAAGCGACCACATAGACGATTATTCTGATAGTGGGGATAACTCCCTAAATACACAAGATCGATCTTCTCTTGTTTTGCCGGACAGTTCATTAGAGCCGCGTTCTCCTTCAGTTCAATTTTCAAACAACAATCCATGTATTTTAAGCTTTTCAAGAAGTAACATTCGTAGTCGCTCACGACATGCTTGGGCTACAAGTAAAGGGAGTAGCTCAAAAAAAACAGCTTCAATTAATATTGTACGTGTTGCTAGAGGACCTGCCCGTTCTATAAAATATATAACTGATCCACTTGCATTATTTGAGCATTTTATGACTGATCAAATATTAGAAGAAATAGTGAAGTGGACAAACTCGGAGATTACAATCAGGAAGGAAAACTATGAGCAAGCTAAATTTTCACAGAGTGAAACTAGCAAATTTGAGATAAGAGCTCTGATTGGTATTTTAGTATTAACTGCTGAAAGACAATCATTTGACACTTAACGAATTGTTCAATATAGAGTATTCTGGGACTAGATATATATCGTGCATGAGTAAAGAAAGATGCTACTTTCTTCTTCGGTGTCTACGTTTTGATGATAAAATCTTATGATTACAAAGGCAAACAGAAGATCCTTTTATACCCATAAGAAACATTTGGGAATTACTCATGGCTCAGTGCCGTCAAAACTCTATTCCTGGAACAAATGTCACAATTGATGAGCAGTTATTGCCGTTTCGTGGGAGATGTAAATTTCGTATGTGTATTCCAAATAAGCCAGCAAAATATGGCATTAAATTGGTTATAATGTGTGACAGTGGCACTAGATATATGATTGATTCTATGCCATATCTTGGAAAAGGAACAGATACTGGAGGGCTGCCTTTAGGAGAGTATTTCGTCAAAGAACTTACTCGTAGTATACATGGCTCAAACAGAAACGTTACCATTGATAACTGGTTTACGTCAATACCACTAGCGAAGCAGCTACTTCAGCAGCCTTTTAACTTGACAATTGTAGGAACATTGCGTTCGAACAACCAATTGATGGCCAATGTGTGTCTTTTATGGTATGATAAATATATCTTGTATCAACAGCTACATACTTTATTGCCATAACGCTTCTGTACTGGGACAATCAATAATTACCCGGCGTGAGTTCATGAAGCAGCTACATTCAAAACTTGTAGAACCTTGGCTCAAAACCCGATTGGAGTGTCGCACAATGCCACGGAATGTAAAAGACAATATCCTACATGTATTTAAAAAAAAGGGGTCAAAGGTCATGATGAAAGTCTGCCATCGACCAGCAATGAATTTCAGCCGGTAGAAGTACCAAATCCCTATAAGAGAATAATCTGTAATCTCTGCTCATATAAAAAGAGACGCATGACAAAGTCATCATGCTCGAAATGCAAGATTGCAATTTGTGGTGAACACAAAATCGCCTTTTGCACACAATGTGCCTCCAAAAAGTTGCAATGAAAATTTTTTCACATAAATAGTAGCATATAGTTAAGTATCGCGAAAGAAGAAGAGGCTGTTTTTGTTGCGTTTCTTTTTTTTAGATTTTATAAGTATGTTATCTCACAGTGATCTCAAAAGAGACTGTTTTATAAAAACATGGATTATAAAAAATATGCTAACAAAAAAATTAAATTTATTGTGTGTTTTACAAGAGGGGCCTTTACCTACAAATAGAAACGTATGCAACTTATATTACTCGCGGGACGAGTCGGCGCAAGGGGGTGTGAGTGGGTGGAGCTACACGTTATGAGGTTCCGATCCGAACGCTTCGGTTTTATTCATAGATAAAGGAATACTATAGATGGGAAACATATGTATAAAGAATGAAAAACTTACGGAACTGCCCTCTTGCGGGTCTAGTCACGTATTACTTTCATATACTTATTCATATTTTGAAATATTTAATTATTATTTTTGGATGTGAACAAATTAAATGGGTTCATTTTCACTTCGCTTTAATGCACATCTTAAAGTCGGATGAAAATTAATACATTCAATTTGTTTAGAATAAAAGAATACTCTCTTTTTAATTTATTTTCAGCCATCACAATAGTACAATATTATTTCTCATTATAATGTACAATTGTAATGATAAATAGATCTAGAAAAAAATAATAAAAAAGAAATTCTTATAAAAAAACAATTTCAGAAATGATGAAGTTACTTTATTACAAATAATTGATCGATATACAAATACATACATGTGTATAACAAATAATAATATATAATAAATTATGTACATAATCAAGTATTCTTAATTTTTATGAAGAACTTCTTGTGTTAAATATATTATTTAGACTTATATGATTTTTTAGCCCAAGTACCATCAACAACTACAGTTAGAAGTGGAAACCCATCACTATCTAGCTCTCCTTTAGATATAGCTTCAGCTTCTCTGCTTCTGCAGCTTCCGCCATTTCTTCCACGGCATTTTCTTTTATTACTTCATAAACGTGCTTTTGTATATCATAATACGTTCGCGAAGACATGGTAGGCATATTCATAATTGAAAAACGCTCTTCCATTTGAGTAAAACTTTGTCCCGTGCACAAGTTTCCAAAAACCTACAATGCACATTTTGAAGACAAGCGTTTGCGGTAGCTATTTAGCCATACTCAAAATATTTTAAGCATCTCCTTGAAAATGTTGACTTTTACACTAATATAGACATAAATAGCTTAGATTACTATAACAAAATCATTAGTTTATAGTTTTCCCGGGGGACACCTAACATTATTTTGAGTCTAATTTCTATGTACATTAAAACATATAAAGAGCAAATACTACAATAACACATAGACACCGTAATCATAACGACTTCCAGGTGATTACAAATTTTTAAATGTCTTACCGCAGCTTCATTTATGCCCATATCTTTTGAGCTATCACGTTCAATGTTAGAAAAAAATTTTCAATTGCACCACATATGCTACATTTAAATACAAATTTACAATTTAATCCATTTCTCAATTCTTTTAAAAAAGTCATGTGAGTTGAATTGCATCCATATGACGATTCATGGCCGCCAAAACTTTTTAACTGCTGAATTATCGTTCCTGGTTTCTTTTTTTACAAGAAAATTACCTTCCTCGGGTTCATTTTCAGTTGGAAGCTTGTAACTGTAATAATTTGTAAATTTGTAAATAATGCCCAAAGTCTACAGTTTCGATTGTAATACGTACTTCCCATTACCTTGTGAGTTGCTTAAATAGATGTGTTCAGAGTTTCCAACATTAACCCCTTCAGGGGATGACAAATCAATGGAAGTTGCATCAGACCTAAAGCAAAACCGTATGTATTAAAAGCGGACTGTAAGAAAGGCAATCCAAAATGAAAATTTTAATATACACATAAAATGAATCGTCAAATATTTAAATTCTGAAATCTACTCGCATATTGGTATTATGTACTTAGTTACATTAAATCGAATTAACAAATATCAAAATAATGTAAATAAAATTGTAGACTAAAAATTACTTACCTCGTATTTTGATTTTTCATACGATTTGCATGCTTACTTCTTTGTATGATTGATCTTTTATGATAATCCAATTTTCGCTTGCCCATAACTTATATTATTGTAGCGTGAATCATTCGTTAATTTAAAAAAAAAACAGAATACGCAGTTGTAGGAGTAACTATTTAATATCACTAATTAATGTTATTTACGTATATTTATATCCAATTCATTAAATAGACACATACATTTATTTCTACAATTTCTCTATACTGTCAGTCATGTCAATTTTAGTTTTATTGACAAACCTTGTCTCCATGACACCCATTCGTATTTCGTGACATTACACTCGAATATTATATGACATTTCTTTTTAATTACAAATTGTCACTCTGACTTGGAATAGCCGACCGATTCCGATAGATTTTTGTCTTCCCTAGGACTGGTAGAGATACCGTATAGTGGGGATAGACGACGCAAAAGCTTCGAAAAACGACGTGTAAAATGTGTGTGACAATGTTTACTGTTTAATGTTTTTTATCTTCAAAAATAATTATAGAAAGTTTTTTTTTTTATGTCGTACATCAAATGTGCAGCTGGCGCGGGGGGGGGAGGTCGTTTTTTTCTTTTTTTGTATCAGCCTTAGTTAGTAGACATTCATCAAATTCATGCATTTTTGGGGTTATTTCTGAGACACATAACTTTTTTAAGAAAATAAATTAGTACAAAAACGGACCTTGCCATTATAAATTGATGTCTTTTGCATCACTAACACAAGTTTGAGATTCTAAAATTACAAAATGAGTTTAAAAAACGCGAAACGGCGATGCCTTAATTTTCGACAGGTAAACGCCCCTCTTAATATATACTTGGTATACGAACTGTGCGATAAAACTTTCAGAAATATATATTTTCAACCGATTTTATATATCGCGAATAATAGCTCGTCGAAACGACGAATGGTTATGTTTAAAAGGGCAGCTTGGAAGGTTATGTGTATAGGGTTAAAAATCGTCTCTGGATGCTCTCCAATTTCAATTTATAGCAGATATAAATTAGATGCCAAACAACAGCAGCGTATTTTAGCTTACTATGCACGAGCAAAGAATAGAGAAGTGCAATAGTGGCTGCATTAGCAAAATGATTACTATTTCTAAGAATAAAACCAAGTGTGTCAGAGGCAGAAGTGCATACATTAGTGATATGTTTGCCCAAGGATAAATGTCGATCAAATAGCACTCCCAAATCCTTTACCTCCTGCACGCAGACCAGTACCTGTCCCCTAATTGCTATAATCGAAGTCAATGAGTTCCATCCTCCTAGAATACTTCATAACATGGCATTTGTTGATATTAAGGGCCAAATCATTGTGCTGACACCATTCATAGAGAGTGTTCAAATCATACTATATATGCAGAGCATCCGAAATAGTATCAATACGACGATAGATTTTCAAGTCGTCAGCGTATGCAATATGAAATTAACGGATTAAAAATATTCAAATGGATTTGCACCACCGACTAAGAGATGTTGAAGAAACATTCGGTAAAGGACGTCTAGAGCCCTGTACAGGACAAATAAGTACTGGAGTGGATATCATAAACTACACAAACTCAGCAGAATAAACCTCATTAGCTGTTCGGGAAAAAATAAAGAAGCAGATTAAAAATTCAAATTTATCAGAAATTGATATGACTATAATAAAAATATTTAAAGCAAGTCTCGAAAAATGAATTCGCTATTATTTTAAATATTGATATAAAAATTACATTAGCTGTGATTTTTATAAACGTAACATCACATAAAAATTGGTCAAAAGAGCCAATTAAATATCATAAAATGGGATATAAAGCAAGTGTAAAAGTAATTATAGGATCGTAAAATAAGCATACAAAATGAACTTCCTGTGAATTTTCAATAACTTCCATTTCTAAATGTTAAAGAAGACATTAACAATGTTACGTTGTATTAAGGTGAATTTCTTTCACATGTTATTGTTTATTTGACATTGACATTTTGTATGTTTACAATAAACACTTCATAACTAATCAGACGGCATTAAGATTAAAACAGTTTATTATGCAAATCAATTCACCTTGCAGTCTTTGTAGAATTTCCCACATATTTACATAAGAGTATGTCATTCTTCCGCAATTAAAGAGTCTACATTTTCGTGCAGTGATATATGAACGTATTTATAATAATAATAAAGTATATTCCGGGGACTTTTCAACTATCATAATTGCCTTTCTCGCTAATAAAGTTAACCTTCAATGCATTTTTCAATATATACTAATTAATAATTTTGGCATATTTTTTTTATAGGTAAATGCCCATGAAAAATTTAGACAGTAGACTATTACCGCCTCTGTTTAAAATATGTCCTGTAAATTGTGGTTTCAGGCGTAAATTAAAAACAAGAATTAATAAGGAAGAACCTTAGTCCGCTTGAAGATATTTGGATAAATAAAAGATAAATTGTTTTATTGTACCCACTCTTGATCTAGAGGTTTAGCTGTAGATATATACCTGCAGATTGAACATGTAATAATTCATTATTGCCTTGTTCATATTATTAGGCATTAATAGTCATATATACCGAATTTCTTGAAAGTTTGGGTTGTCTATACATAGCTCTGTTCGTCTAGTATAATAATGTTACACTTCTTCAGACTGTAAACTGAGCGGATTTCAATAATGAAGCTTTTCAACCTCGAGGTTTTTGCAGATGTCCATGTTTTCAAGTCCACTGATACCGAAAAAGTGGTTTCGAAAAAATTCCTTTTGTGTGTCTACCTCTCTCTGTGTGTGTGATCATGATAGCGGTCAAAGTGCTAAAGCTATCAATTCCAAATTTTATATTTACGATTATAATTTTTCAGTATATACCGGGTGTCTGTTTAAGCTCGGCCACCGGCCATATCTAGACAACCGTTTATCATAGAACCTAGCGGAAAAAATCTTAATAGTAAAATGGACTACAGGAAATTTAACAAATTTTTTTTAAGTTTCCAAAATGATTGCAAGGGGGCGCAATTCTCAAGACGAATTAAAAATTCGATGATTTTTCATTAAATTCTTGATTAAGATACATTTAAGTTTTTAATAGCAACATTTTTATACGTTTTTATACAGTTTTCATTAGAAACTTTTTGATCTAAGTCCCATACGAAGGGGAGGGTGGAGGGGGGGGGCATGTCTGCGTACAAAAGTAGGTATAATTTCTGTTTACCCCAACGAATTTGATTGTTTCTAGGCTCATTAGATAGAGAATTTTACTAGGAATTAAAGGATATGTAGTACGAAATTACGTGGTTGTCAAAAAAAGTAACAGGGGGCGCTGTTCTCAATTTATGTATATTACTAGTTTTTTCTTTAAAATTTTAAATGGAACGGTATATTTTTAATATCGTAATATTGAATCACATAAACAACTCAAGAGAGTGATGAAAACCGGAAGTTGCTACCGACGAAGATATAGTCGTACGAAGACAATCCAGAAAATTAAAATTTTTTAAATATAAATTTATTTATTTATTGGGAGTAATAATTTTATTTTAATTTTAAGATAATCTCTAGACAGTGTATAGTCCGTTTTCACTTGAATTTTCATCATACTCTTCCATAAATGTATTCATTTCAATCTTGTTATCGAATTCATTGCATATGCTGCATGACATGGAAAGTGCAACACCAAGAATGGGTGCGAATTTTTTGACCAAACTTGGTAGAAACGTATAACTAGTCAAAAGCAATAATTGATTAAAATTTTGTTGCGATAGATCAAGTGGTCATGACACATCTGACACTTCATTCAGTTTTCGCTGACATTAATGTGTGGTGTATTAATTGTTTGTTTGAAATTAATTTCAACGGTTTTGTCTTATTATACCTTTGTTTAACGTGTTTAAAGAGTTTTATTATGCCTAGAGTGCGGCAACGTGGAAATTATCGCCAATTAAGCGAATTCGACAGAGGTCGAATTGTTGGTTTGCGAGAAGGTGGTTTTTCATACAGGGAAATTGCAAATCGCCTTAACCGGAACCAATCCACCATTATGCGCTGTTATCAATCATGGACTAGGGAAGGTCAGGAAAGACGCCAAAGAGGAACCGGAGACCGAAGAAGAACTAATGAGATACAGGACCGCCGCCTTCGCTTAATGGCATTAAGAGACAGGTTTTCCAGTACCAGATCAATTGCTGACGTGTGGTTAGGTAATATTGGTCGTTCTGTAACCCTTCGAACCGTTTATCGTCGAATTAGGGGTTTCGGCTTACAATCTTATCGTCCACATCTTGTGTTACCACTTACGGCTCAACACCGACAGCAACGTTTGGAGTGGTGTAGATTGCGACTGCACTGGAACGTGGAGTGGCACAGGGTGGTATTCAGCGATGAATCTCGATTTTGTCTAGGGATGCATGATGGCCGTATGAGGGTCAGACGAAGACGTGGGGAACGTCGTGATATTCAGTTGTCCGTTGAAAGGCATGTGCATCGAGCAGTGGGTGTTATGGTATGGGGTGCTATAGCATATGGGAGTAGGTCTCAATTGGTGTTCATCCAAACCACCATGAACGCCCAGCGTTACATTGATGAGGTGGTAGAACCCTATATTCTACCATATCTTCAAACGCTCGAAGACCCACTTTTCCAGCAGGATAATGCCCCTCCCCACGTAGCGAGAATTTCTATAAATCGCTTGGAAGAGGCTCATGTCAATATCTTGCCATGGCCACCCAAATCTCCCGACCTCTCGCCAATAGAACATGTGTGGGACATTATGGGACGAAAACTTATGAATTTAGCCAATCCCCCGCAGACACTAATAGCTCTCCGGCATGAATTACAGGTTGCTTAGGACACCATACCCCAAGAGGATATCGACCACCTAGTCGAATCAATGCCACGAAGAGTGAGGGAGTGTGACACTAATAGGGGCGGTTCAACACATTATTAATAAAAATTATGTTAAATTGTGTTAGTCTTTTGTTTTTTTTCTTTGAAATTTTAATCAATTATTGCCTTTGACTAGTTATACGTTTCTACCAAGTTTGGTCAAAAAATCCGCACCCCTTCTTGGTGTTGCAGTTTCCATGTCATACAGTATATATTACGTTATATTCTGCAATTAAATGTTTTCAAATTCTCTAGCCGTTGGGGCAAACAGAAATTATACCTACTTTTTTACGCAGACATACCCCCCTCCATCCTCTCCTTCGTATGGGACTTAGATCAAAAAGTTTCTAATGAAAATTGTATAAAAACATCTAAAAATGTTGCTAGTAGAAACTTTAATGTATCTTAATCAAGAATTTAATGAAAAATTATCGAATTTTTAATTCATCTCGAAAATTGCAGCCCCCTGCGATCATTTTGGAAAATAAAAAATATTTTGGTTGAAATTCCTAGGGTCTATTTTACTATAAAGATTTTTTGCGCCAGGTTGTACGATAAACGGTTGCCGAGATATGGCCGGTGGTCGAGCTTAAACAGACACCCGGTATATATTCGTATGAAACTACACGACAGGTACAACAAAAGAAACATTTATAAGTTATATTATAAGAGTAGAAATATATTTAGAACGGCCATAACTGCAGGGGCCCTTTGAAACACTGCACCGTTTGGTTAGGATGTAGGAAAAAACCTACATTACAGCGCCACAAAACTAAAGGTCTTTAGTTGTTAAGATCCAAGCAACATCCTCTGGAGTTAAATTATGTAAAGCTGTATATCCAAATTCAAATTTAGCTAGAGGACATTCTTCAATAATAGGATTAACTGTTTCAATCTCAGCTCCGCAATCAAAAGCTGGACTCGAAATCACATTTCACTTGAATAAATTCCATTTCCTTCGCCAATTTCTCTAAGTAGTTACATTTGTCTTTGGATATACCTTCGATATTAAATTGAAAAATCTTAACAAGTGGACCAACATTCCTAAAAGAAACACAATATGTATTCAAACTTGAAAAATTATACCTGTCATATGACCGTGAGGAACTTGGGGATCTTGTACGGTCTTCCAAGTGATGGTGTTATTATGGAGAACATTATATTCTCCATTATGGATCATCGTAAAGATGGTTACCATCAACCAATATCAAATAAAATTAAATAAATATAGATTAAAACATAAAAATAACCAGGAAAATAGAAACTTAAAAGTGACACTGACAAGATGTCAAAACAGTAAAATCGGCAGACCGCCAGTAGCAATTTAGATCAGTGAAAAACTTAAATTTTACCAATATTTCGGCAACTACTAAGTTTAAACAAATTTATAAATAATTCAAATGTACTCAAAAGTGAATCTGACAGAAATCTTATCAAAACAGTTTTTCGAAATTCCTGCCGGATGTAGGTCTTTTACTATTATCGAAATTTAGTTTTTTGCGCATATTTCGCAAGACATGCTTACTAGGCAAGTTTTAAAGATTGATTTTCAATACTTTGTATATAAAAAAATTTAAAATTCGGACCAGAAGTAAGACTTTATCTTATATATTATGGATTCTATATAGCTTTATCAAGAGCACAAAAGTATTTAGAGTTGGATTCGACTTCATAATTACTAGTATAATCGTCCTCGTGAAATTTGCAGTAAAATCGGTGAACCAAAAATAATAGTTTACTTCAGTGAGGAATCATATTCTACCAATATTTTGTTTAGTTTAAGCATATTTCTAAAGAATGCGAAAGTACCGAAAAGTGTATTGGAGGAAATTTTATAAAAAAGAGTGTTTCGAAATTCCTAGCGGAAATAGTTCTTTTAGTCCTATCGAAAAGCAGCGTGTTTCAAATTTCTCGGCCGCCCTGGATTCTAGACAGATTTATTGAGTGTACAAAAGCATTAAAGCTTGAATTTAATAATTTTTATCTATACAAAAATCCAAAATTTGAGCCAGAGGTAGCACTTTTAAACTTACCTAATTGCAATTTTTTGTACATAACTCGCAAATTATGCAATCTGTATAGATTTATTAAGAACATAAATGTAGTTAGAAATGCATTGGAATAATTTTTATACGATTTTTTTTGAAACTGGGACCAGAACTAACAGTCTCACGCGTATGTTGCTGTATTAAGAAGATAAAATATTTAAACTAAATTTGGAACAATTTTTGTATACAAAATTCGGAACGCCCATACGTATAAAAGAAAAGTCGTATGTTGCGCACATCTTATTTATGAACTTGTATAAGGAGCTGGATTATTAAATGCAGGTTAAGTTTTAATTAAGGAAGAACGGATTTCATTGATTTTAGGCTTACATCAGAAAACTTGTCACCTTTGCAATTGATCATTAACATTGACAAAATCAACGGCTTTGACCAAGTCCCATAATGTAATCTGTGTAAATTTCGGCTCTTTTTTTTTTGAAACCATTCCATTTTAATTTTTAAATTAGTGGAGTTGTAGAAGATATATTAAATTATGGAATATGTGATCTTCAAGTATATTTTCTAAAATTCTGAGAATACATAATTATTAGCATCATTTATTCAACTTCTCTTTGAAAATTCATCTTAATGATGTCTTTGTATAATTTTTCTTTATTTATGTTGTTAGAATAGAATAGAATAGAATAGCTTTATTGTACCAACTAATATAAAATACAAAAGTATATAAAATACAGCGGTAACGTCGAAACAAGTGGTGTGTGCGTGAGCGTGTGTGTGTGTGTGTGAAAGTGTGTGGGCGTGTGTTACATAACAATGTCTGTGTGTAGTGATGGTAGGTATAATTCAGTGTAAATGAAACTTATTGATAGCTTGTAAAAACTCAGTAACAGAGTAGAAGCTGTTTTCTAATAAGTATTTCTTAATGGACGTCTTGAATTGCGGCACTGGTTTTTCGATCCAAGTGTTCGGTAATTTATTAAAGAGTTCTAAATGTCTATGTTTGGCACTAGTTGTCTGCAACCTGTGATTCGGAAGTAGAACCTGTGATTGGGATCTTAGTCGCAGCTGCGTCACATCTCCTTTTCTGTGTAACGTGGGCAGCTCCAATCTAGCACGAAGGAGCTGTCTATAGATATACGCTGATGGGAGAGACATTATCTTGTTTCCAGAAAAGAGAGGCCTGCACGATGTCATTCCATCGACCTGCTCTATCGCGCGAATTGCTTTTTTTTGTAGAATGAATATGTCTACAGCATGTGCCGATTCGCCCCACAGTTGAATGCCATAGCTCATACGGGAATGAAAAAGTGCATGGTATGCCGTTATTGCTGCATCCTTATTTAGTATGGTTCTCAACCTCCGTATGGCGTAAAGAGCACTGGAAAGTCTTGTATGAAGCTCATCAATGTGAGATCTCCAGGTCAGCCGAGTATCCAGGGTCATTCCTAGAAGTTTTGCAGACCCGGCATTTTCAGGTGTTTTGCTACGTTTACAGGTGAATGGTAATTGAATATTCTTTGCTTCGTTGACAGTAAGTTTATTGGATGTAAACCAAGTGGCAGCCCTGAACAATGTTGTTTCAGCCTTCGTTTTTAGTTGTTTTTCATCTGAGCCTCTGAATAAAAAAGTAGTGTCGTCTGCGTACAATACCACATGTCTTGAAATATTGCATGGCATGTCGTTTATATAAATACAGAAGAGCAGAGGACCAATGAGCGACCCCTGAGCTACTCCGTGTTCAACAAGTCGCTATTTACTCACTTCATTGTTTGCATACACAGCTTGTCTTCTGTTCTCGAAGCACGATTTTAAAAGCCTCGATGCCAAACCACGGACGCCATAGCGGTCTAGTTTTTCCAAGAGAATCTCATGTCTTACGCAGTCGAAGGCCTTAGATAAGTCACACATCACCACCAAACCATCTTCCCCATCCTCCAGAGCATCCCAAACAAAGTTTAAAATTGATAATACCGCATCCACTGTCGACTTTCCCGGACAAAATCCAAATTGTTGGCTGGATAGAATGGAATGTTTTCCCAGGAATGATGTGAGGCGTAGCAGGAGGGCACCTTCGAGGAGTTTTGACAGTGCAGGTAACACGGAAATAGGTCTGTAGTTCTTTGGATTATTGGGGTCACCGGATTTGTAAATAGGAGTCACTTTTGCGATTTTCATGTTATCAGGCACAATTCCTTGCTCGAAACATGCATTCACCAAATCAGCAAGTGGTTCTAGTAGGTAATTCGAACATTTTTTTAGCATTTTCGTATTCATGCCGTATATGTCCAAAGCATCTTTCGTTTTTATGTTTTGAATGATCGTCTGTACTTCCAAAGGTGTCACTGGTACTAGAAAACATGAATGATCATTATACTGAATATTCCCTATAAAATTTATTAATTCATTGTTGTCTTTATGCAATGCAGAGAACTCATTAGCCGTATTACAGAATGTATTATTTAATTCACTAGCAGGTGGTGTCCGACGTTGTAAGTTGTTTGATGTACCTGTTTCCCTTTTGATGATGTTCCAAATCTCTTTCTGAATGTTGTCAGATTGATATATAGAGCGTAAGTACTTACTTCGTTTCTCTTCTCTCAATTTCGTGATGTAAAAGTTTTTGTAAGAATTAAATATTTGTTTAAGATCGTCACCTCCAAGGCGGTTATAGGTTTCTTGTATTAATGAAAGAGTTTCTTTAATCTGTCTAAGTTCATTGCTGAACGAAAATGGTTGACTAGTTTTATTAGCTCCTATTAATTTAGTCTTCAAAGTAAAAGCGATATTCAAGCAAGAGAGTATTTGTGTTAAGATTATGTTTGACTTCCCATCAGCATCGTTAGCCTTGCGTGCGTCCAACCATGTTTGTCCTTTTATGGCGTTTTCAAAAATATCGTAATTTGTGTGCGATAAGTTTCTTGTTTTCCAGAAATCTCGTTTTACTTCTTGTGTACAGTTATAATGAAAGCTTATGCCGTGATGGTCAGAAATAGATGCGTTAAATGTGCGGGCCTCGTATTTAGTAAAGTTGGTAAACATATTATCTATACAGGTCTTTGATGTTCCCTGGATTCTTGTAAAGTCATAAATTGTTTGATTCAATCCGAAACTAACCAAGGTGTTCTGTAAATCTCTAGTATTTTTTGTTTGTACAGATATATCAATATTGAAATCACCGCTTAGAATTATACTCACGTCGTGGTTATATTGTAGTAAAATTTTAGTAAGTGAGTCTGCTAAAATATCCAGGAAACTCTGAACATCACCAGCTGGAGAACGGTATGTACATAGTATTACTGTGTTGCACTTCGCAAGATATATCCCGCAGACTTCACAGGTTCTGTCCACGGAAAGCCTCGACACTGATGGAATATCACAGTACTGCAAACCATTCTTCACGTATATACATACACCACCGTGTATATAATGTCTTCTTATGTAAGAGGTACCCAAGGTATATCCGCTAATATTGTATATCCTGAAGTTGTATCTGTTAAACCAGTGCTCTGAGACGCATAAGACATCACAATCTAGGTCCTGCATGAGCAGGTCAACAGCCTCTATCTTATTCGTCAGGCACTGGGCATTTATGTGTGCAACTTTTTTGGTAAATTTATATACACTCTGTATATTCTGGTGCAATAATGTGGTGTCCTCAGATTTATTATCTATTTCTGATTTTGATTTCGTATCCTCTCTGCTAAAAAAGAATACTTTTGAATTTTTATATTTTTCGGCCAGACAGATGCTTTTATGAAATGTTCTTCATACTCGCTGTGTATTCCGATTTTAAATGCTTTCACGGTAGTTGACCTTATTCTTAACTCTTCGATTTCCACTGTATCAGTTTTACATACATTTTTCGATATATGATCTCTAACAGAATCAACCGTACACCCAAGGTTTACACCTCCAAGAAAATACCAAATTAAACGAGGTGCAGCTATCAGCGTGTTATCAACGCATGTACTCCCTGTTCCGATAATAGTTAGGCGCTTTTTGTTTCTCTTATTCCTCACAATTGTCTTCCACGTATCATTATTTTCATTTTCACTTGTGGCGTTTTCTATATTTCCATCATTATTATCGTCATTGATGTGTTTTATTCTATTTGTCCTTCTCACTACTCCTGTTTGCTTCAATGTAGCCGCATATTCATCGATTGTTTTTTCTTTATTATTTGTATCTTTTTGCTTGCCATCTGTGGAAGTATTTTTACCGCTGTTTTGATTATTTATATCTTGTGAAGTTTTTACTTCTTCAGTCTTTTTCTGATATACAACTCCATCTTTATCCTGTCGGTGTAAGTATGTGTATTTATTTTGACTAAGAATATTTTTCAGTTTAACGACCTCCTCAGAGAGTACTCTGTTCTGTACAGTTAAATTATTTATTTCTGTTTTTAGCGGATTAATAACAGAGTTTGTTAGTAATTGTAATGCTTCATTTATCTTCATACTTATGAAAGAGTTTATTTTGTCTGCCTTGTCTTGATCGAAATAATCCGTCTTTAATGTTTTCTCACTTTCAGTATTTGGATTGTCCATTAAGGTTAGTTCGTGATTACACTCTTCACAGGACCAGTTTTTAATGTCGCCTGCCTCTCTCATTTGAGTAAACACTTCCACAGTAATGTTGATGCACTTAATGTGGAAAGTTTTATTGCACTTATTTCTACAAACTACATATTCATCGTATCTTTCAATCTTCCTCCCGCAGCAATCACACTTGATCGCCATGTTGTATCACTCACAATATCTAGAGCACACTTGATATTAGTGGTTAAAATTGTTTATAAAAGGTTGTATAGTGAACAATGATTAATTACTTAATGTTGGCATGGTTACTGATCAAAGGTCCAGAATACTGTGCTGTAAAAGAAAGTAGTAAAGAAAATAAGGGAGTTCTAATTTATTAAAATAATAATAACGAAATAAAAGAAAATTACTATTAAAAAGAAAGCAATTTCAATTTAAGGCAAGTAAAATTTCGGATTATTTATAAGTCGATTCAAAAGTAAGGATTTAAGTTAAAAGTTAAAGGTATCGATCGATACTTGTTATGCTTGCGTGTGAATGGATCCGCACAGATTCACAGATACATCGGTCGGACACCGATAAAAGGTCACGAAGAAATCGCCGAAACAACTAGGGTAGTGAGATGCTACTAAGCATGACACTGGAATGCGATTAATGAGAGATGACGAAGTAGTGAGAGAGTGAGTCAACAAGCTGGGACCTTTTAAGAATCCTAAGGGGCAGATAATTTGGCGCTTGATTTCTTGACCAATAGAAAAAAAAAAACGCGACGAAAACATAGAAATATTATACATTGGAAAACGTAGCCAGATATCTAAAACTGATATCTGTGTATGAAATATCTTGTCGTAGGTAGTTGGGGACAGAAATAAAAATAAATGTAAAATATACGAGGGCGTATTTTTATGTTATCTACCTAGCCATGAAACAAAAAAGTGACGATGTCAAACAAATTATTGAAAAATTGCTGTCACTGTTAGAAGTACATGTGCTAAGTTGTGTTTAGTTTATGCTGTGTATAGAGATTTAAGACGGTCCATTTCTCGATAAAATGAGTGAAACTAAAGTTGAACATCGCACCGTAATAAAGTTCCTGACAAAGGAAGGCAATAGTCCAAAAGCAATTCATGAAAGAATGGTTGCTGTATATAGGGAAGAAACACCATCTTATTTCCAAGTTAAATTTTGGTCTAAACTCTTTCGATGGGGCCGAGAGTCAATCAATGATGACCCAAAGTCCGGACGACCCGTTGAAGCTCGAAGTGAAAACATTGTGCGAAAAGTCGAAAATTTGGTACTGAAAGATCGGCGTGTAAAGATCTCTGTCATTGCCAATGAAGTCTGTATATCCGAAACAAGTGTTCTCAAAATTTTGCATGACGATTTGGGTATGAAGAAGGTGTCTGTACGGTGGATACCCAGATTTCTTACACCTGAACGAAAACTGTGCAGAAAAGAAGTTTCTCAAGAAAATTTGGTCAAGTTGGAGAGGGACAAAACATTTTTATCTCGAATTATTACCGGGGTGAGACTTGGGTATATTACTGGGACCCTCCTGCTAAACAAGAATCCATGCAGTGGATTCATAAGGGCTCTCCACCACCAAAAAAGGCTAAGACACAATTTTCTGGAAAAAAACTGATGGCAACTGTTTTCTGGGATGCTGAAGGAGTTTTGCTTATTGAATATATGCCGAGAGGGTCTACCATAAATGGAGAGGCCTACGGAAACACAATTAAAAATTTAAAAACTGCTCTGGAGGAAAAACGCCCGTATTCTTATCCACAAAAAAACTTGTTGCCGCACGACATTTATCGGGTTCATAAGGCAAACAAAGTTCAGCAGATAATCAATGACTGTGGGTTTATAGAGTTAAGGCATCCACCTTATAGCCCCGACCTAGCTCCTTCAGACTTCTTCTTATTCAAAAATTTAAAAAAGCATCTCAGAGGAAAGCGTTTTGCTTCTGACGAAGAACTCAAAGAAGCTGTTGAAGAATATTTTGCGGGGTTACCGAAGCATTTTTTTTCTGAGGGTATGGATCAACTGGAAAAAAGATGGAATAAGTGTATTAGTGTTGAAGGGAGTTATGTAGAATAATTTTTTGTTGTTGTGTGCTTGTTTTCATGGCTAGGTAGATAACATAAAAATACGCCCTCGTATATAAAAAAAATGGTGCATATTGATAAATCTAGGAATAAATTCATATATCTAATTATATTGAATATTTAATACGGTTAGTTCATTCTTATCTCCAAGCATATATATATAGCTTATAAATAATTAAAAATAAAATTTAACCAATGAATATTTTCAAATAGGGATATTTTTCTGTATTCAAAGTGAGTTCATATTGACGGTAATTCCAAAATTTAATATCCATATTAAAAGTAATCAAAGTGCTAAGGTCAAAGTAAGCGTCCGTCACATTTATAACATCGAGTAAGTGCCTGAACACTGTCAAAACACGTATTGTTGCATTATCGTAGTTTCCTTATATTTTGCATCGCACTAACCTCTAGTTTATAATAGACACAATAAAAGTATTAGCGTGTTAAATTTAGGTGTGAATCCCCAAGGTTCAGCCTTGCTATTTTGATATTTATTGCGTATATTCGATAGTAAATATGCGTGTATGTCTTTAATTAATGTTTTCTGTACGTAATTTGTATTGTTCAGAAAAATATGTAGGTATATTTATAATAATTAACTTTACTGACTCTCACTTTCAGATAACTTCCTGGATAACCAGCTATATAGGTGTCCTACGTTACCATGATCAATAGTGAAATCTCGAGAAAGGTATGACATTGAAAGTAATTTAAATATGAATACTAATAGCGTAAAATATTGGGGCAATGCTAACTGACGATCATTTGCCGGCTGATCTAATATTTTCTTGTAGCAGAAAATGATATTTTTCTTTCTAAGACATATAAAATTCGAAAAACTTTAATCGTTTGATGGTTGTTTTAGGTTGTTCTAGTTTTGTTCTAAGTTGTTCAAAAGTTCTTCCAAAAAAAGTCAAATTGGCCGAGATAATTAAAAATGATTTTTTTCATAATGCCCTCTTTTTTTAAAAAAAATTCAAACTTTGAAGGCTGTTCCATTGCTCCAACGAATCTCGAAAAAAAATTCAAAATTGACCTGGACAATCAGAAAACAGAAGTTCCCAGCCTTTCTTTTCTTGAAAATCGAAACTCTGACGACTATTCTAGGTTCTTGTAGGTGTGTTTTAAATTATTCCAAATTATTTCAATGAAAAAGTTAAAATTAGTAGAGGAAATGAGAGATTTCGTTTTCTCTCATTTCCTCTACTATATATATCTACAATATGAAGTCAAACCTCATTTTTGCAAAAATTAAAAATTTCACGGTTGTTCCATGTTGTTCTAGGTTCGTTCTAAACATTATTCTAATACTTAAAAACCGTATCTCTTATATGTAAAAAGATATTGGAAGAAAGGGAATCTAGATGTGAGAAGTTAGCCTATATTTTGACGGCTGTTTCAGGTTGTTCTAGGTTTGATCTAAATTGTAACAAAGTATTTTAAAGAAAAAGTTAAATTCAGTAGAGGAAATGGGGGAAAACGAAAGTCAAAAGTATGAAGTTAAACCCCGTGTTTGCATAAATTTAAATTTAATTGTTGCTTTAGGTCGTTACGGGTTCATTCTTAATATTGTTCTAATACATAAAAACCGTATCTCTTATATTCAAAGACATTGTGAAGACACGAAATCCAACAGTGAGGAGTTAGTCTACTTTTTTCGAAAATCTAAATTCTGACGGTTGTTCTATATTTGATCTAAATCGTCAGAAGGTATGTCAAAAAAAAAATCATAATCAGATGAGAAAATGGTAAAAAATAATATTTTGCGTTCGAAAACCATTCTGCCGGCTGTTCCAGGTTGTTCTTGGTTGTAGGCTGGATGAAAAAGCCGTTTTTTTTTGTATTATCATGGCCAATTTAGAACTTTTTTCTTAAATACTTTAGAACAATTTAGAGCAAACCTATAATTACTTGAAACAACCGTTACAATTGCGATTAGAGCTCTTACTATCCGGATATTCGAGTATCCGGGTTACTCATTATAACTCGAAATCCGGATCAAGATCCGGATCCGAGTATCCCGATATCCGGAAACTTGTTTAACTTAGATTCGAGTATCCGGATATCCGGTTTCGGATCTTTTATTATGACGCCTCAAATATAAAGCTGTCCTTATTTGTATTCTGATTAACCGTTGTGTCTATGATCGAGGCACCCAGGTATTTTTCGTTAGATTTTTTCAGGTTTTATCTAAAGCTCTTCTTTTGAGGTTGCACGTTTATGGCATCGACAGCCTCATCAAAATAATGCACTTCAAGGAAGCTTTTTTCAGCAACGGATATTTTTTAAAAATTTCATTTAACGAACACTAATATTGTCGACCGCGAGATATCCTCGTCATGAGGGTCCACATCGTGCAAAAGCCGGCCTGTTTCGCGCATTGAATAATAATACGTTGAAGGAATACTGATGCGGAGGAACGAATACTGATGCGGAGCTTCATTCAACGGACACTCATATTGTCAACTGGGAAATTTCTTCGGCATAAAGATCCAGTTCGTAGAAAAGCCAGGCGATATTACACATTGAAAAATAAATATATGTACATGACAATTATTTTATCATTAAATCACATATGTAAAATGTCTATTACACAACTCTATTTGTTTGAGTTGTGTTTATGGGATTTTTAAAATTTTTTAAAAATTCCATAAATTATTTTTGGCACATGCTAAATATGTATGTAATACATCAGTGGCGGATCTTTAATGAGAGCAAGTGAGCAATTGCACCCCCTGGAATTTTGAAACAAAACAAACCAAGCGGCGACTAACTGTGAAAGTATCTATTTATTACGTATTCATTGTTATTGAACAGGAACGTGGCGTGTACGGCACGCGAAACAACCTACATGCACCGATCGTAGTCATAGATATAATGACGACTAAGACTAACAGCGCACGGATGTAAAGACCCCTTCCACCGAGAGAAACATACCCATGTGCAAAGCGCTACTGTTGCTGCGTTAAGCCATTAAACATTACATTGAAGGTGGGGAGAACTGTATTTTGTTCTAGTTCCATATCGTATAATACATAGCATGTGAGCAAGATTCCCGTCTGCTCAACGCTGTTGTAAGATGAATTTCGTGTCTGCGATGCAGAATAACACGTTTTCGCGGTTAACGTATGATGAAAAAATCGCAATAAAAATCTTAAACGGCCGATGCCTCAATTATGTTTAGGAAATAAACAATCTGTTAAAGGTAAAGACGTTATAAGAAAATTCAAAATGAATATTTATCAGAAAAATGACTGGATTTGTGGGTGTGAAATTAAAAATACTTTGTTTTGTTTTCCGTGTCTTTTGTTTGGTGGTGAACCGTCTTGGTCAAAGAACGGAATAAAAGACTTAATTCATCTTAGTGCTAAAATTACGAAACATGAAAATTCCGAAGGGCATTTGAAAAATATATTTAGTCTAAGAATGTTAGGAAAAAATAACATTCAGAATGTTTTTGATCATCATATAGAAAAGCAGTTCAACAACACAATGAACAGGTAACAAAAATAGGCATGTGTTAAATTTAATAATAAATTGCATTAGATTTTGTGGCGCGTTTGAACTGGCACTTCGGGGTCATGATGAACGGCAAACGTCGAATACCAAGGGCATTTTTCGGGAATTGATAAATTTTACGGCAGAATTAGATAAATCGCTCAGAGATCACATCGAAGCAGCACCGGTTTTTAATTGAATTTATAAATGATTTCCCAAATTTTAATGAAAAAGTGATAGAACTGTTCTGCAAGTCAAAGACACGCAAAATGGACTTCGTTTATCGTCAGATGTAATCAAACTGTAGTGTTATATTTATTATTCCCTCAAAACAAACTGTACAATGAACAGTACCTGTCTGGAACAGTATGTCGGTGAAACTTATAAAGATTGGGTAAGCGTTCTTGTATTATACTTTTACTTTCTTATACGTAGTATAAGGAAGTATTGTGATGATGAAAATTTTCGACCTCGAGATTTTTGCAGATGACCACGTTTTGAGGTCCCCTGATACCAAAAAAGTGGTTTTTTAAAAATGTCTCTCTGTGTGTGTGTCTGGCTGTCTGTCTGTGTGTGAGCACGATAGCGATCAAACTGCTACAGATATCAATTTCAAATTTTGTATTTGCGAATATAATCTTCCTCTTGAGAACTGATTAGATTTTGAGCAAAATCGGCAGACCGGAAGTAGTAGTTTACTTCAGTGAAAAAATCGAATTTTGCAAATATTTCGTCAATTACTAAGTTTAAACAAATTTATAAGGAATTCAAATGTACTCAAAATTAAATTTGAGAAAAATTGTATTAATAAAGTTTTTCGAAATTCCGACCAGAAGTAGGTCTTTTACTCTTATCGAAAATCAGTTTTTTGCGAATATCACGCAAGTCATGCTTTCTAGGCAGGTAAATTATCAGTATAAAAGTATTTAAAACGTATTTTTAAATATCTTTTGTATAAAAAAAATTTCAAAATTCGGACCGGAAGTAACACTTTTACTCTTACCGAATAACGATTTTTTTGCAAATATGTCGTGAATTATGCATTCTATATATATTTATGAAGAGTGCCAAAATATTTAGAGTTGGATTTGGAATATTTTTGTATAAATGAAATTTCAAAATTCGGACCGGAAGTAACACTTTCATACGTATAAGAAAGTCGTGTGGTGGCCACACCTCATTTTTTAATTTTGAAATTATGCACTCCCTATGTGAACCACCCCGAGCCGCCACTGTAATACATGCATAATGTATGCAGCAATATGTTCCAATGCAACTGCAACGCTATTTCTGCATACAAATTAAAGAACTAACCAAAATCGCAATAAGTCAATCACCAAAAGTCAATTTAATTGTGTCCTCTTACGTGCCACGAAATTTAAAAAAAACGAATACTGATGCGGAGCTTGATTGAACGAGCTCTAATAATTTCGACCGCGAGATATCTTCGCCAGTACGTGCAAAAGCCGGTCTCTGCGAGTAGCACTTTTTTTCGAATATCTTGCAAAGTATGTATTCTATAATGATTTATTATGAGAATAAAAGTACTCAAAATAGGATTTTAAATAATTTTTCTATACGCTTATACGTATAAAAAAGTCGTGTGGTAGCCACACCTCATCATTTTTTTAATTTCTTGTGTATTTTAAAAACTTTTTTGTTTTTGTTTTTTCTTATTCTTATTCGGATAATTATTGCCTGCATATATAACGCGTACCAGTTTATTTGAGCCGCGTTTAGCTCTCCAACATTTTTTGAACAACTTCGATTACGATTACTTAGAAAATCGTAATTCAAAAATTTTTGAAATCACGATTACTGTAATCGTTAATCGAACGAACTTAGATTACGATTTCAGTATTCCTAATTTGAAAACAAGTATCCGGATCGGATATTGACGACTCGGATATCCGGATATCCGCGCAAAAGTAAGAGCCCTATTTGCGATCTTCGAAACACACACAATTTTAAATTCTGTGCTTATCTTCTTAATTGCTGCATATTTTATTTACTCTTATTTATCAGGTTTGTCAAAAAAAAAACATTTACGTAAAAATTGCTTTTATGATCTTCAGGACAATAATGAAAATTTAAAAATAATCTAGAAAATTATAAAATGAAAAACTGTTGTTTGTGTAATTTGGTTATTGGAATATGAAGCACTGAATCGATTGGTAATCTCTGGGCAGAATATTTAATGTTAAAAAATACAGTTTCGCTATAGATAGTACACAGACATTTCAAAATTTCTCTCTTGATTGTTTATTTAAAAAAAAAAGAAATATTGCGCATAGACCTAGAAAACCTTGTGTATTTACCAAAGAACAATTTAAAAATTTTTTAAATGAAACATCCGATGATGATTTTGTCATCCTTAAAATGCTTATGTTTATATTAGTATAATATGAGCACAAAAGTTACATACGTTTTATTATTCTATAAATAGATAAACAAAAATTATAAATTACAAAGTTTACTTACGTCACATCTTATCGTGGAAATGCATAAAACCAATCCAGTAGAGTCAACCACACTTATATTTTATATCAATGCAATAAAATTTCGTTTTTTTATGACTTTATGTCGTTTTTTATGTCTCTTTTTATCACATTCATGAAATTATCAAATTATTCGCCGATATTACTTAAATAAAATGCATAATGAATCTGAAATAGTACAAACTGGCTTTATTATTTTCATTAAAAGTGGCTGACCGTGACTTTTTTATATATAAAATATTGCAATGAGCAAGTAAACAAATCCATAATTTAGCATCATGTTTGGCATAATATGTATGTATGTACTTACATTAAACACATAAAAGTAATAAAGTTTGGAACAAAATTCATAAAAATGTTCTGTAATGTTCTTAAGAAAAGACTACAATTTAAACGGTCATTATTAAAAATA
Organism: Amphimallon solstitiale; assembly: GCA_963170755.1. Taxonomy (NCBI): domain Eukaryota; kingdom Metazoa; phylum Arthropoda; class Insecta; order Coleoptera; family Scarabaeidae; genus Amphimallon; species Amphimallon solstitiale. Next base: position 111,495,412 of record OY720677.1, on the reverse strand, counting down.
AATGCACCTTACAGTCGTGCATTATTTACATGTTACTAATCCATTTTTAAATATCAGATCTTTTGAAAACCTGAACTTGCAGTAAAAAAATTTTATGCAATTCATTTTAAGTGAATGCACCTCAGTGTATGTATTTTAACACTAAAATATCTATGCGCACCAACAAAAACATCAGCGGCCATTATTTAAAAAAAATTACCCCTCAGTTAACAAAAGGAATCTTTACTAAAATAGTTCTTTTTTATAAAAATAACTCTGGACACTATATAATTGTTTTGTTTACAGTAATAAATCATTAAGCTAGTAAATAAATACATTCAACTTAAAACGAGTAATTGCGCTTTAAAATGAGTAAACGCACATTATTCCGAATAAATGAGCATCAAGTTAAATAAATGTAAGTTATTAGGAAGACTTCTTTGCTTCGGCGGTCATGCGCAGTTTCCGTTGTTATGTTATTTGTTTGGTTAGATTCTTAGAGTATGAATCTGTGACTCCTCGCGTATGTAAATGTGAAATAAAATGGCATCTGTACCCGAATTTAGTGATTCAGAAACTGATCAGTTTCCAGAGGCAGAAAAAAAAACGTGCGAAGAAAAGATCCATAACATGGAATTACGAAAGAACCTTCATTAACCGTAACGATGCAGAAGATTTTGTCAAATCGCAATCTTGTTGGAGCTTAAAAAACACAAACAACACTGAGTCTGGTGTAGTTAAGTATTTTCGATGTAATAAAGTTAAATGTCGAGGACAACAATGTGCAACTGGTATTAAATTAATTCTGGATTCATCCTATAAAAATGTTCTCCTATTTCGATCGCAAGTAAGTCATCCTTGTGATTCTATTGCAACAAAGGCCGGTACCGAAATCAATGACAAACTAAAGAACGAAATCAAGGATTTCTTTGCCAAAAAAATGAAACCGAAAGCAATTTTGGATGTTCTTGTCCAGAAATATAATCCACCACCAAATATAAACCAAATAAAAAAAATTCTGGCTAAATTAAGAAAAACCATTTACGGCCCACCAACAATATCTCTTGGTGAACTGGAAAGTTGGCTTCTTAAGAATAGTGCTGTCCTCAATGAACGAAGCAAAGCTTTTATCGTAAAACATTTCACAACCGATGAGGACGACGATGTTTTTACATTCATGGCAACCAGTAAAATTCTATTAGAAAATGGAGTAAAAAAGAATATCATCATCCACGCAAACGCAACGTATAAATTGATTTGGCAGGGGTACCTTGTTTTCTTAATAGGAACAACTGACCGCGATAAAAAATTTCATTTACTGGGAATAGCAGTATACACCAATGAACGAACTGCCGATTTTCAATTTATTTTTCAGAGTTTGAAGGAGGCAATTTTTGGTTTATTTCATTTTGAAATGAAACCCAAAGTTTTGGTGGCCGATGCTGCCGTCAGTATACGCAATGGGTTTCAAAATGTGTTTGGAAATTGTACTCTGCGTATGTGTTGGGCACATATGAGAAGTAATGTGCAAAAGAACGTTCAATGTCTAACTGAAAAATCAAACGGGAACAAAATTTTGGCTGACGTAGATCAAATTCAAGTTAGTGCAGATGAAGTAGCACTTGAAACTGCCTAGAAATTTTTCTTAGAAAAATGGTTACATGAAGCGAGATTCATCGAGTACTTCCAAGAAGAATTGTACAATAATAATAAAAATTGGTTTGGAGGAGCATGTTTAGGAACTCCTAGTACAAACAGCGCTCTCGAGTCGACAAACCGTGTTGTGAAAGACGAGTACACTTTGCGAGAAAGACTTCCACTTTCCAGATTTTGCCACCTTGTACAGGAGATAATACAATCATTTTCAAGAAAATATGAAAATTCTTTATATCATTTTTTCGGATTTAGTTACGATAGATTTACATACTTGGACAACATCGTATCAATGGGCACGACTAAAGAAATAAGTTGAATGTATTGATGAAGATAATGCTACTCTAAAAACGTACGAGGTGTGATCAATATATAACCGTTATTTTCAATTTTTTCAAAAAGTATTTATTTATTCATCAATAACAATCTTGTCCCCTTCAAAGTAATCCCCCTCAGATATAATACACTTATGCCAGCGTTTTTTCAAATCCTCGAAACACTTCTGAAACGCGCTTTTTGGTATCGCCAACAGCTCCTTTTTCGATTTTTCTTTTATATCCTCAATCGTAGCAAAACGCTTTCCTTTCATCGGTGTCTTCAGTTTTGGGAAGAGGAAAAAGTCAGCGGGGGCCAAGTCCGGTGAATAAGGTGGTTGAGGCATGATAGCGGTTTTGTTTTTGGCCAAAAATTCACGCACAAGCATCGATGTGTTAGCTGGTGCGTTATCATGGTGCAAAATCCATGATTGTTTTTTCCACAGTTCTGTGCGTTTCTGACGAATTGCTTCTCGCAAACGGCGCATAACTTCAAGGTAGTATTCCTTATTGACCGTACGACCTTGTGGCAAGAATTCATGATGCACCACGCCATTGCAGTCGAAGAAAACAGTGAGCAAAACCTTAACATTTGACCGAACTTGACGTGCTTTTTTCGGTCTTGACTCTTCTGGACGCTTCCATTGGGATGATTGGGCTTTGGTTTCAATGTCATAGCCATACACCCATGATTCGTCACCAGTTATGACCTTTTTGAGGAAATCTGGATCGTCGTTGACGATGTTCAACAGCTCCTGAGCGATGTCCATGCGACGTTGTTTTTGCTCAAAATTTAGCAATTTTGGAACAATCTTCGCTGCCGCACGTTTCATGCCTAAAACATCCGTAAAAATTGCTTGACATGAGCCGAACGATATGCCAACATCATCAGCAACCTCTCTGATAGTGATTCGACGATTATCCAAAATCATTTTCTTCACTGCTTCAATGTTTTCATCGGTTGTTGACGTGCTCGGGCGACCCGGACGAGCATCGTCATTGACATCTTCTCGGCCTTCCTTAAACCGGTTATACCACAATTGAACTTGTGTTCTGCTCATAGTAGACTCGCCAAACGCCACAGTCAACATTTCAAATGTCCTTGCGCATTTAATTTCATTTTTTACACAAAACTTAATACAATTTCTTTGATCCATTTTTTCGAATAGTAAAAAATCGAAGAGCACACCAAAACACGACTAACCTTTTTATCTGTCAAAAACAAACTGACAATCCAAAATGGCTGATATTGCCAACATATATAACAGACATGTGTACCAACATAACAGAAACAAAAATGCGAAAATCGAACATACGTAACTTACGAAATTTGAAAATAACGGTTATATATTGATCACACCTCGTATGTTATTCCTGCTGCCGAAAAACTGGAAATAAGCAAGGAGATTTTGAAGCCCGATTACTTGCAGTCTAAAGAATTGGATGAATATATTAGGAAGAAATCTTCTTATTACAAATTGTTCTTGCCTGTGGACGAGGTCAGTTGAAAATATGGACATTGCACATGTCCATACTTCTTTAAGAATTATATTTGCAAACATCTGCTAGGTAAGATAAAAAAATACAATATTTTAGGAATAGCTCTACGTTTTAAGTATGTTGAAGCACCTCCTAGGGCTAAAAATGTGCCATTAGGCACCAAAAGAAAACGTGGTCGACCTACGAAAGCTAGAAAACCGTCAATTGTGCAGTGAATGCATTATTAATAATTTATCAGTATGTATTTTCATTTATTTCAGTGCCTATTTTGTAACAAATAATGCCCAGAAGTTAAACAATAACATTTAATTTTTTTAAGCTCTAAAATAAATGTTTTTAGGCTTAATATTTAATAATTTATTTCTGGAAATTAAAAAAAATAATGCTCAAACAAAAGTTTCTAAATGCTCAGTAGCGCTTTCTTTATAGAAAAAAATAGTTGGTTAATGCGCGTAATGTTACCACCCCTTCCACCCTTCCCATATGTTACCTTTCATGATGTTAATATGGAACGACGCTGTTCGACATGATCTCCAGGTCATGTGTTTGACGGGAGTAAAAACGTCAGAGGGAAATTATTGAGTCGGTTGTCAAATGACAATTTTTATGTCAGTTTGTTACATAATCAATACATAATTATTTATTGTGATATTTACTCTTTTAAATGTTATTAAATAAAACGTTTGGTAACATTTTGGCGCCCAACGTGGGGCATTGAACATAGTGTAGTGTTCGCGAACCTTCTCCCAGAACCATCGCAGTGAGGATCTAAGCTGCCACACCCTCCCTGGAAGGGCTGTTAGCAAAGGTCTACGGCCATCGCCAACCATAATGGCGTTCCTCGGACGAGGAGTCGCCCCCAGGAAAATTGTTAACCACTGCTATAGTCATGGCTACTATGAACCACCGCATCCCTTCAGTGGGCACCCAGCCGAGGACCCACGCGAATTCATAGACCAATTAGAGGACTACCTTCAACAGTATGACCTGGACTCGCCAAAGGACATAGATGACGCGGTACGCCCATATCTTAGTGGAAGGGCAGCTGCATGGCACCGCCAAAATAAGGGCACCTTTTGGCATGTGGAGGGATTCGGTGGCAGATTCCGGATGGAATTCTTTAACAACGAAGAATATGCGGAATTCCTGAAGAATTCACCTCAAGGTGATTGCGAACGGACTCCATTGGCTGATACTGGTACTCCAGACGATGCGCCATCCGAGTATGTGTGTGCAGTGGAAGTTAATCAGGAAACAACACAATATATAAAAGATTCCTCCAGTGTAAGAACTATCCAACCGCCGCCGCCCTACGGTGGATACTTTGACGAAGACCCACTAGTCTTCATAGAATTACTGGAGGATTATCTGCTACAATTCCCTCAGGATGTATTGAGAAATGTTGACCTGGCAGTCAGCCCTCACCTGACAGGTGTAGCAAAGAAGTGGCATTAATACTTTTGGGAAACCTTCCAGACATTAGAAGAATTTGGTAGGCGGTTTCGGACCGAGTTTTTCAATGATCAAGACTACGCGACATATCTGAGAGAAACTCAGATTCCTTCTGCCAGTATCGAGACTGCCAAACACATGGGTTACGTGTACACAACAGACCACAAGCCACCGTCACAGCCCACAGCAAATGGATCTACTATGGACGCGGATGTGCCAGTTCAGGACGGTGTCGTGGTTCCAACAGCATACACCGAGGGTCCTTCTGCCAAACCTATGAATTGTGTGAAGATCACGCGGAATGAAGAGACGGCGTCGCAGTCCTCAACAAAAGGACCTCCAACGGCAACGCGCTTGCCCATCCAAGACAATGTCTCAAGCTCAGTGATCAACACCAATCACCCAACCGGTGGGAATAACGACGTTGTGGACCACAAGACACCATCACGGTCCTCAGTAGATGGACTTATTATGGACACGGACGTGCCAGTCCGGGGCGGGGTCATGGTCCCAACAGCCTGCACCAATCTTCCAACTGCCAAAGCTATCGATTGTGTGGAGACCACAATGACTAAGAAGATATCGTTACATTCTTCGGCAAATAAACTTAGCACACCAACGGACGTGCTAACCCAACACAATATACCTACCTTAGGAACTACCAGCGACACGCGGAACAAACTAGTACCCACCACGAAAGTTGACGGATTATGGTGCAGAAATTCAAGCAAACCATTTCACAGCAAGCAGCCCACACTCAAATTGACAAGTCGTCAAAACCGAAGCATAGTTACTCGACCCAAGGAGTTGCTTAGAAGAACCTTAAAGTCTACCCGGAAAAGAACCATGCAAAATGGCCAACAACGCCAAAACTACAATAAGATGGGTCAAACATATTGGATCCTAGCGAATCATAAACCATTTGATCCGGGCATCCGCCGGACCAGAATCTCATCATCCAGGTCCACCGGTCGACCCCAAGAAGCTGAAGAACCAGGTTCGCTACCGCCACCACCTACAGAAGAGCCACGACGGGGGACCAGTCGCCGAATTCCTAAACATGGTTTGGGCACAATAAGTTTTAAACGGACCTGGAGCATCAATCGAACTAGCGTCTTTCAGAGGGGGGAGCGTATGTTACCACCCCTTCCACCCTTCCCATATGTTACCTTTCATGATGTTAATATGGAACGACGCTGTTCGACATGATCTCCAGGTCATGTGTTTGACGGGAGTAAAAACGTCAGAGGGAAATTATTGAGTCAGTTGTCAAATGACAATTTTTATGTCAGTTTGTTACATAATCAATACATAATTATTTATTGTGATATTTACTCTTTTAAATGTTATTAAATAAAACGTTTAGTAACAGTAAGTTCATTTTATAATGCACGCTTAATTCCTACCCTTAAGAAAATCCCTCGGACAGGTAAATGAAATAATCATATGCGACGCGAACATGAAATGGTATATTTCTGATATCATGCTTTCTGGTATTATATTTTTAATTTTATATATTCGAGCTATTGATTTTGAGTTGCTTTTTATTAGGTTTTGTACATGTGCGTCCCATTTCAAATTTTCTTGTATTAGTAATCCTAGGTAATTTATTTGTTTTGTTTGGTGAATTTTCTGTGTTTCAGGTTTTTGGGTTTTATTTGAGAAAATCATATAGTTTGTCTTCTCTTCGTTTATATTTTATTGGGTTATTAAAACACAATTCTTCCATTTGTTTCACATCATTGTTAATGTGGTTCTGTATTTTGTGTTGCTCTTTGCGTTAGACGTGGCTATGGAAACCTAAAATTGCTTTATAACAGTTATCAACTTCTCATATATCTTTCATAAAACCACAAAAAATTTGTTCAGCAACTCACTGGTTTTATCGCATTTAAATTTTTGTGTTGTTGTTTATGGAACTTGTGTAGACAAAGCTACATATTACAGAATAGTTGTATAAGATGTATTTATAAATTATGTAAGGGACAGCGTGTTTCGTCCAAGCTAAATGATCTGCATTGGTTGAATACGGACAACAGACAAAGTCTGCATCTATATTGCTTTTACTACTCCAACATTCTTATGCACAGGACTCCGCCACATTTAACATATACAATTATATTCACATCTGATATTCATAATGTGAATGTTGGCAAACAACATTTCATTAGAACATTTCATTACCCCGCCTTTGCCCGGATCGAAGTTGTTCGGGACGTATTTTTATAACATTGCGTATGTGATGAACGGGTTACCATTTGATTACAGGGTGTTGACATTTCCTTATTATTATTAATATTTTTATTTTGTTGCTGATTTTCTTTTTGGCAATCTGTATAATACGATGTAGGCGCCATAAATTATCGGCCTGAAATACAAAAAAAAAAAAAACTTGAAACAATAAAAGAATTTTTATTTTTCAATTTTTCAATCTCCCCTAACTTTTATATACATTTAGATTTTCCGTCAAAATGTTCTATAACAACTGCTTGCAACTCACTGTCGTCCTTAAAACTACGTCCCCTAAGGTCTTTTTTAAACTAAAAAACAAACAAAAATCACAAGGAGCCATATCCGGACTATACGGTGGATGTTCCAATTCTGAAAGCCGCATTCGCGGATGACAGCTTGTGAAATGGCGGCAGTATGGACGGGAGCATTATCGTGCAATAATCGCACAGCTTTTGTCAATTTTCCACGACGTTTTGCACGAATACTCTCCCTTAATTTATGCAATAAAAACGCATAATATGTGCCGTTCACACTTGTATTGCGCTCTTTAAAGTCAATTAGCAAAATGCCCTCACAATCCCAGAATATTGTGGCCATCACCTTTTTCGTTGATTGAACGACTTTCGCATTTCTGGAACGAGGTTCATCAGGTCGCCGCCATTCCATGGACTCCCTTTTCGATAAAGGACCGTAAAACAGAACCATTGTTTCATCCCCTGTGATAATAGACTCCAAAATCGGTTTTGGGTCGTCTCCACACATGTCTAGAAACGACTGCGCACATTCGACTCGACGTTCACGTTGGAGAACAGAAAGAAGTCGCGGTACCCATCTAGCACTAATTTTATTCATACCCAAATGGTCATGGAGAATTCGGCGATCACTTGTTTCGGAAATCTTTGTTATCACTGCTAATTCCTTCACTTTCAAACGGCGATCTTCTAGCACTAAATGTTCAATAATTGAAATTTCTTGAGGCGTTATCCCTTCAATTGGTCTAATCAACCGATCAGCATCTTCCAGGGATTCTTGTCCCAAACGGAAATATTTTGCCCACTTTTTTACAGTTGAATACGAAGGAGATGAGTCACCGTTAACGCCGTCTAGACGTCGTTTAATGTGATAAGGTGTATGCCCTTCTTCTGTCAAAAATTGAATGACCGCGCAGTACTCAATTTTCGTTACTTCAGACATTTCGTGCGCTGGTTACTAAAAACTACTAGGCTTCGAACAGTCATATTTATAGTGTACACCTCGCGTATATGCATGCATGACGTGACGAAGTTAGAACACGTTTGAACCTGAATAAGTCTCTCAGACCGAGAATTTATGGCGCCTATTTAGTATTATATGGTATATATTATTAATTTTCTACAGCTGCCTATTCTTCAGTTGAATATTTCATTTGCTGTTAGTTTAAGGGGCAAATTTAAATTAATAATAATGAAAACAGCTTGTTTTAGATTTACACTGTGTTTATTAAAAAAAAAAATATATGACAATTGTTTCGCTACCTTGTAGCTTCTTCGGATAAATGTTACAGAATGAAGTGTACAACATAAACTTATTATATTGAAAATATTACTGACTACACTACGGTTTTCCCAGCAATAAACCTTAATTGTATTATAATGTACTTTAAATAGATGGACGCCACTTCTCTTTTTGAGTATTGTAATTTCCTATCTTCTGTCACCCATTTTTTCATTCCCAAAATTCTTCCTCTTTTTGCCGATATGCTATTATTGCTGGTCTTCAAATTTACATAATTCGGGAACACTGAATTTTTGATACACTTGTTGTAAAACCAAATATTTTGTGTTGTTGCACTTCTCCGTAACAAAAGTTTGAAAAACTGTGAGGCTAAACAACTCGTGGTTGCCTGTTTCAACTGTTTGATAGATTCGCCTTTTACTTGATGTAAATCCATTATCAAATTAATAATAATGAAAACAGCTTGTTTTAGATTTACACTGTGTTTATTAAAAAAAAAATATATGACAATTGTTTCGCTACCTTGTAGCTTCTTCGGATAAATGTTACAGAATGAAGTGTACAACATAAACTTATTATATTGAAAATATTACTGACTACACTACGGTTTTCAGGCAAATTTAAAATCAACCTTTTAGTAATGAAATATTGCTAAATTTGTTTCTTTTGGTACATACTAGTTTTGTTTTTATTTGTTATATTACACAAGATTTGTATTATTATTGTCTTCTCATTACTGGTTGTGTAATTTACTTTTTTTAAAATGTTTTATTGTATAATTACATGTATCAATAAAAACTGTTATTATTATTATTATTATTATATATAATACAGGTGGACGATTCATTAGGTAAGTGTCTATTATTTTTTGCTGTGTATTTTGTATACTGATGTTCTGCAATTTTGCGATAATTTTGATTTTGAATATTGAATCGAAGGCTTTGTTCATGTTTATGTATAGTACTCTTACTATGTTTATTTTTTCGAGTTTTTCTTTAATTTCATTTATAAAATCTGTTGTTGCAGATGTTCTACCGGACTTCTTCTGGAAAGAATATTGATTCGTGTCCTCAATTTTATTCAGATGGTCAGACAACTGAATTTGGAAACTTTTCTCTAAGATTTTGTGCAGTGCAGATAGTGGAGAGATAGGTCGATAATTTTTTGTGAAATGCGAGGGGAAGGTGATCGGTGCTTCGCAGTATGTATCTAACGTGAAAAACTGAAAAATCGGGAATATCCCGAAAACCGTGGGAAATAGACACAATGATTCCCGTATAAAATCGAAATAAAAATAAATTTTATTACTATACTTTTTTAATTAATGATGTCATTCGTTTTTACACAATGACATCATCATTATTTTTTTAAATGACAACTTTAACTATTATTTTCAATTTTGAATACACTTTTTTATAACTTAAACGGTTATGTGGAAAAATTGGTACCTTATATAAGATTTTTTTTAATTAAAAGACTCATGTTACACTTAAGAAGATGGGGCATTTAAGTGGTCGTAATTGAGTGTCATGTAACTGTTTATTATAATGGATGGGTATCTGTAATTTTCTTAGCAAGTATTTCTACAGTGAGAGAAATATTGTTTATCCGTTGCAAATGTACAATTGTGTTCAAATAAATCTAGGACAATTTTAATTTTTGATTGTAAATGTAGATTATATATTGAATAGTATTTCCGTGGTTTTTATGCTATCATCAAAAATGACCGAGTGTATTAGCTTGTCAATGTTCAAAAGTCTGTTTAATTATTACAATATTAGGTTTTTCATATTTTTATAGTAAAATGCCAAGAACATTGACAGACATTGAAAAAGCGCGGATTATTTCAAAAATAGAAGACGGTTGGTCAATAATAATGACTTCACAGCATTTTAACGTGAATAAAAATACAGTGTTTGCAATTAAGAAACGGTGGGATAACGAAATGACCTTCAAAAAAAGACTGGTACACACTGTAAGAAAATATTACATAACATAACGTTGGCAATTTTGTGACCAACGTTATGTTATGGAGTTTTTAAATTTACCTGATATATTATGAAATTTCTTTAAATGATTGCTTACTGAAATTTACATTGAAAATTGAAACCGCTTTCAATGCCCGCTTATTGAGAATTTCATTGTAAATTTGTATATTTGTGAGGGTAAATTTCTTTGTGTAATTACATAATTACGTATGCACATTCACACAGTGTAGATTCATAACGGATTATGATTATTTACATGGTAAAATTTTTGCCTCAAATATGTACATTTGCATGGTAAAATGATTGAATATTTAAAAACACATAAATTTCTTAATTATTTCGACTTAATACATATAATATTTTGTAATTGCTTCTAAAATATCGTTTGTAGAAGCGCTTTCATTTTCATCCAATGTTCGTTTGATTTATTATTCAAGAGCTTTTTGATTCTTTCACATGTTTTAAAAAACTGTTTTATAAGATAAATGTTGCTTAAACCTTATATATGTCATAAATATTATATTATAATTCTCACGTGTGCAATAGAAAGAAACATTCTTCCAATTTCTATGTAAATATTGATGTAAATCGTATTTTCTTTGTGTAGCACAGCTATTTCAACTGCTACAACAACAAAAAGCACAGACACTATTTCTTTGTCACCACAGTTATGTAGGAATGAACAAGACTAGTGGCGACTAATTTTGATGCGCATACTCTAACTTAAAACACGCATAATATGTTATGTATTTTTACTATATTTTAAAGAACATTTCGTTGTAAAATTCATAATACACAATTAGTACTTGTTATTTACTATGTATTTGCACATCGCATAGTATATTATGTGCTTTTCTTTATTCCTATTACATATTAGGTAAATATTAACGAATATATAATGAAATATTACAGGCATTTTTAACAGTGCAGTGCTGTTCAATAGAAAGTCAACTGTTGACGAAGATTAAGAAGATTAAGAAGTCGTTCATTTGAAACTGCAAGAAATGCTGTAACACACACACATTTTCCCGCCTCCAGGACTTAAATCCGATCGAGAATGTTTGGGGGCTTTTGGTTAAGATTATCAATAAACGAAATGCTCAACTAGAGAACGCCGAAGTATTGTGGCACTGGATCGAAGAAACATGGGGGAAACTGACAGATAATAAAGATTTGGGGCGTTTATTAACTAATTCCATGTCAAGAAGACTGAAAAAAGTTATTGAGAAAAATAGTGGCTAAACAAAATATTAAATTTCTTTTTTCTTAAGTTATTTCTTTATTGTTAATTATTTCTTGTTAAATCAGATCTATTGTATAATTTCTTTCATTACTTCTTACTTCTGTTAAATGAAAATAAATGTTTCCTTTTGTCAACTATCACCAACACTTATAATGAAATTTAGTTACAACTAACTTGCTGAAAGACACAATACAACAACAAAAACGATGTTGTTATATGAACTTATTTTTAAAGCATCAAGAGATTAATACTAAATTTTTCGTTGGAAGTCAGTTTTATTTTCGGGGAAGTCCTTCATTTTACCGCTATAACAGAAAAATGTTGAATTATTAATAAAAAGCGCTGTTCGTTTTATCCGAAAGATCGTTTTAAACGGGTTCATTATATTGGTAAAAATTAGCATTGCTTTTATGGAATTTTGGCCCGTACCTTGCAAGTGGTTCGTTATAATCACGAGTTAGTTTTAACCAGGTTCCTTATAAGTTAACATTACTGTAGTTTACTTCGGTCAAAATATCTATTCTTTTTTTAAATTTAAACAAATTTAATGACCCTCACTCTAAAGTGAATATGTGAAAAATTTTATTAAAGTTTTTCAAAATTCCTACCGAAAGTAGTTCTTGTGCTCTTATCGAAAATAATTTTTTTGCGAATATCTCGCAAGTTATGCTTTCGAGGCAGATAAATTATGAGCATAAAAAAATTAAAAACTTGATTTTCAATAATTTTGTATAAAAAAAATTTTCAATTTTCGGACCGCACGCAAGTAACACTTTTACTCTAATCGAATAGCAGTTTTTTTTAAATATCTCGCAAATTATCCTATAGGGATTGATTAAAAAAATAGAAGTAGTTATAATAGAAGTTTGAATAAGTTTTGTATGCTGTGTACATTGGGAACGCACTTACGAATATGAAAGTTGCGTGGTGCCCACACCTAATTTTTTATTTGTATAGAAGTGGCACCTCGAGAATGAGCTACTTGTCGAAAGAGACTACACATGAGACCTTCTTAATCAAGTAAACATAGTCCCTTTTAACATGTTTGAATTGTTTTGTGATACATTGAAGCTTTGTGCGATTTATACTTAGACGTCTATTTAAACTTGTGATAGTACTTTTTATTGATCTAACCTTGACGTTTCCAGCACATCTACTACTTACTGGATAAATATATTGATTAACGGAAATATTTAGTTCGTATTTAGAATACATAATATTTATTACAGGTACTAATTAAACACAGTATTTAAAACGACATTAAAAACATATTTATACAAACATAAACACTCTATTTCGCCACATGCACATTAGACGAGAAAATATTTATTTATGCACATGGTATACATATAAAAAAATAAAAACACATACCTTAACATTAAAATAGAATATACAGTTGACATTAATACGGCATATGCTTTGAATTATTACCAAAACAAACACAAGATGTATGGTACATTATTAAATATAATACATTTATAACAATGCAAAATTGTAATTTACATATTTATATTAATGATACGCTAAAGTTGAAATAATTATTATTACCGTTGTGTTATTGTATGTATAGTATTGTCTTTACGAGCTGTGATAATTTAGGTAGATTCAGTAATTTCAGATTTTTGTTTACGAACATTTATTGTCGCAAAACAATTTAATTACACTGGTTAACAAAGTTTTTCTGTAAGTGAGTAAGAGACAAGATTAAATAACATAAACAGTCTACGAATTAATCGAAAAATGTATGTACTGGCTTAGTTGTGGTTATGAAAAAACTCTTTCACTCAAAGAACGAAAAGTATGCATTGTTGTACTAATCTGGTCAATTGTTAAGCTCTAGACAAGGTAATCGCATGCTATGTAAAAGATATCAATTAAACTGCAATAGCATTAGTATAGGACAATGTGGCAAGTAATAATGTGTTTTTAATAATGGAAAGTCATTAGACTTTTTAGATTTTTATTGAATTCTTTATAGACATAATCATTTATCGTCAGATATTTCAGGGATTAGTTATCCGCTTTTCCTATGCGATGGAGAGAACAAAAAACACTTTAAAGATTGCTATTTTTCCGTTAATAAGACAAGACGACTCATCGGCCGTAATAAAAGAAAACCCTAACGTACTAGTGACAGTCTTAAGCTTTCATTACATAAATCTACAATTGGTAAAACTAGCATATTTAATAAATTGAATACAATCTTAAAATGAAAAAACTAACAACTATGAGATTGTCCAAAATAAGTGACATCTACTTGCTAATAGCGTCTGTAGACCTGTGAGATATATGTAGTAATACAAATTGTTCATTTTATTGTCCTGAATACTACCTATCTGCAGTCTTTTCGTATCGAATAGCTTGCTTGTACTTGGTAATAAATGACTTGCCCATATTAGTGTATTTTTAAAGTGAAGTTTATCAATAAGAAATAGTATTAAATCAATTTAAACGAAATATGAAACATATATTATGCCCAGAATTATACACTGCCACAATTTACAACATAATACGATGTAAACATCTTTTCCGAAGAAATAAATAAAAAAGGAAATAACTGAAAACACAGTTGATTGCATATGACCATCAAGTAAACCGGTATCAACTGAATTTTATTATAGAAAAAAAATGAATGAAGAGTGGCTCATGATAAGTTTGTTTGTGTATGACAACCTTCGAAACATGCCTCCTGGAAGCCACATTGATTTCAGTTTGAAAGTATTTTGGATAATACCTCATATAACATAGAGATGTACGTATATAAAAAATATTAATTTATTTTACTGTTTTACTAGCTGACCCGGCAAACGTTGTTTTGCCATATAAATTATTTCTAGTGAATATTTTGGTAGTCTAATAAAAAATAAGTAACTTATTGTAAGTGTGTGGGGATGTGGTATATGATTGAAAGAGGATGGAGCGCTGTGAACGATGACGGCCTATAAAAATAAAAAAACACCAAACATTCATTTTTTGAATTCATTGTACTTTTATTATCCTAACTAATAAATTTCTAATTACATCTCTATCACAAATAATAACAATTAAAAAAAAACTTTATCAGTCTCTAGTGCAATGGAGTGTACGATATTTTTAGTGAGTCCATCTTTAGCCAACACAAACAAACTGGATGGTTTGCCTACGCGAGAACACGCCACGTATAATTGTCCGTGTGAAAAACACGGTGTGCCCAAATCTAAGCCACAAACAGACATCGTTTGGCCTTGATGAAATATACTTAATATGAGAGTTGCACTGAGAAAGTAAAATGATAAGTATAAGCGTCACTGCTATGATTGACACACAATCAATAATAATGGCCGAAAACGGTTTAGGCCCTAAACTTTAGTGAGTGAGAGAAAGCTTATTGTGTGAGAAAGACAGGAGACCGGCTTCGTTCTCATCCCTACTCTGTGCTGTTTACGGGGTGAGAAGTGACACCGGTAGACGCCTGGCGGGAATAACTGATCGAGTGGTAACTGATCAATTATTGACCGCCGAGAGTAGAACATTATTAAACTAATATCGTTATTAAACAATAGGGATTGGTGGTGGAAGTGTGAAAATTTTGAGTTGTATGTATTTTTTAATGCCGAATCATAAAATAAATAAAATACAAGATTTCGTCGAAAAAACAAACAAAAATTTTTTGGGGTGGACCACCCTTATCAGTTAGGGGTATGAAAAATAGTTTACGTCCTATTCTCAGACCTGCTGAATATACACATAAAATTTCATAAGAATCGGTCAAGCCGTTTCGGAGGAGTTTTGTGACAAACACTGTGACACGAGAATTTTATATATTAGATATGATAAAAAACAAAGACGATAAAATCTGCTTGTTTAATATAACAATTTAACAATCTAAGATAGAACAAATGTTTTCGCCATTTTACATATATGTTTTTCTGAAAAAAATTGTGAAAAATTTTGGGCGCATTATGGTAGACGAAAAATTATCAACCGCCTTGTCGCTGGAGATTAAACAATATTTCATTATGATTCTTCAATTGAAGGAAAATAATTTGAACCATTTTTTTGAGACAATGGTGGCGACTTGTTTTTTATATAGGAGTGACGCGAGAAGAGAGTATTTATAATGCAGAAGAAATACATCGCCCCAGAGTTTCCATTAAAGCAAAATGACCATGAAGAGGGAAATGCGATGTTTTGTTTTCCATGAAAATATGTCTCGGCACAAGACAAAATTTGTAAAATTGTTATTCCTGATTCTGACGTCCAAGAAACTGAATATTTGCATTATATATACTCCAATTTGCACGACAGATATGTAATGGCCATATTAAACGTATAACAGCTGATAGTATCCATTACGTAAAGAAGTCAACATAGAACTTATTATTTCATTTAGATATTGAATAGTCGAATCCTGTATTTAAAAAGAAAGGATTAGTTGTTTTGCAAGGACGGAATGAATGTACAGTCATCTCAACAAAAAGGTTGCCAATCTACACGAACCGAGCGCATTTAGGACGGACTTTAACTTGAACGCATACGCATCACATTCATTCATAAATTGACCTTGCGAATAAAACCTTACAAAGGCACAAATAACCAGCTTGTTAAATACTATAAAATCAACACAACAAAAAATCGGTGTTCTCCAATATCAAAGATGAAATGCATAAAAAAAATTTACGATAGACAATTTTCTGTGTATTTAAAAATTCCTCTTGAAATGCAGAGTTGGAATAAAACACTCATTCATCGAATTATAGTGGTATGAAAAGTATATAAAGTTGTTTTCTTTATTTGTAGTAGGGAATATCACAAAGTAAATACTTCCAGTATTAATTTTCATAATGTATACAAGGTCAGTTTTTTCCAATGTTTAGTACCAGGATCTCGGAAACTACAACAGATAGAGATTTGGTAAAATGGGAAAAGAATTGCAGTTTTAATAGCTCTATTTAATTAAATTTTTCTTTGTTGGAAAAAGTGGCTTACTAGATATTTCGCAAAAAAAGTTTTGTTATTAATATTATTTTATTATATGGTAAGTAATACAGTTTAACCTATATTTCTTTATTCTAGCTTTATTTTTTGAGTTATGACACAAACTTGTATTTTTTTTAAATGCTAACCATAGTAGGCCATGACTTTATAAAAAAAGATCTTTTCTCAACGATTCATATGATGTGCTACTTGATATAGTTCTTTTGATAAATAAATAAATTATGACCATTTCTTTGTTTTAATAAATAGATTTAACTGTATTATTTACCATATAATATCCTAAAACTTTTTCCTTTACACATTTCATCTAAATCGAACGAAATAACAAAAAAAAAACATTTTTACAAAATAATAAAAAAAATATCTAGGTAGGCTATGCACTTTTTCCAAAAAACAAAGCGCTAATTAAATAGAGCTGTTAAAGCTGCAATTCTATTCCCATTTAATCAAAACTGTATCTGTTGTAGTTTCCGAGAACCCCATAATAAACGTCGGCAAAAAACTCACCCTGTATATGTATACAGGCTGAGTCATTAGTAGCCGCTTCTTCGATTGTTCGTTTGTGTTTTAAATAAAAGAAAAAGCAATTAGTAGATGTTTCATGGTTGCTTGAGGCGCATATTCTAAAAATACTTTAAGCTCTGACGCACTTCCGGTTTCACCGGAAATGCACGGAACTTATTTTTTTAAATGACTCACTCTATATATTTTGGATTTTCTAGTACTGTTATAAATTGTCTATTAAACAGTTTTTCTTTTTCAAAATTGAGCCAATAGTTTTTGAGTTACCTACTAATTTTTTTTGTAAATTTTTCACAAAAACACGTTTTCAGAAAAAAAAAACGCTTTTTTATTGTTTTTAAAAGTAAAAACATTCTCTGGTAGTGCTTGTAGCAAAGAAAATTCTGTATTATTTGGTATAAGTTGCACTCGACAATGCCTCAAAAAACTTTGTTTTTTCAAAGCCTACTTCCTAAAATTTTCACATACTAAAAACTTATTTTTTTTATGAAACACCCGGTATTTTATTGTCGCATTTTGTTCCCTTTTTTATTCTCTTTCGTTTTTGTTGACAATGTCTTATACCTATTTTTTGTAATTTCTGACATAATCACCATAGGAGCAATCAGCGGTCAAATAAAGAACTACGAGAGCTGTTCTATGCACCGAAATATTCGTCCAATAAAGGCCGGAATGCGGCCGACTGCTTGCGTCAACTGTTAAAGAATGTCGGTAAACATTTATGTCAAATTTATAAAAGCATCGTTGTTATCATCCAAATTAATTATTTTTATGAAGAGTTAATAGATATGATTGACGTTTTGGGTGAATCTGAAAGAAACTCATTGCTAGCATTCATACTTTATGCAAAGAGCCAGGGATCTCTTTGCATAGAAGTCAACCGAAACCAGAAACCTTCGAAAGTATAAAGAAACGGTTCGAGTGAACAGAAAGTATTGAATATGAAAAAAAGAGCGGACAGAATCAATAACTGGTGAGGATTAGACGTTTTAGTGGGGCGGCATCTTCAAATACGTCAGTAAACATGACCTTTATTTTATTTCGTTGTTAACCAACAGTGTAAAAAATGAAAATATTGCAACTGGATATTGCTTGAATTAAAAAATTGAAATGCGATGCTCTTCATTCTGTAAAGTTATTCCTTTTGGGATAGTGGATTTAACCTTTGCTCTGTTTGACAGTTGACTAAGGAAAACGGGCCCCACCTGCCTTCCATTGGTTGAATGAATATTTGGGTGCATAGAACAACAGCGCTCGTAGTTCTTTAATTGACCGCTGATAGCTCCTATAGTGATTATCTCACAAATTGCAAAATTTAGCTATAGGACACTGTTAACAAAAATGTAAGAGAATAAAAAAAGGAACAAAATGCCTCAATAAAATACCTGGTGTGCCATTTAAAAAAAAAATAAGTTTTTGGTATGTGAAAATTTCGGGAACTAGTGTTTGAAAAAACAAAGTTTTCCGAGGTATTGTCGAGTGCAACTTATATTAAATGGTGCATAATTTTCTTGGCTACACGCACCACCAAAGTTAATAGTTTTACTTTTAAAAACAACGTGAAAAAGGTTTTTTTCTGAACACGTGTTTTGGTCAAATATTTTCAAAAAAAATTAATAACTCAAAAACTATTGGCTCAATTTTGAAAAAAAAAAAAACAATTGAATAGACAATTTAAAGCAGTATTAGAAAATCCAGAAATATATCGAGCGAGTCATTTAAAAAAATTAAGTTCTGTGCATTTGCGGTGAAACCGGAAGTGCGTCAAGTCTTAAAGTATTTTTACAATATGTGCCACAAGCAACCATGAATCTTCCACTAATTGTCTTTGCCTTTATTTAAAACATAAAAGGGTAATCGAAGAAGCGGCTACTAATGACTCGCCCTCTAAATGTATATATAATTTCTAAATAACTACAGCGGTAATTAAATTTTGCGAACAAAATATTTATTCAAAAATAATACGGTACTTAACATAAAAAGTATGAAATCCAAATTGTAAAATAATATAAAAAATGTAAGAGGTTCCAAGAAAAGAAGAATGGGTGCATATTTAAATATATACATGTATAGATAAATAGATTTCTAAATTTCTTCAATATATTTTCACACAAAGTAATATTTATTTACAATACAGCAAAATTTCAAAAAACCCCTGACAATGTTTTACATGGGAACACAGATAATCTTCAGTAGTGAGTCCAAGCTCCATCATTTTCAATGACTTCTTGAAGTCTAGAGGGTATAGAGGCAATAAGTTTGCTGCAATATTGCACAGAAATATCCCCCCAGACAGTTTCGATCTTGTCCCATAGTTCGTCGGAAGTACGCGGAACAAATTCTTTCAACATATCTTTCTTCATGATCCCCCAAACATTCTCAATAGGATTTAAGTCGGGACTGTTAGAGGGCCATGGTAAAACTTCAATATTTGATGTTTGAAACCATTGTTGAACTAATCGCGATCGGTGAACGGGACAGTTATCCTGCTGGAACACAAAATTATTTTCATACATCATATTAACTGATGGTAGCATAATATTGGACAATATGTCTCGATACTGCACACTATCTAACATATTTTCTATTTTCCATATGGGTCCCGTTCCAAGACTCGATATCCATCCCCATACACTGACCGCAAATCTACCACTACGGCTTCGTTCCAGTATATTATTTAAATGATAACGGGTATTTTGTTGTCGATACACTTTCCGTTTTGCATTCGAATATGACTGGAAACTGGATTCGTCAGAAAAAACCACTCTATTCCAGAAATCCATGTTTTTGTCGAGGTAGGTTTCTGCAAATCTGAGTCTTTCTTCTTTTTGTTGCTCATTTAGTTTCGGTTTTATAGCGGCAATATAATTTCCAATATTTACTTCTACCAATCTGTTGCGAGCTCTGCTTAGACTTCCACCAAATTCTGTTGCCTGAATGGCTCTGCGACAGGTTGCAAAAGGATGTTCTTCAATGTAACGCGTCAGAGCATTATCTTCTTCTGGACGTGTTACCCTTTTTCTTCCTGAACCAGGACGTCTTGCTACAGAGTGGTCTACCAACCATTTCTGTCGAAGTTTATAAATACTAGTGTGGCTAACACCTAATTCTCTAGCAACGCCTCTAATGGACCACCCATATTCCAGCATTGCTACCGCACGTTCTTTTTCAAGTGTTGTCAACATGGTGACTACTACTCGTCGGACTGTCTACTCTGTCTCCTCATATGCCGGTGCTTAAATATATATGTCTCAATGATGTCGCACTCTGGAGATTGTTCTCGTGTTTCCTATCCCCAATAGTTTCGCGAGGTTTCTAGAAGTTTGACTGGACGCCGGCGGCGTCTGACAGAAGTAATTTTTTATATTCTAGGTGGACAAAAATCACAAAATTTAGGATAAAAATAATATTTCCAGTGACTTCGTTGTAGAGACAGTTGTAAAACCAGTTTTTTGTGCCAGAATTGTTATACTTTATAGCCCGTCGCTATGACAATAAACAAAAAAATATCATTTAATTTGGCCGAAAATAAAGTTCTCCGAAAATAAATAAGATTTGCTATACATAAAAAAATAATGTTTCTTATTCATATTAATACATTAAGCTTAGTTCACAGAACTTCGACGGTCGCGGGCGACACAACTATCATCCAATGGCGTTGTTTGTTGTTTCGTATTCCCCTCTGTCGCTGTGAAGTTGGAATTTGCGAACTACACATACTGTCGCTCAAATTAGTGAGGTTATGTTCATTAAAATAAATAAAAATCATACAACAAACCGTTTTTCTGTTTCTTTACGTGTTTTCTTTTTCTCCGCCACAAATAAGTTAGAGTGTATAACAAAATTCGTTTATTTATCATTTTTAAATATAAATCTCTTTGAATTTTAGGTTACATGGTAAAGTGTCGCAAGCGACATTAGACTACTGTAGCGCTACCAAATTTCGTTGGCGGGGGAAGTGTCGCCCCCGACCGTCGAAGTTCTGTGAACTAAGCTTTAGGCTTTAAGTGTATATATGTATAAAAAACATTAAATATATTTTGGTTCATCATAAAATAATTCTTTATTATTGTATCCATTAGTGTCTTGTTCATAAAATAAAGCAAACTCTAAAATATGTGAAATACATATAACTTGCAATGCCAGTAAAAAGCGGACATAAAATTGTAAAACATCCAAATAAAAACCCGGTGATTTATTATGTTTACATTAAGTGTATCTTCATGAATATATGTATATACTATATACCTTATTCACCCTATATTTTAGGTCGATACTGGATCGTTGGAAAGATAGACTATTTCATTCATAATACAGTTATAGCTCTACCTACATATATTAGACAGAATTTCTGCTTCAGATTGGCAACCTTTTTGTTGAGATGACTGTACATGACACAGTAACAAAGGAAAATGATATTACTCAATTCCGCATACGAACACCACTATGAGGTGCCTCCACCAAATATGCAAAAATGACATAGAAGGCGTATTTGAAAAGTATCAAGAAATATGTGTTTTAGAAAAAGCGTTCATTGGCTGTTCTAGTTACCTACAAATCCACTTAATTTGTCCACATAATCGTCGTTTGCCCTTAAGTACTTTTCGAAATGTTGCACTGGCTTATTCAACCTTTCTGCATGGAAGTTGGGAATTGAACCGGTTGACAACGACGGTTTGGAATTCCTCGCTATCTTTTTATTGTCCACCAAACCATTGCTTCAAGTGGAAAAAGAGGAAATAGCCGCTGGGTGCGAAGTCGGAACCATTAAGGTGAGGTGGTTGAAAAGTTCTTTTCAAAACTTCTTTGTATTATTGTCCCACGTTCATGATGTAAATGAAAGGAACCCGATAGACATCATTTTTCTAATGGAGTTATGAGATTGCTTCAATTTTTTGTATTTTAGTTGAATTGCACTGATGCATTTTCTGTTGCTTTAGTTCTGCATTGGTATGAGATGTCCACAAACAGAGTGGAAAAACAAATAATCTCCATCTTGTCGATGGCAGTCCAAAAAAGTCCATCCGCTTTACGTTGTATCCACCTTACACATAATTTGCAATATGCGCGCTTTTCTGTTACATTATTGTAAATAGTGATGTGTTTAACATGAAAAAATGGGTGAGTCAACGCACTAATCATCATATCGCAGTTTTTGGTCTACTTCTTCCACTATTTTATTGGTCTGGATACTGGGTCTTTCATCGTGCACATTTGTACGGTCACTGTTAAAATCTGGACACCAAATCTTTCTTTCACTCATTACTGTAGGTTCGTAAACTAGCCACTACTTTTGATAAACTTAAGCAACCGTCGATCCTCTTACACACAAAACTCGAATTACAGCACCTGGTGAGACCAGCGATTTGAGAAGCCATTGTTGTTTGCTTTCGCCGGCAATTACGACAACTGCATGGAAGGAGTGATTTGTAAACAATCAACAGATGGCGTTGCATTCGTGGAACTTTGTTCTGAGCTGGCAACATTTAAATATAAGCACACAGCCTTGACTTCCCAAATACGCTTCACATATGGCATTAAAAATATTTATCGCCACCATACTAATTAAGTGAACCCGAAACTCTGTATTTCCCAAGAATAAAATGGCGGGGGTTAGATATATTACCTAGCCTTTTATGTTGTTTATGTTGATGAAAAGTAAATATTAGAAATTTCTGTTTTAAAAGGCTGTTTAGTGTTCGTAATCTTTGAAGTAATAAAACCAAGATTGTTTGCTTCAAAATAAACCAGTTCAGAAATGGTAGCATAACTTTTTCGACCGAAGTTTTGCTTCGAGAGTTTCATTAATCATTAAAATATTTGCTATGAATTCTTGTTCAAAATCTATCTTAAATATGCTGATTAGAATTGAGCTACTGCATCTGGTGTTTGTTGACTTAACAATTGCATACAGAGGTTTACTGAGATTCCTGTTCTTTTCATGTAATTATTAACTTAATGCGTTTTTTAACACCAGTTTCTGCTAGAAAGCACCATCCATTTTAGCACACATTTCTCAAAAGAGGGTTTCTGACATGTATATATTTCAAAAATAAAAATGAGTTTTGATGATCCAGATTTGACAGTTACAAACCTTTAATAGTTTTAAAAAAAATAGTAAGGTTTTCTTCTTGGAAAACTATTTTTTCAAAATAATTGTAGACGTAAAGCTTATAGCGTGATTTAGCTACAACAGAAGACATTTAATCAAGCCCACAAGTGTATAATACTATTGAGGATCAAAAGTGAGGCGCCTCCACCAAAGTGTCCATTATATCATATTTATTTATATAATATTAAATAGCGTTTACTTTCCAAATACGCTTCATATTTGCAACAATAAAGAAAAAACCTGTAAAGCATAAACAATATTTATCGCAACCATACTAACTACTCGAATTCGAAGCTCTGTATTTCGCAAGAAAAGATGGCGGGAGTAAGATATATTAGCTAGCTTTTTATTTTCTATTTTGTTGATGATAAGGGAAAATTAGATATTTCTGTTTTATACTGCAGTTTAGTGTTCGTAAACGTTAGAGTAATAAAATGATGATTTTTTGCTTTAAAATAAACTAGGCCAGAAATGGCAGCAGAATTTTTTTACCATAGTTTCGCTTTGAGAATTCCATTAATCATTAAAATATTTGCAATTAATTCTTGTTTAAAATCTATCTTAAATATGCTGATTACAATTGGGCTAACATATCTGGCGTTTGTGGAATTAATAATTGCATAATGCGATTTACTCATATTCCTGTTTTTTCAAGTAATTATTACGTTTCAAATTGTGTGCTTTTTAGATAAGTTTCTACTAGAAAGCACCATCCATTTCAGAAGATATTTCTCAAAAAGCAGTTTCTGAATTTTGATAACTCTCCTTTGACTGTCACAAACGTTTAATAGTTTCAAATAAACATAAAAGTAATAAGACTTAAACCAATTTTTATGAAATAGTAAGCTTTTCTACTTGGAAAACTTAATTTCTTCAAAATAATTGTAAACGTAGGGCTTATAACATGATTTAGCTACAATAAAACACATTTAATTAAGCCCACATGTCTATAATACTATTGAGGATTAAATGTGAGGCGCCTCCGCCAAAATTTCAACTATAGTTATTTATATAATATTAAAATTAAATAGAATCTCAAAATTTTTCAGAGAGGCAATTCAACTGTTAGTACAAGAGTTTAAACGACAAATACGATATATCTCACTATAGAGTTAATTTTATTGTAATCGAAAGATTTACTTACTTTGTCATCCAAGTTTGATTATTAGGGCAATAAATATATTTTATATACACATTTATATGTATATGTGAATATAGTTGCTAAGCCAGAAATGTAATATCAATAGAAAATGTAATCGCAAATATAAATATTAATGTAACATTGTTATGAATGTTGTTTTTTCCCGTTGACAAAGAAAATTTGCATAATCATTCCTACAAACGACAAGTAAAGAATTTTAAATACCAGTTGGAAACACGTTGCAGATAAATGTTAATTCTCTTTTATTGTTATATCATTATGTTAAGAAGTCGTAATAAATTTTAGAATACTCTCAGTTTCACTTCAAGAGAAAATGTTTACTCAAACATTAAGATGTTTGCAATAAATATTAATTTGCAAACGTGTCGCTATGTGTATGTAACCATTAATAATTTTTAAAATAGTAATATTTTCTTCCTGTTCATCTTGCATGAATTTCTTTCGCTAGAATTTTTTTTTTTAAATAAACGATCGCGTTTGGGAGTTTTTAAGTTCTCATCGCTCCATTTTACACTGACTTTGTTTCTCAAATTTCTAATAGGGAATGTAATAATATTACTTTTTAACGTTTATAAATAATCTATAAGCAATAACCTTTACGGGCATCATGATAAATCCATACTGTTTCAGTAAGAACTCTGTGGTTAATACTAAATGTAGCTTGATTACATAGACCAATATCAAAAGGGATTTTATCAATTTTGATACTAAATTCGGCGTATTTATCTTATTTATAAATGACGCCTTCTGCAGTTGGTTCATAAAAGATTAGCGAAGCGTTATTTTCGAAAATTTACAATTGCATTTCATTTGCATTTCTATTATTTATTATGTACATGAATTTTTCATTTCATTCATTTGCATTTCAACTCAAATCATCAAATTTTCATCATCATGTTGAATATCTTCGATAAAGGATTTTTTTCAATTTTTGACTAAACAGTTCATATTTATATTCAGATAATTCATAATATTTATAAGATTTGATCAAATTGTTTTTTGATTTCAGAGAAGATATTGAAAAAAATTTGCACATTTTAATAATCCAATGCTATAATTAGTATTCTTTTAAATTTTAAAATACAAACACTTCTTCTTATAAGATGTATATATATCTAATCTATAAATAGGAGAAAGAATATCGGGTTATTCCGCTGTAATGCAACCGCAGACACGTGTTTCAAACTTGTTGGTCATCTTCAGTGCGGTGTAGCCAAGGAATAAGGTGGGATACCCTTGGAGATAGAAACAAAAGGAAGACCATCGGAAAGACAAGCCACCAATTGCAGCTTAAATGAATTAAATAATTCTCTGTACTCCACTGTCTCCATGTTTTACACTTTCTTCCCAATTAAGTTGCTTCGTCGACGATAGTTTAAAGAATACGAATGCGATTGTGTTAAAACTTTCTATTTATACTAATAACGAGTCACTCAACACGTTACGACACGAAAGAGCTTTGCCAATACCATCTAAATTCAAAATTTCGCGAACTTAAAAACGCTCCCACGTATGTAACTTTCTACATTATGGTAATAAAAAAAATGAGGTGTGGCCACCACACGACTTTCTTATACGTATGAGCGTTTCAAAATATACAATTTTAAGAAATTTTTTATACAAAACTTATTCAAAATTCTATTCTAAGTAATTTCATTCTCTTAATAAATCGCTATAGAATGCTTACTTTGCAAGATATTCGAAAAAAAGCGCTACTCGCTAAGAGTATAAAAGTGCTACTTCCGGTCCGAATTTTGAAATTTCGTATATACAAAAAATATTGCAAATCTAGAACCAAATACTTTTGTACTCTTGATAAATATATATAGAATGCATAACTTACGACATATTTGCAAAAAATCGCTATTCGAAAAGAGTAAAAGTGGTACTTCCGATCTGAATTTTGAAATTTTTTTTATACAAAAGGTATTGAAAATTATATTTTAAATACTTTTATGCCTGTAACGTACCTGTCTAAAAAGCATGATTTGCGAAAAATTCGCAAAAAGCTGATTTTCGATAGGAGTAAAAGACCTACTTCCGGTAGGAATTTCGAAAAACTTTAAATAAAATTGTTCTCAATTTTAATTTTAAGTACATATGAATTCTTTATAAATTTGTTTAAACTTAGTAGTTGACGAAATATTGGCAAAATTCGAATTTTTCACTGAAGTAAACTGCTACTTCCGGTCTACCGATTTTACTGAAAAACTAATCAGATCTCAAGAGGGAGATTATACACGTAAGTACAAAATTTGGTATTGATATCTACAGCGGTTTGACCGCTATCGTGGTCACACACAGACACAGACATTTTTTAAACACCACTTTTTCGGTATCAGGGGATTTCAAAACGTGGACATCTGCAAAAATCTCGAGGTCGAAAATTTTCATCATCACAATACTTCCTTATACTACGTATAAGAAAGTAAAAACTAATAAGACTGAATGCATATCCATTATACAACACATTAATATTTGACGTACGTCACCGACTGTTAGGTTATATAAGAATGTTTGAAGGTGATGCACATTAATCAAATTAAACGTGTGAAAAACATTTTTTAAACACGTTTCTTAAAAATTCTTAATAATGTACTAATAAATGTATTTGCCATTAATTCTAAATGCTAAATAAAGTTTTACAGCTATTTTGCATTTACTTGCGTACAGAATTCTAATAATTTGACTCATTTTTTTAAGCACATTTGCTCCTAAATGGCTAAGTCCATATTTGAAACGTACACTTGTAGTCTTGTTCGCAGGACCTGCTTAGTTTTAGAATCGAATCGCTGAAGGGGAAGTAGTACTTTATATCATCACGAAAATCATATTTTGCGAATATCTGGTCAGCTGTTCATGAAAATTTATGAAGAATTTAAAAATTAATTTGGAATATTATTTATATACAAACAGTGATATGAACATTACTGAAACTATTCTTCTATTATTAATATGTCAATGCAAGTAACGCTTAGACAAATAACTTGGCGTGATTTGATATACGAGTATACAATCGACTACCCCAGGGGCTCAGAGAAATTTCAAGTTCTAGCAAGTCACGGTTTAAAGTAGAACTAAAGAAAATATGCTTGGAGGCAACCCACTCTAGTATTAGGAAATTCTTGGACTAGGTACACTGTTCTTGTGTGTCTTAAGAAATGAAAATAAAAACAGAAATAAAAACTTTTTTTTTGTAGTTGTTGTTATTTGTTTGTCTTAAGAAATTGAATATTGTTCTTTACCATTTAAATTTCTTTTTTGTGCTTTTATATTTGATGTATTGTATGCATGAATGGACTGACACTATGTGAAAATTTTGTGAGAATAAAGTTTTATTATTACTATTATAGTCTATCATTTAGTTATTTTTTTAAGATAATATAACATACATGCCTGCCAGAAGTTGATGACTTCTGTTTTTACATACATGTTTTTCGTGGGATTATTTTTACATAAATTAAGGAAGTACAGTGAACTTCGACTGAAAAACGCATATTATATTATTTACAAGTTCTCTAATTTTTACTGATTCCTTTAAATGTATTACTTTTCCCTCCACCGTGGTAACGTATTGTTTGTATACCATAACAACTTTATATTCTACCGCTTATGTAATTTCATTGGTAAGAAAGCACACTATTTAGTGTAGTCTAATATATTGTAATAACAATATTATAATAAGGATACGGTAAGTGTAAATAATAATCGTTGCTTGATAATTATAATAATAATAATAATCATAATACTTTTTGTATCCCTAATTATAGCCTTCATCTTAATAATTCGACAGTAAATTTAAATATTTGACTGCCTGATCTGTCTACAATTAAAATTATGTTAAATATTCTAGGAAATTACGAATTAATTGTTCAGTTTTTAAAACTCGTATTGTTAAATGCAACACAATACATATAATTATCTGTCAATACTCATTCAATTAATACTATAAATTAGAATCATCTTATTTTTTTTCTGCGAATACATTCTCGAAAATAGAAATTATATAATTTTTATATAATGTATTCAATTCCTTATGTATTTATAGTAATTACTTCAATATAGAATTGCTGCAGGCCATATACGTCTATTACGTTACATTTAAATTAGCATATTTTTAGATACATGTATAATGAGTATGTTAATCGACAAAATAATGAATTACTGTTTGTTGTTTTGTAATATACAGTGGCCGCAAATGATCGTGCGTGATATCACGGATTACGACAAGTAATATTAGATCGCGTCACATATCTTTTTATTTTTGATAGAATCATATACAGGGTGATTCATCTCGTTGAGGAAGGCAGATTGTGGCTTTATGGGAAAAGATATTTCATAGCGTCTTTATTTTTCTATAATAGCGACTCACTATGATTACCGTTTAATTTTTTTATTATACTGAGTGTTCCATTACTTTGTGACTGACCATAGTTACAATTTTTTAAATGGAACATCTGTATATTATTAAATTTTTGTAATTCCCGTATAATTATTAGTCAAGAAATAATAAGATATTATAGGCCTAAAACCTAAAGTTTTTGACTTATTACCGTTTTTCTGGAAACTTAAATGTTTTTATAAATGTATATTTCTCGAAAGCGACGTATTAGATAGGCACACTTTTTGGTAGCGTTGTTCGTAATATAAGGTGCTAATTCAACCATATTTCATTTTTTTTCAATTAACATATTTTTGTCTAAAAGTATTTTTTTTGAATGTAATCCGTATATCGGTTCACATTGTAAGACGTTATTACTTTAAGAGTTACCATTACTGAGCTATTGTCATTTTTTGATATAATTATGCCAACTCTAGGTTTTTTATTTGAATACCGTATTTTTTCTTTTTTTTTTACTGAAGGACTGTCAAAGAGATTATTTATTAGACCAGAAAGTTCACCAGCAAATTTCCCACAATAGATCCGTTAAAGGAGTGATATAGATACTTTCATTACTACCGGTATTGCTTATTCAAAACCACGGAAACCTTAATATGTGATAATCGATGAAACTCATTTACGAATTCTTATGGAAACAATAAAAAATCCACACATCAGTACTAGTGAAATAAGTCTGCTAAATCATCGTTGGAAGAACCTTAAAAAAAAATGTTATTCGTAATGAATACACTCAAATATTGAGTTAGGCACCCACCATTTTAAAGCCATAATGCTTCACTTAATCACCACAGATGGAGCATAATGTATGTGGAAAGATTCTTAATGATCAGATGATGGGCTCGAATTTTTTTGAAGGTAGTATTAATGGCTTTTGAACAATTTATATCAAACAATTTACTGGAATTATTGGAAGACGTTCCACTAAATTTATGAACGGATGTGGATTCAACAAGACGGAGAATCGCCACATTCTACATTACGGGCATGAAATGTTCTAAATGAAATGTTTCCAGGTAAGTGGGTAGCCCGTAAAATCAGTTTGTTTTTTTGGGATACGTAAAAGTGCAAATATAGAGTATACCTGTAACCATAAGGAAGGTTATGTTATTCGACAAATATTTAGAAATATAAGCAGTCACTTCTTTGTTAATGTCGATCTATCATTTCGGAAGCGTGTTCAAAATTGTTTAAAAGTGAATGAATATTCATTTGATCATTTGTTGAAATAATTATTACCTATTTTAATCCTTTAGCGCTAAATCTTATTTATTGTTATTTTATAATTTATGTTCCATTACTTATCTATTCACGTAGAACAAGATATATCAATTTTCAATTTCGTCATTTCCCCAATACATACAAAAATCATATATTTAAGCTCATTTTTGAAAAGTTTATTATAAAATCCTGCTTGTATTTAAATAACAAACATAAAATTGGCTAAATTGTATCAAGAAACGACAGAGTCACAGTTACTTTTAAAGTAGTAGCATCTTACATGATGTTGGTGCGAAATTTAGTAAGCAATTAAAAAAAAGAAGCGATATAAAGGTTATTCTATTTGAAAGAATTTTAGACAAAAATGTATCATGTAGTTTTAATTCAGTTTTCTGCACATGAATTAGTAATTCAAACATAGTAAAATATGCTTCTATTAGGATCTTTTATTATGAAAAATTGCAATAAGACGAAAACTCTAAATGTCAGGCCTATACTCTTATCACATTTTGACTAAGAATTATACGGGCAATATAAAAATGTAATAATATAGAGAGTGTTTCATTTAATAAACTATAAGTATTGTCAGCTACCAAGTTGAACACTCTATAATACAAAATGAATATAAGAGGTGCTCCTTATGAGTGGCTATGATAGGAAAAAAAATCGTTTCGAAATATCTTTTCTAATAACGTCACCATCAGCCGTCCCCAGGGAGATGACTCACTCTCTATAACAGTAAAACGGCACCTAGAAACATTTCCGGATATTCACTCTTTTCTAAAAATTAATATATGTGATTAAACGCATGTTTCTAAGCTTACACGGTGGAAAAAGCAACAACGCACAACATTTATTTAAATAGGTGCAAAGAGAAAGTAAGCCGGTAATCTTCACTGCGTTAAATGCTTACATCTTCGTAATAAGTGACCTCGATATATGCAATTCTTTCTCGAACGAAACAAAGCTTATGTAATGAAAGAAAATATATTAAAGAAATCCAGTTAGTGTACACGAAAAGGTGTTTTGTTGCTTTCTGCTTCGCTGATACGAAAGCCGTTAAATAACCAATCAAATAATGGCAAAAAAATGTAGGAATTATTAGTGCAAAAATGCAGTTTAACCCGATGAATCAACAAATACAACATTGCAAAAGTTACTGATAATACATTATACGTCGGACCTAATAATACTAATGGACGGAGCTTTGCGCTCTAAATGAACGGGAAGTACTGGTGACAACATTAGAGTGAGACAGTTTATCAAATTTTTAACAAGATTATACATTAAATTAAATTTACTAACAATATGAATATATTTAAAACTTAATTTAGGAATAATTTTTGTAGAAGAATATTTTGAAAATTCCGATTGGCAGTAACACTTAGTTTACTAGAAAAGCATTTTTTGTTGCAGACCTCTCGCAAATAATGCATTGTATGCAGATTTATTAAGATTATAAAAGTATTTACATCCTGAATTGGAAGAATTTCTGTATACCAACATTTTCAAAATTCGGACCGGAAGTAACACTTTCACTCTTATCAAGAATCAGTTTCGCTATCCACGATACCACATTGTGCCCATACATTTTTTTATTTTATAAAATGCTTTTATCATGACAATTTATTTTGCTGAAGTTTTTTTTATCACAGAGGATC
This sequence comes from Amphimallon solstitiale, assembly GCA_963170755.1. NCBI lineage: Eukaryota > Metazoa > Arthropoda > Insecta > Coleoptera > Scarabaeidae > Amphimallon > Amphimallon solstitiale. The sequence continues at coordinate 111,463,503 of OY720677.1, read as the reverse complement.
ATTCATTGTATGTGACCAATATTAGGCCGACACAGTTACAGAAACTATTGTTGTTAAATAAATTGATTAAATAATTAGTAATAATTTATCTTTGACAATTCATTTCAAGTTCAGATAATAACTTGAGTTGGGATATAATAAATAGAACTAACAATAGTGAATAAGATATTCATGATTTTAAAAAGCTATTTTAAATTATAAATTTTACACATGTCTACTAATATAAGTGCAGCATCTATTTTATTATAAAGGAGAATCAAAAAAATTACATAGCATATTTCACAGTGAAGATGTGACAATAAAGGGAAGCTGTGAAATATCGTCCTTAGCGATGGAATCATAGAGACTTGTTATTTTGGGACTCAGTATTGAAAATTTGATAAATGTCGAAGTTAGAAAAAATATAATTACTTTTACAAATTATTGTATATATTAATAATATAATGGAATAAGGTTAACGTTATATGTAAAAAGTAAATAAGGAAGGTAATTAATAACAAGTCTACCTATACGTAAACTATACAGGGTGTAACAAAATAAGTGTAAAACATTTCAGGGGGTGATTCCTTAGCGAAAAAGAGATAGGGTCTTTCATATAAAAAAACTTCAATGGAACATTCCTTGTTAAGATACAGCCCCATAAAGGGGGTACATAAAATTTGTTTTACAATTTTTCTCACAAACACTAAAAATGTAATTTATTTCCAATGTAACTTTTTGTCTGATTATTTGTTTACCATTTAAAAATCTATTTCCAATACCTTGTTTCATTCGAAACAAAAAATGTCTCTTGAATTTTTTGCCCAAAAGTAATCAGTTCACAGCAAAAAATTATTTTACGAACAACTACAGAGATACATCGTCATAAATGCCTACTGGATTAGTATTGTTATTTTGTTGTCACTACCTGCATCAAAATACATATGATTAAAGATGAATAAACAAAACTAATTTATTAATAATAAAACATAAAACATGTAGAATTCATAGTAAATGTTCAATATGTCCACCTTCAGTCATTACACATGCGTCTAGACGTCGGCGCATTGAGCCACGTATTCGCTCAAATATTCCTGGATTCTCTCTAATTACCCTGCACGCATCGATGATGCGGTTTCTTAAGTCCTCTACATCGCGAACAGGAGTAGGATAAACCAAAGTCTGTAAATGGCCCCAAGTAGAGAAATCGAGAGGATTGAGATCCGGGGATCGAGCGGGCCAATTCTGTGGTCCTCCTCGACCTATCCAATGATTTGGATATGTTTGGGTTAAATGCTGCCGTGCTGCTTGACTAAAATGGGCGGGAGCCCCATCATGCATAAAAAACATATCCCTTCTGACGCCCAAAGGAACTTCCTCCAGCAGTACTGGATGCACTTCTCTTAAAAATTGAGTGTATGCCTCACCATTTAATCGAGGAGGTAGAAAATGAGGGCCAATTAAATAATCCCCAATAACTCCGAGCCACACGTTAAGAGAAAAGTGTTCTTGATGGTTGCTTGTACAATAGCGTGAGGGTTTTCATCAACCCATATGTGGTTATTATGAAAATTAATTATCTTGTCCCGAGAAAAAGTACATTCGTCTGTGAATTCGATCGTCTTCAGAAAGTCAGGATTTCTTCTAATCATTTCCAGCATCCAATTGGAAAATTCAAGACGGTTCGGAAAATCTCGCTGTAACAGTGCCTGTACTCGTTGCAGATGGTAAGGGTATAAGAGTTGTTCCTTTAAAATTCGAAATACCGTCATATGATCAACATTTAACTGGAAAGCAATCTTTCTAGTACTGCTAGTAGGTTGTTCTTCAACCAAATTAAGTACTGCTTCTTCAAGATGTGTTGTTCTAACTTCTCGATGGCGACCACAATCCATATTCTCGTAATCGTTGATGAAGTCGGGCAAATATTCTATGCGAAGGAAGCTGCCTTTGAGGATACATTTCGGCATATCTTCTAGAAGCTTCTAACCCATTCCCCTGCGACAGACCGTAAACGTAATGCATATCAGCCATTTCGTCATTTGTGTATGCCATTTTAATAACAAGTGAATTATTAAACTAACAAATTACGAACAAAACAACGACACACAATTAAGTATTAATTCAATCTCAAAAATTTACAAATTGACAGCGTGATACCACTACTAGCGGCCTACTAAATAAATTAGTTTTACATTTTCGTTTTATGACGATGTATCTCTGTAGTTGTTCGTAAAATAATTTTTTGCTGCGAACTGATTATTTTTGGGCAAAAAATTCAAGAGATATTTTTTGTTTCGAATGAAACAAGGTATTGGAAATAGATTTTTAAATGGTAAACAAATAATCAGACAAAAAGTTACATTGGAAATAAACTACATTTTTAGTGTTTGTGAGAAAAATTGTAAAACAAATTTTATGTAGCCCCTTTATGGGGCTGTGTCTTAACAAGGGATGCTCCATTGAAGTTTTTTTATATGAAAGACCCTATCTCTTTTTCGCTAAGGAATCACCCCCTGAAGTGTTTTACACTTATTTTGTTACACCCTGTAGAGGTTGTAGTATCAGGATTAGATTGTATTGAAGGATGGACATATTAAGGATTCTACATAGACGAAGTATAAAATTTATATACTTTCATCACACATTAAGGTTAGTTATTTGTATTATATAAGTTGTGAAAAGTAGATAATGTAATTTCTATTGTAAAATAATTATGAATATGATAATTAAAATTTATATGACCTGAACTTTCCGTATATACATTATGTCTGTTTACATTCTTTTGGAAATAAAACGACAATATTTGCATTATTTTGTTTATTATAATAAAATTGATATAAACACGTGCTTCTTGGACGTGTGTGTTCTTAGAACTAATATAATTTTACGACATAATTGATTATTAAACATTCCTAATGCAAATTTTCGTTACAATAAACTCATAAAAAACATTCATATCAAAGTATATTGGTGTATATTGATATGTGAGTATCATGCATACATGTTAGACTTGAGGTGTCATTAATAACATTAATTGGACCCGGCCGTACCGTGTTTTTAACATTATTGACATTTATACGTGCCTTAAGGCTCGTGTGCGTAATATGAGGGACGACACCACGAAATCTGTGGTAAGATTGTAGTCATTCCTTCACAATATATTATTTAACATACTGTGATTATTAGTAACCAGATATTTGTAATCTTTAAAAAGGTACATAAAACTTGACCTAAAATAGAAGTAATCTCAAAATATCGGTAAGTGTTATAAATATGCGTATAGATTTACGAGAAAAAGCCGTCGCTGTTCAATACGAGCGGATGGATCTTTAATAAGTCAATATATTTTTAGTAAGAATAAAGAATACTATATACAATAATAGTATTGGTGTGGTTTTTTATTTTTATTTTTCGATGTAGTCTCCTCGAAGATCAATACACTTTTTCAAATGGTGCTCTAATCTCTTCAAGCCGTTGGAAAAGTAGGATGTTTCGAGGTCTGCAAAATAGCCATCGGTAGCGGCGATAACCTCATCATTTGAGGCAAATCTCTTTCCTACCAGCGATTTTTTCTGGTTTCGGAATAGGAAAAAGTAGCTGGGGGTTAGGTCCGGTGAATATGGAGGATGAGAAACTAATTCCCAGCGCAACTCATTCAATTTGGACAAGTCGATGCGGGATGAATGAGCCGGTACATTGTCGTGGTGAAAAAGCACTTTTTTTTCGATACAAATGACGTCGTTTCTCCTTCAATACTGCATCGAATCGGGTCAATAAATCGCTGTAGTATTGCCCCGTGATCGTCTTTCCCTTCTGCAGATAGTCGATGAGGATCACACCTTGGGAATCCCAAAAAATGGTCACCATGACCTTTCCGGCAGATGGAACGGTCTTTGCTTTCTTCGGAGCTGATTTGCCCGGAAAAGTCCACTGCTTCGATTGTTCCTTAGTCTCCGGTATGTAGTGGTGGATCGAAGTCTCATCCACGGTTACGAAACGCATGAAGAAATCTCTTGGATTGCGTTGAATCCTGGCCAGACACTCCTCCGAAACAGTCACCTGATTTCGTTTTGGTCTGGTGTGAGCAAACGCGGTATCCATCGCGCCGAAGGCTTCTTCATTCCCAAAATTTCGTCTAGGATATGGCCAACGCATTCTTCTGATATTGCTTTTGTCTCTGCTATCTCTTTCAGCTTCAATCGGCGATCGGCTAACACGACATCATGAATTTTGTCGACCATTTCATCGTTGGTAGCAGTTTTTGGGCATCCACTGCGTGGTACATCACTTGTGCTTGTCCGGCCACGTTTGAACTCGCTCACCCAGAAGCTGATGGTCGAAAATGACGGAGTAGATCCGCCATGAACCTCTAGCAAAATATTTCGAATTTCCGTTTTGCCAGCCATCCAGAAATGTTTTATCACTACACGAAATTCTATTTTATCCATTTTTGCGAAACCGCCTGACTTGCGACACAAAACACACTCTTAAATAACAACTATTGACAGTAGAGAATTTTGACAGTTGTATAGAAAGGGTTGCCCTTGCCGACCAATAAATCCAGTTCAACCTTCGTGCGCCATTTCTTGCCGATTCCGGAAACATTTCAGATCGCCCACGTAAATATAAATATAAATGACAGACAAACAAGATAGTTTACATACAAATTACAATATTGAGAAATATATGTAATTATATAAGAAAGAAATGAATGTGTAGAATGCTGTAAAATGGACTATTCTATCTTCATATTTACCAGTCATCCCTCATATACTCTTTGTAACTGTATATGAATTATATTTCAAAGTTATATATTACAAACCAAACGATATAATTCTTAGAACTGTTCATTCTAAATGTATGATTTAAGCACTAGTGAGATAAGTTATTGATTATGTTTATAAGACTAAAGGCGCCGAGTATGCGTGTCTATCGTCTCGGACGTGACATTGACGTGACAACTATAACTAGGATACATGGACAGAAGAGAAAAGGGACTATATGGATCCAAGGGAAAAAAGCGAACTCCGATGATGACAGCATCTTAAAGCTATCCCGAAATCCCTATATATATATAAAGTAAGTCGACTCACACATAGCGGTCGATAATATATTAAATTATTGATGTTTGAATCTTAAAAGTAAATAAATCGGTTATTTGTTTGCATAAAGATCGACCGGTAACCAAGTGCTAAATGTGTAAAGTTGATCATATCTTCCTATAAAAAGTATTTGTTTTGCAAATAACCATTAAAAGAGCTACAGGTGTCTCTACCGTCGAAGGAGGACTCCAACTAAACACACCGTCAACAGGAAGATTATCTTCATCTGAAGAAAGAAGAAAATATAAAAGGTATTTACCAGTTTTATTGTGAAAGTGTTCAATAAAACTACATATCAAAATATGTCTTAATGTATAGACGTAATTAATTAATATAATAATCTAAGATCGAAAACATATTTAATAAGTTGTCTTAGACGTGAGAATATTTCAGTATTTGTAAATTTTTTGCCAATGTTGTTTTAAAAAATATCATTTGCATTGTAGATATGTATCAATCTTGGCATAGTTTGTTTTCCTATTGCTGACGTTGTTAGTATTAATATAAATACTGTACTGCGGTGGAAAGCAAACAATCTACGTCATATATTATTTCGTAGAATTGATAATAGTAATAAATCACAACGAATATTTCAGTATTTAAAGCGCTATGAAATTATTTTATTAATGTATTTGATTCTACTCAAAATTGATATTATTTTATGTATTTTTTTTGGGGGGTTTGTATTATTATATGAAAAAATCTTGATTTCTAATACAAATATTGTTTAAATTAATATAACTGTGTTTTATTTAATGGTGCCAATTAATGCCCTTAGATAATTTATTGTTAATATCTCTTAACGTGGATCGGTCTGGGGAAATGAGCTAGTCCGGTAGAACGATTCAATTATTTTATTTTATTTTATTATAAAAATATTAAAACATACAGGACATTATTAAGAGGGCCATTACATTATTTTTGGAGCCGTTATGAATAATTAATAATAATTTAAGGGGTTCATTTACATTATGGCTCAACAACGTGGGGCTTTTACAAGTTTTCACTCTTGATGGCTGCCAAACAAATACCTACTAAACAACGTAGCGTCTTCAACTGTCAAACTTAATCTTGATAAAGTTAGTACTTTCTACCATAATAATTTATTTCAAACAACAACCGTACTACTTTCGCATTTATTAGCACTATTATGTTAATAATTTTGGCTGGGAGGCTTATTGGCACGGAGAGCAGTCTGTTTATTTCAATTTTAATTAATTAATGTACTTTTTGAATGCTACTTTGTAATAAGTGCATAACCCTAAAGAATACGAGGGCTGTTCTCTTTCCGCTGAACTTGGTAAAGTAAAACAATTTATTTACAAAAAATGCTGCGGTTTTTCTTGATTTCATCACTGAAACGCTGCAGTATTTTCCGTTGATTGTCTTTCCTCTTTGAAGGTAATCACTGACATTTATCCCACGCGAATCCCAAGAAACTGACGCCATGACTTTGCCCCTCCAGTCCATTGTTTTGACTGTTTCTTCGTCTCGGGTGTGATGTGGCGGACACAAATTTAATCCATAGTTATGAATCAACGCAAAAACTCGGCTTTATTACTGTGAAACATCGCCAAACACTCGATTGAAACAATCTCACCACGCTGTATTTTGTTCCATTATGAACAATCTACTAGATGCGCACTTTCAGTCGTCGGTCATCAGATCATTTTGTGGATTTTCTTCACAACTTTTCATGTTTATCTTGACAGCTCGTACGGCCTTGTTTAAACTCTGTCATCTAATATTTTACTGATGTAAACGAATGAGCAGACTTCTTCATAGTAGAATATAGCTCGGCTTTAATATTGGTTGAACTGAGACCGATCAAATGAAAATACTGTGTGTAACACAGCGTTGCCAATTTTTTTCCATGTTTACTAAATTATTGACTGCGTTTACTACTCATAGCTGACAAATAAATACTAAACAACGCAACGTGTTCAAACTTCAAACTTAAGCTTCATTAGGTTGGTACTTACCATAGTAATTTATTTCAAATAACAATCGCTTTCTATCCGCCAGGTGGGATACTTTTGGGATTCGCATACACTAGGGCAATTTGTATTAGTAAAGAATAAAAATAATGACAAAATTTATATTAACTGCAAAATGTATTCTTTGCATACATGGAGTTGGAATTTCAAGTACATAAATCTTTGAGACAGACTCACATTTCTAGTTTTCTGTGGACCACAATACACAATATAAATAACGACAAACTTTCCATGTTTACATTTCCACCTTTAACAACAGATGGTGCAATATCCTGTTATTGTTTATGGTATTCTTTAGCCAATTAACTGTGTACTTCGGGAAATTTTGGATAATTAATTTATATCGTATAAATATATTTATTATATGCGTATTTCTCGATGAACAAAAATAAATAACGTTTATGTAAGAAACCAATAAGTACTTAGAAATTGTCAATACCTAGTCTTTATTTCAAATTAAACGTAGATTTTTTTAATGTAAATTAAAGTACTATTTTTAAAATTTCGACACCAGTACATAAGGTAGTTCAGCTCATAACAAATCATAAACGTTAAGGGACACAAAGTAGAGCCCTATGGATCTACTTTAGTGATGTTTGGATACCTATGATTTCCGAAATATTACCTTATAACAATTACTTTTCTAGCAAAATTTGCCATGTGATATTTTACCCATTTGAATATCATTCTAAGATGTCAGCCAAACAACATTATACAGGGTTATTTTCTTAAATCTTGACAGAGGCTAACTTTTTTATTTGAAAAGATAGACCTATGGTCCATGAAGCAAAGTTTTAGGAATTAGTCCAAATAAGAAAAATGCGTGGAAAAAATAAACGCGTTGTTGCCAGATTAGGCGCTATTTCATAAAAAAACATATTTTCTTAAATGGCAACACCGCGTTTTTTTAACAATTTCTAATACATATTGAGATTCTAGACAAAACAGAGAGGATGCAAGTTTTTGATTAGAGTGGCGGTTTACGAGCTAATAGTGCCTAAACTTTAATACATTTTCCCCTCAAATGTTACATAATGCTAATAGAAATTTTGTTGAACGTATTTGTTGCTGCATAACCCAACAAGGAAATCAGTTCGAACAATTTTTTAAAAAATAATCTATAATAATTATATAATTTATCTACCCTAAAAAAAAAAAATAATAAATGTTAGGTAATTCATTTTTGTTACTATTGCTATTTTTTTTTATGCTGGAAAATAAGTTAAATATAGGCACCATTAGCTCGTAAACCGCCACTCTAATCAAAATGTGCATCGTCTTTGTTTTGTCTATAATCTCAAGATTATTAGAAATTGTTAAAAAAATGCAGTGTTGCCATTTAAGAAACTAAGTTTTTCTGAAATAGCGCCCAATCTGGCAACAACGCGTTTATTTTTTCCACGCATTTTGCTTACTAGTTCTAATTCCTAAAATTTTACTTCAGGGACCATAGGTCTATCTTTTCAAATAAAAAAGTTAGCCTATGTCAAGATTTAAAAAAATAACCCTGTGTATAAAATTTTAAATTTATGACTTGTATAAAATAATCATTATTCTAAGTATGTCAAACATAATATTATATATGTATACACGTTAATATTGCATAATATGAAAAAAAAGGTTTTTACTATATAATGACTCTTCTAATAAAGAAATAACTTGTATGTCTGTGTGTTATTAAAGTTTTTTTGTAATATTTGTAATTTTCAAGATAATTGATTTAAACTACTTTTACCTTAACAAAAGCTCTAAAAATAATGTCTCAAACAAGAATCGTTCACTTACCTACTAATTTCATAGAAAAAACTACTTGCAATACTTTACCTCCTTCATTACAACATAACGAAATATACTCAACCACAAAGAAATGCCTTCCAAAACGTTATCTTTGCGATTTAGATATAACAAATATTTGAATCTATTATTAAACAAATTGTGTTCATATTACTTTTTGAAAGTAGAAACCAATAACAATTGATAGGTATAATTATCTGTCGTTCATAACTTACGAAACGTTACCTGCCTTTTTGTAATACAATACCTAGCAAATATTAATCATAGATAAACTAAATAACCAAAAATATGGATGAAAATTACTAAACGTTTCTTAATAAATACTTACCTAACGTGGAAATACTGTTTATCATAAGTGTATCTAAAATTGACTTATGCCTTGCAATTTAGAAATTTCATGTTGTTAAATCGGCAACTTAGAAACGCCTTCCATCATTTCTTCTAACGCCAGTATAGTGCACAATAGTATATTAAGTATGGAGAACGGTAAGGGATGTTTACCGTTCGAAGACAATTGTTTGAACGGTAAACCTTACCGTTCGACATGCTTATAACGTTTTTTGCGCGATCAAAACTAAATTTCAATTCATTTCACTACACGGAATTATCGAAAATACTTGACAATAATTAATTAATTGGAATAGGCTATTATAAAAACAAAACTGTTTCCATGATGTATTTTCAAACATTCTGTTTTACAATTAGCGTCCTGTCACTTCAGTTTGTGTTTTCCGTGAAGTAATTGAAATCAGAGAAGAAATTATGACCGATTCCGACTCAGACATTGAAAACAATTTTGATAGCGACTTGGAACAAGCATGGGCTGCTGGGTGTTCCGCCGTAATACCCGAAAAATCGCGGGAACGTTACGAAAATACATTCCGAGCTTTCAAGCAATGGTGTGAAACAAAGAAAATAAGCGGTATGAATGAAAAAATTATGTTGGCTTATTTTCTACAAAGAAGCGAGAAGTTAAAGGCACCTGGCAGTTAATGGGCTGAATATCCCATGCTGAGTTCAACAATTTTTCTTCATGATGCGATTAAAATTTCGCAATTTACGACTCTTATTGCATTTTTGAAATGGAAAAATGTACGATACAGACCCAAAAAAGCAAGCGTTTTCACTAGGGAAAACATAAACCCGTTTTTAGTTGAAGCTTCAGATCAAACATTTCTTATTCATAAGGTAGGTTGTAACAGTTATAAATACCTGTTATTATGATTCAGTAACAATCATTGTCGGGATGTGACAAGTAACATGTGCAATCACGGAGGTTTTGACGCGTCTACATTCATGCGCTTCTCTTTTTTGTCATTTGACAGGCACATATAAACGAAAACGGGCAAATTTGAGTCCTTGTTTAAATGGTAAAGCCTAATAAGATACTAAGGTGAGCTCAATTTTTAATAATATCTTTTAATTAAAATCTCAAATCATCATGCTTCATGATGATAGTAAGTAATGCACCTGTTGATTATTGTTTTGTAATTTCACAAGCGCTATTTATAACGCATGTATTTGTGACCTCAAAAGCACATGTTCATTTGTTACGTCGACTTTTAGGCAATTTTGTGATAGAAAAAGAAATGGTATAGAGATAATTTTGTAAGGAGGATCCCTGTTGTGTGGAAATCCTTGATACCATTTTAAACAAGCAGTGCAAGTAACGACAGAATATACAGGGTGATTTTTTTAAAGCGGTCGTTAGACGTTTCTCGGAATCTACTAAAGTGAGACGAACGAAATTTGGTATGCGTCTATAACTCTGCACAATCTATCTTGCTAAAATATTTTCATCAAGATTCTACTTCCGGTTATACCGGAAGTTGCCATCAACTTTCTTATTTTAAATAGAACCATACATTTTTTTTATCATCATCGAATCGACCATTCAATTTGCTTAATTGCCAATCTAGGTTGTGCCAATCTAATAGCCATGGTTTTCAAGATATTCAATTATTTTGGTAAAAATAGCTGCTTGCAGAGTGTTTTTCAAAAAATCGTAGTTTCCGAACCGCTCTTTATAATAAAGAGGAAAAAATTGTGTTCTATAGAAAAAAGTACATTTTATCAGCTCAGTAAACCTCTAAGTTCAAATCGATGATTAGGAAGACCGTTAAAAATTTTTGAACTTTTAAAATTAGAAAAGCAAAAAAAATAATTTGTTCAAATGGAAGCACTATTTTTTTTTTACAGGAATCAACAGATATTCTAATTTGGAAGATTTTTTCTTTAATGGTCGATATGGCTTCGGCCAACCGTTTTCTAGTAATAGGCACTTTTCTGAAAAAAATGTTTCAAATTTGTTTTGAAAGAGCGTAGTAGCCTTTGGACTATGCGATTTTCGGTGTTGCTATGGTTACCATCATAAAAAAATAATGATTTAATAACAAATAATAATTTAATAACAATTTAATATTAAATGACAATTTAATATTTTAATTTTAACAATATTACAATAAATGCTCTATGTGTTCGCCGTTTTCCCGCAAACACATTTCCATTCGTGAATGGACTCCGTGCGTAGTCGCTATAGACAGCTCTGCCGGGTCAATCTCTTCGAACGCAACGTTGATACGGTTGATTAGGTCCTCAATAGAATCGACAACTCTGTCATAAACTTTGCTTTTTATGACACCCCATAAGTAGAAGTCCAGAGGCGTTAAATCTGGTGATCTCGGTGGCCACCGCCAGGGTCCTTTATTTCCTAACCATCTGTCCTCAAACATGGTTGTCAATTGCCGATCCACAGCTCTTGTGTTATGCGGAGGGGCGCCATCCATTTGATACCAACAGCTTCTCATCTGTTGTAAAGGTAAATTATCAATAAATGGCACCACGCTGTCCTGTAAAATTTCCACGTAACGTGCTCCGTTTAGGTTGTCGTTGTATAATACAAATCTAATTTGGTCATACAGGATTAAACAATAGACATTAACTTTAAATCTTTGTTGGTTGTCAACAGTTTCTACAATTCGGGGATTTTCATACGCCCAGAAGTGTCTATTTCGTCTGTTTGTAATTCCGTTTTGGTCGAATTTTGCTTCGTCCGTCCAAATAATATTCCTCAAAAAGTTTTGGTCCTCTTGAATTCGAAGCAACATTTCTTCACAAAATTGGACTCTTCTAGGATAATCTGTTCTCCGTAGCTTTAGCAGTCGAATAAACGAAAACGGATGCTTCTTATGCTTTCGCAATATTCTCTGAATTGTGGAATAATGCAGCCGAGAATCCAGAGATGCTGATCGAATAGAAGCCCGAGGATGGGCATCAAAATAAGCCAAAATATTTATTTCAGCCTCTTCTGTCTGGACCCACCGCGTGTTTCTTCTGTTAAATGTTGTTTTTCCAAAATTTATAAAATTGTTTTTTAATCTTCGAAATTTATTCGGGGTCATAGCCGGCAAATGGGGATATTTTTCATTGAAGAGTCGACATGTTCTAGCTACAATTCGGTTACATTCACCAAAACATAAAAACAAATCGAAAATTTGCTCGTTTGTGTAACGAAAACGACGATTAACAATTTCGTTCTGCATTATAGGAGTTATTTGCGTAATAAAGACAAAACTAATACAAAACTGACAAGTTTTGACGCGAATATTATGATGGTAACCATAGCAACACCGAAAATCGCATAGTCCAACGGCTACTACGCTCTTTCAAAACAAATTTGAAACATTTTTTTCAGAAAAGTGCCTATTACTAGAAAACGGTTGGCCGAAGCCATATCGACCATTAAAGAAAAAATCTTCCAAATTAGAATATCTGTTGATTCCTGTAAAAAAAAAATAGTGCTTCCATTTGAACAAATTATTTTTTTTGCTTTTCTAATTTTAAAAGTTCAAAAATTTTTAACGGTCTTCCTAATCATCGATTTGAACTCAGAGGTTTACTGAGCTGATAAAATGTACTTTTTTCTAGAGAACACAATTTTTTCCTCTTTATTATAAAGAGCGGTTCGGAAACTACGATTTTTTGAAAAACACTCTACAAGCAGCTATTTTTACCAAAATAATTAAATATCTTGAAAACCATGGCTATTAGATTGGCACAACCTAGATTGGCAATTAAGCAAATTGAATGGTCGATTCGATGATGATAAAAAAAATGTATGGTTCTATTTAAAATAAGAAAGTTGATGGCAACTTCCGGTATAACCGGAAGTAGAATCTTGATGAAAATATTTTAGCAAGATAGATTGTGCAGAGTTATAGACGCATACCAAATTTCGTTCGTCTCACTTTAGTAGATTCCGAGAAACGTCTAACGACCGCTTTAAAAAAATCACCCTGTATGTAGGCGGCAAATGAACCTATAGAAGTAAAATACTCTATGAACGTGTTCTCAAGACAGTGTGGCAAGTTGTTAGACCAAAGATGCAGTCATATGATGTATTATGAATAGGCGACAACATCTCAATAAGTGCGACAGTGTGCATTTTGTACAGTGAGAGGCCAGGCGTAGCTGAGGCATGTTATAACCCTACATTTACATATGCTAGCGAACAGAAAAGCAATGCGAAGCTAAGAATATTGTACCCTAACACCTGTACAAGGCCAATGTTTACTCATGCCAGACCAACGAGGGTTTGCAGTTGTGTAACAGTGTGAAGCAGAACAACAGACTTCAACCTACAAGATTCAACGAGACCTTCACGTGTGCAGATAGTATAAGCTAAGTAGTAGTAACTGTAATTTATTTATTTAATGCAAAGACTCCAAGATACTGTAATTAATTAAGAACGTTTAGCTTTGTTGTTCGGAGATTCTTTGAAAGAACTCTGAAATAACCTATCTTTAGCATCGGTGTCTGATAGAGCTTGGTTGTATTTTGGAAGCTTTGTAGTTAATTGTATTAGTCTTAAGTATTAGGCACATTATAACACCTAATGTGAATTTCTTATAAGCCTAAAGAAAGATATCTAACAGCTGTTACGATTCAGAACGTATTTAGTTAAGATTATTGAGAACCGAGTTTATTAAGTGACTACCTGTTGACAGTCTTTGTGTGTGTGTGTTATACAGTTGATGTTTTTTCATTCATATACATATTTTTATTATTAATTATACACTTAAATTAGATCTTGTGTGTTTGATTGCTATTGCTATATGTCCTAATCCTAGTTTTCATGTTTTTGTGTATTTAAAAAGCATGTGGCGCTTATAGACGACCCATGACCTTTCGCACCGGCTAAAGAGTTACAGGGGCATCGTTTTTGATTTTTGCTCTAATTATTGAGCAAGTTCATTGACATATTAAAGTGACATCCTTTTTATTGGACCAAAACATCTAGTCAAAAACAGGGAAGGTCACAAGGTAAATTAGAAATACCTATTTTCAAAATGTATGTTAATGGTGTATATTCATATTAAGGTGGCAATGATATTAGGAGTGTCAGGAGCTTGCAGAAGAGAAGAGTTATACAATATAACTATGAAGAATGTTGAAGATCGTGGTGAGTTGATTATTGTAAAAATTCCGCAAACAAAAACCAATATTGAACGGGCCTTCACTCTTGTAAACCAAAATGAAAAAATTCATTATTTGGACATTTTTCGGAAGTATATTCAACTTCGACCAAGCAATGCTAAATCCGAACATCTGTTTCTGGCTTTCCACAATGGTAAATGTAGAAACCAAGTAGTGGGGAAAGGAACAATTGGAAGGTGGTCGTCCATAATTGCAGAATATTTAAAATTATCGAAACCAGCTGGCTACGCCGGCCATAGAGGATGGAAATCTTCTAGTGTGGCCGAGAGTTAAGTTAAAGATTCACTTCAAAATAAAATACGATTTGCAGAAGAAATATTGTATGATGTTAGAGACACATCCTTCAGTATTCCTGATGGTGTACAACAAGTGTCTTCTGATACTATTTCTTATGCAGCAGTTTCTACGAATACAAGAAACAGTGAAATTAATTCTTTGCCATTGTATATTCATAATTGTAGTATTCATAATTGCACCTTTAATTTTAATAGCAACAAATAAATGAACCAAACAATTTCTGTCCGTATATCATCTTCATTCTCTAATTTTTAAAAGTCACAATTACCGTTTTGTTAGGTACAACAAACAGTTAGAACCACTTACTGTCATGGAAACATGCCTAGTAAATAATCAAAAAAGATTCATCGCGCAAAAATATTTAATTTTCAATATAAATCATTTTATAATCATATGTAACTATAACTTTGGTAATATGTTGAAATAGCATAAACATTCTGTAATTTCGTATTCATATTATGTTACAGTTGCTAAGTTTATGATTTTAATTTTCAAAATCACTGCAAAAAAAATTTGAACTGCGCTTATGGGATCCTAATGTCAAATTTGACAAATGATTTTTGGAAGGTGTGGAAAATATGGAAAATATAAGACGTAAAAATAGCGTAAATGCACTTGGCGGCGGCTTAAATCAATTAGAGATACATTATACAACACGCGTCAAAAGTAACGCATAAGTTCATTAGTTATAACTTACATAGAGGACTTACATTTATATTGTTGCGTTTTCGGGGTCGAAATAAACAACTCGTGCAAATGTTTTAAAACTGTTTGTATATTTTCACACTTAAAACTAATCACAATATAAAAATAGAAAATAAATGTAACGCACTTAAAACTACTACGAATAAATTAACACACGTATTTATATCTATCACTACTATTTATGTCTGTAATATTTATGTAATAAATATTGCACCGCTCACTTATTTATGTTTATTTGAACTGCACGACTACTATTCAATGAATGAATTCCTTATCCCACCGGTGGCATTTATATCTGTAGACAAAAGGTCTAGAGATATACCAGCAAATTCTGGCTCACTTCTACCATATTCCAGACTTTCTGTCGCTGACGCAGTACATGAGTGCAGTTGATTTATGACTTATTTACGGTGCGTCGCGCCGATGTTTACTTTTCTTTTGTGGACTTATTTCATTACAATATTATTTAACGATAAAGATTTACTTTTGCGATTACATTTGCATGTCCAGAATTTTTTTTTACATGAGATACCACATCTTTATAGCATATTAGGGTAAATCAAAAACGTTTGCTTTTAGCACTATATCATGTTACGGCTGTTTTGTAAGGCCGTTTTACAAATATTTGCTGTCATCGTGATCAGTCACGAGATTTCTTTTTCGGTTTACATAGAGAATTAACAGAAAAATCCTCCAAGAGGTATAGCGATTTTGTAAAATTTGGGCCATGTCATGCAACCTTCACTTGAGACTGATTACAGTGTATATTACACTCAAACGATGCATATTTTAAATGTCGACAATACAATAAATAAGTAATAAGTAACTGGAAGACATATCAAAATATCAAGTATACTACTTTCAGTCATATAGCCACCCAACTAACGGATTAAAACCGATAAGTTTATTACGGACAAGTACCTGTACACAGCAGGAGCTATGTTTTGAATGGTCGAAATGCAAATGTGCAACTGGACCGTATTCAGGTATGTATAATTTAATATTAGTTTATTTCTAATCCGATATATTACTTTGGTTATTAATAAGATTTCAACATTTAAATTTACAACACTTTCTGTTATCTTTGAAGATAATAATAACAAATAAATAAATAAATATATAATTTGTTATAAATAATTCGTAATTTTTGTGTAATTTTGTTTTAATACGGTCCTGGTTGGAAAACAATTCCTTTTGTGTACATAACAGATACTCACAAACAGTTGCAAAGGTTGGAGATAGTCCTAATATGTAATAAAATATCGGGTCGCTATGTCCTTGAAAGAACTATAATTAAAGTACGTTGCTTATGTAGAGTTCCTGATTTATAGCTATTTGTCAAAATACTAAGTGGAAAAGATGACGGCACATGTCATGTATTGTTGAAGCGGGATAGAACATCTTTATGATTTTCGCTGTATGTATAATAGTATATTACTCAACGCCAGTCAACGGGCATATAATGTTGGTATTATTCACAAGGATGAAATCACCCGTGTGAATAATAGCCATTTTATGCGAATGGATTACTGTACCTTGTCTACGACTGTTAGATATTCATATATAATACAACGAGTAGTCAAAGTATGCTCGATTATTTTTGTGGTGGTTCACGAATGCTTCCTTGCGCTTGAATATTAATATGCAGAAGATCTGCAACTCTATACTTACACCAATACCAAATGCAGACATTTTTTCTGCATTTGGTACTTTTAAAAATGCAACAATTTCTTTCACCATTTTGGTAAAAATTATTGGCAATGGTAAATTTTCGAGTTATTTTTGTTTTGGTTTTTGGCACATTTGATAAAAAAAAGCTAATTTTCATGCAATACATCTCATTAGCTCGACAACCTCCCATTGTTCCCATTATTAGTGCAACCTTAAAAAAATAAATACCTAATTTTATTATATGAAGAAAAACCTTAATCAATATCTTACTTTGGTGTAAGGTATTTGTCGTCTGATGCTATAGTAGGGAAATCATTATTGTTTCTCCAGAGAAAGTAGTAGGCTTTTTCAGATTAAAAGCCTTCACTTTTTCGCTTTAATAACGCTCGTAGTTTCGTATAATTTTCTAAATTTACTCATTGACGTATATTAATAGTGCTTCTAAGCATTGAATAAATGGGCCCATAGTGTTCAGGATTTATATTTTCTGGAGAGTTCTGTAAAATACACTAAGTTAATAGATCCAGAAAATAATTTTAAGTTTCATTCCTTTGTCCAGTTTAAGAGATTCGTACCCAATTTTCTTGATTTTTTGGCAATAAATTCAGTAATGCAATTTTAGGAGATTCTTTCACTTCTGGCGGAGATGAATACTTTTCAGTTTTATTTTCTAAATCCATTTTTTTTTAATTTTTAGTAGAATAATCTATATATTAATACATGAAGAAAAGCTTTGTAGTCCTTTTTAAGCAAATTGCGCGTATGTGATTTAGCATAGTTAAAGTTTACATGGAGGAGTGCAAAATGATAAAATTTATGTATAATATGTGTTCCAAGTACCGCGCGATCATTTAAATTCTAAATTAGAGCAGTTTGTGAAATTTAAATTAAGTTGGTATATAAGTACTAATTTACACATTATCAAAAATTAGTCCAAGAAATTTACACATGTGTGGCGAAATTTCGTAATGTTGGAACTGTAAGCAGGAAAGCTGGTAGTGGCGCGCCCAAAAAAAGGACTCCTGAGATTGTGGCAGATGTTGCAGAAAGAATGGAACAGTCTCCCAAAAATCTCTTCGCAGATTAGCCCAAGAAATAAACCTTTCATATGGAACTTGTCAAAAAATTTTAAAAGAAAATTTAAATCTTTCTCCCTATAAGATTAACGTCGTTCAAGAGCTATTCCCTCGAGATTTTCCTGTACGAATAGAATACTGTCAGTGGTTTTTAAATAATTTAAATAACAACAACACTTTGGATTTAACATTTTTTTCTGACGAAGCATGGTTTCACCTATCCGGCTATATAAACAAACAAAATATGCGTATTTGGTCTTCGGAGAATCCTCATGAGTTTATTCAATCGCCTCCCCATCCGCAGAAAATTGCTGTTTGGCTAGCGGTTTCTAGAAGGCGTATATTTGGAACTGTGTTTTTTGAAGGAACGATAAATGCTGAGAGATATCGAAATAATTTACTTGAACCGTTTTTACAAAATCTTCATGATGACGAACTTTTACATGGGTATTTCCAACAGGACAATGCAACAGCTCACAAAACATGGGAAAGTATGGCTCGATTTCGCGAGTTTTATGATAATCGAGTCATTGAATTTCCGTCTCGCAGTCCGGACTTAACGATTCTTGATTATTTCATTTATCCGTATCTGAAAAACACAGTTTACAAAAACAACCCACAAAATCTTGAAGAACTACAAGAGGCAATTTCTAATGCATGTAACGCTATAACCGTTCAGATGTTGGCAAACGCTTTTGAAAATATGAAACGGAGAGTTAACAGTTGCATTGCAGGGGGAGAACACTTTGAACACCTTTTGTAATTCACAATGAAACTAATTTATCTTTTAATGCTTTCATTTCCATTAAATTTAAATCGATTACACATAAGATTAACAAATGTCACAAAGTATAACATAACCGCAAATTTCAATTAATCAATAATTGACATTCTGGACAACCTAATAAAAAAAATCCCGCCTGCTATAATTTAGAATTTAAATGATCGCGTGGTACTTTAAATAAAATTAAACGTCCATATATTTGACACTTTTAAATGTCAATTGACATTTAAAGTATCAAATGCGAGGTTCAAATGTGTATTTCGCAAATTTCAAACATTTAATCTTTCCCTTTTTGGAAAGAAACAGCTCTTCACAGCTACTCTGCAGAAGAAATATCTGCCAAAACGTCGGTTTTTTAAAATCCAAACTGTGGAAATAGTATAAAACATCAAATTATGGTATTTATGTATCCGCTTACTTCTATAGAAGTAGCTGCACCTGTGGGTAATCTATGAGTGCAGAAAGATGAAATTTGTGTTACAAATACATTAAATTAATTAAATAAAAAGGTCGAATTTCGACCACTGGGCGGTCACTAGAATTATTTTGCTTTCAAAATTTGACATTTCAGTTTGAGTAATTAATTCTACTTTTAGATGATTACTAACAGAACAGGTAAAAAATAGCGATCGTTATATCAATGCTTAACATATTGAATGAGTAGTGATAAACATGAATAATGATTATTCACTGCCATTGTATATAATGTACATCATTATAATTGAGGAATCAAACGAATAATGTATATATTATTATACAGTCGTGGAC
Organism: Amphimallon solstitiale; assembly: GCA_963170755.1. Classification (NCBI taxonomy): domain Eukaryota; kingdom Metazoa; phylum Arthropoda; class Insecta; order Coleoptera; family Scarabaeidae; genus Amphimallon; species Amphimallon solstitiale. The sequence continues at coordinate 111,443,831 of OY720677.1, read as the reverse complement.
AAAAGATTTTATCTTCGTCTTAAAACTTATCAAATCAAGTTGAATTTTATAGGCAGAACAGAACTGTCGAATTACATTGCTTATGTGTACTTAGCAATGCTGTCGGGAATTACAAGGACTGATAAACTTAGTTCATATTGGGTTTAGAAAAATGGTGGATTCGCTGGTTTTAAAAATGGATATTGAATGATAACTCGTGTGTGTTATACACTGAGTAATTATCGTAATCTTTGGTATAATAAAAAGCGTTTTTAATATACTATGAAAGTGCTTTAAAAAGTATATGGCTATTAAGTGAGTGTATTCTGCACAATACTTGATCTGTATAAAAGGACGAGTGGGAATATTAGATTGAAATTAAAGTAATGCCATAAAATACAAAATATCAATTTAATATTTCACACGAAAATTACAAATGCGATTTATTTGCTAAATTATTTTGGCGATCTGACTGATCTTAGTTGATGGTTGTTAAATAAAAGAAGTCAGAGCTGTTTAACTTGTATTTGCCTTAAACTATTATATGTACTACATGTCGATTGCATATTGCTGTGGCTCTTACACTGTTATCAAGTGGTAAATTTATTATTTGAAATGAAAATGTAACATTGCCACACGTTGGGTACAGCCAGTAAAAATATATGCTGTGGTTGCAACAATGCTGATGAATAATAAAAAAATTAGAATAGTCTATTTGTAAGCTTATGCCTTAACAGCATAGTATTTTAAAAGTTCTTATGAGTTCTTGCATTGTTTTGCTTCTTCTTTTCTGGTATACCTCTTATTCAGTTTTTGTTTGGGATAAGGTTGAAAATTAAACGAAAGGTGTAAATCTCATATAGAAAATATATTTATATTACATTAGAATATCAATCGTAAATAGCATTGCTAAACTGCATCTATATCTATTTTTGTTTTACAAATAATGAGAAAGAAAACATTTCTACCCATTTTCGAGTTATAATGTTTGTGTAAGGCTTATATATCTATAAAGATAGTTGTAAGAATAATTATCCTGTTCTTCTAAATAAAAGAAAATCATTGATTCTTGATAAGAAATTTTATTAATACGAAGCTGATTCCATTTCACCAAAACATACATTTTCACATAGTGCCTTGGTAATCTAGAACTTTGCAACGTGAATGCTCTGAAACTGGCCTATACTAATCTCTAGCTGCAAACATTCTCACATTGCACCTCTAGCGGCTTAGCACCTGCCTACCAAAAACTTCCCCATGTATTCCTACTTATTTTGCTTGAAATATTAAATTAAAATGACTATATAATAATTAATTATGTCTAATGATTTACTGAAAGCAAATATTCTCACATAGTACTCTCAGCACTTCCAACACCATTAACTTTCATTTCATTACTTTAAAAAAAAATAATTATTATTACTAAACAAGATAATATTCATCTAATTAATAATGCTCAACGTTTTACTAAAAGCAAATATTTTCACATAGTACTTTCAGCACGTCTAACACCATTAATTATCCCCAAATTACTCTATTTCATCAAATATTTTATCAAATTCTGCCTTATTCATATCCTCTATCATAAAAATGAGTAATACAAAAAAATTAATTGAATGAAAATTATTTAAAAAGGAAAACTAAATTAAAATTGAACTCTAAATTTTAATACAGATAAACTAATCGTGAGTTGAAAGGTAGTGTATCGACTATACTCTCACTCTCGCTATCCCAAAATTTATTCTTTTTAGAAATATTTACGTCTTTCTAGCTCGAAATACAAACTTAATCTTTAACATGTCGATTCTTGTTTTTCGCTTATATAAATAAAAAAATTGCTATCGGCAATTTGTAGCGCCTCTCTTGTCAAACTAAATTTTAGGTTGGCATTGATTTTTTGAAACGTTTGTGATAAAATCTTTCTTATCTGTTTTCTTCAAGTTGCCACATTCGCACCAACACGCACATCGTCTTTGACAGTTTATACACTAATGGCGGCACCTTGAATTGTTTGTTATTAAAAGTTTTTCACAAACTTGTTATGTTTCGTCTTCGGTAGGTATATCTTTTCTTTCTTCTTAGTATAATCCCTCATTGTACTTGTATATGAACGCATTGCCTTTTTCATTGTTTGTCACATATTTTCTTTTTCCATTTACTAAAGTTATTCTTATTTTTCTTTTAGAAATACCTCTTTTAGGTAGTACCGGGAACACGTTATAGACAACTGGAATTTTCCTCACAGAGTCTGCACCACAAAGATCAGTCGCCCCCGTCACATTATCTCCAAATTCTATCCATGCCCTCTCTTCTGGTAGTACATTGATTTGCGGAAAACTGTAAACAATATTGACACTGTTTTTTTTTGCAGGTTTGTAAACCACACATGACCATTTCCATAGTCTTTGAAGCCCTTGTGTTATGCATACAAGAACTAACAAATGTGTTTTTAATTTACACAGTTACTGTTTACATAAAACATTCTTATTTACGATCTGTCACTTCGTACTAGAAGTGTTTTGATTTTATATCCTTTTTCTCTACATTTATTTATAAGTTACAGGAATTTAGTATTAAGTAATATTATCAAACACTTTCTTATGAATTGGTACCATTATTTACATTTAAATTCACATTTATTTGTCTAATGTGTATCAACAATTCATGTTTATTTTTGGTACAGCAGTTCCTCCTTAAATGTAGGCAACTTATTCTACTTATTATTATTTGTTTTGACTAATGCCTAAATCTTAAAATAAACGATTTTAAAAAGAAAATTAGTCTTCTTTTTCAATAACTCAACTAATTCTTAATATTATTATATCAATGATGTGAATATCACAGCAATATGTACTACATGCTGATTGCAGGTTATAGATTATAAGTTATAGCTTGTAGGCTGAATATTGTTGTGTTAGATTGAATACTACCGTTATTGTTGCCATATTACTGTCACATGAATTAACCGAATAATGCCAAAAATTAAAAGTTACCGCCTTTACCTTTATTATTTCTCAAAATCATCAATCACGAGTAATATATTTCATGTTACGTAAACATTTAGGGCATTATTAATTGAGTTACGAAGTGTACATTTCATATATACAGTGCCGCACGGGTAACCACCATTTAATACATGTAATTTTGCTTGTTCATGCTTCTGTAATTACGTAAAGTAAAGAAAGTGTGTGACTCTAAACTTAAGTGCATTGCAGGCATTCAAATGTATACGACCACATGCTTCAGGATATTTATTCGCCTCGTATAAAATGCGCGATATTTATCATTTTTGATTGCGCTTCTTGTTGAGTTGCCCGACTTTCTATCACAATTATGTAAAAGAAAGTCATTTTTAGATAGAGAGTAATTATCTATCGTTTAACTTACTGGTTTTACGACACGATGACTGTTCCGACAGTCAATGGAATTTTACCGTATCTTTTAGTATGAATTTTAGTACTTTGCGGTAGTTTTGTGGCTTTTGGTTTTGCTACTTTTTTCTATACCGGAAATTATTCACAATTATTATAATGATTCTTATTAAAATCGAACTTCCTAGAAAGATATAATAGAACTTCGGAAATGCTTCAAAGGAGTATGATGTTTGTGTATGATTACATACACTTTAACATATTTGTAATTTGAATTTTGCAATAGTTCTCTATAATCTATAATAATAATAATAATATAATGGTGTAATTCTAAGTATCTTTTATCTTTGTTTTACTGTGAAAGAGTATAATTTTTATATAGAAGATATAATAAAAAAGTTAGTTAGCGTCTGGTTTTATCAATATTCCCCTTTCTTTCTCTCATGTCCTGTAGTTTTGAATATGACTCACACGTTCTTAAGCTTAATACGACTACTTGAGCCATCTGATGTATGATATGTGCAGTGAAAATTCCGTCAAGTTGAACTGTATTATAAAATATAGAGATAGAGACAAAGCATATTTGTCTATAGTGCCGCAGACTCCAAGATTAGTGCCTTGATTTTCCTCGCTTAATTTTTGCTCGTACATTTCTACTTTGAAACGTAAAAGTAATTAAGGGTGGACTTTCCCTAAGAAAAATTCTCGAACGGCGTATGTCGGGTTGCCTGAAATATATTGAATATATTTACGGAGTTTAATATGCCTGTACCTTTTACACGATGCAGGTATACGACCAGCAACATGAAGCTATGCCTGGTCAATTGGAAGGCAAATAAATTTGGAATATTGTCTCCTGCATTTATTGCATGAAAATATTGGTGCATCTCTTTTGTTCGAAATTTGTTTTTGCTATTTCTGAATATTCTTTTGGCTTGTATTTATTTAGTTTTATTAAGACTCTCGTTTTATGTAATTTGTAATTATTTTAATGATATTTGCCGGAATTAATTAGATATTAAATCTTATTCTGCATAAATATATAGTTTTATTACTATTATTTATGATTATTAATTATTTAAGTTGTACTTCTTATTATTTCTCACCATGATTTGTATTTACTTTACATCTTGAAGCTTTGTAATAATATGAGTAATGTTTTAGAAAAAACTAAAATCTGATAAAAAAAATCTATTGTAATAACAGTGCCGGTGTTTCTTATAAAATGTAAAAAAATATTTATATTCTCTCAGTAGCCCCATGTTTTAAGTTATTGAAAATTATATTCTTCACAATCGACACCGATATTGTTAGTTAGCGAAATTGAATTAGAAAAATTTCACCGTGAGTAAGATACGAACTGTGCGGACTCCGAACTAATCATTGATCAGAAGCCAATGTTAATACCACAACTTGAAATCGAATGTTATTGATATTATCAATTTTTTTTATTTATATCTTGCACTGTTTAATTTTTTTCAGTAAAGCTATCACAATCAGTAGGTACATACTAATTCTCCAATTTGACGTTTTTAATGTCTCGATTTCTCAAACTACGAGGATCCATAATTTGAGATAATACAGCAAGAAAATAAAATTACTCTAACTTAATCACCATTTCTGGTCAGAGTTCTACATCTATGTGTATTGTCTCATACCAAGTATCCTTCTTTAGATCTTTGACAAAAGTAAGAAGCACAATCCGAGTGTTCACAAAAAATATATCTTGGTCCATTTATATATCTTATATGTCACACTGCAATTTCACTATCTATAATTTGTTATTATTAAGTTCGAATTTTTGTAATGTTCAATTGCTTTTGTCACGGCCGAATTGAATTTAGGTTTTTTTCAAACAGTCCCTAATTTTATTTATATAATTACGTAATATATGATTTCGGCACTCAATTTTTTCAATAATTTTTTTGGGACCGTAAGGGGCCGTTTCCCGTAGTTTTCTAAGAACGATGCTATCACCGTCGCGGCGTCCCCTATTAATCTACCATAAATTACACCGTGCATTTCACGAGAAACCTTCCGCAATAATTGTCGACTCCATGGCTGTTGACGACGAAGACTAATATTTATAGCATACGTGATCTTTAGATTTACCAAATTTTGCACAAATTAAACAAAAAATTTTACGCTTGCATACAATTTTTTTTTCGTTCGCCATCCAACAATTGCTGCCACTCCTGATAAACCGCTGTAATTAAACTTGTAAGCTCATTTGGCCCATGCTCTTTACTTACTCACATATACAAAAAAAATCTAAAAACTGTCCTGGAGTCAAAATACAAAGTATAAATAAAATAAAAACATGAAGGCACAACAAATTCAGATACCTATTTAAATAAATGCTTTTACCATCTAGAAAACTGAAAATTGTGTTACTTCCTGCCACTTAGTTTGAAGACTCCGGCAAACTTCTAAGTTCGTATCTTACAAACACATAAAGTTGTTTGTGTCAGATTTTAGTTTTATACAAACATTGTTCATATTATTAAAAAGCTTCAACATATAAGGTTAGAAATAATAGTAAGTCGTGCAACTTTATAATTAATAATAATAATAATGTATATTTATTGCCGAAGAAAACTGCATTTCTGAAATTCCATAATGCCAGAGCCTTGTCCTTGAAAAATAAACTGCATTTTGAAAGTGGGAAGAATATTAACGAAGAGAAAAAAATGTCTAACAAAGTAGACGCATCAATGTTATCACGTAATCATAAATCATAAATGAACACCGAAAAATATCTGAAATATATTACAATTTGCTTGTATATACCAACCGCATGTACTTTCTTTTACAAATATGTTTAATGTATACTTATTATTATAATAATAATAACAACATATATTTATTCCAGACGAAAAATTAATATCTAATACATTCTCGCAAATATCCTTAAAATAATTACAAAATAAAGCCGATATATGAATGGAACATTCGTTTACCTAAGGTAATAAAAAAAAGTTGAAGATCTGTTTATATGATGTTCGGCTTAATGCAGTCGACCAGGTATACATTCCATATAGCTGGTCTTAGACATTACAAAACTGTGAGTAAGAGGTTAACTTGTGTGTTGTGTATTTGCCATTTATCAGTGCGGACTTTGTGATCATTCTCATTGGTTTCAAGTGATTTTTTGGAGACCAGGGTTATATTGAAAGTAAAGTAAATACATTGTCGTGTTGAGAATAAAAATATCTAGGTACTCTCGATTCAAAAAAGTACTTTTTAAGCACAGTAAGCTTTATATCGCTATAAAACGAAAAAACTCAAAGTGATGTATTTTCACTATTTTTTAATATAATTGCAAATTTTAATCGTGAGTCACTAGAACAAATATTGCTTATTTCCTGCATGTAACGGCAACTTTTTCAAGTGTTTTAATTTTTGGGAGTTTTTACGTTGAAATTGACCATTTTGTGGCATACGCCAATCATGTAAAACCCCCCCTTAAATAGAAGATGTTCATGTCATTCTAACAATACATTTCATATTAAAATGTTTGATTTCTTAGTTCAAATATAAATTATTAAAAATTTAACAACAACATAAACTTGTTAAAAATTGCACAGGGTGCAATTTCCAGCGTGTAAATTCCTATGGTTATAGTTAAAAAAATATACACCGTTTTTACATATTTCATGCGAGTGTACATTATTTTAACATCTAAATATTCGAAATGTTTATTTACGTAAAGTACTCCTTCAAAGAAAATGGGTAGTTCTAATATTCTTACATTATATTGCGTTTTCACAGTACAAATGTTACTTTTTCAATTACTCAACGCAACAATTGTCACACAATTACGACAAAAATAACTGTTCTCCGGAAAGTTCGAGGTTGTACGCAACATATCACACTGAAACATTAAACATTATTTATATTACCTATTTTCTAAGCATACATAGAGCTTATAAATGTACGCAATCGGCTGAAAGAGAAAAGAGAACAAAAACGAGACTAACGTGCATTGCAAATAAATAAATAAATAGCTTCAAAGTGGTTTCACTCTTGCAAAAGATACATGCATGAGATGAGAGATCACGTCTTATGTAAGACATCACGATTTCGGTTTCACTAGTTTCGAGAACGGCAAAGGTCAAGTTCATTTAGTAATTGATGGCATTTTTTGAATTAACGAAGCGGTAAAACCTTTTTTAAACGTTATAATCATTATCATGGAATCTATGTAATTTCAGAATTTTTCACATATTCAACTTCTTTGATAGTTTTTCCCAGTTTCCATTATATCGGGTGCGGCAATAGTGTGTCGGCGGAGCTTAGCATGAGAACTATTAACGTTGTAGCAATAAGACTTTACGTACGTATGTAGCTGCTGTGCATTTTTTTTGTTTTTATTTACAAATATACAGGCTGTTCCAAATTTTCGCAACCACCTTCGTCTCTTTTATATCATAATAATAATAATAATAATAGACTATATATTTGTAAGACCTCTGTTACATAAAATTGTCAATATTCTCAAACTTGTAATGCATTACAATTGTCAGATCATGATAAGTATAATTAAATAGTGTAGTGTATACTAATACTAACAACACTCTTAACAAATAACAAAGAAGACAGAAAAAAAACACAAAATAATAAAATCAAATAAGATCATTTGTATATAGAAGAGGAATGACTAGTGTCTAAGGAATTCTTCTATTGTGTAGTATTCTCCATTAATCAAGTGGTTCTTCACTTTTCTCTTAAACACGCTGCGAGGAACACACACTATGATGTGGGATCCTCAGCCAGTCCCTCTCACGGGTTGAATACCCATGATTGTACCCATTCGTGGTAAAGGCCTCCTTATTGTTGTGTACATACACCACTGCTGAAAGTATGTAGATCGATGTTAATGTCAATATTCCTTCCTCCCTAAATCGTGTTCTACATGTTTCATTCACCTTCAAGCCACACAGCATTCTGATGGCTTTTTTTTGTATCACAAAGATCCTCCGAGCCTCCGCAGATGTTCCCCAGAATAGTATCCCATAGCACAAATGCGAATGAAAGTTCGCGAAGTAAGCCAGCCTTGCTGCCACATGAGTTGCAATATATTTTAATCTTTTGATGGCATACAGTGCTGAGGACAAAGTGCGAGCCAAACCATCTATGTGCTGATGCCATCTCAAATGCGAATCAATAGTGACACCCAGAAACCTTGCAGAAGTATTTTGGTTCGTATTTCTGGTACTGAAGACAACGTTTTGAGTTTTATTTATGTTTAACTTTAACTTGTTGGCGGTGAACCAATCACTCACCACTTGCACTGCGTTTTCCGATCTTAGTTTAGTTTCCTGATTGGTTTTCCCCTGCACCACAACGGAAGTGTCGTCTGCGTAAAGACACAGCTCTGCTCCAACCACACTAGTCGGTAGATCATTGATATATATAATAAATAGCAGAGGGCCCAGTATGGAACCCTGTGGTACTCCAAAGTGTATTCTCTTGAGCTGTGATTGTTTGTTGTTCCATTCCGTTAGTTGCATTCTATTTGCCATATAGGATTTCAGTAGGTCCAGAGGTACCCCCCTTACTACATAATACATAAGCTTCTCGCATAAAACATCAGGACTCACAGTATCAAACGCCTTGGTTAGATCCAGTAGGTTGATTTCAGCGTAGTTGTTGTTGTCAAATGCTTGATATATGTATTCGGTGATTTGCATTATTCCAGTAGTCGTCGAACGACCCCTTCTATATCCATGTTGCTCGGGAGATAAATATCCCTTTGTTTCCAAATAGCCTACGAATCTCGATGCTATCGCTTTTTCAAAGATTTTGGAGATTGCTGGTAGAATACATATTGGGCGATAGTTGCTACAGTCACCCTTGTCACCCTTCTTGAACACAGGCAATACTTTTCCCACTTTTAAAGGTGTTGGAAATAGGCCATTTTCTATACATTTGTTGAAAAGTATGGTCAGTGGTGTTCTCAGTTCGTTAACAATTTCCTTAAGAAAATTTGTCGAGATGCCATACACATCCACTGTATTCTTGGATTTAAGGCTCCTTATGATCATCTCTATTTCATCGGGTGCTATCGGGGCAAAGTAAAATGAGCCAGCTGTGTTTAAAGACAGAGCAGACAGTAACTCACTGTACGTTTGTGTTGGCTGTATGCCATTAGCCACTTCCTCACCCATGCCACAAAAATATTTATTCATGTCCTCCGCGGATAATGACGAAGTTACTGGCTTTTCTACATTTGTAGGCCTTCTCTCAGCTTTGATCAACTTCCAAACCGCTTTTATTTTGTTGTCGCTTTTCTCTAAATAGTTAGTATTAGCTTTTTGTTTTAGTTCTGTAATTTTTTTACTATATTGGTTCTTGAGCTCTCGATATATTTTGTAGATAGTTTGGTTCTTAGTTATTCTTGCTACACTCGCCCACGCGTCCAGTGTGTTTTTCAACTTAATGACTTCATCGCTCACCTCACAACTCACTCGCGTATCTTTTTTTGCTTTTACCTTTTTTTCGGGAAAACAGTACCCAAATGCATGAACGAATCTCCCGTGAAATTGTTCGAACATCCTGGCAGCGTCCAATGTTTCGTCCATCAAGAGAACTTCATCACGAATAAGTGCTTTGAATGCTACAATATTTTTTTTTGTTCATAATTCTTACTTCTTTTACTGTTGTTGTGGGTTCTTTTGGTGTGGTCGAACCATTATATTGAACAATCTGTGCCATATGATCAGATAGATGGAGATTAATTGTTTGTTTGACTAGATTTTGAGCTTCAACATTTGTGAAAACATTATCTATGAGAGTACAACTCGTATTCGTTATTCTGGACGGCTCTTCAAAGATCTGCTCTAAACAATAAGTGTTAAGTAGATTACGTAAGTCCTCTATCGTTGTGGTGTTTATGATAAAGTTAACATTGAAATCACCCGCTATAAAAACTTCTTTTCGTATCTTTTCCATATTTAATAGGAAGACCAATTCATTGATTTTTTGTGTAAATATATTCATCCTTCCCGTTGGGGGCCTATACAATGCAATAATTGTTTGTTGGTTGTAAATTCAACTGCTGATATTTCAATTTCCTTTTCCATAGATAATCCCACTATATCCTGTCTTTCTACCACTTTATCTCTTAAATTTGTCATAATTAAGGAACCTCCATGCTTATTATTAGTTCTACAGAAACAGCTTATTATATTAAAGTTTTTTATTTTTACATTCTCCAGTCTTTCTTTATTCAGAAAGTGTTCCGTTAAGCACGCTACGTTTACCTTGTTAGTTAGTAACTCTATTTCCAATGCGTCTATCTTTTTTAGCAAGCCCTGTATATTGTAGTTAAGTATATTTAATGTTGCTGTTTCTGTTATATTTAATTTTTTTCTAAAATCTTCTTCCGTGATAAGTTTTTGTGCGTCTCGTGTTATTATTTCTCGCGCTCCGGTAGTGATAATTTTTTCTGACAAACCCCCGAAAAAACCGCACGCAGATGTTGTTTGGCCAGTTTGTGGCTTCAAAGATTTTGTCGTCTTCCAGTATACCCGGAAATCCTATTTTAAAGGCTCTATAGTTCTCTTTAGTTGTGTAATCTATCTTTGTAAATGTTTCCATTATTATATCGTTTGTATTAAATTTATTGCTTAAAAATTCCACGAGTTCATTGTCCGTATAATTTACTCTAAATCTGTCTGCATATATCCATTTCCTCTCCGTTTTTCGAAACGCTACGTTTTCATTAATATTACCAATAGTTTTTCTTTGAGAGTTTTTGTTTGCATTTCTTTTATGTAAACTGATACTGTCGTCTTTCGATTTATTTTGATTCTCGGGTTGTTTGTCTATTGCGTCCATGTCAATAACGCCATCTGTTGTGCCCGCCAAGTTAGAATTTCTTGATGTACACTTCATATTTACAGTTTTCTGTACTATTTGTGTTTCTCTAGCATCTCTTGTATCATCTATTATGTTTATCATCTCTTGTATCATCTATTATGTTTATCAAATAGATTACTATACTTTCTAGCTATTATGATGATAGCCGCCCAAATTATACAGGGTGTCCAGAAACTCTCCTGACAAACGAAGACCGGAGATTCCTCAGATAATTTTAAGACAATTTAGTCCAATTCACCCTAGTCCGAAAGTGCTTCCTAAGGGAGCTAGAGCTCTTTGAAGATGGCGCCTTGTAATTATTTTTTTTAATATCTCCCGAATGCTTCTATTTTGAAAAACAAAAACTGGTATGCTTATTTATCCTCCAGAGATGAATCGATTCCATCAATTGCGAATTTCTAGTACCGGTCATGGGCGTCCGTTTTGGGTAGATAAACGGTTATTTTAACGCATTACTTTTTTGTCTTTAACTTTTAAGCATTTATGACATTAGATTATTAAATTTTCAGGTATTCTAGTACTAAAAGGTACTCTTACTTTAAGTCGGTAGGATACACGGTTTTCTAGAAAAATCGATTTGATAATTTTTCGTTTTTTCGTCATTTCATCTTTCGTCATTCTTCGCGAACTGACAACAATTTGACAATTAAAAACGTAGGTTTTATTTCTGTTGGCAGTTCAGAGCGAACTAGTGCAAAAAATAATAAATTGAATTTTAATGACGAAAAAACGAAAAATTTTCAAATCGATTTTTCTAGAAAACGGTGTATCCTACCGACTTAAAGTAAGAGTACCTTTTAGTACTAGAATACCTGAAAATTTAATAATCTAGTGTCACAAATGCTTAAAAGTTAAAGACAAAAAAGTTATGCCTTAAAATAACCGTTTACCTACCCAAAACGGACGCCTATGACCTTAGGAAGCATTTTCGGACTAGGGTGAATTGGGTTAAATTGTCTTAAAATTATTTGAGGAATCTCCGGTCTTCGTTTGTCAGGAGAGATTCTGGACACCCTGTATATGCAGTGGTATATGGATATGTACACTTACGACTGTTAGTTTTGGTGTTATTAATAATTTTGTTGAAATCCTGACAGTTGCAGCATCTAACATTTTAAGCTGTAGTCTGAAAATGGGTAGATAGCCTCACGTAACTCTTGTGTTACTAATTTATGGACTAACACGTTATTTGTTTTGAGGTTGAAGAACGTTAATATGTATACAGGGCTATTATTGGCTGTTTTCTCGTTTTTTTTAAATCGAACCTATAATTTTTTTTTATTCAGCACAATCCCTGTAAAATTTCCGATAAAATGGTACCAATAACATACTACTTATTTCTTGTATTTTCAATGTTATAACCCTTTAATGAGATATACCTATGTTTATAATATGCAATATGCGGGACATCTAATACTTCTAGCCTATGTATCGACAAACTTACTTTCTGATCCTAATTGTTCTCACTTAATTGAAGAAAAGCGTTTCTTATTTGTTGCTGCATGGTTTTTTGCCGTTGTAGGAGGTGTTGCGTAAACAATGTTTTTTACAGATGGCTACAGAAAAAATCACAAGACGTGAGACCTGGTGATCGCGGTGACCAGTTTATCGAGCTTCCTTTCTCAATTCACTCTTTGGTGAATACGCTATCTAAATGTGCTCTTGCAGAAGCACCAAAAAGTTGAAGGAGGCGGCGGAAATTTGGAATATCCTGTATATTTGTAAGTAATAATAAAAAATGCCCCCTATATTATAAACATAGGTATTTCTCTTTAAAGGGTTATAACTTTGAATATACAAGAAATAAGTACTATGTTATTGGTACCATTTTAAAGGCAATTTTACAAGGAATGTGCTGACTAATAAAATGTTAGATGCTGCAACTCTCAAAATTTTAACAAAATTATCAATAAAATCAAAACTAACAATCATAAGCGAACATATCCATTTATCATTGCTAAGATAATTTGCAACCTATTTAAAATAAAAAAGTTGAAGTTGGCTGCGGAAATTTGGAACAGCCTGTATATTTGTAAGTAATAATAAAAATGCACAGTAGCATACTACATACGTACGTAAAGTCCCATTGCTACAACTAGGGCGCGGACATGACCGGTTTAAACTACGACGAAGTTATAACGGAGCAAAGAAATAATGTAATCAACACACGCTTACTGAATAGCACTAATTCATATAGTGAACTGCAACATCTGTTTACGCCCGAGAAGTGCCCGAGAATGAGAGCAAAAAAATGCCCATAAAATATAGAGTTTATGAGTAAAATCCTTTTTTCATCGGCGTAGATGGGATCGTGAGGGGTTTTTAAAATGTATTATATTTAATACTGGTTTATTGAATCGACTTCTCCCAATTATCTAGATGAAAGTGTGCACTAGAATTCGTTTAGTTTCAATAACATACGGGTACATTTTTATTTATCATTTATTTAGGTCTAGAACGTTGTTTATGTCACTTTTTCTGATATGAAAATGAATTGTCAGTGATTCTAAAATTTATTACAAAGTCTGTAAAATATCGTTACAGAATGCCAAAATATCGCACGTTCGTCACTTAGCTTTGGTAAAACATACACATAAATAGTTTTTATGCAGAGAATTTCGATAGTTCACAAAATTTCGTTACATGTTTAAATGACGATGCTCGAAGTATTTTTGAATGCAAGGAACTAACGCAAATCCCAAATTTAAAAAATCAGTTGTTATTCCTTCAGGAACACTTTGGAAATTTGCCTAAACTAATCACATATTTTGAAAATCGAAATCTCAAATTAAAAGATGGATTAACCACATTAGACGTGGGCTATTAATAATTTCAAATGTATCCCAAGTGACTTCGGATGTGGCCTTCGGCAAAAGTTAGACGCAGTTTTTAATAGAAATCCAGATTTAATAACATTGCGGCAATTGTGTATGCGAAATACGCTGAAATAAAAGAATATTTCCAGTACGCACCTATAACCAGTTGCGATGTAAAAAGGACATTTTCTGTCTACAAGGATGTACTTAATTCAAAGAGAACAAGTCTTACAGAAGAGAAAATGAACAAATAAATAAGGTATTTTGTATTTTATAGATCACCAGCCACTTGTTATCCAAGTATATAAATAAAATTAAAACCTCTTTAAAAATACAACATTTCAATAGTGCGCCCATGGGCGATGAGTCATCAACCGTACGTGTCCGCGCCCTAGCTGCAACGTTAATAGATCCCATGCCAAGCTCCGCCGACACACTATTTCTGCAACCGGTATACATATTTATGTGTCCGAAATTTTAGATAATATAATCCACCTGTAACAAACGGTATATTTCTATTGGTGTTTTGTCTCGTCACATACATTCGTTTTTAATTTAATTTATCTAGAAACACACCTCAAAAACCGCAGAAAAACAATCATAATAAGCATTTTAATTGTAATTGTCGGTGGAAAAAAGCAACCGACACGATTGACTGAACGAGACAAGCCAGTAGCTAAGAAGAAATACCACAGAGAGTTCATCGGCGTTCCAAAGAGGCGGGTGAAAGTAAAATGAAATTAGTGTTAATCTGGCGTTTAACACAATTTCCAACAGGCGAATTATGTAACGGCTACATTTCTAACACACTTTCGTAGTCATGCGATACTGGAGTTATTCGTTATAAAGAAAAGAAATTATAATTGTTTCCTATTAATTTAGAATTTAGAGCATACCCCTGTGACTGTTTCAAAGCTCCAGCGAATCATTTCGCTCGGTAATAAGTTTATGATGCAAAAGAAAATATTTTTTAGGCGATTATGTAAGGTGTTAATGAATAGTATTAATGTGCGATGTTGAAGTACGTATTTAATGTCCAATTTAATAGAAATCGCGTTTCAGATAGTTATTCTTCACATTAATTTATTTGTTCTTAAGCGAGGCTAAGCTTTATTGGTAAATGTCATCACTTTACTACGAGATTGTCCTATTGTATTATTGTTTACATAAAATAATATTTCATATTTGTCCACTTGGCTTGCACTCAAGTTTAAAATGAAATACACAGACTCAAATATGGAACTGGTCACTATTTTAGTATGGAAATGAGTCATTCTAAAGTATATTATAAATGTAGGTCAATTTTTATAGTAGTCCACTTATGAAATTTATGACGTAAAGTCCCTATCAATAGAAATTTATTTAAAAACCAATTTTATTATGTATTATTCTTTGTATGATATGGAAATTTACATCGTAGCATCACGTCTCTTTGTGCATACTTGACATTAGAAGTTACTTGGCACTTTACATACTATAATTAACGCCTTTTTCGAGTTTCTTAATTTATGTGCCTGTCATAGCGGAAATTATTGGTGAAAATGCAAAAGACGCTTGGGAATATATAACCTCAATCTTTTGTAAACACGAATGCGATAGTAATAATACGCTTTTAATACAGTAGAACCCCGGTTAACCGAACTCGGGTTAACCGAAACCCGGGTTAACCGAAACGGTTCCATAAATATTTATGTATGTAAGATATTAACAGTGAGGCGGTGCGCCGAGCCTCTATCTCCAGAAAGAGTACGTCCGTGACTTATCGGTGATGCGAGAGACGTTTGGCGTGTCCTTGAGACGATGACTCACCTCCCCCCACCCTGTCACCAACCACCCTTCCGGTCACCGCGTTGCAGTTGTGTACTGTTTGTGATTAGCAAGTTTGTGTTTTCGGGTGTTTTTACTAGTACATATCATATTGACCGTAAAAGTGTGTGAGTGTATGTGTGCTATGGCAACCAAGCGAAAGCGTGTGGTTATTTCTTTTGCGGATAAATTAGCTGCTATCAAACAAGTTGAAGAAGGTTGTTTGCTTAAGACCGTTGCGGCTAATTATGGAGTTGGTGTGTCTACTGTCTCGGATTGGATAAAATCTAAACCTAAGTTTTTAGAGCAAGTCGTAAAAAATAGTAACAGAAAAACACTGAAGACGTCAGATTTTGAGAAAGTTAACGAGGCTTTATTCATGTGGTTCACGCAACAAAGGGAAAAAGGCATGCCACTAACAGGTCCCTTACTACAAGAAAAGGCTAAAATGTTAGCAGAGTTGTTAGGTGACGAAGGGAAAAGTTTTTGTGCCAGCTCAGGTTGGTTAGATCGCTTTAAAAAGAGGTATGGGATCCGTCAACTGAACTTGTGCGGTGAAAAGTTATCTGCAGACCAAGACGCGGTAGATGTTTTCAAAACAATGTTTGCAGATTACACTCAAGGCTACAGTAAGGATCAGATTTATAATGCCGATGAAACGGGTGTTAATTTTAAGATGTTGCCTACCAAATCTCTAGCTTCAGCAATTGAAACGTCTGCCCCCGGTCACAAGATGAAAAAAGAAAGAATAACGCTTCTCTTAGCGTCTAATGCCTCTGGCACTCATAGGTTGCCACCAATGTGTATCGCCAAATCTATGAAACCCCGAGCTCTAAAGGATATTGCGCCAAACGCTTTGCCAGTGTTTTATAGAGCGCAAAAAAGTGCCTGGATGTCCAGTGACTTGTTTGAGGAATGGTTTTTAAAATTGTTTGTACCACAAGTTGAAAAGTTTTTAGCTGGAACAGGTTTGCCAAAAAAAGCAATTTTATTAATTGATAACGCTTCCTCGCATCCCAGTAAATTAAAAAAAGGCGATATTGAAGTTCGCTTTCTTCCTCCAAATGTCACTAGCCTTATTCAGCCTCTTGATCAAGGTGTGATCGAAACATTTAAACGCCACTACCGAGTACTGTTGTTGAGAACTATCCTACAAGATTGCGAAACAAATAATAAACTGATTAATGACGCACTGAAGGCAGTTAACATGAAACACGTAATTTATTGGTGTGCGGAGGCTTGGAATAACATTAAAGATGAAATTCTTCAAAGGTGCTGGAGGAAGATTTATGATGGACTGGCCGAGGAAGAAATTGAAAGTTTTGAAAATTTGTCAGAGATGGTTCTTAGGATTCCTGGATGTGAAGACATGACTTCAAGTGAAGTGGACGAATGGGTCGTCGCCGATGATTCTGATGAACTTTCCGACCAAGATATTGTAGAGACAGTGTTGCAGCCAGCTGACAACACAACAGTAAACCAAGCAGACGACGCGGATGACGGAAACGGCAGAGTGACAGCTGAAGATGGATTTAATGCACTAGAGGTAAGTCAAACATTACTGTATCTGGCCCAGACACAAAAATTTTAATAGAGATTATGTACATACATAGTTTTTAAATAAGTTAAATTACACTATGTACAATACTTTTATTATTTTAGGTTGCCCTAAAATTTGTGGAACAATGCAGCGAGTCGACGCCTACTGACGTCCTTCTAATTAAAAGATGGCGGGACATCGCCGCTCAAAAACGATGTGAAGGACTTTATTTCGGTTAACCGGGGTTCTACTGTATAAATATCGTTTGGAAAGAATAACGTAACCACAATTCTGTTAATAGGTTGAGTAGGTTTACCGATGTATGTTGTAAGCATTTTATCGTTACATACTTATTTATGCATTTTGGAGGATTATTTTATGCTAATATGATACAGTCCAGGAATTAAGGGATAAACGGATCATTTTTTCCGAAGCTGAATTACAATTTCAATAAACCTTGTATTATTCATAAAAGTTTATGATAATTTAATGCATGTGTAAAAAACCCCATAAGTCAGAATTGTTTTGTCACTTTTACACCGATAATTACTTTAACTTTTATATCGGCAAGAAAGTTGTTTACCTTTGGTTGGCCTGACAACGACTTGTGTTTTCTCGTTATGTCATAAACTCAACGAACCCATTGTCAAAATGAAATGTCAAACTCGACGCAACCGTAAGCTTTGCGTACTATCTTTGGTACTATCATAGTGTTCGTTGTGAAGTGTTGTTATGACAAAATTTGCATACTGATTGTAAGTAATTTTCACAAAATGTATAAGAACTGTGTTTTTAATACCTGTATTTTTAAATAATATAATTACTATGTAATACATGTTTCAGTAATTGTTTACACATTTAGTAAATTATCTTACCAAATTACACACGAGCTTTCTTTTTATTTCCGAATAAATTTTCAATTTTTAAACTCGAATTTAGTTGCTAAATGGAAACTGAACTCAAAAAATTGCCTCCTCGATAAAAACGAGTCGTCCTTCGGACTCGTCGTTTTATCAGGCAATTTGTTTCGTACAGTTACCTAGCAACAAAAATTTTCGTTAAAAAGTAAAAATTTATCCGGAAAAAAGAAAGCTCTCGTGTAATTATAAGTGAAAATTTATATTCAGTGAAAATTTTTATATAAGGACAATGTTGTTTTCTAAAGGAATGATCAAAACACAAATTTAAATCTGAATCATTGGGAGATACTTATAATTTGATTTTTAAGTGTAAGAGACTATATTTGGTGTAGAACTGATGTAGGGACATAACATATTGATATAAAATAAAAACAAAACTGTATCTGTGTTAAATTGTAAATGTATGTTAACTGAATGAAAGTATTATATAAAGAGAACAATGTTATTTTTTTCTTCTAAGAAAGAGGCTGTTTATACTTAAATAATATTGGAATGTTATGGATTAAAAAATTCACAATTGTAAGTTATCATTAGGGCGCGGATACGAAAGGATGATGACTCATCACCCATGGGCGCACTATTGAAATGTTGTATTTTTAAAGAGGTTTTAATTTTATTTATATAATTGGATAGCAAGTGGCTGGTGATCTATAAAATACAAATTACCTTATTATTTGTTCTCTTTGAATGAAGTACATTCTTGTAGATAGAAAACGTCCTTTCTAAATCGCAACTTGTTATAGGTGCGTACTGGAAATATTCTTTTATTTCAGCGTATTTAGCAGTTAGATTTTGTGTCATTGTCCCCACACACAATTGCCGCAATGTTATTAAATCTGGATTTCTATTGAAAACTGCGTCTAACTTATGCCGAAGGCCATATCCGAAGTCACTTGGAATACTTTTCAAATTATTAATAGCCACATCTAATATGGTTAACCCATCTTTTAATTCGAGATTTCGATTTTCAAAATATGTGATTAGTTTAGGCAAATTTCCAAAGTGTTCCTGAAGGAATAACAACTGATGTTTTAAATTTGGGATTTGTGTTAGTTCCTTGAGCTCAGAAATACTTCGAGCATCGTCGTTTAAACATGTAACGAAATTTTGTAAACTATCGAAATTCTGCATAAAAACTAGTAGCTTCCAACAATGTCCCCCATCTAGTTATTACTGGCGACGGAGGCAGTGACAAAGATGGAAGATTTTCTCTGTAAAGAGCTACTCTCAAAGGTGCTTTTCTGAAAACTTTTTTAAAAGCGGATGCAAGTCTATCAATTTCCGAATACCTGTCTCTGACATATTCACAGATTCTGTGGAGAGCATGTGCTACACAAGTAATGTGCAGCGATAAGGATATGTTTCCTTTAATAGTCTATCTGTTTTTAACATATATGCGGCACTGTCACTAACAAATAAAAGTATTTTTGCCCTGTACCTGTCGTCCGAATGAAGCATTTTGTGCAAATTCTCGTCAATGGTTTTAGCAACTATTTCCGCATCCACTGTATTTATAACTTTAGATGCTATTACATATGCGTTATATGGAATAATTGGATGTAGTACACCAGCTACAACATTTACAACACAGCGTCCTAATATATCGACAGTTTCGTCGGCACTTATCCATAGGTACTGATTTGAAAGATGTCTTCTAATGCTTTCTACTGTTGTCGTGAAGCAGGAACATTTCGACCAGTATATTTGGAAGAAATATTTTGAAAGTGGGATTGTCAAGTTTCTTTAATGGGATATTAGCCGCCATTAAAGCTTCACAGAGTTCTTCGTTAAAATTGTCACCTTCCAACGGATCCAATTTCTGTGTATGTTTTAGCTATGCTAAGTGACGTTGTACGTGGCCTTTTTGGGTATTCTGTAACGATATTTTACAGACTATTCAATAAATTTCGTAATCACTGACAATGGAGGACTTACAATCAGTATGACCCCCAACTTGCCATTATTTTACGATGCCATTCTCAACGTTCTTCCATATCATAGTAACATAAACAATGTTCTAGATCTAAATAAATGATAACTAAAAATGTATGCCTATGTTATTGAAACTTAAGAAAATCCAATGCACACTTACGTCGATATAAATAGAAGAAGTAGATTCAATGATCCGGTATTAAACTGGAACTATTACAAAAATTACGAAGTACGTAATTAATAGTCAAAACAATGAAAAAACAAAACTAACATAAGTATGAATAGGTATACACATATATAACTTTATTTATTTTACGAAATAAAAGGTAAATATAATAAATTTTAAAAACTCGTCACCCTTCTACCTACGCCGATGAAGAAAGGATTTTACTCATAAATTCCTTTTTTGATGGGCATTTTTTGTTGTCCTTTTCAGTAACTTTTCAAGTAAACAACAGATGTTGCAGTTCATCATATGAATGCTCCACAGTATTTTCAAGAAAAAATCAAATTTGGCCAAGATAATTGAAAAAATGACTTTTGCATTTGTTCGAAAATGTGAAATTAGGAAAGTTGTTGTTGTTCCAAAGAATCTCGATTTTCGAAGGAATATGGGGCTAACGTTACACTTTCAGATTTCGTTTTTTCTAATACCTTTTTGCTTTTTAAAATATACTGTTTTGATGTTTTAGAACAATGTTGAGAACAAATCTAAAACAACCTAGAACAATCTTTAGAATTTAAATTTTCGAAAAAAGGGTGCTGGATGTAGATAGTTTCATCCAATTATTTTGGCCAATTATCACTTTTTCTTTGAAATACTTCACATACTTTTACTTATTTTATTGAATTGAAGTAAAATTGAACGTTCAACTAGTATATTTTCACAATGCAAAAATACTAAGGTATTATTTCTCCGTCTTTGCCAAAGGCAAAAATCTGCTTTACATCCAATTAATATAGCTAGTTAATATTTCAGTATTAATTGTTAAATTATGAAATTTTAAGTATGATTTAAGCCAATTGTACCTATGGCTTACCAAATCTTATACCTTCAAGAACGTTGTAACTGAAAGTAAAGTGATTTTTTAATCAACTGAAGATATACAAGTTGTTGTACTTCGTAATAATAATAGTGCATGCTTTAACATCAACAACAGCTTTGCGCCAATTAAGAGTGTCTTTGAAGTCCATGTGTCATTATTACGTCAGCGCATGCTCGAATTTTTTGACACACGACCGTGTTCGAGGTGGCAGTATTTAGGGCTTGTCTTGTTACTTTCTTCTTTGTTTTCTTTTATTCTTCTATATCTTTATTTTTGTAGTGTTATACATTCGACATAATTTAAATTTTGTCGTTGATGTTTCTTTAATTTTATTTGTTATCTCTATTTCTTTTTGTATGTTTTTTTATTGTATTTTAGTGTTAGTAGATATATCTACCCTTTGTATTCACGTCTTCATTGATTATTAATTGTAAGTTGGTTTTAATGAATTTATATAATTTGTTCGTGGATGATCTTTTATGTAGTGACAATTTATATTTTATTTATAGGTATTATATTTATTTTTTAAATACGCTATAATATGCTCTTATTTGTGATGAGATTATCAGTCTTATTTTTTTTTTATTGCTTTACGATTGTTATACAGGGCGTTTAAAAAAGATGCGGCAATATTAAAGGGGTTGATTGTCCAGGTCATTTTATACAAAAAAGTTTATAATAAACAAGGTCCGCAAACGCTTCGTTACCGATCTACAGCGTGTTGAAGTTTAATTAAAAGAAACAGTAAAAATTAGATTTCTCCAAGACGGCATTAAAGATCATAATGAAATTTTAGGCGTGTTATTTTTCAAGAAAAAAATAGGACACCGCTGATTTCTCTAAAAATAAAAATATGTTTCTATTCTTTGTTCAATTGTGAAGAAAGAAGCTCTCTTAACTTTTTATCGTACGACGTAACGTTTTTTAGGGAAAAAAAAACACATTTTAGTGCATGTACATTTATCATGCTTACAAAAATATTTTTAAACAGTCCTGTTTTGTACACTGACATATTGAATGACATATGATTAATAATTTTGTATATGTCGAATTTGTTGAATTTCCTTATCATGAATCGCTATACAAATGCAGAGATGACCGACATGTACTACATTTATGGACTTGCTGATGGAAATGCATTAGAAGCTAGGCGGTTGTATACTGAAAGATTTCCTGGCCGTATTGCTCCTGATAGAAAAACTTTCGAAAGTATTCATCGGCGTCTTTATGAAACAGGCACATTAAGACCAAATGGAGGAGCAGGAAGGCCAAGGACAGCAAGAACGGTAAAGCTGGAAGAGGATGTGCTAGACATGATTGAAGAAGATCGAGGTACTTCTACTCGAAAAATTGCTGACGCTTTGGATGTAAGTAATGGGACTATTTGGCACATTCTGAAGGAAAATTTGTTGTACCCATTCCATATACAACGCGTTCAAGCATTACTTCCTGCTGATTTTCCTCCTCGCATTGCATTCTGTCAATGGCTTTTGCAGAAAATGGTTCAAATCCCTCAATTCCTGAAGTTGATTCTGTTCACCGATGAAGCGAATTTTTCAAGAAATGCAATACGCAATTACCATAATAACCATGTATGGTGTGACGAAAATCCACATGAAATTGTTGAAAATCGTTTTCAACATCAGTTTTATTTGAACGTTTGGCTTGGGATTGTGGGTGACTGCCTAATTAGACCGGTATTTTTACCAAGGAGACTAACCGGAGAGGTGTATCGCAACTTTTTGGAAAACACGCTCCCTGGATTTCTGGAGGACGTACCATTAGCAATTAGAGATGCAATGTGGTATATGCACGATGGCGCACCAACCCACTTTAGTCAAGTAACTCGTGATTTCTTAACACAAGCATACGGGAATCGCTGGATTGGCCGAGGTGGACCACACTTATGGCCTGCACGATCCCCGGACTTAAATCCCCTGGATTTTTTCCTGTGGGGCCATTTGAAGTCATTGGTGTACGCTACTCCATTGGAAAACGTAGAAGACTTAAGAAATCGAATCATTGCTGGGTGCAACTCAATTGAAACCGATCTTGTTGTTTTTGAGAGTGTTCGCCAGTCGATGAGGAGAAGATTGGATTTTTGCATCCGAGCTCGAGGTGGTCGCTTTGCACAGTTATTGTAATTTTTGCTTGCTAAAATTTTTGGTATGGTAAAATATTTGTTTTTGCCCTTAAATAAAACCCTTGTTATTTAAAAATAAAATTCTGTAATAAATGTACATGCACTAAAATGTGTTTTTTTTACTAAAAAACTGTACGTCGTATGATAGAAAGTTAAGAGAGCTTTTTTCTTCACAATTAAACAAAGACTAGAAACATATTTTTATTTTTAGAGAAATCAGCGGCGTCTTATTTTTTTCTTGAAAAATAACACGCCTAAAATTTCATTATGATCTTTAATGCCGTCTTGGAGAAATCTAATTTTTATGTTTCTTTTAATTAAACTTCAACACGCTGTAGATTAGTAACGAAGCGTTTGCGGACCTTGTTTACTATAAACTTTTTTGTATAAAATGACCTGGACAATCAACCTCTTTAATATTGCCGCATCTTTTTTAAACACCCTGTATATTAAGATTTGCACATGGTTGTCATTCATTTTGAGTAAAAATCTTAAATATTTGGTATTAGTTACTTCTATTGTTTTTATTTTTATTTTTATGTTCCGCTTTCGACTCTGTTTACTACTCATTCTTGCCATCTGTTTGCGAGGTAAATTTTAAGAATGTTGTTTTCCTGCCCAGTAATGATGTGTTCTACAGAAATACTTCGTTACTTGGCACGTGCACGATTAAGTTTGGATGTGTCGATAAAGCCTGAATAACAATAACACTGAATCTTCAACAATCAAAGAAGAAATGTGTAGACAGTAAATAAACATCAAAAGAAATGAATCATTCATAATTTTAAAAGTATTCATAAATAATTATTATTTATATGTAGAATAAGAAAATTGAAAGTAACAAGGAAACTATTTATTTACGTTAGGTATGTACATTAAATAGACATTTCTCTAAGGTTATTTTCGAAGTTCAATAGTATTATAAGAAGTAAAAAATTAAATCAATATTTTTGTTATGTCCAGACATTAAATATTCGTCTTTTCAAGTTATTTAATTAATATAAGAATATAAAATATCAACATACTGGTAACTACAATCATATTCTAAAGAGAGAAATTTTGCGTATTACTAATATGTACTAGGTAGGCGCCATAAATTCTCGACCTGATATACAAAAAAGAAACTTGGAACAATATAAGAATTTTTATATTTCAATGTAATCTCCCCTAACTTCTATATACATTTATTACAACGATTAATTAATAATTCGATACCCTTGTAAAAATAATCTGAAGTTTTTCCGTCAAAATGTTCCATGCTGCCTCTGTAGCTATTTTTCACTATTTAGATAATACAGTAATAAATAACAGGAAAAAAAAGTGATAGCTTTTTTTAATGGTGTCCTAATACTTAATTTATTGAAATGAATCACATATACTTTTTACTGAACACGACTATAGCATTAAAAATAAAACAAACCACTATCCTCTTGCACAAGCAATGATGGTCTTTGCAGATACCTTTCATTATGCTTTAGAAAATGTGTTGTGTGTAGATATTTTTACAAAATGGCTTCTTCATAATTGTCGTGCAATAATCGCACACCTTTTGTCAATTTTCCACGACGTTTTGCACGAATACTGTCCCTTAATTTATGCAATAAAGAATTACTGAACCTAACCTTCTTCACTGACGAAGCATGGTTCTATTTATCTGATTATGTAAATAGCCAGAATTACTGAAAGTGAGCTACGGAAAAGCCTCACAACAAGAATGATAGAGCCAATATTTTTTAACGAGATAATTAATGCAGAGAGATATCGAACTGTCATTTTGAGACAATTTATTAATCAGTTGCATGATGATGAAATAACAAGGGGTATTTTTAGTAAGACGGAGCCCCTGCTCATATGCACAGACCACTGACCATCGAGGAGTCCAGATTTAACACCACCAGATTATTTTATTTTTGGACAGGTAAAGCATAATGTCTGTAAAAACCGCTTGCACAATTTGGAGGAACTTCAACAAGCGTTTAGGCATGAAATTCAAAACATAACACAAGGACAGCTTTGCCATATATTTGAAAAAATGAAACGACAAATAATGTTGTGTTTACAAGCTAATGGAGAACATTTTCAACAATTTTTATAAATAATTTTATTTTCTACTTATCAGTGTTACTTTTATTTAATAATAGCGTTTTTAATGTGTCTATTAACAAGTTTGTACCATATAACCTCATTGTACTTTAGCGCTTGTCATTATTCAGAACAATATGGTTAAATATGGTCATGCCGTGCTTCTATACTCCGCCACTGAATTTCACCAACTTTTGAAAAATAAAATCCATACTACCAACTTAATTGGCGTACAAACATTTAAAGACAGACTGTTTAAGACTCTTTTCTTAATGAGGCACTTGCTATGTTATAAAATGATATGAAAAGATAGGTTATTCCAGAAAATGGCATATAATAGAAATTAACTAACACTGACATGATGAAAAAATGAGGTGCGGCCACCACACGACTTTCTTATACGTATGAGCGTTTCAAATTAGTTTTAAATTTTTTTTATAAAGAATTATTCAAATTCCTATTATAAGTACTTCTATTTCATTCCATTTATATAAAAAATATTTGGTCCTCTTGACAAATATATATAGAATGCACAATTTACGACATATTGGCAGAAAATCGCTATTCGTTAAAAGTAAAAGTGATACTTCCGGTCCGAATTTTGAATTTTTTTTTATACAAACGATATTGAAAGTTCTAAATACTACATACTTTAGACAGGTACATAACGTACCTGTCTAAAAAAGCATGACTTGCGAAATATTTGCAAAAAACTGATTTTTGATAAGAGTAAAAGACCTACATCCGATATCAATATTTCGAAAAAGTTTCGGAGTAAAATTCTGCTCAAATTCAATTTTGAGTACATATGAATTCTTTATAAAATTGTTTAAACTTAGGAGTTGACGAAATATTGGCAAAATTTGATTTTTTCACTGAAGTAAACTACTTCCGGTCTGTCGATTTCACTGAAAATCTAATCAGATCTCAAGAGTCTAAAAAAGCATGACTTGCGAAATATTTGCAAAAAACTGATTTTTGATAAGAGTAAAAGACCTACTTCCGATATCAATTTCGATAAAGTTTCGGAGTAAAATTCTGCTCAAATTCAATTTTGAGTACATATGAATTCTTTATAAATTTGTTTAAACTTAGTAGTTCACGAAATATTGGCAAAATTTGATTTTTTCACTGAAGTAAACTACTTCCGGTCTGTCGATTTCACTGAAAATCTAATCAGATCTCAAGAGTCTAAAAAAGCATGACTTGCGAAATATTTGCAAAAAACTGATTTTTGATAAGAGTAAAAGACCTACTTCCGATATCAATTTCGAAAAAGTTTCGGAGTAAAATTCTGCTCAAATTCAATTTTGAGTACATATGAATTCTTTATAAATTTGTTTAAACTTAGTAGTTGACGAAATATTGGCAAAATTTGATTTTTTCACTGAAGTAAACTACTTCCGGTCTGTCGATTTCACTGAAAATCTAATCAGATCTCAAGAGTCTAAAAAAGCATGACTTGCGAAATATTTGCAAAAAACTGATTTTTGATAAGAGTAAAAGACCTACTTCCGATATCAATTTCGAAAAAGTTTCGGAGTAAAATTCTGCTCAAATTCAATTTTGAGTACATATGAATTCTTTATAAATTTGTTTAAACTTAGGAGTTGACGAAATATTGGCAAAATTTGATTTTTTCACTGAAGTAAACTACTTCCGGTCTGTCGATTTCACTGAAAATCTAATCAGATCTCAAGAGTCTAAAAAAGCATGACTTGCGAAATATTTGCAAAAAACTGATTTTTGATAAGAGTAAAAGACCTACTTCCGATATCAATTTCGAAAAAGTTTCGGAGTAAAATTCTGCTCAAATTCAATTTTGAGTACATATGAATTCTTTATAAATTTGTTTAAACTTAGTAGTTGACGAAATATTGGCAAAATTTGATTTTTTCACTGAAGTAAACTACTTCCGGTCTGTCGATTTCACTGAAAATCTAATCAGATCTCAAGAGTCTAAAAAAGCATGACTTGCGAAATATTTGCAAAAAACTGATTTTTGATAAGAGTAAAAGACCTACTTCCGATATCAATTTCGAAAAAGTTTCGGAGTAAAATTCTGCTCAAATTCAATTTTGAGTACATATGAATTCTTTATAAATTTGTTTAAACTTAGTAGTTGACGAAATATTGGCAAAATTTGATTTTTTCACTGAAGTAAACTACTTCCGGTCTGTCGATTTCACTGAAAATCTAATCAGATCTCAAGAGTCTAAAAAAGCATGACTTGCGAAATATTTGCAAAGAACTGATTTTTGATAAGAGTAAAAGACCTACTTCCGATATCAATTTCGAAAAAGTTTCGTAGTAAAATTCTGCTCAAATTCAATTTTGAGTACATATGAATTCTTTATAAATTTGTTTAAACTTAGTAGTTGACGAAATATTGGCAAAATTTGATTTTTTCACTGAAGTAAACTACTTCCGGTCTGTCGATTTCACTGAAAATCTAATCAGATCTCAAGAGTCTAAAAAAGCATGACTTGCGAAATATTTGCAAAAAACTGATTTTTGATAAGAGTAAAAGACCTACTTCCGATATCAATTTCGAAAAAGTTTCGGAGTAAAATTCTGCTCAAATTCTATTTTGAGTACATATGAATTCTTTATAAATTTGTTTAAACTTAGTAGTTGACGAAATATTGGCAAAATTTGATTTTTTCACTGAAGTAGACTACTTCCGGTCTGTCGATTTCACTGAAAATCTAATCAGATCTCAAGAGGGAGGTTATACTCGAAAATATAAAATTTGGAATTGATACATGTAGCGGTTTGACCGCTATCGTGGTCACAGACACACACACACACATACATTTTTTAAAAACGTGGACATCTGCAAAAATCTCGAGGTTGAAAATTTTTATCATCACAATACTTCCTTATACTACTTATAAGAAAGTAATAAGTCAGTCATAAATCGTCAGAGGCCAGTGCAATTGCATCAAAAAATCTACAATTCAACCACACAACTACCTGAACGGATTCGAATAAATGCTCATCCCGTGCGTAAGAGGTGCGCTAATGTTTGTCCTATGTCTGGGTAAAACGAAAGACTCGAATGATCGCTTTAATTGCGATTGAATTGCGAAATCAACTCAAGAAAGCTAAACAGATGAGTCTATTTTCTTACTAATTTAAGTGGAAAGGAAATTTGCACTGCTAATCCTTCTCCTGTCGCTTAAAGACTGGAAACAATGTCTTTTAAAAAGAAAGAACGCAGTCGATGCTTGTACGAGGATAAATGCCATCAATTCTGAAGTTAATATATTTCAGGAAACACCTTTGCATTCACTCCAATATTATTTCTTGGTATAAATAGTGCGGGTAGCATATGATTGCGCCGTGCTCCAGTCTGCTTCTGACAAAATCGACGAAACCCAATGATTTTTAGTTCTATAATACAGATATAATATCCTATATTGTGATATTATGCATTGTATCAAGAACTAAAATAAAGCATATTATTATTATTATTATTATTATTATTATTTAGTAGCCTTGCTGCAAACTAAAAAATATTTTCATAAAATCAGAGAGCAGATTCGAAAAGTACTCCTAAATCATAAAAATGCGTATGCCTCGGTATTGCAATTCGATTCACATGGTAATCAAAGAAGATGGAGTTGGAGACTTTAGAATACGTGACTATTGCCCACTTTTCCACATTTAATAATATTTTATTTTGTAGACACTTATCATAAACTATCTGCAAATTGTCTTGAAGTAAAGGACAGTTTTCAACAGTTCTAATATCCATGAAGATCTTTAGGTCAGCATATGCTAGGACAGAGCAGTCAAGAGAATTTAGGATATCACTGATATCAGTAATAAATATGTTGGAAGGCATGGTACCAAGATTTGATCTCTGCAAAGCAAAGTTTCTTGAGAAGCAAGAAATGATCAGTGCCATCAAATGTTTGAGCAAAATCAGTGTAACTAACATCTACTTGAAGGCGTTGATCGAAAGCTTGCGTGGTTACAGCAAAATTGGTGATAGTGGGTCTTTATTGGTGATCTGGGTGTGGAATATTAGATGGACGAATAATAGGTCCAATCTTCATCGATAGAAATCTTACCCAGCAAAACTATTACAAAATTTTAAGTGAAGGCTTACTAGAAGTTCTTGAAAATTTACCCTTGAATGAAAGAAATAATTTAGTTTTTCAACAAGTTGCAGCTACTCCACACCACGCCATAATCAATAGAAATTTTTTGAGTAGTGAACTTGGAGATCGTTGGGTGGGAACTTACTAATCTATTTTGTGGCCAGCTCGTTCTTGTGATCTGACCCCGATGGATTTTTTCTTCTGGGGCTATTTGCAAGATATTGTTTATACCTGATACAGTCGAGGTTTTGCGAAATCGAATAATTGACGCATGTCAGAAAATGTCTCGAGAAGTTTTAATATAAATGCTACGTTAGCTGTGATATCCAACTGTCGACAGTGCCCTGAAACGGACGCTTTCCAGTTTCAATTACTTTTTTGGTAAAATAAGTTCATTTCATTGAAGAATTTAAAAAAGATATCATTGTATTATTAAACGGTTGTTTTATGGAAAATACCTTGAATGTGAGAACGTTATTATTTAATGTAAGGTGCCATCAAAGCTTTTTAATTTTAGACGTTTTATGGTTGACACAACTACATACTATGGTTGTCATGATTACAGTACTGGCCTCTTTAAGGTTACAGTACTGGCCTCTTTAAGGGTGAGATGATTATTGGTAAGTGATAGTACATTTAAACACAATGTTTTTTATTTTTTAAAAATTTGAAATAAAACAAAAAACTGTGTTGTGCTACATCATTGAATTCAGAAAAAAATCTATCAAATTCTTTGAAAAAAGTAGCAGGTGGCCATTTAACATAAAAAAGTTGATTATCGACTCTTGACGAACCGAGTAGCTAAAAATAAAATTTGATATTTCTCTAATAGTGCTTTTTAAGTCGTTTAATTTGGTGTGTCGATTGTTACAATCAGATTTCAAATAGAGGTGCTACGAGCTGGGGCGCTTTTTTTTTGTGGACACTCGTATGACAAACTCAAATGACTTGGCAAAGTTACTTAAAATACTAATGGGCCTATAATTAGTGATATCACATCGGTCACCCTTTTTATATACTGTGATAATTCTACTAATTTTCCTATAATAATAAAAGCCCTTTGACTTTGTGAGCCATCAAATCATGATCAATAATTTTTAACATTATAACTTCCCGGATTTTTCTTAAATGACGCGAAGCAATATGTATATTACAAAAATTCCACGTTAGACAAATTATATAATAGACGTATTACATCGATATGTTCTTCTGACCTTATCATTAACATTCAAACGAAACTAGAGCTAACTTAACCTTTCATTAATATGCGTGGCTTTATGCTTTTTATACAAATTAATATTGGTACGTCAAATGTGGAAATTTATTGGTCAGCCTAATAAAAATAAAATTATAAGAAGGAATCAGCTAAAATGCATTTTAATCACTTTTTTGCCATATTAACATAGTTTGTTGTTAATTTTACCTCGTTTAATTCAGACCTGTGTGTATTGCATATATTTCCGCAGGCATTATAAGGTTATTGACCTCTAGTAACAATAACAAGGTAATTTACCGAATTAAATTTTTTTATTAACCTCTGACATGCTTCATTGACACTATATTAATAGTTTCTGGTAGATTTGAATGCTTCTATTTTTATTCCCATTATTAATTCATTTGAATGTTGGTTTCTTTTTTTTTTTTAAGTCGATAGCCGTTTCTTATAAAGAATTTTAGAAGAAATTAATTTACGTATTTTGCAAAAATTGATTAGCTAGTTAAAGTGATTAGTAAATAAAGTATATTGATGTTTGTATTTAAGAAAATTAGAGGGCATTTAAATCGCAAGACACTTAGTTTGACATTGCGAATTCAATTATCTGACGGTAAAAAAGTTATTGAATAGAACAAATTCAATATTGTCCAAAT
This sequence comes from Amphimallon solstitiale, assembly GCA_963170755.1. Lineage (NCBI taxonomy): Eukaryota > Metazoa > Arthropoda > Insecta > Coleoptera > Scarabaeidae > Amphimallon > Amphimallon solstitiale. Next base: position 111,412,334 of record OY720677.1, on the reverse strand, counting down.
TGCAATAACCAAATAAAGGCCATCCTTGTGTAAGACATGTATGCGAGGAGTGGCAATTAAATACATTCGAAATTTTATCGCCTCTTCTTGCCGATCACTACATCGCTCCACAAGAATTTTCCACTGTTTAAATCAGTGCTGGAAGTCCACTTCTGTCAGCTTGATGGCAACATCCGTCGCTTTTTCTTTCACCGCTTCCACTTTGTCAAATCTTGTCCACTTGAGCTGTGATTAGACTTTTGGAATTAAAAAAAGGTCAAAGGAGGCCTGATCAGGTAAATGTAGCGGGTGGTCTCATACTGTGATATTATATTTTGCATAGGACCCCTAGTAGCACACAATATCGGGCCAACGTTGGCTGTCGGTCGTTTATTTATTGGCCTGACATCGGCGTCTATATTAATCCGATGTACAAGTGTTAACATTTTACAACGTTGGATAAATATCACTGCATGATATTGGCCCAATATTTTGCACAGACATTTTTCCGATTTGAGCATATACCCTATATTTCATAAGACAAATAAAGTACAGAGAATTTACTTGATTTGAACTACAAAATGAACAAACAAAAATGTGTTTTGTATTTGATAGCTCACATTAGCCAATTATGTTAATAAAATAAAAGATTCTTTAAAAATACAAAATTTCAATAATGCGCCCGTGGGCGATGAGTAATGGGCCTCTCGTGTCCGGTCTCTAAAATTATTTATAAAAGTGTGCGTAGTACTTTTAATGTTAATTTGGTGAGAATCATTACTGCAAATGCTTAATTAACTTTGAGGATCTATATATTTCATTTCACACACCAACAATTATTCATGGTACAGTGTGTAATATATTCTGTGATAAATTAATATAGACTATATCAATATTGTCTTGCAAAGTTAATACGATGTTGGCGTTTAATCGCAGAATAACAAATTGTGACGTCATCCCCTTTAATCTAAATTTATATCGAACACTGACCTGCAACCAACATCACAGTGACTTTGTGAACTTGATATTATGTAGACATTTTTAATACTTTCACACTGTTAGTATTTTAACTAACTTCAGTAAAGTGTTTGAGTACATATTATACACTAGAATATGTAATAACACAAAATCTGTTTTATCTCTACATCAACATGGATTTGTCTCTGGAAGATCTACAATTACAAATTTAGTCGAAATTGCTCAATATCTGTCGAGTGCAATGGATCAGCGTATGCAAGTAGATGTCATATATACGGATTTCTCCAAGGCCTTTGACTCCATAGATCACAACTTGCTTCTTGCCAAATTGGATCAGGTTGGCTTCTCTTCATCCCTTGTACAATTAATGGCGTCATACTTATCACATAGAACGGGTTATGTTTATTATAATGGTCATTCATCCAATATCATTTCTATTTCTTCTGGTGTCCCCCAAGGTTCGAATCTTGGGCCATTACTCTTCAACATGTATATTAACGATCTACTGGAAAAGCTAAGCAGCGACTTTTTGGGTGATGGGGATGACTTAAAAATTTATAATGTGGTTAACAATTGTGCTGACTGTGTCAAACTGCAGACTAACTTCAACATAATTAAAGAATGGTGTAATCTAAATTTAATTTCTTTAAATGTGGAAAAATGTGCAATTGTTTCTTACACAAGGAGCTCCAATCCTTTACTATATAAATATACATCGAATTCCACCCCTATTGTTAGAAAGTCTGTAATCAAGTATTTAGGAGTTTTCTTCGATGATAAACTAACTTTCACTCAACACATATCGACAATTTGTTCTTTAGCCTCTAAATCTCTGGGATTTCTTTTGAGATCATGTCGTTCATTTAGTAACTTAAACAGTGTGAAAGTATTATATTACACCCTAGTGCGTAGCAAGTTGGAATATGCATCCGTAGTCTGGTATCCATATTATTTACATCAGCAGATTTCGATAGAACGCATTCAAAGGAGGTTCTTAAAATATCTGTCATATAAAATAAATGGCATCTACCCTGGTCATGACGTTGATTATATAAATTTATTATCATACCATGGTTTTCATTCTCTGTCCTGTCGCCGTGACTGTTCCAGTGCGAAATTTCTCTTAAACTTGCTAACAAATAGAATTGATTCCCCTTCACTACTTGCTCAAATAAACTTTAACGTGCCGGCTCGAGATACTCGGCATTTCACTTTCATTGCTACTCCAAGAGCTAGGACCAACATACTAGTTAAGTCTCCTGTTTCTCACATGTCAGCTAATTATAATAAATTATATAGAGATATGTTTTAAATGTTTAATATTTAACTATTTTTGTAATACCTCTTATTTTATTTGTCCTATAAATGGTTTGTACTGTTGGACAATAAAGATTATTATTATTATTATTTTTCTTTAATGTTAATAGTATGTAGATTTTTGTTGTCAATAAAATATCAGTATCAGATATTTAACCAATATATTACCAATGTAGACAACGTTGGTCTGATATCAACCCAACGACATAAATTGACATTTACTTGATATAGGAATTTTATATTCGTACGACATTGGGTGGGGGTCATTGATGTTCTACCGATCTTAAGAATATTGGAGTGATATTGGCCCGCTTTGAGGCGAACGAACTTGGCTACTAGGGACGCCTTCAGAGATAAGGCGGAATGGGCTGGGACATTGTTTTGGTGAAGCATCCAGGATTTGTTTTTCCACTAATCGGGTTTTTCTCTCTGACTCGTTCACTAAAGACAGTCTAAACTTGAACGGACACGAAGATGTCGATTTTCACTGATCAATTTACCAATTTTATGGATGTTATCCTCAATTTTTGATGTCGATGGTCGTCCAGGGCGCGGATAGTCTTCTTTCGTTTCATATCCCTCCTTAAACCCTCTAATTCACTCAAAATATATATAAATATCCACTTTCGTACACTTCCTTTTACATATCATGAGCTTCTGTAACAGTTTTCCAGAATTTCACAAGAAACTTGAGGTTAACTTGTTGCTTCATCCGAACACTTTGCATTTTTTTCGAAACACTAGGACAAGGACTTGAACGGGCGATTGCTACAGCGAAACTGAGCAACGTACAATCGTATCCATCGAGCTCAGGGTGGGGGATGCATCAACAGGCGTTAGCTGTTTACCGGTAGCAACACGAGTTCGATTATTTAATTGCCACACCTTGTATACATTCCGTGCCTTCAAATATGTTCCTCATTAGAAACGGCCCTGCTTTTTTTTATTAATAGTTGGTGCAGTGCACGTAATCAGAGAGAAACGCATAATTTTAATAGTTTAGTTATCACATGTAAATGTGTGTAATAATTAGTAATTTAGTTTTAGCAAAAATTATTGCTATAGTAAAAATTAAAAGAAAATAATACTATAGCAGATGTTGGAAATGTTGACCATTATTTTGAAGACAAAGTTGAACTCTACGCTTCATGCTTTCCACGCCATTTATTAGGATTTCAAATAACTAATTGAACTGGATGTTACTTGTTGAAACTGCATGTTAGAATAAATAATAATCGTAGAAAAAGTTTCAAATAATTTTTATTGTTCACATACTTTCGCCAAGCTTTGGCTTCATCAGGTGATGACAGAATAATGCTTACCAAATGATTACAGCGTTATATATTTTACATAAGTGTTGGGGGTTCAAAGAGCGGGTGTTTTTACAAATTTAGAAAGACAGTAGAAGGGAGTGATTTAAATGTGTTTGTTCGTTTAGTCTCAAACCTATTTTTCTATATCTATATCTAGAAATTAATAGATATACGTAGAAAAATACGTTTGACACTAAACGAACAAACGGATTTAAACCACTCCCCGTGAACTGTCTTTCTGAATTTGTAAAAACACTTCCTCTTTGATCCTCGACGTTTATCATCAATTATTCACCTGATGAAGCCAAAGTTTGGCGAAACAATATTACAAACAATAAAAAATATTTGAAACTATTTAACAATTATTATTTATTCTTATTAGGATTTCTTGGGTAATGTCTGATCTTGAAAATGGTATTATTTAAATATGGAAAAATAAAATAATCTAAAATTGTCAGATTCGGAAATTTTGGAGGAAAATTAATAATTCTTGTATCGAAAAATTGTTGCATAAAACCTATTGTTTTTCAAGATTTTTGCGCTGGTGCATTAACTTGCTGAAAATATCGCTCCATAAGTTCAGCATCATGGAGTTTATTAATAAAAGGCTGTAATAATTCATTTCGATATCTTTCAGCCGTTATGGTTTCATTAGAAAATATAGGCCCAATAATTTGTCTTCTTGAAACTGCTACTCAGACACCTACTTTTTGTGGATGTAGCGTAGTTTCCACAAATCATGAGAGTTTATTGCAGACCAAATTCTCATATTTTGCCTGTTTAAATATCCTGGAAGATGGAACCAAGCCTTATCCGTAAAGAAGCCTTTGTCAAGAATATCATTATTATTTATGTTATTCAAAAACCATTCACACTACCGTGTTTTCGTACAAAAATGCACTTGTTTGAGTTCCAAAACTGCTTGAATTTTATATGCAAACAACTTTAAATCCGTTTTTAAGATAGTATAATATGTTCCCCTGACAACTAACATTTCGAGATGTCAGTGGGAACATGTCAGTTTCAAGAAGACGAAATTATTGGGCGTATATTTTATAATGAAACCTTAACGGCTGAAATATATCGAAATGAATTATTACAGCCTTTGCTATTGATTTTTTGGGTGAGTTGTCCATTCGGCGTTGTATATCATCTAAACAAAATCTGCTGTTCATTCTTTAGTTGCTCCACCGTTAGGTTTACGAGTTATTGCCCCTGTTTTACCGAATTTAATAACGCAAGCATAAATACGTTATGTTTTTGCAGTTGTGCGTAAATAACTGGCAGATTAAGAAACTGTTGTCGGAAATCCTGTTGTAATGGTATTTCCCTTTATTAATTTTATAATTTTTATTATTTTTTTTAAGGATTTAATTAAGTATATTTTTTTTATTAATATTTTGAAGGGAAATAATATTTAAAATCGATGAATGTGTTATTGTATTATTAAGTAGATATTAGTCATAGGTTTTGTATATATTTATGATTAAAAAAGGGTGACGCCGAAAGTTTATATTAACGTGATAAACACTCCAATAGCAATATACAATGCCGCGGCTAAATATACGTGTATGTGCGTGTAAATGTGAATGGGAACCCCTGAACTTTGTGAAAAGCGGGGAACCCCAGACATTCTGATATAAAAGGAAATACGCGTGAGAAACGAGAGCGTCGGCACTTAGACTTCGAGTCAGAAAGTGAGCTGCAAAGAAAGACTCCAAGTGGAGAGTCGAACGGCCAGTAGAGTCGGTTAACAGTGAATTTAGAGAGTCGACAGCAAGATACGTTAAATATCGTAACAAAAGGCTAACTCCTAACATTAGACTACGCATAAGAGTCATTATTAATATAACTTCAATAAATAGTTTACTGCCGAGAAAACGTAGTAAATTATTGGTCAAAGTTGCACCTAAGAAGTAATTGTGCAACGTGTTATATTGTTAAAATAAACATAGTATTTCGAGTGGCAGAACAAGCAGATGATGCCGTTGAAAACATCGTAGAAATAAAGAAGATTTCGTCGATAATAAGCAGCCCGATGTTCCTGCTGGAGACACTACAAAAAAGAAGATGAATAAAAAAAATTTAGATAAGGTATTATTTAAATGATTATTGTTTAATGACTGTAATGTTTTATGTAATAAAGGAAGAGAGACTGTAAAAATAAAAGTTCAAACAGAAAGTAATTAAATAAATATCGTCTAACAAATATATGAGTAAAGTAACTTGATATGTTCACAAGTATCGATATAAACACGTATAATATAGAAAGTGCATTGTATGTAATAAATTCTGTCGTTGATAGCTTACGATTGAATCGAACAAAGGACCTACAGAAATGTTTGTGTTAGTTTAAAAAAAAAACTGTATTTGAATTGCTTTTTAAATATATGTTACTTCTTGTGTTGTTTGTAAAATTATAGATACAGGATTCATGGATTTTAATATAAGAATTATTAAAATTTTTAAATGGTATTTTATTTATTAATGTACAGGAACCCCTTCTACTTAATCATTTCAATTAACTCGAATCGCCCTGAGATAATTTGAGTTGAGCTGGCAAAACAAATAATTTTACATTTTATTTCTAAAGTTTAACTTTAAATTAAATATCTTAATTTAGAGATATGGTTTCTCTACATTGTGTCACTCAACTTTGGGGTGGTACCTATACACTGTAAGCACTGATTAAAGGAATAAACCCAATCTGCATTTTCTACTGTTTGGCCAGTTCTATAGTAAATTTCAATAATAAATATTTTATTTTGTAACTCTAATATTACAATAAAATAATTTAAAATATATAAGCGTCTATAATTTGAATTTAAGTGTGACAACTGTCAGAATTTGAAGTTTTCAAAAGCTTAACATGTACATCAACATTCATTACTTAATTACTTAAAAAACAACCTGCTTTAATGAGGTTAGATTTTGAAGGCACGGTATTACAATTATGTATAACAGTAGCATATAATTAAAATTTCATCTGTAATAAAATTGAAAAGACTGACAATTTCCGTTTTTATTTGATTGACGTACATTTTTTTTATAAAAGATTTAGAAACATCAATAGATCGACATACTAACCCTAAGCAACAGAAATTTCCAATTGAACATCATTGAATATAAAAGATTTAATGAACACCTTTCTCTGACGTTTTACCTTTTACCGTAGCTATATCAGATTGCTCCGCATAGAACAAGTTCCGTTTGTATGTTTCTATGCTTAAAAAGTACCTATTGAGTAGAGAGAAAACATGGCAACCTATTTTACAACAATTAATTCTATTTCAATATTAAATTGCATCTATTCGCCAAACCTAATTAATTACTCAGAATCATCTCAGAATCAAACATGTTTTCTTTCTTTCACCTACTTTCTAGTATTTGTGTTTTTTACTTAAACTATTTAAGTACATACATACATAGTTGCGTGTACATATGTAGAGGTACAAATGCAATGTAAGTTTTCATTTCGCTTTGAACTTGAATCTTAAATAACTGGCATAAATGAAAGTCGTGTGTGTGTGTCATGTTCCATTTATGTGATAATTGTGTTTTACATGTTCTTGTTAGATTGAAAACCGTTAAGAAATTACATCTAGTCACGTCTAGTAATCCTACTGCATATATTTTATGCACGTTACTTTAGAATTAATCATATCTGTGCACCGTTTTGATAAAATAAATTTGATTCAATTTCTTGAATCTAATTACAACGATTTTCATACATATACAGGGTGTTTATGGTTTTGTGATTTTGTTTTCAATGGATGATTAAACACATTAAAGTAGGTCATTAACGTAAAATTATCTTAACAAAAGTTGCATAATAGCAGAGGTATTACTGTTAAAAAAAATATGTTTTTTTTTATTTTAAAGGAAAATAAAAAAGGTCCATCGCACCAATAGTGAATCTGTTGACATATTGTTAATTTATGGCTAAGTACGCCAGAATTCTGCTAGTACTCGGAAAATAGCTCGCCAACTAAATGTATTAAATCAAATTGTCTGGTGAACACTGCGCGAGAATCAATTATATCTTTTACATGTACAAAAAGTACAGGCTTTACAACCTGAAGATCATCCTTTACATTTACAATTTGGCCGATGGTTCGTACAAAAAGACGATGAAGTTCCAAACTTTTCTTCCATTGTATTGACGACTGATGAAGCAACGTTTACACGTAACGGCATAAATAACTATCGCAATACTCATAGGTATGTAGGCTGTTGAAATGTCACATTCAGTTCGTCGCAATCATTTCCAGCACAGACTTTCGATAAAAGTTTTGGCCGAACTGGTCAACAGACATTTTATTGGCCCATTTGTGTTGCCACATCGATTGAATGTATATGATTATTTCTTGTTTTTGCAAAATCAGTTGACGGAACTACCGGAAGAAGTTCCTTTGGATGTATGTACAAGTCGAGTAAACTCTCCGTACTTTATTTATCTTACGTTATACCGCATGTGTCAAATATCATTAGGTATAGGGATTCAATGTTTACGTGCGATTTATACGTATACAAGTAATACGTGGCAACATAGTACCCTTACTGCCCGTCACCAATCCCGGCAACAATCGACATCACAACGATTTTCTCCGATCTTCCCACTTCTCCCCACCAGATTTTACATTCAATGTTTAGCTGCGAACACGTTGCGATCTAGTCTGCAATAAAAGCCGTCTTTTTACTGGAACGGGAAACATCAAATGGCCGCCGCGATTTCCTGATCTAATAGTTTATTATTATTTTCAGAATCCTTTTTTATTTACCTTATTAGGGTTATTTTTTAATTTTATTAGAATTACGCTTTTGTTTGTGTCATGCAGCGTGAACGCAGCTTAATAATTCTCTGCGTTTACTGAAATGAAAAAGAAAAACAAATCCTTGCAACTCGTAAATATTATTTCTGAACGCATTACAAACACCCAAGTCAGTGGTCCAATAGTTACTGCTAACTTGTATTTTCGAGCATGTATCGGTCGCGCTGGCATTGGAGAGGAAGGTAGGGGTAGCACGTTGTCACGTATTGCATGAATTGATCGCCTACGGCTAATGAAAATTGACACATGCTGTATAAGGTAACTAGAATAAATTTGAAACCTACGCCGATGAAAAAAGGAATTTAACAGTAAAATCGCCTTTTTTTGCTGTCCGTTTTTTGGACAAAAACAGATGTTGCAGTTCACCATATGAATAGTGTTATTCAGTAACTGCGTGATGTTATTCATTATATTATGCCTGCCGCAAAAAATTATGACACTCCTCTCGCCCCGTTGCTAGCCATCCGAACACGACGAAGTGCTACTATTATGTATGATTGAAATATTTGTATTCATATAACTCTGTACACTTATCGACACCACACACAATACACCGGTGATACGAGGGCTGCTGCTAAAAATCTTTTCAGATTCGCATTTAATTTGAAACATAGTGTACGTCGACAGATGTGGTTTGTTCATGATAGTGCACCGCTGCATTTTAATCGTTTATTTCGCCAACATTTGTGTGCTTGAAAATAAGTGGACTGGTCGTGGTGGTCCTGTTCCATGGCATCCTCGGTCACCTGACCTTAACCTCCTTGATTTCTATTTATTGGGCGTTATAAAGACCATGGTATACAGACATAATTGATTTGGATTATCTTCTTAATCGCGTTGCGCAGTTGCGGCGACAATTGGACGGCAATGCCAAGGCCTAGTAAATTATGCCAACTCATAGATACGTCGAGCAAGACTTTACCTTCAACAACATGGCGATAACATTGAGACTAAAGTGGATTCCATGAAAAACATATAAAAAAAATTGTTTAATTAAGGATGCCTAATCACCACTTAAAAATAAATAAAATAAAAACTCAAAAAGTTTTTAACAGTTATACCTCTCTTACTGTCCAGCTTTTAATATAATAGTTTTATGTTTATGGCTTCCTTTTAAGATGTTTAATCATCCCTTGAAAATAAAATTACAAGACCGTAAACACCCTGTATGTAGAAGAAGCCGAGGTTGGTTGTCGCAAATTTGCTTCTGCATTAGACATTTTCTTTTACGTTCATAGAAAAGAGTATATATACGTGATTCATTCTTAATATGTTGGGAATGATATTTACAAAGCAAATGTAGGAAAATGTGAGTATGCTAAGAAACAAATGACACAGTACGCGTTTATTGATTATCTAGTTCAATTTAGTTTTTCGAGGGTGGCAACTTGTACTTTGCAATTCTAATGTAAAAAAATCAAAGTGGAATCTATATTTTCAATGCACGATGTGTAAAATATGTAAAAATATGAAACGAAGTAAAATATTATACAACTATAATAATTTGTGCGGACGGTGTTCATCGAAAGTTTTTCAAGTGCTAGAAATATACATCACTATGAGCAAAATAAAGAAAATGAAGTTACAACGATTCATTCTTCAACAAGAATCTGTTCAAAAATTTTATTTTAAATTGTACAGTTATTGTATACATTGATAGATGCACGAGATGCATCTTGGGCATTTATAGTAACTCCAGGCTCGTACTTGATAGAATATTTTGATGAAAACTTTTATTTCCGTCAATTGTAGTGGCTTTGCTTGAACATCCTGGAATGTTTGCATTAATTTGAGATCCGATCATACGAGATACTTTAATCTTCTTGTTTAAGGAGGATTCAATATAACCCTCAGTCATAGCTGAGAAATTCCAAACCCCCATGACTTTTTTAAGGTAAATAAATCACCACCATAATTTGCCAAATGTGTTGCACTAGATCTTCTAAAATAGTGCCGTGTAAACAATTCTAGATTTGGCAATTTCAAAAAACTCGCAATCTCCTTCGGAATTTTGCCTGTAATATTAATATCTATTGGAGTATTAATACATTGACCATTGCGATAAGTCAAGAAAAATCGCTAGTATTAATATTTCTTAATTAAATCGATCCATATTGTATCTGTAATTACAAAGACTCTTGGAATAATATTTTTACTTTCTCGTCGTGTCCTAAACTTGGGTTCGTGCAATAAGACGTGTCTAATGACACTCGCTCTTTAATATACTATTCAATCAAAACAGGTTTCGTAAAATGAAGTATTGTGATGATGAAAATTTTCGACCTCGAGATTTTTACAGATGTGTCCACGTTTTAAAGTCCCCTGATACCGAAAAAGTGGTTTTTAAAAAATGTCTGTCTGTCTGTCTGTCTGTCTGTCTGTGACCACGATAGCGGTCAAACCGCTATAGCTATCAATTCCAAATTTTGTAGTTGCGTGTATAATCTCCCTCTTGAGATCTGCTTAGTTTTTCAGTCAAATCGATAGACCGGAAGTAGCAGTTTATTTCAGTGAAAAAATTGAATTTTGCCAATATTTCGTCAACTACCAAGTTTAAACAAATTTATAAAGAATTCATATGTACTTAAAATTAAGTTTGAGACAAATTGTCTTAAAAAAGTTTTTCGAAATTCCAACCGGAAGTAGGTCTTTTACTCTTATCGAATAGCGATTTTTTGCAAATATGTCGTAATTTATGCATTCTATATATATTTATCAAGAGTACAAAAGTATTTAGAACTGGATTTGCAATTTTTTGTATATATGAAATTTCAAAATTCGGACTGGAAGTAGCACTTTTACTCTTAGCGAGTAGCACTTTTTTTCGAATATCCTGCAAAGTATGCATTCTATAGCGATTTATTAAGAGAATGAAAGTACTTAGAATAGGATTTTGAATAAGTTTTGTATAAAAAAATTCTTAAAATTCTATAGTTTGAAACGCTCATACATATAATAATGTCGTGTGGTGACCTAATTTTTTGTTTTGTAGTCAATGTCGTCGACAGACATATTGCTTAGCATCTCTCTTCTTCAAGCTCCGTTGTAACCTATTATCAAGACTACCTACAAATTAATACCATTATATGCAAAACTGTGATAGATGTAAAAAATTTACTTATACTTTCATTGCCAAATATATTTTATTTTCTGCTTAATAGCTATTTCTTCAAAAATTTTAAAGAATGTGATAAATTCAAATTTTGAAGTTACGTCAAATGTCATAACATGTTGCTAACCACCACAAAAATTACTACATTTTGAAATTCCTATTATTTAAAAAAAAATGATAAAAAGAGGCAGATTAGAAAAAATAACATAAAGAACGAGTGTCATAAGACACTTATTGCAATCGCCCATTAGGACACTCCTCGCTATACTCGTCGTGTCCTAAACTTGGGCTCGTGCAATAAGACGTGTCTAATGACACTCTTTCTTTAATATACTATTATTCAATCAAAACAGGTTTCGTAAAATGAACTTTATATCACCGAAATAGAAAAAAACAGTTATATAACTAATATATAGGCCAATTAAACAAATGAAATGTTTCATCCATAGGGAATTAAAGTAAAATTACTATCTAAACGACATCAATTCACTGGATGAAACAAAATATATTTCAAAGTAGTTCAAGGAAGAGTTTTTGGCAATACTTTTAGGAACAGCCTTCAATCTATGGAATAGAACTTCATTCGTTCACTTCATTGGATGAAACCGAAGATATTTCAAAGTAGTTCAACGAACAGTTTTTTGCGAACTATTTTAGAGACAGCCTTGAGTCTGATAATATCAATCGTGAAAACCTTACATAATAAATGAGAATTGACTTATAACCTTGTACTTTACGAGTTAGTATTTTTCCTGTATATTTAATTGCATGGACTGGCTAAAATTAACTTTTTCAACACATTATTTTAGATGAACTTTGTATAGATTTCGTTGATGATTTCTCATAACCTCTATTTTTTTCGCTAACATACGATATTTCACAATAGGAATGCATACATTGAAACATTACATAGTAATAGATTTTTTGTTAAATAAACATTTATTGATACAATGTATTTACAAAACAATAACAGCTAAATTATATATGGTTAAATAGGATAAGTAAATGTAAAACTATTTTAGAAAAAGTATACAAGAATTGCTTTCTTCAATATATTTCCCACAATAAAGCAGCATTTTGATATCTATTTTTAAAAAGAGACAAAAGTCCTGCCCCGGAAACTATATGGGCATAACGCTCCTAAATACAACAATGAAATTATTCACAAGTGTCCTCAAGGAGAAACTAGAAGCGCAGATCGAAGCCAGAGAGAACAACAAGGATTTAGAAAAAAAATAGGTCATCATTAAGCAGCTAAAAGGAAAGTCAATGGAATTTAACAAACCCCTCTATATCTGCTTCGTCGACTTGACGAAAGCCTTTGATAAAGACGTCTGGAATTAACAAGAGAACGCCATACAATATCGTAAAAATAATTCGACTTCTAAACACGGGCAACACGGCAAAAATGAAAGCAGGCGAGCACACAACTGCTGCAAATTGGCAATAGAAGATAATGTTATTGACCAAACCATGTCAATCGAATACCTTGGATGCAAAATTACAAGCGCCGGTTTTCTGAGGCACGAGATGAGGAAACATCGGGACACCTTAGGTATCCAATATGGAGAAACAAACACATAAGTACAGAATGCAAATCAAGAATATACAAAACATGCGTGCGACCAGTGATGACATATGGTGCTGAGACGGGAGCGAAAACAACGGTAACAAAGAGATTACTAAGGACAACTGAAATGAAGACCTTAAGACCATTTAAGGATAAGCAGAGAAACACAGACATAAGAGAGAAGTGTCAAACGGACGACGTGGTCAGATGGTCGAGGAAGAGAAGAAAAGAATGAAACCACCAAGTTAGCCGAATGATCCCCGACAGAATGGTAGTACCAAATAACACACCTCATGGAAGAAGACCTACAGGATGACCACCAAAGC